>OX038880.1:12669868-14025400 GCA_943789525.1 Agriphila geniculea
CGGAAACCTTCTCACAAAATATCCTAAAAACACTCCACTTTCACGGACACTTCGTGATAAGACGACGAATGAGTACGGAATTGCAACGTCGTATATTCAGACATGATACAAATTTTCTCTTCCCACTTTAATCCGATCCAATCCTTCCCACTTGGGATTAGGACCGATTTTTAGAATTAACAAAAACAATTTAAAAAAAATCTTGTGTTCTATTGTAGTTATATAACCTTTATCAAGGTATATTTAAAATTTTCGGGTTGATAAAAATGTTAAAAAAAAACCGGCCAAGTGCGAGTTGGACTCGCGCAGAATACACTATCAAAAGGATTGTGATTCGCTGAATTGTAAAATTTTTACTAGTGTCCATTTCTAAAAAAATAAATTCACTCTTTCATTTAAATATAATATCTATTAAGTTAGGATTAAGGAATTATGTAACAATCAATATCGTTAATCAATATAGTAATCGAGTGATCTCATTCTGACGCAACAGAGGACACTTTGTCCAAAAATAGTGACACACTGAATTCTTAATAAATTTAATTGATATTTAACGCTTCTTCGTCACTTAAATGTCACCGTTCAAATATGGCGAACGGGAAAAATATTGAATTCCTAAATGGGTAACAGGTACAAGGTGCACATGAAAAATGACCATTAAATACATCTGCCATCCTATTTTGTTGTCATAAAGTAATTTATTCAACATTTATGGGTACTAAAAATTTCAGAATATGACATGATCAATGTCTAAGAATTCAGTAGCCTATCGTAAATTTTTATGTGAGTAACATCACTTTGTTGTAATGTGATGTTTTAACAAAGTTCAAAATACTTAGGTATACCTATATCGATTTTCCATAATTTTGAATACTTAGTGAAGGAAGGTTATAAATAAAATAAATGTAGATATCCATTTCTAGGAAAAACAGTATAATTAAGCCTTCTTGAACTATTTATTCTAATCCTTGTCATTAAATAAGTTATCTCTCTGCACCGAGCTTCTGCTTAGCCTCGGCAAAATGGCAACATCCAGGCAAATACCTTTCCTAACCGCATTTTTGCTTCCATTTACTTCAAACTTGTTGAAACTTATATCCTGTAAAGATAACTTTAGATCTTATAAGACAACTTTACTTAAGTGATTAAGTCGAATTAATTAAGTCGTAGAAAAGAGCAAACTAACTAGATTTTAAAATGAAATTCTTGCCGTTAACGGCTATCTGCATTGCGCTACTTGTAAGTTACAGTAAAATTGCATCGTCTACTTCTAACTTGTTCAAACTATTACCTGTGGTTTGGGTGCATTTTAACGTAAATAAACTTAAGAAAAGTATTTCTTTTTAAGAATAGATGAAAGATATTTCAAACAAAAAATATGCAGACCCAAATATAAAGAAAAAATATTGTAACGTGACCACTGATGACGATATAAAGCTAAAATTGTACATATTCTCCATCCTTGACACAACGCTTTCAACTGTTGTTTCATTTCATCTTGAATTTATAGCTACAAAACTGACTAATGAAAATAACTGAACACATATTACCCGAGACGTGGGAAATAAAACAAGTGTCAATTCCAAAATGAATGGCATCGACCTCGCTACGGCCTGCCTTGTTAGCTGTTCAGTCATGGTCGATTTATCTAGTCAACGCCGAAGCTTTGGCGCTAGGTTTGACTATTCAAACCTCAGGTTTGACAAGATTAAACGCGTTTTATAACGTGTTTCGCCCTTTGACTAACGAATTTGTCTTATCCTAGGATAATTTGAACAGTCAAACGCCAAAACTCAGTACGATCAAATATGGGTTTGACCAATCAGACTTAAATTAGTACAAAATATGTTGTTTGTTAGATAGACATCAATAAACATATCCTTACTAATATTATAAATGCGAAAGTCCGTTTGTTTGTTTGTTTATTTGTTTGTTACGCCTTCACGTCCTAACTACTGAACCGATCATCATGAAATTTTGCATACACGTTGTCAGGGGTACAGAAAAGGACATAGGGTACCTTTCATCCCGAAAAAAGTATTGTTCCCGAGGGATAGCAAAAAACCTTTCCACGCAGACGAAGTCGCGGGCGGCCGCTAGTTTCTTATAATTTTAATGTTTATTGTTAAAATCAAAAGAATATATTAACATAAAAATACATTTATTTTGTTTATAACAATAGTTTTATAAACTATTTATTTTGAAGGGTGGTGCGTCGTAACATTTTGAGTAACACATTATATTTTCTTCTTCTTTCTTAGATCTTTTAGTGGCGTGTGCTCAATAAAAAATACGACGTTTGGTGATCGAGGGATATCCTTTGGCAGGGTGAATCCTTAGATCATTTTAAAAAGGGGAGCCATCTTGGATTTTTGTGTGGGAAGGAGAAGATACAACCTTTTTTGTGTGGAATTTGATTTTTTTTTTCAAAACCCATCGTGTGGTATATCGGATGAAAAGAAATTTTGAGCTGATTCCAAATATATACAATATTTTTCAACAAATAATTGTTTAAATGTTAAATGCAACTATTTAACATTTAAACAATTTTTTAGTTAAGAGCATTTTAATTTTATTACAGTAGCTTTTATGAAACCTTAGTCGTCAAATTTAAAATATTTTGTACTGATCTCACGTGAAAAGCTGAAAACGTCCCCGAAATTAAGAAATTTCTCCTTGCATTCTTGTTTCAATCGACGTTTTATGAATTTGCCTTATTCGTTCCTAGGATAGATTAGGTAAAGTCCGAACCAGATTATTTTACTTTTGACTTTTAACTAAACAGTTAGTAATCATAGATTTGGGAGAAATACATTATTCAAAGGCACAAATTGGAATTAGATTCGGGGTTTCCCTAAAGGCGTTCGTCAAACCTAGAATACTGGATACCTAAACCCGTCATTCGCGAAGAGGCTACATATTTTTCATTTTTATTTTCTTCAGTCTTTGACTATAAACATTAATATCTGTATCCTAAGCCACACGTAACCATTAGATTACTGTTAAGCATCGGATCTCTACCAAGTGCATCAGGAAGTAGCCCATTATCAACAAGCTAGTTGCTATAGCCAGTAGCATTGATCGCAGCATATGCAGAAAACAGGTCACCCTTTTCTGCCGGAAGAGTAAATGTAAAGCCTTCCGCGTTTTGTGGATTTACATCATACAGCTATTTTTATGAGAGCACTCTTTATAAACATTAATGTTCTTTGTGGAGCACTTATGTTGCGCATCAAAGAGTTACCTGCGTTTATATCCAACACTGAGCGTTACAATAACAATATGAATTTAAGATGAGCGGTTTTTGGTTTTTACATTTTACTTTGACCTAGTTATTAACTGAGATCCGTAAAAGGTTTCTACCTTTTACGGGATGAAGTCAAGTTATTTATTATTCTTAGTGTTCTTATTAGTCTTATTTGGATTGTATTATTCATTACTTGACATTTCCCCTCCTTTTCCGGCGTTGTTTACAATAAGATAAGACTAACCACGGACTTTGTAAGTTTATTGCATTTTTTAATGCAAAATGTCATACAGTTTCCCTACAACTAACAATTTCAAGTCCACTCCAAGATAATATTCTTCCAAACAAGGCTCCTTACTCACGCCCACAGCGGTGAATCACCCCATGCGTGTTTCCCAGGATAAACTCCCGGGACATCAAGATTAACCGCTCGGGCACAAAATATAAAATGGACAGAAGCACGCACACATAGACGTTTCGTACAGGCAATCTCAGGCCATCATATCAGACGCACGACACCCAATGTTTGGTATAGGCCTCTAAATTAAATATACTGCTTCAACCCGCGACTTCAACGACGGTCGTAAAATCTTTAGGACAGCGGTTCCCGAATTATTTTGGCTACGGAACCCTTTTTTGATCACTGTTTTTGGGCGGAACCCTAGCTTAAGAAATAAGTAAACTAGCTGTAACATTGATTTTTTACATGAAATCACACCATACTGAGACTTTTTGGTTTGGTGTTCGCATCTTGTAAGTATATTTTAAGATAAAAATATTTGTTTAGTTAGAACAAAAAGATATTTACTTAACTAGCTCTTGAATTTTCGTGGAACCCCTTATAGCTTCTTACGGAACCCCGCTGGGTTCCGCGGAACAACATTCGGGAACTGCTGCTCTTGGGAACCTTTGTCTAGGATATAAACTATGTGTGCCAAAATGTCACGTAAATCCGTTCAGCCGTTTTTGCTTGATTGAGTTTGAGTAATAAACATCCAAACATCACAGGCAAACCCAACTAGACTATATTCAGTACTGGAGCAGTAGCAGACCAAGGAGTTCCTGAGCGTAATAAATTATCAAATGACGATAGTTTTTTTGAATACGGCCAGAATGGACCTTCTGTCTAACCCTTTATTTTGTGTTGGGGCATGCTTGGGGTACTAACGTCCCGCTCCTAGGCTTGCGTACGTATCAATAATTTAGTATATTAGCCTGGAAATAGAATAATTTAATAGGTTTAAAAACCTTCTCTTGATGTCTTTAAATACCTTTGTTAGTTAGAAACAAAACAATCAGTAAATCTTGTTTCGAAATATTATTTGGCGATTTTTCAGTGGTTAATTATAATTTTGGAGTAGGAACTGACAAAAGTAACAGTTGATTTGTCCCCATAATTTTGATGTGACGTTCATTTAAAGGCTTTGTGTTTCGTAACGATGTTGAAGACATTATGGCGGCTTCCGTATTGCATGGTTGAAGAACAGATAAAGTGACCTAATATAAGAATCATTAGAATTGTTTTTTGAGTGAAATCTGTTGTGTTGTATATTTCGTTTTTCTTACAAAGGAAAATCGTATGAAATTGTAGAGGATTATTGTAACTCTATCTTCTGATTTTTGCCAACTGTTTTATTTCCAACGAAATTGCCAAAACTGTCGTTGGTTTTTAAGGCAACAAATAACATAGATTACCTTCTATTACACAAGCAAATAGTAACCAACTAAATTATCCTGGAAAATTTTCTTATCACTGCTTCGTTACCAAACCTCTATTAGGTATATTCATATTAGTTTTAGTCTCAAATAGTGCTTGTATTGCGTGAGAATTCTTTTCTCGACCTTTCACATATTACAAAGCTAAAGCTAGTTCAAGGCCATTCACCAAATTTAGACCGTGATATTTGTAACCTTTAGGCATCTTACACTATGATTTAGGTTTTGATTGCCTACTTTATTTAGTTACAAATTTAGTGTCGGATTGCTTGAGACTGGTGTTTTTCACGAATAAGGCTTGACTTTTATTTTGAACGAAGCCGATTTTCCAGGAACCCCTCAAGGTTGGCTAGGGAGGGTCAGACGGCCCTTACCCTCGCCTGTCTGCATCGATTCCTAATCTATACAAATGAACATATATACGGACGTGCTACAGCCGGTACAATATGATTCTTAGAACGATAACAGTAAAGTTTCATTTTCAAAAACAAACTGTTTGTCCAATTCGTAATGGAATTTTCTGCAGTGCCAGTACCTGTTATAAGAAAAGCTAGGAACTTTTACTTGAGCGCTTGTATTTACTTTTACCACAATATTTACGCCATGCTTTTACTTTTCTATTGGTACATAAAGTGTATGTTAGTGTCTGAATTTATTAAGATATTATTTCACAGCATTCCAATCTAGCCAATTCATGTATATGGTTTAATGTATTTTAAGCCGCTGGTTGAACGGCGCCGTTTCATAAAAAGGCTAGACTGTTAATTGAATGGCTGGTTAAACTAGTTGGCTGCAACATACACATTAGATTAACTTCGGAACTCAGTAGGTTTAAGGGTAAATTTCCACAGCAAGTTTAACTCGCTAAAGTTCCATGAGATTATAACTTTAAACATTACAGAGTATAAACTGATTACATATTCCCAGCCTTTGAGGATGTAAAGCCTTTTTATGATAGCGTGCGTGACGCATGAACACGATGTACCGCAGGGATATTGGTCGGATCCCTCTTAAATTAACATTACTACCACCCCTCCCATTAAAATGTCTGGGCGATGACGCGATTATTCGTACACGACAAAGTAATTGGATTTTTGGTGATTAATGTCTATTTAATGCTCAATTAATTTAAAGTGTAGGTAAATACCTACTCAATACAATTTTACATCGAGAATTGCACTCAAAAAATAGGTACCATCCTTATATTTACATGTTAAATAAAGTCACGTATTTTCACAGTATTTGTGTATATTAACGAAACAAAAAAAATAAACGGTCGATTTATCAAGTGCTTTATTTCTGTTCAATATTAGGTTTTTTTGGGTATTTAAATATCCGCAAAGTTTATTAACCTTAAACAATACCATTATAATATGTTTATTACTCATACGTATTAAACAACTGTTCAATATGGTAGACTACATGAATGACACGGTTTATTACATACAACAGAAAATAAACAGACGACTGAAACTATAGAATTTCAACTAACTTCACGTTGCAAATATTGAAGCGATACATATGGTCTCACTTTCCCGTGTTGTGTCCACATGAATAAAGAATAAGTTTCCTCTGGCAAACAATAAATAGAGCCATTCGTCGGTAGCGCCAGTGGTTGGCTGGCAAAACGCCAACCTTTCCTTCACATCACTCGAATCTCGATACACCGAGTCGGTTTGCAGTCCACATCCTAGACTAAAATGGCAATAACCTATCAGTTTTATTACCTACGGTTGTTGCAGTGATTTATTTCATTTTCCAAGTCCTCATTTCACTTAATCTTATGTCACTGGCTTTGTCTTTAATTAAGATAGTCATATTTCTATTTCAGTTTCAATTTTATAAGACAGAATTTAATAGACTTTGGAGTTTACTTACTTCCTCAATATTCCATTCAAATCCAGCCATGCACAACAAAGAATATAACTTGGAGTTTAAAGAGAAGCCAGTAATACCACGTGCGAAGCAAGCGCCCCACTTTACGGCCGTGAAAGCAGTAAAATATGGTGTTTTTGGAGCAAGGCTTAATTAATGCACACACCTATTGTCAGGGGACAAGTTTCCATGAAGAAATGTTGAGACCTGTGAAATTTTACTAAGAAAGTGGAGTTAAGTCTGATAAGCTGGATCGTATGCATCGAGGCATTGTCTTGTCGCGACCGAAGCTAGCCTGAGCATGAACACAATACCAACGTTAATAACCTGATTATTAGCTTCGTTCATAATTATCTCATAAACCGGGAAAATTATGAGTTGCGCTCGCAGTTATGTTAGCGTAACCGCTCACGGGCGACTTTTTGTAGCTGCGATAATCGCGGCGTTAATCGCGGCGATAATCGCCCGCGAAATGACACGACAAAGGTTTTACTTAGCCAGCGACAAAAAGCGACGCGATTATCGCCGCGATTAACGCCGCGTTTATCGCAGCTACAAAATGTAGCTCGTGGGCGTTTACGTATAGAACTCCGTATGTTCTATTCTCAGCGACAAAAAATCGCTCAGCGATTAACCCGTCAGCGGGGACGCTTACTGCGCAGGCACTTTTTATACCTACCTATAAAAATGATTTAAGGCTAGAGTTAACATACCTATCGCACTTATAAACTTTTCTAAAAATATCGCGAGGAATTCGATGCCGGCGCTCAGTGACGACAGAAAACAGACGTCTAGTTTTTTATCTGACAGCTCTTATTAGGTGTAGAGTTGCAAAGTATTAGCGAAAATATCGGTAGCTAAGTGATTTGATATTTTTTCTAAAGAACATTCCGTAAACTTTGGTGAGTTAGGTATATCTTTTACGTTACCATTTTACATTTAAGCTGGGGATCTATCAATATTGATTTTGTTACAAGTAACGAAACGATGAATGTCGCGTCGTAAGTATCAAGGAGGTGGCAATGTGTAGGGAGGGAAACTAGGGAGGAGTGTATAAGACTTCACCAAGAGCGCGCTCGTTATGATTATAAATGAAGAAAAAAGGAAAAAATCGACGATTTAAAAGTACTCCTAAGTAACCTCTAAGACTTTCGCGCGTACAGTACCTACATACGAAATAAAACACTTTTTACGGATTACAGCTGTTATTTTAGAATTATTTACTTTGGATTTATTGGTTTTTTGATTTCCCGACGTTTCGACACCCTTCCAGGAAAAATGGTGTCGGGATGACTTAAAAGTTTTAAATAACACTCGAATTAATAATACATGCGCTTTAATCCGTAGTGTTTTTACTTCCAAGTGAGTCTATTTAAATAAATAAAAATATTTTCATTTTAATTAGATTATCATTAAATCAGAGAATTTCATTAATTAATTAATGACTTATACTGCAAAAATATTTCAATATTTTACCACAACACAACTCACATGCGCAAGGAGGAAACAATCACCATAAAATTGTAGGTAAACCCCGTACATAAAATAAATACTAAATGGGTACACTTCTATTTTCAACATGTTTATTTAACCTTAATAGCAGCGATAAATTGACCTTATTACACGGAAAAACATAATAATAACTAGAATATTTTTGACAGTGACAGAAATTGAAATTGAAATTTTTATTCACAGAAAATAGAGTACAGTTTGGTTGTTACATTATTAGTAGTCCGTCTATTTTACCAAAATTATGGCATGTGAATTTAAGAAAAGAAAAATACAAATTACAAATTAATAAGATACTAGTTAATGTTAATGAACGTTAGGACTATTATATATTATATTCAATGGTTAATATGTCTATAGTCAATCATAATATAATTCATCATATAAATTAATTAATAAAATTAGAAATATATTAACAGTTTACACATTATGTCATTGGCAATTATCATTTAATTATTTTATGTCAACTTTACAAGTAAGATATTCCTTAACTGAGTAAAAACATCTTGTTTTAAGCCATTCAAACAGTTTTCGTCTAAATATGGTAATGTGAAGTTCGGTTAAGGAATGTGGTAATTTATTGAAGATCATCACACAACTTATGTAACAGTTCCTCTTGTAGAGGACGGTCCGCATTCTGGGTAACAATAACTTTCCGCGATGCCTAATACTTCTCTTCATAAATGTATCCCTATGCACAAAAAAACCGGATGGTTTTTGACGAATATACAGCACTCGAAAATGTATAGTGAAGGAAGAGTTAATAAGTTGAGCTTTGGAAACAATTGCTTACACGATGTCATAGGTGGAGCGTTACAGATTGCTCTGACACATTGTTTTTGAGATATAAAAGCTTTGTTTAGGTCGTAAGAATTACCCCAAATTAGTAAACCGTATCTAAGATATGAAGCCACGTATCCATGGTAAGCCATCAAAGAGGACTTTTGATTTATTTGAATCGTTAGTCTCCACAACGCGTAAGCAAATCTATTTAATTTAGTACGTACTTTCTTGACATGTTCTTTCCATGAACATTGATTATCAATTATAATGCCTAAGAACATGGCTTTATCTGATTCCATTATGAGGTCATTATTATGAAATATTGTCAGATTATTATCAATGGGTTTTCTATTATAAAAACGCAAATATTTAGTTTTTTTTATATTTATATTTAAATTATTTACTTTTAGCCATTTTACAATATGATTAACAGTATTGTTTATATCTTCATTGAAATTCACTTCTGGTTTCTTTGGTATTACTACAGATATGTCGTCGGCGAATAAATTACACTGATGATCAGTCACAGAGGGTAGATCGTTAATGTAAATTATGAATAATAGTGGCCCAAGTATAGTTCCTTGTGGAACACCTACATTATTTCTGACAAGTTTAGATTTAACTGGAACTTCTTCCTTATTTTGATTAATGTGTTTAATTTCAACATATTGAAAACGATTTTGAAGGTACGTTTGTAGCCATTTTAACGCATTCCCTCTTAAACCATATTTCTCACATTTCGCCAAAAGAATATCATGTGAGACAAAGTCAAAAGCTTTGCTCATGTCGAAAAATATACATATTGTGTCAATATTCTTGTCCATTTTCTCAGTAACATTTTTTATCAAATTAAAAGCTGCTAAGGATGTTGACTTACCTTTCCGAAAGCCATTTTGTTCTTTAGCCAATACATTAAATTTTTCCAAAAACTTATAAATCCTAATATGCATTACTTTTTCATAAATTTTAGCCAGAACTGATATTAAGGCAATGGGTCTGTAATTGTCCATCTCGTCAGTTTCATCTTTCTTATGCATCGGTTTAATTATTGATATTTTAAGGGCTTCCGGGAATATTCCTTCGGTCATTGAGAAATTGATTAGGTAACTTAAAATATCAGATAGAATTAGTGAGCAATACTTTATAATTTTTGTGGGTATTTCATCATACCCGACCGATGTTGTGTTATTGAGTAATCTGATAATTTTAAATATTTCCTCAGGTGTGACCGGATATAAGAAGATGCTTGAGTCTAATGGTTTTATATTATTGTCAGGTTTAAAATTATTTTGATATGTCATGTTAGGATTAGAAGATTTATTTGTAATATTAGTAAAAAAATTATTAAAATTATTGCAAATGTCAATGGGATCAGTAATTATGTTATTGTCAATCTTTATTTTATCAATGTAATTATTATTCAAGTCTGGTTGTTCGTATGATTTAATTAGATTCCATGTCGTTGCACAAATATTTTTACTCTTTTGCAAACGAGTTTCGTTATCAAGATTTATTGATTTATTAATGCATCTTTTTAAAACGGAAGAATACCTACGATATTTGTTTTTACTGGACTGATTTTTAACTGAATAATATTTGAATCGTAATTTCCTTTTTGTCACACATGATTTTCTAATTCCCTTGGTAATCCAATTACATGTTTTAGAAGTCTTCTTCAACCTAATTTTGTATATGGGAAAGCATAATTTAAAGAAAAGTATGAATGTTTCATGAAATACATTGAATGCTTTATTAGAATCAGTGGCTTCATGTACTTCTGACCAAGATAAGTTAGATAGTGCAGTTGCGAATTTTTTCATATTTTCCATACTGTAGTCCCTTTTAAAGATGTACTGTGCTCTGGTTAGGTTTCCTTTATTTGCTATTGGAAAACAAAGGGTTTGACAAGTGTCATGATCTGATAGCCCTACTGGATGTGCTTTTCCAATCGCTGTAGGTATATTACTTACTATTTGATCCAAGCAAGACTTGTTACGTGTCGGCACTTTAATATGTATTGTGTTTCCATAGTTTTCATTTATTCTAATATATTCTTCCTGAATGTTATTTTCTACTAATAAATTAATATTGAAGTCACCTGTAATAATGATTTTTGTGTTTTTTTTGTATTTCAGTTTTGATAGCAAAATTTCAAAGTGATTAAGGAATATATGAGGGTTTGACTTCGGTGTTCGATAAATGCAAACAATTACACATTTTATTTGATGAATTTCAATGCCACAACATTCGAATGAATATTCAGTCGCAAGATCACTAAGCAACTGAAGTTTCTTAAATTTATAATAGTCTTTACATAAAATACATACGCCGCCACGTCTAATGTTAGATCTACAGTATGAATCAGCTAGACAGTAACCATGTAAATGGAAATTTCTTTCTTCTCCTGATTTTATAAAAGTTTCACTAAGACAAATAATATCTACTGGTGTACCATTTTCGCTTTGTTCCTTTAGTAAGATTTGTAACAAGTCTCTTTTGCTTAATAGTCCAGCTATATTTTGATGTAGTACCACTAAAGACTCGCAATTATTGTGAGATTCGAAAAAACAAGTTACTGTTTGATTGAGCTAAAGTGGAAGCAATTGTTTCATTAGCACTACTATTACGCGATACTGATACAGAGGATAAGGATTTTGAATTCGTTAAATGTTTTTTGCGCGTTATTCTGGGAAAAAAGTCCAGCAAAGTCGTTTGTATAGTTTTAGTATGCTTATTGTTACCTGAGGCCGCATTTAAGTTGTGATCATGGTTCTGTAGTCTTTGTTTTAGTTTGTTTGTCTTTGAGTTAAAATTAGATTTTACATGTACATTTTTATGAGATGGCAAGAATTTTTTATCATAGTCATAACAGTCAATAAAGAAGTTAATCTTTTTTGTAATAGCAGCAAGGTAGTTTACAGTATTAGAGTTAATATTGATATATTTGCAATTTTCGAAATTATTACATATCATTTCTAAGTTTTTATTTAAAAGATTAACATTCATATATTTATTTTGTATAACATTTAATATGATTACAGTATAATTTTTAAGTTCATTAAGTATAACAGACAGATCAATTATGAGTTTGGTAGGGTTAGAGTCATTTTCACCAACACATAGAATGATTTTATCTTTAGAGTCCAGGCTAAGATTTCTGCAGCTTTTTAGCACTTCTTCAGCAGGTGCATAGGGTTTAGTCGTTGCGCTTATAGCATATTTTTCATACTTGCTGTTTCTTCTGAAGTTTTTTATTTCGGCCGCCAGCCCTGAACATTGTTGGGTGCCCAGAATCATAATGTTTTTAGTATTATTATTATTATTATGTGATTTACTCTGTTGTTTTAGATTTGTATTAGATTCCTTATTTAATTGAGTAATATTTCCATCTTTGTTTAAAGTAATTTTTCCATCGTTGTTTGTTTGCGTAGTCTCGTCAAGATATATGGTATTAGTTGTCTCATTACATATTTTTGAAGGTGAATCTGCCTCTGAGAAATCAATTTGTCTTTTGGTTAACGATATCCGTTTATGTTTGGATCTAGACAAATGTTTTTTGTTACTCGAGCATATGTGTAATAACTCATTTATGTTCAGGTCCTTTTTTTTAATTGTATTTTGAAGCTCAGAATTCTGTAATAATAGTTTTTCAATCTCCGCATGTGCGCTATTTAATTGGATTTTTAGATCTTCAATGGTATGTTTTAATTCATCAACTTCATTGTGGTTTAAAGTCGATAGATCTGGTAAACTGTTTCTCCGGTTAGACGTGACAGATAAAGGAGAACTGTTTTGTAAATCCGGTAAGGATTCAAAAGAGTCATCTAATTCCACGTTTGCCTTTTTTCTAAATGTAACATTGTTCGTTTCCATTGTTTCAGTTCGATAGTTCGTATTAATTAAATAAATAAAAAAAATAAAAAAAAATTTTTTTTTGCTACTTTTCTTCACTTTCTTATATAACTTTCACTTCTAGTAGTGTCATATGAAAAAGTTCCAAGATGAGAAAAAAAAAGAGGGAGAAAAAAAAGACCAGATTGTAGATTCGAACTCACGACCCACGTCGATCAATTGTAGGAATAGTTCCTCGACGCCAAATCGCTATAATGATAAGCGACCAATTTGAGTATTGCTTGTAGCATAAGAATGTGTACGACACAAAGTGGTTAGAGTCCAAAGTCCAATTTTTTGAACTAATAACAAGTGTCGACCGTTTGGGATTTTATGATTTAAGAGGAGTATTTTCACTACAAACACGTATCACTTAAATGTTATTTGCATAATATCACTTGTTTTGTTCTCTTCTTGGTTTTTTTCACCCGCGTTTAGTTTATTTATTGCACTTTCTTAGTCACTTTACTTTTTCACTTTTTCCTATTTTATAGTTCTTTATTTAGCAGGATAACAATCTCACGGTTTAATTACTATTAACTCTACGCAGATATATTACTTTTATTACACAATAACCACTATAATAATTTTAAATAAATTTTAAATACGGAGACGATGTTTACCGTGCAGCGACATCTGTCGGTTCAGAAGACACACTATACTGCATCTGGGTCGTATCATCACCTGGGCAATGTGCTTCTTCGTAGCAGGTGCCAAATTCTAGGAGTGCCAATGCGTGTCAATGCTAGTATGAAAACGTTTGACTTGCGGATGACGCACCTTTATTTTTAGGCACTGGAATTTAAGTACAATTAAGGTAGTTATAACAAAAAAAAATAGACCATACCGCACCACACATCTAACACTATGTGGCTCTTTACACAATATAGCCTGTAGACCTCACATTTGTAACATTAAATGATCATTTTTCCAAATGTCTCCAAAAATGATTTTACTCCATATCTCCGCCTTTCGAAATTTTTCGAAAACTGAATCGACAAAAAATATCCCTATAATACACGAGAATTGGTTGAGAAATGCGACATGTAGACAGGCAGCCAGCATACGAAACAAAAAGCAGTTATGCCCAAGCTGAAACGGAGGCGCTTCGCGTTCGCTAGTTCATTATAATATGATTCCTTTTCCTAGGTCAACCGTCACTCCGTCAGATCTTGGGTTCTATGTTCGTTTTGAGAATAATTTGGATGCATGTTTGTATTATGTTTCGTACAGAATTTTGTTGTCATATTTTTTGTTGACTAGGTATTTTGATTGCAAACCTTTTTTGCTTTGATATTAGAGAACGTTTTGCAAGATAGAGTGTCATAATAGCATACCGATGGCTTATAAAAAACATAACGCATAAGATTCGTGGGAATATTCTCATCCATACGCAGAATAGTATCGCGACAATCACAATGACTTTATCACAGTAATTAATCATAATTTTCTCATTATGAATAGCTGTCAGTATGGTTAAGCATGTTGCACAAAAAGTATTCAAAGCATTTAAATATTATTTCGAAAGCAATTTAGATTACTTAATTAAAATTGACATGGTCCAAAATTCCTCTTCATATAACTTAGTTAATTGCCAATTCCGAAAACCTGGCAAGTAGGGTTTCTGATTTCTCGACCTTTATTTTTTCTCGAGTTTCGGGAATTCTCGAGGCCAAATTCTCGAGTTTTCTCGAGTCTCGAGTCTTTAAATTGAAACTGTTGAAATCTGTTGAAATTTAATAAGAATGCAGGATTTTTTTTAAATTTAAGATATTTGACCAGCATCTGTCATGGAGGCCACAGATAGAGTCAGTGAGGAAAAAGGTATTTGCTGCATATGGGTCACTCAACCGACTTCGAAATTTCTTGCCGACCAGCACTAAAATCACTCTGGCGCAATCTCTACTGCTGTCTATTATCGACTACGCTGATGTCTGTTACACTGATCTTTCAGAGCAACTTCTTGACAAACTGGAGCGGCTACAGAATGTCTGTATCAGGTTCATTTTTAATCTTCGCAAATTTGACCATGTGTCTAACTTCCGTTCTAAATTGAACTGGCTCCCTATTCGCCGGCGCAGGGACTTACTCACTCTTACGCTCCTTTACTCCATACTTTTCCTTCCAACCTCACCACCTTATCTTAAAGCCTGTTTCTCCTATCTCTCTTCTTCTTCGCAGGGTAGACTACGATCTTCTTCAAATCTTACCCTCAGTATTCCTCTACACTCCACCGGTTTCTTTTCTTATTCCTTTACTGTCCATGCTGTCCGCTTATGGAACTCTCTTCCAGAGGATATCAGGAAAGCTCAGACTCTTAGTTCCTTCCGAGATAGAGTTAGAAATTATTTCCTTTCCTCTTATTCTGTCTGACTATTTATTTAATTCTCCTTTAGTTTATTTGTATTTACCTTTAGATATATTTACTTTCAAACGCACTATTCCTTTCTTAATAATTGCACCCCACTCCCCTTTTAGTCCTATCTTTATTTATTTATTTTTCACCCAAGGGTTGCCTGGAAGAAATTGCTGCTTAGCAATAAGGCCGCCTCTTGTATGCTTTTTCTTTGTAACTGTTCTTCTTTCTGTAATTCTTTTTATGTGTGCAATAAAGTGTATTTTATTATTTATTATTATTATTATTATTGTTTTTAACATATTGTTGTAATTTTGCAAAGATTACTGTCTGGTATCCAGACTATAGGCAAAAGGGTCGTTATTTTTTAGAAAATCATTAAATAATTAAGTGTAAGTAATTTTATTTCTTGTTCATATAATAAATAAGAAAAGTTTATGATTTCTTACGAAATAGTGCCAACGGCAAAAGTTACGGTTGTAGTACCTACTTTGGATTGTTTTAATTATACTGTCAGTACTGTCACATAATACACGTTGTTAAAACTTTCAATAAATTCAGCGATACTTTAATATAAATGAGTCATACTTTTTCATCCAAAAATGAATATTTTGTTGGCGATATAATTAGTTAATAAATGGTAAAACACATCTCATGGTAAATACCATAATTCAGCTGATGGTTTCATCTATGTATATAATATCGAACATTGGCTATACCAAATTAAGATTTTATTGTTCCAATAGTCTTTTAAAGTCATACAATATAATATTCATAAGTGATTTTCTAAAGGTGGCCTCGCCATTTTGGTCTCATTATGAATAGTTTGAACATCCTATTGCTATGGCGGAGCGTCACATCACATTCCTGACACATCTGCGCTGCGCCATAAAAGGGGAAGTGAATCACCCGAAATGAGATCAGACTGTTCGGGAAATATAAGTATGTAATGTCGATTGACAGTTTTACTTGAACTGTGATTGATGTGATATTGACATAATGGAAAAGATTGACGTAATACACTAAAATAAGTAGGTGTATTTTCAATATTGATTTAAGTAATAATTAATGCTGTTGTTAGCGTGACTTAAAACATAATTACTACATTAACTACAATTTATTGCATTTTGAATTGTAGAAAATCCATGGGAATCGTTGAGCACGAAAACAGAAATAATAGTTGAAATCAATTAGCTATGATCTAACTAAAGTATTAGCCATAGAGGGAAACTTAAATATTAAAATCCAAATAAATCCCCGAAACGTAAGTCCTCGCTCAAAATGTTACAAAACATCATTCTATCCAATAATCTCTTCCCATTTTTTGTGCGGGTTCAATGTAACCCGCATACCCGAATATGCACCCCAAACAACAGCTGCTGATTCCAAAGGGTCAATACTCATTTTGGGTACGAGTACGACTTTAAAATATTTGTGTTATTCAAACATTATCTAATGTTTAAAGATACACGTTCACTTTCAAAAGATAAAGCTTTAAAAATATTTCGCTAGAGATATAATTAAATAGCTTTTTAAGTTGTACTTTTAACATTTATTGTACAGGTGGATTTTATTTTCTAAGAAAACCTGTCGTGTGTTTTAAGTAATAAAATAAATTGCACTTTCTAAATAATTAAAAAAAGTTGTAGTCTATAATTAAGAGTCTGGGAATGTGTTAACACTTAACTCTGTTTGAAGTTTTCGCAACACTTATGGTAGATATTCAGTGTGTTTTTATGAACAGTGATCAAATTTTTTAGCGTAGCTTAGACCATCAAACTGAACAACTTTGTCTATTGGGACCAACTTAATCAAAGCAAAAAAATAATCAGCTGTTCCGTACATTTTGGTCGAGTAGATATTGATGTTTTCTATGGAACAGCTGAATATTTTTTTGATCTGATTAAGTCGGTCCCATAGACAAAGTTGTTCAGTTTGATGGTCTAAACTCTAAGGCTTAGGCCATCAAAGTAAACAACTTTGTCTATGGCTAGCACAAAATTTGATCAATGTTAAAAAAAACACACTGTTTAGTGAGTAGAGGGGTAATTTAATATCTCATTTTCTCTACACTGAACATTATTTTTAACTCGTTAATTAATACTCTCCTTACATTGTCTCGCGTGACTCGCGTCGTGAATTTGAAGGGCATTTGGTTTTTAGTACAGCAATAAAGGTACCTGTAATATTGGAAAAGTAATTACCTAACTCTTCTCAGTATCTTTGTGTGAAAACTAAGTGATATATTGCTAATGAAACGGTTTGGTAGTTTAATTACTTATTATGTTTTATATTGTGTTCGCTGTATTTAGAAGGATGAATATTGATATACCTATTACGGTGTGTAGTGGAGGGCTGCAGATTTTTTTTATTGCCAGCGTCCTTTTTGTTATGGAGCGCATGGAACTTGCATGGAAGGCAAAACTTCCGCGATTATACCAACTGCAACGCATTAACTCGATACTTATTTTAAAAAAAAAAAGCCCAATATTAACAACGGAAATTCTAAATGCATACTTAGTCTTAATTCTAAATGCATACTTAGTCTGAATTCTAAATGATGCTTATTAATGATCCTAAAATTCTTCCAGTTTATTCCCTCCAAATCCCAAACCATTTTATCTTTAAAAATACAGTTTCTGTAAAATACTCCTAATTAGCAGTAACAGGCAATACACCGGTGGGGCGTTGGGCTAACCGCAGCAGTTGCATCGCGTTGCAGCGGGGCAATCGGGGCTAATTAGTGACGTCACACGCAATGGCCGCCACGCGAACTACAGACATGCTTTTGAAATCTGACTTGATTTTTTTTATATTTTGCACATAAGTCGTAGATAAAAGTGTGTATTGGTCAGTATCGTTATGTGCAAGCGTGACCAAACCACGGCGTATTGTATGTGGCTTATCTACATATAAGTATCTTATGAAACTACTCCATTGTGGTAAAGCGAAAATGAAATTCTGTTTATAAACTCAACAACTGAAAAAAAACTGGTACTGATTATACTGTACTTTCAGCAAAGTAAGTTTAAATACGTAATATAGTTAGTAAAATTACTATAAGAATATGGTGACCTATTTAGTCTAGCCCATCACTTAAGATTATTTTAAATTACCTACTCACTTAGGTATTTGTGTCTTGAATATAAGATTTGCTCAATTTGCTACTCTAACATTGTTGACGTGACTCCTATGATAAGAAATAAAGCTGTTGTTATTCTAAGAATTAAAATATCTCTGTGTGTTACAAATGATTAATTTCTAAGAAGACTCTTTACTTTGCAAGATAGCAGGTTGGATATAAAAATAGTGTAAGTTGTATGAACACAAAAACTTAAACATTAATATGTAACATCTTAGTGGAATTACTTTACAATTGCCAATGCCATGTTTTAATTTTTTACATGGAACCTTAAATTGGATTTAAAATAAAAATAAAAATTGGAAAAGAATAAAATACCTACGTGTCTCTTGCTTTCATCAGTAATTTCTAAATAACAAATAAAAACAGATGACAAAAATTTTGAAATGTTTTCAAAAATCGCTGTCAAATTAAAAATATTTGATAAACGCCATTACATAAAGTCTAGACCACTCAGTTTAAAATATAGTGGGTTTTTAAGTAGCACCTACGATAAAATATTGAATTATATGTTTACTTTTACCTATATCAAATTAGACGTTATAGAAGCGAAAGTTTAGTTACTCAATACCGGAAGTTAGCCTTTCTTACTAGTCAAGTAGTCAGTCACACAATGATTTTATTGACTTCAGTAAGTATCGATCACTGGTCGATTGAATGGAATAATGATAAATACGATGGCTTAGAGAAAGTTAAACTTTTCTGTCAATAACTAGTAATATAATAATCTGTCTTTTAGTACTATAATATGACATGACAGTAACTCGATGATGCAAGTGTAAAGAAGTATTTTCACTTTTTTGTTTGTTGTAAGTGTAAAGAAGTATTATCATTAAATCATTATTTTATTATCCTTTAAAAACATTTCGTATATCAAGGTTGTATCTATAATGTTTCAATAAAACAGCTACAGAGGGATCTAACTCTTTTTACACCTTCCTTTTATCTCGTATTTAGAAATAGTAAATTCGATAATGGGGTTGCTGCTGGGGAGAATGACGTCCAAAAGGTATATTTTTTTTAATCTACAATCCTTTTATGCTATAACTATTTTACTTACAATTTTTGCAAAGAATTAAGCTCTCTCATTCTTTGTATTTTACAACCACAAATGTTTTTGCTACCAAAACGTATGATGCGATAAAAAAAACTCAGTGGCCCTGAGCCGTCCGTTCCGGATGGTTTTATGCAGCCAAATGTTGATGTTTAATTTCAGTATCTTAATCTATATAATATTTACCGCAAAATGCAAAACAAGAACATACAATTTTATATTTTCATATAGTTTCCGTCTTCGTCATAGTGGGTTTTACGAAATAACTTCACACTCTGCAAAGCGCTAAAACATCACTTACCTAAATGTTTTTACTTGTTCAAGCACACTTAAGACTTCGTTCCGTGTTTCTTATGTAATTTACAAGAGATTCTTTAGAACAAGAGAAATTTTAAAACGTATTGGACACCATGTCAATACGCTTCCATCTTTTGTGAGACAATATGTAGAGTATCTTTGTTTTACTCATCACGCTCATGTTTGCTTTTGTTGACATTACCTTTTTATTATTTTTATTATTGTAAAATGATTCTCAAAACTACTGGTTGGCGTCGTGCCGTGCCCCTGCATGAAGTATTATTAGAGCGTCAAGCAGTGCCAAGGTTAAGAGCTCCTGTATTAATAACCGTTAGAAAACAATTGTATCGACTGTTATTTGAGGTCGTTTAAGTGTCAATTGCTAATATTAATTGGTAATAGCATGACCAAAGCTTAAGAGAGAGGAGAACTAAATTTTGTTTGAAGGTCGTCGCTCGAGACGCTTATTATGGCAAATGCTGATCGTAAATCATTGTTTTTTATGCAAGAGATGAGATAATATAGAGTTAGTCACACGACATCAGTTATTTGTCATTGCAATTTGTGTAGGATGTTGTAGGCGACACATGCTAAAAACACTAGTAGAATCTTTCAAAGAACAATTTGAAGAATCCTTATACTTGTTTGTGGTAATGAATACGCAGTAAAAATTAACATATACCTATTAACTTCTCGCCGATAATTATCGGAAGCGCTTAGTTTCGCTTTTCGTTGAAATGTACGTATCAATTAACTGGAGTAGCTTGGTGTTTTTTTTCCATTACATATCTGTCGTGTTTCTTGGTATCCATTACTTGGAGAGAGCTAGGTGACACATATTAGAGATTTATATGGGAAGACTGGTGATAAGTTAGAGCCTTCAAGACATCGACACGGGCTTAGATAAAAAGTGAACCGAACAACTTTCTACCTTCGTAGCGTAATGCCCATGTTTCTATAGAGTTGCTTTTTTTGCTTCGTTAATATTAGTACTGGATCATAAAGCATCGTAATTACAGCACTTAGCATTAAATACATATCTAGTCTAGACAAGATGATGTTGAAAGAATACTACATTATTTATTATTACAAACAAATTGAATCCTCTTACAAAAGATTTATATTCAATAGCTAGTGTAAAATAAATCTGTTTTTTTTTAACAAGAGGTACCTACATAAACCGAAAAAATATCTTTAGTGTGAGATAAAATAAGCACTTTTATTCAAGTTGTACAAAAGTACCTACATATACTTTCACATTAGTAATTTATCTACATACTTGTCTTGAATAACTTAAAGCTACTTCAAAAATTGGGCTCAATAAACACTACTAGGAAATGTTTGAGCATGCAAAAAAAAACAAGTTCTCTGTTTGTGAAAAAACGCCAAGAAATTCGTCCAACAGTTGACGTAACTAACTGTACCTTGACGTTGTCCTCAATAGAACCTAGAGAAAGCGGAATCTATTAATATATTTTTTATTATATATTTCCTTTTTGTCAAAAGCACGTGAGCATTAGTAACTACTTGTAAAACTTCCTTTCATGAATATTCAAACAAGCATAAATATTTATCTCGAGAACTAAGTATACATATTATTAATAATAAATTAAAACAGTTTGATGTGTGTAATGTATGCATTTTTATTTTACGTGAATATTATGTAAATATGTTCATAGTTCGTACCCAAGTACCTAATTTACGTGTAGTGACAGTAGCCCTGTCATAAAACATTCGATAATATAAAATACCAAAAACTTCTTTTGACAAAACAGACTGTGCAAAAGTATGTTTACTGCTGGACGTCTGTTTGGGCTATAAATACTGAAATAACGGTTTTTACTGCGCGTCTGTTTTCAAGGGAAACCGTAATTTAGTGACCATGTCAGCGTCTCGATAACTTTGTAAAACTTGAATTGAAGTATAATTGAGTTCACAGCAATTAGCAGCAACCTAACAGTCTTTATGGTCGTAAAATGTTTTATTGTATTTTATTACGCCGTAACATAAGTTTCCTTATTCCACTACTTAGATAATATTTTTGTGGTGTATGTAATTTCTTTTGTTATTATTCAACTTTCACTGAACACAATGAACTAACTGACACCCACCGTGGAAAGTGATTCTCCACTACAACGTTCACAGTGACATTGGCGAAACCAACACTTTTGTTTGTATAATTTTTTGTAAACTCCTTTACAAATATTCGTGGAGGGCACAGGGGTTCATAATACAAATCGCGTTGTTTTCTCTTTTCACTCAATGTTTTGTAAATAGGTTTGAACCTCTTAGTATGAGAGGCTGGCATATAGAGGAGATGCCACATTTACGAAAGTCGTCTAATTACGATTCCGGCTGGACAAGAGAGTGCTCCACCGACAACCGGTATCATTGTCTTCAGCATGATCTCCTGAACAAGAATACAGCGGTTGTCGCATTATAAAGTGGTGGAGGGGGGAGGGGGGGAGGGAAAAGATGCGGAAGTCGAGTATCGGAAATTGGTTGATTTTCTCAACAACCACTTGTCCGATTTAAACAAATAAGGTGTCTTAGGGTAGGTAATATCCTTGACAACATATTTTATTTTGCAATGGTTTTTGTAAATACTATAGTTTATTAAATAATTAGAAAAAAGTCGAATTTCAAACAAAATCATTTTTGGTTTTGTAGATTTGAAGCAGTAAATTAAAATAAAGTACAGAAGTACATATAGTATAAAGTACTACGTAAAATTGCCACAGTCATTAGCTTGCTGTTTGTTTTTTAGTTTTGAAATTTGGCTGGAAGACAGCAAAATTATCATCGATATAGTGCGGGAGGTCACTGTCCGAATAATATGGAAACCGCTTTAACGAAAGTCGTCTAATGACGATTCCCGTCGAACCAGAGAGTTCTCTACCGACAACTGGTATCATTGTCTTCAGCATGATCTCTTGAACAAGAATATAGGGGTTGTCGCATTATAAAGTGGTTGAGGGGGGATGGGCGGGGAGGGAAAAGATGCGGAAATCGGGTATCAGGGTTTGGATAATTTTTCAGTAACCGCTTGTCCGATTAAAACAAATAAGGTGTCATATGGTAGATAATACCCGTAACAACAAATTTTATCTAACAATGGTTTTTGTAAATACTAAAGTTTGTTACAAAAATTGAAAAAAGATGAATTTCAAACAAAGGCTTTTTTAGTTTTGCAGAATTGAAGCAGTAAATTGAAAGAAAGTACTATGAAATTAAAACTATGAGGATTTGCCCTAGAAAAAAAATATTTGTACATAGCACAGTTGTTTCACTATATGGAGTAATAAACTTGTTAAACATTTTTATCTAGTATAAATATAAATAAAAAATTTTTTGGGTCGCGTGGCGAAATGTTTTCTACCATTTTTTTCGAAAATCCTCTACAGAATTAAAACTATAAAGATTATCCTCGAAAAAAAAATACTGGTGAATAGCCCAGTTATTCCACTATATATAAAATAATAAACATGATAAACATTTTTGTCTAGTAACTATGTTAAAAAAATGTTTATTTGTTCACGAGGTGAAATTTTTCCTACCATTTGTTCGAAAATCCTCTACAGAATTAAAACTATGACGATTTGCCCCAGAAAAAAAATAATTGCAGTTATTTCACTATATAGAATAATAAACTTCTCAAATATTTTTGTCTAGTAACTGTGTTAAAAAATATTTTGTGCCATGCAAACTCATTTAAACATAACTTTGCAGGTCCACCGTGTTATGTGACACAAAACAATTTTTAACACAGTTACTAGACCAAAATGTTTGATAAGTTTATTAATCTATATAGTGGGATAATTGATCTATGTACTATATTTTTTTCTGGAGAAAATCCTCATAGTTTTAATTCTGTAGAAGATTTTTGGAAAAATGATATGTTAGAGAAAATTTCGCTGCGTGACAGAAATAATTTTTTTTAACATAATTTCTAGACAAAAATGTTTGATAAGTTTATTTTTCTGTATAGTGCAATAACTAAGCTATTCACCAGCATTTTTTTCTGAGGCAAATCATCATAGATTTAATTTTGTAGAGGATTTTCGAAAAAAAAAAATTGTAAAGAAAATTTCGCCACGCACCACAAAATATTTTGTAACACAGTTATTAGACAAAAATGTTTTACAAATTTATTATTCTATATAGAAAAATAACTGGACTATTCACTATAATTTTTTTATGGGGCAAATTTTGATAGTCTTAATTCTGTAGAGGATTTTCGAAAAAAAAGAGATAAAGAAAATTCGCCACGCAATAAAAACTTTTTTTTTAACATAATTACCAGACAAATATGTTTGATAAGTTTATCATTCTATATAATGGGATAACTGGGCTATTTACCGTTATTTTTTTCCTAAGGCAAATCTTCATACTTTTAATTCTGTAGAGGATTTAAGAAAAAAAAATGGAAGAAAAAATTTCGCCACGCGACACAAAAAAAATTTTTTTAGCTAGTTACTAGACAAAAATGTCTAACAAGTTTATTATTCTACATAAGGGAATGACTGGGCTATTCACCAATATTTTTTTTCTGGAGCAAATCTTCATAGTTTTAATTACATATTAGTTTATTTCAATTTACTGCTTCAGTTCTACAAAACAAAAAAAAATATTTATTTGAAATTCATATTTTATCTAATTATTTCATAAACTATAGTATCTACAAAAACCATTGTTTGATAAAATCTGTTGTTAAGAATATTACCTACCATATGACAGTTTATTTGTTTAAATCGAACAAGTGGTTATTGAGAAATTAGCCAAACTCTGATAACCGAGTTTTGCACCTTTTTCCTCCCCCCCCTCCCCCCTCCACCACTTTATAATGCGACAACCGCTATATTATTGTTCAGGAGATCATGCTGAAGACAATGATACCAGTTGTCGGTAGAGCACTCGCTTGTCCGACGGGATTTCAATTTTGAAGGCCTGGCCCCTCCTCTAATAGTGGTAACCATAACTTTTGATTAACGCCGCCGCAATATTTTCAAAATTCCCTTCGAAAATAAATTAAAAAATATGGTTTCCAATATGCCAAAATGTTCAAAGCCCTTTTTGTTTTTGCCATTACTTTTCTTCAGCTGTTTAAATTACTTTTTAAGAGTATACCAAGTCTTCCTAAACGCCATCTGGTTTCGCATCTCTGATTCACACAAACTGGCCTCTTTAATTGCAGATGAGCAAACGACGAGTAAATTACGCGACACGAACCTCGATTTCAATTACGAAATAAATGGTGCCGTACTTATTCGCACGCAGAAAGTTGCCCAACGACGCGGTCTGCCTCATTGTCAAATCTACTCGATGTGGGCTGAGCTGAACAATATGATACTTGTAGCTGTCGATCATTATATAGGATGCCTTGTGACCTCGCTAAATGAAATAAAAAAACCCGCAAACAATATCTAATGTGGGTATTTTCAATAAAAAAAAGTAAAGATAATATAAACAACGAAAAAAATTTGCAACATGTTAGAAATTACACAAACTGAATTGATAATGACATAATTAGGGTCATAGATATTGTTTGTATAATGAAAAGTATCAAATTATACTTTGTATTTTATTGTGTTTGGTATTTAATTTCATTTTATATTTTACGTAATTCATGAGAACTACATAAGACACTCCAATATTTATTTTGTATAATATCTAAATTCCCTTTCTAACAGATCATCGTATTCAATCTTCCTCAGGAAATTGCTTTATCATTTGCGCCTTGGTTACGTAAACTATGCTTCAGTCGTATCTTCCATGGTGTGTAATTAATGATACAAGATAGAAGCTGAGACAATTAGGTCGTAAGTAAGTAGGTTTGTGTTCTACATAGAGAAATATTATTAGTAGTTCTGTCTACTTCTATGTCCAAATCTCGAAACACGCTATCATTATGCTTTCAGGTTTGTAAATGAGTAAGAATTAATTACCATTGGTAGTCATAGAATATCACTTCTTCTTAAAAATATATAACGTAAACTTTTTTTAATTGTAGGCAAATATTATATATATGGATTTAACACTGACCATTACTGCTCATTAGGATCCTAATGTAGGTCGTAACCAAATCTTACTGTTTAACTTAAGAATTAATTACCATTGGTAGTCATAGAATATCACTTCTTCTTAAAAATATATAACGTAAAGCTTTTTTTAATTGTAGGCAAATATTATATTTATATGGATTTAACACTGACCATTACTGCTCATTAGGCTCCTAATGTAGGTCGTAACCAAATCTTACTGTTTATGTAGACAAAGAAGCTATTTTTTTATCTGCTTTCAATATAAACAATGTTCAATAAACGACGGCGACGGAGTGTTTTTGTACCGTCATGTGCGCCGATGCGACGCGCACGCATCAATACGCCCCATTCATACAACCATGCGGTATCTATGCTCCCTTTAATCGGTAATGCACCATTAAATGCACTTTGATGCAGTAAAATTATAATGGCCTTAACTGGTTTACGTAAAACACTTTATGTTCATGTTGACTCATTTACTTCACTGTGGTTGCTAATTTATACATAAATGTAGTTAATAAGTTTTACAATTTAATAATGTTATTAAGATTCACTTATTTGGTCGTCGAGTTTACATAATTATGTAGGCTAAATGTGATGTTAGCATAATGTTATGTAAATATGTTGAAGGTGAAGTAAATTCATTAACCTTTGGAACAGTTAAATAAAATGATAGAATAGTTGTTTGGAATTTTGAAAATACTTATATAGGCAGTACTTATAAAAAGCATACTATACACATAATTAAATTTTGCATACACTTTGTTGGGAGTACAGAAATCTTTCAATTCCGGAGGGATAGAAAATAATTATCCACGTAGACGAAGTCGCGGGCGGTTGCTAATACTAAAATAATTAAGTCACATTTGGTAACAAAACCAAATTTATAATCCGACTTGAAATGAAGTTGTCTAAATCTGAAGCATTTGCGAAAATTAAATTTTGTAACTTTTCTGGTGTAATTATTTAGTATTGTATGAAAATAGCATTGTGAATGTAAAATCTCAATTATACAAGGTCATTTTGTATACACCATCTAAATTTTGAGGATGTGCTCACTCCATGAAACTGAACAACTTTCTCTAAGGAACACATGGTCAAATATGTAAAATAAAAATCGACTTTCCATACAAATCAAAGAGATCACGTGATCAATTTAGTATGGGAGAGCCAACATTATTTGGCGAAATTTGACACATGTTTCTTAGAGTAAGTTGTTTAGTTTCTTGGACTGGACACATTCTAAAAATTTGGATGGTAAGTTCAAAATGACCCGATATCTTTTAATTGAATGTCGAGGTAATTCCTAACTTTGATGAAAATATAACGCTGGTTTGCAGCGTAAAAGTAGAATATGCTAGAAAAAATTCGACGATGCCACTAGTGGCTCTAGTTCAGGGGTGCCCATGCTTTTTCTTAAGGAGATCGACCTAGCAAAAATGTATAAATAAATAAATAATAAATAAATATAAATAAATATTTGACAACATCACATACATTGCTCCAATCCCAAAGTAAGTAGCTATAGCACTTGTGTTATGGAAATCAGAAACAACGGTGGTATGACACACACCCAGACCTGAGACAATATTGAAAAGTTTTTTCTACATTGACCCAGCCGGGGATCGAACCCGGGACCTCAAGAGATGGTGACGCCTTGAAAACCGGCGTGCGAACCACTCGACCACGGAGGTCGTCAATGTGTATAAATGTATAACTAAGAGACCGACATTTTGACCGTTTAACCTACCAAATATTTATCAAGTCACTGTTTAACCCTTCATATTTATCACTAATAATTTTAACCATCCTTGGCGATCGACCTTAAAACCTCTCGCGATCGACCGGTCGATTGCGATCGACCGGTCGATTGCGATCGACCGTTTGGGCACCTCTGCTCTAGTTGACTTTGACGCGATAGCTCAGTTGGAAAAGCATTGGACCGGTTTTTCAAAAGTCACGGGTTCGATTTCCACCTGAGAATATGATCTGAAGCGAATCGAATTTTTTCTAGTATATTATTTAGTGTATGTTACTTTTGTTGTTCAGTTCAGTAATTGATGGTAAGTACTTGCTGGTACTTGGACAGTACAACTTCTTCTGTCTGTGTCTCTTCATGGTTCATGCTTCGCTGCAGCACATTCAGTCTTTCTTGCGTCATAACTCTGGTTCATGGGAAATTCTTCTTTAATGTTAAAGGTGTTGGTGCCAAAACGGTTTGTAAGGCTGATGTCGTAGCGAGGTGAGCAAGTAGGACATAAAGGAGAGTGTCCTTCAGAAAGTACATCCACGGAAGGACATGCCTTGCAGTTTTCAATTTAGTCGTATGCCTGTCGCGGCCGTGTGATAATTACTAACAGGAGTGCTAAAAGGTTACTATATTTAGGAAGGTTTTACTACTCTTCCTTGATACGATCTTTAGGTAAGTTCTCGTTGTTATAAAACCGACATTTAGTTCCGTTAAAAAAATCTTTTGTATGTTAATGAATAGGTCTGTACAATTCAAGGCACTTCCGAGATTGATGAGCTAAAAATTCATACAATGGTGAACCAGTTGCTATGTTGTGCAAAACTTTAATATTGTTCCGTATTTTAATTAAATATTCTCTCATTTGGTGCTAAATTATTAATTTTTTTTTTCGACATTTTAATTTAGAGATGGTTCCTCCAGGTCCATATAAGTTTAAATTATTAGTAACTAGCGGCCGCCCGCGACTTCGTCTGCGTGGAAAGTTTTATTGCTATCTAGGGTTACCAACTTTTTTGGATCAAATATAGTAGTTTTAAGATTTTTAGTGTAAAAATATAGTAGATGGCGAAAAAGTCCAAAAAAATATAGTAGGTTGAAGTTTTGTATGGAGGATATTAAAGAAGTTGCATTTTTTACAGTTACTATAACATTTTCATAATTTATTCAACAACCATAAAGAAATATGTTTAGTCACAAAAAATATTATGCAGTTACTTGTGCATATACGTATTTTTTGGTGCTTTTGTTTAATTTTTTCACTTGAAAAAATATAGTAGGCGAGCCCTCAATATAGTAGGATACTTATTATATAGTAGGGTTGGCAACCCTATTGCTATCCCTCGGGACCATATCTTTTTTCGGGATGATAGGTACCCTATGTCCTTCTCTGTACCCCTGACAACGTGTATGCAAAATTTCATGATGATCGGTTCAGTAGTTAAGACGTGAAGGCGTAACAACAAACAAACAAACAAACGGACTTTCGCATTTATAATATTAGTAAGGATTATCACGTACCTACCTGTAATTAATTGGTAGACATTTTTTTATTAGCTAGCTTGCTTTTACCCAGTTTTATAATGATTAAAAATAATTACATAATTGCTTTCGATGTTAAACAACTGTATCATATTGCTAGTTAATACATTTCATTACAAACCAGTCACGCGATTTTTATAGCTAATCAAATTTATCACACGCTAACTTTATATTTAGAAACTTTTACTAAGCTTTCATTAATTCATCACATATGCAAATTTCACCGATGATTGTGTAACTTATTGCTTTTATAGACTTCACGATTGTGTAATCATTAATCAATCAAACCCACATCTTTATTAGATAATAAGGTAATGACTAATTTTCAAAGAATTGTCTTTGGTCAGATGTATCCACCCATTTTAAAAATGGCTTGTATGTGTTTTTATAACTCTTCTAATATCACGTAAGAATGATTGAGGTATTTACGCGCTAGCTTTCCGAGGGCACGTAAAATTTACGTTGCATTTACATTTAAGTCGTAAATGATGTATGTGGAAAACATGTTTACTGCTCCTTGCTCTTAATACCGTATTTATTAACATTTTAAAGTACTTTTTCTTAAGAAACAGAATTTAAAAATGCTTATCTCACTTTTAAATTTTATGTGACATTTCCATTACGTGATGAATTCCAAAAACTTATTTTACAAAATTACATACATTTGTTTTTCATTGCATTGTTTATGGTTTTATTTCTGAACATTTCAATTTTCGGATTTGTTTTGCGCTAACAAACATTGTTGCTAAAAATAAATATATAAAAGACGCAGGTGCAAAGTTTTTAATTGCTGTAGGTCAATATGTTTTGGTGTGCATGGTCTGTCTAAAAGGACTGTTAATTGTCACGTAATACCAACAGATAGTACCTATTTGGTATTCTGTAGAAAGTTTAAAGGCATTTCAACGACCTCGTTGGTATAAATGTGCGAAAACTTGGACTGGTTGCAGAAAATTTCTAATCTGTATTAGTTTTAGGAGACCGCTTAGATTTTACAGTAAAAAGTCAAGAAACAACAGCAGGATGTTGAAAATGCATCTTATGTCTATGTTATGTAATTTTTTCTTTACCTGTAATGTAACACCGGAAGACTGCTGGATTATAAGTCTTGTCCTGAGACCAAAACGTCTGCTTTACATAGACTTACTTTTTTAATAGTTCTTTATGCAACTGTACTATAATGAGGGGTATTTTGCCACGTGTGATAATAGTGTCACATGAGTGTTTTAATACTTAATAATGTACAGTTGCACACAAGACTTTATCTACACATGTATCCTCTATAAAGGGTTTTGACTGTCCTCCTCCTCCTCTTCATTATATCACTCGAACGAGTGTTATAATGTTGTACTGAATTTTATAATGTAAGTCGTCGGGCGTGGGCGCGGGTTGCGCGAGATCCTCTCGCTCGGATATTGTGGTTATGACACTGGTTGTTATAATGTTGGCAGAAAGCTGTTTTAGACCCTTTTTTAAAGGATTTAAAGCATAGGCGTAGATAAGGTTTATAATGTAATACTTTCTTCTAAGTAAAAAAGAGTAACTTTATAGCTGTGCTAATGAACTGTCGATACTTCCGCTTTAGCCGGACGCCATCAGCTAACCCTAATCAAGTATGTAAGCTGAGGAGCTCATAAACAATCGATTTGACATTATCGGAGCCAAATGCAGTCGGATTAACGTTCATGACATTTCCAGTAGTTACATAATACGCGCTTTCTATTCAGTGAGTTATGTTATAACACTTACAACTCTAATTGCTGCTCATATGGGTAGACAGATTTGCATATCTTACTGATCCTATCGATGATTATTCCACTTGCAGGAGAGCTTTGTCTTATATATTTTGAATTTTCTTTGCAGGTAAGTTGGAGTCGGTACAGTTTCCCACCTAGTATGTTCAAAGGTAACGAAAAATATTTGTCCTAAAATTGGGGAAAACTTACAACAAGATATAGACTAAATTGACAGTTTTTGAAGTGAAAACTTCTTTAGCGGCTTTGTACGCTTTTTTGTAATGGGGAAAAAATGCTAAACTCGCGTCAGTAAGAATCACGTGGCTGATCGAAAATGCGTAAGACGGAGATGACGGTTTGAGAGTAGGCAGCTGGCGGAGGAAGTATCCCTCTCTCTTTCTACGGGGCGTGTTGAAAATGGCGGCGCGTTATTTTAAGACGTAAACACTTGTGTCACCAGCAGCGCGCTAATTTTTAAAATGGAACTAATAGCAGCGATCTCTTCGGTGAAATCATTGACTTATTTATACTCTGTGACTATAAGTTTAAATCGTAGAATGCGTGCATGTAGAAATTAAAAAGGCCACTGGCGCGAAATCTTTAGAATTTTTCTCTAATTACAAACTGATTGAATTGTGTGACTGTATAGTAATAGGAAAAAAATCATTTTAATCCTTTGCCGCGAATTTCAAAGTATCAAAAATGCACAACGTTAATATTCAAGTTTTCACTTCTTTCGGCACTCCCGGAGTGCAACCCGTTTTTTTTTTTTAAACAATCATGCAGACATCTTGTTCTGATTTTGCGTTTACACAAATTGTTTCTTCACATCAAGTAATCTAATACTTATTGGTACAGATCGTACATAACTAATTAAGTACTGTATTATTCTGTGAAACTAATAGTGGGTGTCTTAGTAGTGGGTGACCACAAGTACAATAATTATAATAATGGTCTGACTAAAACTTCAGAAAGCCACAAGCCATCAATTTCGCTAGTGGTGATTGATTATAATCACAGTTCACTCTCAGATAAGCTAGAAATAAATTATGACGTTTTTATAAGGAAATTGAAATTAATCATTATTACGATTGACAAAGGTTGCTTAAGATTTCTAAACCTCTATTTCATAGAAATACGTAACCAGTATAATCGTGACAAATTAAATCGATAGTAATCGTGATCGTCATGCGTAATGGTATGTGAAGCTCAAGTATTTAGTAAAATATCTTATGAAATTTAATTACACATTGTCTGATAGTTACGAGTGGATTACGAAACGATAAACCGAGATGTCTCACGTAGTATTAGAACAAAAATGTGAATCGGCAAAAGTATTATGTTCAATGAAATTAAAGAAGATATTGCAGATAGTTCGGTTGTATTGAATTATGAATTGAGTTGAGTTGTGGTTCTGTTACTATTGTTAGAAAAAAGAACGCGCGTTTTTTTGGATTTTTACTCAACCGACATACTGATCTTATTGCCAAATCACTGAGCCCAAAATATTTTGAAAGTCATTGTATGACTTGGGCTTATAATTTACGTTTATTTTATTAGAGCAAAGGATGGAAAGGTGCTATCATTATTGTTTGTGAGCTTACCTATATCAAAATTGAACAAGAAAGTATGTTATACACGCCTACGCCATTATTTTATTATCACGTCGTTTACGTAATATTTTTGCCATAAGCGAAGCAATTATTTTTCAAATGATACAATGATAAAACCTTGGAAAGTATAATTACAAACTGTAATTAAATCTGCAGGGTTCTTTGATGTATAAATTCATAAAACTCGCACCGGGGACCTAATTAAACTAGGGCGAGTACAGAGAAAGCTTCAAAATATTGTGGCGAATAAATACATTTTAGGACATTAAAAAGTTGACATGACAGACAACACATTGTTTATTGTTTGTAGTGTAAACGCGTATAGTTGTCGTATCAGATTTCGACATCGTCTCATTGTAACATGCTCTAAATTCTTATTGTCGATCAGGTCAAACTGTCAAAATGCACGGCAATCGGAGATGTTGTCTGTTTCGTAAGTCACGTTATTGGGAGTATGCTAATTGAAAACAAAATTATGGGGGCATCTTTGATTGGTGTTTCTACGAAAAATTACATTAAAAACTATGTTAGTCGGAAATTCACGTTTACCTCCGCTAAATGTGCCTTTCGTTGAGAAATGTCTTATCCTGTTTATCTCACCTGTTCAATGTTTTGAGGTTACGTGTTTAAAAATATTAATTTATCAAAACCATAACTATCAAACAACATTTATCATAATTTTATTTTTTAGTTTAATGCAAGAGTAATATGAGTATGCTTTTCAAAAAACAGCTTCGTAATTTTTCACATATTATTATTATGATAATCATCTGTCAGCAACAACGGAAGCAGATTATTGTTGAGATAATAACCACTCTACAGTTTCGAGGATAAAAATATACACGTAAATCTTTTTGGACTAGATCTGTTAAGCCATTCAAATAAACAAGAAATAGAATGGTATGCAGTTTAGTGGATTATTTTCATTCTACGGTATGTGAAACATCGAATTAGAAGGAGGAAATGGGTGCTGCATATATCAAAAGGTTTTAAAGAAGGTACAATTTGGAGGGAATATCTTTTTGTATTCAAATCTAGCTGTTATTACTAAGTTGTACAATGTAGCAAACCTCAGGTGACAAATCATAAATTTAAATTCTAAACTGATCTTATGAATTTTTCAATTATTCTTGTAGGTATCTTCGAAAATACTTAATTAAGTAGCTATCAATCCATATAATATTCATTACCAAAAGAAAAATGTACGTTCATGCTATTTGCAGAATTTCAGATTGATATTCAGAACCAGTACTATCATTAATCAATTTTTAAAATCTTACTTTACAACTACAACATTCCTTCATACGTGTCAGCCCTCAGCATTTGAAGTCTTAATTCGAAGAAATTAAAACACGCAATAAAGATTTGACAAGTTGTTTATATACGTAGTCCTTTAATATAAACAATCAAGTAATTAAGATATACCTTGATCTAGATACATAACAAAAAGGGACACTAATTAAGACATGTTTTACCTTTCTTTACTGTAACTGAGAGTCGTTATCCTTTTTTGTTTATAAAGAAAATTCAATATCTTAATTAAGTAAAAAGCTGCCTAATTAAAACGGACGGTCATTTGAAGTTTACTTTTTATGAAAAGTTTTAAATATCTTAATATTTCATACATCATATCAGCAAATTATCACAATACTTAATAAGAGAAATATTTTGTTGTAATTTTTGAAAAGATATGATTTCATAATAATTATTACATTATTTTGTAATAGTAATAAAAATGTCCTTTCTTATGAAGAATGGCAATAAAAGAAACATAATTTTGTATATTTTCTTATATGAACAAATATTTTGATTTTTTCGCTAATAGTGTTGCGACTTAATACACTATCATTTAACATTCTTAAAATCTTTCTTCAAATAAATTCAGACTGCATTGCATTTATTTTTTAGCCTCGGTGAATAATTTTAACTAAAAATCCACGTTTATTTTAGTCCAGTACTATTCAAAAGTGGTCCAGTAATTTATTTCATTCTGGTGAAAACATAAAATCTGGAAAATAGTACAAGGCCATTCGTAAAGTGCCACGAACTGTTGTTTCAATTGACATAATGTTCATAAGTGCCATAGTGCAATTATTATGTTTATGTTCATTTTCTTGTTTTTCTTATGGTTCTATTTAAGTCAACATCACAGTGAAAAACATATTTAAAAAATTATTATCGGTTAAAATTTTATTAGCAAGTTATTATATTTAAACATTGATATCATAGTTTTCTTATTAATTCTGGCTTAAAAAGTATTTCAAACGCTGCTACTAACTGATCTTTATTCACTTTTATAGCAAAACCCTTTGTTGTTATCAATGTTTGTTCACAAGATATTTTGAAAATCCTCTACAAACGTTCAAGAAATCTCTAGTCGTGTTTCTCATAATAATACCACCCCTTGATATTTTGTAGGAGACGGTCTCTGAATTGAAATTAGCTCTTTTTATGTCAGGAGGATGAAAGTATTACACTACAGTGAATAAAGATATATATATTGATCCGTAATTTTGGTTTAATTTCTATTTTCTTTTAAAGAATCTCTCCTCTTTTTTTTTTTCAAATACAGCAGTTACAATCGCCATAAATAACATACAATAATAAAACTACTTTTGTTTAAACACTTGCTTAGCATATTTTTTGAATATCCTTTATAGCAACGTCAATTTTAAGCCTACCTCAGTTCTACGACTAAAATTCCTCAATATCACAAGCTATAAGTTTCAATAAAGCTAGTCACGTTAATATTTGCATCAATAATAGCATTAAAAGCATAGCTGTTGGCACGAAACGACGCCTGGCGTCGCCTCTGTCGCGATAAGGCAGGCTCTGATGTCTGCTGTCCGCCTATTTAGCATATCTTAGCTCGTTCCGACGCTATAAACGACTACCTACCTACCTACTAAATTCGCTCAAGCTATATAATACAATAATTTATTTTGATAAGTAGGATATCGAAAAAGATATAGGCTTTTAAGTGTTAAAGTGAAAACCAGATCACTCTCAAACTGGCTTGCACGTTTCACATTTCAGTGAAATCAAAGTCATATTTTATTTATGTTAAGGATAGCAATAGTGGCTAGTGGCTATCTATAATAATTATGGTTTACTAGCGGCCTCCCGCGGTTTCACCCGCGTGGTTCCCGTTCCCGAGAAAATATAGGGATAAAAAGTATCCTATGTTTTAATCTAGGCTTTCTACTATCTGTGCGCCAAATTTCAACCAAATCCCTTCAGTAGTTTTTACGTGATTGAGGAACAAACATCCAAACCCACAAACTTTCACATTTATAATATTAGTAGGATGATAATTATGAAGATATTGTTAAGGGATAAAATATTTTTTATATTTCTCGTTAGTCACGTTATCAACAAACATTTAAGTTTAGCATTATTACAACCTGTATAAGTTAAAATAAAAGTTTCAAAAGCAACCAATCAATCGATAAAATAATATAATGGATTTCGTGCCAAGCGAGCACTCTTTAGAACAATTGATTTTCATACCTCTAGAGTTTCTGGTATCCATTAATTTCAAGCTTGTTATAAACTGCAAGTAATTTACAAATTCTTGGAAAGTTACAGCTGTAACTTTTTTCAATATTGTAGACAATAGATGCTAAATGTTTTTAAACAGTGTTTCTATAATAAAATACAAAATTTACACTTATTTACTTTTCCAAAATAGTGCAAAGACAAACAAATACGCGATAGCCTGTACGATTATCATGAAAAAGATCATCATAAGAAAAAAGTGACTAAACCTCATATGTTTTTAAAATCTGAAAATTAAAAACTGTGTTTTCCTTTTTTTACTATGGTTTTATAAACACAATAAATGGAAGTTTCTAAAGTGTTATCATAATAACAACACGACTATAACGTAAGCTATTAGTTTAATCCATAAAGTAAAAGGAGGTGCTAAACAAAACCCATCAAATGGACCATTAAGGGCTCGTTACAATAAGTTTCTCTTTTATGGGTAGCTTATCAGCAGTTGTTCTTTTTAACACGGATTCTCAGTTGCGCGTCGCAGCGCGGAGCGAGCACACGTCTCTAATCGTTGCTACGCGTGATGATGTGCTTTTTTTTGCGACTACCTTCGATAATTTATAATGAGTGAAAAAAGTAGCTGTGATGATAGAAATGTGTTTAGTGGTGGTAATCAGTTAGAAAGAAATGAAGAGAGTGAGCAACAAGTAAATGAAGATTATGAGTGGGATAATAATGGCCTTGAACTCCAAAGAGCGGCCGAGAAGAGGAGAAGACAAGAGAGTGGAGAAAGCGGAGAAATAGTAGAGGACGGTGAAGGAGAATTTATAACGGTACAAAATAGAAACCCCAAGCGGATGGCTAGAAGCTTTTCACAGAGTAAACAACAAATCTGTACAAGTGAAGAAAACAGTAAGTACGAAGTCTGTGTTACAGGAAGAGAAGCCCTACCTAAACAGTTCGGTTTCGCTAAGCTATTGAAAGGAGAAAATATATCAAATGTAATCAATATCAAATATAAAAGCTCGTACAGAATACTGGTAACATTTGACAATAAAAAGGATGCTGAGAACTTATTATCAAATAAAAAATTGAAGGAATTGGACTATAGATGTCAACTAACATACGAAAACTCATTTTCATATGGCGTAATAAAAGATGTAGACTTGGAATTAAAAGAAGAGGAAATTTTGTCTACTTTGGAATGTAATTTGGAGATAATTTCTGCTAAACGACTGAAAAGATTAGCTGCTGGTGAATGGATAACTAGCGAAACAGTGCGCCTCTGTTTTAAAGGGCCCACCTTACCTCCATACGTTATTGGGTATGGTTGTAGGTTCAAGGTCAGCCCCTATAGATTTCCAGTGACCCAGTGTTCAGGGTGTTGGAAGTTCGGACACCTCATCCGCTTTTGTCCAACCAAAAAAATTAAATGCCCAAAGTGCGGGGGAGGTCATGCAAACTGCGAGACAGAAGATTTCAAATGTAGTAATTGTAATGGCCCCCACATGGCTTTAAACAAGTCTTGCCCTGCATTCCGAAAAGAGAAGGATATCCGTGACATAATGTTCAGCGAAAACTTCACATACAAACAAGCATTAACAAAATACCTAAACCAAAGACAGTCACATCAAAATCTCAGTCAGACAACAATCACAGCCTCAACATCTCACCAAAATGAAAACATTTTACCGAATGATCCTTCAACCCCTTATAAAAGTGCACTCCTGACGAATAAAATGGCATTAGAACATGAAGACGAGAATACACAAAGTGAGCACGAGCATGAACTATTGATACAATCCCAAAAAAATAAACGATACAACAAAAAAAAGAAAATTAAAAAGACGGAGAAAAATAATCAATTTCAATCGACAATGCAAGAAAATACAATATCTACAGAAAGCAGCGCAGATGCGGAGGAAGATGAATGCGATACTCAGCAGAGGTTCAAGCTTTTACTCAGGAAGTTAAAACGCGCCATTTTAGCAAATATAAGTTTAGAGAATAAAATTTCAATGGTGTTTCAGGTGCTAATAGACGAATGTAAGCTTTTTTTAATTAATTTGCTGAAGGAATGCAAGTGGGTCAAAACTATTCTTAGTTATTTCTTAAATGATTAATACAAATCAAGGAACTAGCAACTTAAATATAGTCCAGTGGAACTCTCAAAGCCTAAGGCTTAAATTAACAGATTTTGATTGTTACTTAAATCAACAAAAGATACATGTTGCCATTCTAAGCGAAACATGGCTTGCACCAGAATCATCATTGAACATAAGTAATTATAATATATATAGGAATGATAGATTAGACACTTATGGAGGTGTTTCCATTATAGTTCATAAATCACTAAGAACTCTGGAATGTCCTATATATGTTCGTAATTCTGGTATCCAAACATTACATATTAAGGTGTTAAATTGTAATGACTTACAAAATATAGTCTCCATCTACTGCCCTTCAACCGTACGAACGTCACAATCGGATTGGGACTGCATTTTTAGTAAATTTTCTAATAAGACGATCATCGCAGGGGACTTTAACGGACATCACTCAAATTGGTCGAGTAAAAATGATTCTAGAGGCATACAGCTATTAGACTCAGCTCTGGAATACGGTTACATTAGCCTCAATGATGGTAGTCATACTAGAATCAAATTAGTCGACGGTAATATCCAAAAAACTTCGCCTGATATCTCCTTTGTATCGTCAGATATTGCTATGAAAGTACAGTGGGAGGTAGCGAACGAAACCTTTGGCAGTGATCACCTTTTAATAAATATGCGCCTTAATTATCGTTTAAATACATACGTAATTAAAAAACGTAAATACAAATATGCAGATTGGAACAAATATCGAAATCTATTAGATGAAGCATTCACAAACCCTATCGAGGAAAGTGGCTTACAGGATAAATACAACAAATTCGTAAACTTAATGAATACTGTGGCCTCCGAAACTATACCATGTTCTAAAAGCTGCAATAACCCAGCTTCCAACTTTATTCCAAAAAGCTATTGGACCCCAGCCATTTCTGAGTCGGTAGCTAGACGAAGACTCGCACTAAGTCAATTTAGGCGTAATCCTACCCCAGAAAATTTTAATAATTTAAATAAAAAAATCGATGAAAGTAGCCAACTCATACGACAAGCCAGGAATAACAACTGGAAAAAGTTTTGTGACTCAATAGACGACGTAACGTCCAGCCATGAAATGTGGAAACGTATGCGATGGTTGAAGGGCTGTAGAGGGAGAAACAACACTGTAGACTCAGATAAGAAAAAAGAACTTTTGTGTAACCTAGCGCCTGATTCTGTCCCAGCAAAGGTTCCAGTATTTCGCTCGATAAATACTCAGCTCTCTTCTTCATTTTCCATACACGAATTAAATAACTGCCTTAAAAAATCGGATACTGCGCCAGGCGAGGATAACGTTTCATATTCAATGATTTATAATTTACCCGACTCCGCAAAGAAATACTTACTCAATATTTACAATGATATCTACTTTACAGGAACTATCCCACATCAATGGCGCAATATCTTAATACTGCCTATACCGAAAGCAAACATTCCTAATAATGAAACCAAACTAAGGCCTATATCTTTAATATCATGCTTGTGCAAAACTTTTCATCTTATGCTCACGAAAAGACTAGAATGGTACGTCGAAAAAAATAATTTGTTTACTAGAAATACTACAGGTTTTAGAAGAGGTCAGTCTTGCATGGATCCTCTAGTTCGTTTAATTTCACAAATATTAATTGGTTTCTCTAATGGTGTACCCACTTCAGCTTGCTTTCTGGATATTGATAACGCCTATAACAACGTGTTAGTTGAGACTGTCTCTCGTACTTTGGATGAAATAGGTGCAGGTGCTGAAATGTGCGCTTACATTCACTCTTTTCTTTCTGAAAGACATCTTACAATTAAAGGGGATATAGGAAGAAGCGAGACTGACCTATGTAGATGGACTAGGAGAGGCTTGGCACAGGGGGATCCTATTTCGCCATTACTTTTTAACATAGTAACGTGCAAAATTGTTCAAGCAATCCAGAATGTCACGTTGCTACAGTATGCTGATGACTTTGTGCTGTACTCTACTGATAAATTACAATTTAGCGAAGAAAGACTGCAAAGGGCATTGGAGACAATAACAAACTTTTTAGAAAATATTGGTTTACAGATATCTCCTGCTAAATCAAAAACTTGTGTTTTTAGTAGAGGGCATAGGCAATGTTCCGTTAATCTAACCATAAACGGGAGGATGTTGGAATGTGAGAACAACGTTAAATACTTGGGTATGTGGCTTGATAGAAAGCTGCTATGGGCTAAGCACATAAATGAAACACGTGAAAAAGGCCAAAAATTCTTAAACATACTGAAAGTTTTAGCAGGATCTTCGTGGGGAATACACCCAAAACAACTGCGTAGAATATACATGGCGGTCGTTAGGAGTCGTATAGATTACGGCAGCTTTTTATACGATAACAGCGCAAAGACTCACGTTTCTAAGTTGGACAAGGTACAGAACCAGGCGCTAAGAGTGATAGGAGGCTTTATTAGAAGCACACCTATACAGGCAATGGAGAGTGAGATCTGTCTACCGCCATTGGCTGTTAGGCGTCAGTATCTGGCATACAAATATTGCTTGAAGGCTAAATCATGGTCAGATAATCCAACCTTAAAATCCCTAGAGAACCTGAGCACACTATGTAACAATAGTAGATACTGGCAAAATAAAAAAACACCTTTATTAGTAACAGCTTTTAATAGAACTAAAAATGAAAGTATTCACACATCTTACCCATTACAAATGTTCACCTTACCCGTATGGATTTCTAATATTAATATAAATGAAATTGTTAAAACGAACTTAGATTGTATTACAGCACCAAAGAAGAGAACTGATCCTAACTCTCTGAGAAATAATGTACTAATTGAATTGGAAATGAAATACAGAGTGTGGCACAAGGTTTACACTGACGGATCTAAGTGTGCTCAGGGCTCTGGGGCAGCCTTCTATGACTCAGGATGTGGTCATGGTAGATATTTTAATATACGACCAAATTTCCTATCTATTATGTCGGTGGAACTTACTGCAATTTTAGAAGCCCTTCATTATATCAAAAACCTTTCATACAGACATGTGGTCATACTAACTGATAGCAAAAGTGCTCTACAGCATATAGCTGGAAGCACCTCTGGGAACAGAGGCGCAGCTACAGCGTATGCTATACTAAAACTAATTTTAGAGTTAACCCAGAACAACAGGACGCTCAGATTGCAGTGGGTTCCATCGCATATAGGTTTAAGTGGTAACGAGGAGGCTGATTCTTTGGCGAGGCTCGGTGTAGATGGAGGGCAACCACTTCAAGTTGCACCGAGCTTCGCTGAATATAATCGGATCTTTAAACAAGACTGCCATAAAGAGTGGAAGACATATTTTGATGAGAGATCAACATCAACAGGCGTCTGGTATAAGACCATGCAATCCGAACCTCCTCATGTACCGTGGTTTAACGACGTACAATTAAGTAGGAAACTGGTGGTCATTGCTCACAGACTACGGTCTGGACACATTCCGCTAAACAAGTTTGGTTTCCTAATGAAAAAAGTAAACTCTCCTAACTGTACTGTGTGTGGAAAAGTAGAAGATGTACTACATTTGTTGGCGGAATGTGTCAAGAATCGAGCTGAGAGAAATAGACTAGCTGCAGATTTGAAAATTAATAATGCTGATGTGGGCAAATTTCAGAGCTTTCTTTCAAAACCCTCATCTAAGGAAGCTTTGTTGATTTATAAATTTGTGGCTGCAAGCTTAACGTCCAATTGATAATTTAAGTAAGACAACAGTCACGATGGGACTGACATGTAAACAAATTTACAAAAGTCCCTAAAATAAATAAAGGGAAAAAAAAAAAAAAAAAAAAAAACACGGATTCTCAACATTTTTGAAACTCAATAAACTAGCATAGCTTTATGTTAAGTTTTTACATTTTTGGCATTCCCAATTTGCTATTTTTTATTATATTAAATTCTGTACTATAAAAAACAACGAACACTCAGAAAGAAAGAGAAAGACTAGTAAGTGAGTAATTCGATGAGTTTTTCCGTTCTAAAATATCTTTACGTACCTACCTACCTAAAAAATAGTACTTACCTAATGTTGTCATACGTACTCACATCAACCCGCACCGGACAAATCTATGTGATTTTTGGTGCGTGTAACACGAATGTAATGTTTTATTTTTGATAAATAAATTTAAAAAAAGTACTCGAATCGAATCGTTAGAGTTTCGTAGAAAATTTAACTGAATCCTCTGGAAGAGAATCGGCCTAGATTTGCGCAAGATCGTGGGTTCTCATCCCAACTGAGTGTTTAAGCTTTATCTGTAAAGGAAAGCATTGAAAGTAGACCAGAACACCAAAGTCGTAGTAGCTCTACTCACCCAGATTGTAAAAGCTCGACACGACATATTAGCTCAACCGTAGCCCTTATCTAACAATTGCAGCGTTTTCCAGTTGTTTAGCATTTCGTGATGCCCTTTAGCAGTTCATCCATATGGAACGGGAACGTGGCTGGAATTCATTGTCCACTCGGTGCCGGCGCGCCGCTCTATAAATATACCACAATCTACCGCCACATCGGGAAGCCTATCAGAGTCTTTTTGTCCACTCGTTACATAATTTAGTCTAGACATAGGAATAAAGCATAACCAAACTAAAGTTGAAAATCCACCAGATTAATTACCTTGCTATTTGAAAATTTTCCTTTGCCATCTCAAACATTTTTGACATTGACGTAAAGTAACACTCAAGTTAATAATGATAGTAGGTTTGTATGTATTAACTTAGGTGTTTACTACTTGTTAGCATACTATAATAATCTTGCTAGACTTACTAGCTAAAGTTGTTGCAAAACGAGTTTTGTGGTCCCATTTCAAAGTTTTGGAAATGGTAATTGGACGCATGCATGCAGTGAATGAATAATATCAAATGCATTCATTGTTCACAAATTTCTAAAGGCGCGGTTTATTCAAATGAACGTAATTCGAATCACGTTGAATAACAATGACTGAAAATTGTACATTGAACCTTACATCCATATCAAATGAGGTGACAAACGTTTTCAGTTAAATAATATTCAAATGTTTAAATATTTTTGACTAGTGATGATGTTTATTAATCTTCCTATAGGTAAATTGACGCAAACATTTACTTGTGAAACCACATGACTCATAAGTTCCTCTCCAAACTCTCATAAAAGTACAGACTACAACAGGTAAACTTTAACTAAATGTGACAATCTCACATGCGATTTTCAACCTTGAGTTAAGTAAATAAAGTTTAATATCAATCGAGAACTTGTCTCGCGGTCGATTTCTGCCAGTTGACAGGCCGTTAAATATACGGCCAAAGTTTACCCCTATCGAGCCTAATTGCGGCTTAACATGAATCTTTGTAATACCAAATTTTCACACGCAACTTGTGATTCAATCTAGTATCGAACTTACAAAACATGGAATTACCTCTGACACCCAGGAAAGAATACAATTAATTGCAGTAAGTAATATTACAGCAATAAATATTTATTAACATAAGAAACAAATGGATGGCCTTAATTAGGTAACTTGTATGTAATACGGGGACAAAGTGATCTTGAACACTCTCTCTTTAATTCGTAAATTTAAGATGGATAATAAGCCTGTATGAGATTACCACTGCATAAAACGTCGGGAAAATCAAAAACAAAATACCAACTAATTAACAAAGTAGGTAGGTACTTTCAAAAACCACGCTTGTATCCGTTAAAAAGTGTTTTATTTCATACCTACGATTTTTTTAAATCTTAACATGAATTTCAAAACTCCGAATCCAAAGAGTTTAAAATCCCGTAAATGTATTTTTTTTATATCTTAACATTAATTTCAAAACTTCGAATAGTTTAAAATCCCGTAAATGTATTTTATGAACTTAATGATCGATATTTCAAAATCTCTAGGCAATCTCTAGCTTCAAACAACTTAAAAAACAAAAAAATATTTTTTATAGTAAAAATTCAATGAATTACTCAAAACGCGGTCAATCCTAGATCAGTTTAAAAAAGATACGGTACTTGTAACATGTTAAGATTTCTTGGTCATTGACTTGGGTTTACCGTACAACCATTAGGGTAGGCTCGTGACCCATTGTTCTGTATCCAGCAATGCTCTTCTCTAAACAGACATAACGAATACAAAGAATCGTACCATAATATGAACATCCGCTTTAATACGTCCCAGAATCATCAACCGTCCATTTAGTGATGGAAAGGAAGGTAGTGGACCTCTACAGTAAATCCTCAGTAGACGAAACTTTACAGTATTATAAAGTATAATAAATGAAACAAATTTTTTAAATTATCCAAATAGTTTTTTTTTTGTTTTTGGAAATTTGTAGTTAGGTTTTGGTTCATACTATAATAAATCCCTGCAAAGTTTCATCAATCATCAAAGGATTTAATGTTGGGGTCTCCATACAAAAGATCGCTTTATTTTCTACACTAATTTGTTCAAAACAAGATGTGTAGTCAGAGAAAATTATTGTTTGATAACTTAAAATCAAACACAGCATCAATAATATACTGCTAAAAAAAAATGGCCACCATAATATGATTTTCCATACAAAAGTGCTATGTTCTGAAAGGTATTTTTCTGATAAATTCATTCTGATTTTATTTGAATTTGATACTGTTCGAAAGCTGTACTTACTAGTCAACTTGCCAATTTTACTATCGAATTTACTGTATCATTTTAACCTATTCGAAAAAATCCCGTACAAATTTGCGTCTACGTACGTATTGTATTTACTAGTCGAATTTACTGTATAATTTCTACAATTCAACGTGTGTGAGTTAGAATAAAAAGAAATTGGAGTTTCATACAAAAATACGCGAAATTTTATTTTTTTCAATTCTAAAACTGACACACTGCTCATCTAGGAAAAAATATAAATTGACTATTACAACTTACGAACAATTTCATATTCAAATAAAATCGGAGATTAAATTTATCAGAAAAATACCTTTTAGAATATTGCTCTTTTATATGGAAAATCATATGGTGGCCCCGATTTACTTTTGAACAGAAAGAAAAAAAATCTGTTCTCATCTCACGCGCAGCAATATCAGTCTGTGTTACAGCCAGCTATTTCCATAGTATAGCATCATTATCTCACGCGGTACGCAATAAAAACGCCCATATCTCTGTATCAATAAGTGATAATCAAATTAATGAATATGTAAGCAGCACGTTTACAGAATGACTTGATTTTACATGCAATTCCACTCAATCAAGTGACAGAGAACCCTTTTCAAAATAATTCGAGATGTATAATCTTTTAGTTCTGGTGCAATGCAAAATATACCGGGTGGAGCCGGCATCGGCAAGACGGCGGCGCAGTGGCGCCACGGTGAATCAAGGACAACCAGCATCGTATTATTCGCAAGACTGTCGTGCTAGATGGTTAAACCGATTTCACCGCACCTAAAGCATAGAGTAGGTATATATTCTGTGCCTAAAGCGAACTAGTGGTTTAACGTGAGACGATTATATCACTAAGTAGCTTAGGGAATACGTGGCTCGGACAAATTGGGATAAACGAAAAACGTTGTCCCAGTATATCACACAGTATTTTCGTCTGGAACGAAATGGGCTATGTATTCGTTATTTCTGCTCAGTTATTTTCATTTGTTTGTACAAACTTGCTCTTGTGTGCAGAACGAAATAACGAGAGGTCTAGTAAACAGAATGCGGAGGAAGGCGCGTTTAATCTAAGTTTGTTATAGGGAATATAATCAAATATTGCTCAGGGTATTACATGTGTTACATAATAAAATTGTTGAGGAGTTATATATTTTCTCTATGTATGTAGGTAATCTCATTAAAGATCTTCATTACAGTCTAGATTTGAATTTATCATGCCATGCGAAAAAATGGCAAAAAACGTGAAGAATCACCTTAACAGAAGTTAAGGTGGGTACCCACTTTCGGTAGGTTCGCGAACCTTCGAGCTCCGCGAACCTGCACCAAAAAATATATTGTGCTGCAACAGTACGCAATAGTGTGTACGTGAGCGAACACGTGTATGCGAACCTACCTGAGGGCCTACTCTAATGGCCATTCTACAGCTCTACTAAAGTTAACGCTAGTATAATAGAATGACAATGTATAGTGTAGAAAGGAGCTAAGCATTAGCTTATATTCCCATCCGATACATTGTTATTCCATTCTAGTAGCGTTAATTTTAGTAGAATGGCCATTTGAGTAGGGGGGCTGGTTCGCACAAGTACAGGTACACACTATAGATAAGGTGAAAATAAAATGTTTGCTATGGGGCACTGTTCTAGATTCGCGAACCTAAATGGGTGTGGGTACCCACTTAGGTTCGCGAATCTAGAACAGTTGATTGTAATGTAGATGATGCAGATGGGTGATTTTTACGACTTACCCACGATTTTATGTGGCCATGACCACTAACTTAAAAATAAAATGGATACATTTGATTCTAAAATGAACATTAACTTCATACGTGCACAATTCAAATAAACCAGTAATTTAATATAATGTGTTTGTTGACCCTATTGTGGTAAAACCAGCACCAAAATTCGGAATAATAGCTATAACATTCTCAGATTTCTCAGCTTTCTGTTGCATTGTGTTATTATTGTCTGCGTCGTCGCTTGCTATTCAAATTATTATCTGTGAAAATATTGAGATGGATAACTATATAATTAAGCACTAATGAGATGGGATGAGGATAAAAAGAATAAAACAATAGCGACATAACAGCATTTGAGTGGATCTAAGAACATCCGTAAAGAGTATTTAATTTTTTTCAACGGACTTCAATGAATTTTGTATTCTTTGCCGTTCGAAATTGGTGAACAATGTTATTCTATTCATTCAGCACCTCTAGCATGAATATCTATCGAGAAAAAGTCTCACGTAAAAGTATTCGATAGAGCAATTGTCTATGAGAAATTTCATTTCACTTTTCGGCGGTAGATGGCGCTGTACAAATTTACAATACAAAATTACTCTATCGTGTATTTTCACGGGCGTTTTTTCGCTAGAAGTTCGTGTTACGGGCACTGATTGTGAAATGAATTCTATTAGGTAAAATAACACCAGCACTTTGCTGTAAAGCTGTATTAGTAGTTTATGATACAAGGTTGGTAAGGAGGTTTTTAAAACGAGTTGACGTTTTATAAGCCCGAGCCGCAGGCGAGGGTTTATAATCGTCACGAGTTTTAAAAAACCTTAATAACCGTGTGCCATACTACGTTTTTCAATACATTTGCGAGAAAACATTAAAGGTACTACTAAAATTGTAATCTATACATATAATAAAACTGTAAATTCTAAATATTTGTACGCGTATTACGCAAAAACCGCTAAAAGAATTTTGATGGGCTTTTCACAGTTTAGTAAATTAAGGTCCAACGTAAAATCTAAGCTATGTTTAATTAAATTCAGGTGGGTGGAACTAGGGAAACAGCTTGAACTCTTAGTAGTACTAGCTTTCATACACTAAAGAGGTCATTTTAAACTGGTCGCTATATTTTTCTACTATCCACGCAGACGAAGTCGCGGGTGAAAGCTAGTAGAAATTAAAAAAACGTACGTAAACAAAAACCCACGGCACGGGCGTGCGGTAAAATCAACTTACCGCACGCTGTACTAAGCCGTAAACAAAACGCACGGTGTGCGGTAAAATCAACTTACCGCACGCTGGCCTGTCATCGTAAGCTCACATTTTCGAGCAACTGTATTGAAAAAAATTATGTTAACGAAATTACAACTTTACAGTTCGATTTGAAAACTTCTTTCCATACTAAAGACAATGGACTCAATCCAATAAAGGTTCTTTGTATTCTAAGTATTGTATTCATTAGGCAAGATAATTGATGCATTTGAAGTCCAGAACGAGGGACTCGATTTCCCTGATACATTTACCATATAAAATTTATGTATTTGTACTAATTATGGCTGCTTTTTAGAGTAAGCACCTTATTGTGATTTAATCACTATTTTGCTAACCAAAACTCTCTGAGTTACCGCAGTGAACGTCTTTATATAAGTAATAAAAAATCACAAAAGAGAGACTGTTTTTCTTTAAACTTTCTAAAACACCCAACAACTTACTATTTCTGCTATTGTATATTCAGAGAATGTCATGTGCCCACTCATGTATAAATGTATTTAACACGATGAAAGAAAAAAAACACAGTTTTAATTTGTTACGGAAGATGAAGAATCAATGTCCAGTCTGTGGTAGTTAATCCAATATTTTATTTCGGACAGAAAAGGAAATTTATGGAATTTCCCTAGAAGAATTTTCCAATTAAGTTACTGGCAATGTTTGATGTTAGTTTGCTTCGTCTCTTGGCAATTGGCAACATACTATCCAATTCCGTAAAATATGTTGCTCTCTACTTCACTTTTGACATAGGTAGGTTAAGTCGCAAAAAGCTATTATAATCACCAAGAAATAAAAGCATAAAAAATAAGGTACGGAGAAAAAATCATCAACCATTCATTCCTCAGATTTATCCATCTGTGAATGACCTCCGTTACTTAAACATTGATCGGAAATACGAATTTCATGAATTAGACCACCCGTTGTTTCAGTGAAATCCAGACGCATTCTAAAGGAACTGCATAAAGACCGTCCAATTCGCTCAACAAAGGAAGTAGTCATTTTCAACATCTAAATTGGCTCTCGTGCTTGTCGCAACGGCAACGCTGACGAACGATGATTGGTTAACGCAAGCGGCCGTGAGGTGCCTAAATCAGCCCGCAGATTTTTTGATAAGTACTCAAGTCGGCAAACCTTGTGGGACTAATATAGATTATATTTTAGGCAATCGTTTCCAACGATATTGTTGCACGGCAATACTTGCAAACAAAATGCCTGCTATCTTAACTGAAAACTGGAAATAACATAAGATTTATTAAATCTACCTTTATAATTTTTGAAAAAGCTATCTTAATGGGAAATTATTTTTGTTAAACAGCAAGAGTTACCTAATAATTTATTAGACTTTGCATTGTCTTTGCCATGATAAGATATGATTAAGAGAGTATAATTTAATGAACTAAAGTCGCTTTTATCTTAGTTTGGTTTATTTTACGATGGTTTTAATTTTATTATCTTTATGAAGACGTTTCATTAGACTTGTTACAAAGTTAATGTTTCTCAATGTGTTCCCAAATCAAGCTAGCGTTTAAGGCCAGTAGTAAGGCCTTAAATCACGTTTAAATAATCTATTTTGAAGTTACATTATCATCAACTGAGAACTTCGCCACACTTCGCTGCCTATAAAAATTGCACGGATTATTAAAAAAAAATTCGCCTCATGAAATTGATATGGAAGGTGCAGATTCCGGCTTTGTACCACCTGTTGTTGACTTGCAAATACAGAACAAGGTTGCTGCGACGGCCTCACACGGTCGTTCTTTTTTGCGTAGGAAGTGATTTAACAAAAATAGTATTTCTATGTTATTAAGATTAATTAATTTAAAACTTTAATTACACACATTTGATATTCACAAGTAATTATGTTTTTTTTGACGAATTGATTAGTCTTTACTCAATCTTTAGATCCAAACTGCTATTTTAACTTATGTTTTTTAAGATATAACTGGTTTTCATAACACAAATATTTAGGCCACTTAGAAGCTGTAAAAGTACAATATGTTGGACCCTTCATTTAATTACATTCTTCTGTGTCTATTTGCTTTTAAAATTATCGATAAATTGAACTAATAATACTTACTCGTGTAAATTCTATAAGCCATAATCATTATTGTGCATACAATAGTGTTAATAGTAAAAGGAAATTCAACTTTGGTAATACATATGTTTGTACCTACGTACCTACATATTACTATCCCACGCTTTAAGCAAACGCTCATTATTGGTAATGAAATAATAAAATAAGCCGATTAGAAATCCAAACATGATTACGTGTCTTGGTGAGAAAGTACTTTGCAATATAATCTATATTTCTATTATCTAGTATAGTGTAGGAAGGTACCTGACTGGTTATAAAATTAGAGAATTGGTCATTCGCACAGTCGTCGAGTAAGACTATTTATATTACACAGTTTTTTTTCTATTTAGTACGTACTGAGTCGCGTTTTGGTGTCGCGGTAAAATTATCTGGCGCCTGAACTTTTCTTTTATTGTCGTCTGTTTGGTTTTGCTCTTCACTTTCCTGTGACTCACTAAGCTTAAAAACGACTTCAATCCTTATTAGCCCTATTCTTGTTCCACGGTGACCGAAGGGTTAGTAATAAACCAGGTCAGAAAGACGACAAAAATAAATTTTAAGATGAATTACCTACATCCTACATAAGCTAAGGGGACGTATTTATAGTAAACTACTTAAGTATATTTTTTCAAGCCGATGATTATTAGCTTTAGCGATATTACGGCCGAATACTCAAAGGCTTCTTAGCTAAAATCATAATTTAAGGTCTCCTTCACTTAAAGGAAGCTGTCAGTTTCATAAAGTTCCTGTCAAATTTGACAACTTTTTTGAATTTAAGGTGGCCTTAACTTTAAAATTCGTTTGAGTATTACCTTCCTAGACTAGAAGCCTGTTTAATCACATTACGAATGCCCCTATTGTGTTCGGATTTATTTCACCTTCGCGTAGGTAAATACCACCTGTTATAAAATTTAAGTAGTTTCCCTAATCCGATGCTTAAAAGGGTCCTGCTGACGTATTTTAATACCTGTAACCGTGGAAAAGGAATCTTATATATTACTTATATCGAAATCCCTTCTTTATGTCAGCACTGTGACAGAATCCATCTAAGAATGAACCAATCCCTGCCCCCGTATCATAAAGATAAACATTTTTGTCTCTTATAAAAACAAAGCTAGCTACTATTACAGTGTATTGGACGTTAGTAGTATTATACGCTAGTACTATTATCGATTCTGTGGTATTATGTTATGATTTACAAGCGGTTTCTGTAAAGTCCTCCATGGTGGTCCCAAAGCCTTATTGGGCAGAGCTGCGGGGGAGGTGAAAGGTTGCTTGCATACCATTTCTGTGTGTTACCGTTCCCACGTTAGTAGATAATTCTCATTTGTTTTCTGTTATGACAACAGCCCCGACGAGGATATCGGATTATACTTTCTAATTAATATGTTTGTGTGAGTTTATTCAAACATTTGCCTTGTTTGTAGATCATTATGTACAACCTTCAACACTTTTGTTTAACTTTTGTCAGTCTTTTTCGTGCCTGGTTTCAGAGAGTGGATTTTGGTTGTCATGTCTTTAACGGTTTTGTAGGTCAATTGGTACTTTAGAGCATTTAAAGTAGATTGCGTGGCGAAATGTTATTTCCGTAATCTGCTCATGACAATCAGAGAACTTGAACCTGTGTCTTAAATATCGAGGTTAAATATTTTTGGAAGGATTTATGAGCTAGCTTATCCTTTTAGTTTCTAGAAAGTTAATCGCCTGCAAATCTCTTTGGACTGATTGTTTAATTAAAAATTTAAATACAACGTTCAACATTGACAGCAAAAAAAGACTACTCAATCTAAATTAGGTAGCTTTGAAAGTTATTATTTTAATTTATTCGATGTGATTAGCCGAACATTTTACACAATTTCCTCCGATTGTTGTTGATTTTGTCAATTACGGTCCATTGTCATTGCACAGTCTCAGTAAAACTCCAGCCCGACCTTCAATTATTGTCTGAAGCTAATTTATAACTGATCTCACGACTGGTTTGCATTGTCTTTGAATGTTGTAAAACGCTTTAAAAAACAAGTTCGCTAATACGGATTTCAGTAGAACCGGCATTTGCATCTTATTGAAATTTAAATATTACTTTTTGATGAGAATTTAAGTAATTGAGAGTTTTTTTTTTCAAAGAACAGTACCTACGAAAATATTATGCTCGAACGATGGTACTCTTATTTGCCAAATTACATCTCAGTTTAGCCCAGTTATTAGAACAACTACAGGAATACGCATAAAGTGGCATTTAAAAATGGCTAACACGGTTTCAAACGTTAACATTAACACATACCTCCACATTTTCACTCTCATTACAAAATAAAACTCGCACAATTCGGTTAATAAAACGGATGACATCGACACAAATTTCCAAAATGTTGGCACCACGCCAGCGATTGGGGAATAATCAAAACATTCGCATAATGGAATATTTTCTAACGGTTTGCATTCCACGAAATTTGGAAACTTAATAGGTACCGTTTGAAAAATCAAGTTTAATGCTATCCGATGCACTTTATTTTAAACCACCTTTTTTAACATCGGCTAATAATCTGACCGCATGCCAACAAGTCTTTAAAATGTGAAACGAATGCAAGTCATGTCTGACACTGATAGCATTATAATTCTGAAGATTATTCTCGTTTAAATTCCAATGCATCGCGATATTACAGATTCTCAACATATGAGTACATACATTGAATGACCGCCCACTAAATTATCTACTCTATATTCTGGAATTGTTCTAAATTAGGACTATTTTATTTTTAGTCTATTGAAATAAATAGAATATTCTTAATTTATACTGCCAATTGCCATGCCATTTTAGACAAAATAGTATTTGCAAATTACTGCACAGATGTTTACTACGTACTTCTCTGAAATGCAAGATTTTTCAATTTCAAGTACCTACGGCCGAATGCTGATAATAATATTTGATACGATATTCTCCTTGCCACATATTTTTTAATAGCCATACTAGGTACGCCCATGCAACACCCACAAGTCCACATTCTTCCAGTCCGTTTCGACGCCAAATGCTTTATTTCACGTTTGCATACTCAGTCCGATAATGTTACAATAACTGATATGATTACTGCTTCGATTATGATTATTTAAACAAGTCTGCAGGAAAATGGTGATTCACGAGACTGGTTTTGAATTAATGTAACTGCAACAAAAACAATTGGTCGGCCGAAGCTTCTTAGTGCGGGATGAGTCAACTTCATTTGCGTCATGTCATGAGAGGTGATTAGGGATGAGTCCAGTGAAAATTTCAATGAAATGAAAATTAAATTTATCTGAAATTTATGAAATCTTTCAAAACGGGTTGAAATATTTCACTTTTGAGTGAAATTTATTTCCAGTACTAGAAATCCCTTATTTTCTGAATTAGTTTACTATTTTAACGTATTAAATGAAATTTAAAGGCATAGGTAATTGACCGAGCGAGCGCGAAGCGCGAGCGAAGCGTCTCTGTTTCAGCTTGGGCAACAATTCTTTCGTATGTCCTTCCTGCTGTCCGTTTGTTCTCCTCTATAGGTTACAGGTCGCATTTCTCAACCGATTCTCGTGAAATTTTGTGAGCAGGTTCGTAAATTATATAGAATTTTATGGTCGAGCCAGTTTTTCGAAATTTTTCAAAATGGCGGAGATGTGTAAAAGAACATATTTCAGTCCGGCTTTCCGGCGCTGTTGTTCTTCTGTACAGGTCGCATTTCTCAACCGATTCTTGTTAAATTTTGTGAGCAGGGTCGAAAATTATATGAATGTTATAGTCAAACCCCGAAGTCCCGGCGCTCCTAGGTTTGCCTAGTCAAACCTCAGGTTTGACAAGAAGGTTTAGTCAAAGTCCAAAACCAATGGCATATTTCGGCCTTTGACTGACGAATTTATGACATTATTACCAAACCTAGGAGAGACTAAATTGGGCAGTCGAAAGCCGAAACTCAATACGATCAAATCGAGGTTTGACCTGTCACGCTTAAATTAGGCACAGAATTTGATATTTTGTTTGTACAACTATCGATCAGCTGCGCTTCGCGATTGTCTTAAATTTCTATCACGTGACTTACAGGAGTAAGGCAGCTTTGACTAAATATCACATCGGAAATGAATGATGTTTTTCATAATCTTGAAGTTAAGTTTATTCAAAGAGTCTGCGTTACTCCTATATGATAATAGGACACGTGATAGGTTAGGAATTTAAGACGATATAGCGAAGCGCAGCGGGTCGACCGTATTAAATTTCGTGGTTATTTTTTTTTTAACAGACAACAGAAATATTCGGTTCGCAAGAAAATAGTTCATTAAATAAATTAACACATCCTGTAGGTACCTCATATTTTTTTATTTTTTTTTATTTTTTTATTTATTTATTTATAATCAGGCAACAATGGCCCATAGATACATACCTTAAAACTAAAACATATATGTATGAACAATATTGTTAGTAAATATAACTTAATATTACGTTAGTATAAAGTCAATTTGGCACTTTCTGTGTCAATTCGGTGGCACGAGGCAACGCCCCTCGGAAGCGCCTGTATACCACGCCCTATAAGTCCAATTGGTCAAACCCCGATTTGATCGTATTGTGTTTCGTCGGGCTTTTACTGTCCAAGTTGGTCTCTCCTAGGTTTGGCCATAAATTAGTTAGTCAAAGGCCGAAACACGATTTTATTTTGGGCTTTGACTAAGGCTTCTTGTCAAATCTGAGGTTTGACTAGACAAACCTAGGAGTGCCTGAGCTTCGGCGTTTGCCTATAACATATTTTTTTTTGTAGCCTATTTTTCGATTTTTTTCTAAATGGTGGAGATATGTAAAAGAAACATATTTCAGTCCAGTTTTCCGGCGCTGTTTGTTCTCCTCTACAAGTCACATTTCTCAACCGATTCCCGTGAAATTTTATGGGCAGGTTCGAAAATTATATAGAATTTTATTGTCGAGCCTGTTTTTCGAAATTTTTCATGGCGGAGATATGTAAAAGAAACATTTCAGTCCGCCATTCCAGCACTGTTTGTTCTCCTCTACAGGCGCATTTCTAAACTGATTCTCGTCAAATTTTGTGGACAGGTTCGAAAATTATACAGAATTTTACTGTCGAGCCAGTTTTTTTTAATTCTTCAAAATGGCGGAGATATATACATAAACATATTTTAGTCTGACTTTCTAGCTGTCTGTTCTCCTTTACAGGTCCCATTTCTCAACCGATTCTCGTGAAATTTTGCGAGCAGTTCGATAATATTATAGATTATTTAAGTCGAGCTTGTTGAAATTTATCAAAAATATCACCTATTTCAAAAAATAAGTATTCAAAATTAGAAGCGCCATCTAGCTGCGCATAGCTACCAAATAATATACCAAACAGCACGTAACCAAATAATATATCTAACCTACTATGTTCTTTGAAAGACCTCGTGAGCAGTGAGGAAAAAAGGGTTTCGATTGCTCGGCCACGGTGTCGTAGATGAAAAACGACTACGTCAACATTACGAAGGAATATGTAGAAAACTAACAATGAAAGTCTCAAAAAAATTTGTAGGTTGAATATTCAGAAAGTTTAACCATGACCGCGCGGTCGAAACGTGGAGGACCTCGCGGCCACGCAGTTCTCTCAAACGGAGCTTAGTAGAGGTTCCATTATTTTTGCTAATCGCAGATACGATTTCGTAGATAATTAAGACAGTATAAGTAAAGCCCTAATGTTTGGACTTTACGACCACGTTTTTCTGTAGGTCGTCGTGTCGTTAGGGCTTTATTTTGTTTTTGGATCGTTTAGCATCCAAAAACAAAGTAATCCTACAATGGATTAAAGGACATAGTGGATCACACGGGAACGACGCCGCCGATGAGCTGGCTAGAAGGGGATCTTCCACAATAGTGGCAGGACCCATACCCATCCTGCCACTCCCGTTCAGCCAACTGCGCTCATGGGTAAGACAACGTACTCGTGCTGCACATAATACTCGTTGGGTAGATCTAACAAGCTGTAGACAGTCCAAGTTGGCGATGACCTCGGTCTCGCCGCGGTTGACCTGTAGACTGCTAAGCCTTAATCGTCCAGACCTCCGAATAGTTGTAGGTACACTTACAGGTCACCTAGCTTTAAACCGACAACTATTCATCATGAATGCGACAGACAGTCCCCTATGTTGAGAGGATGCCTGGACGCAGAGGAAACAGCCGCCCGCACGTAATCCTGGAGTGCGTGGGTTTGGCCACACACCGGGCAGAAATCCTCAAAGACGTGAGGTCGCTCCTAGAAGCCTGTGAACGCCCCAGGAGGCTTCTGCGCTTCTGGAAGGAGCTGGGATGGCTTGACTAGCCACACCATGCTGTGTTCACGCATAACGGACCAAATGGGAGTCTAAATGCGGAGAAAAGAGCCCATCACCAATACCAATACCAATAGGGCTTTATTTATACTGTCTACTATTTTTACCTAATCGTATCAGGGATTATAAAAGAGAATGGGACCTCTATTAAGCTCCGTTTGAGAGAACTGCGTGGCCGCGCGGTTCTCCACGTTTCAACCGCGCGGCTTTAGCATTTAATTTCGGTAGCAGGTCGTGAAGTCCAAACATTAGGGCTTTATTTATACTGTCTATATTTTCTACATACTCGTATCAGCGATTAGCAAAAATAATAGAACCCCTACTAACCTCCGTTTAAGAGAACTGCGTGACCGCGCGGACTATGGCGCGGCCATAGCATTTAAGCTATGTAGGTCGTGAAATCCAAACATTAGGGTTTTTTATACTTTCTATATTTTCCTACGAAATCGTATCAGCGATTTATAGGAAAAGGAATGGGACCCCTACTAAGCTCCATTTAAGAGAACTGTGTGGCCGCTCGGTTCTCCACGTTTCGACTGCGCGGCCACGGTTAAACTTACAATTTTCTGAATATTGGTCCTACTTTGCGACTTTTATTGTTAGTTTTCTACATATTCCTTCGTAATGTTGATGAAGTCGTTTTTCTTCTACGCCATCGTGGCCGACAATCGAAACAGACATTGAATATTTTGTTATTAAAAGTTGTAAAATAGCCAAAGCTATTCGTAATTTAAGCCAACTTATTTGTTTATTGCTTTGTTCTATAATTATGTTGATATATTGACAAAATGCGTGTAATTTTGTTTTATTTAGGTCAGATGAAACTTAAAAATAAATTTCACTCTAAACTGAAATATTTCAAACCAAAATGAAATTTATTCTAAATATTTCACAGACCGAAATTTTTCGTGAAATTTACCCAACCCTAGAGGTGATGTTTGTTCGCCGTCTGTCTCGGCCGTTCCAATCTATGTGTACGTCAATTTGTATGTACATTGTAAGCGTGACGTTTTTTGGCCTCATTGAGCTTCTTGTTATGCATGGGGACCTACATTAAGTGTTTGTACTCTGTGTTATAGTTTTGATGGTTTTTATCGCTACTTTGATTGTGCCATGCCGTTCCGTAAGATATTGTTTCTTTGATCGACCGCCTCTATTTAGTTAACAAAATAAATAATTTTCCTCTAAATTCTCTCGATCGCCAGGCTAATGCCTTTTTGTTATTCTTAGTATCTGTTTCTGGATGCACAACAACATTCCCTACAAGGCTCGCCGCCGGGGCCGGCCCGCCCACCAGTCACTCTGTAGAATAAACAACAACCACTACGTTTTAGTACCTCAATACCCTGGTCTTGACGGTATAATGTGGCGCCATGAGGAGAACTAAAGAATTTATTAGATCCACAGTTCAGACACAGCACCTTCCCCTGGAAATTACTTTATTATATATCGATAACAAATACTGACTACTTGTGTAAATTATTACAAAATGTATTATTAAGACAATAAACTTATCGATAATTTGGAATCAATGACTTAATGATGAAGTCATGAAATGGAATAATGAGGGTAAAATATTCATTTTACAAACAACCAATAGTACCAAACCAAACAATAGTACTTACTTCATTAACTAAAAAAAATATCGTTATTGTAAATCTTGGCACTAACAATGGTGTTAAAAGAAAAATATACTTACCTACACTTAGTGCAAAGACGGACTCTGGTGCTTTTTTATTGTATCTATCTAAAAACACGCCGTAAGTCATTCTATTTCGTATTATAGTGACGCTAATTTTCGTTTTATAAATTCCAGGGCCACCGCCACGGCTGGGGCTGAAGGCGGCGAGCCCCGGGGTCGCTGCAGACGAGGACTGCAACAGCAACACCAGCCTCACTGGCAGCCAGCACTCGGCGCATGATGACCTCGACGCCCACTGCGATAACTCCGGCTATCTCTGGTTCTTAGACTATAAGTAAGTAGAATAATTTATATACGAATATGTTATAGCTGTCAGAAGGTAATTTTAGTTAGTCACCACCACGAAGACCCAATGCGGATTGGTGAGTGTTAACGACAGCGCCACCGAGCACCAAGCTCCATTGACCACACCTCACTCTAAATAATAAAATCTGTCGCTAATATTTTTTTTCTCTTCTTAGATGGTTAATCAGAAACATCTTTCTTTTCTTCTTCTTCTTTTAGTCGTTTCGCTCTTGTCAGAGTGGTCGTGATCACGTCAAGGTGTCCACGTTTCAGTGGTAGAGGCGGACATAGCTTTCTGCACTTTCTTATAGCATTTAATACCAGGAATATACTTCAACTATACACATCAACTTTGTCTAGGGATACAGGTGTTATTTTCATACAAACAAGGTAACTTTGAAGCCTTGGTTTTCTGCCAGGGATGTACCGTGCTGTAATCTGATGATGGCCATCCAGGGACTGAATAGAGTAGATACAGATCGCTTTACATACCCAACTGATCTGATCAGCATTCTAAAAGATTAATGGGTCAGAGTTCTCAGTTTGAGGATTTCTATACATTTTCATGCTATTTTCGCGGTTTTTGGAAACATGTCCATTACGTTTTTAGAATGTTGGTCAGATCAGATGGATGTGTATAGCGATCTGAATCACCTCCATTCACTCCCTAGATAGCCGTCATCAGATCACAGCACAGTACATCCTTGGCAGGAAACCAAAGCTTCAAAGTTACCTTGTTTGTATGAAAATAACACCTGTTATCCCTAGACAAAGTTGATGTGTGTTGTGTGTATATAAATTAAATATTGAATCGTAAGCAGGGATTGAAATACCGTTAAAAAAAATAACGACATAAAAAAAATAACGTTGAAAATACCGTTAAAACATTTTATCGGTAAATTTACCGGTAAAAATAACGATAAAAATATTTTACCGGTAAAATTAACGTTAAATATAGCGTTAAATTTAGTACCGGTAAAATTATCGGTAAAAAATTTACGTTATTAATTAGAATAACGTTAATTTTAAAGTAACAGTAAAAAAAGAAGAAATAACGTTAAAATTAACGTTATTTCAGTAAATAACGTTAAATTTAACGTTATTTCTCATTTTAACGTTATTTATTGACATAACGTTAATGTTAAAATTAACGGTAAAAAAGTAAGAAATTACGTTTTATTCAAAAATAACGTTAACATTCCCTGATCGTAAGATGTAAATGGCATTATGCTTTGTCATCTTGTCATCTTACCTATCATATCGCTTCTTTTCAAGGCAACTTTGTGAATAGCTCAGCCTTAATAGTTGACAATATCGTGCTCAAAATTAACATGTTGCTTTCTTTTTTCAGCCCAATTTTTCGAGACGGCTCGTGCCATCACACCTCAGTCCTCTCCTCCGTGTCGGCCTCCTACAAGGGCATCAGCGATCTTGCCTCTCGCTTCGAGTTTACGTCCCGCTACAACGATCTCGCCAGGGACCTCGATGCGAACCTCGCTGAGGCCGACATGGAAAGCTTTAAGACCGAAGACATACACGCACTGCTGATGACCGCCAATCTGCCACACGACGCCATCATCGAAGACAGAACTCACGATGTGAGTGGTCATGTAAGTTGAATTTAAATAATTTTGTAAACTAGGTACCTCAAGAAAACAAAGTTTCAATAAAGATTGCCTTTACGAGTATAAAGTAAATGCCTGCTCAGTTACTAATAAAAAAAAAACAAATAGATCGATCCAACCGTTAATTTTTAAGTGGTGTCGGATTGGTTGTTACAACTTACCTAAATTGTCAGGACTAAACTTAATTTTAGCATTCTGTTCTTGTCTTTTCGATACAGAAAGAAAAGGATGAAAAACTAAATTTAAATTAGTACTATCAGTTTAGTTAAGCCTTTGCTAACCGAATCGACACAAAACAGAGATTTCTCACAGTTTAGCATTCTTTTAAGAAAGAGATATATATACATTTTTTTCCTACTTTAACGACTTAAAAGCTACCTACGGCACAATTTAACTAACTCGTCAGGACTAAACTTGATTTTAGCACCTGTTCTTGTCTTTTTGACACAGAAAGAAAAGGATGAAAAACTAGATTTAGTTTAGTTCTGTCAGTTAAGTCGTTGCTAACCCCATCGACACAAAACAGAGATTTCTCACAGTTTTAGCATTCTTTTAATTTAAGAAAGTGATATATAATTTTTAATGACTTAAAAGCTACTGTTGGCATGACTTAACTAAATTGTCAGGACTAAATTTCATTTTAGCATTCTGACCCCGAATTACGTAACTCAGTTGCTAACAATTCTCGATTGAAATCCATTGAAATCGCAGTTGCATTGCTGCTTTAAGTAAAATAGTTATCACAATGGTTCTCACCAAAGCACCAATGTTACTGCGATTTCTGTCTGTGTTGATTGCAACAAAGTTACGTAATTAGGGGGCAGTTCTTATCTTTTCGATACAGAAAGAATAGGTAGTCCTATCAGTTTAGTTGATTTGTTGCCAACTGATTTGACACAAAACAGAGATTTCCCACAGTTTTAGTATTTTTTTAAGAAAGTGATATAATACTTTTTTCTTTATTAAGTGACTTAAAAGCTAATCGACTAAAAATAATATTAATAGGTCTAGAAGCAATAAGTAATATTTAACTAAAATACATGCAAATGAAAAATATTGGTTGACAAATTCAAGTGTAATAAAAAATTTGGGTAATGGCAAGTGAAATACAAGATCAAGGATTGATAAAAATATCCAAGTCAGTAAAACGTCGAAATCTCTTACGAATGTCAGATTTTTTAGTATTAAAGTCAGAGGCGAAATCGTTATACGTGTTGTAATGACAATACCTGTAAACGGACAAGTTTTTCGAATTTATTTTTATAAATGTTTATCCACCAGCTTTCTTTGCCTGTATTTATTTTATACCATCTGTAGTTTTATCTCAACTACTAAGAGTTGGGTTTTACCTAGCACAGTGTTTCGGGACATCAACTTTCATTTTGCAATGGAATCAGTTTCATTCCCGTTATGGTATTGCTGGATTGCAGATTTCACCGTTGTGACTAGTTCTTTAACAATTGGAGCACAATATTAAAAGAAAGTAGGTAGGTAGTTCCTTATATTTATAATAATAAAGTCTGATTAGGTACCTATTTATTTCTGCAACCATTACAGGGGCTTAGTTACCGGGTTATTTTTAATGAGTTTAATTCATATGCACTGTTAGGGTTAATCTCTTTAAGTTAAAAATATTTTTTGAATCTTTTGTATGCATTGTGTTGGTTTTTTTCGCTAAGTTTTGGTAGGCGATGTTCGAAATCGTTACCTTTTGACAATTTTTCTCCATAAATATAATGTTCCTACCTATTCTTTCTTCATTAATATTAACATTTCAAGGCAATAAAGTAAACTAACGATTAATGGTCAACCTATACATATTCTATACTCGATTTCGGTGTTGGAATGTAACAAAAAACATAGCTCTTATTTTTATTTATTTCATCTTCTATAATTATACTGTTTATTATTTTATGTATTGTTTATTTTTCAGTTTTGTACCTCTAACTTTGTTGGGTCATCTATGTGTGGTGTATTGCAGAGTAACCCCCGAGGCGAGATGTTTGCCAGCATCTCAAGTTCCCTCATGGAAAGGTTTCGGTTCGACAGCAGTGTCAGTATCGGCAGTAGTTTCCAGGTTCGCCCCTAATTCATCTTCAATGTTAAAATCCACATCATAACCAATATTATGAATTTCACTGCTGTTGCTATTTTTGGCACGAAAGTCACTCAAATTACTATGGACATGTAAATTACCATACAAACCTGACTTGCAATAACTGCGTGTAACGCCATCTAGATCGTAGTGAAGCCACCACAAATATATGGGTCGAACATTCTGTCGCACGATGACGATAGATGTCGTTAGTGTTCTATCATTGTAAATAATCCATAATCTACAGATTATTTAAAGTATTATAAAGCCAAACAATAGGGTATTTTCCATTTTTTAAACTGCTTTTAAGTATTTAAAGATCGCGACGAACAATTTAACAGAAAAATGAAAATTAATTACATTACGTCTTTTTTCTCCATGAAACCAATTAAAGCCAATTTCATTTTTAATTGTTTTGAATTTACCGGTTCGATGACGTCTACTGTGTGACGTCAACTTTGTGTAAATCATAGATTAAATTGTAGCACAGACTACATAGGTGTTAAAATTGTTTGTTTACAGAAAGTTGACGTCACACAGTAGACATCATCGAACCGAGCGTTTTGGCGGTAAATTCAAAACAATTAGAAATGAAATTGACTTTGATATTGGCTTAATAGAGAAAAAAGAGGTAATTTAATTTATTTTCATTTTTCTGTTGAATTGTTCGTCCCGATATTTAAATATAAGCAGTTTTCAAAAATTTGGAAAATACCCTATTATTGCATTTTAAAACTTTAATACGTAAATAAATACTTCTTGTTCTCCCTACATTGTCTTCACTCATAAAGAGATTTTTGTAATACAACCAAGAATACAACAGCTAATGATAGATAACGATGCCAATACCTAATAATTAAAAGTGTACAAATTTTGGATGTAGTATCTTCAAGTACTTACAGATTATTATACCATACCAGGCTTATACAGACAACATATTTAGGACATTATAACAATGTACATGAAAACGGTTGCCTTTTTATTTAATTATTATCAACCGTCTCCAATTAACAGTAATTTTGTCACATGGGAAACCCACACACCGAGACCAAGGAAACAGTACGTGGCATTCATTATTTTCAAACACACAAAGATTCAATGTATCGTACTTCGCTCCCGCGGGACGTAGCAGTAGTAAATATAAAATAGAATCGAATTCGTGTGTATGTGTGTGTACCCACATCGAGTTACGTCAATCCTCAATCAGTATTGCTTAGCTTGTTACTCCCCCAGTCATGCTCATTCCCTCCTGTCTAAGTGTGAGTGTGCTATATTTAATTGTCTGTATGTGAGGTCGAGCACATATTGCCACCATGTGTGCGTTACCAATGAAGTCTAATCCTGGACGCTAGTTCTCAAACTTTTAACATCCAGAAGTGTAAAAGTAACAACAAAGTTTGGGGTACCGATTTCTTATTTAGCAAGGGTCTGTGAAATGCAGTACAAAATTAAAAAAAAATAGTTAGCCTTGACTAGTAATTATACCCTTATCACTTTTACTAATTAGCAAAACACCCATCGTTAATTTGCATTCTGATATTGGAGCAGTGGCGATACACAACGCATTAGTCTGTTTTCTCGTAGCGTGAATCATTAGTAGCTATGATTGCGATAAAGTTTGAGAAGGACGTGCGGTAGCTAATATTAAAATTAATACGCCCGCTGGCCCAGTCGCGTCCAGAACTCCCGGGAGTGCTGAGAGTACTGTATGTAGTTCTGTACTTTCTTGCGATGCAATCAATCACGTATATCATTTCCTGTAAAAGTGATCATTCGACGGCCCTAATAGATAGTGGTGTGTGCGATAGATAAAAATCCCTCGGACCCTTATTGACTTTTATATGTGGAGTGAAACGGAACGATGCCAAAGACATTTAGTTACAAGTAGTTGGTGAATGATTTAGTAGTTCTAAGAGACTGTGTGTAATAAACTGTTACTTTTAAAAATGGGTGTGACCGAATACGATTGGGAATCCTATAATGGCTGTTACTCAGTAAGTTTGAAAACATGAATACCCCCAACTCATACACGAGTACATCACAAATGACCACAATGCAATTTATTGTATAATTTTTTTACTTTTTTGGCCAAATAATTCCAGAATCTTCTAAATGGAATGCAATTACCATTATTTTCACAGAAACTGCAAAGAACACATACAGTATTACACCTTAATAATAATAATTAATATTTATAAATTTATGTGATACTTTTTCTTAATCACCCTCATTTTCTATATCACTAACATGTCAATTATCATTTATTTCTTTTATTTTATGCTTATTTATGTATGTTTCTTTGAAGTTGTCATATTTTATGTACGGTTTCTAACTAGCTATAATGGAGCACAGTGAGTTAGTGTGATGAGTCGCTGTTTGATTTGTGACCTCATTCATAGCAGGAAAGGGAATTACATTGATAACACCAGCAGGCCCGCCATATTGTCATGAACTTTATACGTCCTGTTATTGCTACATACCACAGAATAATACATACATAGAAGTAATACAAAGATTACTCACAGATTTCGAAACCAAACCATTCACAGGTAGTTATTGAGATTAAGATATTTTTGATTACTAATATAAATGTTCCCATTCTTATTGGAGCCAGCCATAATAATGATAAGAATGTTATTGCAATATTTTCGAAAATAATCAAACCCGCTTCGATTGAAAACGAGGATAGCCCATATAGATTAGTTCAATAGTCGAAGTCATTTCGTAGCTTCGGTTGCAAGCGAACGGTGCACTTTCTTTATTTAGACGCGCCTTACATCCGTGTTCAGAATTATAGCTTAACGTAAATGTTTATGCTCAGGCGTTTCGAAATCTTCCCAGAACAAGTTTAAACTCCTCTATGCGTTCTATGGATGCAGTCAATTGTAACAAAACTCTTTCATTTGTTGAATGTTTGAAACAAGGGGTTGATTGTTAAGTAGTTTTAAATTGATGTGTTTGTTTAGGGCGAAGAATCTGTCGGGTCGATCAATACGATGTCGATATGCAAGTCAGAGCTGCTCTTCTCTCCTGTAAAGGAGGGCGCTCATGGCGTCCACTTCAGCGTGGATAGCTTAGACTGCGAGTTGCCCACTGAGCAGGACCTCATCCTCACCTGCCAGGCCAATAAGGACAACTACACTATCGCCTTCGAGGGCAGTCTCACCACATATTCTGAGGACAGTGAGTGCGTCGAGCCTGCCGTCAATCACAAACATGGTAAGTTCGTCATCAAGTTAATATTTTGTGCTTTGTTAAAACATACTTAGGGGCTGTCTCCACGAGCGAGAGAATCGCGACGATGTTATGTATTTCCATACAACTATCGCCGCGATAACATCGCCGTGTATAGACAGACACGCAGTGTAGAGAGTGTAAAGAAATACTTCTTATGATAAGAACTATCATCAAATCGATATTTTTTCCCTTAGTTTTCATAAGTTTAAAAAGTGTATTACAGCTGATCAACATGTCAATGTTATATAATATCTTTGTTTATTCCATTTGACTGTGTCGTGTATTAATTTTCCAATAGTTTGCTTGTAAAAAGTTATATTTGCTATGATATAATTCATTAACTTTATGTAGTGTGTACTTATACTCAACTTTTGTTTTGCATTAATTATTCTCAGTGGAAACTGTGTTAGCCTTTGTACAAACATAATGCTTTCCATTCATATGTATAATATTGAGCTGTATGTTTCCCTTATCCAATAAAATAAAAAAATAAAATAAATACGTAGCACGACGATAACATCGTCGGCGATTCTTTCGCTCGAGGAGACAGCCCCTTAGCATAGAGATAATTTACCCAATAATCTAATTAGCCTTTAAATAGATAATTATCATGAACATTAAAACAAACACTGTATATATTAGCAATAATCTACGATGAGTTCTGGTATTAATGAGCTATAATTAGGATACGACGTTTCGTTATCTATTCAAAAGGATCCTAAATAGATTTCTCTTACCAATTATTTCCTTTTTTAACTTTTTACAAAATAGATATCACGACGTTTAACTATCTATTGATGGCTTTGAAAACTAAAATCGGGAGGTTGGACCACTTTGAGTATTTGACGAATAATAAACAGAACGAAGTAACTAAGTATTATATTTTATAATCATAATATCGTTAACAAAATGTAAACAATGACTTGTTTATTTTGCCGATAGTGATGGACAAATGTTCCTTTGAATTTTGATGACTCACGGTAAGTTTACCAACTAAATATATGGTTATCAATCTTTTCAGACAAATTGGGTAAAGAAGATGTGAACGTAATTTTAGACAACGATGAAAGAACGCGCAGGAATTTAGAATTATTAGAAAGATGTAAGAAATTAACTCATAAATTAACCACTTCCATGGCAAGAAGTGACTTAGGATTAACTACTTGGAGTAAACTAAAAAAGCAAAGCAGTCAATCTCCACTAAGAAGGTAAGCAGTCATCTACTTGTCATTCAATTTCAACCTGATATAAGTATAATTTATTTCTTGTCCTAACGTTCCATGTATGTTTTAGGCATCCATCGGGAAATAACAATGAAGATTCTAATGATGCCACTGATATGACAAGCGAAATGAACAATTCAGTTATCAAAAGCCAAAGTTTACCTAACCTCTATAGGCGAAAGCTCATTAATAGTTCTATCAATTCTAATGTGCTAAGTACTTCAACGGTGAGTATTAAAAAACTTTTGAATTTGATCTTGAGATATACAGTAAAAAATAATATTATTTGTTTGTATTCAAGGTGGACTCTTTTTCAAACAACCAAAGACTGACTGGTACTCCTACGTGTATGAAAGTGTACGACGTATCACAAAATCGTTCGTCGCATGGTAGTCAACACTCAGAACCTATGAGTACGTCATCAACTGAGAATCAAACTTCTTCCGACAAAAGCCAATCTAAACAGCAATTTAATTTAGTAAAGCTATTTATGAAACAAAAAAGCATGAGCAATGATGGGATTGTCTGTATGGATCAATTAGATCGATCAGAATGCTGGCCGTCTAGTTCTGGTGGCGAAAGTGGTGATTCTATAGGTGAACAAAAATTAGAAATGAAGTTATCAGAACGTCCACAAGCTGAATTGCCAAGTAACATTGAAGATACTTCAGCTATCTATGAAGAAATACCGTCGTCAAACCCATACAACAACAGGGTCTACGATGAAGTGTTAATTGAAGAAGAAGAAACTGTTGATGACTCTAAACTTAATGAGAGCGAGGCTAATTTATATGCAACAGTTAACAAGCCTCAAATCAAAAGAGCAAACTTGAATACATTGAACAGCCCATCAAAAAGAAGTACTCGAAAATCATACTCTTCACAATCGTCAGCTACTAGTGTGAGTATTTCAAGCTGTTCAGAATCAGACGGTACACAGATTACAAGAATGAACAAAGTTTTGCACAGAGAAGCCAGTGATAACAAGGCAACATCCACTCACATAGAAGCCAATACCATCGATAAGAGCATGCAAACCTCAAGTATACCGATGTCAAGCCTGTCTCATGAACGTGAATTATTAAAGTTGGTTGAACCCTCCTTCCTCGAGAAATTGAAGGAGGGTGACTGCGAGAAGCCTGTATTTGTATTATATCCTAACTATACCTTACCTGATATCAGTTTTTTGAATGGTAGACCTAACATATATCTTAATCCAATAAAAGTAAATATGTCACCTAAAACCAGTGAACACAAAAGAAACCGATTGCAACTAAAAGGCAAAAGGCCATTTTCGTGCAATGATTTAGAAATGTTAAAGAAAAAAGGAGTTGGTCATATTAAAGATTGGGATTCTCTCAACTTTTTGTTGCCTCTTGAATGTAGACAACTTTTATCGGAACTACCTGAATTAACTCCGAACACAAAGTGTGCTGACAAGTATTGTAACGCAGCCCTATCGTCGAAATCAAAGAATAGACCTACAAGCTGCGACTGCAATAATATAACAGGAAACACCACAGCAGTCTCTTCAAGTTCCAGTACCGCTACGCAACCATCTTCTGGATACCGTGGTTCATCAACTATGTTGACAGATTCTTCTGCTCAAAATAGCCCAGCCCCGGCGGGTAATTTTAATCCACTATTTGTTTATCGATACGAAAGTGCTACCAGTTCTGATGCTAGTACCAATGATGGCCAAAGAATTAATCCTATCATTCCTAAAAGATCACTATCTTTGGCAGAGCAAAACCGAATTTCAAAGCAAGGAGAATTAGCTCCTCCTAGGCCACCACTACCAAAAAGTATATTGCGCAAGTCCATGGACAAAACACGTAAATCGAGCTCTCATACCAAGCGCTATAGTATGTTCGATATGGATGACTTCATGCAAGACCCAGTAGTGTGCATGACAGCTGTTACTGAACATAAAACAAAGAGAAGATCGCTACAAGAACCATACTACCTTCAAAATCAAAACTTAGATTACAGGAAAAACAATGATTTAGCAGCGAAAAGACTATCACAACAGTTTCTTGACGCTGCCGAGAAGGATGCCGATTACAATGAATATTATCAGGACGAAGGAGTTGGAACTGAAAGTAGTCTAGAATCTGGAAAATCTAATGAACTTAAGTTCCATAGGCCTCATACACCACCGCTACCTAAACCGAGAAGCAAAAAAATTGAATACACTGAATTCCCGCCACCAGGGGCACTAATTAGTAGCGCAGATTTGCAACAATTAGAGGAATTCTTGAAATTAAGCGGATTTAACTGTCAAAACATGGATGAATGGGACCAAAATCAAGTTCAAAAGGTAAGGAGTCAGGTTTCTAAATTCCTACAAATGAAGCGATCCCAGGAGGAGAATCAGAGGTCCACAGAATCAAGCAGCGGTAGTAGTTCCAACAGCAAAAAATCAGTAAGCTTTGCCCATAAATCTGAAGCGAAGGTCGAAGGGCATCAAACTCAATTAAAGCCTGTGGAGGAATTAAAAGTTGACACTCTAACAACTCCCCCTAACTCTCCTAACATTTCTGCAGTGGCTGCGCAGAGACATTACCAGGTAAGACTTTTCCATAACTACTTCTCGGACATTGCTCCTGCCATTGCCAATTATTTCTGTGAGTATTATTTGGTTTGTTTCATTTATTACTTTATTATTTTGTCTTTAATTCTTTAGTTGCCCATCTTATTTTTCATGCCACTTTTTTTTATTTATTTAACACAGCCTGCTATGATTTTATTTAATTTTCCATGTCATATTAACGCTTTCTCTAATATTAATTAAATTATTATTCATTTTCTTAAACACAATTTAAATTAGCAGGGAAAGAACCTAGCTGAAATTCCAATATGTGAGGAAGCTGAAGTAAGCCCTGATGAATTTGGCAGTCCCATCCATCACGACAGCAGGGGAAAATATGATCCTATTGATGTGTCACAAAAAAGAGGTAAGTAAGACGAAGCACATAAAATTTTTGTTACTATTGATGGACCTTGTACAGTGTAGTGTAGTTATGATAATAAATGGTCACTAAGAATATTTGTAATTATCACCACCATATTTTGTTCCTATGTACTTCTTGTAATTATTATATTTTCTTTACAGCATTAGTCTCAAATGTGACGGATGCAGTTGAAATGTTGATTCAACATTTCTCCCCCGCAACGGATCAGGCAGAGCTAGTATTCTTAGGAGATTCTAAACAATCGCCAGCGTGCGCCAAAATAGCTCTGAATGCTCTGTGTCCTGCTTTGTATGCAATATTTAGAGATGGCCTTAAAGAGAACATTGAAACTTCATTTGGAGCTGTTAACAACTCTGTATGGCAAATGGTTGAAGCGACGGCTAGACAAGGTACCTACTGAAAGAAGAATTCTTCAAATCTTAATATTTATTCTCTATTGACATTTTTAACTTAAATTACTATTATCTTTTATAGGTCCAATAACGAAGTCTTTGAACGAGCTGGTATTAAGAATCAACAGTGAGGATGCGGTTACAGAAGGTCTTGTCAAATTCAACGCTTTTATCCTTGGGCTATTAAAGTAAGTGTGTTCAATATTCAAACTATTCTGGTGTAATTTTAGCAAGTCAAAATAATTTTCTCATTTTCTTCCCCAGTTCCCAATCGGTTGATGCATGGGTTTCGTACGTGAGAACGAGAGAATCGATTCTTGCCAAACATTATGGTCCTGATTCTCTTATCCTTGCCGGCTGTGTTGGAGAACCTCGCTGTCGAGTACTTCTGGACTCCTTGCTTACGAGTCTCGAGCCTTTGAAGCTCCTACCCTTCTCACTAGACCTTATGTTTGAAATGCGTGAACTACACCGAAGCTTCAAGAGGATAGAAAACGAGATGCGTGGAGCTAGTCGGGTAAATATATTATTATTTATTACACATTAATTTACACACACTAGTAAATAACAAAGACAGATGATTCAATAATACACTAATAACTAAAAAAAGGCTCTGACAAATTTTCTGAACTAATTATTGTGTTTGGTAAGTAATAACGTGCCATTACAAAATAAAAACCTAATACATACTGATAGGTACTAAACTATCGCCTTTACGCGCAGACATCGCTTTATTTGCATTTTATTGTTTACTGCATGTGCTTCCAAATCACAGCCCACGACGCACGAACTCCGAAGTTAAACCGTGAAGCGAATTTAGCATTTTCGTGCACAGCTTTCATAAAATGCAAATAAAGGCTTCGTCTCACGATCGATAGTAGCCTGACCTTGGTGAAAATATCCGTTTTAACAATCAACGGCATGATGCATGACGCTAAAACTTTGATGTATTTAACAGCCCACCTCGATTAACACACCACCATTAACACTGAACCAGCGGAATTTGCTGAAATTGGTCCGGTCGATGCAGTCAAGCGGCCTGTCAAGCGACGATTGCCAAACTAGCGTAATAATGAGACACAAAGAGCCAAAAAGCAAAGAACCTTCAACTCCTGACCTACTGAACGATTCGGCAAATGTTAAAACGACAGTAGAAAAAAATAGGCCACGATCGTGCGTCAATCCTTCTCCAGTCGGCTACGATCTTTGTCCGAATAACAGCAGAATTGAGATGGAGAACAATCGAAGATGGTCAGGGGTGCAATTGGGCTCAAAATTGATGCAAGCTTTCGATAGGCTCGTTTTTGATGACAGCGATGATTACACAGATAGCCTAGAGAACAACAAACCTACAAGTAAAGCTACTAGCAATGACGCAAAGGTAAACTTGGCGTGGCCGGGTTTGTGTTTCAAGTGTGCATCGTTTCGTAGCTATGATTTTGTTTTTTGCGTTTCCGTTTGTAGGTACTTCGTTTTACATTTTAATTTGCTTGCAGCTTGTAACGTATTTTTTTGCAGGTTTCCGCTTTTTTGGTTATTTTATTGCAATATCATTGGGTTCACCGCTCATTTTTTTATATTTTTTGTGCGCAATCAGAATGGTAGGAAAATCTTTTTTGGTTTCAGTCAAATATTTTTAATTTTTCTTCTACTTTTTCCTCACATTCTGATTTCGTACAGTTATAGAAACTATTTATTATGAATTCTATAAAAAGAATGTGTTTGTCAAATAGACTTATTCTTTAACCACTTTGCCAAGAAAAAATATTTAAACCAACCTATATTGTACATCTAAGTAGTCATTATATCGAACATTTACTTTTTCCAATAAAAACTATAATAAATCAAATCCTTAAGTTTTGTTAACAGAAATAACTTCCTATTAGAAATTGTATCAATTGACCCAATCAACAATTCTCAGCCCAAAATTATAAATATATTAATTTAGGCAAATTTACTTACTCAACCGATCAACAAGTCCGCTAAATACAAGTATCCCAATGTTCTTCCAGTTGGACACAAGTGGCGAAGAACAATACAGGCCCGGGTCGGCGGGCAGCTGTGCCAGCGCGAACACGGGCAACAGCAGCAACAACTCTGGCGGCAAGTTCCGCCGGCTGCAGCTCAAGTGGGAACTCCTCAGTAACGCTGAGAGCCCGGTCACTCCTACAGGTTTGTACCACGCAAATGAACAAATTCCTCCATAGACATTTTGAGAAGGTTGAAACAAACTTTATGTTTACGTTAAAGTTTTGAAGGTAGGTTTGTCTGTTAAATTCCAGTGAAACGACAATCCATTACCTATATTGTAAATCCTTCGTGAGTTTAAGGAAATTTAAACGAATTATAATAATTTCTTAGCTTAGAATAATAACAATGGAATCTCGAACAGGGATATTTGGTCCAGTCTTTATATTTTCCACAAAAAAAAAACAAAAGGGAACCTGGGAAGTGCGTGAAGGATGCATCACAGAAATTAGTTTTCAACAAAATAAATTCAAAACTGTATGTCTAAATTAAAGCCTAAAATACGCCATTGTTGTGTATGTAAACACACAACGCAGCTGAGAAACAAATAACTGTCGAAATACTTGTTTTGTTTTCTTAGAATTATTTGCAGTGATTTGGCAAAGTTGGCGTTGTTTATTGTTTTGACATTGTTATAACAACGTGTGTGTTCCCAGGCGAAACCTCGCCGGCTGCGAATCGGGGCTCGAAAATCCCACGGCCAGTGTCATCGCCCGTTCGACCTCAGGCACCTACACTACAGTCCCCAGCCAAGAATCAGCATCGGTGAGATTTTGAAAATATAACACTTTTTAGATAAACTTTCTTCTATACACCACGAGCAAGTTGTAATTTTTTCAATTATTTATATTTTGAGGCAGATCTAATGAATAATATGAACATTGGACATAAATTAAAATATTTGCACATCGAACCATTCGGTAGAATATGCGGGAACCATGTAATTAAAATCTGTATTGTACCATATTCGAGCAAATAAATTATTTGTGATTATGATTATGAGCAACTTTTGTCTCCGCAACTAATTTGTCTCTCACATCAAGTCTACGGGTTTTGTATGAAAGTGCGCGCATGTAGCGACGCGACAGCCAGTAGACTTTCATACAAACCCGTAGACTTAATGTGAGAGACAAATGTAGTTAAGGAGTCAAAAGTTGCTCGTGCGTGCAACTTTTGTCTCTTGTAATTGTATTTTTTATGGTTAGGTGCCGTTTTTTTGTTAAAAGTCTCTATTGTACTGCAAGTAACTACTAGGTTACAGAGTTTGTTTGTGACCTCAATTAATTTTACGGCTTCTTTGGTACAATGGTAGTGACCTTACTTTTTGCTCCAAGTGGGTTCGAATCCTGGTTTAAGCTTATGATGTTTGTTTCCGAGTCGAGACAGTTTTTATTACTATTTATGTTATTGTATTCGTTATTTGGTTACCAATGTTACCATAGTACAAGCTCTGCTTAGGATGAGACTAAATTATTCATGTCAGCTCTAATGCGATGCAGATAGTGAACTTCCTATAACGCACGTAATACTAAAATGATTTTCAATTTGAGCATAATTAACTCTTTTTGTGATGTTATTTCAAAATACCAAACCATATAAAAATTAATGCGATACTGTAGGTATATCGCATATTTTATATGAAAAACAATATTGGCATTTATTTTTAGTTGGGTTAATACTTTGGATTTTTTATTTAATAAAACCCTATACATATACTGTCTTAATTCGAATAACATCACAAAGAGTTAATTTATGCTCAAATTTTTTGGTATTACGTTTGAAAGGAGTAAGTCATTTGAATACATTAAAACTGCCTAGCATTGTTGTTCTTAAAACAGACTAACAAACTGTATTTTAGTGGTCTGGTCATAGCCAGTCGAGGTCAGAAAGGATTTCGTTAAATAATTAAAATTATTATAACAACTGTCTCATTACTATACTTCTAGGGGTATACCAGTGCCCGTACGAAAAGGCAATTCACCAACAACTAGCACACCCCGTAACACATCAGCAAGACCAAATATCGCAAGCAAAAGACAAACACAATCTGCCAACAGGTAAATAAGTCAACAATTTGTATTTTCTCTTTAAATAGAATAGGGATAGAAGCTTCTTCAAAGGATAACAAGGATTTCTTGTTGTTAAAGCATAAATTTGGTGATGGTCTTGTCTTTAATTTTGGGTTATCTTTGGTAGCACTTTTTCAACCAAACCATAAATATTTACTTCCTTAGCTTTGCAATATTTACTAGGGTTTAAATTTAGTGTAGGAAAGGAAGGTGGACCCCCACAATAAATCCTCAGTGGACGAAACTTTACAGTATGATAAAGTATCATAAATGAAACATATTTTTTAAATTATCCAAATGATTTTTTTTTTGTTTTTGGATATTTGTACATAGGTTTTGGTTCATACTATTGGCTCCGTGCACGCTTTTAGTGCCACCTAGCGTGTTGCAACTTTGTTGGCTCTGACCTGACCGTTTTGACGTTTTGATATGTAATGGCGGCATTGTGACAAAATGTTAAAAAATACTATAAGTACATATTATTGTGTTACTAATGTTAATTTCAAAATTACTATGATTTGGGTGGGCAAAGTGTTTTGAAATCATTTTTGGTCATTTAAATTAAATATGGCAAGTAAGATCTATTCAAAAAGAGTGTTTTATTTTGGTTATATCCAATGTTATATCAGGGTTTGTTTACTTCTTTTTTAGTTGTAGATTTTGTAAAACAATAGGTTAAAGCTACTTTAATAATTTTACTAAGTGATTCCTGTATCGCTAGTAATAAATTAAATATCGTTTTCAAACAGATTACAGAGCCTTCATTATTTCTACTTTTTGCCACCATGAGCGCTGCGATCGATTATTATACCTTCGCACCCAGCGAATATTACATCGCTACAAAGTTTCATCGACTGAGGATTTAATGTTGAGGTCTCCATACAAAAGATCGCTTCATCTCCTACTCTAATTGTATGTTTATATAATTATATCACATTCACATAATATCTTTAGAACACCTGAGACGCCAACGAAGAAACCAGTGGCCAAACCTCGAGTATCAAACGAAGCTGTTATTAAACCCACCACAAATACTAAGAAATATTCGTATGTAAAATATCTATCGCAAAATAACAAGACTAACAGTGATTGTTTTCAAACAACTAATAATATTAAACAGCATGATACTCTCTTCCAAATATTATAAAGTGAAATAAAAATAAGGGATATATTAAGCTTGAATGCATGTCATTAGTGGTTACACATAATATCTTCAGGATATTGCTTTATTATAATATGTTCCGAATGTCATAGGTGTACATACAGAAGACATTGTTCACAACAGAGGACGGCATGAACTTTCTAAATAGATTTTTTTACTAAAAATTATGTCTTGATCTAGTCTGACTAACCACAGGACTATTCATCCGTTGCTAAAATATGTCATGTTCGTGTCTTGTACTGATAGACTGATGCCTGATGAATAATCATGATACTATTTAGGTATAGTAAATACAATGTGTTTTTTGATATCCCCTAAGTCTAGTCTGAGGTATTGATGAGACGGTGAAACTGAACAACTTTTAATAGGACCAACTCTGAAATCGCAGAAAAAATCAGCTGTTTCATACATAATAACGAAAATATCAAAATGTATGAAGCAGCTGATTTTTTTCGCGATTTCAGAGTTGGTCCCACAGTAAAAGTTGTTCAGTTTCATGGTCTCATCAATACCCTAGAGTTATGGGATATCAATAAAAACACGTTGTATAAGGTGGTACCAAATGATCTGATGAATACTTAAACAGGTGACAGTATTGCTTAAACTAAACAACTTTCTCCAAGGAACATAGGTTGAAAAACGAAAAAAAAAAATCATACTCCCATATAAAATGTATTGGTCAGTTGACCGACTTACTATGGAAAAGCGTAAAAATAAAATTCGTTTTTCGACCTATGTTCCTTGGAACAGTTGTTCAGTTAAAGAAACACTTCACCTGTTTAAGTATCTATCACATCATTTGGTAGTTTTGGTACCACCTTATACAAGGTTATTTTTAGTTCATTGAAAATCTCTCGTGGGGTTGATCAGACCATCAAACTGAACAACTTTTATTATGGGACCAACTTTAAAATGGCAAAAAAAAAATCAGCTGTTTTGATGGAGTAGGCATTGTACTTTTGTATGGAACAGCAGATTTTTTCGTGATTTCGAGGTTGGTCCCTTAATGAAAGTTGTTCAGTTTGATGGTCTGATCAACCCCACAAAAGGTTTTCAATTAACTAAAAATAACCAGGTATATAGATTTATCTGACAATAAAATATGTCATGTATGGTGTGCAGGACTTCCCGGGTAGACCAGACATGGCAGGCGGGAACCGCTCCTCGACCGTCATCCTTGCCGTATGGGAGGGCGCTCCCAGCGGCCGCTCCCAGGAGGGCAGCTTCTTCTTCAGCGTCACGACCTCACCACGCCACCACTCAGCAGAAACATAAGTATGTCATCAACATAGCCGTATATGATTTTAACCGCCTCTGTGGACTAGTGGTTCGCCCACCCGTGTAAGACGCATGGGTACCGGGTTCGATTCCCAGGAGAGGGATACATTATTTTGTACTCGGTTGCTGGTAGGGCTTATTTCAAGTCCGCCTGGCTAGTTACCACCATCTTACCTAAGTCTGACGCCCTAACAACAATTACAGTTCCAGCAGTTAGAGGTAGTTAGTTTCTCAGTGATGAAGTTTCAGGATGTAGTGCACTTCCACCTTCGGCCTTATCGTCACTTAACATCAGGTGAGGTGAAGGCTAAGCACTATCCCGCTATACATAAAAAAACAGTTTTAAAAAACAATTCCTTAAGTTCCCCAAAGAATTCCTCAAAAACAGCCTAATAAATACTTCTGTAAAATAGGTATAAAAAAAATACATACTTCAGTTTTCCGGGATGTTAATATTTAGCGGTTTAAAATTTCTGTGTCCACCTATACAAAACATTAAACCAGTGGGAACACTGAAAATGACTTTAAAGTCTCTAGTATTTTTCTCTTATCATCTAGTGGCGTCTCTAATTAACGCACATATGCAATCTGCTTTAAGAATTTAAGGAAACCCTCTGCACTTGCTACAATCGTCGTATCCTATTTCTAGGTACGTAAGAACATTATGGCATCGACTCCCATCGGATTCCGGTCATCTCGCCTTCAACGAAGGAGAACGCCTACGTCTGATCCTCGAGGTTGACGACCAATACTTACTGTGCTGCCGCGGCGAGCACAAGGGTCTAGTACCACGCGATGCCGTCTTGTTGGATGATTTCTGATATTGGCAACCCTAGCCCCACTGGCAGCCATACTGGCGCCCTCTACGAACAGCAACTTTGGAATGAAGAAATGAACTAAAAGTAAAGTGAGGTAAGACACTCTCACTTTTGCTGTTGGTTGAAAACTTTAAGCGTAATGTGGTTTTATTGAAGGACATCTGATTATGGCAACGTCTGGGAGTGAAACTGATGCCTTCCGCTACTGAACTTGGGAGAGGAGTAAAGTGAAGTGAGAACCTCCATGCTCACTTTTACGGTCGGTCACAATATTTTCTTTAACTACTGTTGCTTGTCGCTGTAGATTTAGTTTTTAAATTCCATTACGGTGTACAAAGCAATCGTACCGTATTATGTTAGCATGGGGCTCTTACAAAACTGTGTTGGATAGTGTTGTGATGTTTGTGGAAATATTGAACTGCATAAGATCAGACTGGAAAGTGTTAAAGTGACGATATGATTAGGACTCTGCTGTTCTCGAACTTTGTAAATATAAATGTACTGTGTCGGGGGGTCCTTTCGTCTTTAAGAATTTCCTACTTCGGTTTATTCTGTTATTTAGTTTCCCATACTACTTATACCTTTTTCTCCATTTAAACTTACATCACTAATCATACTATGACATTTTTAATCACTAGTGGTAAAATCTAGTCCTACGTTTAAGGTTCCACAAGGTCTTGGACTGTGTATAGATATATTATATTAATTCTAAGAATCATTATACTGTGGAATATTTGCTGCTGATGAGAAGGCTTTCACCACTAAATATTAAGACATCAATGGTAAATATTTCTTTCGTGGAATGTGATATAGATAATTATTTACGTTTTATCTTAAGGGCGAAATCTCACATACATTTAAAGGGCGAATTCTTATATAAATAACTGAATTAATCTAAATTTGTTACTGCTTAGAGAAAGACACCCAGTAAATCGATATTTAAGTAAATTATTTCAATGTGAACTTGATGTCTAAAGTTATCAAAGTTATTTAGACTATAAAAGTAAACTATGTATTTAGTGTGTACTTTGTAGCGACTCCATATTGCTTTGTTCGAAGATTTTCTTATCATTTAAAGGTTTATGGTGCGGTAGAAGAAATTCGAAACATCAAAGTTAGTTGTCGACGGTATCATGGCTCCACGGATTGTGGTTAACTTATTTTCATTTACTAACAGCATGTCGCCATTCCGAACTGCCTTCCTTCCATGGTTCGTGGCTAATAAACTAAAATAAACTATCCATATAAAACTGTGGGAAAGTATAACAAGTGTACAGAATTAATAGCATGGCCTTTACCTACAAACCTTCCCTAATACTAGCCTACAGTCAATATTAATGTGACAAATAAATGTCAGTGTGGTGTTGGTCTTAACAAACTGTTATTACTAATACTTAGCATGTACCCATCCACTTTTCTTTACCTATCCAGCACTGCGCTGAACATTGGAAATTCACAGCAATAATTTCATAACTTTGCCGCCCTCATTACTCATTTCTGATTAGGCCGAAACTGAATATCTTAGTTGAAATTAAAACATTTCCAATGATATGTCATTTATGTATTTAAAGTAAATAATTACTAATCATATCAATGCTAGCGAAACGCAAAGAGAAATGATATTTTTGGTACGAATTTGTATTGCTCAAGATGGATCGACATCATTTTCAATGATATGATATGATATTGGCATTGTAATACTCTTGTAATCTAAATTTATACTCTTAACATCAGTATTTATCGATGTAACGTATTTGTATATAAGTATTTAATGAAGATTATCTTTAGTAGTGAAATTAGAGGTCAAAATTTGTAACAAACCTATGCACGATACAGTTCCTCTTGTAGTCGATCGTGCTATCGAGTCACATTCGTGAAGTAGTCGGTATACGTATACTTTAGGATCGAAATTGTCGTATGCGCGTTAAAGCGGTGTCTTTCTCGACGCAAGTTGATATAATAATAAATTCTTGCCAACTACGTTCAGTGGTCAAAACAACGAGAGGCTAATGGACTAAATAAATCTCATAAACTAAGATGGACGTAAGTTGACACAAAATTAGGAAGGAATGTACAATAGCAAATACTGTATACAATAATTAGTATATATTGACAATGTTACATTAAAATTTAGTGAAATATTATTAGATGATCTTTAATCGTACCCTGCGTAACATGTTTCTTTTGTATTATAGCCGTTCCATAATCCATTTAGAATTAAACGCGCTTTGTGACTGAATGATGTGATGTGGCCTTTTGTATGTATTAAAGTTATACTAGTGTTAGGTACTGTGTTGTGAGTGTGCGCTTGTTGCATCAGTCGGAGAATTCATTGTGTCGTCTATTTAACATACGATAGCATCGGGTATGCTTCCACAAATTATTTATGTTATTATAGTAAACAAATCTCTCGGTGGCCGTTAAAGTATTAAGTCTAACAAGCCTTACTAGCGGAGGTGTGAACTGTGAACGCTTCGCATCGGTTTCCCACATATTCGCTTGGCAGTTAGCTCGTATCAATATCGCTATTAGGAGTTTGTTAGTTGTAAGTTTTTATCAACAATTTGTATTGTCGAATGATGTTGAAAAGGTTTTTATATAATGACATTCACTCCTGCGCGTTTTCGTTTTAAGGTAAATTGTTGGATGGAATGTGGTTTGTCAGTTGTCCTTATTGGTACAAGCTGTTAAGTCATTTCGCAATCATTATTGTGTAAGATTTTATTTATAATTTCGATCGGGATCAATAGGTTGATTTTTGAGTTGAATACTTTATTTTCTTAAGAAAAAAATATGTGAAAAAAAAACAAAAAGAGGCTTTCGTTTAATACGAAACGTCAACGAACGACTGAGAAATAATTCCGAATACTTTATAGTTAAGTTTACCTCGAATATATATGATAAATGATTTATATTTCGACATTTTAGTAATTCTGTGTATGTATTTGTTTAAAGATATTTTATTTGTGTTAAGTGCCATAATTTAATGAATTAACAATTGATAAAATATTATTGTAATGCATAACCATGTACACCAATTAAAAATATATAAAACAATATTGTTGTTTCTATTTTGTTTGAACTGAACTGAATTGAACTTTCATAAAATTAGTAATAATTATATGTTCCATGCATAGACCAAAGAACTCTGTAGGTACTATCATAATAAGATCAACAAATACTTTCAAAGTAGGTAGGTATTGAATAACATAGGAAAACCTATCAACTCTATCAAATATTATGCATCCTATCCTAACAAAATATAGTTGTAAAGATATACCTATGTTTTCTTGCCTATAGAATGTATTAAAGAAAACAAAACCTGTATTTGAATCCTTTATTTCTCAATGCCGATTTACATCACATGACACAACTAAATCTACAATACGAGTACTATTATATTCTGAGCACTTTATTGTGGTCATAACATCTACTCACACAAAATAACTAAGTACCTACTTATTACATATTTTTCACTCTCACCTAGTGTTGCCAACCCTACTATATAATATAATATCCTACTATATTGAGGGCTTGACTACTATATTTTTGAAAAAATATATAGTAGGCAAAACTACTATATTTCTTCAAGTGAAAAAATTATATAAGATAAGTCTACCAAAGTAGCAAAAATATTATTATTAATAGGGTTTCAGTATGGAATTGTAATTGTATTGTAAATAATATTTTAGCTTTCATGGTTGTAGCATGGAAAATAAAGTATGTTAATATAATTAATATAAAAAAGTATGTTAGCATGGAAAATGCAACTTCTTCAAAACTTCAAAAGGGCAATTTCATAATTTAACCACTAATTATTTTAAAACTACTATATTTTTTGAACTTTTCCCCTTCTACTGTATTTTTTTGCATGTAATAATCTTGTAAATACTATATTTGATGCAAAAAAACTTGACAACCCTACTCTCACCTAAACTTATAGGAATAATTATATTTTTTTAATAATCTACACATCAATATATTTTAAACTCATTTTGATTGTTAAAGGAAGGTTAAAGGTAATGTGCTCTACTATAAAATTGAATGTTGTTAGAATGTATTTTATACAAATCTACTCAATATCATTGTTTTTAATTTTTATCACTTAATTATTAACATCAATATGGTTTAAATAATTATATTGTTTAAATGAAATCATCGCCATGTCATCATTTCACGGTTGAACATCATACAGTTAAACATCATTTCACAATGTGATGTAGGTAATTTTTCACTAAAAGCAAAATAGGTTTTTCGTGATACGTCAGGTTTTTAATCTTATCGGAATAGTGTTTTCCTCTGTAAATAATTTTAAATCTGCACTACAATACAATACGCACAATACAAACACTTATCAATATCATTTAACCATTTCAAAGTACTAACTTCTTAAAATCTGTGTGCTTAGTGCATGAGAGTCCTCAGAGATCTACCTTACCTACTTTTAGAATGCAATTTCTCAACCCTTACCATTTTTGAGGATAGACTTCAGGTCTATGAGCGCTAGCGAGCCTTTGACAGTCTCTGGTCAAGCTTTTGTTACAGCGAGTAAATGCCTAGGTACGACGAAAATAGAAGAGTGTGCGCAGGTTCTCGGTAATGGTGCCATCCATCACGGTTATTCTTTATTGTACTTAAAAACACTTTAGTGAGCACACATCTCAGTAAATAGTGAAAGCCGGCCGTTGTGTAAGTGACGTGCGTCTTGAACAAGCCGAACGCAGCGGCTCGCGAGCGCTAACCGGGCGAGCATTCGACACTCGCCGGTTGCGTTCGTTGTTGCGGCCAACGATGTCGTCTTCGTTCGTGAGGCCGAGCCTACGACGAGGAGACAGCGCGCGAGGAGTGCGTGGAGTGCGGGGGGCGCGGGCGGAGCGGGTGCGCGTCAGGGGACGATCTTCCTCGTACCATTCTTCTGTCACGTAGTAATCCTCCTGTTTAAATTGTCACACAGAATTAAAGGTAAGTTTATCATTATACAATACTAAATAATATACTAGAAAAAATACGACTCGCACCAGATCAATACTCAGACGGGAATCGAACCCGCGACCTTTGGATATCCGGTCCAATGCTCTGACCGCTGAGCTACCGAGTCACTAGCTCAGCGGTCAGAGCATTGGACCGGATATCCAAAGGTCGCGGGTTCGATTCCCGTCTGAGTATTGATCTGGTGCGAGTCGTATTTTTTCTAGTATATTATTTAGTATTGTTTAAAAATAGCATTGTAAATGCAAAAATCTCAAATTTAAAAATTATCATTATACATTTGTCAAAAAGGTATAACCAACTTAGGTATTAATTCAATCTGTGGCTTTTCGATTCTTTCTTTGTCCAAATTAAAATTTAAAAGTATTTGTCATGTAATAACTTATGTAAGTAAGAAATTCTCGTAAAAGCAACAAATTCTGATTTCGGGAAACAAAGTCAGGTCAAAGAAAGTACATAATATGTGGATCAGATTACCTATATCACAAAATAGATGTGTAACACGGCAAAACTGCGACAAAGTGTCTTAATGAATTGTTTACGTAGTCGGCTGGGTATACACACTTTTTTAATTAGTTACAATAGGTAGTCAATTGAAAGATTAAGGCTAAAACAATCTTAGTCTAGACAACTAATTACTGGCCTTGACTGTCGCGCTTACAATTTCAATCAATCTATCCAAGTTACATGAAAACATGTAAATTTCAAACTAATTGTTCTGCTTTTGATTGTAAATTAAATGATAAAAACTTAAATTAAATAACATCTTAAGGTATACACGTTCGCGAACCTTTTGCGCTCTATGAATTAACACGCTCCTTGCAACGACTACGCACGGCGCACCGATCACTAAGCGCATTCGCGAACATAGTGTGTACCCACCTTTAAATAACTTTCCTTAGAACTCAAAAATGATACTAAAACTGCAAATTTCAAGTTTCACTATAAATTCTATCTAAATTAATATAAAAAACAAAGCAAACACTTACCGATTTATCCAGTCAATGATCTCTAGGTGCATGTAGGTGCAAAGTGCCTGTCTGAAGTAAAATATTGCTACACTCAATATGCGTTTACAATATATATGACAAATCCATATAGCTGCAAATATTTAAATAACCACTAATGGTTTGTGCAAATTTTCTCTAAAGGGGAAATTACAAGTTATTTTTAAGTCATTATAATACAAATCTTTAAAATTTTCTCGGCGTAGTTTATTGTTATTTATTGTATAAAACTGTAAGGGTAAATTATCAGTCATTTTGATTAAAATCACAGTCAACAAAATATTATTTTGCACTAACAACCTTAGTTATGTAAAAAATTTCGACTCTAAACGAACGAAAACGTATCTAAAACTATGTATTTAAATAAATTAACTTTATTATAATAGCTATATGCACATGTCACATAAAAACAAATCACTCTTGTGATATTACAGTGAATTCTAAACGAGTTCAAATATTTACATTAAAATAAAACAAGTTAAATGGTGTTAAGTTATAATTAACGTTTACTAATTTCATAATACGTCAATCATTTGCGTTCACAAAATATTCTAAGTAGTAACTAACCCAAAAATTTCAAAAATCTTTTTACCTACAAATAGTCGTACAATATTTAAATTAAAAGCTGTAAGTAAGTATAAGTTACAAAATGGATCAATAAATTGACAAAGGTTCTGAAAAAGTTGAAAAAAGATATCATAAATGGGCGTCTCTTATTTGAAACAATAATGAATATTAAAGATTATGCCAAATTAAAAGTTTCCTAGTTGAAACTAACACAGCAAAATATGTAATCGAAAGCCATTGCAAGTAAATTTGTGACTCAAAGCATTAACATTAAATTGATACGCACTATCTTAATCTAGTTTCTTACGTATAATAAAATGTAGTTTAATATAAAACATTTAATAATCTAAATTACTTTAATCTGGTCAGTCATCTTAGCTCACACCGTTCTAGTCACAGCAAAAATATAAAAGCCTAATTTCAAAGTGATTCAAATCTAGTTGCGTTAAAAAAGCTATAAGTTCAATAATTATTAAAAAAAAACTGTATCCAGTACTAATATTTATCTTGCTTCGCTACTTTGCTGTGCCAAGAACCCTTTAATTCATAGAATCTTAAACATCACTCCAAATCATATAATGCTAAAGTTCACCAAAGACTTAGTCAGCCGATTAATTTTTAACCATCGGTTTTTGACATTTTCAACATAATAACGTCAAAGACAGATGGTTAAAACTTAATCAGCAGCTATTTAAGTGTTTGTGAACATTAGCCTAAATCCATTAGGTACCTAGTTATTAATTTCAACATACATGAGACTAAATAAAACAAAATACAACAATAATTTGGGTGATTCAATATTACATTCGGCTTAAATAAGAATTATAAAGGCAAATTACATGAATATCACTTCTAAATACCAATAGTTAAATTTTACAAAATAATCACGTTAGTGCTAAAGTGCAGATTATACAATAAAACAAGTGCCAAAAGGGTATTTTACGTTTATACTTATTGAATGAATTTGTGAGTAGGACCCATACGATACAGCAACATTATATAAATAAAGCTGATATTATCATGTATTTATTTATGGATTATGAAATTACACTTTGCTAGGTATAATGTATTGGCACTCGTGATACTTTAGCATTCACCTCAAACAAATAGTACCTACATGAAGGTGTAAAAATCAATATCACAACACAGTACACATCAAATTCAGTTATTTAAAAATATTAAAGGAATCATTCAATTATAAATAAACAATTTCATAACATATTGTCTTGAGGATATGCTAAATCATTGACATTGATTTTTGTATCAACATTTAAAAAAATATTCAAAACAAGCTCACAAAAGATCACTCAATCTGGGTAGAGTGCAATTGATCAAAGAAATCGACCAACTAAAGTTTTGCATACTTACTTATATCAAATTTAGGCAGCATTCGATTCATTTCAATTTAGTGCATCGTCTATTATCAAAACTTACCAGCTTTTTCATTTAATTAAAAATGCTTGTCGTTTTCTTCATTCAATTGCACATCGATAGAATTGATAGTATCGTTAACCGATATAAAAATAAAATACAAAAATTAGACTTTTGATTATAAAAAGTTAATATTGATCCATGAAGTGAGAACCTGCAGTCTCCAAGCGTGTCTTCCTAACACGGCTGTTGATTCAAGTTCTCATCCGATTTAGGAGGTTGCGGTGGGAGTGGACTCTACGGCAGAATAAATTCCTATTAGTAAATTTAATAATAACACAACAATAACAATAATGATTAAAAACAAAAACCAAGTTAAAACAACAAAAGAAACAAAAACCAACGCAGAAAGTAAAATGTTAGTCGGAAACAAAATGAAGTGAACCACACCGCGTATTACCTAGTAAAAAGTGTATAAATAATCGTTCTGAAACAAAAAATGTGTTTGTTAAAGAAAATGAAACAAATGAACGAAAACCATCACCAAAAAAGAACGCCAACACAATTTGTTAAGGCCCGTGTGCGACCGCTAGGCCTCACCTCTTGCCGCGAGTGCGAGCGACCGTCCGGCAACGGCGACTCCCCAATCTGCTTGATGTAGTCTTTGTCGTCGAATATTTTGATGTCCCCGCCGCCCGGTTTGTGTTTAACGTTGTCCAGGGATCCCACTTTACTTTGCGCTTTGAATTCCAATTTTTGGTTTTCGATCTGTCACGGAGAGTCAATGTGCAAATATAATAATAATATAAATATACTTACTTAATGAAAATATTTTATAATTAAAAAAGCTCTTCAGATACTTTAAGAAAAATAGTTTCTCTTTTATTTTTTTACTTTGTATTATTACTTACATAATTTCATCTATGATACATAATTTACAAACAAACATCAAAGTTTATTGTAATGAGAAATATGACCAAAGTATTTGCAGAGAATTTTTGACTATAACAGCATACACTAAGGCATGCTTGCTTAATCCCGTGTTTGAAATAATAATAAGTAAATATACATATTTTATAAAATATATATATATCTTAAAACGCAACAAACATAAATATAATATTTTTGATGTAGGTATATGAGTGCCAGATATAGTCAAAGTATTTCATGATATCTGGTGTGCTTGTTCCATCAAAAGGTTATGCATACATAATCAATATTGATTTTTATAGCGTGCACGTCGACCATATTGAGGTGAATTGTGTGTATTGTTACATATCACAACGCTTAAAACAGTCTAGTTCTGTCAGTCCTTCGCATTCCCAAACCGATATCTAACGGCATTTCTATTTGGAACGGATACCAATAAAAACCATAAACACATTCCTGTTTCGACGAAAGTAACATTCTTGTGACCTAACATTCCCTAAAATTTATCGTGAGGCAAACATTCTCGTAAAACTGAAAACACCGTCATTAAAGCCGAGCAGAGCGTGAGAGTTGCAGCCCCAGCAAAGAACCCAGTAACTTGGTTTGTCGAATTTTTAGTCACTTTCCTCCGTTAGAAAATCAACCGAACTGACCTTACTCCATAAAGAATGGAAAGCAAGAGGTTTATGTGATGCTCTCCACCTTGGCAACGCCCATTTTATATACTAAAAACAACAACGACGCTTTTTAAAGTAGACGATAACTCCGCCAACTACCATAGAAATTGTCGTCTCCTTCGAGAATCATCTTAAAAGTATAGTGCAAGTGATAAAACACGAACAAAGTGACATTTAGAAAATATTTGTTACTCACTGCTCTCGTCCCATTATTTGCAACTGTCGACTGAAGAACAATTATATTGTGTTATTTATATTGAAATGATATCATTGCAAGAATAGTTGTTGCTACCTACATGTAATCTACATAGCATATTTTTGCAATTGTGTGCGCTATGTCATTTCTTTCAAATTACGCCTATCAACGATTGTGTCTTGCTTTTGGTCACTAAATACTGAAGCTTCAACTAACGTTATCTACATGAAGGAATACTCACTCGTTTCAATTATAGCATTTCTCACTGGGAAATAATTATTCATGATACGTAACACGATAAAATTTTAAAAAATACCTTAATAGCTCCGCCACCTGGCTTATGAGTGATGTTGACCGTCGATGCTACTTTGGGCTTCGCTTTTTCCTTGAAGTCTAGTTTGACTGTTTCTATCTTCTTGTCACCGCCTCCTGGTTTGTAGGATGCGTTTTGCAAGGAACCAATCTTCGATTTAGCATTCCATTCGAGCTTTGTAGTCGTAATCTGAAAAAAATTAGACTGCTATTTGAGACGAACACAATAGAAAATCTATTTGTAGCCAGTCACTATACTTGGCAGTCAACGGGTGAAACATTAGGTATTTAAATGATATTTTTCAATCTTTCATCCAACTGTAAGCTTTGAAATGCAACATTGAAATGAACTGTAGAACAATGTAAACACCTGTAGAACAACACTGATAGGTATCAGTGGCAAGGGGTGGAATTATGGCGAAGGTAAGCAGTTCTATAAAAAAATATGATCTGCATAGTGGATCAGTGGGATTTCTAAAAGGTAAGCCGATGGGAATCGGCTTGTATTGACCTTTCACCATTGGTACCTATTGATAATAATATAAGGAAAAAATCATGAAAATACCTTCTTAGCGCCACCACTTGGTGCGTAGTGTTCATTTTTCGCAGCAATCTTCGGCGTGACATTGTTGAAGTCAATCTTTCTATTTTCAATCCTTACTTTGCCACCACCAGGTTTATAGGTGGCATTTTCCAAAGAACCAATCTTAGATTTAACAGCTTTGATATTCGGTGAAGGCGCATTGCCAACCTGAACCTTGTTCATCGGTACTTCTGTAAAAATTATTTGACATATTTTAGTTTATTCTACGACTTTAAACATAATGTAGGTTTAAAATTATGCCTAATTGTAGCTGTTATTTTTTTATTTATTTTTTAAGTTTAGGCAAAAACAATTAAAGAAAATTCATAAAAACTGCGCTAAATAATTAAAACGATTAGGATCGTATAGATATACCTAACCGAATTAACTATGAATCGGTAGTGGTTGTGTTTAGGCGAAATTTGTCAAGTCAGTTTTTCAATATTTTATAAAATGGTGGAGATATGTAAAAAAACATATTTCAGTCTGGCTTTCCGGCGCTGTCTGTTCTCCCCTACAGGTCGCATTTCTCAACCGATCCCGGTGAAATTTTGTGAGCAGGTTTAATAAATATACAGGATTTTTTGTCAAGACTGTTTTTAGAAATTTATTAAAATGACGGAGATATGTAAAAAAAAATCAGTCCGTCCGGCTTCCCGGCTGTTTGTTCTCCTCTACAGGTCGCATTTCTCAACCGATTCTGGTGAAATTTTATGAGCAGGTTCGATAATTATCTAAAATTGTTTAGTCAAGCCAGTTTTTCCAAATTTAACTAAAAAAATTCTTCCCTTAAGGTCATTTTTGGCCCGAAAATGCACTTGATGAAACCAGCGGCATATTTTAGAATGTTGTTAGGCATGGTATTCTGACTAAAAAACCATCGGGAGACACTGGTTCCTAACGTGGTTGATTTTCCCGTTATGACGTCATCAAAATGGCCGCTGCCGTGTTCAGAATATGGCGTATACAACAGATATTATGTAATATGTAAGCTTGTGTGGGGTGTCATAAAAAGTAAAATTAAATGCGCTACAATATTGTTCCTATATTTGTGATCTTGTAAATATCATAGTTTGCGAAAAATTTTAGGTTTTAATAAATTTTCCCAAAGAAATTTGGAATAGTTTAAGATGACATTTGCCCAACTATTTTGCAAATAAGAAATAAATAAAAAAATAAATACATTTTTTACAACAGGGACTGATAAGGGGTCTTAAAAATTCGAAGTGGGCTATTAGGGCATGTGGGATATGTGGTTGATTCGTCCAAAGGGATATCATTTGAAATATAAACAGTTTGCAATGTGGAGTGGCTGAAACGTTTTTCAGTCACTATAAGCAGCTGTGGTTAAGATTTGTAAATTAACTGGCCGCCTGTTAGCCCTTCCACCTGTCCGCCGTTTATCCTACTTTTTGAAAGACTGTACTAAAGTAACATATCCAAATATAATTTATGATTGTACGGAACCCTCGGTGCGCGAGTCCGACTCGCTTTTGACCGGTTTTATTTTTACTTTAAATCACCGTAAATATTAAACTAATGTTCTTATTTGGAAACACAACAATATGCTGACAAAGCCCATTTGATGCAAATTTAGAAAAATATAATTTTTAAATACCTTTCTTAACATGAAATAGCGAAAAAAATTTGGAACGTCGCGTGCCGTAATTTTCTTTTATATATAAAGGTGGAGTAAACAAATTTTTTATTTATAGCAATATGGGCATCAAGTGAAAGTTAATAAAAAGCCAATTTCAAATAAATATACATTATGATACTTTAATGTTATTTTTTTGACAGAAACTTTAAAAAACTATAACTTAAATCGAAAAACTCAGCATTTATTCAGTTTCTTCAAAAAATCTAGCTTAAGGAAGCGTTTCTCAGGTTATTTGGTTTCATACTTTTATAAAGCTTACTAAATTAACTACAGTTTAAGCCTAATCTGAGTCGTCTAGAACCATTGGTTGCGAAAACTCTGCAAATCAAAGATAAGCAAATCTTTCAAAGGTGAAAAAAAAAACATCTTTGACTAGCTGAGTCTCCGCAATCAATGAACCTAGACTGCTCAGTTTAGACTCAAATTGTAGCAAATGTAGTTAGCTTTACAAAAGTTGTTTACAGTAAAACCTGAAAAACGCTTCCTTACGGTATTTTTTTTGAATAAATTGAAAAATAATGCTAAGTTTTTCGAGCAGCACAGGATTTAAGGGTTGCATACTTGAGTATAAACTACTCTCAAGAGACATAACAACATATTTAAAAATCGTAGTTACATGCCCGTTTGCGATTTTTGCCTGTTTTGTGTAGATATTGACTAGATTTTTTAAATTTTCTAATAATTTATTAAAATTTCATACTTCTGATTTATGGTTTTGGAAGTTTCTGTCAAAACAATAATATAAAAGTATCATAATGCATATATATTTGAAATTAGCTTTTTATTAGCTTTCACCTGATTGCTATAATTAAAAATTTTTTTTTGTCCACCTATAGAAGAAATTTACGGAACACGACATTCAAAATTTTTTTTCGCTATTTATTGTTAATAAAGTTACTTTTTCCAAATCTGCATTAAATGAGCTTTGTTAGCATATTTTTTGTTTACAAATAAAAACATCAGTTTAATATTGACATGGTGACTTAAACGGAAGATTTTTTGGGAAAACTTAAATAAAACTTAATATTTCTCGCAAACTGTGGTATTTACACGGTCAAATGTAGGAACAATAGTATACTGTAGCGCATTTAATTTTTCTTTTTATGACACCCCACGTAAGTTTATAAATTACATTCTTTATTTTGTATAACCATATTCTAAAAGCGGCAGCGGCAATTTTGATGACGTCAACCAACCACGTTTGGAACTGTCTCCCGATGGTTTTTCAATCAGAATACCATGCCTAACAACATACTAAAATATGCCGCTGGTTTCATCAAGGGCACCTTTTTTTTGCTAAAGGAACATACTATAAAAAAAACTGTGTTCCATTACCTTTAAATGCTGATGAAAGCTGACTTTCTAAAGTTTTTGAAAATTTTTTAAATTGATTTCTACAAGCTAAAAATGACGACATAAAGCGACGTACTCGTATTACTTATGGTGAATATGTTTTTGGATTGTAAATCATTCATTGACAAATAATAGTTAACAATTGACTTCGTTAGTCAACGCAACTTTATCTTAGGAAATTCCTAATTAATCGATATTTTTAATACGTAATACGTTTCTAGTAATAATCTATAATTCTTACTCTTTTTATCAGTAGGTGTGGGAATATCCGGTGTTTTCACAGTAGCACTTTTGCTAGACGATCGCGAAAGACCCTGTTTGAGACTACTGCTTGACTTCTCCTTCGTGGGCAATTTGCTCGGGACTTTCTTATTCGGTGACCCAGGCGAACCATTAACATCCTAAGAAAAAACATTAATTTGGTTACTCTAACATTTAAAAAACATTAACTGCATAAAATGTGTAATCAACATTCTTACATTTCCTTGCGTAGATTCGTCCACACCACTATCGTTGTCCCCATCTGTAAACAAACCAACATTATAATTTGTATAAAATCCGTTTCGAAGCAGCAAACTTATAAATTATTATCACGATAAGGTTTGGCTCATATCAATTGCTGGTTCTGGTGATATTGTATGAAAATAAGATTCAGGTAGTTGTACTTAATATTCGGTAATTTATCACCGGTTATATTTACAGTTGATGGATACAAGTGACTATATCTTCGCTGAAACTAGTAGCGAATAATAATTTCATTCTGAAACACTATTCGATTTTGAATGTTTTACTTTAGCGTTACCTTTGGTTCGAGTTTTCGGTGCCGATGCTGCTTTGCGAGGAGTTGATTTTTTAGAATCGGTAGGAGTATTAGCAGTATGAAGCTCATTAGGCTTCTTTTGTACTGGCAAAGGAGGCTTAGCTTCAGGTACGGGTGATTTAGGCACAACTTTGATGGGTTTAGTTTCTTTCATTACAGAATCTGGCCTTGTATCTTTTATTTCACTCTTTGGTGTTTTAGGACGTTGGAGTTCTGAAACCTGTGGTTTTTGTGAAAGAGCTGGACTCTGTGATGTTTTTGGTTCTGGAGAATCTTCACTTCGAGTAAGCGATGGCGAACGATCAGACATTTCAACTTTATTCTGGTTTTGCGCTAGTTGGTTACTGTTTTTATTTGACATTAAAACATTTTGCGATATGACGTCATCATCGTCGTCAAGTTTTCTTGGTGTTGATAGTGAACCCATTATCGATTCTGTCATTTTAGAGCCTGACACACGTGACGCTGGCCTTTCAGGGATTTCCTTGTTTTCTATTGCTTTAATACTTTCTTGGGATCCGCGCACATTTTCTTTGCTCTCTATTTTAGCTTCCTGAATCAAGCCAAGGGCAGGGCTTTTACTGGTAAATTCTTCTATTTTTCCACCTATTGCACTGACAGATTTTCTTCTATCATCTTCCATCTTAAAAGGACTCGGTGCTCCTGGCGCTGCCGCAATGCTAAAACTTCTCCCTTTAGCCATGCCTGGCATATCGATGCCATTTTCCGTTTTGATATTTTGATTGTCATGAGAAATATTTTGGTTATCCAGGGTGGCTGGTTTACTTTGGTACGTATTTGTTTGATCCGGGCCCCTTAAAGAGCCTTGTGACGGTTGTCTTGGAACTTGGACGGTAGGTGGTCCTGTATGGTTTGCACCGTTTCTCGGTACTCCAATCCCTTGCTGGATTATCGGTCGACCAGCGTCAGGTGTAGTTGCAGAACCAAACTGAGGAGGTTGCCTTGGACCGAACTGTAAATTATTCGGCGGTGGTACTCTTTGTGGCGGTTGACCCGACGTTGGAGACTGAAGAGGTCTCGGACCTAGTGGTGAAATTGACTGTGGTCCTAATGGGCGCAATGGTGGTGGTCTTATTTGTTGAGAGCCAGGTGGGCCTGAAGGCAATGGACCTCGCGGAGCCGGTGTACCGGGGCGAGGGACAAACTGCGACGGCGCTGTTACGGGGCCTCCTGGTTGAAATTGTGGTCGTGGCGGTCCTTGAGGTGGACCAGTCGGTCGTGGCGGTGGTTGGAAAGAAGACCGCGAATCAACTCTGTTTAATGGTGGGCGTGGAGGCGCTTGTGTAGGCCCGGATGATTCTGATCCAAGTGGAGTTGCGCTCGGCGGTCGAGCCTCGACGGGTGCCTTAACAAGTAAATAGAAAATTACGAAAAATCAAAACTCTTAACCTACTTTCGGCATTTCATAGCATTTGTTCAAGTTCTAGATAAGATTTCAATTTAGATAAACAGCTACAACAATGCCCTTCCATATAAAACTATACCCATTAAACCGCATTTGCGAATAACTTTATATTTTGTACTTAGTTTGAGTTGAATACAAGCTTGCATGTTAAACATGTGTTTGCAGCTTACATCTTAATAGTAACACAAAATTTTATATTTTCTCGAAGCTTTTCACAATGGTTTTACATTTTGAATTCTGACTAGATTCTCAATGTTGGCGATAGATATTGAGAATCCAAATATTAGTAATTTTAGCAAATATACAAAATAGGAGTGATTGAACACGGCACAAGCGCGGGGTGGCGACGGCCGCGCTGTCTCCGCCCCCGCACTCGACCCAAAACAAACCCGCATCAAATCTTTCCAAAGAAAACAATATTGGAATGCCGTGTGTGTAGTTTCCGCATAATTATGTATTTATTTATATGTAAAAAATATCAAACGAATGCAATTACTTTGTTTGCCTATTATACATTAACGCGAAGTTATTAGTATCAGATAGAGATCAATAAAACTTTTTTGTCACAAAGTCCTTTCTTTTCTACTAACAGAGCACGTGCCAATTTAAGGAATTAAGGCTTAATTTAGGAATTAAACCTTGATGTTTTTTCCACGTTCGACCTTATGATAAAATCATTATGATTTCAAATTCTCTATAAGATGAAAATATTTAAAAGTTTTTACTCAGGTAATTAGACGAATGAACTGTTTATTTTACCCGCAAAAAGTGAACAGCCTACTAAATTGGCCAAAAAAAAATAGCAATCCCACTTCCGCGTCCCCCTGCTGATGCGCATTACACGAGTTGTCACGAACTCGGCTACTGGGTCAACAGGCTATTGCTGGATAAAAAATATAGAATATAGTCCCTTCGAATAGCGGCAGATGCATCTGTATACTGCACATTGGCAAAAGAGGTTTATCTTTGTACAGTCAGCGTCAAATCCGAACTTCGTAAACTTGTGCGTAGTCAGTAAACAAGTGCGTATATCAAATTGATTTTGTTTCTCAGATCATTTTGACTACTTTAGACACTCATATTTATTTGTCGCTGTCTGTATAGACGACGGCTCATCAGACGTTAAGTTGATCTTGAGAACATCTTTATGCCCTCAATAAAAATTGTTTTCGCAGTACAATTTTAATTTACAGAATTACTTTCGGCGCTTTTGCATAGACGTGTCTTGCCCGATACCCGATTTTAATTTGTATCTACCACTCAGATCAAATAAAAAAGGAAGATGGAGCGTTGCGCAGTGGTTGCGAACAACTAAGTGAAGCCGGTTTTTGATGGTACATGTGTGCGTACTAGGGGGCGGGCGGGGGCCGGGCGGCAGGGTTCGCCCAATGACGAACGAAAGCCAAGGCGTAGTTTCGTTACATATGTGTGCGTAAACTGTGTATGTACACAGCCAAGGCGTAGTTTTACTGGCTTCACCGCTTTGTCGGAAGACTCTGTCTTTACTTTTTTATTTGGTCTGAGATCTACCATACAAAAGGGCATGTTTCGAAAGTTCCAGACAGCATCTAGGTATCTTCTGGTTTTATTTAAAATTGAACAGAATTTGTATTAAATAATACGTCAGGTCTGATACTCGAAAATTGTTTGTTAATCTAGTTATTATTTTCACTTTAACTTGAAGTCATGAAATTATGCTTGCAATTACTAAACATGACTACATTACATACCTAAGTTAATTAGCTGTTAGGTTATTGTTAATTTCCCAAGATTGGAAGAAAATAATCAGAACTACGCTTTTATCTGAGAAGTGTTGTTAAAATAATTGTCAAATATGGATAAGATACACGATAAAAAAATATATTTATATGTAGATGACATACTCGTACAACATTTATGGATTGTTATTGGAAATAAGATAGGTATAGATACCATAGTTGTTATTTTATGTCAGACACCATTTATGTTTATACGTGATATGGAGAGACAATATAGCGCTAACTCACTATCTGATTTATGACAATAGTCGAAAGGTAGATGTCGCGTGATCGCTATCTCATACTATGGCTCGACAACTGATATCAACTTCGATATTGAAATACTGATTTTTTATTTAAACTTTGGCAGACTATACGTTTGTATTAAACATGAATCCCAAAATATTTGGCAATAAAGATGAAAAGAATTCTAACAGTGGTCATAAAAATTTCAACAGCTCTGTAGACATTGCATGTCCAACGTCAATTTTATTTGATTACGATTACCACTTCTATTAGTAAAAATGAACCAGCAAACTATACTAAAAACTGTGCCTAAGACTAAAAGAAAAACACAAAGTTTAACACTTAATGATAAAATGATACATATTGGAAAAAGATATTAATATTTGAATCGTGTGAATTCAATAGAATAAACCTTCTTATATATCTCTAAAATAACAAAAATCTAACTACAATGTAATCAAAACAGAAAGTTGCTCCTTACGATCTTGTGAAAAAACGACAAAAGATAATGAAATGTAATAAGCAATTTGTGAAGTTGCCGAAAAACTAATTTGGTTTATTTATTACATTGACTTGGCTACGGCCTGTAGGTACCTACTCGAGCTTCAACGCTATAAGTAATTTTTAACTTCTAATGGCTGAACCATTACAGCTATCGCGATGAACCAGTGTTTTAACTGATTATTTAATAGCTGCAAAGTGTTTGCAAATCAGTATTCTTTAACCAAAATGTCAAGAATTTACAAAACACGCAGCAAACAATTGAAAGGCCCTTTCAAACTTTCGAGGTGAACAAAAATCGACAGTGATTTAGCAAACGCTTTCAAAGAAAATTGCGATACACAAACTTAATTTTCTAACTAAAGGGCTTTAAATGAAATAAAAAAGGTTGTGTAAGTCGATTTAGTTGCGGTTCTATAGCCTAAACTCCAAAGTTTTTGATAGTTGTCAGCTCATCATTTTGATTAGCAAAATCTTTTGAAACCCGCGTTGCGAGGCTGCAGTGCATTCGTTGATGAAGTGCAAAGTGCAGTAAATGTTGGCACCCGTGTTCTTCCGAACAACGAGGCTTACCCGATTCACATTGCTTGACTCCATACTCCAAGCTTAACCCTGTATAATCTTCAGACAGTAAAAAGAAGATTGTATGTCATAATTCTTCACCCGATGAGGCGATCGCTTATTTGCGATGTCTCCTTGAAATACTATAAGGGATAATAAAAATTTTATTAGCCACGATATTAACTCGTAAAATCTATTGTTTCGTGTGGTGCCTTGCTGACGCCCAAATTTCGTGTCACTCGAGTGTCAAGGTGATTATCTAACAATTTTCTAAATAATAAAAACGTAGTGAGAAACTAGGGAGCAAAGCTGACTTTTGTAGTCCAATTCTGATGATCCTCTGTATGGAAAAAAGTAATAGTTAAAACTTCTTTAAGTAGGTAACTAAATGTCTACTCCAAATTAGGTGCCGTAATACATAATAAGATGTGTTTGTTTTAAGTAAGCTACAACAAAAAGCTAAACTTACTTAGTATATTTTTTTTCCATTACTTTTCCCGTGAACTACGAAACATTTAATTAAATAACTATTACCTCTTAAAGTGTTAACTGTAATTAGAATTCTTTCATGTTGCAAAATTTCGATGGTTAAATCGTAATTTTGCAAACTTGAAAGAATTCCAACTAAATGTCAAGGTTCACACTCATTATCCTTAAAACAAATTAATTTCTTTCAAAAGTTCTTTTTACTTTCTCACAATTCATCAAAATACTTGTTATTTTTGAAGTATTTATAATTGAGAAAAGGTATAAGTATCTCCTTATTAAAAATGTAGTCATACTTTGGTTGTTTACTGTATTTGGAAAACAAAACTAACTTAGAAGAAAAACCAAGCTACTAATATATATAAATCTTAAAATTGTGTCAAGTGCGTCACTATATAGTTATGTTCCGAGATATTGTGCATTTATGTGAATCATAAATCTCCATGCCAAATCATAATAGAACTTATATATTGTAGGTACTTAGATTTAAGCCTATAAAAAGTATTTTGGCCAAAAAATTCCACGAAACAGCTGGATTTCTATAATCTTACAAGATTAACGTTATCTTTTTATTATTACTTACCTTACGTAAATAAATACGTACGAGTACATGCATTAGTTATTGATTTGGGATTATTTAATTCAAATCGATAAGTATACTTGTCAGCAGTCATTATACTTACTTATAAGTAATACATGTTGTGAAATTACATAATATTCTCTGGTAATATGTGACTCATTCAATACTTGAATTTCCATTGAATATACACTTTACGTAGATACTTACAAGTGCGTTAGAAAAAGGATAAGTCATCGGCATCGCTTCTGACGAAATCATATATACCAATGCGTAATAACTAAAACTTGAAGATTTTCAGTGATAAAAAATTGTTCATTCATAATAGATCAGTCAAAATCGAACCGGAGATAAAAAAAATGTACACATCACGATGGCTGATTCAGATGCAATGCAAATTAAATCAAACGAAGAAAACCCAACACAAATTAACACCGGCTGATTCAGATTAGATAATCTCCTCCTTTTTTGAAGTCAGTAAAAATGGACAAGCAATGCAGTATCTCCTTGGTTTGAATTAACTAACGAAAATTCTCGAGTTAAGTAGGTACCTACTTAAGAAAATACCAAAATCGCTATTGATGTGCCTATTAATATTTGAAGAGTTCCCTTGATTTTGAGATCCCATTAAGACTGTGATTTTCTTTTATTAGATATGAATAAACTATAGTATTAGAAAGATTTTTTTTGTTTATAAGCTAGTTATTTGTGCTAATCAGTACATTGTTACTCCATGTATATATTAATTCTGTTAGCCAAAATGTGATTTAAAAACAAATAAATAATGATTTTATTATGTAAAGTGTTTGATTTTTCTGCAGTCCATACGAAAACTCCTTACGAAATCACCAGTGAAGAGTTTACAATAGATCAAAATAATTATATTTTTAAAATGCTACCGACGAGTTTACATATATTTTTTTATCGATTTTCTGATGACGAATTAATTGCAGTGAAGAGTTTACAAGAACCCGCGGAAAATGAGACAATAGATTTTCTGTTGTCCAGCCGCATGCCGCCGCGCGATCATTGAAGAATTAAAAAAGGTTTCCCGATGAATATAGTCTTTTTAGGGTTCCGTACTAAAATGGTAAAAAAGGAACCCTTATGGTGTGACTCAGTCTGTCTGTCTGTCACAGCTGGATATCTCGAGAACTGCTAATGGTATCAACTTGAAATTTGGAATAGTTTAAGATGACATTTGCCCAACTATTTTGCAAATAAGAAAGAAATAATAAAATTAATATTTTTTTCACAACAGGGACTGAAAAGGGGTCTTAAAAATTTTAAGTGAAGTGACTAGGGCGTGTGGGGTATCATATGAAAGAGCGCTGTTTGCACATTTTAAAACATTTTTTTCTTTTTTCTTAGGCCGCATAGTTTTCGACTTATGATGAAAAATGTAAAAAAAAATACCGTTCCCCCCCCCCTTATCTCCGAAGTTTGCAAAGAGAAAAATCTGAAATAATTCTATGTAATAGTAGTTTACGTAAAGATTACAGGAAAAATAAAACGAGGTCTCAATATAACACACTTTTTTAGAAATTCAAAAAACAAACAAGAATTCTTTAGTTTCACTACCCGTCAACAGATGGCGGTGACCTAAGAATGCTGACTTGCGAATTAAAATAGTTCCACTATCGGTCAAGAGATGGCGCAACCTAATACTACAATAATAATTGGTGACTGGTTCTTATATAAATTACCTACTATTTGCCGTACGAATAAACGAAGAATAAGTTCCTACTTAGTAATGTAAACAGTTTGCAATGTGGAGCGGCTGAAACGTTTTTCAGTCACCATAAGCAACTGTGGTTAAGATTTGTAAATTAACTGTCCGCCTGTTCGCCCTTCCACCTGTCTGCCGTTTATCCTACTTTTTTAAAGACTGTACTAAAGTAACATATCCAAATATATTTATGATTGTACGGAACCCTCGGTGCGCGAGTCCGACTCGCTCTTGACCGGTTTTTTTGTTACTCGAAAACTTAAGTCAAAATAATTAGGTAAGTATTGAAAAAAAAACTCAAGTTACCCTATTTCTATTCCAAAAGCGGAAGATACAAAATAATATTTCCGAGTTAGGATGTATAATGTGATGACTCATCCGCGACGCTGCTGCCCGTGTTTAACCCCGCCATTGTAGTTAAATCAACCCTAAAGTGAGTCACCCACAAAACAGAGTATCTGCGAGTTACGACAATAATGGCAGGATATAACTATTGTTTTGGGTTTTCTAGACTGAAGTAGGTTGGGTATCTCATTTTAAGGTTTCTGTTATCCGCGTGACACTATGCATGCTCTTAATTTATTTATTAGTTTACCTACTTTGATTAACTTTCGTTAATTTTCAACATTCTGTTGCTCCCGAGAAAGCGCAGAAAATTTACTTCTTCGGCCGAGTTTTTTTTTACCGAAGTTCGTATTCGGTATAAACCACATTCGGCCTATCTTTACTTCACACATTTGTTAGTTTAACCAAAATTGTTTGAGTATTGGAAAATAGATGCTCAAATGTAATAAAAAAAAATAATTGTAGTAAATTTTTTCACAAAATTTAAGAATTTATTGAGGCGTAACCTATTACGAAAATCGATTTTATGGATTGGTCGTAAAAGAAACTAAAAAATATTTAAGGGCGTTCCTCAGCGGTTTTCTACATTTCTAATGAGATTTTATTTCTCAAAACATTTTCATCAAAAGTGTGTTCAAATAATTTCTTTATTCCTGAAGAAAAGAAAAAGGTTGGCTACAAAATCATATTTTACAATGAATTTGATACATCGTTTGTAAATAAGACGCAAACTAATGCCTATTTAAAACTATACATTGTCAGTAAGTATGACGTAAATATAGATCATTGCTTCCTAACAAAAACAAATATTGAAATATTCGGAAGCTTGCCAAGTTCAATATGTAAGACACGCGTATAGCACGTGGCGGTTAAAAGTAAAAGACTACACTTAAAACAAAAGACTACAGTAAAAGCAAGAAAATACGATTAATAGAGAACATAAATCTTCAATATCCACGTCTTAGATAACTATCCACTTATTAGAGACAATATTTGTTAATCCTAAAAGCCTTCTTCTGTAATACCCCTACGAGATATTTTATATGGTAAATGTTAGTAGTAGATTATCAAAGGGATACGTCTAAAAATTTACACTTTTTGATGTAATGCCTATTATACATTCTGCAGTAATACTATAGGTCGCGGAAAGATTCTAGAGATCTGAAATTAAGATTTCTTTATATCTTTCTACAGACACGTATAGAACCAGAAACACGATTCAGTGATTTTGGCTCGATATATTTTAATTTCGAAAATACCTCTTAAAAATTATTTAAATCGAAATTATTTAGAAACAACATTAGGTATTCAAGGTATCCTTAGGACTGGTGTTTAATAGACAATGAAATGAAAACAGAAAAACAACAAAACTATAATAATCATTCATGTAAGCATGTTATGTATCAGTTACAAGCGCAATACAGGCTACCAGGCACTCCCCAAGCCCAGCCCTTAGGCCCGACCTTGTAATTACACCACGAGTTATCTGACCTTTGCACCTTCAACTGACAGCTTTATTGAGATTGAAGCAGTCAGTTTTTATTGAACATTTTATTTGCACGGGAAAATCAAGGTCAATTCTTCAGTAGCTAGTTGAGTAAAGTTTTAATAACATTTTCCACTGACAATAAAAAAATGAAAATAAGAGATTTAAGGATATATTTACAAAATTGATTACACTTTATTTACCTATTATTCTCGTTTTCGTTGATTCCTCACCTAATAGTAATCGTTTTCAAGTTCTAATAGTTTTCAGGACAATTAATAGAAAAAAACAACTGAAAAATTTAAAATGTTGAATTAAGAATCGATATCATCATTATTTTTTGAAGATGACTAAGAAAAAATCAAAACTCCTCAAACAGACATGTATTTAGAATCTTAATACATATTGATTTGTTCTAAAGAAAATAATTATTGAATCTTCTACCAATACCTACTGATATAAAAATTTAAATGCTAAAAAGCATTGAAAGATGAACGTAAACAAAAGTTTACGTTCATCTTTCCAGAATAGTTAAGCCTATAGTCATAAAACTGTTATATTGAGCCAATAATCTTAAGAACTTATTTCTTGTTTTTTGAGAACACTCCAAATTTAGTTTGATAAAGTTTTGTTTGAAACTTCTTTGTTTTGACCGGGTTTCGACAGATTTTTTCAACTTATAAAAACACATTCTTTCGTATGTTTATTGGAATAAAATCCTCATAAATTTAAAATGGTTACGAAAGATCAATAAAATCACATTACCTACGTATGAAATGTGAGTGTGAAATGCCTTAACTACGTCAAAGAAAATTCATTGACGTCACAATTTGGTAATATTTATTACCGTTTACTTACAATGACGGTAGATTTTTATAGCAAACTAGCGGCCGCCGGCGACTTCGTCTGCGTGGAAAGCTTATTTGCTGTCCCTGAAGAACAGTATTTTTTTCGGAATGAAAGGTACCCTATGTCCTTTTCTGTACCCGTGAAACATGTGTATTTAAAATATCATGATGATCGGTTCAGTAGTTAAGACGTGAAAACGTAAGAAACTAACAAACGTACTTTCGTATTCATAATATCAAGTAAGGATAATATATCAAAGTAAGGATACATGAGAAACAAAATGTTTGAGGAAGATCTGAGATGAATCTATAAGAGCAGAAAATTCTTAAAGTATTTCGGGGTAATTCCCAACACTGTTGTTTTTGTACGACTAGGAGTACTTGGACTTTTTGTATTGAATTTATTGTCGTATTTATTTGAATGGATTTATCTCCCTTTTTTCTTCTTTAATTATCCTTTTCTCAACAATTAACAGTAGGTATAAGAAAAAAACTATTGAACATGAACATTTTAATATCTTTTTTGGAAACTATGGACACAAATTTTTGCTATAACAAATTAACTCGCTCGTCTGTGTAGCTAGAGACGAAATTGCTCCTTTGTAGAATAAAGTTTGAGATTTAAGGCGTTTTTCTGACCGAAAGTGGCGCCGCGGTGAATTTAATTTAATATTGTAATTCTAATACACAATTTTAACAAAACTTCTCGAGAATTTTTAGGGCCCATACTCTACTATTTTAAGACGATATTATTACATTCCCTCGTAGACACTGCTAGAAGTAGATAGCAAAAAAGTTAAAAGTGGCATATTTGCTATCTACTACTACGAATGACTGCGAGGGAATGTAGTGATACCTTCTAAAAATACTAGACTATGAGCCTTAAAAATTACACGAAAAGTTTTATTAAAATCCTTTTCTCTTACAACTTATTAAATAAAAACCTTTGAGGTCGCTACTTTCGGTCAGGGAATCGCCTTAAATAAATACGAAATTCTAAATGTTTTCGAAAAATTCTGAATAATGAAGGACATTTTGAGTGCTCCATTTCACGTGTCGTGTCTACCATGCGCAGCGAAGGACGAAGGACATCTGTCGCGTGACTTCGGTACAGTACCGAGATCGTACTGAAACCGAATCGGCTTTTGTATTGGCATTTGATACTTAAACGTTTCCATCGAAGGTTTTAACGTACAGATATTTTCGATGACCCCATAAAATTGAATCAATTTTGATTTGGAACGTGAGGTTAGGTATTAATAGAGCAATCGATGAAGCTACGAATGAAGAAAATACATTTTTACTAGAAAATAGTGATAAGTACCGACGACGATATAATATTGAATCTATACTTAAAGCATTTGACAGGAATGACATTCCATTTTCAAGAGATAAATTACTGTACCTAGACAAATTATTTCTACCTACCTACACCTTATATTTGTATAGTATTCTATTATCTGTGGTACCTACAATATTCAAAAACTAACATTATACTTCTTATACTTGCCAAAAATCCGCCGAAATGTGCCTAAAATTTTGAGGGAGTGAATCCATAAAAAACCGACCAAGTGCGAGTCGGACTCGCGCACGAAAGATTCTGTACCTAAAAACGGCAAAAATCACTTTTGTTCTATGGGAGCCCCCCTTAAATATTTATTTTAGTTGTTAAAGCGGCAGCAGAAATACATCATCTGTGAAAATTTCAATTGTCTAGCTATCACGGTTCATGAGATACAGCCTGGTGACAGACAGACAGACTGACAGACAGCGGAGTCTTAGTAATAGGGTCCCGTTTTTACCCTTTGGGTACGGAACCCTAAAAACGGTGCATATGAAAATTTGCAAACATCGCTTAGAAAGAACCTATATTTGAATTCTTTCCTATTTTCTTTCACGCCTGGATTGACATGTTTGAAGATATATTATAGTGAATTCGATAGGTATACTTATATTCCCTTAGGCTGCGTTCAAACGATAACACACGACCCGACCTCAACCCGAACTCAACTCAAACTCACCTCAGCCGCAGCTCATCTTGAAATACATCGCTTACAATTTTGATAAGCATATGGATGATTTATTAGAAACTCTTAATAAATCACAAATATCGATGCAGAGAATTAGGTTCAGATTTTCAGAGATGAAATATGATATGTTATGAAAATGGAAAAAGCTATATATAAATTATCAATAACATTTTCCACGGCTGCCAATATTTCATTTTCTATCCATAAACATGTTCACATAAATGTGCTAAGCAAAGTGGTTTACAGCAAGTATGATAATTTCTGAAGATTACCATAACTGAAGATACATTTATTATAAATAGGATAATGATGATGTTTTTTCGTTTTTATTATTCTTGCTTCTTGCACAAAGTAGTAGAGTGCATTCTTTTTACTATCTGTAATAAAAGCTATATTTATAACCTACGTCTTAGTAAATTTTTCAATGTAGGTACCTTCCTCTTGAAAATAAACCCTGTCGCGTGCTGTCGTCGCCGTAGTAAAAACAATGACAATTTTCTCTATTGTTGGGTAGGGACACTAATTACTGTTCATTGTTAAAACAGAGTGACCGAGTTTCACATCCTGCACGTTTGACGTAAGAATTAAATATCATTTTTAAATTAGACGTCAAACTAAATTCTCTGTATGACAATTTTCTATCAACTGTTATTATAAGATTCTGCCGAAATATGAATGTCGAACTGCAGCTACGAAATAAAACGGTGCTGAAAGAAAGCACATTTAAAAGAAAGTAATTTATTCAGAAAATAAAATGCTAAAAACCACTTCACGAAGTTCAAAATCTAAATTCCAACAGAAAAGGTGAAAATTAGAATTTGTGGGCACGAAAACTTTAGCCGTCAATATATTATTGTATCGTATCAAGTCCAATAGTTTTTATGTTATTAACCAACTTCAAAATCAAAGAGGAGGTTCTTAATTCGTCGCATATTATCAAGCGTTATTCAAGCAAAATACGTTCGAACAAAATAAGTCAATAAAACCGGTCAAGAGCGAGTCGGACTCGCGCACCGAGGGTTCCGTGCCATTATAATAAATACACTGCAGAGTAGAATAATAACATTATTATTGCAGTTTTAGGTCAGCGCCATCTTTTGACCGATAGTGAAACTAACGTTAACTTTTTAGAAATTTGATAATTTCTAAAAAAGTATGCTATATTGAGACATCGTTTTATTTTTCTTGTAATCTTTATATAAACTACTATCACATAGAATTATTTCAGATTTTTCTCTTTGCAAACTTTGGAGATAAGGGGGGGGGAACGATATTTTTTTTTACATTTTTCATCACAAGTCGAAAATTATGCGGCCTAAACAAAAAGAAAAAATGATTGAAAACGTGCAAACGTTGTTCTTTTATATGATACCCCCACATGCCCTAGTAGCCCCACTTCAAATTTTTAAGACCCCTTTTCAGTCCCTGTTGTAAAAAAGATATTTACTTTTTTTTTATTTCTTATTTGCAAAATAGTCGGACAAATGTTATCTTAAACTATTCTAAATTTCAAGTTGATACTATTAGTAGTTCTCGAGATATCCAACTGTGACAGACAGACAGACAGACAGACAGACTGAGTCACACTATAAGGGTTCCTTTTTTACCATTTTGGTACGGCACCCTAAAAACTATCCGATTTCGCGAAATTTACATGGGGGCCGAGCCGATGGGGGTTAAATAGATGAGTATTAGTGAACTCTAACGAATTAAACGGGCGGACGTTCGTCTCCCCTAGTAGACATTTCTGGTATTAATTTTTTAATAAAACTATTATAAACTCAAAATACACGTGCATAATGAGTGTCTGTCTCTTCGGCCTACTTCTTTATTTATTCTATAAAAATGACACGCAGGCTTACTTACTTACTTTATTTCCACTTCTAGTTACTTACGCGACGCAAGTAAAAAAACGAAATTGAAAACCAATTTTCTGTACTTTGTAGAAAACATGTTCTTAACTTTAAAAGTAGGTGAACCTTCTGTTACCAAGTGGGTAGGTACTTCATGAGGCCATATGGGAACCGCCATTTAATTAGCAGAGCGTGTATTCAATTAGAATCCTTGTTATTACAGGTAGACCTACCTGCTGCCTGCAATAAGTTTATATTCTAGACCAGAAGCATGTCATGATCATACAACGGTTAGGATACGCTTGTGGTCGCTTGTATGCTCACATAGAAAAGTAACAGGATCTAATAATACGACTTTAAATATGAAATTGCTGATTTTCTTACGCAAAGAACCTTATCATTAGTAAGATTTTAAAGATGAATTGTCCGCTCCATATTATATCGATTTATGAAAGGCCAACTGTTAGTTGTTGTTTCCTTGGTTTTGTTTTCCGAACGTAAATCTTTTTTAGTTACTTATCATTAGCAAAAATGACGATATTGTTCCTTGCAATTTAACAGAGGTTTTTTTCCCTATCACACAGTTAACTTTGTGCTCAAACATTTGCACATAAAAGTTTTGTAACAGTACCGTTCACGGTGGATTTTAAAAAGTGTTAATCATGGCAAATGAAACTTCTTTCAAATTGTTTTGCAATTTTATATTTAAACCCCTAATGTAAATTCCTTGTTACGTAAGCTTTAAATCTAGTCTCTTTATATTTACGCACTACAATATATAAAATCTCGATTACTTCGCGTAGTGGTAAAAACCATGATTATCTAAAAAGGAAATTCAATTGGATTGTAAAGATTGCTTTCGCAGATATACATTTTTGACGTTATTTCTTGCTTGAACAAGCGTCATTAGAAAATGTAAAGTGTGTTTAAAATGACTCAATGGGAATTGATAAATCATTAGTTCAATGCCGCGCGCAATTGGCGTAAGTACGTACGTACTTTTTTGGGAAACGACACAAACTGAATCATCGTGTGAGTGTCTCAATGTGTTTCTTAGATTTAAATTTCGAATTAAGATTTGAAAAGACCTCGATTTTCTTCGCGGCTGTGAGATATCTAGTTTACGTAGTGCGGGCGACTGGCGTCATTCAATCTCGCGTCAGTCGCCTCAGTGACGTGGACTGCGATAGAGAGTTTCTTTTGCCAAATGTGACTCAACTATCGTATAAAACCAACGTGTCGGCTTTACAAGCCACATTCCGTATCGGACCGTTGCACGAAGAGGATTGATTAAAACATTTTCAGTAACTTTTAAATGTTTGTAAACGGTGTGGAAGTTATCAGTACTAGATTGGAACACATTAGTTTGGATTTTCAAAGTGAGTTTTTTTTAATTAGTTTTGATAATTAAGTGTGATAAGATTGTTTTTTCTTTTACTATTTCTAAACGGAAATTGGTAAAAAGTATACGATAAATCTAGAGAACTCATTAGAATGATTTCAGTTCTAATTTTGAACAAAATAGATTTTTTAAAGTCTTATTTATTTACTTGTTGCAACATACAAAATCAAAAACCAAATATTACGACTGTCATTTGTTGACTTATTCCCTAATAGAACATTTCTTTGTTTCCAGACAAAATGCAGCCGAAATCAGAAAGACCACCAGTGTGCCCGAAGAGCCAGCTACCCCAGCTGCACGTAACGCCATCTAGTAACACGCAGAAGAAGGGTGACAGCCGTCCCAACCACGACAACGACAGTTCCTGCCTGCTAAAGCCCAACCACGACATTCCAGCGACGCCACCCCCACAAACCAACTCTCAGCCCATCGAATTCTTCCCCCAGAGAATAGGATAACTTCGTTCTCCAGGCTCATAGAAAAAACTTTTTCATGGCATCTTGCCATTTGTCGGAACACGGGCTACAAAAGTCGTATAAAAATATGCCTCTAATACGCAAATGTCGGGACAAGGGAAGCTTTAGCCAAATTGCGCGCTGAAAATGCTGAAATGCGTCAACACCGATTTCACGGCTATTTTTTATCTCGCCTTTTGTAAGATGGTGTGGAGACAATAATGGATGAACCGAATACGATAAAGCGTTGTGCTGATTATTGTTGTACGACTTATACCAAGTGATTACGGATTTGATATTACCTGTTATTCTTATTGGTTGTGGTATAGATTATTTTCGAAGGTTATTTGCTATTCAATAATTTAGAATATCTGAGTGAGTGAGTTTAGTGAATTGTGACATACATATAACATTGATGCAAATTATATAATTTTGGTAGTAAATCCTGATATATTCCTTGTAAAAGACTTGGAAAACTATACCTAGCAATAAATTATTGTGATTTTTCCTCTTAGTTAATCTGTAAGATAATACCTTTAATGATATCTTGTATTCCTACTCTACTTTGACGTCAATATATAATTAATTAACGAGTAAATTGTGACTGTTTTCTACAACCCACTTTAAGTAGGTACCTATGTTTTAACCCTTATCCAATGAATCCCGTCAAATGCATACTTCGATACCTAGATTTCAAACGTATTGTAGACATGAACGTGCTGCATATCATTTTTATGGCTTTAAATAAGCTACAATGTTTGACGAATTTACTAAATTATATTTTAATGATCAAAATTGCTTGCATCTATCTATTAATTTATAACTACAATGACATCTAAAAGGTTTTGACGCAGATCGTCATTTTCGCAAATGGTCATCGCGAAAAATTTGGTCACTTTCGCATAATGTCATTTTCGCAAATGGTCACTTTCGCAGAATGTCATTTTCGCAACTGGTCACTTTCGCAAAACGTCACTTTCGCAAAATTGTCATTCACAATTTTTTGCTTTTTTTCCCAAAATTGTGAGTTGTGAGAGTTTGGGAAAAAAACAAAAAATTGTGAATGATAATTTTGCGAAAGTGACGTTTTGCGAAAGTGACCAGTTGCGAAAATGACATTCTGCGAAAGTAAAGTGTTTACTCACATTTGAGTCTTGATAAAGAAAAACCTTTCTATCTGATCAAAACGCTACGATGACGAACTTACAGAATTTTATCTCGAAATATATCACTTTGTATTAGTAGATAATAATTTAAAGAAATCAATAAATCATAATTAATCGATTCGTCATCACGTCATTAGGTTAAAGAAAAGCTTATCTAATATAATTGTAGAAAAAAATCGAAGTAGGTTACAAAACTATTATTTTTAACCCAAAATGACTAGAACGTTCAAGTAAGTATCTACTTTACACAAAACCTTGTAATTTAACGAATACTGCAACTCATAGTTTAATTCGAATTCAAATCAAACGATAGGTAATGTGTCTAAACATTAGACTACGTCTTGATAGCAGTCTGATATTTTACAATTAACTTTGCCGAAGATTTTGCCGGTATATGGGCTAAGCAAAATAATAATAACACATCAACATTTCTGTACTTTGTACTATTATGTATTCTGTGATTTCTGCTCTATTTTTACCGACTTCAAAAGGAGGGAGGTACTCAATTCGACCCGTTTTTTTTTTGTTTTTTGTATGTACACCGATTACTCGAAGACGGCTGAACCGATTGAAATGATTCAAACGTTATTAGATTAGGTAAACTTTCAAATTGGTCCCATTTTTTTAAATTTTGAAATCGGTTCAGTACTTTTCAAGTAATCCTGAAAAAAGCACGAAAATAGTATGATTTTTGTGTGAACTACCTCGATGATCAGTCGTATAACTTCTTTGTTTATGAACTGAATAAGATAATCATTTTTTTGTTTGAAAAGGGATATCTTAAGTGTAGTTCTTTAACCGACTTAAAAAAGGAGGTTCGTAGTTTGACCCGCATGTATGTATGTTTCTCCGCGATTAACTCACGTTTGGCTGAGCCGATTTTTCTACCTAAATAATATACCTACACTTCCTAATACAAAAGGTACCTACACTAAAAATAAAAAAATAAATAATTGTTTAAAAAAAACAAAAAACCGACTTCAAAAACCCTACCTCTAAAAAGCAAGAAATAATATTCGTAATAATAAAAACACGTCTATTGAAGTCAAAAATTAGTATTCCAGCCCCACCCGACTTCAATAGACGTGTTTTTATTATTACAAATATTATTTCTTGCTTTTTAGATGTAGGTTTTTTGAAGTCGGTTTTTTGTTTTTTTAAACAATTTTTTTCTGGTTCTGCTGAATGAAACGGACTGACATAAAAATGGCCAACATTGACAACTTTGACAATTTCGATGTACAACTTGTGTTTGGTTAATGGTACGGACGTCGTAGCGAATAGCATAGCAGCGAAAAATTTTCTTAGTCTATGGGTACGGAATACTCACGTTGATGTGCGAATTAACTAGTTAATCCTCAGATCAACTGATCCTAGAGGAAGCGTAAAGCGAGGTAGCCATAAGAAAACGTCGCGCGCCAGAGCAACACCGATTTGGCAGATTAGGCGAAAAAATCACGAAATCAATTCGTAGTAAATAATGACAACTATTAACAAGAAATGCTTCTACAAGATTGTAAATATTGATGATACACATTATTTTAAGTAATTTCGACTTGAATAACCTAACGTTGTTTCTAAGAAATTTAAAACTTAAGAAGAGGTATTTTTAAAATTTTGAAATTAAAATGTATCGAGCCAAAATCACTGAATCGTATTTCTGGTTCAATAAGTGTCTAGAGAAAGATCTAAAGAAATATACATCTTAATTTTAGATCTGTAGGATCTTTTAGCGACCTATGGCATTACATCAAAAATGAATTCTTTTTTTACGTATCCCCTTAATGTACGAAATGAAACTACACACAATACACACACACTTTAACGGACTCGACCAGATACTCTGCAGATTAGGTAACTAGTTAATCTGCACTCTAGCGTGACATATTGATCTAGATCAAAATCACTGATCACGATCAACGGATCGTGAGCTGGACTGAACAGGACGTGTGAGGCTGCCACAACGTTCTGGGTTTTTGTACTGATAGAGAGATTTTTATGAATAAATTATACTTATCATTAGGTATTTATCAAACGTGGACACAACCAAATTTTTCCTTAGTCATTTAACACCGCAATATTACATTATTTAATAATAAGGTAATATTGCGGTGTACGTGTGTGTGTAGTGTGTGTAGTTTCATTTCGTATATTAAGAGGATACGTAAAAAAGATTTTAAAAAGATCAACAAGCAAAATCTGTGATTTTTTAGTAACTTAAAAGTAGAAAGTATACCAGCTTTTGTTTTTAAATTGTTACAACATAGTTGCTACAAGATACCTCCAGTTAACAGGACCTACAGCTAAATTTTTCTAGTTATTCTGAAATAAAATTTAGCTGAATTCTTATATTTGCTTTGTATGTAAAAAATATACATACACACAATTTTTTATTACCTAATTTATTATATTATGCCATTACGTTCGATGGAAGCGCGCCAAAGTACCTATATCAGATTGAATTAAATAATATGACATAATCACTCTCGTATATCCGTATGTAAGCTGTTTGTGAATTTATTACGAATGCTATATTTACATGAAGAAAAATACCCATCTCAATCTAAAGGGGTTTTACGTTTATAAGCAATGTAGCTTTAAACCTGTCCTATCACTTTAATGTGTCATAGATTATACAGTTCAAAGGAAGGATTTATACATTTACGGTGTACCTATGTAGTAAACTGGACTTAGGACTAATATAATATTGAACTGAAACTAATTTATCAACATTTCGATTTTCTTTTTATATTTTGCAATAGAATTCGGAACTACAGTCAACAGAACCTTCCTCGAACGCGGGCGGGCCAACTCCGGCCCGCGAGCAGCAACAATCCGCCCGCGAAAGCTGGCTGGATCGTACCAACATATTGTAATAACGGTATGTTGGTTTGATGAGCTAGCTAGGTCCTGGCCCTTGGGAATTCGTGGAGGAGTTAGTCTGGCCCTTATAGTACAGTAGCCCGTAGAACATTTAAATCACCAAAAAGGTTACAACGTTAAAGACTATAAAAAAAAGCCATACACAGATTTAAGACCTGATGAAAATGGTTGGACTTTATCTGGTCTTAAATCGGCAATCAAACAAAGCTGTAGACAATAGCTAAATCATGTGGTAAACTTTGAAAAATAAAAAAATATCATTTTTGGAGATATACAAATATAGGTTACGGCGGGTTGCGATCTGTAAAACTTGAGTTAAAGTATCTATAATTTCGTAATAATGAACTATATCACAATGGCAAACGGTAACCTTTTTGGTGATTTAAATGTTCTATGGGCTACTGTACTATTAGGCTAAAAAGTTTGGCAACCCATAGCTAATCTAAGTGTAGAAATTGACAGTTTTGTATAACCTATTTTGCTAACAGTACTTACTCGAAATATAAAACAAAAAATATTTTTAAATAATACTAAATAATATACTCGAAAAATACGACTCGCTCAAAAAATAATACTCAGACGGGAATCGAACCCGCGACATTTGGATATCCGGTCCAATGCTCTGACCGCTGAGCTACCGAGTCACTCGTGACATCGTCGAATTTTTTCTAGTATATTCTAACTCTTACGCTGTAATAGCAAATAGCATTGTGAATGCAAAAAACTCAAATTAAAAAAAAAAAATATTTTATGAAAACATGAGGAGGTAGAAAACATTCCTAATTATTGACAAAACATAAAAGTGAAAATGTTTTGACTTTAGATTTACTTTTAACAAATATTTAACAAGAACTTGGAAGTTTCTCATAATAAATTACTCTAATGATTCTAACTTAAATTTACAACAGAAACTTGTGTGACGGAGTATTTAATTACTAAATTACTTTATAAACATGTCGAATACAACCATTGTTTTCTTATCTAATTACGCAAAGAACAAGTATTGCTGATCCTCAAAAGGAATAGGTAAACGTAAAGTTTAATTATTTTATTAGTAAAAACCCAATTCAATGTTGTTTAAATAAGAGCAAAAAACAATAAAATTACGTACTCAATTTATAATCGACAAATAAAGTAAGACGTTAATTTAAAGCCATTAGTTTCTTTAGCCATCCAAAAACCATTGACGTGGGTGTTAACCGAGGGCCGTCAAGTGACACAATTACCCCAAGTAGAATCTTCATCAACCTGACTCACTGCCAAATATAACATCCTGTCCCCTATTTGGTACAATGACATCCCACAGAAAGTGCTCTTAGTGTCAATGAGCCGAAATTTATCTACCAAAATCAAATGAACGCGTCATTTCACATAGAAGAATACAGCCAAAATCCACTCCAATCCAGCCACTTCTAACAATATCAGATTGTAAAACACTCGAACAGCGATTATTATACCTAGTACTTATATAGTTAAAAAGTGCGCATCCAACGCGACATGAGAAAAAAAATTACAGATTGTATTGTATTTTTTAAGGTTCCAAATAATGTAATAAGTTTTTTTTATAAATACCTGCATCACAATACATGCATTTAGCAAGACAGCAACACACCTTGCTCCTTCACCAATTAGGCTACTTCTTGCTGTCTTGCTAAATGCAGGTATTAGTCCGATTAACAAATTGCTCAAAAGAGGGTTTAGAGTGCGTGATTTTTGAGATATTGGTGAAAAACCTAAAATTGGGACCTTTGTCCCCCTCCCCTCCCTCCGCCTCACCTCCTAGACATCAGAACTTTTAGTATGTTTTCTCTCTAAGCACCCTGAATACATTTCTGAAGAAATCGCTTAGGTTCCTCCTCACACACTCTATAACTTCTTATTGATTGGCCTATATTGCGCACTGATATTTTGTGATGTGCATGTGCATATTTTTGCGGGCGGGCGGACGGTGCATCTTGCATATATTGTTTGCGGAAGTAAGCTACATATATTTCTTTTTTCAAAATGATTTAGAACTTCCGCCAAGTGACGCCTGATTCAATCAAATACTTAATGTTAAAAGTATTATTATATTTGTTTAACATTATAACGCTTAAATGAAGTCAGCATCATTATTAAAGTTTTTGTATAGAAAAATTAGCCATGCATCAATTGAAAAAATATGTGCAATAGTACTATAAGAACAATTTAATACTATTGCGCAAACAGGATAAAGATTTTCCCAGCGGTATCTTATCTAATGTGGTTTTTCAAGATACTTTTCTTGAACAGAATTCAGAGTTTCTATTTTGAATAAAATTTATTCAAGGTCAAAGATAGGTAATATTTTATGCTGTTGGGTATCGCTTGTGTAATTAATGGTATATTGAAATAAGAACATTAATTATATTAGAGAAGATTTCTCTCGGCCATTGATACAGCTCGTGAAATACTTTTTAAGACATTAGTAGAATTTAAGTGAAGGAAACAATAACAGATTGATTATGTAAGTTAATCAATCTTAATTAATTTAAATGGTAATCTGGTAACATAAAAGATTCGTAATCATTTATTTTGATTAGCAAAAAAATTATAAAGGCACCCGATATATTTTAAAATTAATAAGTACTAAATACAATAATAAAAACAATACAAGCAGAAAATAGAATAACTAGATGATTTAAAGTTATTTAAATGTTGTTGAAAAACACCACTGCTCGAACCATTTTTGTAGCCTTAAATTTAGGCTGTATTTATATTTAAATGCAATAAGATTATTATCTTCACGTAATCGAATTGTTCGACATGAAAATGATAACGTTATCGGTGTTTAAGTTACTGATTGTAAAAATATTAGCATTAAGGCTGTATATTTGTATTTCAACGAAATTAATGTTTTTCCAATGAAGTTATCTAAAGAATGAAAGCATTATTATTGATGTAAACTTTAGTTTTAGGAAGCAAAATTCTTAAATTAGTGCCGTATAGAGAGAAAAACATAATAAATTGTCAGGTATTTTAAAACGAAGACAATCTGTTCAAGTGGAATTTCAAATTTGCTTGTCAGAGGAATTTTTCAAAAACGTTTCAGCGGTAACAAATAAGAATACGACTCATATTTATTTTTTCACTTATTGTTTGTATTGTCAAGGAGTTCCCTATAGAGAGAAAATTAAAAAAAAAATGTTTTTATTCACAGAGAAATAAAATATGAAAAACATCGGCCAAGTGCGTGTCGGGCCACGCGCCGTAGGGTTCCGTAGTTACCTTATACCATGCCATATTTAATACCACCTATCATTTTTCGTCTGCAAAAATAACTTTGTTTTTCGAAGTGTTGGTATGAATGACAAAGTTATATTTGCGGTTTTGGAAAATGTGCTATATCTCAAAAACTTATTACTATATCTCGTTCAAACCAATTTTCGTTGAAAGTTTTTATTAAGATCTACAGCATATTTTTTTTTTTAGATTTTTCACTCTCTTATTTCAAAAGTTAAAGGGGGGGGGGCACACATTTTACCACTTTGGCGGTGTATATCTTTCAAACGGTTGACTTTGAGAAAAAATTTACTTAGAAACCTCAATGTCATTTTTAAAGACCTATCTATAGACATCCCACATGTATTGGTTTGAAGAAAAAAAAATTTTCAGTTTCAGTTCCATGTATGGGGAGCCCCCCCTAAAAAAAATATTATTTTTATTTTTGTGTTAAATTCGTTAAGCGGTTAACAGAATACATCTACCTACCAAGTTTCAACTATGTAATCTTAATACTTTCGGAATAAAGTGGCTGTGACATACGGACGGACAGACAGACAGACAGACAGACAGACAGACAGACAGACAGACAGACAGACGGACAGACAGACATGACGAATCTATAAGGGTTCCGTTTTTTGCCATTTAGTCTACGGAACCCTAAAAATGCTCAAATTGGTACACTTTGACATGTTTTTTTACTGGTATTTACAGAATCAAAAGTAATTTTTAATTTTTCTTAGGAATAATGAGGTATTTGTCTAATGTATTGGGTGTTTGTATAAACTTATATCTATTTAATTATTTAATAGGAATTTTCAAAGTTCGCCCTCATTACGGCTCGCGTTGAGTTTTTTGATCATTTGTATTGAAAATTTAAAAATGGAACGTGATGCGAGTCTACAGCCGTAAGTGCCTACATGAAAAATACAACTATTTATTAAAATTCTTCAATAAAAAAATCATTACCACTTGATAAATGTTTAAATAACATAGAAAATAAACATTTTCCGAGAACAAACGTTAGATACAGTACGAGGCATATATCTTGAAATCGGGTGGGGATTGCGCGAAATGCGTATTTTGGGCATGCGTAGCGGCGAGGGGCGCGGGCGGCGGGAGGGGGGCGCGCGCTATTGGTCTATTTGGCGAGCACATGCGCGAGTTTAGCCCCACTCCATCGAAAAAATTTCAAGATACATGCCTCGTACTGTACTTATATTTTTTTATCTACACCCATGTGTTTTTAATCCATATGATTTAAAATATTGTTTAATTTCCAAATAAAAAAATGGGTGTAGATAAAGTCTTGTATGCATCTGTACATAATTGGGTATTATAGTACAGTTTCATAAATAACTAGTAATAGTTATAAGATAACTGAATGTACGTGATTTAAAACATTATAAAATAATTTGTATCAATAAGTACTTTTTCTTTGAAGTTCCCGAGAAAATGACTTTACACACAAGACATTTTATTGTTCAGCAGTCCTTAGAGATCACTTGTTAGCTAACGAGTATTTTATAAGTTAACTTAAACGAGTTACCTATTTTGTTGTTACTAATTTAATTAGTAACTTGCTGTGACAAGCAAGAAGTGACGTTAACAGCAACAGCCGTTGTAAATGGAAAACCACCACGTGTTACTAAATGCCAGTGAACTAATAAATTATATGCGCTCACAGTTAAACATGAAGTCACATGCTCATTGCTCAGTAAGCAACCTGTCGCTAACCAAACATTAATCGACTTCTAAATTAGATACACTTTCATAAGATAAGGTAGTATAAAATATTCTTTATCATTTATACACCATGGTATTTTAACTTAGGATTATACAAAAGAAGAATAATCGGCGGCCTTATAGATAAATAGCAATTTCTTGAAGCTGGATGAAATATTAAATAGAAATAGTTTTATTAATTTCAGTAGTAGTTTCATTAATAGACTAATTTATCATATTAACATGAAAAATATCAGTCTGGATTGACAAGAAGATATTAAATAGGTTTTCAGTAAGCCCTGGATAGGTACCTTTTTATATTACGTCTCAGACCGTTTTCAGCCATTTTCTTTCACATTTTCAAGAGTTTTTATAAGTAAGTACCGCACCGCACGTGACCTATCGTTTTATTTTATTTGTAACGTTTAATTAGACAAATAAGAATGTGCACTAATTACGATATTGTTTCTACGTCAATTTTCATTTACGCAACGACGCAGTAAGTTGGAAAAGTATACAAGCTATACGAAAAAAAAACATGAATTTTTGCTGTACGTATAACACAAATGACAAAGAGGAAACCTCCCTTTTCTCATGTCCAGTTTTATCACAAATGGTGTTTTTTAAACCGTACTAAAAACAAAATAGGTGAAAGCATGTGGTACATTGCTTATTAAATAATTAAATTTGTCAATCGATATATACATTAACCGAGAAACTACAAATACTCCGTCGATAAGTGCTTACGACTAGAATTTTCCATGTGCGATTGTCATATTGAAGCTTTAGCAGTGCGGTTTATGTTAGTATAGGACTTACCTAAGCTGATGTTCACGAATTCGTTAGTTGTGGCTAAATAAGTATCAATTTTAATATCAAAACAGATCCGATCGCACCCTCCACGGATGCCGGCAGAACTTGGTGTGGTATGTCGGCCTCTATTGGCGACTCAAGCACGTGAAGACCACGAAACAAACAGATACGGCATTTATTTTCTCGTCAACCAAATTGTTGTACTGTTCCCAAGGAATTATAAAAATTGGTGGCCTATTATTCTTGAAAAACTTAAGACGATTTGAGTTAATTTTAATTGTTTCTTTTGGTATTTGTATTACGAATACGCTTTGAAAATCTTATGCTAATTCTGTTTGTTAAGTAAAGGAAAGCATAAATCAATAGTTCTTGCCATGAATGGTAAATATGGATTTGTTTTTCTGTTCGAGCCTATCTAAATCTTCCTAGTTCTGGCAAAGAGTGTGTCCTGCGCCCTAAAAATGGTGCGCGCGCACCCATCGGGCAATCCCTACGACAAGGGATGCTATCAACACACACTCCCAGATCCATTGAAAACGAAAACATCTTCCGTCCCTTTCACTCGCCGCTTGAATGAAAAGGACCTTGTACTTGTTCGACACCGAATGTTCGAAAATTCTCAACTTACGTTTTTCTTTGCTCGAAGGCAATTTTAAACCGAGTATTATACCTTAGAAACTTAGATTAATGAATATTGAAGCATTTACGCTTATGATATGAGCCAAACCCTTTTAACTGCGTCATAATTGGAGCTCAAACTACCTGTAACAATAAGGACATAATGTTATTATATGGCTTTTACAGTTTAAATGGTAAATAAATGCTTGAAAATCATATTTTGTCGCTTGCAAACAAACAACGTGTCAGTCTGTAAGGCGTAATTAACAGTGTTTTGTTTTCTTGCACTCATATGTTTGTGTTATGTAAACAAAACACTGTCAATTACTTAAGTCACCTATTGTGTACCATGGTAGTGGGTGACTATTCAAATCTTTAGATATCGTAAAAGATAGTATTTATAAGGTAAAATGAACGTAAAATTCAATGAAAAAAAATTATTGCTGTGAAAAAAGAAAATCATTAATAAGTTGACACACAATTGGTACTTAAAGTTGGTACGTTAGCTTGTAAAAAAGTGGTTGAGTTTAAAAATAAATAAATAAAAATAAACTAGCAGAACTGAAATATAATAGATATACTAAATGTCTTTTAATTTCTGGTAATAGAGGTTCTTTAAAAATGGCAATATTATGGTTCCTTGCTATCTTTCAGTGTTATCAGTAAAATCATTTAGAATAAATAGATGTTATCTTTAATATAAAATAAATAATATGATATGGGTCGATTAGATTTTGTAATCTGTAGATAGCAATTAATTTTTCATATTTTTTATGAAAAAATTAGGTAGGAATTTGTGCTATATAAAATTTCTCTTTCATATTCCTAAATAATATTTATGCATATATTGTAAAAAAAAATAAAGAAGATAACATTAATATAAGAAATCTATTCAAAATATTAACTTCTCTCAGTATCATATTTGTATAAAAATAAAGTTTGAATAGGATTCTTAGGTAGTGATATTAAAATATTTATTTCGTTATTTTGTAAACATGATTATTTCTTAACTTGCTGATGCCCGCGACTTCGTACGCGTGGACTTTATGACTCCGGCGTACGCATATAAATGTGAACTAATATTTACATAAGAAAATACTTGTAGCAGTGTTATAATGTTAAAAGTTAATAAATTATTTTTATTTTATTTTTTTATATTTAATATTGTAAACATGTAAACAGAGTTTAAAAAAATCTTTATAAACTATGTTCGGAGTATTTCCTTTGGGAGCCAATATGAAAAGACCTGAAGCGTTACTAAACCTGGAAAAAGCCACATAAAGTTGGCCATGCGAAAAACAACCAGTCCTCAGATCGACACCAGCAGCTTTAAGCGTCTGAGTCGTCTGACCCATATTTAGGCAAGTCAATAATTAAAATTAGGCTCAAACTGTTACCGCCCTCACCACGTGGAGGTACTCCCAGCTAATGTTATTATATTCTTAGAATAATAACACCTAGGAACCGTGTCCGCGTATGCAAAGTGAGGCAACTTATACCAAGCCAGAATGGCTTAGTTTTGAAATTTATATCCTTCATACGTTAACTAATCGTAACTGAAACCCAATAATATAGTAGTTAGTCTTATAAATGTGGGAAAATTGAGACTGTTTTGTACTTAATCGGTATAATTAGGTAATAATGTAGAATAACAATCTGAAAACGGAGCCATTTTGGCTGTTTTAGTTGCCTCACTTTTGACAGTGCGTTTTGTAGAGAACTATCGTTCTAGGTGTTATTATTCTAAGATTATATTATGCTAAACAACTTTAACCTGATCTCTTAGATTTCCACATCAGATGATCTTTCTTTTTTTTGTAAATACATGTTTGTGCAAATAAATTAAACTTGGTTCTGCATCAGGTATGCCAGACCTTCGATTTTTATACCTCAACAAAAAATACTCATCAGGCTGAACAACGTTTGCTAAGGTGTCATTTTTATATTTTGTATAGTTTAGCTGGACTATTATGGTTCTGCATCAGGTGTTCCAGATCTTCGATTTTTACACCTCAACAAAAAATGCTCATCAGGCTGAACAATTTTTGCTGGGGCATTTTTATATTTTGTATAGTTTAGATGGACCATTATGGTTCTGCATCAGGTGTTCCAGATCTTAAATTTTTACACCTCAACAAAAAATGCTCATCAGGCTGAACAATTTTTGCTAGGGCATTTTTATATTTTGTATAGTTTACCTGGACCATTATGGTTCTGCATCAGGTGTTCCAGATCTTCAATTTTTACACCTCAACAAAAAATGCTCATCAGGCTGAACAATTTTTGCTGAGGCATTTTTATATTTTGTATAGTTTAGCTGGACCATTATGGTTCTGCATCAGGTGGTCCAGATCTTTTATTTTTATACCTCAACAAAAATGCTCATCAGGCTAAACAGCTTTTGTAAAGGCGTCATTTTTATATTCCTTACAGTTTAGTTGGACCATTATGGTTCTGCATCAGGTGTTCCATTTTCCAAAATCGATTATACCCTAAACTATGCCCAGGCTTAACAGCTATATAACAAAAAAAGTTTCATTCGAATCCGTTCAGTATTTCCGGAGATTAACGTGTTCAAACAAAGAAACAGACACACATTTTTTTAATTCTTACTATATTACTATGTCTCCATCGCCCCAGTTTTTTTTAATATATGTAATGTACAGACACACTTTTTTTTTACTGTTTGATTCTGTGTAAGAATTAGTACACAACATAAAAGGAACGAATTCAATCTTTTTCACGGATGGAAAAAATTTCTTAGCAAAATTTTTATTCGAACATAGTTTCAATATAAACCTCTAATTAGTGAATTATAAAGCTGTTTTTCACAATTATGTTACATAAATAACCCAGTGATTTCAGTCAAACTAATTGATTGACCCGTCCTCCCACGTTCTCGCAATAACATACTATTTTCGATACCACCTACGTGTAATGAGTATGCACGCGTTAAAAACATTCATCAAATGATGCATCTTATAAATATAAAAGTTTCACTAAAATATGAAAGAATTTGCGTGATGAGAAATCTTTTTCATCGTGAGAAATATATTTTTTATCTACCGAAATTGTAAAACAAAGCTTAAAAAAAGCCATGTAAGTAATTAGTAATAGAATAGTTTGCGTACCTAATAACCACTCACGGAATATCAAAATCAACATTTCCGCAAATACGCTTAGTAACATAATATTTCATTGCCTACTTACTAATGCCACAATTAATAATTTAGTTACAAGTGTGATTTTGTAGGAAATTATAACGAACGCGTGTGTCACTGAACCGTGTAAATAAAATAATACAGCTGTGGAACACGTTCATGTTTAACGTTCTATTATTAAATAATTTTCTCAAATCGTACAATGGCGCAAAATAAGTTTTTATTGGAATTGGAAGCATTCGGAAAATCCTTAGAGTAAGACGCGCTTCTGTACCAGACGCGCTTTTGGAAAAAGTCTACTGAGCTTTAATTCGTCCAAGCTACTGAGTACTCGCTCGAAAACCATTTTAACCGCTATATAAGCGACTTATTGAAGACCCCGAACTCACGAATGCCAAACTAAGTAGCCTCGACCACCGCCGTAGAATAGCTTGTTTGTCGGTATTTTATAAGATACACTTCGGAGAGTGAGCGAAGGAATTACACGAATCAATCCTTCAGCCCTATTCCACCATCGAAGCACTAGACGTAGATTAGCGTACCACCCTTATGTTATTGATATTCCAACCATCCGCACAAAGCATTTTGCTAATACTTTTTCAACACACTTGCTCGTAAAGTGTGCCCTAATACATCGCTTTTAGGGCCATAAACCGAACTATAACAAACGCGTGCAATAATATATAAAACACTAGTTGGTTATAGAATTATCCCTACAAAGTTAAATAGGTACCTTACTGCAAGTTCTATGCGAGTAAACAGAGCATTTTCAATTTAACCGGGTAATACAGTTATTTTTTTAGTAACAACAAAGAGGTTTTATGCCGCTGAAAATTCATTTGCATTTTTGGAATAAATAAAATGTGTAGGTCCTTAATTAAGTCAAACAAATATTTATTATTATCAAATTATTTCTTATTTACAATATTTTGTTAAAAAATATGAAAATATTAGCATTTTATCACCTAAATTTATAATTTTGAAGTAGGCTGTATGCTCACTAACCCCTTTGTTCGCAAAATATTCTTGCATTGGGCGTGTGAAAAAAACAAAAAAAAACCTGCGCGCCTTTTTTCATCATGATTATCATTTTGTTTTTGTCGTGTTTGTTGCTGTGTGGTAAATTACTTTGTTTTTTTCTCGCAAATGTGTTGAAAAACGTCGTATGAAACTCGTGAGCTCTTACTTATTGCACACTCGGCTGAGTTACGCCCTCGCCTGCGGCTCGGGCTGCAACCCACAGCCTTGTGTGCAATAAGTAACCTAAGCTAACTTGTATCATAATGTACTATTATAATGCGAACAGCTAAGGAGTGGAACAGGCTGCCCTGCCGATGTTTTTGCCAATAGTAATAACTTGGGCCTTTTCAAGGCTAGAGTGAATAGGCTTTATCTAAGTGAGCATGCTCCATCGTAGTCCGCATCATCAATTAACACCACTCAAATGGTCACTTTTCTATTCTAAAACTTTAAAATAAGCAGTAAACTATAAAATTACGTGCCGTAAGCTTGATAATTCAATACAATACATCAAAGTCTGTGATTTACATAAGTTTGCGACATGTGATTTAATCATTTATTGCTCATATTTAAGCTTTAAAAGTAAGCGTAGCGTTCAAACGAATAGAAAGTTGGCCATTTGAGTAGGGGGGCAGGTGTGATTGTAGCCAACTGCTCACCTATTTACAATAGGGTATTTGACAACATTGAAAATATGCTACAAATTATGGTAATCCTAACAGATATTAGCGTAAAAACATATTTAACTATTATGTATATAGACTAAATTAAGTCTATTAATTGATTAATTTCACCTAGAAAAATGCAATAATTTTTGAATTTTTTTCTGTGGCGAAAATGCTCTAAGATGACTGATGACGTCAATTGCCTGTAAATAAATATGGCTTCAGGCGTTTGACACGACCATAGACTAAGGATCCGCGATTGATGGCTGTAGAATATGAATATAAGGTTCTTGGATGGCTGTCAAATGGCTAAGGATATTACCAAGAATCTTATATTCATATTACAATGTTTACAGGCTAGTGACGTCAACAAGTCACGTGTCCAGCGCCATAGTGTTTTTGGCGCGGTTTTAAAATTTTAAACTTTAACACTGTTTTTTTAATGAAATACTTTTTTAATACTATTTTTCCTGAAATATCAATTTGGTGAGCTTATTACGTAATAAAAGGAATAATTTAAAATGGTTTTCCAAAATTAGTCAAATAGCCTATTAAAAAAAATAAAAAAACTTAGCTTTATAATACTAAATAATATACTAGAAAAAATACGACTCGCACCAGATCAATACTCAGACGGGAATCGAACCCGCGACCTTTGGATATCCGGTCCAATGCTCTGACCGCTGAGCTACCGAGTCACTAGTGACATCGTCGAATTTTTCCTAGTATATCCTAAACTCTTACGCTGTAAGCCAGCGTTATTTCACCAATGTGAGGAATTACCTCGACATTCAATTGAAATATCTTTCCAGATATTTTAACAATTGATTAAGATGAAATAGCTATATAATTTTTAAATTTGAGATTTTTGCATTTACAATGCTATTTTTAAACAATACTAAATAATATACTAGAAAAAATACGACTCGCACCAGATCAATACTCAGACGGGAATCGAACCCGCGACCTTTGGATATCCGGTCCAATGCTCTGACCGCTGAGCTACCGAGTCACTAGTGACATCGTCGAATTTTTCCTAGTATATCCTAAACTCTTACGCTGTAAGCCAGCGTTATTTCACCAATGTGAGGAATTACCTCGACATTCAATTGAAATATCTTTCCAGATATTTTAACAATTGATTAAGATGAAATAGCTATATAATTTTTAAATTTGAGATTTTTGCATTTACAATGCTATTTTTAAACAATACTAAATAATATACTAGAAAAAATACGACTCGCACCAGATCAATACTCAGACGGGAATCGAACCCGCGACCTTTGGATATCCGGTCCAATGTTCTGACCGCTGAGCTACCGAGTCACTAGTGACATCGTCGAATTTTTCCTAGTATATCCTAAACTCTTACGCTGTAAGCCAGCGTTATTTCACCAATGTGAGGAATTACCTCGACATTCAATTGAAATATCTTTCCAGATATTTTAACAATTGATTAAGATGAAATAGCTATATAATTTTTAAATTTGAGATTTTTGCATTTACAATGCTATTTTTAAACAATACTAAATAATATACTAGAAAAAATACGACTCGCACCAGATCAATACTCAGACGGGAATCGAACCCGCGACCTTTGGATATCCGGTCCAATGCTCTGACCGCTGAGCTACCGAGTCACTAGTGACATCGTCGAATTTTTCCTAGTATATCCTAAACTCTTACGCTGTAAGCCAGCGTTATTTCACCAATGTGAGGAATTACCTCGACATTCAATTGAAATATCTTTCCAGATATTTTAACAATTGATTAAGATGAAATAGCTATATAATTTTTAAATTTGAGATTTTTGCATTTACAATGCTATTTTTAAACAATACTAAATAATATACTAGAAAAAATACGACTCGCACCAGATCAATACTCAGACGGGAATCGAACCCGCGACCTTTGGATATCCGGTCCAATGCTCTGACCGCTGAGCTACCGAGTCACTAGTGACATCGTCGAATTTTTCCTAGTATATCCTAAACTCTTACGCTGTAAGCCAGCGTTATTTCACCAATGTGAGGAATTACCTCGACATTCAATTGCTATTTCATCTTAATCAATTGTTAAAATATCTGGAAAGATATTTCAATTGAATGTCGAGGTAATTCCTCACATTGGTGAAATAACGCTGGCTTACAGCGTAAGAGTTTAGGATATACTAGGAAAAATTCGACGATGTCACTAGTGACTCGGTAGCTCAGCGGTCAGAGCATTGGACCGGATATCCAAAGGTCGCGGGTTCGATTCCCGTCTGAGTATTGATCTGGTGCGAGTCGTATTTTTTCTAGTATATTATTTAGTATTGTTTAAAAATAGCATTGTAAATGCAAAAATCTCAAATTTAAAAATTATATAGCTATTTCATCTTAATCAATTGTTAAAATATCTGGAAAGATATTTCAATTGAATGTCGAGGTAATTCCTCACATTGGTGAAATAACGCTGGCTTACAGCGTAAGAGTTTAGGATATACTAGGAAAAATTCGACGATGTCACTAGTGACTCGGTAGCTCAGCGGTCAGAGCATTGGACCGGATATCCAAAGGTCGCGGGTTCGATTCCCGTCTGAGTATTGATCTGGTGCGAGTCGTATTTTTTCTAGTATATTATTTAGTATTGTTTAAAAATAGCATTGTAAATGCAAAAATCTCAAATTTAAAAATTATATAGCTATTTCATCTTAATCAATTGTTAAAATATCTGGAAAGATATTTCAATTGAATGTCGAGGTAATTCCTCACATTGGTGAAATAACGCTGGCTTACAGCGTAAGAGTTTAGGATATACTAGGAAAAATTCGACGATGTCACTAGTGACTCGGTAGCTCAGCGGTCAGAGCATTGGACCGGATATCCAAAGGTCGCGGGTTCGATTCCCGTCTGAGTATTGATCTGGTGCGAGTCGTATTTTTTCTAGTATATTATTTAGTATTGTTTAAAAATAGCATTGTAAATGCAAAAATCTCAAATTTAAAAATTATATAGCTATTTCATCTTAATCAATTGTTAAAATATCTGGAAAGATATTTCAATTGAATGTCGAGGTAATTCCTCACATTGGTGAAATAACGCTGGCTTACAGCGTAAGAGTTTAGGATATACTAGGAAAAATTCGACGATGTCACTAGTGACTCGGTAGCTCAGCGGTCAGAGCATTGGACCGGATATCCAAAGGTCGCGGGTTCGATTCCCGTCTGAGTATTGATCTGGTGCGAGTCGTATTTTTTCTAGTATATTATTTAGTATTGTTTAAAAATAGCATTGTAAATGCAAAAATCTCAAATTTAAAAATTAGCTTTATAATCTTTGCTTTGTGACCATAGCAATTACAAAGATGTCGAAACAGGAAAATGCAATAAAAATACAGAATTTGACTTTCGCATTACTATGTCTAGGTTTACATCAATGAACATTTTTGTCAAAGTGATTTTATTTTAAATATTGACGCATGTGGTTTTGCCTTGTCGGTCTACTATGCTTGACGACCCAACTGCTTAAATAGAATTTTATAATTTATTTTTTTGCTTAATAATTACGTTAACGGAAAGTAAATTTGCAATCTAAAGACGTCTTTTAATGTACTAAATTAGTCGTAAATGTTTGCAGTCGTTTTCACGCTTCGTTGAAAATTTGTACAGTTGTTTTTGGCATTTGCGTTAACGTTAACTGTTTGACGCGCGAAGAAAATCGAAAAAATATTTTGAATGAAAAAGGCACGTGAATGGATGTCGAAAATTAGCTACGGCTAGAAAATAAAAGGCTGTCTCTCAGACAATATCTCTCTCTCTTCAAAAGGCGCAGTAGGAAAATGATGAAAATTTTCTTGAAATTTAGAGTAAAACAACTGTATGTAACTTTGTTACTCCCTTTGTTAACAAGAATCCTTATAATGGAATGCTCTTGATCCCATGAAATAACCCAAATGGTGCCTATTCACTCTAGCTTTAAAGAAAATCGGGCTATATGTGGTACTCGTATATTCGCCCAAATGCACGTACTATTAGATAGTATAATACTCAATAAATATTTCCATACATCCATCACTTTGCGACCTGCGTGCCAAAGGGTTTCCTTCAACATATTTACAAAAAACGCAAAGCCACAAAATAGATTTTGCATTCGCGATTTGAACTTTGCACATAAATTTCGTGAACAGTGATGCCGATCGTTACGGTAGTCCTTGAAAATTACGACTGCTTGTCCCAACCAGGAAGCGAACTAGAGAGCCTACTATGAAAAAAGAATCGCGAAATTCGGACGAAGATTTAAGTCGTTCACTTTACTTTTAGCGCTATCGCACACGGGCAACTTAGTCGCCTTGCAACTGTTTTGTCTCTGTCTCAAGTCCACGGGTTTATATGGAAGCGCGCACACGAAGCGACGCGGTCGTCTGCAACTTTTCATACAAACCATGTGAGAGACAAAATAGTTGCGGAGACAAAAGTCTCCCGTGTGCGATGGCGCTTAGTAAGCACAGAATAAATAATTGCTTTTAGGCCATATTACTAATGCTATACCACTTGAGCCATCAAGAAGCTCGATGGCGCAAGTGATTTAGCGCCTGGCTCAGCGATTGCAGAGGTTAAGCAACTTTCGCAAGGGTCGGTCATGGGATGGGTGACCAAAAATTATTATCTCGAGCTCCTCCGTGCATCGGAAGGCACGTTAAGACGTTGGTCCCGGGTGTATTTGCAGTCGTTAACACCCACCAATCCGCATTGGGTTCACGCGGTGGGTTATGGCCCATCCTCCTTATCCACCCATAAGAAGGCCTGTGCCCCAGCAGTGGGGATATTTAAAATATGGCTGATGATGAATCAAACGTCAATTTTAATGCTCTTATTTGTAACTGCGATGACAAGATACATACAATCCTGGCTACGCCCTTGTAGTAGGTATGAACCTCTATACAAAAAAAAGTTGGGAGTTACAAGTCGTGATAAAGTTTGGCCACATGATAGAAACTGATCTGTAGGCTGTTTCTAACTAATATTGAGCTGGGCCAAACTATCCTTACATACAGTTCCATACGGCGGCGGGTTGAATAGCGCACTTTTCCCGGCTTCATTCTAAAAACTATAAGAATTCAGGTTTAGCTAATAGGTCAAATGTGGTATAATTTTCGGATAAATCAATAACGTAGAATTTATTTCTGATATAAAAAAAACAATTTATTAAGCAGTTTCTGAAAAATTACACAATAACCAACATTTTCAAACTTCATTTTTTTAGTTTAGGTATTGGCACTTGTTTCAGTAATTTCAAAAAAACTACTTTAAAGAAGCGTTTTTCAGGTTAATTTGTAATATGCTTTGGTTATGCTAACTATATTTTATACAATTTGAGCCTAACCAAAGTAGTTTAAGTCCATTGTTTGCGGACATACAGCTAGTCAAAAATATGCTTTTTTTTCACGAAATAAAAAAGGTTTCCGTTTCGTTTAGAAACATTTTTCAGTTTTTTTTGTTTATATTTCTGTAAAGTTAATTAAATTTTCTACAATTTGAGCTTAATTTGAGTAATCTAGGCTTTTTGGTTGCAGAGACATAGCTGGTTAAAAATGGGCTTTTTATTGAAATTAAAAAATCTCATCTTTGACTAGCTGTGTCTTTGCAACTAGTAAACCTAGACTACTCAAATTAGACTCAAATTGTAGAAAATTTAATTAACTTTACAGAAATATAAACAAAAAAACTGAGAAATGCTTCCGAACGAAACGGAAACCCCTTTTATTTCGTGAAAAAATGCATATTTTTGACTAGCTGTGTCTCCGCAAACAATGGACCTCAACTATTTGGGTTAGGCGCAAATTGTATAAAATATAGTTAACATAAGAAAAGCATATTACAAATTAACCTGAAAAACGCTTCTTTAAAGTAGTTTTTTGAAAATACTGAAACAAGTGCCAATACCTAAACTAAAAAAATGAAGTTTAAAAATATTGGTTATTGTGTAATTTTTCAGAAACTGCTTAATAAATTTATTTTTTTTTATATCAGAAATAAGTTCTACGTTATTGATTTATCAAAAAATAATACCACATTTGACCTATTAGCTAAACCTGAATTGTTATAGTTTTTAAAATGAAGCCGGGAAAAGTGCGCTATTCAACCCGCCGCCGTATGGAACTGTATGTAAGGATAGCTTGGCCCAGCTCAATATTAGTTAGAAACAGCCTACAGATCAGTTTCTATCATGTGGCCAAACTTTATCACGACTTGTAACTCCCAACTTTTTTTAGTATAGAGGTTCGGGTCCATATTCGGTTGCATAAAACAGAAAGGCATATTTTTGCACTGCATAACGTTTTTTGGCATACTCATCATTTCGCATAACGTTCATACAGAATAAATCATAACGCATACTTTTTTTCCGCATAACCTCTATTGTAATAATAATATATCGGCACATTTCTTTTTTGCATAAATATTTTTGCTATACCGATTACTAATCATACCATTTATTGGCATATCAATCTTTATCATAAATATTCCAAGTCATATTTATCAAATATCATAATGTTAACGGGTAGAAATTATACTAACAAATTAGTAACACCGTAAATAAAATTTGCTATAATTGAAGCATAGGCGTATAGAGTTGACCATGACCATCAGGCATGCAACATGCAAGCAAGCATGCAGCATGCAAGCAAGCATGCAGCAAGCAAGCAAGCATGCAGCATGCAAGCAAGCATGCAGCATGCATACAAACATGCAACATGCATGCAAGCATTGTGGAGCTCCGCTCGCTTCGCTCGCTCCGCTGCGAGTGGTCAAAACACTAACCTAACCTAACCTACCTATAGTGCATTAATTTTTTTTCTTTATGGCGGGGGGCCTCAGGCCCCCCGACCCCCCCGGGCAGGGGGGCCAGCCTCCCTGCACCCCCCGGCAAGCATTTTGCAAGCAAGCACCCAACATGCAAGCATGCATGCAAGCGAGCATGCATGCATGCAAGCAAACAAGCAAGCAAGCACGCAACATGCATGCAAGCATTATTAAGCTCCACCCGCTTCACGCGCTCCGTTACGAGTGGTCAAAACACTAACCTAACCTAACCCACCAATGTCAAAGTCAAAGTCAAAATAAAAATACCTTTACATCATACTTGCTCGGTAACTAGGATTTACTTATATAGTATGAGGCTGTGTAAGTTGGCATGTGCAACACAGTGCATTGTTTAGATAGAACGTTCCATTTTCAAATCACTTTACCATTCAAGGATGGTGAATGCTTTAACTGTAATAGTAGTTTGTTACACAAGGGATGTAAGTGAGCTATTACAGAACAAGATCCAATTTGGCGCCCGTGCGAGCGCAGCTCGCAAAGGGCGCTAATGGATCGAGTGCACCCGAGATATTTAGACGCCCGAGCGAGCGTAGCGAGCGAGGGCGAATATAGTTCGAGGGTGTAATAGCTACTTACAACCGAGGTAAGCATACTATTTTACATCATTCATGCGAGGTAATATAAACAAAAACATTAAAACAAAAATAAAAATAAAACGTTAAAGGGTTATTTCATTGAAAACTCGTGGGGTTGATCAGACCATTAAACTGAACAACTTTCATTATGGGACCAACCTCGAAATCACGAAAAAAAAACCTAGCATGCCTAGCTTGAACTGAAATTAAATGCCGCCATTTTCATTGTTTTTTTTTCAGCCAAAAGTTTCGTCAGTTTATAATAAAAGAAAAGAGATTGGTTCACTAAGGAGTTTTAAATGCTTGAATTGTAAAGTAACTTTACAGTTAAAGCATTCACCATCCTTGAATTGTAAAGTGATTTGAAAATGGAACGTTCTATCTAAACAATGCACTGTGTTGCACATGCCAACTTACACAGCCTCATACTATATAAGTAAATCCTAGTTACCGAGCAAGTATGATGTAAAGTTACTTTACAATTCAAGCATTTAAAACTCCTTAGTGAACCAATCTCATTTCTTTTATTATAAACTGACGAAACTTTTGGCTGAAAAAAAAACAATGAAAATGGCGGCATTTCATTTCAGTTGAAGCTAGGTATGCAAAATTCTGCAATGCAAAAACAGCTGATTTTTTTCGTGATTTCGAGGTTGGTCCTGTAATGAAAGTTGTTCAGTTTAATTGTCTGATCAACCCTACGAGTTTTCAATGAAATAACCCTTTAACGTTTTATTTTTGTTTTAATGTTTTTGTATTTTTTTTATTTTTGTTTTTATTTTTATTTTATTTTTATTAAATTTACCTCGCATGAATGATGTAAAATAGTATGCTTACCTCGGTTGTAAGTAGCTATTACACCCTCGAACTATATTCGCCCTCGCTCGCTTCGCTCGCTCGTGCGTCTAAATATCTCGGGTGCACTCGATCCATTAGCGCCCTTTGCGAGCTGCGCTCGCACGGGCGCCAAGTTGGATCTTGTTCTGTAATAGCTCACTTACATCCCTTGTGTAACAAACTACTATTATTCAAATAAACTTAGTAACTAAGCGCTTTTACGTTTTCCTTCGTTTCAGACTTTTTTAACTGACAAGAAGGTAGCATTAAAAGTTTTTCTTCATTAATAATAATTACTTAAATTGGTTATGCTTTTTTATATTATGCTTTAAAACATTAGTACCTACCTACTTATGTACATTTTTAATTACATAGCTAAGCAAAATTATATTAACCATAAAAAAAGATAATTATTTACAATGTTACGTTACGTATTTATCTTTTATTTTTTAGGTAATCTGAATTGAAATGATTCTTCCAAAAATCGTTTCTGACTTGAATATTTATGGTTAAATCCATTATGCACTTCGTATTTTATGGTAAATTACCTTTAGACGTGTAACAATTATGCCCTTTCCTTTTATCGTAATTAAAATTATGTTAAAGGAGATAAGAGTAAGTAAGAATTATGCCGATGAAAATTTTCTGCTTTCATAAAACTCTGCTTATCATAAATTATGCGAAAAGACTTTATGCCAAAACTGTGATGCCAAACGACATTATTACTAAAAAGATTATGCGACCGAAATGGCACCCAGAGGTTCATACCTACTATTGGACAGTACTATTCTTATTTGGCTCGCATAGTATTTTAATGTCACAAAGCGGAACATTGTCTATTTATCGTGGTTTCTTTTTCGGAGTAGAGCCTTCAGATGTTGCGTGCTCCTCTTCATTAGGCAGGGTGCGTGACATCCGCGGGCGTTCGGTTTGGAACGCACGGTTGCACTGTCCTTTTATCAGACAATCTAAGACGCCTTTTCTATTATATTAGCACAACTATTCTGTGAATAATCACATTCGAAAAGTCACATCCTTACTTTTTAATATTATAAATGCGAAAGTCAATTTGTTTGTTTGTTTGTAACGCCTTCACATCTTAACTACTCAACCGATCATCATGAAATTTTGCGAACACATCGTCAGGGGTACAAAGAAGGACATAGGATACCTTTAATCCAGAAAAAAGTACTGTTCCCGAGAGATAGCATAAAAAACTTTCCACGCAGACGAAGACGCGGGCGGCCGCTAGTTCACTATAAAGTGAATGTCACTATTCGCAAAATAAAATAGATCATCATCATCATCATCATTATCAGCTGTTTTTTAATGCCTCCACTGTTGGTGCAATGACCTTCCTTATGGATGGAAAAGGAGGATGGGCCATAACCCACCACGTGGGTACCTACCCATGACGTATCGCAATATTTCAGTTAGCAAAACTCTTTTTGGCAAGTTATTGTTTAGCAAATAATTACTTGGTCAAAGTTTCATTTTACCAAGTATTATTTAATCAAATGTATCGTTTGGCAAAAAAATTCTTCCCAAAAATTGCATGGCATACGATTTTCATACCAATTTCAGTAGTGCATAATACAAATCGACGATGAAGTACTAACTTTGTTTTCGTCGAATTTCAGTTTTTTATGCCAATCGAAATAAAATACAATTTCGCATGTATGGGCAAAATCTCCTTACGCAATATTGTACTATTTAATCTGTACCAATTTTACTGCGAATACATCCTTACTTTATAGGGAATATCTTCTATGTAATTTTGTAAAAAAATGTTCTCAACCTCCTAAATATTAGATACAAAATGGCGCACCACCACAAAAAAAGAAAAAGAAATGTTCCGAATTAAGGACGAAAGAATTGACACGATTTTGCAACAGAAAGCTAAATCAGAGATTAAGTTACTAATGTGTATTGCATTGCAACCATATTGCAAGTAATTGCAACTAATTTGAACATTTAAGTTTTAGAAAGAATTATTTATTCTGATTTAAAACAAAAACCATAATAAATCGTTTATACTTTCTTAATTTATGAAAATAAATATAATTTTATCATTATCATGTTATAATGATTAATAAATATGTCTCCTGCATCAGTAAAAATAAATTATCATTTGCCAAACTTACGCTTTATATTAGTTAAGTGAGTGAAGTGACAATTTGACCAATCAATTTTGTGGAATATAAAATTTGCTAAAATAAAACGTTTGCTTAATAAACATTTGACTTAATAAAACTTAACAAAGTAAAAATATGCCAAATGATATTTTGACCAAGTGAATAAAATGCGAAATGTAAATTTGCTAAAGATTCATTTGGGAAATGAAACTAGTATGATACGTTTTTTGGGAAGTGAAATTTGACCAAAAATAATTTGGCCAAACGGCAGAACCCCGTAATAAATTCATCAAATCATAATAATTTAAACAAAGGATTTGACTGACGGATAATAATTTAACTGTAATGTAGGTATGACTTAGAAAATACTCCTAGAAGATAAATAAAAATAATAATGATAGTGAAGAATAAATCAAAATTATATTTAAGGATTTTATTGATAGGTAATTTGAAATAAATTATTACTTAAGTTATGATAGTTAATTCACATTTACCAACTATCGTTGGTAAAACTTAGCATGTGCCAAACTCTAATGGTAAAAAGAAAAATGGTCTCCATTTTATAAAATCCTTACATTTACTAACTCATGTTGGTAAATCTTAAGATTTTTCCAGTAAAACCTAAGATTTACCAATATACGGGCTTTTACAGTAACATTTGCAAGTAAGATCAATACTATTTATACACTTCTAAGACTTCCGCGCTTACAGTTCATTAGAAATAAAACTTTTTTACTTTTTCTTTATTATAAAATAACACCTGAATTTAATAATATACGCGCTGTAATCCGTAAAAAGTGTTTTATTTCTAAAGATAAACACTAAACAAATATTTTAAAATTAATTATAAACGATAGCGTATCGCTATCATCATTTACAAAATTATTATTTAAAAAAGTATTTCTTATAAATAGTGATTCCAACTAGAAATTAATAGTAGATTATACAACAAGTGAAAAAAGAGAGAATTTAGTTCGAGGTACTAAGTTGGATCCCGAGAGCAGCGAAGGATTCTAGTGTTGAATCCCGAGCGTAGCGAGGGATTCAAAAGTAGAATCCTGAGCGAAGCGAGGGATACAAAGGACCGAGATGAAATTTTTTTTCACGAGTTGTGTACTCTACTTTTTACCATTGACTGCGAGAAAACAAATAGCAGTACTTACTCCTATAGTATTATAATATTATATAGTTATCACATTTTTATTATTTAGGTAGGTAATCAGTAATATTTAAACATTAGAAAATAGTGAAACTAGAAGTTTTCCAATGACATAAAACAACCACGCTAAGAGGAAAATTACATAATCGGTCTGTCATCAGTCCATTTCATCAGTTTGTATAGACTTTGAATTTTTACAGTCTGAAGATCCGTACCAGACTGATGGAATGGACTGATGCAAATGCAAAACTGAACACCTAATCTCCTTCTATTATATAGAAAAGAACCCAAAGATAAGACACTAAAAAGAACCTAATCAATTTGGCGGCATATTTTTTTAGAAAATAACCCAAAGATAAGACACTAAAAAGAACCTAAATAAAATTGGCGGGAGGCTTTATCTATAGCCCGAAGTACACATTGGGCCAACGCCTGGCCGCGCGCGTTGGGCCAACCGTTGGGCCAACGACTGGCCGCGCGCGTTGGGCCAACGCGGCCAGGGCATGTCGCTGTTTACACATTGGTGTAGGGATGTCGAAAGTGAAAACAAATGTCGATATATCGATACATCGATAATTATAAAAATATCGATATATCGGTCAAATTTTCAAAGAATATTTTCAGTTTTAAAATATAATGTATTTAGTTCAGCCTAGCTCAGAAATCTCAATAGAATTTTTGAAACTTTTCGTGATTATAAATTTTTCTTCCAACATACTGAGGTATTTTGGTTTCTTTATTTATTAAACGCACTTCTATAACTTTACTAAACATCTTTGACGTTAAATATGTTTTATTTATCTAGCTTAGTAACGTATTTTGTTTTTATATTGAATATAATATTTGTTATAGAAGTGCGTTTAATAAATAATAGAAGGCAATAATTTCGAATCCAAAGCATATTATACTTTGGATTCCATATTATTGGTTCATTTCAGTATTTAAAACTCCACCCGACTTCATAATACATTGTTTAATATTAGATATGCGTACAAACTTTCGAGTTAGTTATTATGCAGATTTGAATATTTCATTTCTTGCTTTTTAGAGCCGTTTATTTTCGAAGCTGTTTTTGTTTGGTTATTTTTAAGGTTTTTGAAGGGGGTTTTGTATTTTTATAAGCTTTTTTGTAGTAGGTCTATTTAGTGACGATATTATTTAAGTTACAATAGCCCTATATCAACGGATTATCACCTTTTATAAAATACTGTTTTGCCGACGCAGGGGCTTTAGTTGTTGAGGAGTTCTCCTTACTATCAGCTCCAGTTCACCTTAATATGTATTATGTTATAACGAACATAAAAAGCCTAGCAACCAAATTCAAGTACCTACTTAATCGTATCGCACTAGTGAAACACGTAGGTAGTATTGAATAAATCCGATGACCATCTATGGTCTTCATCATCAAACTGATGATGAAGACCATAGATGATCATCGGATTCACCAAAATGGTATTTTCCATATGCAAATGCACAAGCTACTGAAGAAAATACCAAAATCGCTATAGGTGCCCCTATAATATTTGAAGAGTTCTCTTGATATCTCTAATATCCCATCATCAGACACTGACCTTATAACAATGGGACTAACTTGGAAGTATACGCTTTCAACCAAAAAAAGAATTTTTCAAATCGATCCAGCCGTCTTCGAGTAACATACATAAAAACAAAGATTCTGATGAATTCAGACCCTTCTCCTTTTTTAAAGTCGGTTAAAAAGGCGCCAACGTGTGAACGCTGCGCCAACGCGCGCGCCAAGATCCTTTGATGTGTGCACGAAAAACCGACAATACTCGGTTCGCCGGCCAACGCTCGCGCCAACTCCCAACATACCGCCAAGTAGGTCTTTACACGTTGGCTCAACGCGCTGGGCCAACGCGTTGGGCCAATGTGTACAGCGCACTTATGGAATAGCTCCATACTTTCAGCACGTTTTATTTTTTTTGTACATAATGGGGTTGGCAACGCAAAGCTAATCTCAGATGGCGCCAGCGGCGATCTAACCGCTATCAATACTTTGATTGGTTAAAATATGCCACAAATGACATTTGATATTTGAAACAACCAATCAAATGTATTGGTACAACCGCTTGTGGCGCCATTAGTTCCTCCGTTTCCATCCCCATTCATACGATACGCGCTTGTTCCAAATTCAAAATATTTTTATTCACTCGGTGAATAAAACAGCGTTTTATTCACTCTTATCGTTGAATTAAACGCACTTTTTCGAGTGGCGATGGTAAAAAATTGTTTTCCAACCATAGCTCTCACTCTACATAAATGTGAGAAAAAAAATACTCCTAGCGCCATCTGCGGTGAATGTTCAAATCAAATACTTTATAAGCATGCTGCTTTTAAGTCAGACTACCTCGTGAAAAAGTTTTCCGTAACACTACGTTTTGACTCGTTGGTGTTCCACTACTCCGACAGATGGCGCTATGGCAAACTACGTGAAATAATTTAAAAACTTTGAGTTTTTTTTATTAAATTTTCATACTGGCTGAATGTACAAAATAATCACGTTTTATATACTTGTGAAAAATATATTTAAAAAATGCTTGTATTTTTTCGAAGGTGAAATCATTCTGCGATAAAGTTTTGTTGTTTGCTACGAGCAACAGAGTGAGACGACTAAATAGACGACACGACAATAAATGAAAACGACGTTGGTGACACTAGGAGTATTTTGATCACATTTTGATATTCAAACAAACTAAATAGCAGAAACAGTAACTGAAAAATATTTTCTGTGACTAAACTATTGGATATTTTGAATTGTAATTTTTTATGCAAACTGTCACTGGGAGCGTTATTTATTAAGATAAACGACAATTAATTTATTTTACTGTCGCATACCTAGTCGTCTCCAGGCGTTGTATAGTATATATGTTTACATATAATGTTTTTAGCGCTTTAACTGAGTTTCAATAGCGAGCGCCGAGCTTTAATGATCCAGAAGTGAGTTGAACAATGGAGCTCACGGGTGGTCTACCCATGGGGGTAAACCGCCCTGATGCATCCCCTCCTTATTTGGCCACAGACTAAATAAAATAATAACCAAACTACGAAATAGCTTCCCTATTTTTATGATTTTTTTAGTTAAGGGGATACATCTGAAAATTGACACTTTTTTATGTAATGCCATAGGTCGCGGAAAGATCCTAGAGATCTGAACTTAATATAAGTATGTATATATATATTTCTTTATCTTTCTCCAAAAACGTAAAGAACCAGAAACACGATTCAATGATTTTGGTTCGATACATTTTAATTTCGAAAATACCTCTAAAAAATTCTTTAAACCAATGAAATTAATGAAAAACAACTGTTGCGGACTTGGCGCTTACTCGCAACAAAACACTTAATTGCCGCTGGCTGGATTGATGAGGATGCCTATTCGAGGTCTAAATAAAATAGCACGCTTACGAAGTGATTCTATGATTTATTATTTGAACTCTTCAAAATACTTTCACTTTCAAAACACTTAATAAAAGTCTTGACACTAACTTAATTATAACTTAAATTGTCCCAACACTAAAACAGTTAAATATGTACAGTCAGTAATTCAACTAATTATCACTTTGACAACACTTAAATACGGCACTTATTACAGTTAAACACTTCCAGCACTTAGACACTTCAATAACTTTTGAGCTCTTCACTATTTGTTTTCACTGCACTATTGTTCACAATACAATACTGCTTACGCATCGGACCCGCGCGGCTTTTATACCACTCGACGGGAGCGCGGGAACAATCTCGTTCGGTGTTCGCGAATAATCCAGCGACGTCACGCTCGAACATTCCCGACGACTCGCGGCGCGGGCCGACTGCGGCGCGGTGGACGGCCGAAAGTCGTGCTGTCTCGCTCTTTTTACGCTTCCTTTCCTTGTCTTTTACTGCAGCGGCCGCTCGTCGTACCGTTCAATTTTGAACCTTATTTATACGTCGCTAACATACTCCCCCGCGGTGCATAGCACCCATCTTCCTGGATGCGACGTTTAGCGTATGCAATGCACGCAACGGGTGCACCTTAGGGGCACTTCGGAGATCTTTTAGCTGCGCCCCTTCTGTTCTTTCGATCATGGCTGGTGGTATGTCGGAGTGCAGTGCAGTATGATGCCACCTTCCACACTTCTTGCAAGTGCCAGCTCGGCAGTTGATGCGTGAGTGCCTAAACTTCAAGCACTTAAAACATAGATGACTCTTCTTTGCCATATTCCATTTTACACTTATGTTAGCATTTTTAAATTTTCGGCACTCGTATAAGAAATGGTTTCCTTGACACTCGGAGCATATGTTCACGTCCTTTTGAGACCCTTCATGATAGACGTGAACATGGTACATCCTATGCGACTCGCTGCCCTTCTGCTCCGGAGACACTTCACGTGGAGAGAAATGCGGGCGTGTCCACTTTTCCTCTCTTCCACGCTCTCGAAACACTTCATATGGAGTTCTTTGCGGGCGTGAGGACTTCACTTCCAGGTACTCTTCAAGTGGGGCGAAGTCTGCACATATAGCTGCTTCATCCTCCAGGAAATTACTTATGAGCGTCAATTCTGATTCATCTTCTTGCTTTCTTCGGTAGAAGACGTACCACCTGTACTTCATCGAGGCGGGCATCTTCTCGATTAATAACTTTGTTGTTTCCGGAGAATTCAAATATCGTGACTTCCCCAGCGCCTTAATGGTGGCGACAGAATTTCTCACTTTGCTAGCGAAGGCGCACACTTCGTTGGGGTTTTCGGTGATGCGCGGCAGGCTCTTCAACTTTTCTAACTCTGAAAGTGCCAGCGCGCCTGGTCTTCCAAATCTTGCTTCCAGCCCTTTCATCACTTCGGCAGGATCTTCTGCGGTGAACAATAAACTCTTGACTGCGTCTCTTGCTCTTCCTTGCAACGTTCGTCGTAGACGAGCCAAATTCTGAGTCGGCGTGAAGGCGTGGGCGGTATCGTTGTATGACCGCCTGAAGGCCAACCACTCCTCGCTTGCACCGTTGAAGTAAGGTAGTTCGATGATCTGTCTTGATGATGCAGTCTCCGATGTCTTCTGGCAGATGCTTGCGATTGCTTGAGCCAGTGCTTCTATGTCCGTCTTTTTCCTTTCCTGATACAGCAGTGGCGGCAGGTTCCTTTGATGGAGACAGATTTCCTCTTGTTGCTGCTGATATACCACTTCTTCATCCTCAATATCGGAGTCAACTTGCAGCGACTCTAGCTCCGCCTGGGCCACTTTCAGCTTCGCTTTGGCTACTTCGTATTCCCTCCTGGCAACTTGCATCTTCACTTCGGCAACTTCCAGTTCCCTTCTGGCAACTTCCATGTTCGCTTCAGCTTCAACGCGACTCCTTGATGACCGTACGGAGTGCGCGTCTGATCTTTGCATAACCTCCATCAGTGTGTGCGGCGCTTGCATCTTGTCGACTGGAGCGGGCGACGTAAGATCTTCTTTTATGCAAGCTTCTTGAATATTTCCACTGGCGCGCGTAGCTTCTCTTCTTTCCGTCGGCGTGGTGGCGTAGTCTCCCGGGTAGTGTGCGGGTGACACTCCTCCTAGGACACGAGCGGTTAGTGTGGCGTGGTCTTCCTCAGGATGTGAAGGTGACACACCTCCAGTAGGGGCGCGATGTGGCGATGTTCTTCTTGTAAGCGTGGACCGGCTTGACGTTACATTATTTTCAGTAGCGGTTTCCGCTGGCGTCTTCATGCTCCAATCCGTTGACGTCGACGGCTTCGCAGAAATCTTCTTCTTCGCTGACCGCGTGGTTGGCATCTTCTTCGTTTTCCAGGATCCGGCTCGAAGGACCAAAAATATGTTGCGGACTTGGCGCTTACTCGCAACAAAACACTTAATTGCCGCTGGCTGGATTGATGAGGATGCCTATTCGAGGTCTAAATAAAATAGCACGCTTACGAAGTGATTCTATGATTTATTATTTGAACTCTTCAAAATACTTTCACTTTCAAAACACTTAATAAAAGTCTTGACACTAACTTAATTATAACTTAAATTGTCCCAACACTAAAACAGTTAAATATGTACAGTCAGTAATTCAACTAATTATCACTTTGACAACACTTAAATACGGCACTTATTACAGTTAAACACTTCCAGCACTTAGACACTTCAATAACTTTTGAGCTCTTCACTATTTGTTTTCACTGCACTATTGTTCACAATACAATACTGCTTACGCATCGGACCCGCGCGGCTTTTATACCACTCGACGGGAGCGCGGGAACAATCTCGTTCGGTGTTCGCGAATAATCCAGCGACGTCACGCTCGAACATTCCCGACGACTCGCGGCGCGGGCCGACTGCGGCGCGGTGGACGGCCGAAAGTCGTGCTGTCTCGCTCTTTTTACGCTTCCTTTCCTTGTCTTTTACTGCAGCGGCCGCTCGTCGTACCGTTCAATTTTGAACCTTATTTATACGTCGCTAACAACAACATAAGTTATTCAAGTCGAAATTGCTTTAAATAATTTGTATCAACAATATTCAGAATTGTATAGAACCATTTCTCTTATTATTTACTACGAATTGATTTTCTGATTTTTGCGCCAAATCTGCCGAATCGGTCTCGCTCCCGCGCGCGGCGTTTTCTCGTTGCTAACTCGCTTTACGCTTTATTTCAGATGTATCCCCTTACTTGGTTTCGTAATTTATTATGATTAATAAGGTATATGAATAAGGTATATGAATATATGAATAAACTTTGAAACATTGAATTTCAACCTCATAAGATAAAAAAAAACACGCCTGCTTGTTTTTCACTTTACTAGTCATATTTTATCTGATTTTTATTGTACACTAGCGGTCGCCCGCGACTTCGTCTGCGTGGAAAGTTTTTTTGCTATCCCTCGGGAACAATTCATTTTTTCTGGATGAATGGTACCCTATGTCCTTCTCTGTACCTCTAAGAACGTGTATACAAAATTTCATGATGATCTGTTCAGTAGTTAAGACGTGAAGGCGTAACAAACAAACAAACAAATAAACAAACAAACGGACTTTCGCATTTATAATATTAGTAAGGATTAATACGCAACTATAACTCGTCCCACTGGAGCGTCCCCTATTAAAAGTTTTGAATATCTTAATTTTCATGATTTTAGCATTTCATAATAAATTAACTTACAAGTTTTACCATATCTTGGATTTTTTGGATTAGGTACGAAATTGTTAGGTACCTTTAAACATTTAAAATACGAATTTCATCTTCTTTAATTTTTATAATGACAAATGCACTGTGTGTAGCGTTCTTAACTCTATGGTGGAAGTTGTCCGGATAATGGTCCCACTTCGTCCCACAATATTCCGCTATTCAGTAATTATTTGCATCATTTAAATGCCGCTGTGGGCAGGAAAGACAGTGGTACTTTCTTTTCATAAAAGAAGAATTTAGATTTTTTTTCGGGCAAAAAATTGCCTCAATCTCGGTGCTGTGTCTGGTTTCTGCCAATCATTGTTTTTTGTTAAGATATACGGCAAGAAGTTATAAAAATATATTTACTTTTGCAGCTTAAGAGAGATTAAAAATTATTGAAGTAACAATTAACATCAAAATTTTCGTAGCAGAACTGTGTAGCTACGTTACTAAAAAAATATTAGGAAGTTTTGAAGAAGTTTACTAGTTTTCGACTGACTTGAAACTAGGCTATATGTTTTATATTTAAATAAAAAATTAATAAATACAATTACTAAGAAAAAACGCATCTTAACCTGCATTAAGGTGGCTATGACACCGAAGTGGCGTCCTCAGAGGACTCAAACTCAAATTTTACGTGGAATTTTTAGGGCCTATGTTCTAGTATTTTTAGAAGGTATCACTATTTTCCCTCGTAGTCACTCGTAGAAGTAGATAGCAAATGTGTCTTAAGGGCCACCTTTAGCAGTTTTGCTATCTACTTCTAGCAGTGACTACGACGGAATGTAACGATACCGTCTAAAAGTACTAGGCTATGGGCCCTAAAAATTCCACGAGAAGTTTTATTAAAATTGTGTATTTGAATTACAATATTACTTAAATTCAATGCAGGTGCCACCTTAAAGATTAGTGTATGGCAGACAAACGTTTTAATGCATTAAAATTATAACAAATATTGTGTCTTTTCCTACCATGATTATCATCACTTGAGCAATCGAATACATTGCATGATGAGATCATCATTAGTATATTTTTCGATAAAGTTTTTATCATTCAACGAGTGTTCTTGTTTCTCGATTCGACAAAAGGTAATTTTTACTAAATTTTAATTTTCTTTAATGTTTCCTCTAATAATGAAATTATGGTGAAATGGAAAATAAAAAAACCTACCAAAGCACCTGTTTGCGATAAAATGATATCGGTTTCAAAATAGGTACTTATATTGAAATTGAAAATTATTTCACATGTATTTTTTTATACTCGTATCTGTTTTTAGTGATAAACTATATTTTTAGTGGGTTATTCTTTGGAAAAAAAATCTTGTTTGAATCCGTTGAAGCTGTATGACAAGAAATAGATTAAAAGGTTATTTTTTACACATGAGTAATCGCCAATAATTGGAGATCAATAGAGCAAGTTGCAGACGCCAATGTCGTCATGAATAGACCATGTTATGGAATTACATCATCGACAAAAGTACACAGTTTTTCATGTTTCCTCATAACGCCTACATTAGCGGGTCATCAGGTTAGCGACTTACCTGTGTCTTAGTCTTAGATAAGATAAGTTTTCCATACAGACATTGTTACTCCTATATTGCAGGGCATTACATAAGTAGGTGTGTAAATATTGAACATCCACACAAGAGCAGAGATTAGTGGAACTAATTTGTGTGTGGCAAGAATGCATGGGCTTTATTACTTGATTGATTTAATATGCATTTTATCCAAAACAGCTTTATGATATCTTTGAACTGTTAAAATATCAATTATATTATGAGGTGTATCTCAAAATCAATAATTATTTTTGAGTCTGTAAATAACTGAACTCAATAGAATCAATTTACCTTTCAAGCTTACGCGCTCACTAGACATGAAATAAAATAATGTACTTTGGTAATTAGTTGGTATTTGGTTTGATTTTTGATTTTTCCGACGTTTCGTGAAATTCGTTTTCCCATCATTCACAAACTAAAGCCCCAAACACACACTGCAAGATCTAATGATACAGTTAGTTCCTTTTACAAATAAATTAATAAATATAAAAGACGGAGGTCGGGTTCCCTCTCCAAGGTTTCTTTCGCCGTTTCTTTCTTGGAGGGGCCTCCCAATTTTGTGAAATGGTGGTAGTTTCAGTAGATTCTCTCTTTTTAGCATTAATTAATTCACAAACCCAAATTATAAATTAACTTAAACCAATTATTTCTTTTTGTTAAATATTTAGTTCTGAACGTCTTTAAAAATTCATCGCTTGAGGGTAGGCTCACGAGCAGCTTCAGTCCCCCGTGACCACGGCAGCTGCAAAGGTGCCAAAACGTCGGGAAAATAAAAAATCAAACCAAATACCATCTAAATACCAAAGTACTTTCAATAAAACCACGCTAGTATCCGTTAAAAAGTGTTTTATTTCATGTCAAAGTAATATCATTAAAATAATCCAAACGATAATATTATAAATGCGAAAGTAAGAGTTACTTGAGTGCTAAAGTAAGAGTCTGTCTGTTACGTTATCACACCTAGACCGCTGGACCGACATTGACGTTTCAAGCCCCTGGATAAAAACTATCCCACTGCTGGGCACGGGTCACAGCCCCCACGATATAACCTGTTCACGCGGGTGAAGCTACGGGTGGAAAGCTATGCATATAAGCTAATAGCTTTATTGTTTTGTTGTCGTAGCAATGTAGCATTAATTTAAGTAGGTACCTACGTCGGACCTAATTCTAAGAGTAGGTACAAGTACAACAAACAAAAGCACTACTTAGTATAAAACAAAGTCGCTTTCTTTGTCCCTATATCCATAAGTATGCTTAAATCTTTAAAACTACGCAACGGATTTTGATGCGGTTTTTTTAATAGATAGAGTGATTCAAGGGGAAGGTTTATATGTATAATACATGGTGTCAAAATCCACACTACACCAAAGCGAAGCGAGGGCGGGTCGCTAGTACACAATAATATTGAAATCATTTTGGCAGTAATATGACCTCAACATTGGTGACGTCATGACCTTCGGACACAACAAAATAATTCTCGTTTCGGAGACCACACTTAAGGACAATACTCTGAAATGTATACCATTTTTCGAGACTATTCTTCGCGTCCTTGCTGGTCCGGTGTTGACGCAACATTCTATTTGTATACAAATCGGTAGTTAGCTTACCGAGAAAACTGAAGCGAACCTGTGTATATGTTCTCGTTCAAAGGTGGATGAGTATTGGATGCTTTTTGAGTGCGCATTCATGCTGCGTAATGTATGAGTATGTTAGTGTAACATTCGTGGTTGCTACTGTAGTTGTATGTACGTGTGAAATGTGCGCGTGCGCCGGTCGCGCTAATTCGTATGCGACATCACGCGCCGACCCCACTGGGGCAAGCCCAGGCAGCTGTCGACTTCAACTATCTCTCTTTATTTTACATACAAACTTATTTATTAGTTTCTTTTATTTGTCGGATGTATTGTTTATTATATTAAAAATAACTGTAGACAAAAACATAGTTCTCAAATAAAAGTTAAAAATAACTTATAGACATCAGGCGTACCTATAGGATCTGAAACAATAGCCATACCACAACCCTTTAAGCTTCAGACAATCCCATTTCCCTATGTATGTCCCGTTGTTGAGACAAGCATCAAGTACCTACCTATACGCGAGAATAGTAAAGCAGGGAAGTTTAAATTTTGTTTTTGCATCATATAAATGCACTAGACCAGCGTTTCCCGAATAGGGTTCCGCGGAACCCTGGGGTTCCGTGAGAGGCTCTCAGGGGTTCCGCGAAAATTCAAGAGTTTATAAATTCAAGATCCTACTTATCTTTTTGTTCTAACTAAATTAATATTTTATATCTTAAAAGTCCTTCTTTTAAAGTCAAACTATATCATAATATAATAAATTAAAATGACGCTTAAATGTTCTAGTGTCAGAAACCGTTGCTCTGTAGATTTTATGAAAGCAGAATTGCAAAAGACATGTCTTGCAAAAATGACGCGGAATTAACGAGTGATCAAAAGTCTCTTTTTCCCTTTACCTAAGTACCTAGTTATCCTTTTTAGGGTTCCGTAGCCTAAATGGCAAAAAACGGAACCCTTATAGATTCGTCATGTCTGTCTGTCTGTCTGTCTGTCTGTCTGTCCGTATGTCACAGCCACTTTATTCCGAAAGTATTAAGACTACACAGTTGAAACTTGGTAGGTAGATGTATTCTGTTAACCGCTTAACGAATTTAATACAAAAATAAGAAAAATAAAAGATTAAGGGGGGGCTCCCCATACATGGAACTGAAACTGAAAAAAATAGGTCTTTAAAAATGACATTGAGGTTCCTAAGACAACTTTCTCTCAAATTCAACCGTTTGAAAGATATTCACCGCCAAAGTGGTAAGATGTGTGTCCCTCCCCCCTTTAACTTTTGAAAAAATAGAGTGAAAAATCTAAAAAAAATATATGCTGTAGATCTTAATAAACACTTTCAACCAAAATTGGTTTGAACGAGATATAGTAATTAGTTTTTGAGATATATCACATTTTCCAAAACCGCAAATATAACTTTGTCATTCATATCAACACTGTGAAAAACAAAGTTATTTTTGCAAACGAAAAATGATAGGTGGTATTAAATATGGTATGGTATAAGGTAACTACGGAACCCTATGGCGCGTGGCCCGACACGCACTTGGCCGGTTTTTTTTTTTATTACACTCTTACTTTGCTGACCCGCCCGTTTGTTTTCATTGATTTTGAGTATTTTAATTACAAACATTCACATACATTCAACATGTCTGGGTAACTGGTAAATGAAGGATTTACCAGTTACCAGACTCTACAGTAGTTTTACTGCTAGTTTTAATGATTTCAACGTACATTTAGAAAATAGACCCAAACATTTTTTGTATTTGTCCTATTTTCTGTTCCTAAAAGCGCCAACCCTAGTTAGTTTACTTCTTACTAGAGCTAGGGTTCCGCCGAAAATCGGTTAACCAAAAAGGGTTCCGAAGCCAAAAGAATTCGGGAACCGCTGCACTAGACGACTATTCAATTGAGTATTCAGAGTAATCACGAATTTAATTTAGTTAAACTATCACTAAACTTCTTAAGTATTGAAACTTAACGTTCTATATTTCTTATAGGTTGTATTTATTTTATTTTATATATTTCTTACAGATTGTATTTACCAAATTGTGCTAAATTGTACTTGAAATCTTTGTTGTGTAAACACATTAATCTATTTGGTATTAGTTTAATGAATTGACCCATTTAGCCACCAAGACAACTGAGAATTGGCGACATTTTTTGATCAGTTTTATTTGTTTTGTATACTAGCTTTAATTGGTACCGACTAATTGGCCAGACTCACGCAATGCCACCACTTATTTCTACTAAATAATTAGGAATAAACAGTGGGAGCTTTTTGATAACTAACTAACTATGGATAGTCAATTTTAATCTAATCCAAAACATCAAAAACTTGTTTTACAATATTACTACTTCTACGTCATATTTTAGATGAGATTAATGGAATTATTATAATGAATTGCTACAATACAAAAAATACGAAACGAAACAAAGCTATCGAAATGCGTTTCTGGGTGAGTTGACGGAGCAACCCTTACACTAATTAATATTTATACTGTGCCCTTAACTCATACACTTTAATATTGTACCTAAGCCCCCAGGCAATAATGATCTTCTCTATCATAAGACGTAGGGACTAAGTACCGTAAGGGACTGGCATAAGTTTTAAACTTTTAAACGTCAAATTCCTACATAGAGAGTTCGATGTTCTTACAAAATGCAACTGTATCTAGGGGTGCTGAATCATAAAGACGTAGGAGTTCTCTACTGCCGTTCCCTTGACAGGACTGTACTAATCGGTAACGATGATATCGGCTTAATAGCGGCAATTCTTTGTGGGCGGACTTTATTGCCTTAATTTGATACCGATTCCGGAGACAATAAAAGAATTCGTTCCGCAATAATTAACAACGATTTGAAAGAAGCTTGTTTGCTTCTTTTGAATTCAAAGAAAGTTATTAGGGTTGTCTGTTACAAGTTTACATGAAACCTTAATTTTTGGATATATTTCGTATTTTTCACTTGTTAACTGAAACAGTGTATTTAAATGCTATTGTTTATGTTTTCAATGTTTTCAGACGTTTTCTTGGACTCCTTCTATCATAAACTATCCATTCATTTCGGGAATTTACACTATCACTCATCTAGCGGAGGAACCAACTCATTTCATTCGCTAAACACTCACTAATCAACTCAAACTACCGAATCATAAAAACAATGTTAGCGACTTCCTTCAGGATCGTAGGTGGGTGATGCGTGCGCCGAACAGGCGTCCGGCAATTTAGCAATCACTGGCAGATACCACTGGAAATTATGGAACACCGCCATGACAGATGCAGAAATATTCCCCAGTCTACCAGCAGGTTATAGACATAAACTTACCGAGGTATGTGCCCTGTTTCGTTAACTTGACAACCTACCTATATTTATAAGACGACAATTAGGTATTCATTGTGGTCAGCCAATTTGAAAGGAGATCGATTGTTATACTGATTGTTTTATACTGATCAATTTTCGCTAGTACCTACTCAACAACAATTTAGACATAATTATTTTTCTAAAAATAATAACATGAAAAGGAATCGACGATTAGCTGAATAGAGTGTTATATTGATGGTCGTATTTTATGGAAAATCAAACACCAATGCTTTACCTATTAAATACTTAAAATATCTAAGTATGTGTGACGCGGATTATGGTGGGTGTTTAACGACTGCAAATGCAGCCGGGACCAACGGCTTAACGTGCCTTCCGAAACACGGAGGAGCTCGAGGTACTACATTTTTGGTCACCCATCCCATGACCGACCCTTGCGAAAGTTGCTTAACCTCCGCAATCGCTGGGCCTGGCGCTATACCAGTGCGCCACCGAGCTCCTCATATTATCATTACTGAATCTCATAATGTATGTGTACAATATTTTTATTAAAAAATAATAGCAACATGATGGGTTTTGAACGGCTTTTAGCAACACAAAAAACAAATCTTAATCAGATAACTGTAAAACTTAGGTAATGAAGCAAATTTTTTAATAGTTTTTTTTATAATTTCACAAAAAAAACGTAAACTACAAAAACATTCTTCGCTAGTTTTTACGACGAACAGGAGTCGTTTGTTGTAAAATCTTGGGGACACTATTGTTCGGTTCACAGTTCATTAATCAGTACCATTGTAAGTTCGGGATGAGCTCCGGGCGCGCCCACGGGACCTAACCCCACCTCCGTCCTTATTAAATATATTAATGGACCATTTCACACCACGAGTCCACAAAAAAAATGTTGAACTCAAATCAAAGCGTCGTTTTTAATGCAGGCTCATTGATTTTTTTAAACTATTTGGGTGGCTTTAAATTTGTTTGATCAATGGAAGTTGTTGATATCACATATTTATAATATTTTGAAAACATTTGTTAATATGAATAATTAAATTATATAACTTGGTCTCCCCTTAAACTTAAAAATTAAAATTTGTCAACTGCCATACTTACCAGCCTTCTGAGTAGTCCTTGATATATTACTTGATGGTACTCATTTGATTTACATGAAGATAAACCCTCATTTTTTAAAGTAAATTACTACTTTTGCAGCAAAACTTAATGATCCAGAATATCATCCCAAAAAAAAGTATAGGTCGCTAGACTAATATATTTTTATAGGTTTGTGGTGAAAAAAATGTAAGTGTATTTATTTCTTGAGTTAGCAATATACTGTTTCCTTTTGTGTTGTTTTATTCTGGCAATACCTTTGTTTACATTTTTGCTACGAGATAATTAATAGGACTTAAGTTAAACTATCACTGAACTTTCTTGTGTATTGAAACTTTACGTTCTATTATCTTATAGGTACAGATTCTTTTTACCAAATTGTGATAAATTGTAGTTTAATCTATGTTGTGTAAAGTAGATACATTTTATTTGGTATTAGTTTTATGAATTGACCCATTTACCCAAACTACATTTTTTTCGAATATGTTGCAGCATATAGGAATAATAGATGTGCCTATTCCTACATTGGATATCGATTATATTTTTACTTTCCCTCAAAAAAAAAGTTTAAATTTATTAAAACCTACTGTAATTTGTTGCAGTAGAAAAACCAAACAATTTAATGGACTACATGTAGTGTTCCATTAAAAACAACTCATCTACTAACGTTTTAACAAAACAAATGAACTGTATCTCCCTTTCTAAGAAAACAAGTTGCTTTGAACTGAAAACGGCCACTAACGGATGCACAGGATAAGGAATTTAGAATGAGCAATAACTCATGAATCCATGATCAAAGAAGAAACGAATTAGACTCAACGCATGGATACAAGGCTTTCAATCAACTCAACTAATAGAAGGCTAATAAAGTTTCGTAGTTTGTAATGGTCCTTAATAAGTAGAACAGTGAGATAGACGATTGACGAATGAACGATGTATCTATGAAATAATGACATAATCTCGTACCACCCAATTAGACAAATCAAGATTTGATCTACATTCCTTGACGAATTTATGATCATCATTATTATGAACAGTCTCACTACTATACTCAAAAGAAAATAAAGTCCACTAGGTATATGGTTTTCCATACAAACGAGTATATTTCTGAAAGGTATTTTCAATATATATTCAATCTAATTTTATTTAAATTTTATACTGTTCGAAATCTGTAATAGTGAACTTACGGATTTTACTCTTGAATTTACTTTCTAATGTCTCCTACTCGTGGTGTGTTAGAGTTGAAAATTTTACTTTAATTTCGTGTACTTTTGTATGAAACTCCAAGTTCTTTTTATTCTAAATGACACACGGGGAATAGGAGAAATTATACAGTAAATTCGACAGTAAAGTCCGCAAGTTGACTATTACAGCTTTTAAACAATATCAAACTCAAATGAAATCAGATTGAATTTATATAAAAAAAAAACCTCTAAGAAATTTGCTCGTTAGTATGACACACTATATAGTGGCCCCTATTAGGGTTCCATACCAAAATGGTAAAAAAAAACCCTTATGGTGTGACTAAGTCTGTCTGTCTGTCTGTCACAGCTGGATATCTCGAGAACTACTAATGGTATCAACTTGAAATTTGGAATGGTTTAAGATGACATTTGCCCAACTATTTTGCAAATAAGAAAGAAATTAAAAAAAATGTCTTTTTGACAAAAGGGACTGAAAAGGGGTCTTAAAAATTATAAGGTGGGGCTACTAGGGCATGTGGGGTATCATATGAAAGAGCGCCGTTTGCACGTTCTAAATCTTTTTTTTTAGGCCGCATAGTTTTCAACTTATGATGAAAAATGTAAAAAATAATACCGTTCCCCCCCCTTATCTCCGAAGTTTGCAAAAAGAAAAATCTGAAATAATTTTATGTGATAGCAGTTTATATAAAGATTACAGAAAAAATAAAACTATGTCTCTATATAGCATACTTTTTAGAAATTATCAAATTTCTAAAAAAGTTAACATTAGTTCCACTATCGGTCAAGAGATGGCGCTGACCTAAAACTGATGACCTATGATGGTACGGAACCCTCAGTGCGCGAGTCCGACTCGCTCTTGACCGGTTTTTTTTTAGCAGAACATAATCAATCAATGTTAGTTACTTGAGATAAAAATTTTCAATTTGATTAAGATTTTACACTTAATTTCCATGTTAGTTAAGTACCTATTTATCATTCCTTTTTCCATTTCCACACTTCAATATAATATTCGCTTACGCAACTATTAATCGTGCAGTCTGAAACAATGTCTGCAAACTCAGCAGCCGAGACAATACCGAGTATAAACTGAGGGCAAAGACTCCTCTAACGAGAGTAAGTGACTTTAATTGTGTTTATGGCATTAACATCACACAATAGATGTGACGTCTCGCCTCCTCCATTGTTCATACTGGGTCAAACATTAGGGAAATTAAATTTTGGTTGGAATGACTCTTGAAAGAACATCTTTTAGAATACCATTCCAAATAACAGAAGCAATTTCAAAAGGAGCATGTTCTAAGCAAAATTAACAATGGCTAGGATATAGGGGTAATTTTCTATGTAATATGAAATAAGACAAAACCAACACAACACATCAAAAATGTTATTTCATTTTCAAAAGTTAAAAAGCTTTATAAAACATCAAAATCGTGTTGAAAGTTGCTCCAAAATAGATTGCTTAAATTACATTTTATACTGCGCAGCGATTTCAATGATTGTCTCTCACGTCTCTCGCTATCAAGGAAAGTGTCAGTATAATAAAACAATTTGTAGACTTAATTCTGAGATCTACTGAGGTCGTAAAATGAAGGAGCAAATTACATTTTAACGATGATAAAACTAGATTTACTTTATGAACCGAATGAACTGATCGTTAGGTTCACTGTTCCATTTTGTAGCTCATGTAGTTTTGAAAGTCACCCTGTTGTAACATATTACTATAATATATTAGAAGAATATTAAGCTTGACATTCAAGCTAATTCAACTAATAATTATCCTTTTGACAATAACTACAATCTAGTCCAAAGCAAAACACAAAGAAACACTTTTTCTATCGAAAACCAATAAGCCGAACCGAACACTCCGTTAATTTAATGAAAAGGTTTAATAATCATGTTGGTCAATACATTATTACTGACCATATATTTGTCAACATGTGTTGTAAAGACTTTCCATTATTCAGAAATCCACATGATTATGATTGTGATCTTGTGATCACAAAAAATAGCAACGTTATGCACGATATGCAGCATAAGATTGCTGCAATTAAGGTTTTTATCAACGGTTCAAGAGCATGCTAGTGGGAATGAATAACTTACTATACGTTTCAAATGGTTTTCATTGTTCGCGTAGGTGGGAAAGTGCTTGAACTTTTATGAGCTTAACAAATGAACTTGTAACCCTTTATTTGTCCGATACATGCTCACTCAAAGCAAAAAGGAAAGTCGTGTTTCTCTTAAAAGCAAAATTTTCTTCTCTCTCTCTCAAAATTTTCATCTCTTAGGTAGATAAGATATCTAGTGGATCATCTGACGTAAAGTGACGAAAAGGCTTAAAGCACTCATGAATGTGAAACCTCGACTCCTGAGAAGCTGGCCATCTTACCTTTAGAGCTGATCGAAAAAAACACACTTTGATCATGGCAACAATGGCAACCAGCTAGATATAATTTCAACTTATGCCTCTGGGAATCAAATCCTGGACTTCTGACCGTCCGTCTATCCGACACCTTTGGCCAAACCTCTAGAGACCACTTTTAATCACTAGTCTTTTCAATTACTAAAGACGCAATTGTGAGACATCTTACATTCAAAATGCGATTCACTCTTCTATTGTAGTGACTCCATAATTAATGCTCTCACATCAAGGTGTCAGTTCAGGAATGACACCAAATTTATCAAAGAAAAATTACATTAGATGACTCTGCTATTATACTTCTTCGTTTAAATAATGTGAATTCAGTATTTCGTTGCATTAATTTCAATTGAAAAAGGCACCAGACTTAAAATTAATAGGTCAACGTTTCAGAAATAAACCAACTCCATTTACTTTTTCAGTTTGAAAATGAACTTTCTATTTTTCTGAATCAATAAATATCAGACAGTAGTGATCAACGTGGCAAAGAAACTTTTCCAACTTCTTTCGAAACATTATTGGCAGTCACAAAAATCCGTGACAATGTTTAGCTAATTACAGTCAGTAATTGCCAGGTTCAGGAATGGAGACCTAGGTAGCTAGGCACGGCGCTACTGGTATCAGGCACGGAGTTCTAGGAAGTATCTTACGGTACGACCTCTTCGTTTATTGGTTTATACCATGTAATTAACCATTTTTATGGTTTGCGTGGCTACATTAGATGTTCGAAGTTACTAAAAATAACGAAAGTTATCGTTAATGTCTAATGAAGTAATTTGTTGTTGTATAGAGGGACCTTAGAGGGATATTACCGATTTTTATCACATTGAATGTCTAACCAATAAGTATAGAGACTTTTTAAACTTTTTGTTTCAACCAAAAAAAAAAGTGTCATGAAAATGTAGTCAAAAAACTTATGAACGATTTGATGTGCTTCAAACAAGTGAAACAAAAGAAAGTTACTTTTTTTTCAGGGAATAAGTTCATATTTTCTTTTTCAAATGGTAACCTTCTCGTAGCATTTAGCTTATATTAAACAAATAGTGTATTTGACCTGTGAATTGCCACATAGACTCTTAAACACCACCTACAGCAGATCTATTTGCGTTTGGCGTCCGGTCAACACACTTTCTACTACAGTATCAGATACAAAAATATTGAGTCACTAAACAAACATCTACATTTCAATTTCCACTAGTAGACAAAAGCCAACATTCAATAATACAATCAGCTATCAACCCAGTACAATAAGCGAATAAGTTGATTACATCAACAGAAGTGATCTCTATATACATTTAAATAAGAGCGATTTCATTTTTATAACCGCTCAAGATTGTCACAAATTCTATATCATTGTTGATAAAGTTTAATATCTTATCGACAACGCGACATACAAACCTGACAATAGCATGAATACTAACATGATTAAATAAATAACACTATTGACTTCAGTGAACACTGTTAATCACTTAGAGGCTATGTCAGTACAATTGTTATTTATCAAGACGAATGTGCAGTATGTATTAAGGTGTAATTAATACGACAATTGAATTTTGAACTTTAAACCAAAGAATTACCATGTAAATCGTCGTTTATATAAAATCATTTTAGTCATCCGTAAGAAAACAAAAGTAAAAGTTGTAAAATTAGCCCTAGTTTTTCCGTATCTATTGTATGATAATGATAACATAATTAGAAAATGCCGGCCGTTAGTAACATATAATAAAAGTGTTAAAAACTATATTAAATTTTTAACAAAGCTATTATAATGGAATCATTATTTTCTTCACAATGAAACAAATTAGACTCGTTCCTTTATCGATTTACCAATTTTCCAAAATTGTCTGATGGAGAATGTTGTAGTTAAAATGGACGGATTCAGTTAACGTTATCCATTTAGGGTAAATTAACAGGAATGTTAACGTTTGTCTCTTTAACAAATTGAGTGAAGAATTGGTGCCGGGAACACCCACCAACTATAACTACCAGGTTAATGTGCGGTGACGTTGTCGTCATTCCAAGAAGTAAGATTTGTAGAGAAAATTGTATTTTAAATTTTACCTTACACAAACAAAGGTAAATAAAAATACTTTGTTAAAAAATATCGCAGATGTTTGAAGGAGCGTTCTTATATTTCGTTTTAATTCGAGATTTTCACACTTACTATTTCATTGAAACAAATAATTAGTACCCCGTAATCACGTATCCCCTGAACTAGTAATTTAAAAATTAATTAAAATTAGTTATCAACAATTCAATCAAATTTTAATATAAGTAAAAACAATGCCAAAACAGCGTATTTTTTTTCATAAACTTTTATAAAAATGTAAAAAAGAAAGGCAATGATAATTTTTTATGAATTATGATATTAAACCAAGGTATTCAAAGTAAAATAACAAAATTTACAAAAAGGCAAAAATCCTTTTCCCGTACCGGGAATCGAACCCGAGCCTCCTGGGTGAAAGCCAGGTATCCTAGCCACTAGACCATACGGGAGATACAAGAACGTATGAAATAAGTATTCGACTTTTTCTGAAATGATAACTCATCATCTTAAGTTTCTTGTTATTTTTGATAGTATGTATTTATTTTACTTTTTTTTATTCAAACCGGTTATCAATCATTGTTGTTCATAAATGTGACTCCAACAAGAAAACCAGATACGTTGGTTTTCTAGACGCTTTGATTCTGATCGAAGACTACAAGAATATTTCTTCTTATGTTTTTTGAATCTATATTTTTGACTAAGACTAGAAAAAAAATTCTGACCACCTACCTAAATACTAAAGAGTTGTTTATTATCTAGAATAAAATTTGTCTAAGGTGTTTTATGTTGTTCGCACGAGATGATGATTAGATTTAATATCAAATTATTTGATTACAGTTACCAATACCGATACTCGAATTTCATTAACTGTGGTTATCAGCTATCTTCCGGAAAATTAAAAACTGACTAACCTTTTGCCTTTTTACAAAAAGTTTATCCTTTTACTTACATGATATACAGCTACTTTTAGGCCCTCTTACAAAAATATATAGCTACAGATTTATTCCAATCAAGTTATCATTTCGAACATGCTGTCAATGCGATATACAACGTGTTATAAAATAACCCCTAATGCCGAATAAGGAAAATAGGGGCCATCAAACAGAAAAACGTTTACTATGGGACCAGCCTTTCTATTGTCTAATTTAAAAATCTATCGCAATCGCTTTCAGGATGTAACACATTGAAGCTTCTTTTTGGGACAAATAAAAACTTACCAAAGAAATGCAGAAATGTGTCACATCCATTTTCAAACGAAAACGATTGCGATAGATTTTTTGAATTAGACAATTAGCCCCCAGCTTTGAAATCGTGAAAAAAAACAGCTGTTTCATACATTTTGATATTTTCAATATTAATTTTTGTATGAAACTGCAGATTTTCTTTTAATTAGGGTTTTTTGTACACGTTGTTATAGTAAAACCATTCTCTTATAGACAGATATAGGTAGTACAGTTTGAGAATGTACTTTTTACTTTACTATAGCATTTCCGTCTAACGGTGGGAATTGTCTTGTGTGGTCCGCTTCCCGCAACTCCGCCATAATACTACCATTTGTAGATCAAAACATGAACGTACACTTTTACACATCGCATACTGATTACTTATTTAGTTAATTAGTAATTCTTGGAATTTTGTTACTTGTGGTGTGCTACCGAAAATAGACGAGATTTAAAACAACATTTGGAGTAAAATACGAAAAATTTTCGTTGTCAAATATTTAACATAAGGTTGAAGGTTTTTTGACCACGCGTTCTTTGCATACAAAAGAATGAACCACACAGATTTAATAAACTCGTTTTTCATTAATTTCATTTAAGTTTGGTAACACAGGAAGGAGTTTGTAGGGTTCATATTGTAGGGCTGGAACATCAACTTGTCCTAAATATCGACCCCTTGGAACATTCGTTTGTCCCAAATACCGACCCCCTTTCAAACTAGTTAACGCTTTGTGCTATTATTTATTACAAGATCACTGCTCGTCATCAAACATCAACAAACATTTAAAACAGTAAACAGAAAATAATGTGAAGTGGTTCGTTTAACGTATTTCGAATAAGTGGTGCGCGTGACATACCCCTTTAGTTGTCCGGTTGTTTTAATGTTTTTTTATAAAAAAAAAATATAAATACATGGCTCATCCAAAGCTAATTTATTAACTTTCATAAAAATAGTAAACTGGCTAGATACGTCATTAATTATTAACTTTGTAAGGATTTTTTGCGAATTGGTATAAAAAATTTACACCTTTTACTACTCAAACTGTTAGGAGGGAAGAAAAAGATTATTCGATTGCATTACCGCTGCCGCCACCACCGTCTACCTGCGCCTACAATTTTTTTAATACTTCGAGCTCGTGCTGTAAATAATACTTACTTACTTACTATAATTTCTGCAGAGCTTCTAAGACTGAGGAACAGCCAACTGCTATGCTATTGATAATAATATAATGCAAAATCCGTAAGGGGTTCTCAGGTCGAATTTCGATTTTCGATTGTGTATTCATATTTTTTTATTATTTTTTGTAATTTTTCTGTTACATACAGTTACTGTTGTTATTGAATTTTACTGCTTCTATACTTTACTTTACTCAACTCTGAACTCAAGTTATTGTTTATAAATTAAGTTACCTGTGTTATGTTTGTCCGGGGTCTTGTTCGAAGTAATTGGTTCTTTTACGTCCGCCATATTGTTGTTATGTGGTTTTCCTCTGTCACACCTGTAAATGATGAGTAATTTATAATAGGTATTCATCTAACACAGGTCTTTTTTGCTAAAATAATAAACAGTAAAAAAATTTATCGGAAGTGCAATGCAAAAACAAGTCAAAATATCTGTCCTCATAGGCCTCTACATAGCACTTACCAATCAATTTGATTCTCTTTCCAGACAATAACAATATTACTTGTTACTTAATTAACAACAGAGTAACATTAATAATAAAACTTAACTCTAAATCTATTCTACATGTCTAAAATTCAAGGAATCTTTGATAAATTTCTGGAAACGATTCAACCTTGTAACGTTTCGCTACCTTGGACCATGGAGTCGTTTGTCAACGTCTGTAACTGTCGACAAGTTAATTCTCACTTGTGGAGTCCTAGAGGATTTGTTTCCTTCAGGATATCCTCGCGTGCAGAACGACTACGGCATAGCATTTATTGTTTTCTTAATTTTCTTGAAAATATTTATTGCTACGGGCGTAGCATTGCTACAGAAGTGTTCGGTTTAAATATAATTTATGAAATATTGTTGGCGTAGCGATAAAAAGAAGTTCTTTATTAGGTCTTAAATACGATACAAGTACTTGTAAAGCCGAAATCCAAGCTATCAATTCGTATATTTTATTATAAGCGACAGCCGAAAAATGAATTTTTTGTTGATCTCAAAATATGTAAAACTGTTTCTTTGCTTGTTAACTTTGTAAAATACCGATTCACTTTAATAATTTGACAAAAAATATCTTAGGTTTTGTCATTCGGAAACTTGTGAAATGGGAATTCTATCATTTTGCACGTTTAATTCATCTTAGTACAGTTATTTTAAAGAGCATTGATTAATGAACTTGTGCATGTTCATAATAATAACCATGACAATCTTGGATGGTACTGTATTTGAAAAATCTCAAATAAACCAATCGCAAATGTATGGTCTACTTTATATAGATCTATGTCACATTTTGAACTGGGTGGGCACGCACGCCTTATCATAATAAATAAGCAACTAAAATAAATTAAACTTTTTATGACTACAGTAGTACCCACATGTCATGTCATTAGTCACTATCTAATTAGGCAAGATCATAATGTATGAAAAGACCAAATTTATTAAAAAAATAGTCACCTTGATTCTATAGATAAGATAAAAAAATAGGTAAAAGGAGCTAAAATTAAATTCATTAGAAGTGAGCTACTGCTTTATAATTTATTTACCTCTTTGTATAGTTCGCATGAATAAGAGACAGATTTGTATTGTTTTGTATCGATGTTTACAAACAGAACATACTTAACTTTCTATAGGTAGTTATATTGTTTGTTATTTTTAGCAATATATACGTTCTGAGTTTTATCTCTATTTACCAGTGGCCTGGAGGTGTTTTTTATGTGGCAATTTCAATCAGATTTTCAATTGTTTTCTAATGGTAGGTAGCTGTTATTATACGATACGACTGTTACTTTAAATTAGGCTTTACTACTACTAAGTAATTAGGAGACTAGACCAGACTAGAATTTTTAAAGGTGTACGTACATCAAGGTGAAGTAATTTTATGTAGAAACTATTCGTTAAATGACAGAACTATTCGTTAAATGACAGAACTGATGATGTCATTGCTTAGACAATGTTACTTAGATTGGAGCTGTTAAGTCCATAAATGTGTCAATTAGTCCTGTAGTATTGTTCAATCAAATGTTATCATAAAAAATAAGGAAAAGCATTGTAATTTACGATAACGACTATAAATATCAGGGCTTATATTATGTAGTTCATCAATGCTATTTTTTATTAAATTTTTATTGTAAGTCCAAAAATACATCAAATCTTGAACTTAATGCCAGTAGGTGTTTTGTAAATATTTGTTATTTTTTTCATACAAGAACTTTCTGGACCAAATCTCTTTATCGTATCATCTTTGTTTTTCGTACTACTACATAGTACACATTTTGGCACTTCTCACTAACGAAGATTCCTTGACTTTTACACACTCAAGCCGGTTCAAGGTTTTTTATAAGGTTTGTCTCATACTTGTTTAGTCGTCGGTCGCGGGAACACCTTATCACTCACTGATAGCACAGTAAACACACGGCTCGGGCGAAGCGCTCGCGTCGCGGTCGGCGAGATAAACACTGCCGCTGGAACTCAACGTACGCGGCAAATCGCGCCCATCGGTGCTGCCATGTTTTAGCTGGTTAAATTCCCCTTTTTTAATCTAAAATATTTTAAATTTCATGAACTTTAGCTATATTCGGTAGTAGGACAGAATATATAATATTACCAAACGTAGTCCCGTCGTAGACTTAATTCACCTGAGCTAAATCACCTAAGTGAATTAAGTATACTTAGTAGGTAGTCGTAGATGATGATTTATTTATTTATTGGCTATTGTTATTTACAATTTGTTTATCAATGTAACCAGTTTATCTCATTTTTTTGACTTGCAGCTACCTTAGTCATTTAAGCTTTTATATTATGTAAAATGAAAGTTGGGAGGAAAATAAAAGACTTTTAACTTTTTTTTTAAGAAGAAGAAAGTAGGTACTTAATTCATTTTTCATTTAAACTAGAAGTTTAAGATAGGTATTACACAATTTATTAATTTCAGAATGTTTAGCAATATTTTAAATGCTTGTTTCTTAACTCCACCCCACGTATATTTATTTACAACTTTTACGGCAAACTTACGTTGCTGGCATCATTTTCCCCAGCTTCACACGCGGAGACTGCCGAGCACTCTCCGAACAAACCCGAAGCGCTCGTATTGATGCCGGGAAAACTGTTTCCGCGCCATTTTTCTTGGCTCGCGCGAGGGTGAATTTGGCAAACGACACCCCTAGATGACCCTGTTTTAAAACGGCCATTGACCAGTTGAGAACCCTTTAGCTGTACAATAGAGTAGCAAATAATGCTTCCTACCTACCCTTTATCGTTTACCGGTTTTTAATATTGCCATAGATTTTTGGATGCTGAATATTTATTTAGACTTACGTTATGTTTGCGCTTGTCTTTTTACCCGACTGCAAGAGGGTTATATTTTTCGCGCGTATCTTGTATGTATGTATGTTTGTTTGTTTGTTTGTTTGTATGTGTGTTTGTTTGTAATATTCTTTATTACCTCATATATTTTAAATGGCTGAACGGATTTCCATGATTAACGTATCGTTAGATTTGTCTTGCCAGCCCAAGTGTTCTTAAGAAAGTGACGTTATAAAAAAACCAATATGGCGGCTGCACGGTGCTATTATACGTAGTGGAAAAAAAAATTTTTTTAGAATACTGCAATATGGGTGTGAACACAGAACATAGAAGTAGTTAGAAGTAGTATGAGCTCAATTTAGTATGAAAACCAGTGTAACCAAACTAACACATTAAAAATCGAAGCCAAGCCCCCCATTTAATAGTTACACGCTACGCACACATGCTTTGTGAACACGTAATTGGATAAAAATTAAAAATGTGTAAAATCCAAAAGGTCATAAACCACAAAATTTATTTATTTAAATTCAATCGTATTACCATAGCACTTGGTACCAAATTAAATAATACGTATATTTATAACGCTGCTATTCAGCCGCTAGATGGCGCAAGCAAATTTTAATAATGCGATTTACCACCTTATTTGTTATGACATAAAGTACTTTAAGAAAATTTAACGAGATAAGGGAGATCAGGTTGGTTGACATTTTTCACTTAACTTATCCTAATAGTTTCAGATCAAATATTCGTTAAACTCTTTTTCATAATTCGGTGAAATCCTGACAATTCTTAGTGTTACTAGGCAACAAAATTTATAATTCCAAATAAAATAATTGTATCAGATATCGATTAATATGTTCAAAAATGAAAATTCGAATTTCGCATATTTATTTATGGAAAAGGTACACCAACAGTATATATATTTAACATTGTTGATATCAGTTATACAATAGAGCACCATACTTATTTATATACCTATTATGGGCGTTTACAACACTTAAAACATTAATTGTGTCAAGTACATGCTAAAAAAAAAAAAAAAAAAAAAATTAAAGCTATTAATTTACACTATTATTATTGATTATTAGATTCTAATAATTTAAAGATACTGGACTTAAATTTAGGCAATGAGTCGCGAAAAACATCGATATCATCAGAGATCTATCTCTTTTGAGATTATTATACTGAGCACTACAGCGAAGCAAAAGGGCGTTTCGTCCAAGATTGGTCTTAAAAGTAGGTAGCGCAAAAGTTTTCTTTATTTGCTGTCGAGGAAGTCGTTAATGAACACTGATTGCGATGTTGTTCACGAGCTCATTAGATTGCAAAGATCCATTGAGAAGTCTGCAGAAACGCTAGATCTTGGACAGTTCGCCGAAATCACACGGGTGGCGGACGCCGCGTATAACTTATCGGTTATAGGTTTGAGAAAGCCTACAACGAGTTTGGAATTCTAAAATATTACCGATCTCAACTCAAGACTCAACTCAGTTATGTTTTCGAATCAGCAACTCGGCTTGCTATTATTATTATTATTATTATTATTTATTTATTTCAGATTATAAATCCATACAAATATGTTAGTAAAATATTAAAGCTAGTGTGTTAGTAAAATTTATATAAATCATTAGACTGGACGTGCATGGACATCCAGTATTTAAGGATAGGACTATCCACCCTTTCCGCGATCACTCTCAGGAGAGTGTTGGTGCTGGCCCGCACTCGCTTCCAAAGGGAAGCCACTCGCTTACGCAGTACGGCGTGGAATCCGTCTGTCCTCCACTCTGCGAACATCCCCGAGGCGCTGCACCGCCACGGCAGCCCCAACAATCCCCTGAAGGCGTTATTATATTGGACGCGAAGAGCATTGAAGGCTTTTTTGGTGTAATTGCTCCACAGGTTGCATGTGTACAAAGTTTGACAATATGTTTTAAAGAGAGTTACTTTAACCTCACGAGAGCAGCGTGCAAACCTGCGTGACAGCATATTACCCCTCACCGCCAATGCCCTTCGCTCCCTTTCTAAGTCGACATCATCATTCAGGTTCTCCGTGACCCAGTGACCCAAATATTTAACTTTCGTAACGATCTGAAGAGGAGCCCCGCATAGAGTTATTGGCGGAACTGAATAGGTTTTAGTACCGGATTTGAAGACTAAAATCTCGCTCTTTTTTACGTTATATTTGAGCCCATGGGCCACTGCATACCTTTCACATATGGCAAGTAGAACCTTTAAAGCACTGACTGAAGGGCTGAGCAGCACCATATCATCGGCATAGCTGATGTTATTTACATAACAACCATCTACAGAACAGCCTACCCCGGCGCTGCTAAGCTCCTCGATCAACCCATTCACATACATATTGAACAATGTTGGTGAGGTCAAACCTCCCTGTCTTACACCACACTGCATATTATAGGTATTAGAGTACTCTCCTGCCCATCGAACTAGGTTTGTTTGGTTGTCATACCAATATTTAAATATTTTGACAATTTCAACCGGCAAACTAGTATCATTGTTTAGTTTATTCCACAACACATTGTATGACACCCGGTCAAATGCCTTAGACAAATCCAGGAAGCACGCATATATGGGTGTGTTCCTGTCGGTATAATACCTGACAGTGTGCTTAAGGCACAGTACTGCAGACTCAGTCGATAGCCCAGGTCGAAAACCAAACTGGGCGTCATGTATATTTATATGCTGGTTTAGGTGTTTATTAAGCACACTGTCCAGTATCTTTGCCAGGATTGTGGCTAAGGAGATTGGCCTATAGTTACATTTATCAGAGGCATCACCAGTTTTACTTTTACTTATAGGTACTACTATGGTTTTCATAAGATCATCAGGTAAGTATTTGTGACGAATACAGAATGTGTACAACATTGCAAGCACCCTCGGTAGATGAACGCCCGCGTGTTGCAGGTGTTCGACGCTGAGGCCATCGTGTCCGGGAGATTTACCTTTTGTCATTTCTTGAATTACCTTTCTGATTTCTGCTGGCTTTACTTTTACAGGACTGTCGCTTAAGCGATTCTCAGCCTCGAACACCGGCTCACCAACGTTCACCACCGCGGGCTCCACTTTGAAATGGTTCATGAAGAGGTTGGCTATCTCCCCGGGTTCATTTACATTTTCAACACTTACTGGTAGGCCTATCTTAGGATTTAATTTATTTGTGGATTTCCAAAACTGTACAAAATTTTTAGAATTGTGATGAGAGGCAATTATGTCCATTTTAATTTGGTCTTTGTGATTTTGACAGTATTTGAGTTTAGCTTTAAAATGTTTTCTGGAATCACACATTAGCTTATAAATCCGTCCTGACGTAGGCTTGCCATACAAACACCATTCCTGAAAGAAGTGCCTCGCCCTCTGATGAGCATCCCTTACGTGTTTATTCCACCCCGTGACATAGCCACCCCCTTTGTACTGCCTTCTATCGCAACTGGCAACCGAAGCCTCCTTAAGTATTGTAACTATGGAATCATACATTTTGTCAATTATTTTTCGGTGGTCAATATTATCACATAAATAATCACAACAAAAACTTAATTCATTTGGGAAATCTATGTATCTTAATTTATTATTACATATATTAGAATATTTATTTATCTGTGATGGTTCCCTTTCTCCCCATATTATCCCCTTCAATAAGTTATTACTGTCATATTTGTTTTCAATTAATATTTTAGGTATGCTTTTATTTATGTTACAAACAATCTCTAATGGTACATGATCTGACCAAAACACATCATAATGAATTTTTGCACTTACAACTGTTTGCCTGGCTGCTGTCGTAGTGACACAGTGATCGAGCCAGCGTCTACATCCATGGACATCGCTGACATAGGTATACGAGTCTGCCGGCAACATCTCTGTGTCTGCTAGATACAATTGTTGTTCACTACAAAAACTCTTTAGTTCGTTAAAGAAAGGCATGTCAGGGTGAGCATTGAAGTCACCTAACATGTATATTAGGTCAACATTTTCATTTTCGATGATTGCATACATTTCACTCAAACATTCTGTAAATTCGACAAGGTTTTCACGCTCATCATTAGGCATATACACAGAAAAGATTATCATAGATCTGTCAATCAATGAAACTCTAATAGCTAAAAGCCGAACGCTTTTACAATGAACTACAGATACGCACGGAAACCGGTCCTTACGCCATAGCAGCGCGACACCCCCATAGGGACGCCCACGCAGTATATATTTCCTAATTATAACTTATTTAAAATTTCAAAACTTTATTCACTGAAAATACTACATAATATCAATTTTATCTTAGGTGTTTATATATATATATATATACACACCTTGACAAAAGTCCAAGCTAAAACAATATAATTAAAGTCTAAAATAGCTATTTCGCAGTATTTTGAGTGAATAAAGTTTCAAAGAACAATGGCGACCCGCCATACATGACATTAATTTATTTTATTTAAAATTTTAGCGTTTATAAATGAAAAACTGCCTAAACGATCCAGAATTCATTTTTAGGGAACTTAGCATCAACATTCTTAGTAGGAAATTTCATTTTGTATTTTGAATCCGTCGTAGCAAAAAGTTGAATTAAATAACTTCTTCTGAGCGCGGATATAATCCGTTCGAGTTAAACTGAATGTTGATGCCCATTCAGTACCTACTGAAAATAAACTCTTACAACTTACTGGGTTATACGTGGAAGTCATTTTGGCTATGACTGTTTTTTTTATTTCTCTGTGGTTGATTGATACATACTTATTTGGCATATGAGGTTGGCTTATAATAACTGAATTGAGAAATGCCTGTTGTGGGATGCCACGTGCGTCAGCACCTTCGCTGCCTCACACCTGGGCCGCACGGTGCGGTCAGCCGGCGCTGCTGCTGAAACCGCAGCCGTTAATAAGCGGAATAAATATGCGGCCCTGGCCTCTAATTATATTTTCATTCCACTCGCGTTTGAGGCAACGGGATGTTGGGGGTCGGAGGCAGTAGCCTTCGTCAAGGAGTTGGGTCACCGCCTACGTGAGAGGCGATGCGACGCCCGCTCCGGTTCCTACTTGGCGCAAAGGTTGTCAATCGCCATTCAGCGCGGCAATGCCGTCAGTGTTATGGGGACCTTTGCGCCTGGTATGACCCGGGGTGGCATATTTGAATAAGGTATAATTAATGTGAATTATAGTTATTAGAATTATTTCATTATATAAGACCTATTAATTGTTAATTTATTATCTATTTACGTACCTTTTTGTTGTAATTGATTAATAAAATAAACACTGTAAATTAATTAAATCTACATTAAAATGTAAATCGATGATGAAAATTAGGAGATTATTAACAAAAAATAATGGTGTTCATACAAAATCACTGAATTGTCATTTAAGTTTAGAAAATTTATTATTATTATACAGATTTTCTTGAATTCAGTTAAAGTCCTGATAAATTCTTAAACTATAATTTTACTCAGACTTTTGAAAATCATTTTTCTAAACTCTAAACGTTTTAATAGGTATATTTTCGCTGTTGTTCTTTTTGCGCTTCCGGCGGCGAGTATAGTCAGTTTTTGCCGCGGGTTTGAGATGACACAACTCTTGGCCAGACTCTAATACTTTTCAACTCTTCACAGTCACAACTTTTCTCGGTCTCCTCTATTGAGTAACATTTTCGCTAGTCTATAATTTTAATGTTTATGAAACTTCAAAAATATGTCAAATAGCGCATTGGAATATGGATCATAAGTGTATACCGCATAAAGGTGTATATTTATTGTTTTGAAATTTAAAAGGAAAACTCAGTTGAGTTTTTAATTAAAATCAAAATAAATTAAATAAAGCTTCCCTCTGATATTTTATGCATCCGTTTGCTAAATGATATATGTAGATATTGTTTTTGATCATTTATATAATGCAACTCGGCATTTTTATATGTTTTTTGAAGATGTTTTTGCTTGGCGTTCGCTCACACGACTGACGTAGCAAAATTCAAAAGTATGCGGAGCTTCGCTCACTTGAGGTTACACGGGTCCCGCCCGCCTACTTGCGACTTCTACTGGGGGGAAAAAATTTTTCTTTGTTCTGTGGGTGTGAAATTAAAGGGCTCATTATAAGGATTTCAAAAAGGTATGTCATGATTGTAATAAATAATAACTAAAAAGAAATAAATTAAAAAAAATAAAAAGCCCGCCTGCATAAAAAGACAAGTCAACTGAAATGATGGAAACAAGATTATAGTTATTAATGCAACTGTACTATAATACCTAATTATGTACAGTTGCATACAAGACTTTATCTACACCCATTTTTTTTTTCTTATTTTTATTAGGGAAACAAACAATATTTTAATATATATTGATTAAAAACACTATCCTATCCTCTATAAAGGTTTTGACTTTGACTTTGTCTTTGACTTTGACTTTCCTCTCCCTCCTCGTCATTATGTCTTCCGCAAGAGTGTTATATTATAATGTTGTACTGAATTTCATAATGCAACGCTCGCGTGGGCGCGCGGCGCTGCAGGACCATAGCTCTCACTCGGGATATCGTAATGATGGCAGTAAGCTAACTGCTTCAGAACTCATTACAGAGGATTTAAAGCATGGGTGTAGATAAAATACTAAAGGCAACATTATAACATGCAGTCGGAGGCATATTACTCAAATCATTCATAATGTCACTTTCTTTATGCATGCCTCCGACTGCATGTTATATTTAATCTTGTTTCCATCTTTTCAGTTGACTTGTCTTATTATGCAGGCGGGTTTTTGTTTTGTTTGTACTATTGTTATAATTTATTGTCCACTAAAATTTTTATATCTTTAAAGTTGGTGATTCTGAGGAATTTTAATCAAAACTAGAAGTAAAAATGTACTCTTTAGCTATCACTTATAGGTAAAAATATCTTGTCTGATTTTAGTTATTTTCTTACAAAGCAATAGTAAGTATAAACTTAAGTAAGTAATTGACTTTGTAACAAAACATATGTAATCATTCGTGTAATTTCTATTCCCGTAACGTTGTATCATATAACTAATATCATGCCTGACTGAATACCTAGAAGTCTCCCATTCCCAGGTAATATGAGCTTTTATACAGTAGAGTAGTCTGAAAGTTGCGAAAAACAATGTTTTCTCTCGAGGCACAACGCGCAGTTTGATTAAAACCTGAGGGTCTATTACAAAAAAGAATCCTGATAGTCGAACGATGTTCGTTGATCAATTTACTTGATTTTGAACCTTATACACATGAGTTGATAATGTCATGGAGTGGGACGAACATCGTACGCTTATCGCGATGTACTTAATAGGCCCGCGCTCTGACCTATTTCACCGGGGGAATGAAAAGCTAGGGCCGAGCGAGAGTAAATTAGGTTCAGTCAACCGATCTAATACATTTAGGTACTAGCCAGGGGGTCTATTACGAAAAGTTTAATGCGATACACGCAGCTGCGTCCGTGCTTCGTTTTGATTGTTTCCTATTACAAATCACTTTCGTATGCGATATTGCGAAGTAATTGCGTGAGTTTGACTGTTTTTCTTTAGTGTATCCGACATTGTTCGTTTAGTAGTGTATGAACTACGGTAGCCAAATTCAAAATGTTTGTTATAACTACAACCAGCGAACTGCGGACGATTATCGTGGCCAAGTGACTGCGTTACGCAATTGCGTACGTTATTTTCGTAATAGGCCCCCTGGGGAGATTACACTGAATATACCTTTGTTTTTTAGACGACTAGCGATCCGCCCTCGCTTTGCATGATTACTTCCTTTTTTTGCCAATTTCGACCTTTCAACAACACCCAAAAAGGAAACAAATACCTTCGAGTCGTCACCTCCACTTGCTCCAAAAGTCTTGCGGTTTAAAAAGATCGTTGTGGACAGTAACCTTACAATTGTTGTTTTGTTATATCTCAAAGGGATTAGGCAGCGTTTTCAATGAAAGCTCCCAGGTAAGGCGGCTTGAATTTTTCCGACCCTTCCAACAAATATTTCAACCAATTTACACAAAACCTTGACAAATTTATATTCATAAACTATCCTCACGAATCACTCTATCTATTGGAGAAAACCACATGGAAACCCGTGCAGTAGTTTTTAAGTTTATCGCGAACAGACAGACAGACAGACGCGGCGAAGGACTTTGTTTTATAATATTTACACAGTATCACATTATTAACTCATCCCAAAATTAGTTGCGAATTATGGACAACGGCTTTGTTGTTGCTTGTGACGATGGTACCACAAATATCCACAACGGAGACATAAAGTCGGTTCATCTACTACATTGGGCCGGTTTTAGACACCATGATAACCAGTCTGCAAGCCACTCGACCACGGAGGTCATCTGGGGCCCTATTTTTGAACGGCAGCAAGCACTCTTTACTGCTAATTTTCATTCGAAAACGCAGCAAAATCCTTATTTTTAGGGTTCCGTACCAAAATGGTAAAAAAGGAACCATGTGGGGTATCATATGAAAGAGCGCCTTTCAATCATTTTTTTCTTTTTGTTTTAAGCCGCATAGTTTTCGACTTATGATGAAAAATGTAAAAAAAATACCGTTCCCCCCCCTTAACTCCGAAGTTTTCCGAAGTTTGCAAAGAGAAAAATCTGAAATAATTCTATGTGAGAGCAGTTTATATAAAGATTATACAGGAAAAATAAAACGATGTCTCAATATAGCACACTTTTTTAGAAATTATCAAATTTCTAAAAAAGTTAATATTAGTTCCACTATCGGTCAAGAGATTGCGCTGACCTAAAACTGCAATACTAATTTTATTATTCTACTCTGCAGTATGATTTGATGGTGCAATTCTGATGGTACGGAACCCTCGGTGCGCGAGTACGACTCGCTCTTGACCGGTTTTATTTAATTGCTCGTTAGTCAGTAGGTAGTGTCAGTGTAGTACAGTGACACAAACTTATCTGACCCGGTGGTCAAAACCGGAACTTAGTGTTAAGGGTCCATAATAGGAAAACATGGTTTGCGGGGGTCATATTTTTATATAGAAAACGTAAAGTTGTAGCCACAACATACGACAAGCTAAAGAAATGCTCTAGCTTTACAAGTATCAAATTGCGTATAAACGTTACAGATGGTTGTTAAAAAAAACAGAATATCATCAAAAGCTCTTGCATAGGGTCATATTTTTGGCGTAAATAATAGCGAAAACGTATTGAATTCTACATCAAATACACTTTGACGTGCTGTAAAGTAGCTCCAATAACTTTTATTCAAGAAAGATAATGGGGAATGTCCGAAAAAATCAAATTGGCTGAATATTTTTTTATAGGTAGGAATAAGGTCCCTAAGTAATAGAAAAATGTTTCAGAATTTTCGGTTCCGTGAAAAAATTTAATCGACTTCACAAATGTACGAAAATAACAGCAGAATGGCGATTATTCCTTTGCCGCTAACTGCCAGAACCACGACACGTATTTAAAAAAAAAGTTTTGACACTTTGTGTTGAAACTTTTTTTTAATACCATGTTGTGGTTGTGGCAGGTGTTGGCAAAGGTATAATCTCCATTCTCCATTACTTTCGTACATTTGCGAAGTCGAAGAGACTTAACATTTTTTAAATTTTTTCACGCAACCGAAAATTCTGAAACTTTTTTCTATTACTAAGGGACCTTATTCCTCTACCTATAAAAAAACATTCAGCCAGGTTGATTTTTTTCGGACATTCCCCATTGTGTTAAACATAATGATGAAAAAACAACGAAAAACATCGAAAAAGTTCAGAAGTGAGGTTACTTTCCATACTCTTTAGACGTAAAGAAAAAGACAGAGACAAATGTTTCCGCATAACCGAGCCTTAAGTATTACTTATTGTAGCCTTGGTTATACTCTCGTCTATGTAGAGACGACAGCGACGCCGTCACCGAGTGAGATAAGTTTGTGCTGTTCGAGTGGGGGTTTGCACGGTTGCACCGCATGCAATGAAAATGAGTATTAAGGAAAGAGCCTTGAAAGAAGTGGTCTGGGGCTTAGCAGAGCTTTGAACTTTAAACTTACCAGTTGGCTAAATAATCGATAGGTAAATCATCTTGCAGATCATCCATAGAAATATTTATAGACCGGGCGGCCACCGCACGGTTACCTACCCCATCGAGTTACTGAATATTACCACCTTCCACGAAAAGTACACCTTAAATAGGTAAGAAAAATGTTGGTCTGCCGGGGCTCAACCTGGAGGAAACTTGGTGGTGCAAAGCTGTGCTACCTACTTTTGACCATCATTTTACCTCATGTGGTTACTGAACAAAACCTTATCGTTGCTTTTAGTCTCTATTAGTAGAGTTTATATAATTATGTCTGCCGAGCGAATTCTTGGAGGGTTCCGCAGTCCAACCATTTTTAGGGGCCGCATGGGGGTGCTATTTTACCTCATCGAGTTACTGGATGAAACCAAGTTCTCCTAGTAGCTAAGATGATCCCCTTTAAATATTAATTGGTCTGCCAGTTCGCAACCTGGCAGTTTTTGCAGTCCAACCAAATAACTACATAGTATAAAACAAAATCGCTTCCCGCTGCCTGTCCCTATGTATGCTTAGATCTTTTAAATTACGCAACGGATTTTGATGCGGTTTTTTTTTATAGATAGAATAATTCAAGAGGAAGGTTTATATGTATAATACTTGCATAATATAGTAGAGAAACACTGATAATTTTAAAGGTTTCTAATGTGTTCCGTAAATAAACACATTTTTTTGCGCTTCCATTGCAAACTCTGGCTGAATCCTACGAGATAGATCAAACAAATGTACTACAGTATTGTCCACCTTAAAAAGGTCCACAAAAACGTCTTCAATGCTATATGTCTACCCCTTAGGGATAACCCACAATAACCATTTTTATCCTTTCTTTTTATGAGAAATAATGGCTTATTTAAAAGCTATTTTAAGCAATACAACATTAATCCTTATCCAATGTACCTTAAATATATTGTGCACGCATGTGATATAGATTAATATAGCCTTAGTATCAGCACTGCACCCGTGCGAAGCCAGGGTGAGTCGCTAGTTTAATAAAGTTTGATTTTAATTTTTCTGTCTATGGACGAAATTTTTGTTTTTTATTTATTTGGTTGATTTCTGTTTACCTTTTATTTTCAAACTGAAATATAAAATACAATTAGTTTATGATATGCGAAAAACTATTCATTTTGTACTTACCGTAAAATGGGGGTATTTTGACATTACGGGGTTGGTTACATTGATAACAACTATCAATTTAAAAATCTCTTATTTCTTGGTTTCTGAACATATCTGAACAGTTTCTTATGGCGTTGGCAGCACTATACTGCGAAAAGCAAATGGCGCCCATACCATTAAATGTCTGCAGGTGTTTTTGTTAAAACATTTTTTTAGCAGTGCACTGGTGACAAGCTATTTTCAAGTAAGAAAAACTCTTAGAACCTTAGAACAACCCCATTACAGTTTTTTTACCCCCAGCAGAAGTCGCATGTTGGCGGTACCCGTGTTATATCAAGAATGCGTAGCTCCGCATACTTTAATATTGCTCCTCCGTCGAGTGAGCAAACGCCATACAAAAATAGTATAAAAATGCCGAGTTGCATTATATAAAAGAACAAAAACTATATCCACAAATATTATTTAGCAAACGGGTGCAATATCAGAGGCAAGCATTATAAAATTTCTTTTGATTTTAATAAAAAAATCAATAGATTTTCGTTTTAAATTTAAAACCCATAATAATAGAATAAAATCGAACGTTACTCTACTCACTTTGGGTTCAAATCAGTGCGCGATCCAACGCGGCGGTTGCGTTGAGATCTAGCACCGAATTCTCAATTTTTACATGTTTTTATTACTTTTCTTCGCTTTCAAGTTAGTTAAAAAAATCTGTTCAATTAAGATTGAAGGTATTAACATCGCCGATTTTTATGGTTGGTTTAAACATAAACGTATGTTCTGTTTCCGAGAAATTAAGCAAATAAGACCAGATACGGGGTCCACGGAATATTTTTTTACATCAAAGTTGGTAACATTTTTATAAATGCTTTCAATTAAATCTATTATGTATTATTTCAAGTACATTATATATTTTTTCCATGATAGCTTCACGCGCGTAATATTTCAATAATTTGAATTGAATATTGGGATCACAGAAGAAATAATGGGATTTGACCCATCTTAAGGCCTTAAATATCCAACTTTATGCTTTATGCTTTATGCTCCAACATTATGATCCATATTCCAACGCACTATTTTGACATATTCTAGAAGTTTCTTACACATTCAAATAAAGAATAGCTGAAATGTTATTCAATAGGGGAGATCGAAAAAAGTTTAGACTGTGAAGAGTTGAAAGTAATATCACCACAGCAAAAATTTGATGAGTAAATAATAAACGTATAAATAACACCTGATTTAATACATTCATCACTGAAAACACGTAAAAACAGCGCGAAATTTTAGTAAACTTAATACATAGATAGTACGTTCCAGGTGAGTGCGGGTAGCTAGCATTTAAGTATCTTGTAATGGATTGTTTGAAGCCCGAGCCGCAGGTATGATCACCAATTTATCATGTAAATGTGGAACCACTTGCATTTTTTTTAAAAAACAATTAAATTATTTCAGAGCATAAGTGAGAAGAGATACGTTTCATTTCTCATACTTGGAAAGTGATGTTTATTCAAATCGAACAGAGCGTGTGGAAAACACGGCTTTTCACACTAGGGCTGAAAATAATTAAAATTGAGCTTGACGGCGGCTGGCCGCGGCGAGTTCTATATGAAAAATAAACCTCTAAATAATGTACTAGAAAAAAAATTACTCGTCACCAGGATTGTGATCACAATGACTTCGTCGTGGGTTCGATTTTTCTGATATATTTTTAGTATTGTACAAAAATAGCATTGTGATTGCTAAAATGTCAATTAAGAAAAAACAAATAAAAAATTGTAAAAAAATGAAAATTTTCATTTCCTTTAGGCGCAATTGGTTCAATTCGCGATTGGTCCAATGTTCAAAAAATTACCAATTCGCAGTTGGTCTAATTCGCAATTGGTACAATTCGCAGTTTCGGGTTAGGTTCGGAATAATCGTTCTTTATTACTTATCTATACTATAGGACACACAGACCATACAACAAGTACTTAGTGATGGATGGATGGATAGGACACTACGATATTCTAAAAGCCCTAGTCCAGTAGGACCACGAGTATGTATGTACATGATAGTAGTCAGCAACTTTTGGCTAGCACAAGTTTTAAATAAATCAGCAGTTGCTGACCAAATATTTTTTGCTGGCCAAATAATTATACTGTTGTCTTTTTTAACGAGTGATTCTAATATAGACTCTCCCTTCCTAATCCAATAAAATCGTTTGGGGGCTCGACGAAAAAATACTTATACATAAATTTACCAGTCGAAAAAACTGTTTTTCGATGTATATTTTCTGACAGGGGGGGGGGGGGGTGCAAAGTGCACCCCTTGCACCCCGAGTTAAAAATGTGTGAGTAAAAAATGAGTTAGAAAATTGTAGAAAGAGCCGAGTTAAAAATAAGACGAGTTAATAGGAAAGTGTCAAGCATAAAAAAGAAACCAACTAAGAAAAAGCCGAGTTAAAAATGAGACGAGTTGGGAAAGTGACAAGTTTAAGAAAGAAACCAACTAATAAAGAGCCGAGGTAAAAATTAGGCGAGATGGGAAAGTGTCAAGTTTAAGAAAATTACGAAGTCGTCCAGAGGGGAATTGATTATAACAAAAGACTGATTGAATTGTATGTTTCTAATCTAGATATTTTGATAGTATTCTTTTTTAAAGACGTTGTTTTTTCATCTGTGTTTATAAAACGTGTGAACACTGATTCTCATTAAGTTTTTTTTATTAATCTGATAATGTCTGTGGTGATTGGTCATTTCTGTGTTTACGATTTTGAGTTTAGGGCTTTTTTGAATTAATTGTTGATTTTTGAGTTGTGTTTCTATATTTTTGTATGAACCTTAAATTAAGTTAAAATTAATACATTGGTATAAAATATCGAAAGTTTCTTTTTTTATTTTTTTTTCATGCTAGAATAGAATGTCCCATTATAATATTTTCATAATTATTGTTTGTTATATCTAAAAGTATACACTCTAAGGAATGTGAAGCACAAGGGTTTTTGTTGATTTCGTACCTACTTTAAAGGTTTAAAAACAATCAGAGGTGTCATTGATCAGAGGACGGGTTTACTTTGATCAATAAATCAATGTGGGGTGACATTATTTTTATGATGAAAATTAAAGACTAAAAATAGACTGCTATGTCATAACTGATTAAGATTTAGTTCTACCAATACTCTATTCAATAAACAATTCGTATCATTGATCAAAATAACCCCAATATATATGAATAGCTTTAGCGCGAAATCCTACGGGCCAGTTTTTATTTTTATTATATTTATATTAAAGGGTTAAACATAATAAAAAAAACTTTCAAACCCCGTTATAAAATATACGATGATCCTTTGATCACCCTATATTCAGCCTCAAAATCAGTTTAAATTTGATAAGCTGAATTTTTATTTCTTTGAAATGGATGGTTAAAAAATATAGTTTTCATTTTATTCTAAAAATATGTAAAAAACGATACTATTCTTACTTAAACTCATTTTTTTTCGTTTTTGGCAAGTTTGTTTTTGAAAAAATATAGCTATTTGAATTTCAAAAGTGATCAAAGTATACCCCATCTTGCAGTACTTTCCTATTTTAGATTAAGTTCATAAGCAATAACAATAATCGTTTCGTAAGAAATTAAAACATTGTGTTGTGTTATGTGTGACTTATTTGTTTCTTTTTTGACCCTGTAACATAGTCCATAACATAAGTATGTATAATATACTTCAGCATGTAAATAAATACCTACATAAATCAATACGAAGAAACAAGCAAGCAAGTAAAATTTCGTCTGTAGACTGAACATTTAACATTTAAAATAACAATAAATTTGGTTGGACTGCAAAAACTGCCAGGTTGCGAACTTTAAAGGCATCATTTTAGATACGAGGAGAACTTACAAACTATATTAAACTGGCGACTCACCCTGGCTTCGCACAGGTGCAGTGCTGATACTAAGGCTATATTAATCTATATCACATGCATGCACAATGTATTAAAGGTACTTAATTGGATGAGGATTAATGTTGTATTGCTTAAAATAGCTTCGTAAATAAGCCATTATTTCTCATAAAAAGAAAGGATAAAAATGGTTATTGTGGGTTATCCCTAAGGGGTAGACATATAGCATTGAAGACGTTTTTGTGGACCTTTTTAAGGTGGACAATACTGTAGTACATTTGTTTGATCTATCTCGTAGGATTCAGCCAGAGTTTGCAATGGAAGCGCAAAAAAATGTGTTTATTTACGGAACACATTAGAAACCTTTAAAATTATCAGTGTTTCTCTACTATATTATGCAAGTATTATACATTTAAACCTTCCTCTTGAATTATTCTATCTATAAAAAAAAACCGCATCAAAATCCGTTGCGTAATTTAAAAGATCTAAGCATACATAGGGACAGGCAGCGGGAAGCGATTTTGTTTTATACTATGTAGTTATTTGGTTGGACTGCAAAAACTGCCAGGTTGCGAACTGGCAGACCAATTAATATTTAAAGGGGATCATCTTAGCTACTAGGAGAACTTGGTTTCATCCAGTAACTCGATGAGGTAAAATAGCACCCCCATGCGGCCCCTAAAAATGGTTGGACTGCGGAACCCTCCAAGAATTCGCTCGGCAGACATAATTATATAAACTCCACTAATAGAGACTAAAAGCAACGATAAGGTTTTGTTCAGTAACCACATGAGGTAAAATGATGGTCAAAAGTAGGTAGCACAGCTTTGCACCACCAAGCTTCCTCCAGGTTGAGCCCCGGCAGACCAACATTTTTCTTACCTATTTAAGGTGTACTTTTCGTGGAAGGTGGTAATATTCAGTAACTCGATGGGGTAGGTAACCGTGCGGTGGCCGCCCGGTCTATTAGGTATAGTATAACAAATTAAATAATGGAACTAATTTATCGAATATCTTAGTAGTAGGTATTTTTGAATTTTTAGATTTTAGGCATTCACAATGCTATTTTTAAGTTTATTGAAAATTATTTTGATAGAAAAAATCGACTCACCCGTAGCAGCTCAGACGGGACTCGAACCCGCACCCTTGGGATTCCAGCCCAATGCACTGACCAATTATGCTACCGAGTCGCTAGTGGGAGCGGCGAAATTTTCTAGTACCTACTTTTTACGTTCACGCTGTAAGCCAGCGTTATTCCATCAATGTGACCTTCAAAATTTTTTCTATTAAAATAATTATCTTAGTAGTAGTTTACTTTTATTCTTTCAGTCTTATCAGTTTGTCTCGTCTTAGATTAATTTTCATTATTATTTTTTTATTCATTGTTTTTATCCAAAGCTTCAAGCGATGGCTACTCAGCAATAAGCCTTATGGAGTGTTATTTTCTGTGGACTGTTTCTCTTAATAGTACATAGAACATTTAAATCACCAAAAAGGTTACCGATTGCCGTTGTGATATAGTTATTTATCACGAAATTATAGATCCACCGATCCATAAAGTATGTAATAAACTTCGTGCCTTTCTTGCCAACTTAAGCATAATAAAAAAACGTATGACCTATAGAACCAGGCTAGCATTATATAACGCATTTGCTAATTCTATTGTAAGTTACGGTCTTTCTAGTTATGGACGAACCTTCAAGACATACCTAGACAAGATATATAATCTTCAACTACGCATACTAAAACAAGTAGTCTCACCTAATATTAAGCAGCAGCTAGCTTCAAACAATATCAGTCTAATCAAACTTTGTAATGTACTGCCGGTGCACGACCAGTTTGTGCTCCAGCTTCTTGTGGAAGAATTCTTTAATAATAATATTAAAAAAGTAGCTTCCCACAATAAAGGTACGCGGGCGATCACAAGCGGCAGGCTGGTTACGATAGCCGCAGGTAACACATATGGCAGCCGCACTGCTGACTATTTGCTACCACGTCTAATAAATAAACTTGACCCTGAGTTTCGGGAATCACTAACTATAAAAAATATAAGAAACAAACTAAAGATTTTGCTCGTTGATGAGTTTGATAACAGCGATCGAACTGGGTTTTATTATAAGTAAGCAAGAGAATGTAAAATCGTAACAATTATGTAAAAATATTAGTATAATCATAGATTTTAATACCTAATACATATAAAATAGCGGATTCTTGCACATTAATCTAAAATCTCAGTGGTTTCTAATGTGCTTTAAATGTAAACAAAAAATTGTAAAACTTTATTGATAATAAATGAAAAAAAAAAAAGATACTTTAACCCAAGTTTTACAGATCGCAGCCCGCCGTACTCTATATTTGTATATCTCCAAAAATTATATTTTTTTATTTTTCAAGGTTTACCACATGGTTTAGCTATTGTCGTGTTCTACAGCTTTGTTTGATTGCCACTGATAATAGTAAGACTATGGAAAGTGATCATACACAGATTTAAGACCAGATAAAATCCAACCATTTTCATCAGGTCTTTACCTGTGTATGGCTACTTTTTATAGTCTTACTTTTATCTGTGGCAATCAAACTAAGCTGTAGAGCACGACAATAGCTAAACTATGTAGTAAACCTCGAAAAATAAAAAAATATCAATTTTGGAGATATACAAATATAGGTAACGGCGGGTTGCGATCTGTAAAACTTGGGTTAAAGTATCTATAATTTCGTGATAATTAACTATATCACAACGGCAAACGGTAACCTTTTTGGTGATTTAAATGTTCTACGGGCTACTGTACTATAATCTTTTTGATTCATCTACGACGGGTAAAATACTTAAGGCCTATTTACTTACCTACTTAGCCTTCGGAGACAAGGGCTTTTGTCTAATCCGCGACATGTTCCTTGACTTGTCTCGGACTGGGACATACAAAAAGTCCATCTGTGTCCGTCCTAACCAGAATTCTCATGATACTTTTCAGTTTTAGGACCAAATCGGGACCTACAGGTGTCGTGTCCTTTCCATAGATAATAATAATTATACCCTGTCTCTTTCATAGATATTTGGACCTTATATCCCAGTGGGCTCCTACGAGCTTTCGTTGAAAGATCTAAAGACAAATAAAGAAGGCTATCTGCAGTTTTTTTAGCTCAAATTCTGGAAGAAGTTGATCGTGCTACTTAATAAATACCTATATATTTTCTTTAAAATTATGAATAGCTATATGCTATTATGCTGTTATCGCTATTGATATATATTTTTTTAATCATTATCTAATGATTTTTTGGCTTATTCCGTTTATCCACCCTGAAACAGCCACCCTAAGGTGGATACTCGGAAAACGCGTGTCCATCTATTCACCCCATCATACTATCAACTATAAAGAGGTGGATAGATGGACACGATGGTAAATTATATCTCATTCAAAATATTTACTGAAATTGTTTCTACTGTCTTTAATTTTTATTTTATTTAAAAGCTTGTCTCTTTTGTATCTATGTGTATTCTATTTGTATCTAGTTATTTAATCATGTATATTTTCACCCTTATAGGATAATGAAGAATTACATGATAAAAAAAAATTACCAAATCAATTGAGACAAGTCTGAAATTTAAACGATTTATTATAAAATAATTTACGGTTTTTTATGTATTTTTTATAATCGTACTTAATATATAAATAAATAATAAAATTCAAAAAGACACGTACAACGTGTGTTTTACAGTAGTTTAATTTAATCTTACTTAAGTATGTACAGTCATCGGTAGTAAATTGTACAATATAGATGTTGCGTAGTATAAAAAAGGTTTGAGTCCGTATGTAAGATGGTTTATACGGGGTGTGCGGCGGGGAGGGGCGGACGTCTGCCGGCGGGCGGCGACGGCGGCGGCGCGGGCGCCGTCCGGCAACCGGCGTCCGGATCCGACTCGGACACTGTCCATGGCTTAGCCTTCCGCGGGCGCCGCCTCCTCTTCCTCCTTCTTAAAGCCCCAACCGTCGCACATTTTTCGTAGGAAATCTGTCAATGTTGACTAACAATGTTAAAAACAATTTACAACATAACCATCTGTTAATAAAGGAAAATTGAATATTATGTATACACTACGGGGCTATTGTTGAAAAATTGCAAGAAACAATCAATCAAAAATATCATTCATTGTCTTGAACAGCACTGAAATCCTATTATAATGTCTTTCAAAATTAAATGTAGTTAATAAAGTATTTAATCGGGTAACAATAAATTAAAAAATTCCCATTTTGAGTATTAATAATACTGAATATAGCGTACTGAAATACTTAGTGGGCGATGGACTGAGGGCGACTACAAATGTTGAAAAATGGGGGACTTTAAACGTTTACGTATTTTCTGAAATCCACAGTTTGTCACCCAAAAAAAACCGCTGCCAGGTTAAGTATTTAAGTATCCCATTAACAGTCGCCTTTAATTATTTTCAGTCACCCAATTAATTAATTCCCTTAATAAACCCGTAGTTCATACAGAATTTCATGATATCGATGTTGTTATACGAAGTGTCCGAATTCACAGTACGGATAGATGTGAAGAAAAAAGTCTGGTTAATTAGAATACAATAGAATAGAACAACAAAAACAAAATAAGCGGCAGAAATACAAGAAGATTACAACAGTAATATACATAAAAAGCACCGGCGAAGCTAGACAAGATTTGCGGCAGCTGTATATTGGTTCACTTACGATCTTACAACTAAAGATATGACGAGATGTGGTCTTCTACGCCATCACCTTCTTCAGGAATGCTGCAAAGTTATATCAGGTGAGAATAAGGAACACATGCAGATTGGTAAATGCCCTCATGCGGGGTGATTTAACTACAAGACGTAACAAGATAGGAATTACTAATTTATTGGATTTTATGTTTTTTTGACTCAAATTTTAATGCAGGCAAAACGGTTTGTCTTATTCATGCAATGGAGTATTTTATTTATGTTAATCTACTGGCTGGCGGCATGGCAAACCGATTGTGCAAATTGATACATTTGGATTTTGATTGATAAAATACTAGATCATTACATGATAATTATAATATACTTACGTGCGTATGGGATCATGCCGTCGTCATCTTCAGGGTCCATACAGTCCTTAACTACCTCGTCGACTTGTGCGTCTTCCAGTTTCTCACCTAACAAATTAGAAAAAATGTATTTAATATAAAAATCTGATCGTCCTATTCATAAAAAATCCTTAAAGTAGAGGTAAAATCTATTTTATTTAAACGCTGCGAGAATCAAGCCAATCATTAATGAACTTTTCCATAGTTCTTGTGCACGATTTGTAGTGAGACAGCTCCGGAATTCAAAACAATTAACATTTGCATGACTGAAGAAATCAAGTTTGCAAACTTTTCGAAACAAGAATTTATAAAGGTTCAATTTAGCGTTTCTGTATATAAGTATCTCAAGAAATGTATTTTTCAAATCCAAGCTAAACAATAAATAAATATAAATGTATTTAAATGAAAAAAGGCATTGTGCAACTGCAAGTGTTTAAAATTAGTAAACAAAAATTTGTATTAATTTAATTATTACGGTTTCATTTACTCATCCTTAATCAAACAAATGGTTTTATTAGGTATAGACATGATGGACTTAACAAAACTTTAAATTTAGTCTTATCTTATCAGAACTTCAAGGGCGCCATTTTTTAAATTTGCAAAGAAAGTCGAGATTGAACTTCCTTAGAATATGTGAATTGAAATTGGTATCGAGTAAAATAAAATAAAATGTAATATTTTGTATTTAGAAAGTTTCTTATAGGGATGCATTGGTACATTTCTATACAAAAACATGAGATTGTGCTCGATACAAACTCGATTGTTTTTCGTGCTAAGGGCACTATACTGTGGTATTAAATAGGTTATAGCATTAAGATATGAAAAACGAATTTTCGACAATATGCTTGGTTACGACCTCGGCCACGGCGACAACTGAAGGGCACACGGGAAGAATGGGCTCATCGACATTTTTGATCAATTTGAACTAACAATTTGCATTCGATAGCCTTTGAATGGGTCTTTCAAATGACATACCTATTCAAAACAAACTAAAAGGGGCCCATTTCTCGTTAAATCGTCTCAGTAAAAATAGAGTAGGTAAGTAATAAATTTTTTAATTAGCAATTTTCTCATATTTTGCTAATTGTTAATTTCAAACTAACTATTGCATTCAATGCCATTGGCATGTATACTCAAAACAAACTAGGGTCCATTAAATATTCAAAACAAACTAAAAGAGGCCAATTTCTCGTTAAATCGCCTTAGTTAAATAAACCATTCAATTTTAAACAGCCATTTTCTCAAATTCAAATCTCAGCATCGACATCACCATAACACTAACCCTAGTTACTATACTATACTTACCAAGAGCCATGAGGGTGTGTGTGAGCTCAGCGCCGAGCATGAGGCCGTTCTCGTTCTTGTCGTACAGCTTCAGACATTCCAAGAAGTCCTCGTAGCAGCCCTGGTCTTTGTCTTTCTTTGCTTGACTATAGATGGGGAGGAACTCTTCAATCTGAAAATATAGCGTATTTCTTATTCGTCTGTGTGTTTACATATACCCAAGTCCCGTGTTTGGTCACGGAACGGCTTCTGAGGATAAAGGCAAGAAACGTGTAGATTGCTGACAGTGTGAGACACACAGATTTCACATTTTTTTACATTTGTTCGCCATTATTTTGTTCATTTGCGTTTTATTTGCGGCGGGCGGGTGGTTCACCGGAACTATGCATATTTTACCATCTATTGTGTACAGTTCGGATCACGAAAGATGACCACAAATGGCGCCCATCTTCGCGTCATAACTTATGAAAATAAGACTTTAGACAAAATAATGTTTATAACACCACTATAGAACACCCGCATAAGATAACGACACTGGCGATCGTCAACGCCCCCCACACCTCACACCGAGCACTCCTGCGCGTCGGGTAGATAAAGGGCCACCGCAGCGTTTCCGCCCCCTTCCCCTCGGTGTCCGGGAAGGTGCTCAAAGCCCTCAGGCTGAGAGTGAAAAAAAAAAAAAAAAACGTTCATCGCCAGTCGCTCGCTAGACGGCACCGAGTACGATTGCTCCCGTAGTCTGCTCAGTGTTTCCAGTGTTTGGCTTGATCGATGCCCCGCGTCATCAAGTTAAACATAGCTAGGTGGACATCGGGTTGCGTATGCCACGCGTCCTTCCCAAGGTCCATAATAGGTTACACCGTATGAAATACATGTATACAGATGTTGTATGTTGTCAAGTATAACAATAAATATTATCTTCGTACACCGTGGGTATCATTTCATGCGCCAAACCTTATATGTTTCATATATTTAAATAATATCGATATATCTATATGAATATGAAATATTATTTTTCATTTCTCATATTCGGAAAGTGATGTATATTTAAACTGAGCAGCGGGTCCAAAACTTTTCGTTCCACCCTAGGGAGTAAAAGAAATTTAAAAATAGAACTGAATTTGGTTACATAGTCAACCATAGAGTTACCTCATTGGTAATGGTTTAAAAAAATAGATAGGGCGCATTCACGAACAACAATGAATCATGGTATAAACAGCCAGTGCAAAATTAAAAATATTGGGCGGAGCGGCCGGCGACGCGGCGTGTTCCAAATTCAAAATAAGAAAAACTATAAAATATTGGCGGGATACCTTACTCTGTGACTTTGAGCTGTTGCTGTTGATTTTATATTTACTAAAAATTAGTTCATCAAGCGATTTTGAAATATTGACCCCGGATTCAGTAACAAACGAGGCAAACAAAATAATATAAAATCTTTTGCCAGTAAGTTTCGAAGGAAAAATACTTAAATGCGTACAATGATTTTATGAAGTGGCGAGCAAACAATAAAATAAAATCATTTTCAGAAAATGTATTTCTCACGTATTTCAGTGGATTATCAAAGAAAATACTGCCTTCCACTCTATGGAGCAAGTACTCTATGCTCAAGAGCACATTAAGTGCTAAACACAATGTAAACACTAATTGTTCTAATTTTTCGATTAATTTTAAATAGGTATAATAAGTATAAGGTACCAGCTAAGTACATGTTATTATTAATAAACATTTTGGAAAAAAACTACGATTTTTTTACTTTCCTTATATTCGAAATGAAAAGTAGAGTGTTAAACACGGGTCAAAGTCATCAATTCCATACTCGAACTATAGCCTATTGCTTCCTTTGGACCCTCATATAACAATCTACTATTGTCTAAAGTTTTTTCTTCATGAGTTATGACGCGAAGATGGGCGCCATTTTTGGTCATCCTTCGTGATTCGAACTATATAAGGAGTTAGTTTTTTTTTTCATTCCATTTTATATACTTTCTCCAAATAGCAACTTATTCTAATTAAATATTTTAGGTAAACCTTACCAACAGTTAAATAATGTTTGTTATCAACAGTAGTACGAAAAGTTTAATTTCCTTACATTGTGTATACAAACAGGTTTGCTTTCAAGTCATTTATTTTTACCAACCCTCTACATAGTTTTTATGGCCTCATAAAAAAGTACTAAACGAAACCCTATGAATTTAATGTTATAGCAAAGATAATTGTAATATTCTTAATGGAAACTTTATTCCTCATTGCCACTCAACCTGCCCCCCTACTCAAATGGCCAACATTCCATTCGTTTGAACGCTACGCTTACTATTAAAACTTTAAAATAAGCAGTAAACTATAAAATTACGTGCCGTAAGCTTGAAAATTCTCTATAATACATCAAAGTCTGTGATTTACATAAGTTTGCGCCTTGTGATTTAATCATATATTGCAAATATTTAAGCTTTTAAAGTAAGTGTAGCGTTGAAACGAATAGAAAGTTGGCCATTTGAGTAGGGGGGCTGATGTGCCCCAAAAAATATCACCAAAATACAGCGCTTAAGTAGGTAATTGCGTCGTGTAATAAAATGTAAGTAATGAAAAAGTAACAAAGAAATTAGGTTAGGTACACGTGTTTTCTATGTTTACATTATTTAGCGCGTCAGTATAATGGGGAATGTCTGAAAAAATCAAATTGGCTGAATATTTTTTAAAGGTAGGAATAGCTCCCTTAGCAATAGAAAAAAGTTTCAGAATTTTCGATTGTGTGAAAAATGTAAAAAAAATTAAGTCACTTCGTCTTCACAAATGTTCGGGAGTAACAGCAGTCTTTTCATTCATTCCCCATTATTCAATTATATTTATCAAGTTTCAGTTGTAGTGTCAAAAACTTTTTTTGCTGTAGAAAGCACATGGACGTACACGGTAAAAACAGATTTCTTATAAAAATACAAATTACTTTGGATCAAGACATATTCATTGAATCCAAGAAAATGATCCTCTCCCTTTAGACGTTAGACAATTATTTCTTCGTAATAGTAAAAAGTATTCTTAAAAATATGTATTTAGTAATTATAAGAATAATAAATTTAATCCAAGACATGTGTTGTTTCATTCAAGACACCGATATTTAAAATAAATAAATTTTATTGATATAAATTTGAAAAAGTCTTGATTTAAAAATATGTCTCTTAATATTTAAGAAAAAAGTTGTCTGAGTAAAAGATGAGCAGTATTTTTGTTTTAAAAATATTGCATTGGCCCAAGTAAATATATATTTAGATAAACAAATATTTCAAGAAATTGGTCTTTCTTATTTAAAGAAATCCTTTTTTACCGTGTATCTGACGGAACTAAATCGTGGATTGGATCATTGATATGGCGGAACATCCGCCATAAAATATTATGTATTCTGTGCTAAAATATTGATGTAAGTAGTTCTGTACATTAGTACAGAACTAGTGATAGACTTATTGATAGTCAATAATCTTACGGTGAGTGTCTTCTCGCCCTTTTTCTTGGTTCCCCCGAGTTTCTCGATGGTGGCCAGCGTGGGGTTTGAGTTGAGCGCCCTCAAGACGTCGCCGACGTTGTAGGCGTCGATTTTGCCGGAACCGTCGAAGTCATAGATCGAGAAGGCGAAGGATGCCCCTGAATTAACAAATGTTAAATTTAAATAAAGTCGTTTTTCTTTTAATACTGAAACTATCTCTCGATATTTAATAACGCTGCTTATTAAGAGGATTGTCAAGCAAACGGTCTCAATACAAACGGCGATAACGTTTCCCACCCTCTAAACCTTAACCTACAGCAATATGGTATGTATTTGAAATGCCTAAAAACTAGGGCTGTACGTTTTGATTTTTCAAATATCGATAATACATTTTGAAATATTTGTATTTTAGTCATTTCATCCAAAACAAAAAAGTGCCAATATTTTCAAATCTGCTAGGAATATTTACAAAATCAAAACGTAAGTCCTATTTTTAGGCATTTCAAAAATATACCAAAAATTCATTGATATAGGTTAAAGTTTAGAGAGTGGGAAACGTTATTGCCGTTTGTATGGAAACCACTTGCTTGACAATCCTCTTAAGTGGACTCATTGGACTATAACATTAAAATAAGAAATGGTAAAGCAAACGGATTTCAATGCTATTGCATTATTACCAAAAAAAGCAACGATCCTTGAAGTAATAAGCAACTCCTAATTGAGTAGAGTTTCAGTACTTTCCGTTTATCTGCCTATAGTATACAATCAATTCATACTTATATTATTCATATTCATATGTATATTCATCGTTATAAACAGGGCACGATTATTCAAAAATATCGTAAAAAAAAAAACTATTTACTATTTTTTCTCAATTAAACCTCTTAATAATCGCCTTTCAAAGATTTTTATTTGATATCATTAACGTTTCGTTAATTAATTAAAAGTTACAGTCAGTAAATTAAGTCTTCAAAGAAAAGATATTATTTTCAATCAAAGTGAAAATTTTATTTGATTGTGGATTAAGAGTCGATTTCCAAATATAATATATATCATAGTTATGGATAGTCTATTAGCAAAACGTTTGCAAAATGAAATGCCTAAAGCAAATTCTGTTTTGTGAGTCAAAAAATAAATTCATCTCAACTGAAAAAAAACCGACTTCAAAAAACCTACCTCTAAAAAGCATGAAATAATATTCGTAAAAATAAAACACGTCTATTGAAGTCGGGTGGGGCTGGAGTACAAATCCCTTTTTTTTTTATTCTAAAAGCTCCACCCGACTTCAATAGACGTGTTTTATTTTTACGAATATTATTTCATGCTTTTTAGAGGTAGGTTTTTTGAAGTCGGTTTTTTGTTTTTTTAAACAATTTTTTTATTTTTTTATTTTTAGTGTAGGTACTTTTTGTATTAGATAGTGTAGGTGTATTATTTAGGTAGAAATTAAAATCGGCTCAGCCAAACGTGAGTTAATCGCGGAGAAACATACATACATGCGGGTCAAACTGAGAACCTCCTTTTTTAAGTCGGTTAAAGAACTACACTTAAGATATCCCTTTTCCAACAAAAAAATAATTATCTTATTCAGTTCATAAACAAAGAAGTTATACGACTGATCAGCGAGGTAGTTCACACAAAATCATACTATTTTCGTGCTTTTTTCAAGATTACTTGAAAAGTACTAACCGATTTCAAAATTTAAAAAAATGGGACCAACTTGGGAGTTTACCTAATGTAATAACGTTTGAATCATTTCAATCGGTCTAGCCGTCTTCGAGTAATCGGTGTACATACAAAAAACAAAAAAAAAAAAAAACTGGTCGAATTGAGTACCTCCCTCCTTTTGAAGTCGGTAATAATTGATTGTCATCATGTTAATGCAAATGTAATTTCGCTATCTTTATTACGGATCTATATAGAAATTCCAGCCCTGCCAAAAATTGATATATTCCAGAAAGTTTTTCCGAAAATACCTAAAAGTCGGTAAGTCCAGGTAGTGCGTAGGCCGGTCGTGGGCGAACATTCTTCGCCCAGAATAATATTCCAACAGTTTCAATATATTCACTGGGAACTCATGAGTCACATTCTAATTATATCCCGATTGTAACTGTGCCCTAATTTCAAAGTGACCCCACGCGGATTTACGATAATCATACCAATTTTAAATATAAACCAACCTCTTTTACCGTTGCATTAAACTTTTCATTTTCATAAGTGCAGTCAAACTCATTATCATAATGAATGCAGGTTTTAATTGTGCATCATTCACATGACAGCTGTCCATTTATCATTCAAGAACAGCAATGTATGCATCGACTGAGCATCCCTTGTTAATAGATCAGCTGATTAAGACCACATGACGACCTTGATAATGACAGTTTGATTTATCATATCAACAAATCTGGGACAACGCATTATGTAGATATACGTTATGGAAACAGTAGAGCGCCGCGGCGCGCCATATAGGTGTAATGCCAAAAAAATGGTTGATTGACTGCAGTGAAATCCGAGCAGAGTTTCTCTGTTTGGGCGGGCGGCGAAACGGATCACGTGACGCAAAAGTTTAATTTTGGAACGCAGCGCACGCGCAACGTGGCCCTGCCACTGGCAGGGTGGTATCTCAAAGCAATGCGCGCCTTTTATGAGAAACGTGCTAAACATAGCTGCTAGTGATTATTTCCTCTGTGTTAGCTGCTACGATGCTCACTTTCATTTCATTTAAGTATGTAATGTTGTCGTAATTATCAATGCGATGTCTATAATACAAGTAGAAAATTACATTACCTAATGAATAAAAGCACTAAATTATTCACTGTTTATTTCATCAATACATTAAGTCAGACCTTAAGTTAAATAATTGTTAATGCTAGTGTTAATGTTAAGTAAATAAAAAAAATACTCACTTTCGACGTCATTCTTGCTGAGGTCGCTCTGAAAATGACCAAAAAATTTCGTTACTTTGATGTTTACAGCTTATCATGTTATTTGTGGTGTTATGGGTGTATTGTTGCATGATGCAACCCATCACTGCGGGTGCTTGTGTGTGAGCAACGGAGGTGTACAATGCCATGTTTTTTCACTATTGAATCACTACACTTTATACATTTTTTAATATGATCCGAGTTGCTCGCAATCTTCCGGTCTGCGGATATGTTTCACGAGTAGATAGCACGCTCCACGCTTCCTATATACACTTGAAGCTAACAGTCCATATTTCACTGTGCACCTTTTCACAATTTCACTGCCGTGATGACTCACCATTTTGTGTGGTGGTAGTTGGTTCCCTCCTGGTCTTCACTGGCAGACGTTCAGACAAGAAGTGGGGCTCGGTAACTTTTCGCGTGACTGTTTTAACTGGCTTAGATGGCGCACCCGTCTGGATATTTGAGATTTAGCCCAGGAATCCGCGACCATTCTATTTTCGTCCCCGTAAGTCCCTCTCCGGGGCAACTTCAGACACGTACATTATCATTAGAGCGAGCGGGATGAACATTCTTCTCACCCTTCCATACCCTCGTATTGACTCCGATTCCAATGGTATATCTACATTTACGAAAACTATTTTGATCGATCTGTGTGATATAGGTGTTATGCCCGCTCTTGGGACCAAGGTGTCAATCGCTATTCTAATTAGTAATTGATGGTCTGATGTATACCTCAGTTATGAGTATGTCTCGTTCTTGTAGTTATCATAAAGAAAGAGAAGGTTTTTCTAAAATAATGCTTTATTGGAAAAAACATCCACTCGGTACATTAGTGTTCAATCAATTTCGATCTAATTGAGGAAAAAAAAGATTAAAAGAGTAGGTAGTTCGTTCATATGTTTTCTCCACGTTCGTCGATATTAGTATCGAAGGTATAATTCTTCCAATGAGAAGAGTTGACCAAGGCCTCACTGACAGTGTTGAACTTCCAGACCACATGTCGAGGCAGATCGGAAGAGGAGCCCAATCGGCTGTGGTCCAGGAGGCTGGCTGCCCGACGCCTCGCATCTGGAGACAGCGGGCATAGTCCACGCACTGACCCCGGGACCCGAGCTTCCTGCAATTCCACATTAACGTAAACACATTTGTCATTTAGGTATTCTTGTGTCATGTGACGTCTTATTACTCGAATATGAATGAATGTCCCCGATGCTTTGGCTACGGAAAACAAGGCGACGTTGTAATAAAGTGTTACACGGTTTATTCTTACGGTGCGACCGTGCGTATAATTCCGGACAACATTTTATTATCCGGAATTAAGTACTTGATTCTTGAATAACATTGGAGGAGTAACTTTATTGATTACAAATTGCAATACAGACAGGTATCATGATCATGCAGGCATGATCTGTTTTGTTTTGTGTTTTCATACTGTGCGTTTTATCTTAGATAATTTTCTGAGCAAAGCGTAATATCGAGTAAATCTTATGTGTTAAACCCATGCTATACTTTCATGTTGTCATTTAACACTTTTATTTAATATCAAAAAAACCGGCCAAGTGCGAGTCGGACGAAGAGTTCCGTACCAAAAAATGGCAAAAAAAACACGTTTGTTGTATGGGAGTCCCCCTTTTATATTTATTTTATTCTGTTTTTAGTATTTTTTACTACAGCGGCAACAGAAATACAGCATCTGTGAAAATTTCAACTATCTATCTGTTGTCGTTATTAATATCCAGCAAAAAAACGGCAAAAAATCACGTTTGTTGTATGGGAGCCCCCTTAAATATTTATTTTATTTTACTTTTAGTATTTGTTGTTGTAGTAGCAACAGAAATACATCATCTGTGAACATTTCAACTGTCTAGCTATCACGGTTCATGAGATACAGCCTGGTGACAGACAGACAAACAGACAGACAGACAGCGGAGTCTTAGTAATGGGGTCCCGTTTTTACCCTTTGAGTACGGAACCCTAAAAATTAAAGTGTATTAAGCTAATAAATTTAATAGAAAAAATCGACTCACCCGTAGCAGCTCAGACGGGACTCGAACCCGCACCCTTGGGATTCCTGCCCAATGCACTGACCAATTATGCTACCGAGTCGCTAGTGGGAGCAGCGAAATTTTCTAGTACTTTTTACGTTTTCGCTGTAAGCCAGCGTTATCTCATCAATGTGAAGAATTACCTTCAACATTCGAATGCGACACCTTAACAGATGCCACACAATCGATTAAGATTAAATAGCTATATAAATTTTGAAATTTTGGATTATAGGTATTCACAATGCTATTTTTATATTAAGCTAATGATAGATAGATAAGAAGTTTATTTTGCTACAACACACACATTTCATACAAACAACAATACATACACTAGATTACAACTAAAATAATAATAAAACAATAAAAAAACAAAAGGACAAACAAAATTGACAATTAGCTACACTTAACAAAAGAGACTCAGAAATAGGCATGCATGTGTGTGCAGCAGCAAGAAGGGTCCAGACTCGGTGTGTAAATATTGCCTTTCAGCAAAACACCGATTTGGTACCAGCAACTGCGCTAGGTCGGGAAAAAGTGTGTGCGTGTTCGTGAGTGTCGGTTTGTATGTATGTCTCTGTGTCTGAGTGCACTGTGTGTGTAAAAATATGACTTTAAAATTGGAATTTCAATAATTATTAACAAAACAACAAAAATAGTGATAATGAAAGTGAAAATAAATTTCAGCACCCTTGGGATTCTGGCCCAATGCACTGACCAATTATGCTACGGAGTCGCGTGGGAGTGGCGAAATTAATATAAAAATAGCATTGTGAATGCCTTAATCTAAAATTTCAAAATTTATATAGCTATTTCATCTTAATCGATTGTCTGGCATGTGTAAAGGTGTCGCATTTGAATGTTGAAGGTAATTCTTCACATTGATGAGATAACGCTGGCTTACAGTGAAAACGTAAAAAGTACTAGAAAATTTCGCCGCTCCCACTAGCGACTCGGTAGCATAATTGGTCAGTGCATTGGGCCGGAATCCCAAGGGTGCGGGTTCGAGTCCCGTCTGAGCTGCTACGGGTGAGTCGATTTTTTCTAGTATTTTTTCTATTAAATTTATTAGCTTAATATAAAAATAGCATTGTGTATGCCTATAATCTAAAATTTCAAAATAAAGTGTATTATGTGCAAATGAATGTTCTTTAAAATTTTTTTTAAATTAAATAGTACCTTGCGTTTTCCCGGTGTCTTGCGACGCCACCAGCCTCGAAGGCAAGCTAGCAACCTTGCCCCATGGTTTCTGCATCGCTGCACCAAGTTGCTCTTGCGAGAACCAGCTGATACTGCCGACGTTGCCGTCAGCTCGTTGCTTTTAGGCTGGAAAATGTTTATGGCATTAGAATATTAAATTATTTCTTCCAAGGTAGAGTCGAATATAGAACCGTTACCTGTTCTGGCTCACTTTTAATCACATTTTCTTCTTTCTCCTGCACAACTTCCAGTTCTATCTCCTGCATTTCTTTAGGATCTTCTAAAATAGGTTCCACATCTTCCTCGGAACATTGATCGTAGTCGCCTAAACACAATAAAAGGAAGAAAAACAATGTGGGTACATACATACCATAAATTTAGTTTGCCTAACTACGGAATAAACTCACGATTTAATGTCAGGAAAGCATTTTCATAACGTGCCACATCGTTGTCGCTATGTTCTCTTTCATCTTCTTCGCTGCCATGCTAGGCGGGAATGCAAATAAAAGATAAGATTAATATCGGCACATTTCTTTTTTGCATAAATATTTTTGCTCTACCGATTACTAATCATACCAATTATTGGCATATCAATCTTTATCATAAATATTCCAAGTCATATTTATCAAATATCATAATATTAACGGGTAGAAATTATACTAACAAATTAGTAACACCGTAAATAAAATTTATTTATGTTTTATAGTTTAGAAATCTTACTATAATTGAAGCATAGGCGTCTAGAGCAGCGGTTCCCGAATTCTTTTGGCTTCGGAACCCTTTTTGATTAACCGATTTTCGGCGGAACCCTAGCTCTAGTAAGAAGTAAACTAACTAGGGTTGGCGCTTTTAGGAACAGAAAATAGGACAAATACAAAAAATTTTTGGGTCTATTTTCTAAATGTAAGTTGAAATCATTAAAACTAGCAGTAAAACTACTGTAGAGTCTGGTAACTGGTAAATTCTTCATTTACCAGTTACCCAGACATGTTGAATGTATGTGAATGTTTGTAATTAAAATACTCAAAATCAATGAAAACAAACGGGCGGGTCAGCAAAGTAAGAGTGTAATAAAAAAAAGGATAACTAGGTACTTAGGTAAAGGGAAAAAGAGACTTTTGATCACTCGTTAATTCCGCGTCATTTTTGCAAGACATGTCTTTTGCAATTCTGCTTTCATAAAATCTACTGAGCAACGGTTTCTGACACTAGAACATTTAAGCATCATTTTAATTTATTATATTATGATATAGTTTGACTTTAAAAGAAGGGCTTTTAAGATATAAAATATTAATTTAGTTAGAACAAAAAGATAAGTAGGATCTTGAATTTATAAACTCTTGAATTTTCGCGGAACCCCTGAGAGCCTCTCACGGAACCCCAGGGTTCCGCGGAACCCTATTCGGGAACCGCTGGTCTAGAGTTGACCATGACCATCAGGCATGCAACATGCAAGCAAGCATGCAGCAAGCAAGCAAGCATGCAGCATGCAAGCAAGCATGCAAGCAAGCATGCAGCATGCATGCAAACATGCAACATGCATGCAAACATGCAACATGCATGCAAGCATTGTGGAGCTCCGCTTGCTTCGCTCGCTCCGCTGCGAGTGGTCAAAACACTAACCGAACCTACCTATAGTGAATTTATTTTTTTCTTTATAGCGGGGGACCTCAGGGCCCCCGACCCCCCCGAGCAGGGGGGCCAGCCCCCCTGCACCCCCCGGCAAGCATTTTGCAAGCAAGCACCCAACATGCAAGCATGCATGCAAGCGAGCATGCATGCATGCAAGCAAACAAGCAAGCAAGCACGCAACATGCATGCAAGCATTATTAAGCTCCACCCGCTTCACGCGCTCCGCTACGAGTGGTCAAAACACTAACCTAACCCACCAATGTCAAAGTCAAAGTTAAAGTCAAAATAAAAATACCTTTTTAGGGTTCCGTACCAAAATGGTAAAAAAGGAACCCTTATGGTGTGACTCAGTCTGTCTGTCTGTCTGCCTGTCTGTCTGTCTGTCACAGCTGGATATCTCGAGAACTACTAATGGTATCAACTTGAAATTTGGAATAGTTTAAGATGACATTTGTCCAACTATTTCGCGAATAAGAAATAAATAAAAAAATTAATATCGTTTTACAACAGGGACTGAAAAGGGGTCTTAAAAATTTGAAGTGGGGCAACTAGGCATGTGGGGTATCATATGAAAGAGCGTCGTTTGCACGTTTTTAAACATTTTTTCTTTTTTTTTTAGGCCGCATAGTTTTCGACTTATGGTGAAAATTGTAAAAAAAAAATACCGTTCCCCCCCCCCTTATCTCCGAAGTTTGCAGAGAGAAAAATCTGAAATAATTCTATGTGATAGTAGTTTATGTAAAGATTACAGGAAAAATAAAACGATGTCTCAATATAACACACTTTTTAAGAAATTCAAAAAACAATCAAATTTTTTTTAGTTTTACTACCAGTCAACAGATGGCGCTGTCCTAAGCATGCTAACCTAAGGAAAAATATAGTTTCACTATCGGTCAAGAGATAGCGCAACCGAACACTACAATAATAAATTGGTGGCTGGTTCTAAAATAATTACCTACTATTTGCCGTACGAATAAACGAAGAATAAGTTCCTACTTAGTAATATAAACAGTTTGCAATGTGGAGTGGCTGAAACGTTTTTCAGTCACCATAAGCAGCTGTGGTTAAGATTTGTAAATTAACTGTCCGCCTGTTCGCCCTTTCAACTGTCTGCCGTTTATCCTACTTTTTTAAAGACTGTACTAAAGTAACATATCCAAATATATTTATGATTGTACGGAACCCTCGGTGCGCGAGTCCGACTCGCTCTTGACCGGTTTTTCAAATTAACTTAGTAACTAAGCACTTTTACGTTTTCCTTCGTTTCAGACTTTTTTAACTCACAAGAAGGTAGCATTAAAAGTTATTCTTCATTAATAATAATTACTTAAATTGGTTATGCTTTTTTATATTATGCTTTAAAACATTAGTACCTACCTACTTATGTACATTTTTAATTACATAGTTAAGCAAAATTATATGAACCATAAAAAAAGATAATTATTTACAACGTTAAGTTACGTAATGGTAAATTACCTTTAGACGTATAACAATTTCTGCCCTTTCCTTTTATGGTAATTAAAATTATGTTAAAGGAGATTAGAGTTAGTAAAAATTATGCTGATGAAACCTTTCTGCGTTCATAAAACTCTGCTTATCATAAATTATGCGAAAAGACTTTATGCCGAAACTGTTATGCCAAACGACATTATAACTAAAAAGATTATGCGACCGAAATGGCACCCCGTACCATCATAATTGCATCATTAAACTACACTGCAGAGTGGAATAATAAAATTAGTATTGCAGTTTTAGGTCAGCGCCATCTCTTGACCGATAGTGGAACTAATGTTAACTTTTTAAGAAATTTGATAATTTCTAAAAAAGTGTGCTATATTGAGACATCGTTTTATTTTTCCTGTAATCTTTATATAAACTGCTGTCACATAGAATTATTTCAGATTTTTCTCTTTCCAAACTTCGAAGATAAGAGGGGGGAACGGATTTTTTTTTACATTTTTCATTATAAATCGAAAACTATGCGGCCTAAAACAAAAAAAAAATTATTGAAAACGTGCAAATGACGCTCTTTCATATGATACCCCACATGCTTTAGTCACCTCACTTCAAATTTTTAAGATCCCTTTTCAGTCCCTGTTGTAAAAAATATATTTATTTTTTTATTTATTTCTTATTTGCAAAATAGTTGGGCAAATATCATCTCAAACTATTCTAAATTTCAAGTTGATACCATTAGTAGTTCTCGAGATATCCAGCTGTGACAGACAGACTGAGTCACACCATAAGGGTTCCTTTTTTACCATTTTGGTACGGAACCCTAAAAAGTTGTCAGATTTGACTGAAATTCTATGAAACTGACAGCGGGAACTCAAAAATTTTAGATAAGAAGCCTTCGAGTATTCGGCCGTTAGCTCTCACTTTCAATTATATAATAGGCATGACGAATATTTTTTTATTTTGTGTTACATAAATTACGTCTTAAAAAAAAGGACCATGGGAAAAATAATTATTTCGCTAGCATGAAAACTGCCCGAGATATCACAGCTTGAAATGCACACAAATTCGACTCACCCAAAAACGCTCCATACTAACGGCTACCTAGTTATGACGTCACGCCTAGTTAATTTGTATGCAACGCGTAGGAAATGCGGCTGATATGATGATGATGATGATGATGATGATGATGATGAATTAAAGGTATTATTATATATTTTAATAAATTTTATACTTTTTAAATGGACTTCTCCACCCAACTTTGAAGAGTCATAAAACAAATAATACGCAATATATAAAACCAAGAGGTATACAAGCTACACTAAAAGTAACGAATAAAATAACGAAATACTTTATTAGTATTTCGTTATTTTATTCATTAGTCGTCATCCCTATTTAAATTATACTCACTTCACTTTCTTTAGAAGCAGTAATAACAGCAGAAGCAGGATTTAATAATCCGTATTCGAGTATTTTAGCCATAGCTTCAGTTAGAATATCGCTTGGTCCCTCACTATTCTGTGTTATTTCAGTGGCATCACAAATAATTACACGTTCAACTTCGCTCATATCAAATAAATGATTTATGAACATGGAAGTAGAATTGTCCAGTTCAGTTTGACGCTGAAAATTAAAAATTACCTATAGACTACCTACATTATATTCAAATATACAAGTAAGCATTCTGTTGATTTTTACCATATCTGTTATAATTTCCATGTCCCCTTGACCAAGGAAAATGCTACTAGCCATCTCTTTCGCGCTTTCGCCTGAAAGAAAATTATTATGATCAATTATTTTAAAAATAAATAAAAAAGTTTCCATTGATAAATGGTAAACATCTTTGGCATATAAACAAATGAATCAAAGGCTTAAAAAGATTAAGGTTTTATGGAGGATACGGGCAAGAACTACCATAAGGAGAATATTGTGTCTATCTAAATACACAATATTTAAGAATTAACCCCGAGTCGCACCATATTTCAAATATTGTTTAAACACAATTTCCTATACAAAACTGTGTTTACAGAGGTACTTAAACAATATTTAAAAGATGGTGCAAGTCGCCCTAAGTAGGTATTCTACTATTTTCAAAATAATAAAATAGTATTTTGTATTTAAACCTGGCACTTTTTGTGGTGTAGACGTAGCGACAATGTTGGTGGTGATTTCGTTAATTTTACTAGTGATCTCTTCAGTGGAGTCCCCTTTAGAGGCACCGTAGCTGATGTTCTCTTCATCGACATTACCAAGCTTTTCACTTCTCAAATTCTTCAACATTTCCAAATAGCGCCATGGCTGACCTTTATTAGGTTGGATAAACGTTAATTTATCTTATTTAAAAATGTTGGCCTTAACAACGGTACCTATAGATTCTACAGTATTGCCCAAACTGTCCCAAATCACCAGGTCTGAAATGACAGTTTTATAACTTGGAAGAGAATGACACTGCGATCACACCCCGGGCACTCCATGCAAGCGTCGCGTTTCAACTACCTATATTACACAGACGCTACACAGTGACGTTTTTGCACACGCGCAACTGTGTGCGTGAAGTCTAGAGCTATTGAATGAGCACACGGATCGGCACACGGACTCGCGCGGTGAGCGCCCGCCGCCGGTGGGGTGAGGTAATTGATTGTGGGGCGGGGAGGAGAGTTTCCTTTCTGTACGGTGGTAGTACTTATATCTATTTTGTGCTGCGATAGAGGACTTTCTGACCTGACTCTGTAGCAGCATTAACAATGACGAAGGCTTCATCTAAAACTTGGCTCACAAGGTGGACAGCCAGCAAAGCCGCCAAACGGGACTCGCACGGATCGCCCTCGTCTAAGAATAATAACACACTTTATGATATAACATTTCCACTCTTATAATTGAATAACTAAAAGTAAATAGTATCAAGAAACATAAAAAATTATTCAAAGTAACGACATAGAAGTATATAATTGATTAAAAATTCCAAATACACACCTTCTCTGTTAGTCATTTTTTAATTTGTCGTGTCACTGTGAAATGTTGTACTTGACATTGATAATAATCATATTTATATTCTCTTTTAATTTTTAAATAATGATTTTGATAAAAAATATACATATATGAAATCGAATGAGGACATGAAACCTTTTTTGGCGAGACGTCATCCAATAACAAATTAACTGAAATAAACACTTGAAAAACCTCACATTTCTTTGTTATTATTATCCTTATCGTTAAATTATTTTAAACAACGTCTGTAACGACTCAAGAAAGCGGAAAATATGTATAATTTCTATAGTTTTTTCCTAGTAAAAAAATTGTTTTTTTCTAGTAGCTTGTTATTTTTATTAACTACAGCCACAATTTGTAATGGCATTTTTAGTGATAATTTTTACCATTGGTAAAACCACCTTTAAATTAATCGAGTTTACTGTATTTGTAAGAAGCAGTAGGTTTTTTTTACTCTAAAGTTTCGGATATTTTAAAATTTTCAGAAATATTTCTTTGGAAAGTAACTTTTGATCTCTTAGTTATGTGTCCATCGATATTATGAATTATTCATTGTTTACTGTATTTGTAAGAAGCAGTAGGTTTTTTTTAACTCTAAAGTTTCGGATATTTTAAAAGTTTTCAGAAATATTAACTAAGAGATCAAAAGTTACTTTCCAAAGAAATATTTCTGAAAACTTTTAAAATATCCGAAACTTTTGAGTTAAAAAAAAACCTACTGCTTCTTACAAATACAGTAAACTTGATTAATTTAAAGGTGGTTTTACCTTTAAACTCAATGCTTTTTCAGGTAAAGTCAGTGAAAGCTTTACCTTAATATATCAAGAGACAATGTGTGCACTTAACAATGGAAACAATCTACAAAGTGGTAACAGTTTAGTGTGACCGCTCCCTACTACCTACTTCTATTTATAAATTGCCGGCACTGAGTGAACATTGATATCAGCGTCAATCTTGGTAATTCTACTCTAAAATAGTCATTTAGAAGCTATTGTTTACATCGTAATCAATTCTTATAAAATACGCGGGGTTCGCAGAAAAAAACTATTTAAAAACATAGTTTCTCGTAGCTACGCCGTAGCATCGTAGCATCGTAGAAACAAATTGTGAAATAACAGGATATGCCATCATTTTTAGGGTTCCGTACCCAAAGGGTAAAAACGGGACCCTATTACTAAGACTCCGCTGTCCGTCTGTCTGTCTGTCTGTCACCAGGCTGTATCTCATGAACCGTGATAGCTAGAATGTTGAAATTTTAACAGATGATGTTTTTCTGTTGCCGCTATAACAACAAATACTAAAAACAGAATAAAATTAATATTAAAGGGGGGCTTCCATACAACAAACGTAATTTTTTTGCCGTTTTTTGGTACGGAACCCTTCGTGCGCGAGTCCGACTCTCACTTGGCCAGTTTTTTTTTAAGTTCCTCAAATAATTAATTTAATTTCTTGCATTATTGTATTATCAACAAGTCGATCAACATAATATATATCCGAACCTCATCGGGTAAAATACCTTTACCCGATGAGGTTCGGATTTACCATTTTAGCACAGAATTATATTTTTTGTAAGTAATACCATATAGCTCGGACACATGTTGTATAAAAACTCATCTTAACCCTGCGTTAATAAAGAAAAGTCAAATTATTAAGGTAGTTTAATTGACCTAAATTCTAGACGTTTCTCCAGACAGTCACCAGTAGTTCCCATAACAACGCAACGGGAGGCTGCGCGCAGATCAATGAAAACCTTACAGGGTTGTCAATTGAGGCTTAAGAAATGCTGGGGAAAAACTTAAATTGAAGAAAAAAATCAGCTGCTAGCACTATTCCAAATGGTTTTTTTTTGTGTATAACTTTGTATATAATTTCGTATTTCGGTAAATTATCTGATGCAAATGGCACAGTGACGTCAGGACTCAAAGAGAGTCTTGCTTGGCACCCGACTATGTTAAAAATTGCCTCTTCGGTCTTCGGTTTGTCGTGATCTAATCTATGGTTTCAATAAGTAGTTATCGACGTTATCGTTATATTTATTAAAGTTACCGAAAACTTGCAAGAGTATTTTGCTATACTTTCATAGAAAACTAATGTTATATTACCATAGAATTAAAACAGAATTATGTACTTTTCTTTCTTCGTGAGATTCATGAGGCACATAGCAACATACTAGGTAAAACGTGATTAAGGGTCCCCCCAGACCTACCGGTTTCCGTTCTTTGCTTTGCTGTTCGGCAATGGACCGCCAAGAGGTTCATTTTCAATCTATCGCATATTTTCAATCAAAGTAAATTTCACATATAAGAATGTTCTTGTGAGCTTTGTTCCTTAAACAATCATTATGAAAACACAAAAAAATAGTTCAGATAGGTAATGATGACACCCACACCACAACCCTGTTCACAATTTATATAAATATGCGATCGATTTATTTTTAGCAATCGGAGACCATGTTCAGTGTTGCATATCTCCCAGAGGCTTCCTACTTCGCAACCCAGACGACGATATTTGATAACACCAAGCTAATGGCTATCTTGCCAATTTGGTCTGGTCCAAATATGCGATAGATTGAAAATTACCCTGGTTGGCCGGCGGTCTAAACAGCAAGTAGAACAGCAAAGCAAAGAAACGAAACCGGTAGGTCTGGGGGGACCCTAACTTTACTTCAATTTTCCCTGATATAATAAATTCAAGCGGATATAAAGTGTTGAAAAATAAATAATTCAACCCCAATATCAGTGCCAACCCTGCGCTCTCGTCTCATACGAACTGCGCACAACCTCACTCTGGACTCAGCTGTCCCGGGGTAAATGCGTGCGTCGCGACAATCCAGGGTGCCGCCGGCTCACAACCCCTGGTTTACCCCGCTATGTGACCTATCTTCTCTGTACTACTCGGTACGTACGGTGCTCTAGCTAGATTCTAGACTAGCCCCCTTACTAATAAAGATTGAATAGCAGATGTTTAGTTACACAATGGTTACTCTCTGTCAAACTATTTGAATTTGACATTAAAAAGAAAGTGACAAAACACTGTGTAACTATGCAGCTGTTATACAATCTTTATTAGTAAGGGGGTAGAACTTTTGAAGAAGGGTAGCTACTAACCAATGCTGTGTTGTCATTGGGGAAAACGCCGCCTAATTGTTTATGTGAAGTACCTATTAGAAATATTATTCAAATACTAATAGTTTGCTAATGTTTTCATTAACTTTTAAATTCAATCGGTTGGTTTACGAGTTCAGTAATAATAATAAAAAACTGGATCCCTGTTCCTCAATCATCAGCTGTTGCTACTTGCATAGATTATGTAATCACAGGAAGTATGTTTTTTGTTTTAATGCAATAGGTACCTGCTTAAGCTGGTTGTTTTTTACATGACTGCTCAAAAAGAAGTGTAGGTATATGGTTCAGGCTTCATGTTTATGTTTGTGGGTAGGTATGTGAGTTTCTTTATTCCACCCATATTCCACCATAACTTTACTCAACGGATGTATGTTTTCATGTATCGTTAGAATCCTTACATCATTCCAAATGACACTAGCTATATTTTTTTTTAAATAGTCAATAAAGTATGACGCCATTTTCAAATGTGAAAAAACATTTTTTTTTCTACAAATTACAATATGGGCATCAAATGAAAGGCTTAATGAGCACATTTCAAAACTATACAGGGTGGAATTTCTTAATGCCACCTGAGTTCTTTAAAATAATAAATTTATGTATCCAGCAACATGGGGCCAATTTCAAACAACTAATTAGTTAAGCTTTTTTCTCGTTTAATTAAAATAAAGTTTAGATTTAATGATTTTCCTTTCATTTAATTTACCATGTTTGTTAGAGAGATTTGAACCTTATGTTTGACCCTAACGATTGATAACATAAAAGCACAGGGTGTTGTTTTTTTCGAATTTTAGCTGGTTCGATTCCTGGGTGTGGGAAGCATATGTTAAAAATCTTTGAATGCAGTTTGTTTTGTTTTCAAAAATAAAGGAATGTTTCCTTTGAAAGAAATTTGCTATCTCTATTATTTAGAGTACTTTCCCTCCAAGTGGCATTAAAAAATTCCACCCTGTATAATTTGTCATTAAAATGTGTGAAATAAAAATAAATTAATTTAAAAAAAAAACACGACTGCCCTGCCAAAAACGAACTAATAAAAAACGGTCCCCCGACTGCAATGACACTTGTTATTGAACTTTTTAGTTCGTTTTTGGCAGGGCAGTCGTTTTTTTTATTTTTATTTTTTTAACATTATTACTATGCTAGAAAATTTGAATCATAGCTTTGATTACTTATAGAAATGCCAGTGTACCTACCTACACAAAATATGTCAAAGATTTTAATCTTTTTTTACGCGGATTTTGGAAACAATCATCTTTTGTAGTTAGACAGTTTGACGAAAACACGACATAATTTGGTCGTTTATGTTAAATATATTTTTATAGAACCACATTTTCTGCAAATTTTTCCATCAGAATATGCGAAGCATTAAAAGTTTTTTCAACCATTTTTTATCAGATATTTTCCAAGTAAGAGAAATGAAAGCTAAGGAGCTTGCCGAAGATGATGCCATCGAGGAAGACGTAGTTCCGATTCCGGTACAAATATTCCTGTGGCGGCAGACTGCGCCGTTCGTGCGCCCGCGCCTAGGAAGAGTCCACGATGATGACTGCATGGTTAGTAAAAACTTTTTACAAATATAACCTTTGAACGTAAAAAAATACACACTGTAAAATTTCATAACGATACCGATAGTATTATTAAATACCTGTGAGGTACCTTTTAAGTATAGTTTTACATAATACACCTGCCCCCCTACTCAAATGGCCAACTTTCTATTCGTTTGAACGCTACGCTTACTTTTGAAGTTTAAATGAGCAACAGACGATTAAATCACATGTCGCAATCGTATGTAAATCACAAACTTCGATGTATTGTATGGAATTGACAAGCTTACGACACGTAATTTTATATTTTACTGCTTATTTAAAAGCTTTAATAGTAAGCGTAGTGTTCAAACGAATAGAAAGTTGGCCATTTGAGTAGGGGCCCTTTACAGTAGTAGGTAAGGGTGCATCTACACGATGCATGAGGCGCGGGTTACTTACGCGGCGGCGGGAAAAATCTGGACCCGCTCACGTGTTTCCATTCCACTAAGGACATGCACATCAAAAAAACGTCCTGATTAGGTGATAGAAAGGAATAAGAACGATCGCTTACTTTTTTGAATAGATTTATGTGACACTTTATTATTAAGCAAAAAATTAAAAGAATTGTTAAAAACATGAAATTACAATTTGATCTCGTTTATTGTACTCCCGTACCTGGTACTATGATCTAGCTAGACTCTAGCTAGTGCATGAGATCCCAACCGAGGATACCCGGCTCTCACCCAGGAGGCTTAAGTTTGATTCTCGGTACGGGAAACTTTTTGTAATAATTTTACAATTGCGTAAATAAAAAATTGTTGATCACAGTTCTGTCAGAGAGCTCCCGGGCATCATGTAAGTATACACAAAATATAGGCACGCACTATTTTATTGGTCAAAAATTCATTATTTTATTTGTTATTTTTTTAGGTGCACTAATTACCTATACTAACAAAAGCATGTAACACTTTTTGGGTTCAATTTGTAAAATTAGTACTTTGCTTAAAACAACATTGATTTGGTCAGTATGTACTTATGTGAAAACTACACAAACTGGTTCACATTTAGCCAGTTGAATTTTCTAGTTTTTATGCAGTAGGTACCGAAGTAGAAATTTTTTAGGTCAGTGCTAAGTAGCTTTATATTATTTGCATTTTTTTCGACTTACTTAAGTAGCTATCGCGGTAACAAATTATCGATTGTATTAAAATGAGGAGGATTCGGAAGCTTTTATAAAACCCGAGCTATACGGGCTTTCCGTAAAGAAGCCCGTGTTGTTCTAAGAATGTCTAAGATAAAACCATTTTAAAAACCTAGCAATAAAGCGCTATTACCCAGAAAAGATGTTTGTACTTTTGATTTCTGCTATTTCTTTTCGACATATTCAGAAAATTAGTTAATTTACGTTTTAAAATAGCTTTCCTAATAGTTTTTCTTCATTTAACTTCAGAAAATATTTTAGGCTGAATAATACAAACATATGTCAGCCTAGCATTATTAAAAATAATAATGTCGGCTGTCAGTGTCATCTGTCAAATTGTCTGGGTGCATTCCTATAGACTAATCGCTGAGTCATCGGTCACCATAGAGTACATTTGATGAAGCATGGATTATAATTTTATTTACAGTAGACGGCAAATATCTTGAAAATGGGTGGGGATTGCGCAGAAAGTGTATTTTGGGTATGCGTAGCGGTGAGGTACAGGGGTGGTGGTGTGGCGGTGGCGGGCGTGATGGGAGAGGGGCGCAAGCTATTGGTCCCTCGCAAGTGCACATGCGAGAATTTATCCCCACTCCGTCAAAAGAGCGTCAAAATGTTTACCGGAATCTGTAGTGTACCATTAAATTATTTGTGAGCATGCGGTTCTCCGTGCCACTGAATAATTCCATTCTAAAACTACCTAGAAGTAATGTACCGATGATATACGTTCTTATTTCAGATTTCAAATCGATTGTACCGGCTTCCCGGCAGAATGATTGACAAAAGCATGTGGCACGGAGATTCGCCTGCTTTGAGGTTATGTTTTTTGTTAAATCGTCGAATTCCAGATCAATCGGAGCCTGTACCGGTGGGTTGATGTATTTGTAGCCGTTACATATTCATTGTAACAGCTACAAACACATTTGTTGCTCATGTAACGCAACAGGGACAAAGATATGGCGATCTAAAGTTTTAAAAGCATGCGACTCTCCGGCCCACACGCTTAAGTCTAAAATACTGGTGAAAATTGTATTAAGATTAAAAATAAGCAAGTTTACGTAACCGTTTGATCACGATAAACGGCCCGAAAACATATTTTCACTATATCTTCATTCGTTTTAGAGAAATAAGTAAATTTATTTACTATGATTTATTATGAATAATCAGTGTGTAGGGTGACCATATCGTCGGTCCGTAGGAATCATTAGGCTGTTTCTAATAAAATTCAAGTTGAACTACATAATGTTGAGGGTTGATTTGCCTACATACTCGTACGTATCGTACCTACTATCATACTGTTACTGACTATGCAATATTGCAATATTTTTTAGGGGACGTAAAAAGGTGACTTTTATCCTAATCGAGATGACAAAATACAAACAAACAAATGAGAAAGTAGGTAACCTTATAAAAACGTGTTAAAAATGTGAACGTCATAATTGGTATAATAATTGCCCACTCAGTACCAGTCACCCATCATCATCAGTATCAGTCACCCATTAATTTAGGTCTCGGTTGAATGCAACCGAACTGAGAACTTCCTTCGTTTTTTGAAGTAATTAGTCTTTCAAAATAGGTATCTAAAAACACTTCAACTTGCATTTTAGACCGATCGGGATAAGTTTTTAGCTTTTAAAAATATTAAAGTTTGTTTTTTTCGTATATAGTTTCTGCACCATTCACTTAGCCTAATACATGAAATTGTGTCATTTTGGTTTGATGCATAAGCCGGGGCACCGCTGTTTGCTGCGTACTTCAAGCACCGCTGCTACGTACTTTGCCGTTCGAGTGACTTTGGGTAAAAGAATTTGTAAAAAGTAGCCTCTATTTCGTATTGCCAGCACAATATCCCACTTCAAATTGATTCGCCTAATTTAAAATAAGTTACACCCGATTGCACTAAACTTAAGGATCGCCTAAGTCTGTTCCTAACTACAACACGACCAAATTAAAACGGTGTCAAACTTAGCGGTCATGTAGCTGTCACTCGCCTACTTAACTTGGTCGAGTTGTAGTTAAGAAAAGACTTAGGCGATTCTTAAGTTTAGTGCAATTGGGTGTAAGTGACTTAAGTGACGCCTACTGATGGGGAAAATGCCGGACATTTTTGGCAGATTGGGAATATTCCTAATAAACGCCCATAAATTCCCGCCCACTGGGCATTTATCTGGGCATTTATTTTTTGTTACAAAATTGATCTACAAAATTTATTTAAACATTAAAATATAGTTAATTTTAATTAAATTAGTTAAGATTATCGTTCATAAGTTTATATTTTCATGAATTTGGGTATCCTAATCAAAATATTGTATGTGAATCGTAGACGTAAGTATATATTTGTCACAAAATCTTCGAAAGTGGTAAAAAATATATAAAGGAAAATAATCATATGAAAATACAAGCAGAGAAGGACACTCCCGATTTAAACTCGCTTGGCCACCCCGCACCACTCGGTGAGGTTAATACTAGTAGGTTGCCATTCATCGTTTTTGCCGAGAAACAAAACTTCGTCAAACAACGGTATTGGTGAGAGCACACGAGAGCGATTCCCTACATTCCCGGTGTTCGCCGATGGGCGAAACTTATGGCGAATAGCGAGAGCGACGAATTTGTGCGAAATGACGGCATAAGTTGTGTTGTTTTTCCTGCCACGACCATTGATGATTTTATCATATCTTTAGGTGGTAAAAAATAGCTTGGATTTTCTACTATTTATTACCCCTGTTTTGAAAATTTTACCTACTAGATATAAGAGATACACTGGTCGTGCTGGAAAGAATGCTACCTAACACGACCACCTAGACTTTTGTGTTATACTTGCATTTCAAAATGTATATATTTGCGTAACATAGATTAGAATACTAGGACTACTACTTAACTATTTTTTACACCTATTTAGGAATTTCTTAATATAAGGATCACAGCGATACGAAGGTCGTGCTGGAAAAAATACCTCTGTAGCACGACCAAACTTAAACTATTATTGATTCGGGGATTTCAAAAAGGTATAAAATAGTTTAGAATATTTACTATTTTATTTACACCCATTTTGGAATTTTGTACTGTCAAGATCATAGAACACGATACGAAAGTGATTCTTTCCAGCAGGCCCTTAATATCACTATGAACATGGTAGTACAAAATTCCAAAATGGGTGTAAAAAATAGAAAATATTCTAAGCTATTTTATGCCGTTTTGAAATGCAAGAATAACACGGAAGTCTACGTGGTCGTGTTAGGAAGCATTCTTTCCAGCAAGTCCATTATCTTAGATCTAGTAGGTAAAAATTTTCAAAACAGAGGTAATAAATAGTAGAAAATCCAAGCTATTTTTTACCACCTAAAGATATGACAAAATCATAAATGGTCGTGGCAGGAAGAACAACACCATAAGCTTTGTTTATAAATCTGTATTATCTTATCATAAGTCTACCAGTAAACGAGTCGGAATAAATGGTTTATTAATCAAAGAAGTAAATTAATCTTTTACTCTCATTGTGGGATGGGAACTATCCCCCAAATTGGAAATACGAAGAATATTGTTACATTAATCCACGTTATCCACGTTAACGTCATCCGCTTAATTATTTAATTATTAATTTCAATAAGATAGGGTCTAGGAAATAAAAAATATACGAAATCCAATTGTTTTCCGTTCTTGGATTTAAATAATGGCCGCCAGGTTTTTATGTAATTTAAGGGGATACTAGGTATACGTATACCTATAGAAGTAAAGATTATTTATCTGACATTTTGCTGACATCCGTAATGCATGACCTACCTACCTACCTTACTACTATTCTTATTAGTTAAGTAGAAAAAAAGGTAGGGTATAATCGCAATAAAATTCTTTATGCCGTGGGTGGTACCTAGGCATAAAATTTTACATTGCATTAATTCTTTATAACATTGATTGAACCCAAATATACAAGGTCATTTTGTCATTACGGTGAATGTCGGCCAACTGGTGCGAGGGACAGTGGGAATCTGGAGAGATAGTTCGCCTGTCGTGTCGCCTACTATACATAAAACTTGGCGAAACTACCCGAGAACCCTTTGATGTACCGACACGACACGGAATGGATAGAAGGCGAATATAAGCGAGTTTTTAAAAATGTTGATTCTATTGACCTTCGTTTGCTTAGACTTATCAGTAAAATATATACCTACCCAAAAGTCAAATTATAATAAATGTTTGTTAAATAACTAATATTTCATTTTATTTCCTTAAAACTTTCTCATTTATTCGTTGTTGAACAATCGTTTTTTTCTGCCCACAGATTGGGCATTTATTTGGGCATAAAAGATTTATGCCCAATGTGCCTGGGTTTTTTCCCAATTTTCCCGCCCGGGCAGAAACACTTTCCCATCTCTAGTGACGCCTAAGCATAGGTACTGAAGTTCGGCGACACATTTGAAGTAACGAGTAGGTAGGTAGGTAAGAAGTATACGAACGAATATAAATACATTTGATGATACTGTGGCCGCGTTCCGAATCACGCTCACAGAGCTGTTAGCGCGTATCCGACCAAATTAAATAGTCACAAAATATTACACAGATAGGGTATTTGTGTACCTACTTCATTTAATGGATTATAGGCTAACAGTGCTGTTGGCGTGATTTGGAAGTAGGCATGTGTTATTATTGTCAATTACAGTCTCATTGATGAGATGACATCATTAACATTCTTGTACTCTACCTCTTGCAAAGTTTAAAAAGAAAGGATTACCTACCTACTGTAACAAAATATTTTTTGAGGGTAAGGAAATAAAAACCGGTCAAGTGCGAGTCGGACTCGCACACAAAGGGTTCCGTACCAAAAAACGGCTAAAAAAATCACGTTTGTTGTATGGGAGCCCCCTCAAATATGTATTTTACTAGCTGACCCGACAGACGTTGTCCTGTCTTAGTTATAAATATTAAATTCGAATTGGTATAAATTATTGAAAAGTTTAGTTCAGAGATTAGTAGGTAAGTACCGTTCCCGTTTCCGTTTTCGTTCTCGTTCCCGTTCCCATTTACTTTAAAACCCAACAGCTTTATAAATAACCAAGTACCTATACATCACTTGTTATGTTAGTAACGTGTATGTTAGTCTATCCAAACTTACTAATAAGGCGTGATGGCTCTGAACTAACTGTGATGAGCACTAAGAAATTCAGTTTTCTTATAACCTCTTTGTAAGAAAAAAAAAATTATTTTACATGTATTTTATTAATAAAATAACTCCGAACGAAGCATCTGTTTTATTACATCCTTGGTTGTATGTTTTTTTTTATCGTTGTTCGCGCGTATCTTCGACATTTATGGACCGATTTTGATGATTCTTTTTTTGTTCGATTCAATTTTTTTGCGAAATGGTCCTATTTATGTTTTTTTCAAATCGGTTCAGTAGTTTTCAAGGTATCCTGAAAACACTATGATTTTGCATCAACTAACTTGACTATTTTGTTATTTATGAACCGAATAAGATGATTCTTTTTGTTGGGTAAGAGGTACTTTTAGTCTTTTTAACCGACTTCAAAAAAAAGAAGGTTCTCTTTCAGTTTGACCTGTATGAATGTATGTTTCTCCGCGAATATCTCACGTTTGACTGAGCCAATTTTTCTACCAAATAATATACTTACACTACACTACCTAATAGAGAAGGTACTTACACTAAAAACAAAAAAATAAAAATTGTTTTAAAAAAAAAAAAAATGTTTTAAAAAACAAAAAAACCAACTTCAAATAACCTGCCTCTAAAAAGCAAGAAATAATATTCAAATCATTAGATATGCATTATCATTGTTATATAATAACAACACGTATATTGAAGTCGGGTAGGGCTTTTAGAATAAAAAAACGAAGTTGTACTCCAGCCCCACCCGACTTCAATAGACGTGTTGTTATTATATAACAATGATAATGCATATCTAATGATTTGAATATTATTTCTTGCTTTTTAGAGGCAGGTTTTTTGAAGTCGGTTTTTAGTTTTTTTTAAAAGGTAAGTAAATACTAAAGTTTAATTTTTCAAGTTTTGACTTATGTAGTAAGCATAAATTACTTTACAACCATTGAAACTTGTCTCAAGTAACAATACAAAAACTCACATACATACAAACGTAGAGCAGTGTGGAACAATGCAACACCAAAAGCTCTGAGTCTCATATTTCTCTCATTTTTAAAGATATGAATTCCGTTTTTAGAGGAACGGAATCTACTTAATTAGGTATAAAATGGCAGTTATAGTTTCATTAATAAATAGATACATAAACCAATAAGAAGACTTTTAAAAGAAAATGGGAATTGTTTCATTGTGTCCACCTAGGTGTACACAATGAAACATCCTATGTCCAACAATGAAACACTGTTATTAATTTTGACATTTTCATATTTAGTGGAACAAGTAAATGACAAAATCTGTTGAATTCCAACCGATAAAGGTTTTCTCAAGGTATTGCACAATTATTCAGACTTTAAAAGTACCTATAGGTTTATCTCAGGTACAATGATTTGTGTGTGACTTAAAGATAAATGAGTCTAATTTTTTTTAAATCGTAGTTATGTACCTTTTATAGGCAATAACGATTTAAAATCAACAATTACTTATAATAGGCATTAATGTCTTAGGTAAAATTCTACATACTAAAAGATTAATGAGTCTGAAAATCACAAATATTAGGTAGTAGTAGTGGAAACACTGTTACATTGTGTCCACCCTTGAGCTGTGACATTCTTGGACACCTGGGGTATTTTAGAATAACATCAAAAAATAATCTACCAAAATCGAACAATTTATTAGGTAGTATCATAGTTATTCTGTGGTAATGTAGTCCACGTGAATCTATGATACATGTACAAATATATTGATTAAAAAACACATTCGATGAGAAAGGCAACTGTCAAAAAAGCATTTTTTTTAAAAGCCCACGACTTAGGACAATTATTCTTAATGAAGGCTTTACAAAGTGACATTTTAAAAAAATAGTAACTATTTGCCTCTAGATGGCGTTGATGGAAAGAGAAGTGTAAAAATTGGCTTTTAAAAATAAACGGCCTGTACCAAAGAGGCAAATAAGCGTTCGCTGGCTGACATCTGGCCAAAGAGAAACATTTTAGGGTAACATCAGATTTGCCTGCCTACCTGAGTACTCTTCGAAGCTGAGTAAAAAAATCACATTGACACATACATTTTTATCAACGCCATCTTATCTATCGAGCATACAGTTTTTTGTCATTTTGAAAAACCCTAATTGAAAAACAGTTTGGTTAATATTTTTACAAAAATCCTCCGACTAAAAGTAATGAACATACTCTGTCTGTCAGCTTCATCATCAGACCCTGGACTTCGTCTCCCATTAGAGTACTCGTCAAAACAATAGGGATGACGACTACTGAATAAAATAACAAAATACTAATAAAAACCGTAAACATATTGAACTTTTAGAGTAGCTTGTATACCTCTTGGTTTTATATATTGCGTATTATTTGTTTTATTACCCTTCAAAGTTGGGCGGACAAGTCCATTTAAAAAGTTTAAAATATATTAAAATAAATAAAACATTTAATTAATCCATAAAATTTATAGCAAATTTGTATAAGAAACAATTTTGATAAACACAATTTTTAATATAGCTGCCAAACTTTCCTACGCGTTGCATACAAACACCTAGGCGTGACGTCATAACTAGGGTAGCCATTAGTATGGAGCGTTTTCGGGTGAGTCCAATTTGTGTGCATTTTAAACTGTGATATCTCGGGCAGTTTTCACGCTAGCGAAAGGTAGCGTGAAAAGAGGTAATTTATGGAACATAAAATAAAAAAAAATTTCGTCATGCCTATTCTAACGAGCCCAAACACGATGGGGTTGTAGGTTTTATCATAGAATTCCTGTGGGCTTCTTCCGGCTTCATCATCAGATCAGCTCAATGACACCATAATATTGCATTGCCTTCCAGTTCTGACCTATTTTCAAAGTTTCAAGTCTCTAGGTCATCGGAAAGCTAGGATAAAATCGTTCGCAATATATATCTATAAATATTAGGTCTTTACTTATGAACTTGCCGATATTTTGTCACATACAGAGAAAATAATAACTTCTATGTTTTAAAACATTTAACAATATCTTGATTTACGTATGTCGAATTATGACCATGATAGTCAACTATCAGTAAAAATAAAGTCCTTTTTTTAAGCTTTCATAGCATTAAAAAAAGATCTTGAAAGTTACTCTTTTTTTTGTGAGCCAAAAAAGGGTGACCGGAGGGGTTGTAACTTAGCCAAAACTTATTTTTTTCGCTTATCGTAAATGGAATAGGTTAGCATAGTGTTCAAACATTAGTACATAAAAGTTTTGTTACAAGAGTGTTAACGGTTGTTAAATGAACAAAGAAAATGCTAGTATGAAAAATGCAACTTCTTGAAAATTCTCCATACAAATCGGCAATTTCATAGGTAAAGACCTATTATATACGGTTACGAAAACCTGCTTATTTTTAATCATAATACAATTTTCACCAATATTTTAGACTTAAGCGTGTGGGCCGGAGAGTCGCATGCTTTTAAAACTTTAGGTCGCTATTGCGTTACATGAGCAACGAATGTGTTTGTAGCTGTTACAATAAATATGTAACGGCTATAAATACATCAACCCACCGCTACAGGCTCCGATTGATCTGGAATTCGACGATTTAACAAAAAACATAACCTCAAAGCATGCGACTCTCCGGCCCACATGTTTTTGTCAATCATTCTGCCGGGAAGCCGGTACAATCGATTTGATATCTGAAATAAGAATGTATATCGTCGGTACATTACTTCTAGGTTGTTTTAGAATGGAAACAGAACAGATATATACAGTACTATGGGCAACAGCTTCGCTTAAAAAGTTAGCAAAAAAATTGTGTGCGCACGTATCCCCCTGCACGAACTAAATATATTATGTTATGACGGCGGCGGCGCGGCGTGCAACCGATTTTAACCTTAAGAGTTGTGGTTAAGTGACGTTGTTGTCCATAGTACATCTGTATGAATTTCTAAAACAGGAGATGTAATTCTATAGAGTACCTACTTAACCAAACGAAAGGTGCGTGTTCGTTCGTATCGTGACGTGAGACTTATAGGTATGTACGTACTTAGTATCCAACCGAAACGGACGAGCTTCGTCGTCCCTCGCCACGCGCCCGCGCCTACTCGCTTCGACCGCAAACTTTTTGAATACCTACCTACCTAGCAGTGGCGAGGGGTGAAATTATACAGAAGGTAAGCCGGTCTACAAAAATATTATGATCCGCATAGTGGATCAATGGGGTAGGATTTCTAAAAGGTAAGCCGATGGGAATCGGCTTGTATGGACCCTTCGCCACTGCTACCTAGGTATAATCCATGCATGAAAATGACACAAATTCATTCTGTCCATCACTCATGTATTTAAGATATTAAATATGTAAACTCTAATAATACTAATATTTTTTATAAGCATCAATGGCTCGGACAAACAAAAAAATTGAAAATATTAAAAGTCCATGCCTTAATTTGGCACAAATTTATTTCATAGGGATTTTTAAGTGATCTGAGGTATATGGTACTTGTTTTTCAAATTGTAATATTTTTTTGACGGTGTTATTAATGTACGGGTCCCACGTCTGTTTCCATGGACGAAAATGACACAAATTAGGTTTGTACACTACGCAGGCTATCTTAAATACAATACTATTGTTTCTTTTTACTTTAAAACAATTTTGACAGTTTAGACGGTTCTCACACTGGCGACGCGCGCGGTCGCGGCGCACCCACGCTCGTCTTTTACGTTGTATGCAAGTACATTAATTTGTACAGAAAACCGCCTCGTCCAACACACCAAGGCGCGCCACGGCGCGTGAGCGCGCACCGCCGCGTGCCGCCGGCGATCCGCGAGCAGTTTGCGCCAGCAGGCGCGTTACCGCGGGGTACAACACACTGCGACGCGCCCCGCGGCTGGTTTTCGATGATCGTTTCGTTACGATGGCGGGATTTCCTCTGGTTTTCAAATGTTTCGTGGCTTGGATATACGCCCATTTTAGTGCCATTTGGTAGGTACATTATGCAGCACATGAGGTTATACAAAACTGTAAAAAATCTGTTATTTATTTGATTGAATATCATTACGCTGTCGTGGAAGCCCAGCGTGCCGTTGACCGTACCTACCTACTCGTATGTTATTAAAATTCCGTCATTAATATCGAGATGGCAAATCTTAATTATTTGTCTGGACGTTTTAATCTCATGAGTGATTTTATATGTGTTCAGTTTTTTTTCCTTTTGAGGTACGGAACCCTAAAAACCTGGAAATTAAAACAAAACAACTTCAAAATTTAATGCCCATTGATTTCAAAAGGAAGGATGCGCCCATCCGAATGTTTTGCTTTATAATTCCTTCATACCAGCAAAATCAGCGACATCTTTGAGAACCTACTCGAACTACTGCCGTATTAGAGGTGGGCAAAAAAGATTACTGAAGTGAACGATTTAGTTCAATTGGAGTTAAGAACTAGATCACTCATCTTTAGGTCGCTAGAACTTTTAACTATTTTTTAAATATTTTTATTATGGTAATTATATCAGTTTTTCGATGGTATTAAGGCCATAAATAAAAAGTAAACATAACAAAATCTCAATCATGTTTATTTCAAATTAGATGTTTTTGTGCTTTTTCTCAGCTATACTAAACTAATATTATAAACTATAAATTATTTAATATAAAGAGATATATTCTTAAATATAAAGAGGAAAGATTTGTCTATTATTTTGATTGTTTGTAATGCATAAACTTAAAACTGATCAGATTTTAAAATTCTTTCACATATTGAAAGCTTTTATCAGCGAGTAACATTAGCAGTATTTTATTTTAAAAAAATAGAGATCCCTATGAAAATTGGAATAATGAAACGAACCCACAGACTTGTACTATTATTTATTCTGTGCCCACGGTATATAATGTTTTTTCTATAATAGTAATAATTGATTGGAAGATGATGACATTCGTATCACAATGCTTATCCAACTAAATAATGACATTGTCAAAATTGATTATTTACATGCAAATTTCTCTTAAAATTTAAGCATCAATATAAGTACGATGGGCAACAGCGTCACTTAACCAGTTTGCAACAAAATTCGTGTGCGCGCGTATCGCCCCTGCACGAACTAAACGTATGTGACAGCGGGCGCGGCGTGCAAGCGATTTTAACCTTAGCAGTGGTTAAGCGACGCTGGTACATACCTAAGGTTTTTTAAAGGTATGTATAAAAAAATTTTTTATTGATTAATTTTTATGTATAAAATCTATAAAATACACCGAAGCGAAGCGAGGGCGGATTGCTAGTTGATTATAATATAAATATAGTCTGTTTAATATGTCAGAGATACAACAGTGATTATTTTATCTTAGGTTTTTACACAAGGAATAAATCTTAAAGCAAAGCTGCGGCCGGTCACTATACTGCACATTCTTACTATAATATTATAAATGTGAAAGTCAGTTTGTTTGTTTGTTACGCCTCCACGCCTTAACTACTGAACCGATCATCTTAAAATTTTACATACACATTGTCAGGGGTATAGAGAAAGACGGTACATTTCATCCCAAAAAAAGTATTTTTCCCGAGGGAAAAAATCTTTCCACGCAGACGGATTCGCGGGCGGCTGCTAGTACTGCATAATTATGTGAGGCAGGAGTTTCGTTTTCTGAGTTTAGTTATTTTGTTATACGCGTGAATGCAGTAAATATTTCAATCTCAATTCGTGGTATTGCCATTGCTTTCAGCTTCCGTAGTCCAGCTTTTGACATCTGTGTCATAAAAATTAGCAGAGCATGTTCTTGCGTTTTTAGGAGGCTTGAAATAGGGCTCTTTTCGTTATTTTGGAATAATGCGACTCCATATTTCTTTACACACTAGATCATTAGGCAATCTGTAATTATTTGAATTGAAATGTAATGTAGTGTAGATACTTAATAAAAATATTTTTGCAGCGAATATGTTTCATAGGAGACATTTCTGTACGTAATGTGTGTTCGTAATCTATCCTTACCGTTTACTCTCGTTCTTGGAGTTAATTAGCTATGGAACTAAATGAACAAAAGATCTTATATGGACTCAAGTGAATTAGTTCATTTGAGTCATGATGACCCATCTCTAGTGCCTCGAACAATAACTAGTAATAGTGAAATCTTTTATACTTAATTAAAATTGTTAGACACGTAATAAAAATAATGTAAAGCTACTAACCGATGAAACGATATTCCATGAAACTTTTTAACCTTTGCATCATATTTTTTGCAATCTACAAATGCACAATTCGGCATTTTTATGTCACGTCAATCACCATCTGTCTACCATAGTCTCCCGCGGATGACTGAAACGCGTTGGCCCTAAAACTGAATTTTTAGGGCCAACCAACTGGCGTCATTTCATAGTGACTTTGACCGGGTCCTTACGCTAGTAATATTATAAGTCTATGTTAATGCCTCTAAAAAACAAGCGGCGGGGACGCGTCAGACGCCGAATGGCGCGGGGGCGCGGAGAAAACCGCCCGAACAGGCGTTGCGCTGCGCCGTCACCGCGCGCGTGAAACGCCAAACCGCGCCCCGCGACGACGGCGCGCGTTGGCAGTGGGAGAATCGCCTTAGAGTCCAATTATTTATAACCACCACAAATAATCGAATTTCTCAAGATGCATCGGCTAGATGTGACACAAAACGCAAAAATAAACTAATTATATGCCAATGTATCGACAGGCAAGAATTCATAAACTTTAGAATTCTTGAAGGTTATACCCTCAAAATAACGTATTCCGATCGGTCTATTTTCTAGAAACAGCCTAATGATTCTGACCGACCGACGATATGGTAACCCTACACTGTGATTGTTCATAGTAAATAAATTTGCAAATTTCTCTAAAACGAGTAAAGATATTCTGAAAATATGTTTTCGGGTCGTTTATCGTGATCAAACGATTACAAAAACCTGCTTATTTTTAATCTTAATGCAATTTTCATCAATATTTTAGACTTAAGTGTGTGGGCCGGAGAGTCGCATGCTTTTAAAACTTTAGATCGCGATATCTTTGACCCTGTTGCGTTACATGAGCAACGAAAGTGTTTGTAGCTGTTACAATGAATATGTAACGGCTACAAATACATCAACCCACCGGTACAGGCTCCGATTGATCTGGAATTCGACGATTTAACAAAAAACATAACCTCAAAGCAGGCGAATCTCCGTGCCACATGCTTTTGTCAATCATTCTGCCGGGAAGCCGGTACAATCGATTTGAAATCTGAAATAAGAACGTATATCATCGGTACATTACTTCTAGGTAGTTTTAGAATGGAATTATTCAGTGGCACGGAGAACCGCATGCTCACAATTATTTGACTTTCCAAATTCACACTATGGCGACCGATGACCCAGCAATTAGCCTAATGGAATGCATGGAATGTCAAGTTGACATTGACATTGATAGACGTTTGTTTTGTTTATTTATCTTGTTTGAATAAAAAAGAAGAAGAACCAACACAGAATATTTTAACTATATTGTATTAAATCATTTCGTTTTCTTTTATCCCAAATACGCAGGAAATCAAAAAAGCAGCGAAGGTAAGAATAGTCAATAAATAAAATTTTATCATACTTATTCAATTCAAAACTTGGGAGGTAAGTTTACGAAACTTTTGTGTTTTTCAGTCGTTTGAAAAAGCTCTTGTTCAGAATCTGCGCTTGGGCCTTTCCATTAGTCCTACTGAATCTGAGGCTATAGAAACAATCCCACGATGGCGTTTAATACAAGCGGCATTCCCTCATGTGATGCACTCCTTAGCAGCTTTACTGCACAACAGGTAATTACGACTTTAAACCTTTTTTCAATGGTTTTAAAACAAGTAAAGTTTTCAATGTATGCTGATAAGGGCATATTGAACTATGAAATTTTGTCCAAACCATCACCGCCCCGCACGACTCTGGATCTCATTTCAAAATCTATCGCAATCACTTTCAGAATGTGAAACGTTGATGCTTCTTTTTGGCACAAATAAAAACTTACCAAAGAAATGCAGCAATGATTCACATCTATCTGTCAAATGAAAGCGATTGTGATAGATTTTGAAAATCAGTGCGCTTCGCACGCCGCGACTAAGCTTCTGCACAAATGGGTACAAACATATTACGATCTGTTGGGGATCCATCATGTCGAATTAAAAAAAATAAGCAGGGAAAATTTAAAATTAAGTTTGGCTTCAAAAAGAAATCTGTCATAAATGTTGTGTTGACATATTTAGCTCCATCAGCTAATAACTTTGCCAACCACTGACCTAAATGATGGGTGCTGAGAAAGGGGCGGCTGGTACTATTCAGCCTAGGGTGGCCAAGACTGCAAATCCAGCACTGGTATGCTTTAGTCTAATGTTAAGCTTTGTCCAGACTAGTCCATTTTGGCGTATCAGATCACCGTATCTTTAACATACATTATCGCTAGTTTGGTAAAGATACGGTGATCTGATACACCAAAATGATACAAGTCTGGACAAAGCTTTAGGTTTTCTGCCTGTAGCTACAAAATCATTATTTTTCTAAGGTATAATATATGTAAGAGAAAGAGGCCGTTTTCCAATGGTCTATTAATTATGGGCTGTTGTGATGATGATTAAGAAAAGTTTTATTTATTATTACAGAGTAAAAGACAATATGCAGTCTCTGGGCAATGTAGAAACCACACTTCTCTATACACTTCACTGGCTGCTACTTGACGCTTCTGATGAATGCGCAGAGAATGATTATGAAAATGGAGTGTTTTACTCTAACTCATTCCATTACCTCTTCTCTGTACCATCAATAACAGTGAGTATTTAAATTATAAGAAATATCTTAGAAAAATCTAAATGAAGTAAGTTTTTTTTTAATATGTAAAATATTTGACCAACATATCAGATTGAGGTTCAAATAAAAACTATTTCTCGTCAACGCCCGGAAAACGAGACAATAGATTTTCTTTTGTTATCTGGTCGCCGGAGACCACTCATGAATTATTGATGAATTATTAGTCTAGAATAATATCCAAAAACTCCTATTTTCTATTCAACAATATTCAATACCATACTCTTCACCTTTAATTCCATAATTTCTTTCATCTCTTCTTATTCAAATGAATTATTTTCAGCTTTTTGTATTCCTCTTTGCACCAATATCCCAACATCTGAAAGAATCTGACTTTACCAACAACTATCGCCTAGAAAATGGTCTGAAGTTATGGCAAGGTATGTGGGAGTTCCGTCACCCTGACACATCGTGCTTCACCACACTTGTGAAGCCGAAGCCAAAACCTCTCGGAGGCAAGTTTTCAAACAGGCCACAGCATGGTGATATATTCTTGGGCCGTAAGTACTTATTATATGTTAATTGTATAAATAAAGACAAAATTGTAAATTGTGTTTATAAGAACACAATTTACACTATAAAGTGCACTCTGAAGAAGCTTTATGGTACTTTTTATCACTTAAGAGCATTACTGCGCTACGAGTAGCTACACTAGCGCCGCCAATGGAAAAAAAATTGTGGTACTTAAATAAAGGCGAAATTGTGAATTGTGTTCTTCTAGTGTACTCCGAAGAAGCTATGTTATACTTTTTATCGTTTAAACAATATTGTATAACCTGTCGTTTAGTTGTCGTTTAGTTTATTGCTAAAAGTGGCCACTTTTAGCAATAAACGTCCATTAAACTAAACGACAGACTAGAAAACATAGTTAAAGCGATAAAAAGTACCACAAATCTTATTCGGAGTACACTAGAAGAACACAATTCACAATTTCGCCTTTATTTAAGCACTACGATTTTTTTTCAATTGGCGGCGCTAGTGTAGCTACTCGTAGCGCAGTAATCCTCTTAAACAAATTATATTAGTTTAATGAAGTCTTTTGCTAAAAGTGACCAGTTTTCACAATTTCGTCTTTATTTAAGCACTATAGTTTTTTCATTGGCGGCACTAGTGTGCTGTATAAACCCTCTTAAAGTGAAGAATTAATGCCTCTCTTTATTTTATTAATAAACTATTTTCATTATAAACAATCATAACATTTATTGTTTATAATGATACTATTTGTTTTCTTCCATAGGTAAATTTTCCAAAGAAGAAGGCCCAGTAAACGGCAGTCCACCAAGCCAAAATGTATCTGTGTCACAATCCGAAGCTCCATCCAAGCAGGCAAGCACAGAGGAAGAACCTTGGCTCAACTCTCCTAAAGAGACTATCTTTCCTGAAACCATACCTGAAGAGAGCTCAAGCACTGAGGAAGAACATGTTGTAAGATAACTGTTTTACACTTACACAATTTAAACATTGTACTCAAGCTTATAATATAATTATAGGTTTTCAATTAATTTAACTATTCTCATTGTTTTCATTACATGTTAATTCACTGTTTTACAAAGTCATAGTCGTAATAACTTAAGTTTAAATTGAATACTGCTGTTTTCCAGTTACCTGTCAAATTCCAAAATTTTAGCATACTTTGTTATTTTCTTACAGTTTATTTATCGCCTACCATCAGAACAAAACTTTGGTGGAGCAGTCAAAGAAACTTACACAGTGTACTCTGCTGACCCCAGTATCTTCCAACTTCGCAAGTTAGATGCTAAACAGGCTCTACCTGGTATTAAACCCTTACCCCAAGTCACTAAAATGAGGTTAGTGATATCCAATTTTATCATGTGACTGAATGGCAGTGGCGAAGGGTCCATACAAGCCGATTCCCATCGGCTTACCTTTTAAAATCCCATCCCCATCGATCCATTATAACATGTCATTACTTAATTTTTTTCGCCATTTCGGTAAGATTAATTAATAATGGCTACAATTATTTTTTATGAATTTCTAAGTAAATTGTCTACTCTAAAAACGATCGCGCGCGCGCCGCGCCCCGCGTGCAAGGAATATCAAATCAATTTTCGTACAAAATCTCCTTGAGGCAAGCCGACGTCCTTTGGCTTCCTTTTTGCACTGTGTCTTGGCGCGGTTGCCACGGGCAACGGTTTATTGTTATTACTCTGTCTCTTTCTCACCAACGCACCACAGTCGCGTGCCTTTCGGTTGAAAATGGTGAAAGGCAAGCCGGCCGGCTGTGGCTTAATTTTCTCTCTCTTTCTATTTGAAGCGATGTTAACGTTTCTTTTCTCTTTCTGTTATAAAGAGACGAATAAGTTTTAAAATGCAAAATAAACAAAATAAGAACGATAGAAGAAAATACATCGCAACTTAGATATTTTTATTTAGAAGTATAATAGTACGTTTCTGCCATTATCATTATGTGAGTGTTTGGAACGTGATTAGTTTTTATCAAAATAGTGAATTAGTGAGTGAGAATCGATACTTTTTCCCGGTTTTTGTTTATTTTAATATGTTTATCTCATGTATTTGTTTATTGCGGTAAGTTTTATTTGCCATAATGGCTTTAATTAATATGGATTGTCGTTTAACTGACTAGCGCGGCGAAACATTGTTTTCCAAACTTAGTTAAGAAGTTATGGTTACGTTAGCAAGATGGGTTTTTTAAACATTTTCAATATAATACATCTTTCTACGATAAGGATGACAAGCAGTTACAAACTCAATAAAATGTTTTGTTTTCCATGATTATTATTTCTGATTCCAACTCAGTATAGAGTAGCGCGGGCTAGACTGTCACTATTTTATCAGTGCTTTTTTGCATGGTGAAATTGAGGCCCTAACTTCTGAAGAAACGCTCTTGCATCACGCGGTGGTGTTTTTTGGTCCGGATTACCTTCGCCATATTTCGACCCCTCGCCACTGCTGAATGGTGTATAGGTTCCTTTTTTAATAGTAACTTATTTGATGTCAACATACTAACTTAGCGATCATGTAAATATATGCATGGAAAGTATATGCATGGTTGGACGAATATTCGTCCATGGTACTATGGGCAACAGCGTCGCTTAACCAGTTTGCAACAAAATTCGTGTGCGCGCGTATCGCCCCTGCACGAACTAAACGTATTTGACAGCGGGCGCGTCGTGCAAGCGATTTTAACCTTAGCAGTGGTTAAGCGACGCTGTTGCCCATGGTACCTGGCACTGGAGTTCGACCGGAGATCAACCGAAACCAGAACGAAGTAGAACTGAAGCCGGGCCGTAAAACCACAAAATAATAAAGTACCCAGAAGGACCGCTTGGCAGTATTCGAAAATCATTACTTATGCAGATATTAGACGGGCCTTTTTTCGTTCATTTTCGATGCTTCATCGCAGTGAAGCATCGAAAATTACGTGTCTAATTAAGTAGATTCATCTTTCATCGCGATGCGCCTTTTCGATGAAAGTCACTAGACGGCAGTGCGCTTTCATCGGGCATCGGCATTTCATCAGTCATCGCATCGGAAATGAACAATAAATGACGCGTGTAAACAGTGCCACTCACTGCAGTGAACGGCATGTCGTCACTAACTTATTTGTGTTTATTTTAAAATGCCTTTATTTTTCGCCTTTTTTTTAGACTTATGAATGATGAATATTTTATTTTAAATTTATTTGTGTGGCCATGTAAATCGATTTACTACAAGAATAGTGGATGAAACTGACTAAAAATCGCGCTGCGCGGCCATTTTTTTGCCTATAGGCAGGCAAGAATCACTGGACAAGACAAGACAAGATTAGTCGATGAAACTGACAAAACTCACGCTGCGTGGCCGTTTTTTTAACTATAGACTGGTATTTTTTTTTTAAATCAGAAATTTTGTGCATATTCTAGACAGGTATCCTCCCTTACGTAGATGGTAACCCTATATAGGGGGCCCACAGGCGTGGATTGCTTAGGACACCAAGTAGTCTTAATCTGGCACTGGATATGACAAGGACAGATAGAGTATAGCTATCGCTTTGGCTATCGCTTTGTATTAGGCGGTAGGGTCCCTGAGCGGGCCTTCTGTCTAAAAGACACAGACTATTTTGTGGTAAATAAAAGCCATGCACTCCCACTTTTATCACTCGTGTCGTAATGGTTACTGTGGTAATATGGGGCGTTAATAGTAACATAGGGCAACGGTATCACGGTTTCATTCCGGTCAAACTCCGGTCCGGCATCGTTCGAGCTTCGGTTTTTTCCCAGTCGAACTCCAGTGCCATGTACATGTACACGATCGCTTAGCCCTCTTACGCACTAACGGTCAACCGCCGAGGCGGCCAACCGCGCGGCTCCATTTTAATATGAAACGTGGCGGTTACTTAACCGCGCACAGCCCTCTTACGGACTGACGCCTGACCGCGGGGTCAAGCGCCAGTGTATAAGAGGGCTAAGTAATGTCATGTAATGTTTACTGCCAATAATTTTACATTCATATTCTATGGCACTAGAATATGAATATAAAATTCTTGTTTTCGCCAGAAGATGCTTCGATCTTGAATGGAGTCAGAATGGGGAAATCCCTTTTTGTCTCATTTATATACAGTTTTGGAAATGTATGGTCAACATTTTGTTTTCAGTTCTTCAGACAAAGAATCGTTGTCAGATAGTTGTGGTGGAGGACCAGGTCTGAAGGGTACTCCAACGTCTACAGAAAAACCACCATGTTCTAAACAAGTCCATGTATGTTATCGCGCGCATGCTAAAAATAATTATGATCGCCTATGCTTTTATTGAGTTTGACACAAAAACTACCTGAATTGATTTTAACCTCAATTTTACCTGAATAAATTCTATTCAATCAAAAGCAGTTGCATTTGTAAAATAGTAAAGTTGTAGTGAAATATTTTAAACTGATTGACCATCAGCCATTTTTCAATGTCTCCAATGCTGGGGCTCAGGCCTTCCTTATGGGTGGATAAGGAGGATGGGCCATACATAACCCACCACGCGGGCCCAATGCGGATTGGTGGGTGTTAACGACTGCAAATGCACCCGGGACCAACGGCTTTACGTGCTTTCCGAAGCACGGAGGAGCTAAGATAAGAAATTTTTGGTCACCCATCCCATGACCGACCCTTACGAAAGTTGCTTAACCTCCGCAATCGCTGGGCCAGGCGCTAAACCACTGCGCTATCGAGCTCCTCTTTTAACTGATTACCTACTGTAAAACGTCAACAATATCTGTATGCATTTGTATTAACTCATAATAATGTAAACATTATACTTACATCTAGATATTTTTAGGTATCTGCTGCAACTTTTTTGGATGTCGCTACTCTGCGATGCCTGTTTACTTCGCAATGGCAAGAAGAAGGAGTATATTGGGCATTACATTATTTGTATAATAGGTACGAGTAATGTTAATTTTATGACGTTTATCGAATGTCGAATACTTACCAAAAATAAACACTTATCTCGCACTAACTTTCAAGTTCTAATTTTTCAAACACAGGATGAAACATATCCTACTAATATTATAAATGTGCTTAGAGCATATAAATGTGAAAGTTTGTGGGTTTGGATGTTTTTTCCTCAATCACGCAAAAACGGCTGAACAGATTTGGATCGACACACTGATAGTTTATAGCCTGGATTAAAACATAGGATACTTTTTGTCCCGGTCAAAGTTTCCCTAGGGATTTTCCGAATATCCACGCGGCAGGTCGCGGGCGGAAGCTAGTAATTAATATTCTTGTTTCAGATTACGAGACATTTGTGATGACATTTCCAAACAAACTCTACCAAGGAAAAGAAGCAACTCCCTACCTATCCCTAAAATCGAAGTATCCGTTTACCAAAGTCCAGAAATGAAAGAGCACGACTCGTTGAAAAACTTTATGGAAGTCCCAGAGCCAAAGGACATTTCCCCATTAGCAGAAATACCCATCCCTGCGAGCCCGAAAGCAGATGAGGAATCCGGAATGACGAGACGATCTAGCGAAAAAATAAAACGTAAAATGAAAATGGCCGATTTAAAAGCGTTCGTGGAAACAAAACTTTTATCGAAATCCGAAAAAGCATTAGAGAAGATTGGACAAGAAGAGCACAAGTTTTCGTTTCACACTGCAGTAAGAATGATATCTGTAGATATTCTTTTTTACAACTTTTCTTATTCTTTCTTCTCTTCGTGCATGTTCTATTTCCTGTGCCTTGTTTTAGGAATACCATAGAAGTCTAGACCATGCAGATGATAGATCAAACTCTGCATTGGCAAACAACTTCCCTTCCTTTGCCCCCAGACTAACAGGCGATTTGTTTCAGTGCAATCTTATCAAAGGGAAGAGTATGCCAAGCTTGAGGTGAGTGCATATTAAATTTGTATTAAAAAGTCTTTTTTTTATATTATCATAGCATTTTCTAATTTTACTTACATACCTTTTCTAGCTATTTCTTTCAAATACATTACATAATCGTTTTGAATTTATTAACAGTAACTCATTATGTTTTATAGGCAAAATAGATATTAGTTTACGCGTTTGTTGAGAGAGTGCGTTGAGATTTGTAGGCCATATATAGTTGATTTCCTCCATGATAGTGCGATATTAAACAACAGGTGACTTCAGACCACACTTATATTTCTTTTACACAATATTTTCTTGATCAGAGCACAGCATGGTTGATTTCTTTACACGTTGAGTGATATATCTTTAAAAATGTAATTTTTTTCTTTCTCCCGTCTTTAAAACGCTTAAACCCGTACACTTTGTAATGGACGAACAAAACGATCGCTAGCTGTTTGATTGATGAGCTAGCATCTAATGGGTAAGTGCGCTATATTATTCGAAAGAAATTAGACGCTTCGTACACTAGATCGCAAGTATTGCTCCACATATATGCTAAGCGGTAATGCAAGCATCGTGTTTATTTCCGGCTAGTTTTAATTTTGTTTATCACTGACGAGTTTTGAATTTAAATAACATCATTCAAAGCGAAGCTTGAACAAAAGTTATATCGATAACTTTGATATAGCACTTCACACATGCTTGTGAAACACAGTAACAATCATCTAAGTGATTGTATGCACGTCAACTAACGCACATCACCCTACATATTGGCTAGAACATCTTCATAATTTAAAGCCTAAACAAGGCCTACATTGTAATCAATGCAATGCTTGAGCAAACGTCTTAATTTGAAATAGAGCTACGTAGTATATTCTGCAATACCAATGTGACAACCAGAAAGTGGCTTTATGTCACCGAATAATTGGCATGATGTAGAATAATAAAATAAAATAAAAACATTTTTCACTGATAACTAACACTGTAATATAACTTTTTTTTAAAAATATGAATCACTTTTTTATTTCTACTACAGTTTTATTATTAGTATTTACTTTCAACAGTCGTAATTTATATCAGTAAAGAGTGTTTAATGTAAATAACAAAATTTTGAAAAGAGATTTAAATTGAGATATTGCATGTCTGCAATTTAATTGGCTATTAACTAAACAAAAACTAAATAAACCTGATTATAACATAATATTCACATCATAGTTGATAGTTTTCAATCAAAATGTGACATTACTTAGTGTATTAGTTATTAAAAAAACTATTTTCGTATTCATTTCATCATAAATGAGTTCTATTCAGATTTTTCTGTTAAAATAAAAGTGACAGATGTGGTGGTCTATTTCTCGTTACACTTATTTCCATCTCATCACAAACTCTTGTAGAAATATTCGTATCAATAAATGTTCCTACCATATCCTTATTTAAGGTACATCGGTGAGGTGCGAACAGAGAGAGCGCACGGTCCTTCGCACACGATGCCCGCTTACACCCAAAAGCAAACCAACCCTATCATTACTGTCACAGAGCATACTCCCACACCATCGCCCGACTACATGTCCAAGACAAGACAGGTAAACGTGACCTTACAATAATGATGCTTTTCTAAATTATCTATAGTAAACAATCTAAACAAACCTACAGTTGATGTAACGAGTGAAATCTTAGTTAAACTTTTTTGTTTTTTATCTTGTCATCTCGACACATAGTTACCAAAAGTAGTTTAAACAAAACTATTTAGACCGCAGGCCAAGAGGCTCATTTTCAATCTATCGCATATTAGGACCAGACTACATTGGCAAGATAGCCCTTAGTTGGGTGTTATCAAATATTATCGTCTGGGTTGCGAAGTAAGAAGCTTCTGGGAGATATGCCACCCTGAAGTAGGTCTCCGATCGAAAATGATATTTGATAACACCAAGCTACTGGCTGTCTTTTCAATGTGGTCTGGTCCCAATATGCGATAGATTGAAAATGTAGCTCTTGGCTGGCTAGAAAAACTCCTGTATTATAAAGTATATTTTTATTAACAGAGTTCAATGGAGTCCCAGATTGATTCAGTGAGTATGCAAGGCTCCCAACATAATATTCCAACTCCAGAACGCAAGCCCAGCCTCACACGATCGCAAACCGACTCTAACATAACTTACGTCGTCGAAGAGATACAAGAAGCACCAGGCTCTGTGCATTATATCACTAAAGATGGCGATATTGACTTTCAAGTGGTCCTAAAGGTAGCCTTTTAAAAAAATCACTTTTGTAAAACATATTCCAATAAACAGAATTAAGAATTCGTTTTTTTCTTCAGGCTGTATACTCGGTATCGACAATGGATAGTTTCTATATCACTCTTCGAGTCATGGAAGTAATGCTCAATTTAGTGGACACGCTTATGGAAATAGGTGTCCATCAGAACTGGCAAAATGACCAAATGGAAGAACTACAGACTGGCGCTGTAGACCCTTTGATTGATTTCAAGGATAAAGAGAACAAGGTAAAAACATCTCTAATTTAATATCATAAGATTAATTTTTGTGCGTGACTAACTTTCTTTTGCTCTAGGAAAGAGATTCCGGTATACCATGTGCTCAAAGCCAAGATTCGACAAATATCGAAGGAGGAGATAGCACAAAGGACAAATCAAAGGATGAGGAAAACTTAGATTGCCCATATTTCATGATTATGCATATAACACTCAGGTAAAGAGATATGACGATTGCTCCACTTCTCGACAAAATGCTTTCGCGAGATAGGTAAATAAGCTTAGAAAACAAAAATATCATAAATCAAGTAGCAAAAACATTGCTCATTTGCAATACCAAACATGTTGTCTTTATATCGAAAAAACTTGTTTTTTAGGGTTTCGTACCCAAAGGGTGAAAACGGGACCCTATTACTAAGACTCCGCTGTCCGTCTGTCTGTCTGTCTGTCACCAGGCTGTATCTCATGATCCGTGATAGCTAGAAAGTTGAAATTTTCACAGATGATGTATTTTTGTTGCCGCTATAACAACAAATACTAAAAACAGAATAAAATTAATATTTAAGAGGGCTCCCATACAACAAACGTATTTTTTTGACGTTTTTTTGGTACGGAACCCTTCGTGCGCGAGTCCGACTCGCACTTAGCCGGTTTTTTTTTAAACCATGTCAGATCTTTGATAATCTCTTGAAATAAAGGTTTGAGTATACTTAACAATATTTTCAGAGTTCTCCGCCAGCTCGGTTGCTCACACGGCTGCATGACGGCTTTACGCGGTCCTCAGGCCGAATGCCTTAGAGTCCAAGCCAGGAACTCTCTCAAACAACTGCGCTCCGCTTCGATACCCAAGTTCACGTTGCGATTGAAGGAAATGACTAAATACGCCCCTATAAGAGAAGTGTTGGATAATCTTCATGCAACCGTTGGGTATTGCGTTGAGCCGGCTTCTTTGGTTTCGCCTTTGAGTAAGTATGAATTTATGGTAGTAGAGAGAGTGTATGTTTTGCAACACTCAGCCGCTAAGATGACCACCGAAACACGATATAGGCCCTTATTTTGAAAGCATTCGTTTGAAACCGTTGGTGTGACTTGAGTCGCATGCGGCATAATGTCACAATTGTTAAACTAAGTAAATGTCATTCCAAAACCGCTGAGCAAAACATGAGTCATGATCATGACTGATTACTAACTGACCAACGAGCGATTCAAAAGTACGAAATTTGCTATGTGGAATGAAAATGAGTACCTAGTAAAGAGCGCTCGACGCCAGCCGAATGATTTCAAAGATAGGGCCATGATATAGCGATTCAACGACACTTAAATGTCAACAGACAATTGACTTTATGACAATTAAATCTCGATCGCCATAACTGCCTATAACGTATCTCTTTTCGTTGGTCATGTTACAACGACGGCAGTTCTATTATTCGATGCGTCAATTTTATTTACACTAAAGATATACCCAATGGAAGTATCGGCTTATGCACACCGAACACTAAGGACTTAGAACCCTATTTTTTATTGAGTATAATTAGAGCGTTAACATAATTTTAAATATTGTTTTGTTTATAAACAATGCCAGGCCAGCAAAAAAGAAGCAACAAATCTCCAGATATAAGCCATCTGCAAAACGGATATGCCACCAACTTTGGTGCCAACGCCAATGCAAATAGAGCCATAGAGACGTTCTTCATAGAGTCCACTTTCAGAGTACTCGTCACTAGGTTCGCTCTTATGCACAAAGAACTGAAAATGTTGGATAATACTGTAAGTATTCCCTTAATCTATTTAGAATATCATTAGATGTGTAATCTCTTAACGTAATTTGCATTTTTAGTAAGATAACCCCTATGCCAATACCACACAAACTATTTTAGCTAAACCTTTTATTTCTTGCCAATTAACAAATAAAACTAAGAGTTCATAAAAATCATTAACTAGTTACATTAAATTGCATCATATTTGATTAAATTGCATTAAATTAAATTATAATGTATAGGTACTTAGTCATTATAAAATGGATGTGATTAATTAAAAGTGAACCAAATGCTCCTGAACGAAATTAAATATGAAATGCAAACTTTTTCTAGCGCTAATTTCCTATTTTCTTCCACCTAGAAACTGTATATGGAAGTTCGCCTCCTCCTATGTTACGTTCGAGAAGCACACGGGGGTATATTTCGAGTAGTAGCATTCAGTGGTCTACTAGATACTGCGGAAAGACCCGACAGCCAACAGAAGGAATCCAATATGCAAACTACTAGAGTCATAAGGTTTGTATTGCCTTATAAAACAATTTACTACTTATAAAAATACATTATTATTATCTTTTATTCTGAGTTTCGAATGTTAGACATTGGTCCCGCCCAGCGAATTAAAATCTATGGAACAAGCATTGCGCTCAAAAAATGGCACCACACGAAAAGTACAACTAAGTGGTTGGAGCTAAAAATGCTGGCATTTAATTATGCAGCACAAAACGTCTGAGCACTGGTTGCTTATTAGCGACCAAAATTTATATACTCATAGATATTTTCTATACTTAAACGAAAAAATATGATACGTTATTTCTACATATTTTTACTGCCTCCTTTGCGTCTTTTACACCATTTGACTACACAGGACGTCATTTCTAATAAACTTTTTCTTTCTCTCTTTTCTCTACAATACAAACTGCAATTATTGTAAATAACGTGAACGTCAGTCACCGGGTGCGTGGCTGACCCGACTAAAGATGAGGCTGGTTGTACTTTTTCGGCCCCGTGGTGCCATTTTTAAGCAATATTTATTTGCAATAACACTTCCATAGATTTTAGTTCGCTGGTCCCGCCTGGTACACCGTTTTTAAACTCGTCATTTATATTGAGTCTTCGTATTTTGTGACTACGAGAGTGTGACTATAAGAAAAGTCTGTCTCTTCTGGGGATATTAATTAATAGGCTGATGTTGATGATATTTACAATACATCTAAGTGCTGAATATTATTTAACTGGGTATATTTGTCTATGAATAGTGTCAAAGAAGTGCACGACAAGATTTACGTCCAACGGCACGGTCACAGCAGTACCTTTGGACAATCGCCGGAGAAAATGTAATAAATCTGCATTTAATAGTAGAGTTGTATTAGATTCAAGTGCTACATTGTTAGTCAAAGCATTGTAGTTAAGAACAAAAATGCGTTACTTTAGAAACATTTGCTGAGAAAAAATGTAAATAACTGAAGATATAGTGAATTTAATAGAAAAAAAACATGTATACCCATCCTAGAATTGCCTTTTTAGCTTGTTATAATACTCCAGCTAACATAATGTTTGTGAACATACCGCCCATACATAAACTAAAAAGGTTATTATTACACTTTTTAGAAATACGTGCATGTGCATATAATTAACACTCGTTACTTTACGACGTTCATTCACAAAAATATTACGTATTTGTAGAACAATGATGAAAAATGAGTTGGCTCAAGTATAGAATCGAAATGTTTTCTTAGATCGATTAATGTAAAGCTACTGAAAATTGTATGATAGATCAATTTAATTCAATGTAGGCATGTGCCTCGTCCAACGGACGACGAGAGAGGGTCCGACACGGGGGCGGACTCGGGGTGCGCGGCGGACGACCGAAGCCATAAGAAGTTTACCTTCAAGAAAAGGAGTACGTCATCAACTGGCGCACATGTAAGTTTTTAGGGTTCCGTACCAAAATAGTAAAAAAGGAACCCTTATGGTGTGACTCAGTCTGTCTGTCTGTCTGTCTGTCACAGCTGGATATCTCGAGAACTACTAATGGTATCAACTTGAAATTTGGAACAGTTTAAGATGACATTTGCCCAACTATTTTGCAAATAAGAAATAAATAAAAAAATAAATATCTTTTTTACAGCAGGGCCTGAAAAGGGGTCTTAAAAATTTGAAGTGAGGCTACTAGGGCATGTGGGGTATCATATGAAAGAGCGCTGTTTGCACGTTTTCAAACATTTTTTCTTTTTTTTCTAGATCGCATAGTTTTGGACTTATGATGAAAAATGTAAAAAAAATGACCGTTCCCCCCCCCTTATCTTCGAAGTTTGCAAAGAGAAAAATCTGAAATAATTCTATGTGATAGCAGTTTGTATAAAGATTACAGGAAAAATAAAACGATGTCTCAATATAGCACACTTTTTTAGAAATTATCAAATTTCTAAAAAGTTAACATTAGTTCCACTATCGGTCAAGAGATGGCGCTGACCTAAAACTGCAATACTAATTTTATTATTCTACTCTGCAGGGTGGTTTAATGGTGCAATTATGATGGTACGGAACCCTCGGTGCGCGAGTCCGACTCGCTCTTGACCGGTTTTTTTTATGCACAACGGGGTAGAGCTTGGCCTTCACCTCACCCGATGTTATGTGACGATAAGGCCGAAGGTGGAAGCGCACTACACCCGGAATCTTCATGACTGAGGAACTGGCTATCTTACCCTTTAACTGCCGGAACACAACAATTTTTAAATTGTTATTACGGCTTCAAACTTTGGTAAGATGGGGTAGCTAGCAGGTGGACTTGAAATAAGCCCTAGCACCAACCAAACCGAGTACAAATTGTACCTCCCCTGAAAATCGAACCCGGGACCCCTGCGCCTTAAACGGGTGGGCGAACCACTAGACCACAGAGGCGGTTAAATTGATAGATACTTCTGAATTATTTACAGAGAAAAAACGCTCTAGGTCTCCCGCTAAGGGTTTGCGAACCAATGGCGTAGCTTCTATGACATTTACAAGTGCTTGTAACAGCCTAGACTGAATAAATTTGAATTTTTGATTTTTTTTTTAATGGCTTTTTAGAGTTTATTAGAAACAGAAGGCGGCGAAGACTCGGCGAGTCAGTCCCCTCTGTCCGTGCGTACGAGACGCTACCAGCTCACGCCGCGGCAGTCAGAGAGGACCATCCCTTCTGCATCTTCAGCCGACATCACTCCACACTATAAGATATCGCACTCCAAATCTATACCGTCGAAGTTTCATATCAGTGGCATTGGTAAGTGTGGCTTAATTTTTTTCTCCAACAGAGAATACTCAACACCTTTTTTTACAAAAGGTTGATTGATTTTACTTAGGTTAATCGGAAAATGAAGAGTGAAAGATCCGCCAGATACGAGTAATTATATAAGTATTATTTTTAAAAGGGGAAGCTAAATGCATAGTAAACAGCTATTATAATAACACCTTTTAATATTTTGAATTAGTAAGAGTTTGAACTTCAAATTCAGTACACAAGATTGTACTGGACTTGAAGGCCAAACTCTTTTGAGGAAATACAGAAAATACAATACACATTTTGTTCCCGAAGCATGACCAACCACAAAAACATGATAATGATACAGCAATTAATCGATACTTGCTTGTCAAAATGCAATGTAATATAGTTTGCATTTTGACCATTAGGAATCGATGTATCATATCGAGGCCACATGGCCATGCGACGAGGGTAGATTGGATTTTGACAGACACCATGGGCAACAGCGTCGTTTAACCACTCCTAAGGTTAAAATCGCTTGCACACAGGGGTATAACGTTAAAATCGCTTGCACACGCCGCGCCGTCACAACATGCGTTTAGTTCGTGCAGGAGCGATACGCGCGCAAACGTATTTTGTTGCTAACTGGTAAAGTGACGCTGTTGCCCAGTACGTAAATCGAATTATCTTTCTCCACAGTAAACTGGTTCCGTCAAAAGCCACAGTCTCAATCTCTGATCCGCAACGGCGGAGGATCGGGTGAATCCCTGCCTATATCGGGCAGCATGATCTCACTGGCGAGGCCCCCGCACGCGCCGCCGCCATTGTCGAGTCGGCCGATACATGTCAAACGACGAGTTGGGTACACTTTGAATAGGTAAGTTGTGTTGTAGACTTTAAGGGTGCGTGATAGGAAAACATGGTTTGCGCGGGCCATATTTTTATATAGAAAACGTTAAATTGTAGCCACAAAAAAACATACGACAAGCTAAAGAGATTATCTAGTAGCTACAAGTATTAAATTGCGTATAACCTCACAGATGATTGTAAAAAAACAGAATATCATCAAAAGCGCTTGTCGCGGGCCATATTTTGGCGTAAATAATAGCGGAAACATATTGAATTCTACATCAAAATACACTTAAGAGGTGAAACACACCGGATGCGTAAGCGTATGCGTAAGCGTGCACGTAGACGTACCATGACGTTGTAACGTCTGAAACTTTATGATACATGACACACCGATTGCGTAACGCGTAGACTGATGCGTAACCCTAGGTATTGCAGCTCGTGACGTTGTACTCAATGGCATTCCCTGTTGGACATCAGACCGAACACGCACGTATCTTTGCTGCGCGTCACTACGCGCGTGACCACGCGCGTGATTACGCAGCCGGTGTGCTCAGACCTTTAACGTACTGTGTAGTTGCTCCAATAACTTTTTTCCAAGAAAGATGATTGTGCTAAAGATGATGATGTAAAAACAACGAAAAACGTCGCAAAAGTGCAGAAATGAGGTTATTTTCCATTCTCTTTACACGTAAAGAAAAAGACAAAGACAAGTGATTCCGCATAACGGAGCCTTAAGAGCGCCTTCATATTGAGCCGCGACAAAGCGCGACCACAAGCAGCGGACGAGTTTTTTCATACATTTTGTATAGTATCGGCGCAAACCGAGCGTTCGAGTGGCCGCGTTCGAGCCACAATCTGCGCGAGTCGCGCGCGCACTCGGCAACAGTAACCGGCTTCTTCCTGGCGAACACTAAGCCACTAGTGGCTGCGATTGGTGGCTGCGACTATAGTCTGTCCACGGAAACGAGTTAGTAGAGCGCTATCTCACTCACACATTTTTTTTAACTGTGATTGGTCCGTGATAAACGCTAAGGCGTTGTACACAATACGAGCACTTTTTAGTGTACTCATAATTCCTGTACTGTGCAGACGTGCTCCTACTTGTGACTGTATGCTCAATTCGTTACCTGGCTTGTGTATTGAATTTTGAAGCCTAAGGTGGCGCAGGTGTGCTAAAGATCTGTTTATTGTTCTTTTGTCATAAATGAGCATTTTCTTAAGAAATTTCTTTTTTCCGATTTTTGTACCAATAATGGCTCTCAAATAGGACAGATGAAGCCGAGGGTATAAGCTAAGCGAACTTTTAAGAAGAGCAGTGTGAGCGCGCATTTACTTCTCAAAGGTATTGTTAACGCCCACTGACCCCAAAGAAGTTTTTTTTGTCTGTGTCATTTGTATGAAAATGTGTGATAAAGAAGGTGCTATACTAACTCGTTTCCGTGAAGTGGCTCAATGTGCGGAGGCTCTAAGTAGGTGGCACAACAAGTTACCCAAATGTTGCTAGAACTACCCAGTGTTTAGATCAGTGGTTCTTAACCGGTGGTTCCACTGGTGGTCTTGGATGCACCAGAAGTGGTCCGCGAAGCCATCCCATACTCCAATTTTATTGTATTTTACCTCCAATCTAAACAGTGGGTGGTCCATAGCAAGACAGAAATTTTGGGATCTCATCATTAAAAGGTTAAGATCGACTGGTTCAGATGTACACACAACAGTATATTGAGAAAAGTAGTCGACCTATGAAAACAGCTTTTATTACGTAAGCCATAAAGACGGTTTTACGGTCATGTATAATCTGATGTGTGTGATGACCGGACATCGGAATCTGCCGGGCCCGCCTTTAAGTGATATGATTTGGGGCCTCTTATTACTTTAAAAAAGGATAAAGTTCTAAAAATAATAATGTATTCCTTGTTATTTTGATGTAATAAACAAAGTATCAATACTTAGTAGCCCTCCCCCAATGTCACAATACAATTTATTAAGAGGCCCAATCATGTTATTTCAATGCGGACCTGGGGTCGTACCGGCTAACGAATCGATTATCGAAAAGTCTGCCGGGTTTCAAATTAAAACAGATAAATCGAGCCCCAATTGGGCCAAAATGGCGAACCCTAATTCATGATGTCACACTTACATCGATATCTTCCAAATTACGTCAACAGAAAGTACAAAACGAAATTACTTACTTTGATTTTTCTGTTTAAGTTGAAACTCGGCAGACTTTTCGATAATCGATGCGTTAGCCGGTACGGCCCCTGGGGGCTAATTGTCTAATTCAAAAAATCTATCGCAATCGCTTTCGTTTGACAGATGGATGTGACACATTGCTGCATTTCTTTGGTAAGTTTTTATTTGTGCCAAAAAGAAGCTTCAATGTGTTACATCCTGAAAGCGATTGCGATAGATTTTTAAATTAGACAATAGAAAGCCTGGAATGACCGGCAGATTCCGACCGCTGGTGATATAATGCCATAACTTCAGAAAATCACTAGAAACATCATTATATTTAATTCCAATTGCAGGGCCAGAAAGCGCGTTGAAGACAGACTGAACAGATTTGGTTTGAGGAAGATGGGTAAAAAACGAGATGGCAGCATAGAAGAGACAAGCGGTGGATGTAAGTAGCTTTTTGAGTACCATGAAATGAAGGTTAGTTTGAAGGTGTATGATACACCAAAGGATTGTGTCTGTTTTATCTGTGTTAGTAGCATTACAAAATAACTAGTCCTATACAGGGTGTTACAAAACCACCCCTAATGCCGAATAAGGTAGATAGGGACCATCAAACTGAACATTTTTTACTATGGCACCAACTCTGAAATTGTGAAAAAATCCGGTGTTTTATACATTTTGATATTTTCGTTATTATTTTTTGTATGAAACAGCTGGGTTTTTTTCGCGATTTCGGATTTGGTCCCATAGTAAAAGTTGTTCAGTTTGATGGTCCCTATCTACCATATCCGGCATTACTCGTATTTTAGTAACACGTTGTATTCATCCTAGGGATAACAACGTCATCTAAATTTCTAAATTTTAATAATAAGACGTTGATAACTTATATTATTATCACCAATATATCTACATCTTAATAGTAACATATCCACCAAGTAAAAAACGTATTTGTATATACAGTGGCGGTCACATAATTTAAAGACATCAGTCGATTTTCATACAAACGAGGTAACTTTGAAGCCTTGGTTCTCCGCCAAGGATTGACCTAGCTGTGATCTGATGATGGCCATCCAGGGACTGAATGGAGGAGATTCAGATCGCTAGACATACAATCAGTTGTATGATCAGATCAGTCTGATCAGCATTCTTAGAGATATCTCTTAGAATGCTGATCAAATCAGTTGGGTGTGTGTGGTGATCTGAATCTCCTCCATTCACTCCCTGGATGGCCATCATTAGATCACAGCTAGGTTGATCCTCGGCGGAGAACCAAGGCGACTTATGAAAATTTACTGGACACCAGACAATGGCGGGATGTCACAAAATTTACCCCGCTTGGTGGCGCTACTGCTGCTGGAGACCTTTGTACGGGCGTTTATCCCCGATTTTCACATTTATTTTTAATTATATCTAAAAATATTTGATACTAATAAATAATTATTATGTGAGTCAGACAGTAAACGAATTAAAGATTGAAGAAAACCAAAATGTGTTGGAAGACAAATTAATATTTTCGAAAAATCGCAAAAAAATTATAGCAACCATATACAAAACAACAAAATGACAGGTCTACATGTACACTAGCGCCAAGTTAGTAGTAGTGCGCCGAATGGTGGAAGATTTGTGAATCAGCAAAACTATCCTGCCATTTAAATACACTTTAATTATGTGACCGCTACTGTCTGTACCGATTTCAATTCTTATGCCGATTTTCTTTCATTTAATTTAGGGCTAGATTAGTATGTGTTGTGTATCAATATTTCACCCGCTTGCAGACATGTCTCGGCGCGGTTCAGCAGAAGGCGGTTCAGGAGGGGGGGAGTCGGAAGTGGTAGTTCTGAAACGGCGCCGTTTAGTGGCCGCGGCGCCGCTGTACGCGGGACTCGCCAGATTCAACTTCTTACTGGACGCGACACAACCTGGGGCCACGCCAGACGCGCTTTTTATGGCCGCACTGTTAGATTTGGTAGGTTTATAAAAAAAATGCTTGGTCAATTTCACACAGTGCCATCTAGCCCCAAACTAAGCAAAGCTTTAATATGAGATAGCTGATATACTACTTATATACTTTTTTTTTTATACACAACGGGATAGTGCTTGGCCTTCATCTCACCTGATGTTAAATGACGATAAGGCCGGAGGTGGAAGCGCACTACACCCGGAATACTGGCTATCTTACCTCTAACTGCCGGAACACAACAATTTTTAAATTGTTGTTATGGCGTCAGACTTAGGTAAGATGGTGGTAGCTAGCCAGGCGGACTTGAAATAAGCCCTACCACCAACCAAACCGAGTACAAATTGTACCCCCCCTGGGAATCGAACCCGGGACCTCTGCGTCTTACACGGGTGGGCGAACCACTAGACCACAGAGGCTTTTTTAAATACATACTTATTATACATAGTTACACCTAGACTCGTCTCAAAATTAAACTCACCATTTCAATTTCTGCCCGGTCGGGAATCGAACCGGGACCTTTGCGCGTTCATGCGCATTTGGTACACTTCGCATTTGGTCCACTTGCCGAAAAAACGTCCACTTCGCATTTGGTCCATTTCGCGGAACGTCCATTTCACATTTGGTCCACTTTCTAAATTTTCCTCCTTTGAGAGCACAAAACACTTTTACCTAATTACCCATTGTTAAAGAGAATGTGATCCTGGTACTTTGGTGACGTACTAAGAAGAAGAATAAAACAGAACATATATATCAAAAAGGGAAAATATAAAAAATATTTACCTTCTTTCATATCTATGTGAAAGTTGACCAAATGCGAAATGGACTAAATGCGAAATGGACGTTCCGCGAAATTGACCAAATGTGCAATGGACGTTCCGCTAGTTCCGCAAAATGAACCAAATGCGAAATGGACCAAATTCGAAGTGGATCAAATGCCCATGAACGCTCTTATGTGGTAGACCGGCATGTTGATCACTGCACCGCTCAGGTTGCCATGGTCGGATTATATTAATATGAAAGAGCGAACTATGAGGACTTTTCATGAATAAAAATATATGTAATCTAAATGCTCATGCATGCAATTAAAAAAAAATGTATTACTTTTTTAGCCACACACTGTCGTCGTCGGAAGAGCATCTATCCTATTGGAGTGCGCTCATTTAGTACACAACTGCAACAAAGGCCAATGGCCATACTGGCTCAAATCAAACATTGCCAAAAATTCCGGTAAGTTCCGTTGTCAGTGATAAAAATGTGAACGAGTTTATACGGATATACCAATACAAACTTTTAAAATAAAATCTAATTCTCTTCCAGCGTCTTCGAGTCCGCAGTTAAAAAGAAGATTAGCTGGAAAACTTTTTTACCAGTGGGCCGAAGTAAGAAAATTGTTGATTTGATCTTTGTCTTATAATTCTGGAAAAAATACTGAATCTACAATTTGATTATAGGCTATTGGCAATCGGTTAGAAGAAATGCTTATCGAAGACAAAAAACACCTCGAAAATGTCGCCAACTTAGTATCAGATCCAGATGCACAACGAGAGCTGTTGCAACAAGATGAAGAAGAAGATTTCCTGGATGAAGGTACATGCAATTATAGCAAAATGAACTTTACCACTTTGGTATATGAATGATATTCGTCTGTCTGTTACAGCTAGCATTCGTTTACCCGGCAAACCGATCGGTGCCGAGTGCCCCCGAGCACTCAGATTAGTTGCCTGTGTGCTTCTATTCGAAATCACTGCTTTCCTACGCGAAACATACCAAAATTTGCCAAAGTCTTGTCGATCATCGCTAAAGGAAAGAGGACCTTGGGATCGAGTATACAGGTACGAATACCCCTTGAATTACTTGAAGATTTGTTTGGTAAGTAGTCTTATATAAACGGTGTAAATTGATTATGTTTTATTATTATGTTATGCGAAGATGGATGGAAAATCGACGTATTGTGTGTAAGACTAAGTGAGTTCATTATGTTCAGTTCGTTTGAAATGATGTGTTAAAAGCGTGCATACATTTGACAAAACTTTTATTTTAACAGGGCTCTTAGCAGTCAACACACATTAATGCCAGTCGAGTATGTGATCTAAAAAGATAATGCATGTTTCCTTGCATACAGCACTATGCGTGCATGCGTAAAATAGAATGTACATACAGTTGGATAATGTACACATTGAAATCTACGTGCAAATGTCACTTGGAAGATCGAAATTATTTAGAATTTTTTTTCACCTATCAAAGAGTTTGGCACTATAGGGGCCTACGCAAAAATAGCTATTTGAATTTAAGAGATGCACTTTATGTGTTGAATTGTCACCTGGAAATTTTAAGACTCGTTAGATTACAATAAAATTTGAATAAGTAGCTCATTTAATTTTTTTTATTTACTAATTATAAGGTAACTCTTCAGTTCAAATAGCTATTCCCCTGAAACTAGTAACACCTCAATTGGCTAAGCAAGCGCCGGTATTTTTCACAGTATTTAAAAATAACCAAAGAAATATATAAATCGAGCTAACGGCTAACTAAAATGCATGGTATGTTGTAAAATACCCACGTAATTGAGCTAAACCACAACTAAAGAATAAAATGATAATTGACACAAATACTAAATTATTTTTTTATAAGACACCCTTTGTGTACGGTACTAAATTTTTAATAGTTATATTAACTGCAATAGTTTAGATTATCTTAGTATACAAATAATAATTCGCTTTGCTACATTGGCATGCACAACGATCTGAAAGTGACGTAAATAGATTGAAGAATAGAGCTACTACAACTTCTATAGCTAAAGCGGGATGGGCGACTTTTGTTTGGCATGAGAGTCAAGTGTGATAATGTGGTACAGGGAAGCGAATCGCCGCTGGAGTATGGCTTTGTCGAGTATGGGACATTCACAAGCGTCCGCACAGAGCCTACAATCTATAGCTGGCGCCGAAACGGAAAGGAAGATATCATTCGTACTTCACGAACCTGAAAATGTCTCTGGAGGCAGTAATGTTACTGTAAGTTATTTTTGTTAATTTAAATTCTCATTTCGTTTGAGAATCAAATGCAGAAACTGTTTTTATGAAAAAATTACAAACAACTTAGAATCTTTTAAATAATTAATTATTTCACGAAAGTGCTACAATAATTATAAACAAGAATAATTCATAAGTTAATATTTGAATATTACAAGCAAGTCTGAAATTAATACAGCGTGAATTTTTTATCATTTGGTTCCTGTAGTGGGGTGGTTCACTCATGATTACAAGCAAATTTCAATATGGAGCCAACTCTGAAATCGCGAAAAAAAACAGCTGTTCCATATATTAAGGTCGAGTAGGTATTGCGCTTTTGTATGGAACAGCTGTTTTTTTTTCGCGATATCAGAGTTGGGCCCTATTGTAAAAGTTGCTTGTAATCATGAGTGGAACCATCCCCCAGCGGGAACCAAATGAATAAAATTTCAGCATGTATGTATACATGTTAAAGGCAGTCGTTTAGTCATGTCTTTTTATGTTCAACTTGTTTCTTAGTTATAAGAGATAACTGCCGAACATTCGAATTCATTCATTTTCCTCAGTTAGCAGACGCTATCCCACCAGCTCCAGACGAGAAAAAGGGTCGTTTAGGGTCCCGCGGCAAGGCGTGCATGCATCGGCGGAACACGCAACAAACGCACGCGCCCTACGGCTCCATCAAGCGACGGTCCATCAAGCTCAGGCAGAAGGACACCAGAGAAGTCGACGAATGTAAGATTCAAACACTCCTACAATACCAAATGAAAATAGTAGCGATTCTGATTTCCGATTATAACTTTCGAAAGTAAATAAAGTGTGATTTTTAACTCGAATCAGTAAATTGACATTTAGAACTGTCAAATATGTATGAGATGATGCTCATTAATCTGACAGTTGTTTTGTTAATGTCAATTTATTGACTCCAATTAAAAATCCTAGTTTAGATTGAAGAATATGTAACGAGAAAAATATTTACAATAAACTTGAATTTGTTCCAGTTTTGAATCGAAGGTCAGATTCAATACAAAGCAGAAGAAAAGTTTCTTCAATATCAGACAGAAGCGATACTTCTGAAATTTATCCCGGGACAGGTAATAAAATCAGTTATCCATAGATTTATTTGGAATTAAACATGATGCTTGTCCTCTGCTTCGTTGAGTAGGATTTAATTGTGAACTTTTGCTATAAACTTTTTGAAAAGGTCTTCAAAGATGTATTATTTGCAGGGGGAACAGTTATAATGCCAAGTGAAGTTGACAGCGGTGGGGAGGAGAGTCCAGGCGTTTTGTCCGATGACCATGATCATCCCCCGGACAGCCCGGACAGCAACTCTACTGATCCACCGGACAACAGCAAGGGATTCCCGTGGATGAAGGTATTTTTATCCATTGCAACCCGTCTTGTGCCATATTCAGAGAAATATCAGGCAAACAACTTTAAAGATTACTTTAAAGTTATTTGTCAGTCAGTAAAGTTTACTTTAAAGTTGTTTCTGGTTATTTTTTGTCTGATTTGATTATAATTTGTATGACTAAGTATTAATACCAAACAAACACCCTAATTGAACCTTCCGTGAGCAATACTTACTTATATTATACATTTTAAAATATATCCATTAATACAGATAATGGTGAATTTCTTGAACTCGTTCAACTACGTATGCTGCCATCAGAACTTCTGCCACCCATATTGTTTCCGGCGTAACATGCGAGCGACTATCAGATTAATGAAATCTGTACGAAAGGTAAGCGCGACTTTACCATACCACCAACCACCAAACAAATGCCCTGAAAACTTAACCACTATCCCACATATCTGAGTACTAAGTAAGGCCCGACACATAAAGTCGGAATTTGGTTTCGGAATTCCGAAACGGTATCATTCCCAACGCAGCAAATCCATACAAATCTATGAACCTACTACATAGGTATATGCCGTCCGTTCGAAATTTTCATATATTATCGATATTCCAATTCGGAATCGGATTCCGTCTGTATGTAGAGGGTCTAAGAGAAAAGGTTTTCTTTTCTAGTATAATTTCACTCAGGAGTGATTTTTGTTGAGATTGGTGTCGTTTTCATATTCCAACAATAGTGAATTGAATTGAATGTCTTGCAGATTTACGGCGAGAAGTTTGGTCCTGAAGTAAATACTACAAGTTCTGACGACGCCACCGGAGCAGCGCGGCGCGGCCGACGCGCGCGCAAATCTTCCGAACATTCTGCGGATAGGTAAATATTTTTCAAGAATTCATTTATTTCATTCGTTCATTAAATTTTGACGTTTTAGGAAGTCTACTAAAGAGAGCCCAAATAAATACCATTTTTTTTTTCAAATCAAATCAAAATTATTGAATATCTGATGACAGCTTTAAACTTATTTGAACTCAAAGCGCTTTCAATCGCGCAAGACGTGTTCACTACAAGTAGTCGCGCTGCTAAGTCACTAATGTAAAAAATTACAAAACACAAGTTTTATGCACAGACGAATTGTAAAACACAGACAAATTGCGAACCAGACAACCTGAGAAACACTCAATGTTTCACAACTCAAACAATAATCTTAATTACTCGTTTTGAAGAAGTCATTGACTTATCTGGCATGGGGCAATGTAACTCTTTTTTAGGGTTCCGTACCCAAAGGGTAAGAACGGGACCCTATTACTAAGACTCCGCTGTTCGTCTGTCTGTCTCTCTGTCTGTCTGTCACCAGGCTGTATCTCAGGAAGCGTGATAGCTAGACAGTTGAAATTTTCACAGATGATGTATTTCTGTTGCCGCTATAACAACAAATACTAAAAACAGAATAAAATAAATACCTAAGGGGGGGCCCCCATACAACAAACGTGTTTTTTTCCGTTTTTTGGTACGGAACCCTTCGTGCGCGAGTCGGCCGGTTTTTAGGTTAGGGTAGTTATGGTATAGTACACATTTTATTCTAGCAACTCATTAATTTCAACAATAAATAGCGCCATCTTGTATTTGAGTGAATCAGGCGTCACTTGGCGGAAGTCCCAAACCATTGTTAAAAAAAGCACTTACTTCCGCAAACAATATATGCAAAATGCACCGCCCGCCCGCCCGCAAAAAAATGCACATGCACACCACAAAATATCAGTGCACAAACCTGCATTTAGCCAGACAGCAACACACCTTGCACCTTCACCAATTATATACCACTCTACACGTGTTTCGCCCCAACCCGGAGCATCCTCAGGAGTTAGATCGTGCGTAAAACAACACCGAATGAGTAACTACTTACGCGTTCTGATTAAGAATTATTGTGTATTAAAGTAAGTAATTAATAGAAACAATTATTTAATGTATATTAATTTATTTGTACATAATTTAAATTAAAAAACATTTGAAACTGGTAACATTCTTCAAAGGTGTCGGAAGGCGTAGTTACTCATTCGGTGTTGTTTTACGCACGATCTAACTCCTGAGGATGCTCCGGGTTGGGGCGAAACACGTGTAGAGTAGTCTAATTGGTGAAGGTGCAAGGTGTATTGCTGTCTGGCTAAATGCAGGTATTGTGCACTGATATTTTGTGGTGTGCAAGTGCATTTTTGCTGCATCTTGCATGGTATTGTATGCGGAAGTATGCTACATATATTTCTTTTTTTTTACAATAGCGCCATCTTGTTTAAGCTTTCAGTGTTCAAACATTTATCCTTTAGTTTGGAATCGTTCTGTATCACAGGATTGACCGTTCGATGATAGAATCAGCCGGGCTAGCGTACCGCGCCGCAGGTGTGGAACATGCAATGCCCGGAATGCCCCACCCCGAAGCTCCGCCGGTCTCCAAACCTGGAGCCATGCCCTACCCGCCTGTCGACCCTCCGCCTATACTCAAATACTTGACGGCACAGGTACGTAAACATTTTTTCAGGGACCTAACTCTGAACTCTTAGTCCGAACTTGTAAGCACGGAATAGCATTTTTTTCATACTGTCCTCTTTTATCACTGAAGATCGTCATTTGCTAAAAAGAGAAAGATAGCGTGAGTACTATCACGCGCGCAGCATAGGCAACACGCTTTCTTTCAACACTTATTATTCTCAAAAGCCACTTGAATGACCCACTGCTGAAACACATGCCTTCCTTATGGATGGGCAATATCTATAACGCAGGCCAAAAGCGGACTTGTGGGTGTTAGCCATTACAAATGCAGTCGCTACCAACTGCTTTGCCTGCCTTCTGTAGCTTGGAGAAGAGATAATACATCATTTATAGCCATTTTAAACCAACCGTAGCTTAACCGCCACAATCGAAGGCCGAATGCGCTACACTACCGTGTGAAAACGTCATTAATAGGGAAGGCAACTGTCAAAATGGCGCTGCGTACGCTTGTTCCACGAGAACTATCAAAACAAAAAAAAATACTTTAAAAATCGTTTTTATAGCTTTAAAATGATCAAAGTCTGTGTAATAAATAGGCTGTAAACATGTTGGCACTACAAATTTCCGAAAAATCTGGATATTAAAAAAATTAATAAATCTATAAGAATAAAAACGTCTTAATTTGGCTTTCATTTCCGGTACTTGCATTGTAGAATAGTCTTTTATATCCATTTTGGGTCAGTGGATCTTTTTCGGTAAAAAATACCACAAAAATAATACCTATTTTCCCATACATTTTGTTCTGAACGTCTAGTATCTTAGGAACAAGCGTACGCAGCGACATCTACAATTAGCTTTGCGTTACCATCCCCATTAGTGCAATGAATTTTATTTTGTTTGCTCATAGGTTCGCGACGCTCACTACACACCTTTAGCAACACTCATCAAAGGTGCAACAACAATGAGCGAAGAGTTATTCGCCGAGTCCGCCCCAGTAGCTTGGCAGTTGCTTCTAGAACCGGATCGAGAGTTGAGCTCTTGTGCGGCAGCGCTGTTTATATTGGCTGCTGTTAAAACGCCTAATACCGCTTCGGAAATCATGCATACGGACTTGAAACATGCCGATCCTGGCATCAGGTAAGCTGGTTACAAGTTAATTTTGAAATAGTAAAGCTTCGCGTACTCTTTCGTGACTATCGCTCATTTGTTTCCTCTTTGCAAAGGGTTCCTCAAATGAGTCATTTATAGAATTAGTCCTTTATCCCATCAGGGTACAGGAAAATGTGAATAGATATTTCATTGTTGTCCGTGGGTTTTAATGAATTAACCCTTCACCCCAGGCATGATATAGATAGGTCCATAAAAATAGCACGCCATCTAATCCAGAAAAAAACAAAAGAAAAAACAAAGCCATGCCTTAATTTCACGAAAAGAAAACACGATAACTTCGCAATTAAAATCAGTAATTTAAAGAATTAGTCATTTGAAGAATCGGTTATTTAAAGAATTCAGTAAGTCATTTGTTATTAAATTAAACCACCGACGTACTTAATATATTCTGGAATATCATTTGGAAACATCTTATTGCATGAGTTGTTTCATACAAATGTTTTTTTTTAGAATAAAAGCAATACTGCGTTTCCAAGTAATGTGGAAGCTTCGTTACCAAGTATGGCCACGTATGGAAGAGGGTGCTTCTATGACGTTCAAAGTGCCTCCACCAGGCATCGAATTTACACTTCCATCGCCGAAGATAGGCATTGAATCATTGGCCGTGGTTGATCCACCGTGGAGCCCTCAAGTCAAAGACAAGGATATGGAAATGACTCTGAATCAAGAAAGACATGTAAGTCATTTCATACTTCTATCTACATATAAATACGTTTGTTATAATCTGTTTGTTGATAGAGAGTTAATCTGTTTCTTAAAAGCTTCATTATGATTATGATCTTATTCACTAAGCTTCTTTTTGAGAGTTACCCTTTAATAAGATAATAATGTAGTCCGTCTAGAGCAGGGATTCCCAAAGTGGTCGATATCGACCCCTCGGGGTCGAGTCGAAATCGGTTTCCCAGGTGTCGATATAAACGAATAATTTTAATAATTATTATTAATTACACTTGACATTTATAGGATTTTATGAAGTAATTTGGCTGGGGGGTCTGAGGTTGATACCTCAGAATGAACTGATGTTCATTTTGAAAATAAAAACGTGTTAAAAAGGGGGCTCTTGCCCAAAATAGTTTGGGAATCCCTGTGCTAGGTTAACTAGTTTAGTGTACAGTCGGTTTCAAAAGTAGACAAACACTTTAGTTTCCTTCATACTCGACTTACTTATAAAGTGCAATAAGTGTGAGAACTTCTGAAGCCGATCTTTGAACTAAATCAGTCCTCCTGTGTATTTTTTTAAAATAATTTATAGATCATAAGTGTTTCCAATCAAATAGATCAAGTACCGTACTTCACAGCGATCGTTAGTGACGGCAACAAAGACTCGCAAGAAGCAACAAACAGAAGCGATAAAACGCGCGCTGCAACAACGTAACGATAAGAAACGCGCGGAACGCGAAAGCTTTCTGATAACAACTATACCGATCACGAGGCAGGCTGCGAGGGAACCAGCCCTCGATCACGCCGCCGATGACCATATCGAACGTAAGCATGTCAAATACAATATAATAGGTCTTTACCTATGAAATTGCCGATATTTTGTCACATACAGAGAAAATAATAACTTCTATAATTTAAAATTTTAACAAAATCGTGAATATTACATCGAATTATGATCATGATAGTTAACTATCAGTAAAAATAAAGTCCATATTTTAGCTTTCGTGACATTAAAAAAAAAGATCTTGAAAGTGACTCTTTTTTTGTGAGCAAAAAAAAGGGTGACCGAAGGGGTTGTAATTTAACCAAAACTTATTTTTTCGCTTATCTTAAATGGAAATAAGTTAGCATAGTGTTCAAACATTAGTACATAAAAGTTTTGTTACATGAGTGTTCATGGTTGTTAAATGAACAAAGAAAATGCTATTATGAAAAATGCAACTTCTTGAAAAATCTCCATACAAATCGGCAATTTCATAGGTAAAGACCTATTATTTGATTGAATCAGGCGTCACTTTGCGGAAGTCCTAAACCATTGTGAAAAAATTAATATATGTAGCTTACTTTCGCAAAAAATATATGAAAGATGCACCGCCCACTCCCCCGCAAAAAAACTGCACTTGATTCACACCACAAAATATCAGATATACACATCAACTTTGTCTAGGGATACAGGTGTTATTTTCATACAAACGAGGTAACTTTGAAGCCTTGTTCTGCCAGGGATGTACCGTGCTGTAATCTGATGATGGCCATCCAGGGAGTGAATGGAGTAGATTCCACACACCCAACTGATCTGATCAGCATTCTAAAAGATTAATGGGACAGAGTTCTCAGTTTGAGGATTTCCATACATTTTCATGCTATTTTCGCGGTTTTTTTAAACATGTCCATTACGTTTTTAGAATGCTGGTCAGATCAGTTGGGTGTGTATAGCGATCTTAATCTCCTCCATTCACTCCCTGGATAGCCGTCATTAGATCACAGCACCAACTGGCAGGAAACCAAGGCTTCAAAGTTACCTCGTTTGTATGAAAATAGCACCTGTATCCTTAGACAAAGTTGATGTGTGTACTCTAATTCTAATCTACTAAAACTGCTCAAATAGTACGAGTGGTCTAATTGGTGAAGGTGCAAGGTGTGTTGCTGTCTGGCTAAATGCAGGTTTGTGCACTGATATTTTGTGGTGTGCAAGTGCATTTTTTTACGGGCGGGCGGGCTTTGCATCTTTCATATATTTTTTGCGGAAATAAACTACATATATTTCATTTTTCACAATGGTTTGGGACTTCCGCAAAGTGACCGTCGATTTAATCAAATGCTTAAAACGCTTGTTTTAAGAACTTAACAGTTACCTATTGCTTGAGGCTAAGTCAAGCTTAAATACACTAACACCCATATTCATAAAAAAATAAACGTCTTCTAAATATTGTTTAACTAACCAGTGTATCTATTACTTACTTTCAAATTATGATTAAGTTTGAACGTAAAGACAACACACACACATACATTCTTAGCTAAACAATTGTTTAAATTTAAATTTTATTGAATAAGGGTGTTAAATTTTTATTATAAAGAGTAACGTTTTCCAGCTCCAGCAGACGAGGAGATGGTGGAAGGCGTCCGTGGATCGCACCACACCCAAGTGGCGTCAGCTCTGTTCCCGTCTGTGCTGTGCTCGGCGGTGGCTGAGATCGTAGCGCTGCTGGACGACGCCGCGGTCTCACATGATGGGTGCTCGGTCTATGAAATAGCTTACCAGGTACAGTCGAGTTCATATTATTATACGAACACTTTCGACATATGTTGGCTTTCAAGGTCAAGATAAAGACTGGGTTTGATGTTTTTGCTTTTCTTAGAAATTACGTTGACATTTATTTCATGGCAATAAAGTTGAAATTGTAAATGACTTTTAAGGCCAAACTACTTTTTGTTAATTATTTTTGTTATGTAATTTATGTAGACGATTGTTTCCGGTTGATGAACTATCAAAAGTGCGTATTTATTATTGAACTCGATGCTACAAAATAAAATACACATGTCACTATTTAGGAACGCATAGTTATTTATTTTCTTACATTATAAAGATGGCACTAAATAATTAGCAATCTTAGCCCATTTTTAAAACTGTTAAAGGAAATTTTCTACTATCTCTAGGTCAAATAGTGTCAATAATGACAGTTTTCTTTAACGTCTATCTGCCTACGACCCTTTTTAGATTCCAAAAGTTCTAATTCAAATGTAGGTTCATGTCTTAAATAATTTCTTTGTTTCTTACCTTTTTGTCAGTATAACTTTCTAAGCATTTTCCAGCCTAAGTGCAGTACAGTTGCATTTCAACCGCCATTTTCATGTAACAGGTCATATGGGGCTGCTTAGTAGAAGATTCCGCCCTATTCCTCCGCCATGTGCTAGAGAGGCTCACGCGCGACCACCAAGACGAAATGTTCAAGCTGCTACGTCACTTGATCCGGTTCATACCGCGCCTGCCCCAGCAAGCTGCCTTTGCCCTGTACAATTACATTATAGGGTATGTGATGTTTTATGTGAGGTCTCCGCACGAAGATGGGCAGAGGTTGATCGGTGCTGCGTTGTCTATTTTGTGGATGGTAAGTGTTAATTTTATTTACAAACTATTGGCCGCTTGCAACTTCGTCTGCATGGAAAGTTTTTGTGCTATCCCTCGAGATCAGTACTTTTTTCTGGATGAAAGGTACCCTTTGTCCTTTTCTGTACCCCTGACAATGTGTTGAGTAATTAACACGTGAAGGCGTAACAAACAAACAAACTCGCATTTATAATATTAGTGAGGATGGGTACTTCTCGCGTATTGACATGTTTTCTGATTAAATACAATGCATGAAGCTTTAATTACCAATATCGTATAACAGCTTTGTCATTGTTGTAAATAATAGGTATTTGCCTCTGAAATTTTCGACTTGTATAGAGAATTTCCAAAGAGTTGCATTTTTCATACTAGCATTTTCAGTTGCCTGAATACTCATGAAGCAAAAGTTTTATGTACTAATGTTTGAACTCTATGCTAACTTATAAGGGAAAAAAATAAGTTTTGGCTAAGTTACAACCCCTCCGGTCAGGGCCGTAGCTAGGGGTGGGCATTGTAGGGCAATGCCCTACCTTGAAATCACAATGCCCTACCTTAAAAATACCAAAAACTAGGATAATATATTATAATTAAATTGTTTGATCATAGTCTGAACTTGAGAGTAGTCTAAACAATGAGAGTGATTTGAAGTTCAACCATCTTGTTGATGGTGATTTGTCAATGAGAGTGATTTGGAAGTTCAACCATCTACTGACTAAAAATCGCGCTGCGCGGCCGTTTATTTCTACTATAGACAAGCAAAATGACAAGATTAGTAGATGAAACTGAATAAAAATCGCGCTGCGCGGCTGTTTTTTTTCTATAAACAAGCAAAGGTTACAAGATTAGTAGATGGAACTGACTAAAAATCGCGCTGCGCGGCCGTTTTTTTTTTAACTATAAACAAGCAAGATTACAAGATTAGTAGGTGAAACTGACTAAACCTCGCGCTGCGCGGCCGTTTTTTAACTAACAGGCAAAATAGAAAATCTTGGAATCGCAAATAGAGGGCACCCCGTAGAAATGTCGCCTAGGGCGCTGGTAGTGCTAAAACCGGCACTGCTTCCGCCCTACCTGTAACCAATGCTGCCCTACCTCAAATTCGACTCTAGCTAAAGCCTTGCCTCCGGTCACCCTTTTTTTGCTCACAAAAAGTCACGAGATGTTTTTTAATGTTAAGGAATCTAAAATAAGGACTTTATTTTACTGATAATTGACTATCATGGTCATAATTCGATATAATATCATTAATAAATATTTTAAATCATAGAAGTTATTATTTTTTCTATATGTGACAAAATATCGGCAATTTCATAGGAAAAGACCTAAAATGATAGCCGTTTGTAATAAATGCTCTAGTTTACTTCATCATGAGTGTCATTGAATAACTTCGTGATAGAATAAATAAATTACTTGGTAATACAGATCCAGGAAAATATAATGTATATTTAACACAAACGTACTTTTCAGGTAGTTCATAGTGTCCATGGTATCATGTTTAAAGACCTAAAACAGATTTTACGCAAAGAACAATGTGATGCTTCAATATTACTTACTGCTAACGTACCAGCGGCTAAGAAAATTATTGTTCATGGGCCTTGTAAGTAAAACATACTCGTACGATCAATGTTATTATATCTTTATTACATCTTCCTTATTATAACGCAAGTATTTTTCTTGTAGCGGATAACGAAGGCAGCATCCCATCCCAATTCCCAGTACAAGAGGATACAGTTTTTTCGCAAATACTGAAAGAATCCCTTGATTTCTTCGGTATCCCTGAACATTTACATCGGGAACATTTTCTAGTCGATTTCAAGACCCGTAAGTATTAAAATAATTTCTTTACAATGTATATGATTGATGATAGTTTTTTACCTATTTACCGCCGGATTAATTAATCCCTGTAATGCTCGATTCAGGTCAAATCCACAACCCACAGAACTATGTCCGTGACCACTATTTCTTCAAACGATCTCAGTACCCACAATTAGGGTTAGTACACATGGAACCTGAAGAAGCATTCCATAAACTGCAGAAGCAGGAACTTCTACAGAAGTTTGTCGAGATTGGAAAAGTCCTGCTAACATGGGCCATCCTTAAGAACGTCGATATGGTAATACATTTTACTTGTGCAGTATGTAACATACCTACTTGAATAATTATAAGAAAAAGAAAAAGTGTTGAAACTTGAAAAAGTATGTGGAAAATGTACACTTGGTAAACGGTGTTGGTATCAAATTTATATGCATAGTTTGCTTCAAATTACCTCTTAATTTGTCACTGTAAAATAATCGTTACGGTCATGAGGCGAGACTAAAGAAAAGAAGCTATTTTTAGATACTCCCCGTTCACCTTTAAAAAGGCAAATTAGGGGCTGTAAACAACGTGCTACAAAATAACCCCTAATGCCGCATATGGTAGATAGGGACCATCAAACTGATTTCTTTTAACTATGGGACAGACTGTAATTGCAAAAAAAAACTGCTGTTTCATACAAAAAATAATAACGAAAATATCAAAATTTATGAAACAGCTGATTTTTTTTGCGATTTCAGAGTTGGTCTTTTAGTAAAAGATGTTCAGTTTGATGGTCCCTTTCTACCACATTCGGCATTAGGGTTATTTCGTAACACGTATACAATTTAGAACCACAGGCACACAGATTTAATTAATTAAAACATTTCCACAGCTTCTTACTGTATAATACAATGAACATGTAGTTTAGATCGTTCCACATGTCATTTTAATCCATGCTTGCAGGTTGTGCAACGTGTAGTATTTTTACACGACGAACTGATGAAATTACCATCATTCCCGAGGAAAGCGCTGGAAGCTGATTTGACGCTTTACAGCCGCGGGCCTTTGGGCTCCACGCTGTTGGGATTAGACGTTCTGCACAAGTTCATGTAAGTTAATTTCTTCTGTGCCACTTAAGACATCATTTTCTAGTCGTTTTAATCACCTTAAGAGGTGTTCCACTAATGAACCTAAACAAAAGATGGAAAAACATCAAAATGTTTTGGTCCTCGCATACTTACAGTTAACGAGACGTTAAAACATGAATTAGTATGGGATAGTAAAAAAAAATTTCGTTTTAGAACTATGTTTCTTTGGCAGAAATGTTTAGTTTCATTGGTAGTACACTCCTAGTAGAATAGTTTATTTATATTTTCATAAAAGACACTTTTAAGCTTACAGACAAAGCCAAAACGCAAACAAGTTCATTACAAAAACAATTCAACAGCAATAAATAGTAAATCAATTATACAACAATGCCAAAAAAAATCAGAATAAAGAAATAAAAAAAAAATAGATACAATTTCAATAATTTAATGCAAATCAGAAACAATATACATATTTAATTTTACATTTTAATTTATTAAAACGACTATAAAACGACGGTGTAATGTGTATAGACACGGTTATCCTATTTTAACTTACTATTCAGTTTAACCGGGAAAACATTGAACTTCACTTAAAAAAATCTTGAGAAATGTATCCCAACACTAGGATCAATTACTGAGGATCTACATTTTCAGGTGGGTCCGCTTGATAGCGCGTATGTTCGAAGCAATGGCGGGCAACTTTACTTCGTCAAGAGATATTCATCTATTCTTGAACGTACTCAACGGAGCTCTCATGTTGCACAGTGAAGACTCTTTAATACTCAGATATGTCATTGCTACTTACGTGAATGCAGCGTTCAACTTCAAGAGCATTTTTTCTACTAATGGGTATGTGTTTGATGAAGTCTTCTTATGTGGTATTTACACGAGTCGACTTATAAGCAACATCGCAGGCGATTTTGATAAATTAGCGACAATCGCTTGTAAAATCTAATCGCAAACCTAATTTCAATGAGATGGCGATTCCATTTTACAAGCGATTGTCGATAAAAAGCGCTAATTAACTTTAATCGCCTGCCAAGTCGACCCATGTAAAGACCCGATTAGAAGCTTGCCATATTTTGTAAGGATTGTGTGCGTATATGCTATTACGTTTTTATTTCTTACAGCTACCTTCTAATAATGCCGACGTTGCTACAAATATATTCAAACTTCCAAACGAATAAACTAGTCACTACAACCATAGAATACGCTGTGAAACAGTTCTACCTGTTGAACAGAAAGCCATTTATATTGCAAATGTTTGGGTCTGTTTCTGCTATACTGGACACTGATGAAGAGTCTACTTATGGTGATGCCAGTAAGGTTAGTAATTTTTGACTGCACGTTGTTTGCTTGTATGCAATATCGTAACTCTTTGAGCTCATAATCGTATACGCCAGTTCATGCCAGAGCCATTTTGGAGTTTTGAAAGGCAATAGAAAAATGCATCAGGTTTTTTCTGGGATGGGCACCAGACTGTTCTCCCACCCCCCGTTCCTACGCCAATGCACGCCACGATTTCTCTTTTTAACAACTTACCGGTTGACTGGTAGAGAATGCCCTTGGGCATTAAGTCCGTCATTTGATGTTTTTATTATAAGCAATAAAGATTAAAAAAATAAATAAAAAAAATCATTTTAAATCAGATTGTGCTTTGATACTTACATAGTAGTCTCTTTAAGGTATGTCTTCATAAAATCACTTTCCTGTTCTCTTTCACTTTCATCTGACGCATGCCTCAGGGCATTAAATAGCGCACGCTGACCGTGCGCTTTCGCTTTCCTCTCGCGCGGGCATGTAATATCTTCTCAAAAATACGTCAAAGTATAGCAGAAAGTTGAACATGAAAGCGTACGGTTTGGAGGCAATCAATATTTCATGCGTTTGACGCAGTTTGACTTGAAAGTTGAATAGAATATTGAAGCGACTCGGTGAAGACAGACCTTAACTCATTAAATGTTGTAATAATTTTTAGGTACAATCAAGTTGTTTGTTCAATCTTCTGCTAAGTTTGGAAACTCCATCGCCGGACCCTTTGCACATAGCAGAATTGATAAAAGAGGAGAAACCACTGAAACCGATAGATTTCTGCTACCGAGACGAGGACGAAATGGTGAATGTATTAGATTGCATCAGCCTTTGTGTCATGGTTGTTTCCTATTCCGCTGAAAGTATGAGAGGTTACCAAATGCTGGTAAGTACACCGTTAAAGTACGCTATAATTAAACTTGGTACAGTCAGCGCCAAAATGATCTGAGCATTTAAAATAATTCAAATCTACCAAAATAGTTAATCATTTTGACAAAAATCAACCTTATCTGAAGACGTTAAGGAGCACTTTCGTTTGTTCTCAGAAACAAATGAAAGTGCACATCAGTGTCTTGAAGCACAGATTACATAATACTATAGTACAGATACCTCATCCCATACTAAAGAAATGGCCATCGTTAGGCGACTATCAGGGCGATTAAAAATGTTTTTCTTGTAGAATTCTAGATGGCACCGCTATCGTCGCAGCATGCTTAGCACAGATAGCAACAAACATTACCTAATTTTCAAAGAAAGAACAAATTATTGCCGATAGGTGTTGCTCAATTTTTATTGAAATTTGTTTAAAAAACCCTTCATTTTACTGTTTCATTGTAATTTTGTATTAGGTGTTTTTTTTTAAAAGCAATTCAAAAGTTTCATGACTTTTTTTTATCTGTATTTGAATATTACAAAAACAAATCGAAGCAGGTACCGCCAACTAGTGAGGTAAATTTAAACTAATTCCACATTAGTTTAAATTCACCTTACTAGATGGCGGTACCTGCTAACTAAGCCACATCTGAAGTACTAAATGGGACCCCATGCTTGAAGTAAGGTTGAGTTTTGTCAAAATGATTAGCTATTTCGGTAGGTTTATGGCCGAATACTCAAACGCTAATTAACTTTGAGGGGCTCTCAAACAGCATGCTGTCTTTGTCATATATTTGACATTTAATGCGACAAGACGACGTTTGAGAGCCCCTCAAAGTTAATTAGCGTTTGAGTATTCGGCCATTAAATGCTTAAATCATTTTGGCGCTGTCTGTACGTATACCAAAACATGCTATTGATGTAAACAACTAGACCAAAATCTAACGTTTTTTTAAAGGGAGAAGGAATGTAAATAGATATAAAATATAAGTTTCATTAAAATTATTCTTTACAGATTATTCTAGAAGCGATACTACCTTGCTATGTGAAACAAATTCAACTACCGACATATAATAGAGAAGGAAAAACCGAGAAAGAAATCATTCAACAATTAGCTATTGCTATCAAAACACTGGTCAATAACTGCGAAGGGTTGTCTAAGTAAGTAGCTAGTTATACAAGATTTTTATCCCATCAAAGTTTGCGTAACAGATAAAAAATTGGAAGTTAAATTATGACCGCGCATACCGTTACTCAATGTTCACTTCTCAAGCTTACGCGCTCACTAGACATGAAATAAAACACTTTTTAACGGATACTAGCGCGGTTTTATTGAATGTACTATGGTATTTAGTTGGTATTTTGTTTGATTTTTTGTTTTCCCGACGTTTCGGCACCTTTGCAGCTGCCGTGGTCACGGGGGACTGAAGCTACCCGTAAGCCTACCCTCAAGCGATGAATTTTTTTAGACGTTCAGAAATTAAAATTTAACAAAATTTTTTAATTATTTTATGTTGATTTATAATTTAATTTTATGAATTATTTAATGCTAAAAAGAGAGAGAATCTACTGAAACTACCACCATTTCATAAAATTGGGAGGAGTTTCAGTAGATTCTCTATCTTTTTAGCATTAAATAATTCATAAAATTAAATTATAAATCAACATAAAATAATTAAAAAATTTTGTTAAATTTTAATTTCTGAACGTCTAAAAAAATTCATCGCTTGAGGGTAGGCTTACGGGTAGCTTCAGTCCCCCGTGACCACGGCAGCTGCAAAGGTGCCGAAACGTCGGGAAAACCAAAAATCAAACAAAATACCAACTAAATACCATAGTACTTTGAGGACGACGCCTTTTTCTCTTCAATAAAACTATGTAAATATTTCGTAATAACTTGTATTTTTTCATACAACCAATACAATTTTGACACACGACCAGAAGGGTCCGGAGCCGTAGCAAGAAGCCACGACAAAAGACACGCGGACGGGAACGGCTGCTTTTTCGTTCGAAACATAAACTATTATTTCTTTATGAATTTTGACCATAAAGCTACCGAAAAGACCGAATATGATGTCGCTACATCACAGTACATTCAATAAAACCGCGCTAGTATCCGTTAAAAAGTGTTTTATTTCATGTTCGTTACTCAATGATTGAATACGTTACATAATATTATAGGTCAGTAGGGTTAGAATCGAAATCGGATTTAATTCCTACAATAGTAGTTTATGAAACTGAAGCCTAATGAGGGGTATTAAAACATGAGTGTGAGTGTTTTAATACCTAGTTAGTTATGTGCAGTTTCATACACTACTTTGTGATCTTAGTGATCTGCACTCACACAATCCCAATTGTGTGGGGATTGAACCCACTAAAATAAATAAAAGATCAATGTTAAAAAAGAGAGAGAGAGACTTTTGTTGTATTAGGTACCTTGATTACGAGTCATTGCCGTCGCTGCATTAAAATATCGGGCGGAGTCAAGTAAGTCAGTAAGAAATAGGATCATTTGGCAATAAAAAATATTTCGATTTGATTTATCGTTTTTCAGTACAAAATGTATGGGAAAAGATTTTGGCGATTTCTGTCGTTTCTAATACTCATACCTGGGGCCCTATTTTTGAATCACTTGACTCCAGTCGAGCGCTCGTTTCGAATGATTTTCGTTCGACATCTCATTGTTTTGAGTCATATGTCGAACAAAAATCAGTAGAAACGAGCGCTCGACGCCAGCCGAGCAATTCAAAAATAGGGTCCCTGGCCCCCTACTCAAATGGCCACATTTCTATTCGTTCGATAACTTAAAGTTTAAAAATAAGCAATTAAACGATCAAGTCACACGTCGCAAGTTTATGTAAATCACAGACATTATTGTTGTATTGTATGGAATTGTACGACTAGGACACGTAATTTTAGAATTTAAGGCTTATTTTTAATTTTTAAGTTAGCGATCGATTAGAAAAGTGGCCATTTGAGTAGCCCACCCTGATCCCCACACGAAATAGAATCGATTTGCATAAAAAAAAATTTTTGGTATTTTAGCATTTTTTTTTTTTTTTTGCTAACGGTATTTTTTTCCAAAATCTGTGAATGCAGTTCAGAATATCTTTAAAAGTTATGAATGGTCACCTAGGAAGGTTTTTCTGTAACTATAACGGTTAAGGTACCTGCCCTTAATGTACCGTCTCAAAAATCCACCCTGTATAGTTAGTTAGTACGTGTTTATACAATCTTTTTTGAATTCATATTTGGAACATTACGTTGTGTGTGAGTTTAAATAAAACATGTTGTGAGGCCCCTTTTTAATCTTACTATATCTATGTTGTGAGGTGAAGGTCGTCGGCGTCATAAAATTGTTTATTATTAGGACAACGTTATACTGCGCGCGCAGCCCAGTTGCCTTTCCTCGCGTCGATGTTATCACGTGTAACTGGGTGTGGCTCTGCGATTTAAAAGAATAGCAAAACATTCATCAGCTAAAATGGTGAAACCGAAGAAAACTATCGCATCCGTTTACAGAAAAGAGGAAACACAGGCTAAAATTAGCAGCCATATGTTTGATAACCCTACAGCTACTCATCATAACAACGAATCGAGAGTGGACGTCAACATGAATAAAAAGCGTCAAGTGCCGGATCTCCAGAGATGCTTAGAGGATCTCAAGAAGAACCATAGTTATAAAGTGGCTGCAGATAATTTACAGAACGAAAACTATTGCTTACAGAAAAAATTGTCCGATCAGGAAAAGAGGAATACCAGTTTAACATCATTATTAGAATTGAAACAAAAAGAATTAGAATTGAAACAAGAAGAAATCACTGAACTGTATCAATTAATTGGCGATCTACAGAAGAATCTCGACGAGCCTCAAGAGGTAAACACCGAGATGACTAAATCATCAAAATGCAGCCAGAAACAGATCAAGAGTTTGACGAAAAGAAAGGAAAAGGTCCAAACTCCTACTCCACGGCACATTGAACATATTGTATCTACCCATGCTCCACCAGCAAAGAGAAGGAAAATTTATAATTCGATGACGGGTATTAATAAAAACTACTGTAAGAGTTTTCTCAAAAGGTTAGTAATGCGCTTGGATCCAAAACACAGTGATACATACGAACTATGGCGTAATGTGTTATGGGCTTTGAATCAGTGTGGATGCGAACGAGGATACGACACTCTTGATATTGCCGACTGTTTTTCAAAACGTTCATCGAAATACAAAAACTTGCAGGATGTTAGAGAAACATTTGAATCTTCGGATGGAACTTTGTCTCTGAAGTATCTGATTGAAATGAATAAAATATACGAAGGAAAACTTCCCGCGACAACAAACAAATTAAATAATATGCTGCCTTCTAAATATTTACCAGTGACAGTCAACAAGATCGATTTTCGTGATCGTCACAAAATTCAAATAAATTGTAATTCTGCTGATAAATCACTCACATTTTTCATTATCACAGATCTATATGTTTTGACCAATGAAGACGGTGAGTACTTATGTTTTCTTAATAAAAACATGACATCAAGAAACTCAACATTATCCACATTGTGTCCTGAGATGGCGAATGGTTTTGACGTGACATTTGATGAGATGTTTTATGAATTTAAAGCGAGAAGTGATTCTTCAGTCACGATGAAACTGCATCATCCACTGAAACCAGCTGAATCCTTTATTATTTTACCTAGTGGCAAACAAGAAAAGAAAGCATCACACTTGACCATGATTCGAAAGGCTTTACGAGCAGAGGTATCAGAGACATACTTTTATGACTTAGACGAAGATTTCAATATAAGAAGAACTGAGGAGGAATTAGTGGACGAGTTATTCGATGCAAATCCTAATATGAAGAACACATACGTGTCTTCAAAAGGAATAGTTTACTATTGCAAACCAGACACTAACTTGTGGTGTAGATTAAGCGAGTTGAAATTGTATAAGCATTTATGGAAAATCTTGAAAACAACATTGCAACTATCCAACGCTGAACTAAGACACAATGAAAGAAGACTCAGCAGCTTCTTATCACACATCAAAGACAAAACAAAAAACAAGGGTCATTACCCTACATTACATTTTGAAAATAAAATTAAAAATAGTGATGATTTTTCTGACCTCCTCGATTCCAATTTACATTTATTTATCACAAATAATAAGACCATAGACATGTCAAGCATCCCACTTATCGTTCGGAATATAGAGAAAGAGGATCTGGCACAAACAACATGTGGGTGGTCATATGACTATGAATTATCCAAGAAACATATGAAGACAGTCCGGTCGTATTTCGATAAGCTCATGCCGCGAAAGTGCGAACGAGAATGGTTCCTGTCGTTCGTTGCGAAGATGCTAAATGGGCAGAGAATGAATGAATATTTTCTAGTCCTAGCTAACAAACGTGAGAACGAAGATTTGATATCGACACTGATGTCACTGCTAGCCACATTATTCGGAGATTACCAAATCGCTTTTACCGAAAGTGTAAATGGACGAAGACGAGATAGTACTATTTATAAACTATTAAAGGGAAAAAGGCTTCTGGTTGCAGATAAATTAATGAAATATGACACTTTAAATTTAGATTTCATCAAGGCCACAACAGACCAATACAATCATTACATACAAGATAGAATAAAGTTTCATCCCACTGTACAGACCGGATTGATAATGATTTTTACCGAGGACAATGTTCCCAAATTCGATAAGAACGACCAAGACTTTGTTGAGAGAATGGTGACTATCCCTATGCGTTCGCGGTTCATAAGCAAACAAGAATATGACAAATTGATTAAAAGAGAGAAAAAGATGACGGACATTCATATTGCCGATGATTCTCTCAAACATTGCCCAGAATGGAACTCTGCTATACTAGACTTGTTGATAGATTACTATAACGAGCCTCTCCAACCGATACCAAAATCTTTTGTGGATTTGAAAAAGAAGTTGTGTATTCAAAACAAAGATTAATATGACTGGTTGGACTCACACGTATACAAAGATGAAAATAATCCTGTATTTATATCGGCGTGGCAAATCCTAGAAATAATGAAAGTGAAAGAACCAACCTGCTTTAATTCAATTGGCGAACTAAAAGAAGAAAAAAAAAAGTTGAAATTCGCTATGTCACAATGGGCGTATAAAAATGGTTTTTCATACAAAAAGAGACATGTATTCATGAGCAAAACAAATCCATACAAACTAAAACGTGTTGTAGCTAAATATGTAATTATCAATGCTGGACTTCACAATTTTAATGAAGAATGACGCGGACTATTTTAGAATCTCGGTGTAGGTACTTTTTAAAATCGTGATTAAATAACTATTTTGCTTTTTTCTATTCTTGTTGTTTTTCTTGCGTATTTCCCTTTCCGAGTTCAGTTCGCGACACCCGGTTGCTTGGTTTCTTTTTCCGATAAAATATTATTACAAAGGTAATTATTATGGAGACGTCACATGTTTTGTCTGAGTGTTGACCTGTCGAAATAATTACAATCGTTTTTAGGGTTCCGTACCAAAATGATAAAAGAGAAACCCTTATGGTGTGACTCAGTCTGTCTGTCTGTCTGCCACAGCTGGATATCTCGAGAACTACTAATGGTATCAACTTGAAATTTGGAATAGTTTAAGATGACATTGGCCCAACTATTTTGCAAATCCTTACTAATATTATAAATGCGAAAGTCCGTTTGTTTGTTTGTCTATTTGTTTGTTTGTTTGTTACGCCTTCACGTCTCAACTACTGGACCGATCGTCATGAAATTTTGCATACACGTTGTCAGGGGTACAGAGAAGGACATAGGGTACCTTTCATCCCGAAAAAAAGTATTGTTCCCGAGGGATAGCAAAAAAACTTTCCACGCAGACGAAGTCGCGGGCGGCCGCTAGTAAGAAATAAATAAAAAAATAAATATCTTCTTTACAACAGGGACTGAAAAGGGGTCTTAAAAATTTGAAGTGGGGCTACTAGGGCATGTGGGGTATCATTGACCGAGCGAGCACGTAGTGCGAGCGAAGCGTCTCTGCTTCACCTTGGGCAAAAATTCTTTCGTATGTCCGGCTGTCTGTTCCAGCCTAGAGGTCGCATTTCTCAACCCAATCTTGTGAAATTTTGTGAGCAGGTTCAAAAATTATATAGATTTTTTTGTCGAGCCAGTTTTTTGAAATTTTTCAAAATGGCGGAGATATGTTAAAAAAACAGATTTCAGTCATCTTTGTTTCAGTCCGCTTTCCAGCTGTGCCTGTTTTTCTCTACAGATCGCATTTTTCAACCGATTCTCGTGAAAATTTATAAGCTGGTTTGAAAATGATATAATTAATTTTTTGTCGTGCCAGTTTTTTGAAATTTTTCAAAATGGCAGAGATATGTCAAAATAAAACCGGTCAAGAGCGAGTCGGACTCGCGCACCGAGGGATCCGTACCATCATAATTGCACCATCAAACCAAAAGTAGAATAACAAAATTAGTATTGCAGTTTTAGGTCAGCGCCATCTCCTGACCGATAGTGGAACTAACGTTAACTTTTTTAGAAATTTGATAATTTCTAAAAAAGTGTGCTATGTTGAGACATCGTTTTATTTTTCCTGTAATCTTTATATAAACTGCTATCACTTAGAATTATTTCAGATTTTTCTCTTTGCAAACTTGGAGATAAGAGGGGGGGGGGGAACGGTATTTTTTTTAAACATTTTTCATCATAAGTCAAAGACTATGCTATGCTGTGACAGACAGATAGACAGACTGAGTCACACCATAAGGGTTCCTTTTTTACCATTTTGGTACGGAACCCTAAAAACAGATTTCAGTCCGGTCTTCCAGCGCTGTCTGTTCTCCTCTAAAGTCGCATTACTCATCTCCCAGCAAAAATGTAAACAAAGGTGTTGCCAGAACAAAACAGCTCAAGAGGAAATAGTATATTGCTAAGTCAAGAAATAAACACACCTACATGTTTTTTCATCACGAACCTAATAAAAATAGATTAGATAAATATTCCGAATCATGAGTTTTGCGGCAAAAACAGTACCTAATATAATTTAATATTTCATAATAACAGTTTTATAGTAGAAAAGATATTCATGATGCTGTGCACACATCAACTGCAAACCGTGTACATCAACCTTTGGTTCATTTTATGTAGTAACATTTGTCTTTTGGTTTGGGGGGGGCGGGGGACGACGACGACGACGACGACAGGCGAAGATGCTAAGACATTCAGCCAGTTCTCGATTAAGAATGTATCTAAAAGATTATAAAAATTGTCTTAAAATAAGTTCAGTTTAACTTAGATCCAACATTTTAATAAGAATACCTAAATAATCTTTACATTTATTTCTTATTCAAAATAGTTTAACAAAAACCATAAACATTTAATTCGTAGGGGAGACATAGGAGGGTAGTGACATTTTTTTATTAACCGACATAAAACATGTGGCTTATAAGGGTATTACCAAACACTGTAAATAGATAACTAGTTATTCGTTGTAATTATTTTTTCTTGAGGCGGCGCTAGTGGACGCACTATGCACCTTTAAGTATTTGGTTACTAATCTTGTTGTAATTTATTTGCATTTGCGTAGGAAGGGGGGAGCGTGCGCACCCCATAACTGTGTGGTGCCACCCCAGACTAAAAACCTGATTAACCTGATATATTGCCCTTCTATACTGCAACGAGGCTCTAGCACGCACCCCCCTCCCCCATTAGTTTTACCTCCGAACTGGGGGCCAGCCCCCCCCCTGGAAAAATCTCTAGATAGGCAAATGTATATTTGGTAACGATATATTTAAGTTTGTAATATCGTTACTTATCCCTGTTAAAGCTGATAAGTTTCTTGCGCCCGTTCTTCTTGTCAGTTAAAAAGTCTGGAACGGGTGGTAGGAAAATATAGACGATTTTTTTGATTTCGACTTTGACTTTTATTGTAAATAAGGTTAGTTGAAACAATTATAATGGGGAGGGCAACTGTCAAAATGGCGCTGCATACGCTTGTTGCAGGAGAGCTATGAAAACAAAGGACTTTTACTTAAAAATATAGTTTTTTTTAGCTTTAAAATGATTAAATTCTGTGAAGTAAATCTGGATATAAAAAAATGCATAAGTTCTGTAAGAATAAAAACGTCTTAATTTGGCTTTCAATACCGGCATCTCCATTTTCTTTCTTCCATCTTTTATATCCATTTTGGGTCAATGGGTCTTTTTCGGTAAAAAAAAATCCACAAAATAAATAACTATTTTCCCATACATTTTGTTCTGAACGTCTACTGTCTGAGGAACAAGCGTACGCAGCGACATCTACAATTAGCTTTGCGTTGCCAACCCTGTTCTGTCCTGTTACCTACGTATTTTTGATAGTTTAGGTACATACAGTCAATATCTAAGTTTAGAATAAAACAATTTTTAACGGATACTAGCGCGGTTTTATTGAAAGCACTTTGGTAATTAGTTGGTATTTGGTTTGATTTTTGGTTTTCCCGACGTTTCGGCAACTTTGCAGCTGCCGTGGTCACGGGGGACTGACTAAGTGTGTAAGACGTCACTAAGTGAATATCTAAGTTTAGTTTTCTTATCAGTTCGTATCAAGAATTTTTAACATCAAAATGGTTATGATGGGTTATAAAGATAAAATTTCTAATTACCATCATACTTTAAAATTACCCTGGATAACATTATATTTATAATGACTCAAAATATAATAAACAAATTAAAAAGTTATAAAAGTGACCAAAGGTTTTCAATATCTGAAAATGTCACTCTCAGGGTCAGTTTGTCAATTTGACAGTGACGTTTCTTTGTTTACATTTTTGCTGGGAGATGAGTAATGCGACTTTACAGATCGCAATCCAACCGATTCTCGTGAAATGTTGTGTGCAGGTTTGAAAATAATATAGAATTTTTTTGCCACGCTAGTTTTTGAAATTTTTCAAAATGACGGAGAAATGTTAAAAATACATATTTCAGTCCGGCTTTCCAATGCTGCCTGTTTTCCTCTACAGGTCGCATTTCTCAACCGATTCTCGTGAAATTTTGTAAGCAGGTTTGAAAATTGTATATTTTTTTGTCAAGCCCGTTTTCAATGGGGTTGGCAACGCAAAGCTAATTGTAGATGTCGCTGCGTACGCTTGTTCCTAAGACAAAGACAGTAGAAGTTCAGAAAAAAATGTATGGGAAAATAGGTATTTATTTTGTGGTATTTTTTTACCGAAAAAGACCCATTGACCCAAAACGGACATAAAAGACTATTCTACAATGCAAGTGCCAGAATTGGAAGCCAAATTAAGATGTTTTTATTCTTACAGAATTTGTAATTTTTTTCTATATCCAGATTTTTCGGAAATTTGTAAGTGCCAACATTTTTAAAGCCTATTACACAGAATTTAATCATTTTAAAGCTAAAAAAACGATGTTTTAAGTAAAAGTCTTTTATTTTCATAGCTCTCGTAGAACAAGCGTACGCAGTGCCATTTTGACAGTTGCCTTCCCCATTGTTTTTTAAATGGCGAAGATAGTGTAAAAAACGGGTACGTATCAGAATGTCTAAAGTTAAAATGTCTAAAGTTAAAATGGCAAAGTTCAAAATGTCAAAAATCAAAATGCAAATGGTTTAAAATGTCAAAAATCATTATGTATAAATTCATAATAGCAAAATTCAAAATGTCAAACGGTTCAAACATCAAACTAGTTAAAATATCAATGGTCCATAAGTCAAAGGTTTACAATGATTTGAAAACAACAATTCGCCTTTTTTTTATTTTATCGCCTTGCTAAATTTTTTGAGCAATTCTTTGTAGTTTCTAGTAATTGCGTTACAATTTTTAAATTGTAACATGGAGGAGGGTATACTTACGTTTTCGAAATTTGTGATTATTTACCTAAGATGTAACATTATTACACTATTGTGTAAAAAAAATGATTTTTTACTATTATAATATACTTACTGTGATTATTTAGGTACTTAGATGTAAAGCTTTTATATTATGATGTAAATATAAATGATGATTTTCTTTCCTCTTTATCATATTCATTTTCTATTATTTTAAGGGCATGATTTTATCAATTACCTAATAAATGCGTTTTCAGTGACCTAGTTAATAATATTTGTTCCTAAAATAGTAGATCTCTCACCTAAATCGAATCACTAAATAATTTTAAAACGATTACCTAAATATTAATTAAAAATTACTTGGAAATAATATCAATTATCAAAATAATAAAAGTGTCATTGAAATTGAATCACCAAACAATATCAAAATGGTTTTAAAAACTCCGTTATAAAAACTCCGCCCCTATTAAGATTTTTTCTATTAATTAGGTAACAGATCTATAATTTCGATAATTGAACGAATTAATCGATGCTAATAGTTAGATGATTAGATTTATAGTGACAAGTTTATTATTTTAGGTAGGTGTATTATTCCTGCCCGTAACTTACTGTTTAGAGCATAGATCTTAGGTATATTCAGGCTATAGAAAAAAGTGATCAAACTATAATTTAAGATACATATTTACATTAATCCGATGATTTATACTTTAGATACAGTTTTGGTAAATATGATAACTAATATATTTCTTGGAGATAGATATCATTATTAGGGTATTGCAGATTAGTGACACATCTAAACTTAGGTGTCAGAAAATTTTGTTCCCTTTTATTTTCACTTTTGCTATAGTATGTACCTGTGCGAATCAAGTTTGCATACATACACACTATGGCAAACTATTTTCAGCACAGGTTGCTGCAGGTTCGCGAACCTAAGTGAGTACCCACCTTAACGTGCGCCTATTGTCCTCCAGTTTTTTGTGTGCATTTCTTTGATTCATTGCAATATATCAATTGGATGCACTCGCCGAGATCACCAGTCAAGACTAAGCCACCACGAGACGCGGAGCGCACGCCGCTCGACCAATGCACCGCGCCCGTGTTGTGCACGCGCTGACTTTGGTGTAGTCAAGTTGTTATTATTTCTTAACTTATTCAAATCACACTTTCTCAACTTCAACTTTGGTAGACTGCTACACTTATTACCAAACATTAAAGCAGGAGAATAAGCGATCCCCTCCATGAAAAAAGACTCCGGAAAACAGTGAGCGTTTCATACAAACGTAATACATAATTATCTGTGGTAGGTAATACCAAAATGATTTGTGATTGGAACATATTTAATCCTCACCACTGAGGTACTGGCTTACCTCTTACTGCCGGAACACAACAATTTTCATAGTCCCCCTAGACTAATGGCTATGCTGAAACGTCAAGAAAATCCAAAATCAAACCAAATACTAACTAATTATCAAACTACTTTTAATAAAACCGCAAGAAAACCGCGCTAGTATCCGTTACTCCGGCGAACCGTGAGCTTCCCATACAAAGTATTAACATAACACCAGAATGATTCGCAATTTAACCATAATTAACTTTTTTTGTGATGTTATTAATTGGATAAAGAAAGACATTATTTATCTAGTAATATTTAACTAAATAAAAAATCCAAAATACCAAACCAAACAAAAATTATTGCGATTTACAGTTTTGTATGAAAAAATGTAATTGGAATTTATTTTGAATTGGTAATTTGAATATTAGACATTTTAAGTTTTGATCATTTGAACTTAGACATTTTAATTTAGGACTATCTGACCGTTTGACATTTTCGTTTTTGACATTTTGAACATTTTACATTTTAATCGTTAGACATTCAAATTTTTGACATTTTGAACTTTGCCATTTTAAGTTTAGACATTCTAACTTTAGACATTCTGATACGTACCCGTAAAAAACATATTTCAGGCCGGATTTCCGGCGCTGTCTGTTCTCCTCTACAGGTCGCATTTCTCAACCGATCCCGGTGAAATTTTGTGAGCAGGTTTGATAAATATAATAGAATATTTTTGTCGAGACAGTTTTCCGAAATTTATTAAAATGATTGATTCGTAAATTGATTCATGTGATTCGTAAAAGGTGTGGTCTGAAAGATGATATAGTGACAAGAATTGAGAAAGGAATGCTTCGGTGGTTTGGTCACTTAGAGAGGATGAATGAAAGGCGAATCACGAAAGAGTTATATTGTGCGAATGTAGAAGGAACGATTGCGCAAGGGCGTCCCTGAAACAACTATGCGGACCAATTAGAGGTTATTATAAAAAAGGCTGGTGTACGCAGTGACAAAAACCGCAGGGCATGTATGAAAAGACTGATGGATGTGAATGAAGCGAAAGAAGTGTGCAAAGATCGTAGCAGGTGGCGATCCATAGTCTCTGCCTACCCCCATGGGAAACAGGCGTGAGTATAGGTATGTATTAAAATGACGGAAATATGTAAAAAACCATATTTCAGTCCAGCTTTCCGGCTGTTTGATATCCTCTATAGGTCGCATTTCTCAACCGATTCTGGTGAAATTTTGTGAGTAGGTTCGATAATTATATATAAGTGTTTAGTCAAGCCAATTTTTCCAAATTTATAAAAAAAATATTCACCCATTTTGAAAAATGATCAAAATTAGAAGCACCATCTAGCTGCGTATACTCAACTCACGTACATACCTACTGTGTGCTTTGAAAACTTCATGGCGACATTTTATTTTATCGCGAGGTCTACAACTCACGGAGCCACTAGTATAAAAGAGCGCCGTTTGCACGTTCTTAATCATTTTTTCTTTTTGTTTTAGGCCGCATAGTTTTCAACTTATGATGAAAAATGTAAAAAAAAATACCGTTCACCCCTTATCTCCGAAGTTTGTAAAGAGAAAAATCTGAAATAATTCTATGTGATAGCAGATATAAAAATTACAAGAAAAATAAAACGATGTCTCAATATAGCACACTTTTTTAGAAATTATCAAATTTAGTTTTTGGTCAAATTTATTATTAAATTTCTTAGCTTTTGGTCTTTTTCTTCTTTTTTCGAAGAAACAACGGAATTTATATGTGTAACTAGCTTCCGCCCGCGACTTGTTCGCGTGGATATTAAAGAAAATCCTGAGAGAACCTTCAACCAGGATCCGACCAGCCATTTTTACGCGATTAGGCAGGTCCCCACCAAGCACGCTGCCTCACGAGGCAAGACGTTTGCCGCGAATGGTGGGCTTCGCACGAGGCTGCTCGCTTGGTGGGGATCCGCCTAATCGCCTAAAAACGGCTGGTCGGTTCCTGGAGGCTAATTGTCTATTTCCAAAATCTACCGCAATCGCTTTCACGATGTGATACACATACAGTGATGCTTCTTTTTGGGACAAATAAAAACTTACACCAAAAAATGCATCAATGTGTCACATCCATCTGTCAAATGAAAGCGATTACGATAGATTTTTAATATTAGACAATAAGGAGGCCGGTTGAAGGTTCCCTAAGGATTTTCTCTAATATCCACGCGGACGAAGTCGCGGGCGGAAGCTAGTTAACATATACCTATTTGATGTTCACCTCTTTGTGTTGAAACGTGGATACGATACTGCTACTTTTTTATGATAATAATAAAAAAAATCGGGTTGCACTCCGGGAGTGCCGGCAGAAGTGAAAACTTGAATATTAACGTTGTGCATTTTTTATATTTTGAAATTAGCGGCAAAGGATTAAAATTATTTCTTTCCTATTACTATACAGTCACACAATTTAATCAGTTTGTAATTAGAGAAAAATTCTAAAGATTTCGCGCCAGTGGCCTTTTTAATTTCTACATGCACGCATTCTACGATTTAAACTTATAGTCACAGAGTATAAATAAGTCTATGATTTCACCGAAGAGATCGCTGCTATTAGTTCCATTTTCAAAATTAGCGCGTTGCTGGTGACACAAGTGTTTACGTCTTAAAATGACGCGCCGCTATTTTCAACGCGCCCCGCAGAAAGAGAGGGGGATACTTCCGCCGCCAGCTGTCTACTCTCCATCTGTCACATCCGTCTTACGCATTTTCGATCAGCCACGTGATTCTTACTGACGCGAGTTTAGTTGCACCCTCATTTCATCCCCTTAGGGATTGAAATACTAACAATAACGATGCGTTAGATTTGCACCCATAAGCCTAAATAATAAACTTAGCTATTTTTACTTCGAAAATTAAGGATTTTCTATACACAACTTCGTCCCCCTTTTCACCCCTTCGGGAGTAGAATTTTCAAAAACGCTGAGATACGTGTAAATTAATTTTCAATCGTCAACCTAAACACAAAATTTGAAGTGCTTTGGAACTGACGGACTTTCATACAAACTTTGGACCTCCGTTTCACCCCCTTAGGGGGTGAATTTTAAAAAAAATTCTTTCTTAGTGCACCCCTAGACCTCATAAGGAACCTATGTGCCAAATTTGGAGTCTCTAGACCCAGCGGTTTGGGTTGTGCGTTGATACGTGAGTCACCAATCAGTAACTTCTTTTATATATTAAGATGAATGATGGTTGAGTACTAAATTAGTGCTAAATAAGTACAAAATAAGTATTAAATAGGTACTCAATTATTAAATAATAGGGGAAGGTCGTATACTATCGGACAGCGTACAGTATCGGACAATGTTGATAACACCTCTATCTTACTACATAACGACGAATAATATCCTAGACACGCCGTGAACCAGTTTGCAGCAAGCTGACAACGTCACTAACAGCACAATATCGATTTACGTGATTTGTCAATTTCAAAGTAATGTCTTTTTTTTGATTAGTCTACTATCTGCACAATAAGCGTCCCCGCTGACGGGCGATTAATCGCTGAGCTATTTTTTGTCGCTAAGAATAGAACATACGGAATTCTATACGTAAACACCCACGAGCTACTTTTTGTAGCTGCGATAAACGCGGCGTTTATCGCTGCGATAATCGTGGCGCTTTTTTGTCGCTGGCTAAGCTAAACCTTTGTCGTGTCATTTTGCGGGCGATTATCACCGCGATTATCGCAGCTACAAAAAGTCGCCCGTGAGCGGTTACGCTTAAGATATTTTAAGCGTCACATGTTTCTAGATGTGTCATAAGATAAGTTTATTACAGATTTAATAAATGACACTAAAACATATGAAAAATGGCTTGTTTGTTTTTAATGAAATTTTTTATAATGTCATTCACGTCGTATTGTATCGGACAGCGAAGTTTCGTATAGTATGGGACACGTCCGCGCGTCCGTTACTACACGAAAGTTAATAATAAATAATAATTGGAAACTAAAATTAATAATAACGCTTTTTATTATTTTCAGAAATTTTGTTTAGCCCACAGTATTAGTATATATTGATGTATAGCCGGTGGGATTTGGATGTTTTTCTATGAAGATTGCTTTGTTTCATTTACTACGGCTACTGAGATAATGAATTATTACCGTTAAATAGTGCTATTAATTAATTATTGCTGGCGAAATAGTTGTTTATTGTAGTTTTAAAAATATACTTGATGATAAAATCATACTACATATTTTTGGGTTCCGTAGCCTAAATGGCAAAAAACGGAACACTTATAGATTCGTCATGTCTGTCTGTCTGTACGTACGTATGTCACAGCCACTTTATTCCGAAAGTATTAAGACTACACAGTTGAAACTTGGTAGGTAGATGTATTCTGTTAACCGCTTAACGAATTTAATACAGAAATAAGAAAAATAAAAGATTAAAGGGGTTCTCCCCATACATGGAACTGAAACTGAAAAAAATTTTTTCTTTAATCCAACACGTGTTGGGTGTCTATAGATGGGTCTTTAAAAATGACATTGAGGTTTCTAAGACAACTTTTTCTCAAAGTCAACCGTTTGAAAGATATACACCGCCAAAGTAGTAAAATGTGTCGTCCCCCCCCCCCTTTAACTTTTGAAATAAGATAGTGAAAAATCTAAAAAAAAAATGCTGTAGATCTTAATAAACACTTTCAACAAAAATTGGTTTGAACGAGATATAGTAATTAGTTTTCGAGATATAGCACATTTTCCAAAACCGCAAATATAACTTTGTCATTCATACCAACACTGTGAAAAACAAAGTTATTTTTGCAGACGAAAAATGATAGGTGGTATTAATTATGGTATGGTATAAGGTAACTACGGAACCCTACGGCGCGTGGCCCGACATGCACTTGGCCTGTTTTTTTATTTATGAAAATGAATATAATGCAGTTCTTATATTTACTACAATAATAGTATATATTATTATTACCAAGTTTATTTGACTTTTTATTACTAATAACAGAATACTTTCTATCCTGGTTAAAGGTTTTCTATAGATTTTTTCGATTGTTCACGCAGGATGAAGTCGCGTCGCGGGCGAGAGCTAGTAGCAAAATAATAACGTGTCCCATACTAAACGTAACTATCCGATCACTGCATTATATATTTTACATTATTTTGAAATATTAATAGCTTATCTAATTATAGCTTATCTAATGAACACTGCCCAATAAAGAAAAAAAACACATTTGCAAGGTACTTAGTGCAAGTATTAAATTATTCTCACTCTTATAAATTTATTTTTTATTAGCCTTTAAAATATGCTGTCCGATACTATCGTACGATGTCCGATATTATACGAACTTTTTATAAAATAATAATTGTTATAAATCAGTTATTCGTAAAGATTACTTACTTTTTACCTAAAGCACATAACAAATGAAGTTAAAACTGCAAAATTATTAACCAAAATGGTTTTCATGTCTTTAATTTCGAGACTTATTTGTTAAAAACAAAATGTGTCCGATACTATACTACCTTCCCCTAATTAAAAAAAAAAGTTTTAAATGAGTACTAAATTTGTACCAAATCAGTACTAAATAAGTACGGGATATTTTTAATTGAGTGTTTAGTGTCCTGTTGCTCTCATAAGAAAATTCCTCGCTAAATAAATAAATTAAACGAGACGGTTGCTGAAGTATTAAAATTTTACTCATCACAGAAAAGAAACAATGGAACGAAATTACATATCTTCTAAAAACCATAGCCTATAAAAAGTTTACAATTACGTGGTATAATAGTAAACAGGGTGACTGGAAATAATAAAGGCGACTGTTAAATTTCTTACATAGTAAACTCGGCAGCGATTTATTTTGTTGGCGACAAACTGTAGATAACAAATAGTAGATTGTAACGGGTGGCGCAAAAGTACTGGCACTAAAGAAAATACTTTTATTTTTTTTATATGACATTTTCTGTCATTCTGTTGTTGAAAATTGTGTAGTGAACAAATATAAAATACACTGAAAATAAACATGGACCGTTTTACTCCCCAAGAACGTGGAATAATTGTGTCAATGTTCTTACGGAATAATTCATCAGTGATAAGAACACAACGTGAATTTCGTCGACGATTTCCCCACCGTCCGGCAGGACTGACCAGTCCAGACTTCTTTCTTTGGGGTTTTTTGAAATCTCGGGTGTATGTGAACAAGCCACAGACTCTCGCAGCTCTAAAAGAAAACATTCGTCAAGAAATAACGAACATATCGCAGGAAGTGTTACGGCAAGTTATGCAAAATGTCATAAATAGGGCTCAAATGTGTATCAACTCTGGAGGTCACCATTTAAAAGACATCATCTTTAAATCCTAATGGTACGAAATTTAATGGCACAAATATACATTTAAAAAAACCTAAATCTAGTTTTCTAATTTAGAAAAAATGTTATAGCTGAACCAAATAGGGTCTTTACTTTTGCGCCACCCGTTACAACAATTAGTGTATAAAACGCATCATTTTACCCGAGACGCATATATCCAACCGAGCCGCAGGCGAGGCTGGATAGTCAAGTCGAGGGTAAAATGGGTTTTATGTACGAGTTATACACTCTGCTTTTTACTTCGATTGTGAGGAAATTAAACAACAATAATGTAAAAAATTAAAAAAAAAACTTAAATGATAGCGACAGGGAATGAAATGATAGCTGAGAGGACTGTAAATTGATATACATATTTAGAATAGTTAAGTTAATTACCTTTCGTACAAGCTTGCAATAATATGTAGAAGCAACGAAGACAGATGCTGATATTTGACAAGTAAATAAAACCGGTCAAGAGCGAGTCGGACTCGCGCACCGAGGGTTCCGTACCATCATAATTGCACCATTAAACCACACTGCAGAGTAGAATAATAAAATTAGTATTGCATTTTTAGGTCAGCGCCATCTTTTGACCGATAGTGGAACTAATGTTAACTTTTTTTAGAAATTTGATAATTTCGAAAAAAGTGTGCCATATTGAGACATCGTTTTATTTTTCCTGTAATCTTTATATAAACTGCTATTACATAGAATTATTTCAGATTTTTCTCTTTGCAAACTTCGGAGATAAGGGGGGCGAACGGTATTTTTTTTTTACATTTTTCATCATAAGTCGAAAACTATGCGGTCTAGAAAAAAAAGAAAAAATGATTAAAAACGTGCAAACAGCGCTCTTTTATATGATACCCCACATGCCCTAGTAGCCCCACTTCAAATTTTTAAGACCCCATTTCAGGCCCTGCTGTAAAAAAGATATTTATTTTTTTATTTATTTCTTATTTGCAAAATAGTTGGGCAAATGTCATCTTAAACTATTCCAAATTTCAAGTTGATACCATTAGTAGTTCTCGAGATATCCAGCTGTGACAGACAGACAGACTGAGTCACACCGACACACCATTAGGGTTCCTTCTTTACCAGTTTGATACGGAACCCTAAAAAAGGTGTCGACACAAAGAATTTTGATTTAAAGGTTTCCTGAAAAATAAACTTAACCTAGCACAGCAAGGAGGTGCGCAACATCCTCCTAGTGACAAATTATATATTTTTGGAACGTGCTCATCAAGACCTTTCATTTGATACCCATATTCAAAAATTGAAAAAAAACATTTTTTTCTTAATTTTTTGTGTCAATATATATATATTTTTGGAATCTGCTCATCAAGGCCTTTCATTTGATACCCATATTCATAAATTAAAAAAAAACTTTTTTATTTAAAATATATAATTTTGGAATGTGCTCATCAAGGCCTTTCATTTGATACCCATATTCATAAATTTAAAAAAAAAATCTCTTTTTTTATTTAAAAAATATAATTTTGGAATGTGCTCATCAAGGCCTTTCATTTGATACCCATATTCAAAAATTTTAAAAAACTTTTTTTTATTTAAAAAAATATAATTTTGGAATGTGCTCATCAAGGCCTTTCATTTGATACCCATATTCAAAAATTGAAAAAAAAAAAACTTTTTTTTATAAAAGAAATATAATTTTGGAATGTGCTCATCAAGGCCTTTCCTTTGATACCCATATTCAAAAATTGAAAAAAAAAACCTTTTTTTTTTATAAAAAAAATATATAATTGTGGAATGTGCTCATCAAGGCCTTTCATTTGAACCCATATTCAAAAATTGAAAAAAAAATATCAAGGCCTTTTAATAAAATTGATACCCATTTTCAAAAATAAAAAAAAGTATTATAACACAACAAAAAATGAAGAAACTGAATGAAATAACAAGTTAATTCAACGAAGTTAAATTGCGTGTGTGGCTGTTTACCTGACGACCTTTGTCTGAAAGTCTGAGACTTAGACGATGATTTTACTTTATGCACTAGAGCATAAAAAGCGATTTTATGCAGGCTATACCCAACATAAAGACGAACTTTACGAGCATGAGAAGTGAAAAATAATAATTTAAGTTGACAGTGAAAGTTCTAAATGAGTGAAAAAACTACTGAGTGGGTAACTATTATACCAAGAAGTGTCATTTCGATTAGGTTAATAGTTGCCTTTTTTACACGACTGCTCAAAGCAAAAAGAGTGTATATGTTTTCAGGGTTCATGTATGTTTGTGGGTATGTGAGTTTCTTTATTCCACCATAACTTCTAAATGCCTGAACTGATTTGGATAAATGGGTTATCGTTAGAATCCTTACAGCATCCCGAGTGACACTGGTTATATTTTTTTAAGAAAAAATCAATATGGCGACTGTAAGACGTCATTTTCAAATGTGAAAAAAATGTTCTTCTATTATTACAATATGGGCATCAAATGAAAGGCCTTGATGAGCACATTACAAAACTATATAATATGTCACTAAAATGTGTAAAAAAAAAGTATTCAAAACACGACTGTCTTGCCAAAAACGAACTAAAATGTTAAACAACAAGTGTCATTGCAGTCGGGGGACCTCTTTGATCAAAAATTGTTATATCTCTTTGATCATAATAAGGTCCCTCGACTGCAATAACAGTTGTTGTTTAACTTTTTAGTTCGTTTATGGCAGGGCAGTCGTGTTTATAATATTTTTTTAATTTATTTTTTAAATAAAATAAGTATATGCCAAGTTTTAAATGTTTTGTGTGCCCTAAGGTTGTCGCCCAAATATAAATTTGGTCGCTAGTTCTGAATAACAAGTTACTCAATTAGTATTTTAAAGTCATCCATATTCAATATTTGTAGTCGTCCTCAGTCCGTCCGTCGCGTCGCCCACTTAGTATTTCAGTACGCTATATTCAGTATTTTTGATACCCAAAATGGGAATTTATTGTTACCCGATTAAATATTACCCCTAAATGTACTAAATTAGTACTACTATATAAGTCTTGAATTAAGATATCCCATCTGAGCTGCTACGGGTGAGTCGATTTTTTTTACTACTTTTCCTAATATATTAATTATCGTAATATAAAAATAGCATTGTGAATGCCTAAAATCCGAAAATTAAGTCTTAAATTAATACTCGAGTATTCTGTGCCTACGTTACGTAGACACTTGAACAGCATTACTTAGTAGCATAGCATTGCGTGCTACACATTTAAGTGACTACCCTGCTTAAGTGAGTACCCTGATGATTTTGATCGTCTTTTGTTTTTGATCGTCAATAAGCGTCACCGCTGACGAGCGCTTAATCGCTGAGCGATTTTTTGTAGCCCAGAATAGAACATATGGAGTTCAATATGTAAACGCCCACGAGCTACAAAAAGTAGCTGACACATAGCTCGGCGACTAATCGCCCACGAAATGACACTGACATGAGTGACAAACGACTTTAACCCTAAAAGACACCACAATTTTTTTTGCTGGCTGAGATAATTATTCTTGTAATAGTATAGCTTGCAATAAAAAGTAAGGGAATTATTATTACATGATATGATTACCTATTTATATTATTTTTAATCCTGTTCCGTAAAGGTTAGTTACACTACGAGCCTTAAAGATCGGTTATAGGCAATTGTTCTAGGTTTGTCATAAGTACCATTTAAACTTTTAAATGTATATTTAACAAATCACAGCTCGTCGCTAATCGTTCATATATTCTTGGTATTTTATGTCGTCAACTCATCCGAGTTAAGAATAGATTTGCGCTGTCTTCAGAATTTAATTAAAAATATATTAATGGGATGAGTTAAGAACACGATTTGGCATGAATAAAGAAAAGGTAACGCGAGTGCAATGCGATGTCATGGGATGAAAGCGGAACTGGGGGCCTACTCAAGTGGCCATTCTACTAACAATAACGCTAGTAGAATAGAATGACAATGTATGGGATTGACATAAGCTAACGAAATGTCACGTGATCAAGCGTAACGAATTGTGAATTGGTACCCAACTGTCCAATGTTTCTATTCGATCAAACAAATCTCTGATATTCCACGGGAAAAGATACCTTATTGCCAGGCCATAAGGTACCTTTTCTCTTAGAACGTCACCTATGGTTTTACGATAGCCGTCATACAAAATGCGACTCAAGTGGCAGAATTTGTACTATTTAACAAACATCACATTGAAATAATAATATTTTAAACCCTAGCTAATTTCTTATTCCTCGAAATAATCTTTAAAATCCAAAATCAAGTCAAATCAAATGACAAACTTTTCATTCTTTCTACAAAAGTCTGCGCTGCGTCGTTATCGAAAGTAATTTCGCACCCAAGTGGCTAAAATCATTGAGAACGCTTGTTCTATTCGATTGCTTCGCTCTATGATCTATGGTTTCGTCGCAAAATGTCAGTCGACGCGACATTGGGTGCAATCCAACAGACTAATCGCTGAATCATCGATCGCCATAGTATTCCGGTACCGCCATGTCGAATTTAGGTTTCAAAAATATTAAGCCGCGATTACATAATATACCAATCTAGTGTCCGATTTAGGAATCCAAATTAGAGCTGCCAACCGTATAATAAGCTAAATCACTATTTCACTATAAATTTTTTGATATAATAATTATATCAAAAAATACGGGTGGCAACTCTAAATTGAATTCCTAAATCGGACACTAGATTGGTATATTATGTAATCTTTTACCCGTTTCCCTGGAATCGACATCGCCAGAAACGTCAAGTTAGCAGCCCACTTTGAGACCGTAATATCTCGGCTTGTATTGAAGCAATATTATTGAAATTTTCCGTATACGATTCACTATTTTCTAACAATTTTTTGGCATATAAATCACATTGATACAAACTGTATTTCTTAAAGTGTCTGCCAGCTTGACGTCAAGTTAGCAGCCTCACCAAGATACTCAAATATCTTTTGAACCATAGTATCACTATTTATATGCTATAGTTCACTATTTATTAACAATTTTTTGACCTAGTCAAAACCTTCTAATTTCATGGTGAGGCTGCCAACTATACGCTAATGGAATGCCATTGAGTACAACGTCATCGATGCGTTCCGCTCTGAGTAAGTACGCAGCCTGGTTGTCTCATGAGAGCTGCAATGCGTAGGGTTACGCATCGGTCTACGTGCACGCGTACGTTACGCAAGCGGTGTGCCATGTCTCATAAAGTTTCAGACATTACAACGTCATGGTACGTCTACGTGGACGCTTACGCATACGCTTACGCATCCGGTGTTCTGGAGCCTTTAAAAGACACGCGGGAGCTTAACTTCTGTACTCTCTCTATTTTCTCTACTCTCTATACTCTCTATTTTGTACCTAGACTTCAAGCACACTCACAGTTGCGCGTGTACAAAAACGTCATCTGAGTATTGAGCGTCTGTGTAATATGTAAGCAGTTACAACGCGATGATTGTATGGAGTGTCCGGCAGGCTGATTATCTAACTAGATACCGCCTAGCGACCGGTCTCATTTGACAGATGAATGTGATACATTGCTACTTCTTATTGGGGTATAAAAATAACCACCAAAGAAAAGTAGCAATGTATCACATAAATCACATTCATCTGTGAACTGAAACCGGTCGCTAGGTGGTTTCTAATTAGATAATCAGCCTATTTAATTATTTTATTATTTAATTAATATTCTATTGCCGCTATAAAATATAATTCTACCCCAATTAACTACTACTATAGTAAATTACTGACCTTTTTTATCCTTTTATGAAATAGACCCCTGCTTAAATACTAATGGATCACAGTATTTACCACGCGTGAAGCCGTCGTCGTCGTCTGTCTGTCACCAGGCTGTATCTCATGAACCATGATAGCTAGAAAGTTGAAATTTTTACAGATGATGTATTTCTATTGCCGCTATAACAACAAAAACTAAAACCAGAATAAAATAAATATTTAAGGGGGGCTCCCATACAACAAACGTGATTTTTTTTGCCGTTTTTTGCTCGATATCAATAACGACAACAGGTAGACGGTTGAAATTTTCACATATGATGTATTTTTATTACCGCTATAACAACAAATACTAAAACGAGAATAAAATTAATATTTAAGGGGGGCTCCTATACAACAAACGTATTTTTTTTTGCCATTTTTTGGTACGAACGAAGGGTTCCTCGTGCGCGAGTCCGACTCGCACTTGGCCGGTTTTTTTTGTCATTTTAAAAGATCTCATTACTTTCCATGGTTAAAATAGTGAACACTCTACGGTGATCGGTGACTCAGCGATTAGTCTATTGGAATGCAACAAATGTAATAAAAAAATATCACTACGTTTTGTTTTGTTTTTGTCTATCGTTCAGCGACTTTCTTTCTAGTTAACGAAATAAAACCAATTTTCTTTATAATAAACGCTTGCTCAGTGCCCATGTGCCTTTTAAATAATATTAATACGTAGGTAATACGTACCTACATAGTGGTTTAAAACATTGAGTTGAATCACATTTACTACGTAAGTAACTACCTACCTAAAACATCAAAACACCGCAATGGTTTTCAATAATTATGACTTATCTTATGAACTTAATAAATCACTTACCTTTATTATTTCAGATACAATACCTATAAAAATAAGTATGGCATTGCGGAATATGATTGGCAAGAAATGTTGAACAAACGAAAGGCAGAGACTAGAGATGTTTACAATTGTTTTACAAGTGATCAAGTAGGTAAATAATACTAAATACTTAGTGGTTTTATTTAAACATTGAGGTACACTACATAATAATAAGATCAAAATACCGCAATGGCCCCCAGCAAGTTTGTATTTAAGAGATTGGCATGTGAACATTATCTCAGTTCTTAACATTAGCCCCTTCATATCTGACCTTTGTTATTCTTCTATATATTTTATTATGTATATAGGTAGTTTATATTTATGTATATATTAATATATTGTATAAGTATGGTATGTAAGTGTATTATAGTTATATATATTATTTATTAACTGTTTTGATCATAGTTTGTTTATTGCCGGCACAGTTGTATTCTCTTACACAATTACTGGTTGACTGGGAGAGAATACCTAATGGCATTAAGTCCGCCATTTGTTTGTATTACTTGCAATAAAGATTAAATAAATAAATGATTTTGAATAGTCTATTATTTACCTAAACTGTTATTAACCCAATCTTATTGTACTTTCAGATACATACAATTCAATATAGGTTTAATGACATTGCAGAATATAATAAACTAGTACCTCTTATATTGGCAAGAAAAGATGCAGGAAGTACCGAAGTACTGAAGACAACCATAGTAATGTATATTTTGCTCCAAGCGACAAGCAAGACTATGAAGCTTTAGGTACTGTAATAATATAAAGGAGCATGATGGAAAGTGTTGGCTGTAGTGTACTTAGTGCTTTGAATGCATATTACCTAATTAATATTATATAAAATAAAATATTGACTACCTAATATGTTAACCTTTCATTTTGTGTACTACCTACCAAACAAAACAAAAATTTTCAACAACAAGTTGTTGTTTTGCATTATCAAAATAATAGGGTAGTTATTGGGTGTTAGAATAAAACAACTTTAAATTTAAATCAAAGAACACATTTATCTTTTAAACTTTAAAGTAAAACAAAAATAACAATGCAGCATCCTTAAAATATATAATAAATGAGAAAGTCTGTTTGTTTGTTACACCTTCACGTCTTAACTACTGAACCGATCATCATGAAATTTTACATACACGTTGTCATGGGTACAAAGAAGGACAAAGGGTCCTTTCATCCCGAAAAAAGTTCACAAAGGATAGCAAAAAAAAACTTTTCATGCAGACGAAGTACCGAAGCCCCTGATTGTTGACACCATCTTGTATCGGTAGTTGAATCAGTCTTGTTTGGCTTATTGTAACTAGTATATCTTACAAGCAGGCCTTCTTCTAAGTGTCACCTGTAAAAAAGTAGGTATTTATTTATTTAAGTTAACATTATACAGGGTCATTTTGAACTTACCATCCATATTTTGAGGATGTGTTCAGTCCATGAAACTGAAAAACTTTCCCTAAGGAACACATGGTCAAATATGTAAAATAAAAATCTACTTTCCATACATATCAAAGAGATTACGTGATCAATTTAGTATGGGATGACCAAAATTTTCTGGCGAAATTTGACACATGTTTCTAGAGAAAGTTGTTTAGTTTCATGGACTGGACACATCCTTAAAATTTGGATGGTAAGTTCAAATGACCCGATATTGAAACAATTATTATTATTACGTATTATTTTTAGTATATTTAGTGTTGGGGGACCACTACTTAGATCAGACCTGCCAAGCCGACACACTGGATTTTAGTGTGTCAGACTATAGTCAAACAATGGAAATCATTGGCTGTGGTTTATGTCATGGACTAATTATGTTCAGCAGTGGACATACCATGGCTTAAACGGTGATGGTGGTGAAGATAACTATATGTTATATATAATGTCAAGTTTATATTTAAAAGTGTTAACCACTTACCATCGCTCGGCCAGTTTATTGGAATTAATGCCAAGCTGACCTCTTTTTTGATAAGTACATGCATTAAAGTTTTTAGTTTTATTTTTGAATAATTGTTGTTTCTTTACATACATGTGTAGTATACAACATAGTTGACTATGTATGACATATTTTTCTTATGTTTTTTACACTATTTTGTTTGCCATTCATTGTGTCATTACTTTCTCAGTGTTCTATTTGTGATAAAATACATTATTTTAACTATACAAAGCCTGGCTCACTCATTACACATCCCATTTAGTTTGCCTCAGTTTCAGAAATAGGTTTATGTTTTTTACACTATTTTGTTTGCCATTCATTGTGTCATTACTTTCTCAGTGTTCTGTTTGTGATAAAATACATTATTTTAACTATACAAAGCCTGGCTCACTCATTACACATCCCATTTAGTTTGCCTCAGTTTCAGAAATAGGTACTTAATCACTATAATTGTCCTTAGACTTTTTCTTCATCTTCTTATATAGTTCAATCAATTCCATTTTCAAGGAAATTTTAAGAAGAAATAATCTCAAGCTGAAACAATAAAATAATTTAAATCTTATATCCAAATGTTTCATTCAGGCATTGGCAGGAAGAGGGGCGGGTAGGCCGTGCCAACCCCAGAACAGTCTGGTGCCCACCCCAGAAAAATATCTAAATTAAATATAGGTAATGCTTTTCTATTGCCTTTCAAAACTCCAACGTGGCTCTAGCAACCTAGGCTTTGCCCCAGAACTACGGGGCCGAACACTGGAAATTATCTCTAGATACGCCAATGCCTTCTGGCTTTTGTAAAGAAGGATACCTACTCTTCAAAGTGCCTTCTTCTCAATTAATCAATTAGGTACCTAATATTTTCTATTCCGTTTTCAGCACAATAAATTCTAAGTACTTACTGATGATTAGGGGTTTTAATTCCGAGGCCCCACGCCTCCAGTTGTAAGTGACCCGCTTCAGTGCTTCTCCACACAGATCACTAATTATTATTTCTCTTCTCCGTTCGTTTTTTGGCAGGAATCGCAGGCACAACCACTAAGCATATTAAAACACCCTTTGCAAAATTTGAAAATGAAACACGTGTGTGTTCTAGCGTACGAATTTTTTCTCTTTCTACAAGGTGTCAGCGTTCGCTGCGATACTGTAGATTCGCTGGCTATCTATTCTAATTCTATAGGTAAAAACAGCCGGTTGAGTACCATTTGCGGCGCGACCGCGCGAGCGTAAAGTTAACCACAGATCACACAGTATAATACAGGAGGGGCAAACTTAGAACAACGCAAACGTTCGAAAAAAGTAGCGACATCTCTGTATCATAAGTCATAACCATCAACTTTCACAACAAAGTCTTCAACTTCAAGTTTGCCAAAAGACTTCAACTGGTTATAAAGTAATTTAAAACAAAATAACTAACCTAACCTAACCTTAGAGAGTTAAAAAACAACCAAACAACCGCACTCTAAGCCACTGAACGTTAAATAAAAAAATTTTTTTTCATGTCAGTACACTGAACGCAACCCTTTATTTATCTTATTACTCTATGGTAACTAATTCCTAATCTGTGAACTAGCGTAGCGTCCGAAGATCGTGCCGGTTGAGTGCCAAATTATTAACGCTAACGCTGAAGCGTAGAATATTGTAGAAAGAGAAACGCTTAGAAACGTTTGCCACTTGAGTAGGCCCCCTGGGCACCTTTTAGGGTTAACCTACGCCAGCGACAAAAAAGCGCCGCGATTATCGCCGCGTTTATCGCAGCTACAAAAAAATTGTTTATAAAAACAAAAAACCGACTTCAAAAAAACTACCTCTAAAAAATTGTTTAAAAAAACAAAAAACCGACTTCAAAAACCTACCTCTAAAAAGCAAGAAATAAAATTCGTAATAATAAAAACACGTCTATTGAAGTCGGGTGGGGCTGGAGTACAAATTCCTTTTTTTCTAAAAGCCACACCCGACTTCAATAGACGTGTTTTTATTATTACGAATTTTATTTCTTGCTTTTTAGAGGTAGGTTTTTGAAGTCGGTTTTTTGTTTTTTTAAACAATTTTTTATTTTTTAATTTTTAGTGTAGGTACCTTTTGGTTTAGGTAGTGTAGGTATATTATTTAGGTAGAAAAATCGGCTCAGCCAAAAGTGAGTTAATCGCGGAGAAACACATACATGCGTGTCAAACTAAGAACCTCCTTTTTTAAGTCGGTTAAGAACTACACTTAGGATATCCTTTTTCCAACAAAAAAAAAAATTATCTTATTCAGTTCAACAAAGAAGTTATACGACTGATCATCGAGGTAGTTCACACAAAATCATACTATTTGCGTGCTTTTTTCAAGATTACATGAAAAGTACTGAACCGATTTCAAAATTTTAAAAAATGGGACCAACTTGGAAGTTTACTTAATGTAATAACGTTTGAATCATTTTGATCGGTCCAGCCGTCTTCGAGTAATCGGTGTACATACAAAAAACAAAAAACGGGTCGAATTGAGTACCTCCCTCCTTTTGAAGTCGGTAAAAAGTAGATCGTCAGCGGATACGCTAATGTTGTCTTTACTTTTTATCAGATCGTACAACGGCCCGTACAGGACGTCCCCGGAACACAAGGGGTCGTCGCAGCGAGCGGTGCCGCGGTCAGCCGCTACTAACATCATCTTCGACGAGTCTCACTCCAAGTTCGACAACTCCAAGATACAGGTCCCGGAGTTCACGGGCGCTGAGGATTCTGAGGTCACGAATATTTTTGTCGTATGTCTAAAATGTCGTCAATAAAGTTTTAGAAGTTTTCCCAAAGTTGTCGCTCAAGCCCAAGTATTAATTTCAAGGCTGTATGTCAAAAAATAGAAATTACTGCGTTTATTCCCAGTAGCTCCTTTTAATAGTTCCTTCAAAGGAACTAATGGTATTTTTTCTTCCTATAAGTTCCTTTAATCATTTCCAAGGAGCTACACTCACGAGCAAAAATATGGAATCACAGGCCTAATTACATAAAAACGAGGTAACTTTGAAGCTTTTGTTTTCCGCCAGGGATTAACCTAGCTGTGATCTGATAGCCATCCAGGGAATGAATGGAGGAGATCCAGATTACTATACACACCCTAATACCGAAATAGCATTCGTAGCTATTTCGGTATTTAAAAAAAACCATGAAAATTGCATTAAATGTTTGGAAATTCTGAAACTGAGAACTCTGATCCTTGCAACTCTTAGAATGCTGATCAGATCAGTTGGGTATGTATAGTGATCTAGATCTCCTCCATTCACTCCCTGAATGGCGGAGAACCAAGGCTTCGAAGTTACCTCTTTGTATGAAAATAGGCCTGTGATTCCATATTTTTGCTCGCGAGTGTAGTAGAAAGAAAAAGTACCATTAGTTCCTTTGAAGGAACTGTCAAAAGGAACTACTGGGAAGGGAATAAACTAATTAGTATTGTAAAGTAAATCTTATTTAATACAAAGCAGCGTTATTTTGTGTAGAACCGCCTTTCCATAATTTAAGAATTTTGGTTTGACTGCGTACGCACCGTCAGGGTGGCTTGCTAAGTGCTAAGCGCCTAGATCGAAGTAAAGGAAATGTTCGCAACCAATATTGAGTTACTAAATTCAAGAAAAGAAACCTTTTAGGACAAGCTTGAGCAATCAAAGTACGATAAGCATAATGTAAAGCAAGTGTTATTTATTCCTCTTCTTATCGAAAGAGGATTAGTGGCCACCTCTGGTGTTAGTTTATCAAGCTGCCTGTAAGGACTAACTTGACTTAAGGACTGTTATCAGATGACAACAGCCGGGAGCGACGATTTAACGTGCTCTCCGAAGCACGGAAGCGCTCAAATGTAATACCACTTAACGGTCACCCATCCGACACCTAACCGGACCGAGTGTTGCTTAACAAACATGATCGAGTACGATCAGTCTGTCAAGTTCCGCCATGAGCGCTTCAATGTTGAGATGTTATTTATTTAAACTATTCTTCGATCAAGAATATCCTAGATAGATAACACTTGACGAACTAACAGTACGCAAAAAAGACACCTCAAATAGCGTCCCATTTCAAAAATTTTTAGCTAATTTTGTACATAATCACCTCTTTTTTTGTACAAACTCACATTTTATATTACTGATTTTGTACAAAATAAGCTATTTTGTACAAAAACACATCTTTTATCGCTTACTTTGTGCAAAATAAGCGCCCAGTTTGTAAGTAAGACACTATTTACCTCTTATTTTGTACAAACTCACAGTTTATATCACTGATTTTGCATAAAATAAGCTTATTTGGTACAAAAACACATCTTTTATCTATTAATTTGTGCAAAATAAGCGCCCAGTTTGTAAGTGGGACGCTATTTGAGGTGCCATTTTTGAGACTGAGCAGACATCTAGCGTATTCTTGATCGAAGAAACTATTATACCAACAGTTGGTGCGAGCTGAATACCGTCGTCCGCGTGACGTACTCCTGTCTCTAGTTGGAGAGTTTATTGGACGTGCGACGACCCGACTCCTGGACCTGAACGGATCTAAAGGCAGTGGTGGCAGTGAAGGCAAACCTGTTGAGCTTCTGGACTCGAAGTCACACGCTGTAAGTTAATTTCAGATTATAGTAAACAAGCTAAAACATTAATGCATGTTTAGTTTACCTACTATCAAACTACCTAACTTCAAATCACCAAATGCTATTTAACAATGTCAAACTGTCTGAAACTTTATTATTTTGATAAAAGTTTAATATAAGAGCAGATGATCTTATCGTGACAATCGAGAAAAGTGAAGTAAAAAATACAATTTCATACAGTACTACGTACTACCTACAGTTACAGACTCCGTCCACCAATGATAAATATTAAACTATTTTAGCGTGATTGATAACTGCAAATGTTGAGGCACATACGCCTAAACAAAGACAAAAACAAAGACAAAGCAGTGTGTTCTTTTTGTTAAAGCGACTTCGAGCGAGTCAGATCTTCATTTATTTATTTGGAAAACAAACAGTAAATTACCAGATTCATCATCCAGATCATTTCTTTTCCTTAGATATATATCATCTCATCATTCCATATACGTTCAGCAAGTAAACACATTATAGTGCTAGAATCAGTACATTTGTGTTAGTTGTGCAACATCACTTAAATTACGCAAGTGTTGCCAACTTCTGAGTAATTTATTCCTTTTTGTGTCTCAGCGTCTCGCAGAAATAGCACATTCCCTCCTAAAAGTATCTCCGTACGACCCCGAGTCTATGGGATGCCGTGGACTTCAGCGGTACATGACCCAAGTGTTGCCAGCGGCTGATTGGGCAGACGATGCTTTGAGGCCAGCTCTTATTATGATACTAAGAAGACTGGATAAGGTGTTTTTGAAGATCGCAAAGAAGCCTAGCATTAGGGTAAGATCACAGAATAGATATAAGTACTACCGTACAGAAAGGAAACTCTCCGCCCTGCTCCATAATCAATTACCTCACCCCACCGGCGCCCTCCGCGCGAGTTCGTGTGCCGATCCGTGTGCTCATTCAACAGCTCTAAACTTCACGCACACAGTTGCGCGTGTGCAAAAACGTCACTGTGTAGCGTCTGTGTAATAGGTAGTTGAAACGCGGCGCTTGTATGGAGTGCCCGGGGTGTTATAGACCAGTGAAAAAGCTTTAGGTGTTTTGAATGCTATCACACAAGTAATATAACCGTTAATTCATATCTTTAGAGAAATACGGATTGGGACTCGGCTGCAGTGCTGTTAAAAGGCGTATATGAAACTATGATAAGATGTCCGTATATAATGCATTGGCAGCAAGTGAAGACACTACTCAACACTGTACAGGTAAATAAATTTTCATTTTCTTAAGCATAAGTTTTTTTTTATTGTAAGTATTCTTGAAGCAGTATCTAGTGATCCAACGAAGAAAATGGAGAATTAATTCTTCCAATTGACTTCCAGGCACTAATTGTATCTGAGAATAATTCGGGCGAGAACCTTTCTTCCGCAACGGCAGCGCTTATGTCCCAACCGCCGCCTCCACACTTTTGTAGCACTGTGGTACGGTTGATCGCTCTGCAAGTCATCAACACTGGGGTAAGTTGACTTATCTTAATCTTATCCTTTGGTAACAATTTATTCTGCATTTTCAGGTAAAAAATCGATTTTAATAGATTTTTTAGGCTGATAAAAAACCAGCATGTTGCGACGTCCGACACCTAAAAATCAGTTCTTGTCGAAATATAACAAAATTGATTAATTTTTTAACATGAAATAATGATTTTTTTACAGGATAGCTACTCACTGGAGCAAATGTGTGGCGGCAGCGCGATATTCCAATCCGCCGAAAAGACTGAGAACATGCTCATGAATCTATTTATGCCTCTTTGCTTACGCGTCGGAAGCGGAAGAAAAGGTAACAATTACAGTTTACCACCCTTTACAGCAGGGTTTCTTAAAGTGTGGTCCACGGATCCTTTGGGGGTCAGTAGCATGTTTATCAGGGGTCCTCAGTAGCTCAGCTAACCCTTAATTAACCCGTAAGGAAACTAGCAATAAAGCAGTGGCGAAGGGTATATACAAGCCGATTCCCATCGACTTACCTTTTAGAAATACCACCACCACCCCAGCTATCTTCTATGCAGATCATAACATTTTTGTAGAACGGCTTACCTTCGCCAAAATTTCACCCCTCGCCACTGCAATAAAGGTGTTTTTTTTTGAAGTGAAAACTTCTTTAGCGGCGTTGTACGCTTTTTTGTAATGGGGAAAAATGCTAAACTCGCGTCAGTAAGAATCACGTGACCCTGATCGAAAATACGTAAGACGGATGTGACGGATGGAGAATAGACAGCCGCCAACGGAAGTATCCCCCTCTCTACGGGGCGCGGTGAAAATGGCGGCGCGTCATTTCAAAACGTAAATACTTATGTCACCATAGCAACGCGCTATATTTTTAATGTAGAACGCAAAGCTAATTGTAGATGTCGCTGCGTACGCTTGTTCCCAAGACAGTAGACGTTCAGAACAAATCTATGGGAAAGTAGGTATTTATTTTGTGGTTTTTTTTACCGAAAAAGACACATCGAGCCAAAATGGATATAAAAGACTATTCTATAATGCAAATGCCGGAATTGAAAGCCAAATTAAGACGTTTTTATTCTTACAGAATTTATCAATTTTTTCTGTATCCAGGTTTTTCTGAAATTTGTAAGTGCCAACATTTCTAAAGTCTTAAACACAGAATTTAATCATTATAAAGCTATAAAAACATTTTTTTTAAGTAAAAGTCGTTTGTTTTTATAGCTCGCATGGAACAAGCGTACACAGCGCTATTTTGACAGTTGCCTTCCCCGTTCAATGACAAAACTCTAGATTTTCTGTCAAGCTATGGAGAAGACTTTCGTACAATACTGTTCTGTATTCTTAAATTCAAATGCAAAGTAAATTCGTAAGACGGCAATTCGTGAAAAATTATTCCCTAACCATTTCAAATATCAAAAATGCACAACGTTAATATTCAAGTTTTCACTTCTGCCGGCACTCCCGGAGTGCAACCCGATATTTTTTTTATTCTGAAAGTGGTCCGTGTAGTAGAAAGGAAGATAGTGGACCCCCACAGTAAATCCTCAGTAGACGAAACTTTACAGTATGAAAAAGGATCATAAACAGATTTTATAAATTATCCTAATCGACTTTTTTTTATTTTTGGATATTTGTACATAGGTTTTGATTCTTACTATATTACATCCCTGCAAAGTTTCATCGACTGAGGATTTAATGTTGGGGTCGCCACACAAAAGATCGCTTCATTTCCTACAATAGTGACTGCACAAAGTTTAAGAAACACTGCTTTACAAAGAAAATATTGCCCACTATCTAATACGTATATTTCTGTTACAGATGTGCCACCTCTTAGACAATCGGATGTGAGCTATTTAGTATCCGTAGTTCTTAATGCTCTATGCCCGCCAGCGCCCCCTGGACAGCTAGCGGCTGTTAATGCTAAACTAAATGCGGCCGATGCTAGAGCTAATTCACTCACTTTTACTGGTAGTAGAGATACAAGGAACACAACGAGACTCTCTAACCAGCTTTATAGGATTGCGTTTTTAGGTATGAAGTTTGTATTACCTTCTCACTTCACTAAAAAAATCTTTTTTTCATATTTTGTAGTGATGTAGACCTACATTTTTTATGTTGATTCTATTTCAACAGATTTTTTCGATTCTGCTTATTAGAAACTAGTGGCTCCATGAGCTGACCTCGCGATAAAATAAACACTCTGTGATAAAATAAATAATCACAACTCACGAAAAAAAGTTTTCAAAACACACAGTAGGTACGTGAGTATTCGCAGCTAGATGGTGCTTCTAATTTTGATATTTTTTCAAAATGGGCAAATATTTTTTTTAATAATTTGGAAAAATTGGCTGGACTAAACAGTTATATATAATTATCGAACCTACTCACAAAATTTCACCAGAATCGGTTGAGAAATGCGACCTGTAGAGGAAAACAGACAGCTCTGGAAAGCCGGACTGAAATATGTATTTTTAACATTTCTCCGTCATTTTGAAAAATTTCAAAAAACTGGCGTGACAAAAAAATTATATATTATTTTCAAACCTGCTCACAAAATTTCACGAGAATCGGTTGAGAAATGCGACCTGGGGGGGTATTACAACCTCTTCGAACTTGCCAGGTTTATGAATTGCTATAGTTACATCTCTTTCTCGCTGTATAGCAAATAAAAGAGATAGATTGATAACTAGTCAGAAAACTGCCAGGTCATAATACGGCCCCTGTAGAGGAGAACATACAGCGCTGGAAAACCGGACTGAAATAGGTTTTTAGGGTTCCGTAGCCAAAATGGCAAAAAACGGAACCCTTATAGATTCGTCATGTCTGTCTGTCTGTCTGTCTGTCTGTCCGTCCGTATGTCACAGCCACTTTATTCCAAAAGTATTAGGACTACATAGTTGAAACTTAGTAGGTAGGTGTATTCTGTAAACCGCTTTACGATTTTCATACAAAAATAAAAATAAAAAGATTAAGGGGGGGCTCCCCATACATGGAACTGAAACTGAAAATATTTTTTTTCATCAAACCAATACTTGTGGGGTGTCTATAGATAGGTCTTTAAAAATGACATTGAGGTTCCTAAGACTATTTTTTTTTAAAGTCAACTGTTTGAAAAATATATGCCGCCAAAGTGGTAAAATGTGTGTCCCCCCCCCTTTAACTTTTAAAGTAAGAGGGTGAAAAATCTAAAAAAAATATAAACTATAGATCTTAATAAACACTTTCAACGAAAATTGTTTTGAATGAGATACATTAATTAGTTTTCGAGATATAGTACATTTTCCAAAACCGCAAATATAACTTTGTCATTCATACAAACACTGTGAAAAACAAAGTTATTTTTTCAGACGAAAAATGATAGCGGTATTAAAATATGGTATGGTATAATGTACCTACGGAACCCTACTGCGCGTGGCCCGACACGCACTTGTCCGGTTTTTTAACATATCTCCGCTATTTTGAAAAATTTCAAAAAACTGGTTTGACACAAAAAATCTACATCATTTTTTAACCTGCTTACAAAATTTTACTAGAATCGGTTGAAAAATGCGACCTGTTGAAGAAAACAGGCAGGGCTGGAAAACGGACTGAAATCTATTTTTTTAACATATCTCCGCCATTTTGAAAATTTTCAAAAAACTGGTTCGACAAAAAAATTCTATATAATTTTCGAACCTGCGCACAAAATTTCACAAGAATCGGTTGAGAAATGCGACCTGAGGCCGTATTACGAGCTCTTAAATCCTGCCAGGTTTATAAATTGCTGTAGTGACATCTCTTTCTCGCTGTATAGCAAATAAAAGAGATAGATTGATAGCCAGTCAGAAAACTGACTGGAAATAAGAGGTCATAATACAGCCCCTGGGGGGGTATTACAACCTCTTAAAACTTGTCAGGTTTATGAATTGCTATAGTTACATCTCTTTCTCGCTGTATAGCAAATAAAAGAGACGCATTGATACCCATTCAGAAAACTGACAAGTTTTAAGAGGTTGTAATACGGGGGCTGTAGGCTGGAACAGACAGCCGGACATACGAAAGAATTTTTGCCCAAGCTGAAGCAGAGACGCTTCGCTCGCACTTCGTGCTCGCTCGGTCAATTATTTCATCGTTCGATAAACAACATGCGGGTAAACCGAACTAAAGTCGCTTGCTCGGTAGGTATTTAATCAGTGTGGTGCAGGGCTCATTTTTGCTAAAATCACGAACAACTTGCATACGGGCCTTATAGACTTAGGAAACGGTATGTATGTATACCGTTTCCTAAGTCTATAAGGCCCGTATGCATGCTATAGCAACGTCAGCCATAAAAATTTTCACCTTTTAATTATTTGTTTTTTCTGTCATTATTAAATAGAAATCTCCTATTATTTTACTTATTCCTTCACTTCCAGTTGTCTTTAGTTTCATTATTTTTTAACAGCATTAAAAGTGATGTGCGCGTGCTTCACAAGCGAGCTTTGCTGTGAATGGGGCCGTATCGCTCGCGCAATGCGAGACTTGGGGCGGCGCAACGAGGCAGCGCACCACCTGTGGGACTTCCTCGAGCACTGCGTCACGTACCGCACGCCGCTCTACATACTGCTGCAGCCGTTCATAGTGCACAAGGTGCGTATGACGTCACATCATATGGTTGTGTGACAAGCGAGTAAGCTGCGCCGGCGCAACGAGGCATCACATAACACTAACAGAGGAACCACCATAGAAAAAGTAGAGATATAACGCGTGTAACAAGATACTCAACGAAGCCGAAGTCCACGCATTCCGCCCATCATCAGGATCATTTTTGTCTTTTAGACTATACCTGGGAAACCAATAGCTACGAAATTATTGATGGTCAAAGTCAAAAATTTTTCCTCAATATTTTTATGAAATTTTATTTTATTCGTATTTCCAAATTTTTGTGTATAGAAACATTATCAATATTTTATGTATTTCGTAACAAACAATGGCTTCAAAACATCATCACTCAATATATTTCATGAGCACGCATATAAACGTTGCCTTTCAACTCGGCCGCACGCAGCTGTGTAGCATTCATTCGCAGGCGCGGTCTTTTGTACGCGTCACATTGCGTGGTAATGTATGCAATGTTTTTTTAACACCAAAAATTTAAATCGTTTCCCAGCAATAATTTTGAACAGGAATGGTCCTGATGATGGGCAGAATACGTAGGCCTCGGCTTCGTTCAGTGTCTTGTTACACTCGGTAGTTGTATATGTTATCGGCAATGTATGAAATGCAGGCATTGTACACAATGCCTGGCCCTTTTAGGAAATGTATGAAATCAAATTAATATTATTGTCTATTTCACACATCACCAGTGTCATCAGTGTATACAATGACTAGGCATTGTATAGAATGCCTGCTGGTCCACCGGAAATGTAAAAACATTTTGATCTTAGTTGGTTAGAGGGCAGACACAAAAGCTCTGGGGTGGGCTCGGGGAAAGCTCGAGGAGGCTCGAGGGGGGCTCGGGAAAAGTTCGAGGTGGGCTCATTGAGTTTGGAATCGAACCTGCTTTACTCCTGTAGGAAAACATGTTTTGCGCGGGCCATATTTTTATATAGAAAACGTAAAGTTGTAGCCACAAAAAGAAAAACATACGACAAGCTAAAGAGATTATCTAGTAGCTACAAGTATTAAATTACATATAAACCTCACAGATAATTGTAAAAAAATCAGAATATCATCAAAAGCGCTTGTCGCGGGTCATATTTTTGGCGTAAATAATAGCGGAAACGTATTGAATTCTACATCAAAATACACTTCAACGTACTGTGCAGTTACTCCAATAACTTTTTTTGAAGAAAGTTAATTGTGCTAAAGATTATGATGAAAAAATGACGAAAAACATCGAATAAGTGCAGAAGTGAGGTTATTTTCCATACTCTTGCGTGTAGTAAAGAAAAAAACAAAGACAAATGATTTCGCATAACGGAGCCTTAAGGTGAGCGCGAAGCGCAGCGGAACGTGAGCCTTAAATTTCGAGGTTATTTTTTTATAACAGACAACATAAATATACTTATTTTACACATTGCCGGTGGACCAGCAGGCATTGTATACAATATGCCTAGGCAAAGTATAAAATGAATAAAATTTCATACATTGCCTGGTCGTTTCAGGCATTGTATACAATGCCGGACTATACACATTGCCGGTAACATATATAAATATTTACAGCTGAAAACTCTATGCCCACTAAATAATCCCACTAAACCAATTCAATATGCTTTCTTTAGAATGCTACGTACGTACTTTATTTCTGGGGCGGCACACAGTGGATAAATTTTTTATACAGGGTCATTTTTTTAACACCATCCAAATTTTTTCTAGGCATTAGGTATCATTAAAACTCTTCAATTTTGAAAAAAAAATAGGTAGGTAATTTTTTGCAAAAAAATATTTTGTCCGAGTGAATTATGACAACAGCATGGTTACTAGTCAAATACTATCGTCCTACATGTTTTGAATAAGAGGCGACAAGGAGTGGTTCGCGGGGCGGTGGTGCCGAGAGCTGTACGGCAACTGACGAACAACCCGACTGTCTCGTTCTCGCAGACGTGCGGAGCATGAGAGAGAAAATCGCGCGCGTAATCATCTGCTACGCACGGTGTATTGTGTCAGCAAATGTAGTTTTATTTTGGATAACTTTGTATAGCCTTAACTTAATATTTTAGTACTGGGCGATATTAAAAGAAAAAACACGTGTTTCATATTTTTTTTCAAAGATTATAATATATAAATTTGGATGGTGTTAAAAAAAAATGACCCTGTATGGGTACTATAAGTAGACGTTATGATCTAAAGCAGGGATTCCCAAAGTGGTCGATATCGACCCCTTGGTGTCGAAATCGGTTTCCCAGGGGTCGACATAAACGAATAATTATAATTATTATTAATTACACTTGATATTTGATACCATTTTTAAAGTTTTGACTATGGGGGTCTGAGGTATCAGTTCATTTTGGAAAAGGGGTTTCTTGCCCAAAATAGTTTGGGAATCCCTGATCTAAAGTAATAATTAAAATTTATTTATTTTTCACATTTGAAAGCTATTTGTTAAACCAAAACTTCGAGATCGCGTAGTTAGACAAAGATATATTTTATCAACACCTCTCTTCACAGCTATCTCAACCACCGATCGGCGACAACGAGCGACACATGCAGTTCGTGGTACGAGAGCGTGTACGCGGACTGAAGTTACCAGCGGCGCGCGCTAGAGGCGCTCTATTAGCTGAACTGGCTAGGGAACTGCGCACCATGAGGGAAACGCACGACCAGTTTAAGTTCGGTGAGTTAGATCGCAGACAATATTCTAGAGTGTACGCGGTCTGAAGTTACCAGCGGCGCGCGCTAGAGGCGCTCTATTAGCTGAACTGGCTAGGGAACTGCGCACCATGAGGGAAACGCACGACCAGTTTAAGTTCGGTGAGTTAGATCACAGACAATATTCTAGAGTGTACGCGGTCTGAAGTTACCAGCGGCGCGCGCTAGTGGCGCTCTATTAGCTGAACTCGATAGGGAACTGCGCACCAAGAGGGAAACGCACGACCAGTTTAAGTTCGGTGAGTTAGATCACAGACAATATTCTAGAGTGTACGCGGTCTGAAGTTACCAGCGGCGCGCGCTAGAGGCGCTCTATTAGCTGAACTCGATAGGGAACTGCGCACCATGAGGGAAACGCACGACCAGTTTAAGTTCGGTGAGTTAGATCACAGACAATATTCTAGAGTGTACGCGGTCTGAAGTTACCAGCGGCGCGCGCTAGAGGCGCTCTATTAGCTGAACTCGATAGGGAACTGCGCACCATGAGGGAAACGCACGACCAGTTTAAGTTCGGTGAGTTAGATCACAGACAATATTCTAGAGTGTACGCGGTCTGAAGTTACCAGCGGCGCGCGCTAGAGGCGCTCTATTAGCTGAACTCGATAGGGAACTGCGCACCATGAGGGAAACGCACGACCAGTTTAAGTTCGGTGAGTTAGATCACAGACAATATTCTAGAGTGTACGCGGTCTGAAGTTACCAGCGGCGCGCGCTAGAGGCGCTCTATTAGCTGAACTCGATAGGGAACTGCGCACCATGAGGGAAACGCACGACCAGTTTAAGTTCGGTGAGTTAGATCACAGACAATATTCTAGAGTGTACGCGGTCTGAAGTTACAAGCGGCGCGCGCTAGAGGCGCTCTATTAGCTGAACTCGATAGGGAACTGCGCACCATGAGGGAAACGCACGACCAGTTTAAGTTCGGTGAGTTAGATCACAGACAATATTCTAGAGTGTACGCGGTCTGAAGTTACCAGCGGCGCGCGCTAGAGGCGCTCTATTAGCTGAACTCGATAGGGAACTGCGCACCATGAGGGAAACGCACGACCAGTTTAAGTTCGGTGAGTTAGATCACAGACAATATTCTAGAGTGTACGCGGTCTGAAGTTACCAGCGGCGCGCGCTAGAGGCGCTCTATTAGCTGAACTCGATAGGGAACTGCGCACCATGAGGGAAACGCACGACCAGTTTAAGTTCGGTGAGTTAGATCACAGACAATATTCTAGAGTGTACGCGGTCTGAAGTTACCAGCGGCGCGCGCTAGAGGCGCTCTATTAGCTGAACTCGATAGGGAACTGCGCACCATGAGGGAAACGCACGACCAGTTTAAGTTCGGTGAGTTAGATCACAGACAATATTCTAGAGTGTACGCGGTCTGAAGTTACCAGCGGCGCGCGCTAGAGGCGCTCTATTAGCTGAACTCGATAGGGAACTGCGCACCATGAGGGAAACGCACGACCAGTTTAAGTTCGGTGAGTTAGGTCACAGACGATATAGTCTAAGAGTTTTTTTATGCACAACGTGATAGTGCGGTCTTCGCCTCACCTGATGTTAAGTGACAATAAGGCCGAAGGTGGAAACGCACTACACCCGGAATCCTCATCACTGAGGAACTAGTTTTCTTACTTCTAACTGCCGGAACACAACAATATTTTAATTGTTGTTATGGCGTCAGACTTGGTAAGTTGGTTGTCTAGCTAGGTGGGCTTGAAAAAAGCCCTACCGCCAACCAAACCGAGTACAAATTGTACTCCCCTTGTAACCCCGAAATCAACCCCTGCATCTTACACCGGTGGGCGAACTACTAGACCACAGAGGCGGTAGGCGGTAGTACCCTCCAGGTACTCGGCAGATTCGCACTATTTTAAAGAGTATGAAAACTACTAGTTTTAGAAAAGTGTCTCACCACTTCCGGTAATTACGTCACCAACACCCAACCAGCTTACTTGGTTACCGGTCTTGCGATCGTACCTCATTCTTTTAAAGATACAAATAAATTAGCAAAACTGACTAAAGGGTATAAAGCGTGGGTGGGAAGGCTATATCTTTCGTATGAAGCGAATCATATAATATAAATCGAACTTCACTTCTAGAAGTTCGTTTGATCTTATATTATATTTCGTCGCTTCATACTCAGATATAAATAAATATATAATTATTTATGGTTTACTTGTAGATGTTAAAAGATATAAGAAAAGTTTTGCTAAACAAAAGATTCTTATAGTTTAATGTAATCAATTCAAAAGCGTTATTATTTAACCATAGTGTAGATAATTATTAATTATCTCAAAATTACAATAATGCGAGTGATATGTTATTTGGAAAAGTAAAAGGTAGTGAATTGATAATGATTATTATTATTATTAGAAATAATAAATATTCTGAACTATGCCATGCCCAACACAGTTTATCCTTCTGACCATACCACTTACTTACTGATTTTATAATATCTATGAAACAGAACAAATAGCCGAGAACCTCGGGCAAGGTGGAGGCAAGCGGGCTTCAGAAGTGTTCCCGCGAACAACCGGGGCGCCAGAGAAGCACCAGCAACATCGACCTTCGCTGATATCGATGCTGGTGGGAAGAGCCGGGGGTCTGCCCAGAACACCTGATCATCCTTCGGCTCCATTGTCAGCGCAAAGAGGTAAGATAATTAAAGACGCTATGCGCTATTCGATTATTATACAAACGAGGTAACTTTGAAGCCTTGGTTCTCCGCCAAGGATTGACCTAGCTGTGATCTGATGATAGTCATCCAGGGAGTAATGAAGGAGATTGAGATCGCCACACACACCCAACTGATCTGATCAACATTCTATGAAATATAAGGATCAGAATTTTCAGTTTCAGGATTTCCATAATTATATGTTTATGCTAATTTCGCGGTTTTTTTTAAACATAATGTTGATCAGATCAGTTGAGTTCGTATAGCGATCTCCTCCATTCTCTCCCTGGATCGCTATTATCAGATTACAGCTAGGTCAATCCTTGGTTAGAAACCAACGCTTCAGTTACCGGGAACATGCATAAGTCACCGATTTTGATAAATTTGAGCTTGATCGCTGCGGACACGTATAAAAACATGATGGAACAGAAAAATAAAAAAAATATTATTTTAGTTTTATCACACAGGTGAAAATTGAAGGAAACCTACCCCTACAATAGTATTTATAAATGAAAATAAACTGTTTTCAATATAAGAGCGTTTTTATTTGATATACAGAACAGACAGATTAGGTACAGAGCACAGAACACAATAATAGCGCGGTTGCGTTCCATTACACTAACAAAAATAACGAAATTTTTTTTTCATTTTCGGATATAATGCACTTAACAGTCGGATAGAATATCAAATAAGAAATAATATTTTGTATGACACATATGTACTTAAACGCAATATTTAGGGAGATATTTGAAAATTCGTGATATGAGTGACGTCACAAATGTTAGCCTTTTTGTATAGAGCGTTTTCGGCGGGAGCTGATGCGTGCTTCAAGTGACTATATCACGAGAAAAAAACGCATGAGAAAAGTTTTTATATTACAGTTGATTTTCTCACGCATTATACTTTTGATTTTGATACAAAAAAAAATTATGCATGTTCCCTATTATCCGGCCACCACTAGAGTGCGTTTCATCGGTTATTACCTATGGCGTTATGTTGGTACCCCGTAAATTTATTCTTATTGCGATGGAATAAGGTTCAAAATTTAATAAATTTCCGTGGTACCAACATACTAGACTTATGTTACCTCGTTCTACCGTCTAATTTTCAGAAGCCGAAAAGCCAAGCAAAGTTGATGGTCTTTATTTTACAGGGTTATTCTTTATTCGCCATACTCAACCTATAGGCCAGTAAAATCTTACAAATATTTTTACTAAAAAAACAAATAATGCGATGTATAGCTGCATTTTTGGTATGTTATTTGGACCCCTTAGGAGAGTGTGGAACTATGTTTTGCAAGCAAAAAAAAAAGTTGTGCTAGCTGCGTCATACGTAAAAAACTGCAAAAAAAACAGTTTTTGCAGTTTTATTCAAAAACTATGGGCTTTTGACGTTAGACCCTCAGCTCCGTATGTCTAATAATTTTTGAGATATGATGCTTGAAACATTGACACTCACCGACATATCCCACACCCACACCGTTATTTTCATACAAACATGCTCACTTCACAGTCTCATAAATTAAAAAGTTAATAATAATAAAAACACTTTATTGCACACTAAGACAGGACATATCACAAAGAAAAAAACAAACAGAGAAAGCACACTAAAGACGGCCTTATTGCTGAATAGCAATTTCTTCCAGGCAGAGAGAAGAAGAGGATAGTGGGCATAATTTTAATACTATATAATGTCATTGTATGGAACGAGAAAATTGGTTTACCTTTTCCTCTTTTTGGATGAATTGAGAGGTGTTTACTTGACATTTTTATTCGAAAAATGAGCACCTGACTAATCTATCAACATACAAATTATTGCAGAGATGCACAACTTTTTTTGCTTGCAAAACATGGTTCCACACTCCCTTAAAGGGTCCAAATAACATACCAAAAATGCAGCTTTACATCGCGTTTTGCGTTTTAAATGTAGAATTTTACTGGGGTACTATGTCTTCAATTTATGAAATTGAGCAACTTTCTCTAATTGCGTTAACAGAATCGGTATCAAGCGGTTCGACAACAAGCCAGCACATGCAAGCTTTCGACGCGCCGAGCAGCGGCAGACTCAGCGACAACAGCAATATAAACGGCAGCAACAATTCGCATATGGGTGTGTTTGACTTTTATTTGTATCATCTAAAGGGCCCCCGAGACGGTCAAACGGTTTGACTCAAACTTACGGTTTGATCAAACAGTTTGATGTCAGTTTGAAAGATCTGTCAAACGGCACTACGCAGTTTGGTTCGGTACGCTGTCGTATTTCGACTTGTGACGCAGACAAGATGCCCTCGAACAAGGATTGCGATTTCCTTATGTTTATAACATTAATGTCCTGCCTAAAAAGAGAGAAAAAATAAAAAAAGAAAAAGAATTTGGTCCAAAGAATGGTACAAACTAAGATACCGTTTCACACACGAACATCTACAGAAAGTGCTAAAAACTACCGCACCAGATAATTATAAAAACTTTCTAAGAATGGATGATGTTTCTTACAAAAGTTTCGTTCAAACACGATCAAACGGCGCGTCAAACACAACAAAAATATGAAATTTCATCAATCGTGCTTCAAACCCGTAAATGTTTGACAAACTACCTTTGTAAACGATCAAAATGGTTTGAATCAAACCAAACCGTACGTGTTTGAATCAAACCGTTTGACCGTCTCTGGGGCACTTAACATCTCTACTTTAGTTACTAGGCTTGAGGTTTAAGGACCCGGTAAACGTTCAAACGTGTTTTTAAAATTTTACGTTTTTGACAGGAGTGATTAATTCTCTATGGTTTTTGATTGTACGTTTTCTCAGCGCACACGTTCAAACCAAAGTTGGCAAACGTGTTTGACAAACAAACCATAGACAAAAAACACGTAACTTTGTTTATGCTCTGTTTGCCAAAGGCGTAGATTATGCTCGCAGACAATCAAATTATTTGACAATCACGTTTGAACGTTGACCGGGTCCTTTAGGCTGAACTTCAGATTTAGAAGCACCGATAAGCTCTAAATGAGACATTCATATCCAATATATCCCATTAAGTGTTTTAAAGCAATTTTAGTTAAGTAAGGTAAAGGCAAAAAATGGATTCTCTCCCTCACTCACTCTCTCCCTCTCTCTCTCTTACTCGGATCTCTCTCTCTCTCTGTTATTTTGATCACCTATCTATCTGATAACGATAAACAGCATGACGTGCCTTGTTGAAGAGCTTTTTAAACTAATTTGATGAATGCAATATTGTCATAGGTTCGAACAACTGCGGCAGTGACACCAAGCCGGCAGCTAGCACGCCCTCTTACGGCAGTACACAGACTAAGTTGCGCTTCGTACCATCTGTGGAATTCAAACTGAACTCGGGTAATTCAACTCACTACTTAGTTAAGACGGCAGAAAGTATATTTTGTTAACAAAAATTTTAATCTGAATGTTGACTGACCTAGCTTGAACTCTGACATTGATCGTTGGAGTTGAAGCGTTTTAAAAATAGCGGATTTTTACTACATTATAATTATATACCAGGTTTTTACTAAAAATTATACACCCTTGAACACCCTTCAGACAGCAATCAGAATGTTGCCACCTAATGAATAACACAAAGAAAAAAAATTTTTTGTAAAATCATTGGGGTGATTGGTCCGTTCCGCTTTTTTATTACCCACTAGCGGCCAGCCAAGACTTCGTCTGCGTGGAAAGTTATTTCTCTATCCCTCGGGAACAGTACTTTTTTTTTAGATGAAAGGTACCTTATGTCTTTCTCTGTTACCCCTGACAACGTGTATGTAAAATTTTATGATGATCAGTTTAGCAGTTAAGACGTGAAGGCGTAACAAACCGCATTTATAATATTAGTATTAATATGGCCATATTAGGATGACAAATGGCTGCATTTAGATACTTAAGTCATTTTACAATTTTGACGACTCTGTATGAAATATACAGGGAGAAAACTGCAGTCCTTGACAAGTTTCTTGCCGGTTCTGTTCTTCTCGTTACAACGTCTCCCGCTTAGGGTTTGCGAATCGATGGCCTAGCTTCTATGATATTTACAAGTGCTTGTAACAGCCTAGACAAAAAAAATATTTTAATAGTCTATCCATATAGTATGATTTTAATGCATTTTTTGATGCAAGCAGGTGAAACCTCAATGTCACCCCTGTCGCCTCTCTCCCCACGCGACACTCGGGATTCCGAATCGTGCGTGGAAGGGGAAGGCACCGCCCTAGTGCGGGGGGACGCGGAACCGGATAGCACTGACAACAACGAGCGACCGCGACTACAGAGAGCCCAGGGACCGTCCAAGAAAACGTTCAAGTTCAGACGAAGCAGGAACGTCAAACCGGAGGTTGGTCTTTATTTTGTTAACAATAAGGTCCTATATCGCGCTGACATGACGGTGAACTGGATAGTCTGCGCGGAAAGAGAACCGTCATGGGATTTATGCTTGATTAACGTTTTTGTTGACGGTACTGTTGCGTTATTATAGTGCGAATATTTTGTTGGGCTTGATGGATATAGCAATTGTGTGCGTAAGTCTAGAGCTATTGAATGAGCACACATTTGAAAAGGGAAACGTATGGAAGTGGCATAAACTGCAATAACAAAGCATTCGTGACGTCAGGCGCATGCCGTGTCCGCCATATTTTGTTCTTGTTACATGTTACAATTTCAACTCTATGCTGTTTACATAAGGTGTATGTACGCAAAAAAATCACGTTTGTTGTATGGGAGCCCCCCTTAAATATCAATTTTATTATGTTTTTATTTGTTGTTATAGCGGCAACAGAAATACATCATCTGTGAAAATTTCAACTTTCTAGCTATCACGGTTCATGAGATACAGCCTGGTGACAGACAGACAGACAGACAGACAGCGGAGTCTTAGTAATAGGGTCCCGTTTTTACCCTTTGGGTACGGAACCCTAAAAAAAGAGTCTTTACCTTTAGATACAGCTGTAATAAATCTTGTTATTCATCAATTAAATGTTCGCAAGCATCTTCATGAATCATTTTTGTTTCCATCCGCCAGGTGTCGCACGTGCGTCTAGAATCGGACGAGTGTTCCTCCCCCGGCGCGGACAGCACGCCCCTCCGCCGGCCGTGGCCGCAGGCGCCCCTCCTCCTACCAAGCAACATCCACACGGACACCTCGTACGACAGCGAGATATCGCAGACCTCCTCCACCTCGGGATACAGGCTAGCATTACTGCATCAGTAAATAGGATTATGGCATTATGGCGTGCGAGCATGATCCGTTCGTGATATGCAGCGCAGTTGACTTTTTCGACGTATTTACGCTAAATGTTAACGCATTTTAATGACTGAAATGTTTGCAATCTGTAAACTACCGGTGACGCAGTTGCACGTAAGTAAATAGGTAGCTTTGTCGAATTTGATAACTTCTACAACGTGTTAATGAATTAACGCAAAATGAGAAAACTGTTTCTTCGGACCATCAAACTGACCAATTTTTACTATGGGACCAACTCTGAAATTGCCAAAAAAAAAATCAGCTGCTTCATACATTTTTAGGGTTCCGTACCCAAAGGGTAAAAACGGGACCCTATTACTAAGCCTCCGCTGTCCGTCTGTCTGTCTGTCTGTCACCAGGCTGTATCTCATGAACCGTGATAGCTAGACAGCTGAAATTTTCACAGATGATGTATTTTTACTCTAAAAACGCTACAACTAAAAACAGAAAAAATAAATATTTAAGGGTGGCTCCCATACAACAAACGTGATTTTTTTGCCGTTTTTTGCTACGGAACCCTTTGTGCGCGAGTCCGACTCGCACTTGGCCGGTTTTTTATATTTTCGTTATTAATTTTTGTATGAAACAGCTGATTTTTTTTTCGCGATTTTAGAGTTGGTCAGTTTGACGGTTCGAAGAAACGGTTTTCTCAATTTGCGTTAATTCATTAAAACGTATATGACAACTGCATGGTATTGTTTTGTCTATGTTACTCCTTATATGTTTGTGTTTTGAATACTAAATATTTGTTTATATATTTGTATATACACGCTGAAATTTTAATCATTTGGTTCCCGCCGTGTGGTGGTTCCACTCATGATCACAAGCAACTTTTACTATGGGGCCAACTCTCCTGCTCGCAAAAAAAAATCAGCTGTTCCATACATTAAGGTCGAGTAGGTACTGCACTTTTGTATGGAACAGCTGATTTTTTTTGCGAGCAGGAGAGTTGGCCCCATAGTAAAAGTTGCTTGTAATCATGAGTGGAACCACCCCACGGCGGGAACCAAATGATTAAAATTTCAGCGTGTATATGTTTATATATTATATTTGTATACTAAATCAAGTTATGTGTTGTTATAAATGAACAAACAATATAATATTCATTTTCCAATATTGAATTAAGTCTGTGGAAAGTAGACTGATGTCGAAACCGAAAGAACGGTTTAGGCGCATTTGGTCCACTTGCCGAAAAAACGTCTCTTTCGCATTTGGTCCATTTCGCAAAACATCTATTTCGAATTTAGTAAATTTTTCAGAACTTCTAAATGCGAAATGGACGTTCTGCGAAATGGGCCAAATGCGAAATGGACCAAGTGGACCAAATGAGAAGTGGACCAAATGCGCCACTATCTTATAATACGGAACTCGCCTTTTTCAATATTAATATATCGCCCACGATACAACTGGCAGAGGGCCGCACGCCCGCCTGAGCGCTCGCACCGCACGTTTCCGCGCTTACTCGTATTTTTTTTTCATAATATAGTAAAGTGGTAAGAAGAACGATTGTCTACTTTACTTACTTATTGGTAGGTATCTATCTAGTTTATATACCTACATTTATAATCCGTTTATTCTTAGGTGGGTACTTGTCTTATTTGCTAAACCGTCTTCACCCAACTATTTATTGAAATAAAAATTTATAGATTAGGATGGTACTTATTTACCTACTTACGAAATAAAGTTAATTATTAATGATAATTTGATTTCGTAAGGAAGCATAATTTATAATAGGTGTTGTATGACAACAAACAAAATCTGTATTCTAAATAACTAAATAGGACGAGTAAGGATAAACAACTAAGTATCTAGTATCTGTAGTCTCTACTTTAGGATAGGTACTTTTCTACCTAACTACCTACCAAAAGTTGACTTTTGTTATCTTTATGTCTCCCATATTTACGTACTAGGTACATATGTACTTAGATTATTAAATATTTTCGAATATTATTGTAAATTTTCCTTTTGTAATTTATGCTACGCAATTCATTTAAAAGAAGACAACCCTAACGTCCTCAGAAAAGATAAGAGCACGCGATAGAAAGAGAGGCAACTTCTAGGTGAGGATCCCTTGTTTTCGCATAATGGTTTTATACCTAATTTGATTTGGCATAACGGATTTGGCATTATTTTTTTTGTCATAATAATACTTTGGCATAATTGTTTTTTGGCATACTATTTATATTAGCATAATTATCATTTAGACATATTTGTTTTCGCATAATGTTATTAGGCATATTTTCTATTCGCCTAATAATATTTAGACATAAAAATCAAAAACAATAAGAATAAACATTTTTACGCACTTTTTTATACAAAAAAATACAAAATTTATTTTCATACAAAAGGGGTAGGTATTGTATTAAAATGCCAAAAAATCAATACACATAGGTACGACCTAAATATCGACTAATAAAACACCTATTTTTAAAATACCGAAAATCCTTAATGCCGATATCCAATAGACCGAAACTTGAAAGTCGATTATTAAATGACTGATTATAGTTCGAAACCCTAAAAGTTAAAATGCCGATAGTTAAAAATCCCGAAAGTCTGTTAGTCTGGAGGTAAGGTTCCATTGTGACCAACAACGCACGAGCCGAGCGAACGAAGCGAGCGTGCCGCGGCAGCGGCCGGCGAAGTGCCAGAACCGACCTGCTAGCATGTAACTCTCAATTAACCTTCGGTTTTTTAAGCTTCGGGATTTTGTATTTTAGGTAAAATGTTCTTTCGTGATTTAAAACTTCGTGATTTTTTTGTTTATAAAAATATGCGTTAATAACATATGCGTGTTTGAATTTATGCTGAAGAATATTATGCTTAAGCATTATTATGCTTAAAGTAGTTATGCTTAAAAAAATATGCATAAGCTGTTATGACTAAAATATTATGCGTAAACATCACTCCGCGAAATCATATTATGCTATGACATATTATGCCTTAAAATTTTATGCATATATTAATAATAATAATTAATATATATTATATATACAACGTGTAACAGAAAGGGGGTATCAACCCGAAAGGAGGTCAATGTACTCGTGAAATTGAATACATTCCAGCAGAAAAAAAATTTAAATAAAATAAAAATTTTTGAACTCTCCATACAAAATGTTGGCGGCAAATTCAAATTTTCTATGGAGAGACCCAAATTTTTTTTCTGCTGGAAGGTGTTCAGATTCACGAGTACATTGACCTCCTTTCGGGTTGATACCCCCTTTTTGTTACACGTTGTATAGGGAACCTTCTAGGTGAATATAACTGTAGGTAAGGGAGCGCCGTGCGACCTGAAATGCACTTTATTGTGTCGGAGCAAAAGTCGCTATTTATTTAAATCGTTCATGCGCATTTGGTCCACTTCAAATTTGGTCCACTTGCCGAAAAAACGTCCACTTCGCATTTGGTCCATTTCGCGAAACGTCCATTTCGTATTTGGTCAATTTCGCGGAACGTCCATTTCGCATTGGGTCCATTTTACGGAACGTCCATTTCACATTTGGTCCATTTCGCGGAACGTCCATTTCGCATTTGGTCCACTTTCTGAAATTTCCTCCTTTGCGAGCATAAAACGTTTAGGCGCATTTGGTCCACTTCTCAATTGGTCCACTTGGTCCATTTCTCATTTGGTCCATCTCGCGGAACGTCCATTTCGCATTTGGTCCATTTCGCGAAACGTCCATTTCGCATTTGGTCCATTTCGCATTTTGTCCATTTCTCAGAACGTCCATTTCGCATTTGGTCAACTTTCACATAAGTATGGGAGTAAGGTAAATAATTTTGTTTTTGTTCTTTTTACATAAATTCACTCCTATATCGTTAAAACACGTTTACCTAATTGTTAAAATATATAAGTTAATATTCTCCATATTTATGTGATCCTGGTACTTTGGTGAGTTACTAAGAAGAATAAAAAAAAAACAAAATATATAATCTAAAGGGGAAAATAGAAGCTAACATTCTCCATAAACGAATATATTATACCTTCTTCCACATATAAGTGAATGTTGACCAAATGCGAAATGGACGTTCCGCGAAACAGACCAAATGCAAAATGGACGTCCCGCGAAATGGACCAAATGCGAAGTGGACGTTCCACGAAATGGACCAAATGCGAAATGGACGTTCCGCGAAATGGACCAAATACGAAGTGGACCAAGTGGACCAAATGCGAAGTGGACTAAATGCGCATGAACGGTCATTGCGGAGTATGCGGAGTGCGGCTTCTGTACTTGTAAGTACTATTATGTATTCTGTGGTTTGGGACTAATTACGTGGCTTGTCGGTATTTATTTGTTTCCAACACCTGGTAACAGGGAAAGCTACAGCCTCCAAGCGTCGATGACGGAGTCGCCCGGGGGCTCGCTGCGCGCGGCGCTCGCGTCGCCCGACGGCGGCGAGCAGACTACGCCGCGCGCCAGCCCCGACGGTAATCACGCCTTCGTATGTACCGCACGCTTATTACACACACACACGCTCTTATACTGTCTTCTAGAGTCTTTATACTATCTTTGAGATAACTTCTATTCTTTCATTACTACCTTATCTACTTTTGAACTATTATCACAAAATAGAGACTATAAAAGCTTAGTTCAAGTACACGCGCTCGAGCAACGCACACACACATAGACAGACAGCTCTCACCACCGTCCGTGTGTCACGTAATCGAACTCGTTTGAGATTCCGGTTTTACAGTGTGGGTGAGCGGTGTCTTTGTGTGCGTTGCTCAAGCGCGCCAGAGCTAAAACTACTGTATTCTCTTTATATTGTGCTATTACCTTCATTGGAACTGCACGGTGGGTGGGTCCATTCATAAGGAAGGCCTGTGGCAAAGCGGTGGAGAAAATCAAATGTCTAATTATGCTGGTTTAGAGTTATAAATAAAAATATTAATATTATTTTCTTTACGATAATGTAAAAAAACATACTTTGAAACAATTTAATGCTTCTGCCACATTTTTTTACTAACGCAATTACAAAATTATGCCTGGCGCTAGCTGTTTCATTCAATGCCACCTTAGAGGCAATTTTTTATCAGGTTTATTATTATCATAAATTTTAAAATATTTACTACCTATGCTTTGCTTTGAAACAATCTTCTTTTTCTCTCTTCTTTTTCCTAATGTATTAACTATATTCTTAAATTTAATATCTTTGCTAATTTAAGCTTTATGATTAAATAGTTATAGTATTCTTTTACTCCAATTATTTTGTAATGTAACTAAGTCCTTGAACTATAAAATACCTATTAAAATAATACAAAACTTTATCTATTCTGACTGCACTGCCTGTAATATGAGTTTGCATAGTTCAGTTTTTAGGTGGTAACTACACTAAAACTAAACTAAAAGTTTTTACTAATGTTAATTACAGTCGCTCACTATCAAGTACAGTTAGCGTAAACTCATAATACACCACAGTTGATTTTTATTTGTTACAATGCATTATAATCTATAAGATTCATATTGAGTCTTCCCACAATTTATATAAGTATGTCATTTTGCTCAACAGCATCTCTAAGCTACGAGTCGGGCACATCATCGGCAGAGAGAACCGCTCTTTTGGGTGCTGCGAGCCAACGGTCACTATTACTCAGCAGCGATTTAAGGGATGAAGATACACTACTTTGAATGGCATACCATAAATAATTTAATACAAGTATTTGCAACTTTGAATTGTAAGCTCGCTTTGAACAGGAGCTAATGTTTATCGTGGAAAATACATTCAGTGTTCTAATATTTATATTGGTAGGCCATATAGGTGAAAATATTGTTAATGTCAATCATATTTAAATTATTAGAAATTCTGAAAATTATGTATGTTTTAGATAAAAATCATAAATTATAGATGTTTTTTACACAGGTGTTTTATTAAGTTATCCTTTACCATTTAAATACCCCATCAAATAACTGTTTTCCAATATCATATTTTTCTAACAAGAACTGAATAAAAGAAGAAATAAAAAATACAAGATTTATTTCAACTCATGCTTCTTTACACAATAAAAATGGTTGTATGGCTATTTGAAGATCTGAATCTAAAGGAATTTCATGAATATATTTTGAAAAGGTTAAAACAATTTTATAGATGCTCCTCTTCACTGCTGAAATTAGAGCAGACTTAATTTTGATTGCTATCATATCATTCAAAATATGCTTCCTATGTATGAGACCAGGTTTTGTCAATTTGTCTATGCTTTGTTTGAGATTGACCAAAGTAGATATAACAATAGGCAAATCAGTCTGTACTATTCCATATCTATCTTCTTTTAAAGATGCAGCAGCAATAAAGGCCAAGCCCTCACAAGTCCACATGATAGGTTGAGCTTGCATCAATAGATATTTCAGTCTCGTATCCGCCATCTCTCCAAAGAAGTAGTTTATTCCAGGTTTCTGGCACAGTTTATTCAAGAAAATATTAAATTCTTCTTTTGCAACATCAGCAAAAGTCTCTTCAATATTGTTTTTATTATGATCTTTCAATTCGAGCAACTCTGGGGACTGTGCCATATTACGCAGATTACTGGGGTACATCCCAATGTATGGAGTGGTATTCATTATGTTCTTTTTGGTATAATTTTCATCAATCTTTCCATCACCATTTATATTATCTAATTCCTTGATGAAATCAGTCAACATTGAAATACATTTATCCAGCAAATTATTCCAGTTTCTAGGATGACCTCCAGGTTGGGAAAGAGTAAAAATATGTTGCCTTCTCGACAGATCTGTCATGGCCATAAGTCTTAGATCCTGAGCGCCTAAATAGCCATTGAATTGTAATCTTTGAGCCAAAGCATTATGCAGTGTCAGATTTGAGTCTGACTCTATGGGAAATTTAATTGGTTCCGTTAACACAATGTTAAATATGGTTCTCATTGTATAAACAGATACGAAGAACAAGCTTGTATATAGCCAAAGGCCAATCCAAATACCAGAGCTGATGATGTTTAAAATATTGTCAAGAGGAGGATCTTCTAGATACAAGCTGTAAACTTCAGATACAACATTTCTAGGTTTATTACCCCATAAATAATAAAATATACTAAAGTATGCTACTGGGACAATTGAATTTCTGAAACCAATTGACAGTATATTGCTGATAGCGAGCTTAATTTGTTGAAACTTATCTTGATAAATGTGTGGGAACATCAGAATTGTTGTGCCAAATATGTGGACATTTAAAAAGTAATATAAGCCCATCCACATCCCACCAAATTGTAAGAATAAACTCTGTTCCACCAAACATTGCCCTTCAAAGTGTCGACATTGCTTCTTTAGAATGTTGAAGTTGCTCTTAGCTAATGATGAATACAAGCTCATGGTAAAATAACCACTCAAGGCATAGAGCACACTGAAAATAATATTCTGCACGGAGAACATATTGATAAACATTGAAAATCGTGTAAAATATTTTGGCAAAGGCATCATGTAATAATTTCCATAGACGTAGGCTTGAAAGAATGATACAGAACCCAGAAGAATTATATTCAAAACCATTTTCCAACCAAGAATATCTTGAATAGTCGACGATATCCATGATAACGGATGTAGGATATCAACTTGAATAATGAACACCAAAACTACCGCAAGTAGAATTTGAAGACAAATATTCCATAGAACTGCAACAATAAGTCTTTGTGAAAAGATTTCACTTTTTGGCTCCATACCGACGGCGGAGGCGGCATCAGCTAGGTTAACTTCAACTTTATTAGTAAAATAAACTATGTCTATCAAAGTTTCATATTATTTACACTGGTCCAATTAATATTCACTCGATTTTATGAAAATATGATTGTTTTCTGCACCCTATTTTCACTAAATTGTCAATTTTCAAAATTTCTTTCAATTAACGGCAGCTGTTTTTTTTTTCTAGTCGCTCGATTGACCATGGACAGTGTTGCCAGTAGAGATGGGAGATTTAGAACGTCGGAATGTTTGAAAAGGAACAAAATTCGTAGTGAAGGAACGCAAATGTAAAATAAGTTAAAAAAAACCGGCCAAGTGCGAGTCGGACTCGCGCACGAAGGGTTCCGTACCAATAAAACGGCAAAAAAATCACGTTTGTTGTATGGGAGCCACCCTTAAATATTTATTCAATTCTATTTTTAGTATTTGTTGTTATAGCGGCAACAGAAATACATCATCTGTGAAATTTTTTACCTTCTACCTGTTGTCGTTATTAATATAAAGCAAAAAACGGTAAAAGAATCACGTTTGTTGTATTGTATGGGAGCTCCTCTTAATTATTTATTTTATTATACTCTTAGTATTTGTTGTTATAGCGTTAGTGGCAACAGAAATACATTATCTGTGAAAATTTCAACTGTCTAGCTATCACGGTTCATGCGATACAGCCTGGTAACAGACAGACAGCGGAGTCTTAGTAATAGGGTTCCGTTTTTACCCTTTGGGTACGGAACCCTAAAAAAGTATATGTATTTGTTAATTTAGAATCGATTTTTGAAGTTAGTAGTTAGTCAGTGTCATGCAAGCGGCAAACATCTTGATTTTGCATCAAGATCATTAATCAATATCACTCACAAAATACGGTCAACGGCACGCTGGGCTTCCACAAGGTGTCAAATTTCTTCAATCATTTTTAAATTTTAAGTCGAGCAGTTTAAGTTCAAAATTCATTGTTGATTTTTGACAGTTTTGTATAGCTTGATATGCTGCTGAGTATACAAAATTAGTAGTATGTAGTGGGCAGTTTAGTTTTAAAAAATGAAAGGCTACATATTGTACAGTACACAGACTAGACAATTTTTGTAAAACTTTTCTATACTTACGCTGATGGCATGGCATAGTGACGGCGTCGTTAGTGGTGAAGCATTACCAGTTTAAAAGGAACGAAAAGAACGCACGAAAGATGGGAACGAAAAGGGAACGCGTGACCGTAAAATAGAACGCAAAATGTTCCTAAAGGAACGATCTGGCAACACTGACCATGGATTGCATTGGGTGCAATCCAGCAGGCGAATCGTTGAGTCATCGATCACCATAATTATGGTATTGAACCCTTAGAGTAAGACGCGCTTCTGTCCCAGAAAGAGAAGCCATACGAAGCTTTCCCCTCTGCCGAAGTACAAGCCCAAATGGGCATACGCGGTTAATAAAACCAGTTGCGCCCGGATTTCTTTCTAGACCGAATCCAGCCGCGCATGTGAACGCTGCAGTGTTTAAAATGCCGAATTGATGAGTTTTTAGCTGTTAACAGAGGTCTGGAACATCAATGTTTACAAAAAGACGGTATTACATTTCACATGAAAGTAATTTTTTGTCGTATTATTGCTATTTGTTTACATTTAAACATTAAATTCGTACATTTTATTCTTGATTAGTTGTCAAATTTGTTCAGTGACATCGGGTCTGCTCGTCCATGGCTCGACCGTACAAATTTCAGATCTGTCGCTAGATAAATCCGAGATCTCGCCGATGAGCAACTTAGTGATGTTACCGTATCACAATGTTTGTCGATAAAGGACATGGCCTGATCCTGCTCCAGGCAGTCTCATAAATGTGATATAATATACCTGAAAAATCCTTAAATATTTATTAATTCTTTTTAACTTCTGACAGACTCAATTTGGTCTTTGCAGTTTTGCACTGTCACATTCTGCGTCAATGAGTAAAATAATATCACAGCATAAATTAATTGGTTCTCTCAAAGAATAAATAATCTTTTTGATACATCTTATATTATTATATAAAAATGAATAGAATAAGATCCCTATAAAAGAAAAACGTCATAAAATGCTCTTAATACGTATATGCGACTAGGCAATAAGACTGAGTGTTCTTGAGTCCGTATTAACTTGTTTAAGACTAATTTAAGAACGATGACATGTCACAAAACAATTATAAGAGCCCTGTAAGCCTACCACTCTAATAACGTGCGCATCCTGAGACTTTTTTGCTCCTTCCAGACCATCTGACCACCAAATCCTACCACCAGTGGTTGGTTGGAACTCCAATTTCTCAACTGACTACCCGTTACCAAATAACACCATCTTACTCCCATTTCACCACTGGTGTGGTGACCAAACCAAAAATTATTATATTTATAAAATATTCAAATCTGACTTCTGCTGACAGGGAGTTTCAGTTTTTTTATATATTTTTAATAACTTACGTCTCCAAAGTACCAGGATCATATAAATAAGGAGAAGGGGCTCTTTGTTGTTATTCACCCCATGTAAATTTTTTGAGTTTGTTACCTTTATTCCTTTTTCCGTATCGATATTGCTGCAACGACAGTTGAGCCCAGCCCTTTATGTCAAAAACGTGTCATATTTTGATGTGTGACTCATCCGTACACAAATTTTTGCTGTTTTGTTTTATTTGTTATGTGTTGGTGTCGTCTTTACAGTGTTGTTTTTGTATGTGAGTATGCGGAACTGCACTTGTGTGCACTTTCCCCCCCCCGCAAAAAATGCCAGAATAATTTTAATAGAGTTATAATCGCTAAGGCTGCTCCCTTCGAGACGAAGCCGCGATGCTCTAAGATTGAACCAATATTGAACGTGAGCATGCGACTCTCCGTGCCACTGAATAATTCCATTCTAAAACTACCTAGAAGTAATGTACCGATGATATACGTTCTTATTTCAGATATCAAATCGATTGTACCGGCTTCCCGGCAGAATGATTGACAAAAGCATGTGGCACGGAGAGTCGCATGCTTTGAGGTTATGTTTTTTGTTAAATCGTCGAATTCCAGATCAATCGGAGCCTGTACCGGTGGGTTGATGTATTTGTAGCCGTTACATATTCATTGTAACAGCTACAAACACATTTGTTGCTCATGTAACGCAACAGGGACAAAGATATGGCGATCTAAAGTTTTAAAAGCATGCGACTCTCCGGCCCACACGCTTAAGTCTAAAATACTGGTGAAAATTGTATTAAGATTAAAAATAAGCAAGTTTACGTAACCGTTTGATCACGATAAACGGCCCGAAAACATATTTTCACTATATCTTCATTCGTTTTAGAGAAATAAGTAAATTTATTTACTATGATTTATTATGAATAATCAGTGTGTAGGGTGACCATATCGTCGGTCCGTAGGAATCATTAGGCTGTTTCTAATAAAATTCAAGTTGAACTACATAATGTAAAATATAAAATAAAATATAAAATAAAATATAAAATAAAATATAAAAATTCAAGTTGAACAAATTCAAAAAATACATTGGTAGCCTCTCCTTTTCTAATGTGTACAATGAAATTGATTTAAATACAGCCTATAACGAATTCCATGAAATCTTGACTTTGCTGTATAATTTATGTTTTCCAATAATAAGAATTAAGAGCAAGTTATCTGCTAAGCCTAAATGGATTTCGAAAGGCCTTAAAAAAAGCAGTTTGTCAAAAAATGCACTTCGTTATAAATACTACGCAAACAAAAGTGATACTAATAAGTTCAAGTACATTAAATACAATGCACTATTTAAAAAATGTATAAATTACGCAAAAAGAACAACCAATCAAAAATATATATCTAGGAGCAACAACATTTGTAAAGCAACTTGGACTGTCATAAAAAACGAAACACTAGGAGCACAAGTCAAAAACAACTACATAAATAGTATTATCAAAAACAACATCGACATTTCTGATCCTGTGACTATCGCATCGACATTCAACACCTATTTCATTGATGACATGAATATTAATCAAAATAATTTCCCTAATAATGACACATTAAAGACTAACTTATCAAATAGTATATTTCTGACACCAGTAGATGCAAAGTATATAAGTAAGGTAATTATGTCGCTAAAAAATTCACCTTCTGAAGGATACGACGCTATTTGTACTAAAGTAGTGAAACACTGTAAAGATGAACTAAGTCCTATCCTGGCTTTCCTGGTCAACCTATCGCTACAGACTGGGCAGTTCCCAGACAAATTAAAATTATCAGTCGTAAAACCGTTACATAAAAAAGGTGACAAATGTAAAGTAGACAATTATCGACAAATAGCAATATTACCAATATTTTCAAAAATATTTGAAAAAGCTATGCATTATCAGTTGCTTACATTTTTCAACAAATATAATATCATAAAACAAAGCCAATACGGATTCCAAAAGAACAAATCAACGACGTATGCAGCCTTTGATCTTGTTAATGAAATATTGCAAAGTGTGAACAATAAAAACTACACAACTGTGTTATTCCTTGATATGTCGAAAGCTTTCGACCGCGTTCCACATGATGGGTTGCTGAAAAAACTGGAACGTAGTGGGATTAGAGGCCCTGCTCTGCATTGGTTAAAATCTTATCTCTCAAACAGAACCCAATGTGTAGAAATAACTCAAATTGACTCAAATAAAACGGTTCAAAAATACAGATCAGAATTTAAACAAAATAGTTTTGGTGTTCCACAAGGGAGTGTTCTTGGCCCCTTATTATTTCTTCTACACATAAATGACTTACCAGATATTATAAATCATAAAACTGTACTTTTTGCAGATGACATTTCCGTTATAATAACAACTGACAAAAACTCTTCATTAGACCAACATATAACTGACATAACTACTACGTTGACATTAATAATTGAATGGCTTAATAATAACAATCTTAGAATTAACTTGTCAAAAACAAATATAATTAATTTCAATAATTTCAAAAATCAAATAATTAATATTGATTACAATGGACAAATTCTACGGAATGCTACTAATGGAATTTTCTTAGGTTTAATAATTGACTCAAAATTGACATGGAAGGAACAAATAGATAAAGTGTGCAACAAGGTAAATAGTTTTGCATTCGCTTTGTACAAATTAACAAAAGTTGCCAACGTCCATACGGCTATTACAGCCTATTTCGCCTATGTCGAATCGATATTAAGATACGGTATATTGATTTGGGGAAATGGTACTGATATCAAAAGACTATTCATCGCTCAAAAACGATGCATCAGAGCCATATGCAATTTGACATCGGACACATCGTGTAAGCCGTATTTTAAATCCCTAAACATGCTAACGCTACCCTGCCTTTATATATTAGAAGTAGCTTTATATGTCAAGCAAAATGGTCAAAGATTCACTCAAGCGAGTGATCTAACTCAAAGAAGCTTAAGATATCCTCACAGACTAGTACACGTAACTGTCCCAAACTCAGCGAAATATCGAAAAAATTGCTATTCCATGTGTATGACCATTTATAACAAATTGCCATTTAGCTTCAAAGATACTCCTACTAGTCGATTTAAATTTTTATTGCGCAAATGGTTAGTGGACATGGCATTCTACTCAATTGATGAATTCTTAAGACATGATAATAAATAATAGTGTAATAAAAAAAGGGATTTATGGTCGATAAGAGATTATAAAAGGTTTGAAATTGGGTTTTAATTTTAATTTGTCAAAAAGTCGACTACAACAAATTTAATAATTAATATGAAATGACATTATTTAATTTAATCCTTGATAACATTAATATTTTCTGTTTATGTTTGCATGCTACTTAAGTTGGCTAAATAGGTTAAGCTTCTGATTCACCTACTTTTAAGATCTCCATTTGTACCCTATTTAAAGCAAATAAAGATATTTGTATTTGTATGTTGAGGGTTGATTTGCCTACATACTCGTACGTATCGTACCCAGGCGCGGTCGCAGCCTGAAATTTTGAGGGGGGTCACTAATAATAATAATTGCTTTTCTGTATATTTTTAGAAGCTTTTTCTATGTGACGTGTACGATTTTGGGGGGGGGGCATGTTCCCTGTGACCCCCCCCCCCTCGGACCGCGCCTGATCGTACCTACTATCATACTGTTACTGACTATGCAATATTGCAATATTTTTTAGGGGACGTAAAAAGGTGACTTTTATCCTAATCGAGATGACAAAATACAAACAAACAAATGAGAAAGTAGGTAACCTTATAAAAACGTGTTAAAAATGTGAACGTCATAATTGGTATAATAATTGCCCACTCAGTACCAGTCACCCATCATCATCAGTATCAGTCACCCATTAATTTAGGTCTCGGTTGAATGCAACCGAACTGAGAACTTCCTTCGTTTTTTGAAGTATTATGCCCGATTTCACCAACGTCCCCTAAATTTAACAGGACCCGCAAATCTGTTAGGGGACCACATAACCGCGTTCATGCGTTTCACCAACGCACATGGGACCCCTATAGTGCTAAAAGGACTGCTAAGTTTAGGGGGTGCAATATTCAGCCCATAACGTTATGTGGCAGTTTAAAAATCTTTTTTCGAGAGCAATATTTTTTAATTACTAAAGAAAATGGATAGGCACTTTATTCAATTGTAGAAAGCTTTAAAATTTTTGAGTTAATTCTGGGAAATACATTATTTAGACGACATCAAATAATTTGACAATGAGTGGGCTATTTTAAAAAAGTGATAACGTGGACTTTTAAAAATATATAGTTATATAAAATATAATTTACAATATAATAAAAAAAATACAATAAAAAAATATAAGTATAATTATTTTAATATAAGTGCATAACCCCACATTACATTAAAGTTACTATGGGGCTGACATGTAACTTAATACAATACAATACAATTTAAAAGCTACTTTAAAAATAAAGAGAAAAAAGATACCTATAGGTTATTAATATTTATTTATATTAGAGAAGGTTGAAAAGAATTTGGATTTTCATGACCGTAGATGAGAAAGCTTTTTTTACATTTAAATGTGATTATTATTAGAATACTTACTTACCTAATATTTTATTCAAAATATTTTTTAATAATTTATTTCTTTTTGAATAATATAATGAAATACGACTTAATAAATAAGAATAATAAACATAGGTAGTGATTTTTTTACATTTAATTGTGATTATTATTTGAATACTTATTTTATATTTTATTCAAAATATTTTTAATATTTTATTTCTTATTTGAAAAATATAGTGAAATACGGCTTAATAAATAAGAAGAATCAACATGGTCAGATTTCAGACTTTCTTCTAAAGGAATATCTGAACACATTTTGTTCTACGGTAGTCCAAAGGCTTCAAACAGTTCAAGTTTAAAAAAGTGTTTTTATACTTATATTTTAATTTCCGGTCAAACATTTGCTACAATAGATCAATAGAATTAAATTTTTTAAAAAGTTACGGTTAACACATCCAAAATGATGAAAAAACTGTCCCCTAGCTATGGTCTCATAGTTAAAGGGCTGTTTAGCTGGTGAAACGTATTCTAAACAAGGGGTTCGTTTGGGGGCTCTTTTATTTAAAGGGGCACATAGTTAGGTAACGGTTTAGGGGATGTTGGTGAAATCGGCCATTAGTCTTTCAAAATAGGTATCTAAAAACACTTCAACTTGCATTTTAGACCGATCGGGATAAGTTTTTAGCTTTTAAAAATATTAAAGTTTGTTTTTTTCGTATATAGTTTCTGCACCATTCACTTAGCCTAATACATGAAATTGTGTCATTTTGGTTTGATGCATAAGTAACAATTTAGGTTTTTGTCTTTTTTAACGCTATCGGACGAAAATAAAATTAAAGTTGAAAATTTTACCGCTGTTTGCTGCGTACTTCGAGCACCGCTGCTACGTACTTTGCCATTCGAGCGACTTTGGGTAAAAGAATTTGTAAAAAGTAGCCTCTATTTCGTATTGAGCCAGCACAATATCCCACTTCAAATTAATTCGCCTAATTTAAAGTAAGTAAGTGACTTATGCCCGATTTCACCAACGTCCCCTAAATTTAACAGGACCCGCAAATCTGTTAGGGGACCACATAACCGCGTTCATGCGTTTCACCAACGCACATGGGACCCCTATAGTGCTAAAAGGACTGTTAAGTTTAGGGGGTGCAATATTCAGCCCATAACTTATGTGGCAGTTTAAAAATCTTTTTTCGAGAGCAATATTTTTTAATTACTAAAGAAAATGGATAGGCACTTTATTCAATTGTAGAAAGCTTTAAAATTTTTGAGTTAATTCTGGGAAATACATTATTTAGACGACATCAAATAATTCGACAATGAGTGGGCTATTTTAAAAAAGTGATAACGTGGACTTTTAAAAATATATAGTTATATATAATATAATTTACAATATAATAAAAAAAATACAATAAAAAAATATAAGTATAATTATTTTAATATAAGTGCTTAACCCCACATTACATTAAAGTTACTATGGGGCTGACATGTAACTTAATACAAAAGCTACTTTAAAAATAAAGAGAAAAAAAGATACCTGTAGGTTATTAATATTTATTTATATTAGAGAAGGTTGAAAAGAATTTGGATTTTCATGACCGTAGATGAGAAAGGTTTTTTTTTACATTTAAATGTGATTATTATTAGAATACTTACTTACCTAATATTTTATTCAAAATATTTTTTAATAATTTATTTCTTTTTGAATAATATAATGAAATACGACTTAATAAATAAGAATAATAAACATAGGTAGTGATTTTTTTACATTTAATTGTGATTATTATTTGAATACTTATTTTATATTTTATTCAAAATATTTTTAATATTTTATTTCTTATTTGAAAAATATAGTGAAATACGGCTTAATAAATAAGAAGAATCAACATGGTGATTTCAGACTTTCTAAAGGAATATCTGAACACATTTTGTTCTACGGTAGTCCAAAAGCTTCAAACAGTTCAAGTTTAAAAAAGTGTTTTTATACTTATATTTTAATTTCGGGTCAAACATTTGCTACAATAGATCAATAGAATTAAATTAACGTAATAATTACAAAGTTAAAGGTCAAAAGTTACGGTTAACACATCCAAAATGATGAAAAAACTGTCCCCTAGCTATGGTCTCATAGTTAAAGGGCTGTTTAGTTGGTGAAACGTATTCTAAACAAGGGGTTCGTTTGGGGGCTCTTTTATTTAAAGGGGCACATAGTTAGGTAACGGTTTAGGGGATGTTGGTGAAATCGGCCATTAGTGACGCCTAAGCATAGGTACTGAAGTTCGGTGACACATTTGAAGTAACGAGTAGGTAGGTAGGTAAGAAGTATACGAACGAACATAAATACATTTAATGATACTGTGGCCGCGTTCCGAATCACGCTTACAGCGCTGTTAGCGCGTATCCGACCAAATTAAATAGTCACAAAATATTACACAGATAGGGTATTTGTGTACCTACTTCATTTAATGGATTATAGGCTAACAGTGCTATTGGCGTGATTTGGAACTAGACATGTGTTATTATTGTCAATTACAGTCTCATTGATGAGATGACATCATTAACATTCTTGTACTCTACCTCTTGCAAAGTTTAAAAAGAAAGGATTACCTACCTACTGTAACAAAATATTTTTTGAGGGTAAGGAAATAAAAACCGGTCAAGTGCGAGTCGGACTCGCACACAAAGGGTTCCGTACCAAAAAACGGCTAAAAAATCACATTTGTTGTATGGGAGCCCCCTCAAATATTTATTTTACTAGCTGACCCGACAGACGTTGTCCTGTCTTAGTTATAAATATTAAATTCGAATTGGTATAAATTATTGAAAAGTTTAGTTCAGAGATTAGTAGGTAAATACCGTTCCCGTTTCCGTTTTCGTTCTCGTTCCCGTTCCCATTTACTTTAAAACCCAACAGCTTTATAAATAACCAAGTACCTATACATCACTTGTTATGTTAGTAACGTGTATGTTAGTCTATCCAAACTTACTAATAAGGCGTGATGGCTCTGAACTAACCGTGATGAGCACTAAGAAATTCAGTTTTCTTATAACCTCTTTGAAAGAAAAAAAAATAATTATTTTACATGTATTTTATTAATAAAATAACTCCGAACGAAGCATCTGTTTTATTACATCCTTGATTGTATGTTTTTTTTTATCATTGTTCGCGCGTATCTTCGACATTTATGGACCGATTTTGATGATTCTTTTTTTGTTCGATTCAATTTTTTGCGAAATGGTCCCATTTTTTTTTTCAAATCAGTTCAGTAGTTTTCAAGGTATCCTGAAAACACTATGATTTTGCATCAACTAACTTGACTATTTTGTTATTTATGAACCGAATAAGATGATTCTTTTTGTTGGGTAAGAGGTACTTTTAGTCTTTTTAACCGACTTCAAAAAAAAGAAGGTTCTCTTTCAGTTTGACCTGTATGAATGTATGTTTCTCCGCGAATATCTCACGTTTGACTGAGCCGATTTTTCTACCAAATAATATACTAACACTACACTACCTAATAGAGAAGGTACTTACACTAAAAACAAAAAAATAAAAATTGTTTTAAAAATAAAAAAAAATGTTTTAAAAAACAAAAAACCAACTTCAAATAACCTGCCTCTAAAAAGCAAGAAATAATATTCAAATCATTAGATATGCATTATCATTGTTATATAATAACAACACGTATATTGAAGTCGGGTAGGGCTTTTAGAATAAAAAAACGAAGTTGTACTCCAGCCCCACCCGACTTCAATAGACGTGTTGTTATTATATAACAATGATAATGCATATCTAATGATTTGAATATTATTTCTTGCTTTTTAGAGGCAGGTTTTTTGAAGTCGGTTTTTAGTTTTTTTTAAAAGGTAAGTAAATACTAAAGTTTAATTTTTCAAGTTTTGACTTATGTAGTAAGCATAAATTACTTTACAACCATTGAAACTTGTCCCAAGTAACAATACAAAAACTCACATACATACAAACGTAGAGCAGTGTGGAACAATGCAACACCAAAAGCTCTGATCTTCTCTCATTTTTAAAGATATGAATTCCGTTTTTAGAGGAACGGAATCTACTTAATTAGGTATAAAATGGCAGTTATAGTTTCATTAATAAATAGATACATAAACCAATAAGAAGACTTTTAAAAGAAAATGGGAATTGTTTCATTGTGTCCACCTAGGTGTACACAATGAAACATCCTCTGTCCAGCAATGAAACACTGTTATTAATTTTGACATTTTCATATTTAGTGGAACAAGTAAATGACAAAATCTGTTGAATTCCAACCGATAAAGGTTTTCTCAAGGTATTGCACAATTATTCAGACTTTAAAAGTACCTATAGGTTTATCTCAGGTACAATGATTTGTGTGTGACTTAAAGATAAATGAGTCTAAATTTTTTTAAATCGTAGTTATGTACCTTTTATAGGCAATAACGATTTAAAATCAACAATTACTTATAATAGGCATTAATGTCTCAGGTAAAATTCTAACGAGCCCAAACACGATGGGGTTGTAGGTTTTATCATAGAATTCCTGTGGGCTTCTTCCGGCTTCATCATCAGATCAGCTCAATGACACCATAATATTGCATTGCCTTCCAGTTCTGACCTATTTTCAAAGTTTCAAGTCTCTAGGTCATCGGAAAGCTAGGATAAAATCGTTCGCAATATATATCTATAAATATTAGGTCTTTACTTATGAACTTGCCGATATTTTGTCACATACAGAGAAAATAATAACTTCTATGTTTTAAAACATTTAACAATATCTTGATTTACGTATGTCGAATTATGACCATGATAGTCAACTATCAGTAAAAATAAAGTCCTTTTTTTTAGCTTTCATAGCATTAAAAGAAGATCTTGAAAGTTACTCTTTTTTTTGTGAGCCAAAAAAGGGTGACCGGAGGGGTTGTAACTTAGCCAAAACTTATTTTTTTCGCTTATCGTAAATGGAATAGGTTAGCATAGTGTTCAAACATTAGTACATAAAAGTTTTGTTACAAGAGTGTTAACGGTTGTTAAATGAACAAAGAAAATGCTAGTATGAAAAATGCAACTTCTTGAAAATTCTCCATACAAATCGGCAATTTCATAGGTAAAGACCTATTATATACGGTTACGAAAACCTGCTTATTTTTAATCATAATACAATTTTCACCAATATTTTAGACTTAAGCGTGTGGGCCGGATAGTCGCATGCTTTTAAAACTTTAGGTCGCTATTGCGTTACATGAGCAACGAATGTGTTTGTAGCTGTTACAATAAATATGTAACGGCTACAAATACATCAACCCACCGCTACAGGCTCCGATTGATCTGGAATTCGACGATTTAACAAAAAACATAACCTCAAAGCATGCGACTCTCCGGCCCACATGTTTTTGTCAATCATTCTGCCGGGAAGCCGGTACAATCGATTTGATATCTGAAATAAGAATGTATATCGTCGGTACATTACTTCTAGGTTGTTTTAGAATGGAAACAGAACAGATATGTATGTACTATGGGCAACAGCTTCGCTTAAAAAGTTAGCAAAAAAATTGTGTGCGCACGTATCCCCCTGCACGAACTAAATATATTATGTTATGACGGCGGCGGCGCGGCGTGCAACCGATTTTAACCTTAAGAGTTGTGGTTAAGTGACGTTGTTGTCCATAGTACATCTGTATGAATTTCTAAAACAGGAGATGTAATTCTATAGAGTACCTACTTAACCAAACGAAAGGTGCGTGTTCGTTCGTATCGTGACGTGAGACTTATAGGTATGTACGTACTTAGTATCCAACCGAAACGGACGAGCTTCGTCGTCCCTCGCCACGCGCCCGCGCCTACTCGCTTCGACCGCAAACTTTTTGAATACCTACCTAACTAGGTATTATCCATGCATGAAAATGACACAAATTCATTCTGGCCATCACTCATGTATTTAAGATATTAAATATGTAAACTCTAATAATACTAATATTTTTTATAAGCATCAATGGCTCGGACAAACAAAAAAATTGAAAATACTAAAAGTCCATGCCTTAATTTGGCACAAATTTATTTCATAGGGATTTTTAAGTGATCTGAGGTATATGGTACTTGTTTTTCAAATTGTAATATTTTTTTGACGGTGTTATTAATGTACGGGTCCCAACTCCCACGTCTGTTTCCATGGACGAAAATGACACAAATTAGGTTTGTACACTACGCAGGCTATCTTAAATACAATACTATTGTTTCTTTTTACTTTAAAACAATTTTGACAGTTTAGACGGTTCTCACACTGGCGACGCGCGCGGTCGCGGCGCACCCACGCGCGTCTTTTACGTTGTATGCAAGTACATTAATTTGTACAGAAAACCGCCTCGTCCAACACACCAAGGCGCGCCACGGCGCGTGAGCGCGCACCGCCGCGTGCCGCCGGCGATCCGCGAGCAGTTTGCGCCAGCAGACGCGTTACCGTGGGGTACAACACACTGCGACGCGCCCCGCGGCTGGTTTTCGATGATCGTTTCGTTACGATGGCGGGATTTCCTCTGGTTTTCAAATGTTTCGTGGCTTGGATATACGCCCATTTTAATGCCATTTGGTAGGTACATTATGCAGCACATGAGGTTATACAAAACTGTAAAAAATCTGTTATTTATTTGATTGAATATCATTACGCTGTCGTGGAAGCCCAGCGTGCCGTTGACCGTACCTACCTACTCGTATGTTATTAAAATTCCGTCATTAATATCGAGATGGCAAATCTTAATTATTTGTCTGGACGTTTTAATCTCATGAGTGATTTTATATGTGTTCAGTTTTTTTTCCTTTTGAGGTACGGAACCCTAAAAACCTGGAAATTAAAACAAAACAACTTCAAAATTTAATGCCTCTAAAAAACAAGCGGCGGGGACGCGTCAGACGCCGAATGGCGCGGGGGCGCGGAGAAAACCGCCCGAACAGGCGTTGCGCTGCGCCGTCACCGCGCGCGTGAAACGCCAAACCGCGCCCCGCGACGACGGCGCGCGTTGGCAGTGGGAGAATCGCCTTAGAGTCCAATTATTTATAACCACCACAAATAATCGAATTTCTCAAGATGCATCGGCTAGATGTGACACAAAACGCAAAAATAAACTAATTATATGCCAATGTATCGACAGGCAAGAATTCATAAACTTTAGAATTCTTGAAGGTTATACCCTCAAAATAACGTATTCCGATCGGTCTATTTTCTATAAAAAAAGCCTAATGATTCTGACCGACCGACGATATGGTAACCCTACACTGTGATTGTTCATAGTAAATAAATTTGCAAATTTCTCTAAAACGAGTAAAGATATTCTGAAAATATGTTTTCGGGTCGTTTATCGTGATCAAACGATTACAAAAACCTGCTTATTTTTAATCTTAATGCAATTTTCATCAATATTTTAGACTTAAGTGTGTGGGCCGGAGAGTCGCATGCTTTTAAAACTTTAGATCGCGATATCTTTGACCCTGTTGCGTTACATGAGCAACGAAAGTGTTTGTAGCTGTTACAATGAATATGTAACGGCTACAAATACATCAAACCACCGGTACAGACTCAGATTGATCTGGAATTCGACGATTTAACAAAAAACATAACCTCAAAGCATGCGACTCTCCGTGCCACATGCTTTTGTCAATCATTCTGCCGGGAAGCCGGTACAATCGATTTGATATCTGAAATAAGAACGTATATCATCGGTACATTACTTCTAGGTAGTTTTAGAATGGAATTATTCAGTGGCACGGAGAGTCGCATGCTCACTATTGAACTCACATTTATTATTAACCATTGAAAGTAAGCGATTTTTTCAACGCGTGATATTTTTACCGCCGCAAGGTCACATGACTTCTTAAGCGCGCTCCACATTCGTGCCGTGAACACCCGTGAAAGCCGTGAACCGCAAGTGTGGATGGTTTTCGTGCCCGTTCACGGGCTTTGCGTCCCTTTAAGCCTTGTTCCCCGTTCCGTGTCATTATTTACGCCCGCGTCAAATGGCGGTGGCAAATCCACATTAGTGCCGTGAATTACTTTAATTATTTTACTCTAACTTTAATTTATTAAAAACTTTGACGCAACCGAAAATTCTGAAACTTTTTTCTAAAACTAAGTGAGCTTATTCCTACCTATAAAAAAATATTCAGCCATTTTCATTTTTTTCGGACATTCCACATTAGTTTTTCTTTAATATCGTTATTCATTATTTAAAAACAAAATAAAAGACCACTTACTAGTTTACTACCGGTAGTACCAGTACTATTTGTAAACAAATACAACTGAATGCGAAGTCATGCGCGTGGTTACGCGCGTAGTGACGCGCAGCAAAGATACGTGCGTGTTCGAATTTGTTCGGTGTGACGTCCAAAAGGGAATGCCGTTGACTACAACGTCATCAATGCGTTCCGCTCTGCGTTGGTACGCAGCCTGTTTGTCTCATGGGAGCTGCAATGCGTAGGGTTACGCATCGGTCTACGTGCACGCGTACGTTACGCAAGCGGTGTATCAAATTTAGAGCATTACAAAAAAATGATGATTTCATTTTTTTTATTTTGTTGCACTGAATTTCGTAGGTTTTTTAATTCTTGCTTTAAAATGTCTGATAGCGTGAAGAAGGAAATGACTCGTATCAAGGTACCTAATGTCTCTTTCTCTCTTTTCTAACGTTCATCTTTTATTTAGTAGGTTCAATCCCAATTGTGTGAGTGTAGATAAAGTAGTGTATGAAACTGCACATAACTAGGTATTAAAACACTCGTGTGATACTATTAAAAACCTCGCTTACGGCTCGGTTTTTAAACACACACTCGTGTTTTAATACCCCTCATTATGCGTCAGTGTCATAAACTACTATTAAACTTAAATAAAAAAGATGTCGTCAAACCCAATAAAAGTAGTACCTAAATGCTATAGCGTAAGTAACAAAATTACCGTTAGGTACATAAAAAGATGCTGGTAACAATAAAACCAACCTTGCATGTTATCAACCATATATATTTTTTTCTTTCGTGTTTATCTCTTTTTTTGTAATAAAATGCTTAAACAAATGTTTTTCTTCCTTTTTTTCATATGCATGGTCACCCTACATAAGATATTCCTTTGAAAATGTAAGAAAAATGATAACTATTAAAGTAAAACACTTACGGAAATAGACTATGTTTTGAATTTTAGGAACAAACTTTTCACAATTTTGGACGCATGCTCCATTGTATACGAGGTCTGGTTAGTTGAGCAGTTCTCAAAAAACTTGCAGATCCAGTTTTTTGGGTTGTCCCTAGCATAAATTATTTTTTTTAGGAAATTTGGGCTACAATTTCCGTAAAATAACTGTTTTAGATTATTCTTTAAGGTTTTGGCCACCCCATCTATATTTTTAAAGTTAGTATTACTGTTGCCATCAATTTAAAAAATCCACTTAAAAATTGACAATTTTTTCTCCCCATACTGTCCAAAAAAATTTTCACCGTGTTTCAATAAGGTTAATTTAATATTTTGCTTCTACCACCTCAAGGGTGATGGTTTGAATGTACAATTCCATTAAAGAACTATAATAAAACATAATAATATTCGGAAAACAAGCGTTTTTTCATATTTTAATTGAATTTTAAAGTCTGTCCACAGAAAAACGCTAATCCTGACATCGTCCACTTAGTTACGTTAATAATTCGTATTAGATGAAGTTTTTGCTTGATTTCGGGTATTTTTTATGGAAATAGCAACATTTTGATCAAAGACAACGTGACGTATGGACAGTATTTTAAATACTAACTGTCGTAGGTCCCACGAAACGAGCGGCACTTGGTAAGTTTAGATTTGTCACTGTTTTTTGTCAATATAGTTATGCTAATTTACGTCAAATTTGAAAAGTTGTGGTTCCTGCGATCACTGTAATTTAGACCTGCATGTCTGTGGTTTAAAATCCTATCAAAAATATCTAGGGTTATATGATAATAAAAGAAATATTTCGATTTTCTTGCGTCGAGACCCCACTGCGTTACGTCAGGATCGTTATGATTTGAGCTGTAACGTATAGCCTGACAAGAAATGTAACTAGCCTGACAGTGTAAAGTTGAAGGCACACTGAGTGGTACTAATTATTTTTCAATTCAGTTATGTTGTTTTAATAAACATTTTTTTTTATTAAAAATGACATCAGATATATATACAAATAGTAATATTTTTTTCGGCCGGCACTTTCTATTTTGAACCAAAATATATGAAACCTGGGTGTTGTTTTTTCAGTTATTTAACAATGTAAACGTTTCAGTTTTGTTGGATTTGAATTTTCAATTTTTTTGTAATGTTTGTTTTATGATAATAAGCTCATAGTCTGAAAGTTTGATTCCATGTTAAATATGCTTAGTGTGTCCTAAACCTTGGCTTGTCAGTCTCGTTACTAATACGTCAGGGTGAGTTACTGTCCATTATTTATTTCACAGAAAAAAGTAAATAAATAGACTATTACTGAGCTAAAGTAATAAGATTTAATATATTTAGGGACATATTTTTAAGCGCTATAACTTGGTTGTGATTACAAAATGTTGAACTAAGAATAAGATAAAAAAAAGTTAAAGTTAGACTTAAATTTATTACCATCGTAACGAAACGTATTTCTATGGTGATTTATTTATTTTTTGTAAGAGAAAGTGAGATTTTTTTTTGTATTTAATTTGTTTAATATTTTAATATAATTTCAATTAAACCAAATCTAGCACTTTAATGTGTGTATATTATTTACTACAATAAGAAACTCTTCGTAACGACCTGACCTATAAATTGTCTCTGATGATACAAAAACGTGAATTTACTTAATAAAACTATAAAATAAGTGTGAACCTTTATGCAGACATTAAAATTAAATATATTTTACACCTACTTAAGTAGAAAAAGCAGTCATATCTCATCATTTTTATTTTTGCTTCATTTTGAAAGTATCTGCAAGTTTTTTGAGAACTGCCCAGTTAAATAAATGCCAAAATATGGAATACTCACACGAGCATTGAAAAAGAAACAAAATGTTTAATTGCTCTTGATCTAGTACGTTTTGTGTCAAGATTTATGTGTCACAAATTTGCTCTGAATCCGAATTACAGAAATAATATACAGAAATAATATTTCAATATTATTCAGTTAAAGTTAGTGATTTTAGGAACACTCACACCACACAGTGTGTGATGTGAGTGTTCCTAAAAAACCCTTATTAAATCCAAATTAACCATGAGAATGAATTGATTATTTTGTGAATAGTTTTCACAAATTAGGCGCAAATTTTCCATACATCTTTTTTTAACATACGTCTAGTATATTGTATGATATCAAGTACGGCGTTCTCGCGAGGCGGGCGGTATGAGTGTTCTATATAATCGACCATAACTTAGTCTACATAGGTTTCACAAATTTTTCGATTTTACCATCAAGTTTGCACAATTATTTCTTAAATTCTTCGTATGGTTATTTCAATTTCTAAAAAAGGAACACTCACACCACACGCACATCTTTGTCCAGACTAGTCCATTTTGGCGTATCAGATCACCGTATCTTTAACATACATCGCTAGTTTGGTTGGGCCAAAGAGAATGTAAATCACTACGTTTTAGGTTGGGCGTGCGTTGAAGTAATATGTATGGTAAATATATACGACGGCGATGTATGGTTAAGATATGCCGGTGATCTGATACGCCAAAATGATACAAGTCTGGACAAAGCTTTAACGGTCGGTTTTGTTTTGTCCAAGAATTTTACATCGCTACACGTTTTCGTTTAGGAACCTTGTTACCACAGACTACTACAATGATGGTCTTTTCAAAAAGGTTTTTGAACGATTGACAGATAACGTCAAATGCACGTCAAAAAAGTCAAAATGTAATGATTAATTTCACAATCGTAAAATGGTGTATTTATTTCAAAGATTTCAATGAAGTGTATATCGTAAATTATATGCTTAGATCATTTTTAATGCGAAATTAAAGTAAATATGACAGAAGACTAATGTAGATTCACGTATTATCAAGATAGCAGTTTGGTGCTGAGCTCGTGTCGATAAGCATAGTTTATAGTTTGTCTTGCGCAGCGTATGTGGTCACTTAAAACAGTGCCCTACATATTTACACTTTTTACTCAAATGGAAGAAAGTTGTGAACTCAAAGCATTTCTTTTCATAGGAGTGACTTAATATTATTAATTGTAATGGAATATCTTATTATGTTCTTTGTTTACCATTGATTGAGATACTCTTGACTTGTAATGTTCACTATGCTGGAGATAGTTTTCAGTGTGGGAGTGCTTGTAACCCTAGTTACAGCACTTTCCCTATGTGTGTGTGGTTGCAAAAATTCCAATCAGAAGTAAGTTATCCTTCTTTTTTACCTGCTACCCCTGCTACGATATTTCTTATGCTACTGCTCCACCTGCGTTAACGTTAATAACAATATCCAACTACGCTTTAGCTAAGGCGTTATGTTTAGTACTGTCGTTTGTAAAATAACACGTTAAAAGTCTTGGCCACATCTGTGTAACACCTAGATTAAAGTGTTAGGCTATGCGTTAAGATGCAGGTGGAGCCGTAGCATTACATTAATAAGCAATTTACGTTTTAATTCTTTACAAAATTATACCATTTCTGGTTTTATTTCTTAACTCCGAAAATAATATAAGTTGTTATAAAAAAATTGTCAATTTTTCTAATAAATGTTGCTATTTAGTCCGTCAGAAGTATAGATTATTTCTATTTTAAAACAAAGATAGTCTATAAGGAAAATATTCACTGCAATTGTGTTGTCTCATATAATAAGCTATTAATTACCATTCTTAGTAGTCAATAGTATTTTATAGTTAGTCTGTAAAGACTTGGAATTATTAGAATGCAGAATTATCCTTTCAAGGCTATCACTTGTACTGTTTATTGCTTATGAATAAGTAATCAACACAACAATAGTATTTCCTGGAGAATAATTTTCAACTTTGTAATTTTATTATCAATCTTTCCATTGTAAACTTACAATAATAATTTTTTACTTTGTTATGAAAACCATAACATAGCTAACAAAATTTATTAATTGACTTAGTCAAAATATTACCTAGGTACCTAAATAATACCATGAAGTGTTTTACTAATTTCAATGATTTTGAATAAATGTGTTATATTTAACAGAAGTGAGTTGGTGGGCACTGCCGGTGTAGTCAAAATACGTTTTGATGAAGAAGTACCGTCCCCAACGCCCACCACTCCGGCTTCTATCAAGCGGTTTGTTCTAGACGAAGCATGTTTAGACATACCTAATCTTTGGGCTAAATATTTATTAACTAAATATTCTATCAACATTTACAATGTCTAGTAGATAATAACTAGGGTTACCATAAAGTTTATGGTTTTGGTTTTGTTTGTGGCATAAAGAAATACTAATATAACGGGTGTAACAAGACCTTCAACGAAGCCGAAGTCCACGTATTCTGCCCATCATTAGGATCATTTTTGTCTTTTAGACTATACCTGGGAAACCAATAGCTACGAAGTTATTGAAGGTCAAAGTAAAAATTTTTTTTCAAAATTTTCATGAAATCTTATTTTATTCGTTATTGCCTACTTTTTGTCCAATGAAACATTATCAAATTTTTTAGTATTTCGTAACAAACAATGGCTTCAAAACGTCATCACTCGATGTATCTCATGAACACGCACATAAACGCTGCCTTTCAACTCGGCCGCACGCAGCTGTGTAGCATACACTCGCAGGCGCGGTCTGTTGTACGCGTTACATTGCGTGGTAAAGTATACAATGCTTTTTTAACACCAAAAATCAAAATCGTTTCCCAGCAATAATTTTGAACAGAAATGGTCCTGATGATGGGCAGAATACGTAGACCTCGGCTTCGTTGAAGGTCTTGTTACACCCGGTATATCTTTTAATAAACCAAGGAAGTTTATATTTATTCAAAGATATTTAAATACTTTTATGGGGACAAGGATCAATTAAAAACAATCAGCATGACTCGGCCTCAGAAAAAATTGGTAACCCTAGAAAAACCATAAATAATTGACTAATATTTAACTGCTTGAAAGTATGTAACCATTGTTCATCATACCTATGCATTATTTTCTGTAACAGGTATATGTTTTAGGTATTGACTACAACTACCTACTTAATTTATTTCTTCTGAATGTTGATGTGGATATGAGTAACTAATTTTCTTAATAATTTAACATTTGGCTTATTTCTGGTATTTGTTATTAATTCCTAGACAAAGTGACATATTTTTTTAAGGTTTATGGTAACTAATTTTTCAAGTATTAGAAGTAGTGCTTGATAAGAATATAATTTTTATTTGTTTTATATTGTAATTATAACCGTTTGGTTTAAGCTGTGGGTCTTACATCTGCATGTAGAAAATTAATTATGCTCCAACCAACCTTCATCCACCCTTCATAGGAACCAGATAATTGTTTATGAAACTGCATTCAAGTGGAGCAAATAAACTCATGGGAGAAGAAATCAAATGATAAGAAAAAAAGCTTTAAGCCTTATTCACACATATCAGTGAAGTCACAGTTCTGTCTAGCAGAGTTCCGCCACCATGATAATTATTCTTTCATACATTCTCTATGAACTAGTGATGTACAAACCTCGAGGTGTTGAGTTCTACTTTTGAAGTCTCGAGGCTGATTAACATAAAAATTTAAAAGTAACATTACCTGACCAAATATAGAGGCAGTAATGATTGTAAAAGCATCAGCCTGCCTAGCATGACCGATTTATATCGCGTGATATAGCATTTTATCGACACTCAACTGCCAAATTCCTTTGTCTTTTTGACAGTTAAATGTGATAAAACGCTATATCACGCGATATAAATCGGTCATGCTAGGCAGGCTCGATAGGTACATAATTCACCACTGCCTACTTCATTTTGACATAATGTTTTCAAAGCCTTGATTTTTAAAGTATATCATTTAGTTTGCTAACAATAGTCTAATTTGTTAACTGCCAAGCTAACATCTTCATCTCTCTCTTTATTTATATTTTTCTATAGCAAATTATTTAGAATTCTGTGCATCTTCCTAATATCTTTATATGTTTTCTATACTAGGGCATCAACGCAAAACAGCCAGCGGAGCTTGCCAGAGATACCGCATCCGGTTGGGAGGCACGATAGCGGCGACACCACTTCAGAAATCTATGCCACTGTTAACTTGGATGAAGGTAACTTTAGCACATGGCATTTTTGAAGAAACAACCCAAGTAAAATATTTTACTGGCAGGATTAATTCAGGCACTCTTTTCAGTTTATTAAGGGTCCACTGAGCCTCCACAAGCGCTGCCAATCAAGAAAAAATCATTATAATGAAATAACTATGTTTAGTAAAATTCTGAAAAATATTAAACTAAAGTCTGTCCATCCTTACTTGTCTTATATGGTAAACAATCTTCACCCAACTCTTTATTGAAATAATCATTTATAAAATAAAACAAATGGTTTTCCACACATTGATTACGAAATAAATTGTTAATAAATTAACAATAATTTCATAAACTTACTAACATATTTTTAAATAACGATTTAAGTTTGAAAGACGTATGACAACTGTCAAAAACTGTTTACTAAATAATACTCCGGGCAAGGAAAAATACTTTGTTCGAAAAAATCACAATAAATCCTACAGAGGTGATTTTTGGAAACATGATTAAAATAAGTTTGTCAATGATAAATTTCAAGTTTTCCCCAAAATATCTGGGGTGCTTTTTTTTACAACGGTGGTTTAAATATTGTTTTTGTCTTAAAACATCGAGAATAAATCGTACACAAAGGGAATTTCCTTTATGAATTTCTTAAAACCATTAGAAATGAAACCTCAAAAATCACCACTTACATTTCAGAGGAATTTGCAAAAAAGGCTAATAAATAAAAAAAAATCATAACTCAGAAACAAATATTAAAAAATCAGTGATTTTGCAGTATAAAGTTTCTTATAATTAACTATACTAAAAACAAAATTTTCACTCAGGTGACTAATATAGTTTTTTTTTAAATGCGTTTTATTCATTTTTAAATATGAAGCATAAATTCTACAGTCGTAAAAGTTCAATAATATATAGTGTAATAATTAATAACATCTTAAAATTAAGTAATCCCTCAATTCTAAGTAGAGGATTTCTCGAAATTTACGAAAATATCAGCAAGACGGAGCGTAATATAGAGTGGTGAGCGAGCACGAATGGCAGGCACTCTGTACCTACGAGTGACGATGACGCGACGGCGCGCGGCGTGTCATGAGTCTCCGGGCAATGAAAAATACTTTGTTCGAGAAAATCACATTATATCCTACAGAGGTGATTTTTGAAAACTTGATTAAAATAAACTTGTCAATGATAAATTTCAAGTTTTCCCCAAAATATCTAGGTTGTTTTTTTTACAAAGGCGGTTTAAAGTCTGTTTTTATTTTATAACATCGAGATTAAATCGTACATGAAGGGAATTTTCTTAATGAATTTCTTAAAACCATTAGAAACTAAACCTTACAAAATCACCACTTACAATTCAGAGGATTTTTTCATAAAGGCCAATAAAAAATAAAAAATCCTAACTCAGAAACAAATATTATAAAATAAGTGATTTTGTAGCATAAGATTCCCTATAATTACTACACTAATAGCAAAAGTTTTCACTCAAGTGACTATTATAGTTTTTTTTATTGCGTTTTATTAATTTTTATATAGGAAGCATTAATTCTAGAGTCGTAAAAGTTAAATATTAAATAAGTATTTACTTTTAAAAATTAAGTAATCCCCCAATTATTCCCAAAGGATTTCTAGAAATGTACGAAAATAAATATCAACGCGGTAGTGCACGGAAGGACGGACGCGCGTAAGGTAGGTAATCGGCGCGCGGCGGTGGGAGGCGCACAGTGACGCGAGCCGGTACAAAAGGTTACGAATATTACGATTATTTCGGTAACTTTTCAACATTTGTATAAGTGATCAAAAAATTGTTTCGATGATCTATCGGAACAAAATCAGGGTTACTCAAAGTGGCACCATTTTCGCGACAAGATATAATTACCTATAGTAAATAAACAAAAAAAAAAAGGTTTATTTACGTTGAGTTTGGTCAACGAAAGATGAGACTCGATTGGAAATGGAACTAATTTTGCGCCTTATTTTAAGGTCAATTTCCAATGACTTAACCTCTAAACGTTAATTAAACAGGGAAAGTGGCGCCACCATTTCAATCTCATCTTTCGTTGACGTAATCTATAGGAAAAAAAAAACGAATTTTCGAAATTATTTTTAGATGAAAAAAACCCATCAAGTGCAACACGGACTTCTCGGACTCGACGCGAGTACTGAGTAGGGTGACTTGCCCAATACCTGGCCCCTATTTTACATACAGGACAATTGTAAATTACAATGACAATTTTATGTTCGTTGTGGTATCTGTGCGTTATGTAGTTTGGTCAGTATATTTTCTAAATTCAAATTAGCTGACGCCATGGACAGCAAATTGTCATTGTCACTTACAATTGTCACGTCTGTGAAATAGGGACCTGGCCTTTTAAGGAAGTAATTGACCATGACAACGAAGTGATCCTAAGATAAGAGTAGGTATCTGTTTTTCCTTTTGAGGTACCCTAAAAACAAGTAATTGAGGTAAGCCGTTGTTAGGGCAGTAGGGGTAAGGGTAAGACAAGGTACCTAACAAAGTAATTTAAAAACCTTTTATTGAAATTACCTCACATCAGTTATGTAATCTAAGATAAACTAGTGGCTAAGTGAGCTGTAGTGTAGACCTTGCATTGAAAAGTAAATTGTTAAAAAAATATAGATCTCGCCCTCTCACCACGAGGTTTCCAAGCATATAGTGGGGTTCATGCTGTTTGGTATATTAAGTATTTGGTATATTCGCAGCTAGATGGCGCTTCTAATTTTGTATTTTCGAAATGTGTGAATTATTTATTTTTTTAGGTTCAGTTTTTCGAACTGTATCCAATATTTCAAAAAACTGGCCTGACAAAAAAGCCTATATAATTTTCAAACCTGCTCACAAAATTTCACGAGAATCGGTTGAGAAATGAGATCTGTAGAGGAGAACAAACCGCGCCGAAAAACAGGGCAGAAATACGTTTTTTTTACATATCTCGGCCATTTTTAAGAAATCAAAAACTAGCTTGACGAAAATTATATAAATTTTTTAAATCTGGTTACAAAATTTCACGAGAATCGGTTGAGAAATGCGACTTGTAGAGGAGACGTTCGAGAAAATCCTTAGGGAACCTTTAACCAGGATGAAAGTATTCTATGTTTTAACGTCCTGCTTCGCTACGCAGTACGCTTGGTGTAGACGAACCTCGCAAGGCAGGGCGTTTGCCGCTTGCGTTGTGGCAGGCCTCGCGCTCGACATCGCACTCACGCTCACCCGAGGCCTGCCATGCGCGAGGTACGTTCACACCAAGCGCGCTGCCTAGCGAGGCAGGACGTTAAAACATAGAATATTTTATCCTAGTTAAAGGTTCCCGAAGGATTTTCTCGAATGTCCTTGCGAACGAAGTCGCGGGCGGAAGCTAGTAGAAAATAAAAAAAAATAAAAAATGTTTATTTTGTTCACAAAACATTGGTTTTCAAAACAGCAGATTGGGACTGCCTAGTGAGTATTACAATACTTGTGACAGACAGCCCCGCTTCATCGTAACACTTACATACTATGTATGAATATGAACAACTAATTAGTTAAGTTATATAAATATAATCAAAATTATTTTTTAAATTATATATGTTAGTGTGTGTGTGTTTAAAAATAATATAATAGAAAGCGGGCTTTGATTTTACTGCATGCATGTGCATTTTGTTTCTGAGAAATTACAATAGACCCAAAACTCCACACGTTTTTGTTTACTTTTAGCCATTGACCATTATTCTGTGCCAGATGTGGATACACCAGCTGGTCGGTTTTTCTAACAGTATAATTCCCGAAGATATTATTACAGCAAAAATGCATCGTAAATTTTAAATTAGTTTAACTTTTGATTCAGTGAACCAATTGCGATGAAATAAAGATTTCATTATTTTGCAAGATACACCATATATTTGTATGTAAACATTATTTAGTATTAAGTTAGCGCTTTTTACATTTTTAGCGCACCAACATACAGACAAACAGACAAAATTCGAAAAATGTTATAAATGGGTTCTACTGGTAATTATTAAACACTCCAATCACTTTTTTTCAAAATATTTCCTTTGTACAGACTCAACTTTTCTACAGATTTATTATATGTATAGATTAAGAATTTTAAAAATGGCAGTAAGCAGTCATATGGTTTGCACTCAGTAACGATCTGACCAGTGACCTACGTTGTTGTGCCACGAATTGTACCATTTTGGTGTCAAATTCTAGTTACGAGCAAGTTCTGGGAAATAAATTTTTAAATACTTTTACTATTTAAATACTTACTGATTTCTCAATCCATTGGCATTTATGTGATAAAACCTTAACCAAAGAATGATTTGAAGTGATATTTTTTCATATATTTTTATTAGTTAATTAATAAAAGCTTGTTCAAAATAACCGGCCAAGTGCGAGTCGGACTCGCGCACGAAGGTTTCCGTACCAGAAAACAGCAAAAACACGTTTGTTGTATAGGAGCCCCTCTTAAATATTTAATTTATTCTGTTTTCAGTATTTGTTGTTAAAGCGGCAACAGAAATACATCATTTGTGAACATTTCAATTGTCTACCTGTTGTCGTTATTAATTTCGAGCAGAAAACGGCAAGAAACTCACGTTTGTTGTATGGGAGCCCCCCTCAAATATTTATTTTATTCTGTTTTTAGTATTTATTGTTATAGCGGCAACAGAAATACATCATCTGTGAAAATTTCAATTGTCTAGCTATCACGGTTCATGAGATACAGCCTGATGACAGACAGACAGACAGACGGACAGCGGAGTCTTAGTAATAGGGTCCCGTTTTTAACCTTTGGGTACGGAACCCTAAAAACTAGTCAAAAATCTAAATTCGGCCGTTTTTAAAAGGGTGGCTGAAAATAGAATAAATATGATCTTATATTCGGACAACGGTCAAACTTAATAAAAGTCTTATATAATTATTTGTATGATTAATAATAATTATTATTAAAATTATTGAAAATACAAATAATAATACTAATAATATAAAATGATTTAAATTTAACTCAGATCTCATATAGGGTAGGTGCACCAGTGAATGAACCCTTAAGGCGATTTGAAACTTTAAAAATTACGAATACCTATTTCTGGATGACTGCTATAATAATGGCACTACATACTATTCAGAATTTATTAATGTTCAATATAATATCTTCAGTATTTCTGAAATGCTTATAGTTATTTAGATAATCCGAATTTTACACAAAAGTACCCCACCCAAATCACCAGTGAATGAACGGCAAAATCCAGTTAACGAATGTTTGAAATCCGATAAATGAACTACTAGTTTCATAAGGTGGATGTAAACAGAAATCGTTAATTTATGTCTGTACACGATATTATATAGCATAACAAACTGGTAAAACATAAAAAATTTCAAAAGAAACCCAAATTCTAAATGGCGCACGATACCCAACCCACTGGCATATGCCTCTCTAGAGGCTTGCCTATTTTCCTTTCTGGAATCCTCCGGATGCTCCTGGTGCTCTGTATGACCTGTATCCCCACTTCATGTCTCTGTTTCATGAGTTGAAGAGTCAGGTCGAAGAGTTTATTTAACTTAGGACAGCCAATATTAAAAAAATTAGACCTAAGTATTTTCCACCATATTGCTTTATAGTTCACATCAGCTATGTTATTCTAATTGTTTTAGAAGTGGTCTAAAATTAAAAACAAAAAAATAATTAATGTAACAATTAAGAAATGTATAGTTCATTTACTAGTTTTTTAATAATCAGTAAATGAACTAGGCATTTACTATAGAAGAATCTTAAAATTTTAAAAACTAATGAATGAAAACCCTAGTTCGAAGACTGGTCCAAAGATTGACAATGATTTACTATAGCTATCCCCTAAATATGAACAAACTCCTTTAAAAGTAAGACACAAAATAAGCCTAAACCAAAAAATACGTTAGATCCTATGAATGAACACCTGGTTCATTAACTAATTATTTCTCAATTTTTTAATCCAGTACTCGAACACCCCTATATTTTGTTTAAAATAATGAAATTCTTTACAATCTGCTTTCTATTAGACGAAATAATCATTATTACATCTAAGAAACTAATTTTCTTTGTAGAATGAATCATATATCAACTTAAAAGCTATTATCAAAATATGTTGTCGCACCATAGTTCTTAGTATTGGTCCATAGAAACAGGAACACTACACAACGTGTCTACTTTGAGCAATCGCCATTTAGAAAGTACGGAACACACATAGTCGTCTGTGCAGCCAGTTAAGGTAATAAAGTATAATTTTCATTAAAAAAATTCTGTTGCGTGTAGAAAACAAAAGATTTCTTATTTTATAGAAAAATAACACATTTGTTCCTTCACTGGGGGGGTGTTCATTCACTGGTGCACCTACCCTACTTATCTTTTTCTATAATAGATTACTGCAAAAGAAATTTATAAAACAAATATTATAAATATTGCTGACATCGAATCTTATAAAATTCTTATTACAATACTTATAGATCTAAATGAAAAAACTTTCCACTCCAAAAAAGAACTTAATTATTTATAATAAAATAAAAAATATCCTTAATAAAATAAAAATAAAACAAAAATAAAAACTTTTGAATAATTTAAAATTAATTTAATTTAGATATTTGATACCACAAATCAACATTTGAATTTATTTTTAAAATTATAATATTTAATGGTAATCAATATAATATTAATAATAAATATTCACGAAAAACTTCTAAATAAAATCTATAAATTCCTAAATAACTATTATTAATATATTAACTAATAAAAATAGAACTACCTAGCATTAAAAATATTAGTGTGAACGTATTCATTATGTTTATTAATTTTTGATAAATAATGTTTTTGATAAACATTCATAATTTTGATATGATTGTTGTTATACTCATATAAAGAACAATATATAGCCAACAATATTTTTGTTGATTTTGAATAAGCCTAAAATTATTAATGTTGATAAATATACAATAAATGCATTCAAGTATTAGACTTGATATAATTTTTTATTTAAGCTTATTTTTCGTAGATTTTTGTTATGCCTAATATGATTAATGTTGATCGGAATAATAATTATGTTAATTATTTTATTTGAATGTCAATAAAAACAATTGAAGTTCCTAATTAACATGCTTATTTCACCTTAGCCGAATTTAGGGAAAAATGGGTCGAATGAAGGGCATACGCGTCAGAATTTAGGAAAATTGGGTCACTCGTCATATATTATTTTTTCTTAATTTTACTATTATTGTTTCCTTGATTTTCTTACAATTATTATAAAGAACAATCATGTAGCAATCGTAAATAACAAAAATTACAATGCTGTAGTTCAATTTTAATATAAATATTTTAGATTTAATCTCTAAAATTGCTGACGTGGCCGAATTTAGGGCATTTCACCCTAGGAATGAAAGAGAGCACCAAACAGGCGAACCGACCCCAGTCGGTGAGGGAGCGGGTGTAAATGAGACAACTACATACACGTCCGTTGGTGCGTAATGAGGCCCCGGTTAATCACTACGGTTTCGAGAATACCTGTGGCCCTACCATGAGTTGATGCAAACTATTTACGTTACAGTAAACTGTCGGATATACTGCTCACAGTCAGTACGAGTGAAAGAGAGAAAACGATAGTTTACTGTAACGTAAACAGTTTGCAACAACTCAAACTTGCACCGGTCTGCGCGAGCTCATACTAGTGATACTCGATCGTCGTATTTATGCCGCTGTTTCTTAGCGGACCTTAACTTATCTACTAACCCGAACTTCTCGCAACTCGATGCGAACAGTTGCAACCAATTTAGTGTGAAAAACGATCAAGTGGTAGGAGTGGCAGACAATAAAACTTAAGAAACCCGCCAAGCGATAAAACTATTATGTATTGGGGACGAAATGATATTTTCGATCTGTCACTTGACTCCGTCCGATTGATGCGCAATTCAACTACAGCTATTAATGGCTAAAACTTCGTATGCTACTCATAAAAGCTGGTGATTTTTTTTATGAGGATTTATTGCAAGGGTAGAAACGAAGACGAGATAAAATATTTGGTGTAGGATTTTTTGTTGGCTAAAATAAATGGCAAAAATCACGTAAAAACATAAAAATCACTAGATATATTAAAGTCACTGGAGTGAAAACTTAAAGATGCTCCTGGATTAAGCTTAAAAACATATTATAAAAAAATCACCTTGTGTACGATTTATTAAGATATATTACTATACTTTCTCCAAAAATATGATTGTAACGCACCCTATCTCCTTAACCTTAAACATAAAATCAGTGATTATTTTTTAATTAAATATTAAGTATGTAAATAAGCAAACGCATCATAAATCTCCACTGTAGAATTTTATGAACATTACTTTCCAGAAGTTAGGTATTTTTTACCTATATCTCATAACGCTTATGGTGGAGAGGAAAAGCAGGCATAGTACGATGTTATAATAACCCTAATCCTTATTTAGAAAAACGAAAATGAACTGTAGGATTTAATGTGATCAAAATTTTATTTTGCCTGGACTATAAGACAAGTAAGGATGAACAGACTTTAGTATTAATTAAATAACTTTGGCACATGGCATTTTTGAAGAAACAACCCGAGTAAAATATTTTACTGGCAGGATTAATTCAGGCACTCTTTTCAGTTTATTAAGGGTCCACTGAGCCTCCACGAGCGCTGCCAATCAAGAAAAAATCATTATAATGAAATAACTATGTTTAGTAAAATTCTGAAAAATATTAAACTAGTATTAATTAAACAATTTTTGTATGCGTTTTTTCCTGGTTTAAACGTGTTTATGTAGTTAAATCCTGAAGTAACGCCTAAAGTGGCCACTTTGGGCGTTAATCCAAATGTTAACCACACGAACACATTTAAACTAACCCCCTTACTAATAAAGATTGTATAGCAGCTGCATAGTTACACAGTGTTTTGTCACTTTCTTTTTAATGTCAAATTCAAATAGTTTGACAGAGAGTAACCATTGTGTAACTATACATCTGCTATTCAATCTTTATTAGTAAGGGGGTAAGAATTTAACGCATACAAAAATAGTTGATAGCTAATACTAGTTTTTATATTTTTATTACATCGTTATTTCGTTGTAATGATTTTTTCTTGATTGGCGGCGCTAATGGACGCGCGATGCACTCTTAATAAGAGTGCGTAGTCTGTACACTAGCGCTGCCATTGAAACGAGAACCATAATGCTTAAATAAAGACGAAATTGTGAATTATCTCTCTGTGGTGCACTTTGAAGAAGTTTTGTAGTACTTTTTATCGCTTAAACAATATTTTCTAGCCTGTCGTTTACTTTAATGGAGTTTTTTTTTTCTGTAAAGTGGCGAAATAAAATCCATCAATCTAAACGACATGCTACAAAATATTGTTTAAGCAATAAAAAATTACCACAAAGCTTCTTCAGAGTGCACTAGACAATGTTGTCTGTATTATTTAAGCACTATGATTCTAGTGTCAATGGCAGCGCTAGTGTGCAGACTGACTACACGCTCTTAATTTGAGGGAAGTAAATTATTGAAGATACTTTTAAGCTCCTGTTTAAGATTAGTGTTGATGGCACTGTGTCGATGTCGTTGACCCAGCCAAGTGGTCTGAAGGCTGATTGTCTAACTTTGTTGCAATCAACTTTGACAGAAATCGAAGTGACATTGCTGCTTTAGTAAGAACCAATGTGACAACTATCTTACTTAAAACAGCAATGCGATTTCAATCGATTTCAATCGAGAATTGTTAGCAACAGAGATACGTAATCGGTGGGCTGGTCTGATAACCCTCTACGAGCTACGAGCGTGGTTTCTATCAACAGATTTTATCTTTCTCAAAAAAAATCTGTCGGGAGTGTTCATTACGAAATGAACCCGAACAGAGTCGCGGGCGATGTTTGTTGCCAAAGTCTACACAATGCTGTTGTTTATGATGTTAGTAATCTCCTTCTATGAGGTTGTTGGTGTTTTACAAATAACCCTGTATATCTGTTTGAGAACTGCACAGAATTTTATCTTTTAAGTGTTAAGTAACGATTAATGGCTAATCTTATCGATTATTGGATTATTATGTTCGAGATTAGCTGTAACAATTCCCTTTGACAATAATTGAAATGCCGCTACCGGATTCTTTTATATAGTTAGTAGACAAATGATAACCACTTCATTGATCGCTATTTCTATTATGATAATCTCGGACAAATCTCTGATATCAAAATTATCAAATCAATCAACATAAAAAAAATATTTTACTATTATAAATTCAAGCTGTCGGTCAAAACCATGGGCGTAGCGAGGGGGGGGGGAGGGGGTTTAGAGGGTTAAAGAACGAAATTAAGTCTTAATAAGTAAAATCCTTTTTTTGTCAAGCGATTTTTTTATATGGGCCCATCCCCCCAAAAAACTGGCATCGTCTCCCTCCCCGAAAACTGGCCTGGCAGCTAGCTACGCCTATGGTAAAAACGCATTATATACTTATATATACATACATACATCTGGACATAATATGTCTATCTATATATCTCATATTATGAGACTTCTTTGAACATATGTTCCTAACTTAAAGTAGTAAGAATCAGCATCAGCCTAGTACAGCTGTTAGCTGTACTATGCTGAGTTAATCTGGGAGTGGGATCTGTAGATCCCAATAATAATGTAAAAATTTGGCCAGTCACAGGGATATCAAAAAACATGGTGTCACGCATCCGAGGTGAGGGAACTTTTGCTGCAGCAACTTCAAGTAAGATAAAAAGCAAACAATAAGAGATTAAATACCAAATTCACATCAACTAGTTAGTTCCATCCCATTCTCATCGCGCGCGGATTATATACCTAAATTCGTAGGTACTGAGGATACATAGTTCTAAAGATATTAATACTCTATTATGTTTCTCTACAGGTAACAAAGCAGCCGCAACTGCATCCACTAGTCGAGATAACCCCTATGAACGAGCTTACGCTAAGTTGCAAAATGAGTCTCATAACGTGTAAGTATACTATATAAAGTCTGTCTAAAAAGTCTGTTTACATGAGAAATTATTAAATTATTTATAAAAACTAATACTGGTAACCCTGTTGGTGCTGTCAAAATTCTAATTGTAAACATATTTATTTATTTAGATGGGTATTGGTGGGGTGGTTGGGGATTAAGGTGGGTAATAAAATTACCTTTGAAATTACCCATGTAAACAGACTTTTTAGACAGACTCTAAATATTTCATTAACCATAGAGTTACCATTAAGTATTCTTTAGACTTACAAGCCAAGGCAACGGGTCGAAACTTAAACCAGGGGGGTACATACAACCGACGAGATCGAGTTCCAGTTCGAATCAATAAACGTCAAAACAGTACAATGGAAACCATGGCAACCGAAACAAAGTACAGAAATAACAAATATTTGACGTTAATTCAAACCTGCACGCGTAGGATGACCAACATCGAGATAAGATTCGACTCACAGAACAATGGCTTGTCTACACCGAAATGTCACTTGTCGGGTTGAGATCGAGATACTCATGCTCGCATTTACAACTAGTAGACTCGTATTGTTCTTTGTCGTGGCCTAATGTCAAAAGTCGACAAACACGAGCTTTTCTCTTCAACTGACATTAATTTGACAGTTGAATCAGAGAAACTTGTCTACCACCCTTTGAGTAGTCGAGAAGGTCGAGAAGAGTTCACAGACTAATAAGAAGATTCGAAATAGTTTTCTACGTATTTTATTTTATATGAATCTAAATTTCGTAATAAAAATAAATCTAAATTGTCCGTGCTTATATTTTATTCCTTATAAACTTATAATTAAAATTATTTTCATACGTTGATTTCAATATTTCGTAATTTTCTCGTCATTTTACACAGACTACTAAATTAACAATTTCGTTAGTAGTCTGTGTTATCTTTTCAAAATACTCTCAATAAAAGAAAGGCAAACGAATTTATATCCATACAGCTATATTTAATTAGTTTTAAGAGTTTAGCGTTGTGAAATCTATAGAAAGGAACGGTGCTTTATGAGAAATAAAGTAATTATTTTGTATTGGCAATATTATTCTTCTCGAGCTCGAGAGAGCTTGTCTACGGAAGAGAACACTTTCTTGAGTGCCTCTTTATCTTAGAACTTATAAAAAAATGAGAATCATGTTTAAACTAAATTATTTCGGATCATTTTAGATAATTTTGACATTTATTTGTGTTGAAATAAAAAGATTACCTTTAAAATTCACTTTTTTTATTAAAAGACATTAAAAGGTTTCGAAATTCTGAGAACGAGTCACACCTGTCTGTCAAACTGTGCTCAGCAATCGAGAAGGTCGAGACCAAAGAGAATATAATCACGTCGAGACGACAAGTCTTCGTAGACAAGAGTCCCGTTTGCTCATGCTACGCGTGCTGATGAGAACTTGATCTTCCATCCTAGTATGACCAACGAAATTTATCACGTTTAACCACTGACCTGCATATATTTACACTGGACAGGCTTATGTCAAACTGTTTTTGTGCCTATTTGATTTCCACCATTTTGGCGCTGTAGGACGTAGCGTGAGCATAGCGTGAGGGACATGGTACTAAAGTTTGAAGTCTGGAGAGACCATCACGGCAACCATTTTCATATTGTACGTCAAAATTAGTTCTTTAGACGCACGCTAGTGGCGTTTCAAATAGGCACAAAAACTTAGCTGTCAAATCATACAGACAGCCAGTCCAGTTAAATAAAAAAAAAATTTCATGTCAGTGCGTTTAACTGTCAAAATACAATGAATTTTGGTAGTTGAGTAAAACGCTATATCACGCGATATTATATCGTGTTTCGGTTGTCATGCTATGGGGGCTAGTCGAGATTAGGGGGGCTAGTTAAAAACGGTTCCAGATAACCCAGACCAATAATTTAGTCCTTAACTAAGCAGAGCTTGTTTGTAGGTACTACGATACAAGATGCCTATACGTAATACTATTATTACTTATTCTTTGCCTGTACTATGCCAGCTTGTACTTTTTGTGACTAAATTATTGGTGTAAGTTGTCCCTAATTATCCTACTATTCCTACTTTTCCTACTAATATTATAAATGTGAAAGTTTGTGGGTTTGGATGTTTGTTCCTCAATCACGCAAAAACTACTGAACGGATTTGGTTGAAATTTGGCACACAGATAGTAGACAGCCTGGATTAAAACATAGGATACTTTTTATCCCGATATTTCTACGGGAACGGGAACCACGCGGGTGCAACCGCGGGCGGCCGCTAGTTTTTTATAATTATAAGTCAGTTGGCTTATTACAGATTCGTTACCGATGTCGCTACCGATGATGTAAATCGGTCGTACCAAGCAGTCGTCAATATTTTTCTTTTAAACCTATTGACTATATTGTCATTTTTGTTCACAGCACTGTTGAAATCACCCCAGCGGATCAAAGATCGACAGAGAGCGAAATACAAATAGAGGAGCGCGAGGTAGTCCCATCCGGCCCTGGTAAGTGCAAAAAATTATCTGTATCTAGCATAATAAATTCAATTTGGCACAAATGTATTAAGTACTTATTTAATAATGCTTTGCATGGTAAAATAAACATGAATAAAAAATATCTATAAAAAATTCGACTGCTCTGCCAAAACCAAACTAAAGTAATTGCAATCGGGGGACCATTTTGTGCAATATTTTTTTACCAAAGAGGTCCTGACTAGGGTTGCAAAATTACGTAATTTTACCGAAAAGGCTGGTAAATTACGGATATTTTACCGTAATTTATATAAATTACGGTAAAATTACCAGCGCCTATTAGCGTCTTTTATTTATTTATTTCTGCTTTAGAATAAAAAGCAACACAGATTCATGGTATCTAAGCATTGAAAACAAAAAAATAGGAAATTCAATTGCGATGATCGTAGTAAAATGAAGGAAGTGTGACATTTCCATACATCTACTCTCGACAATTACATCACCTCGCGTTTCATACTGCTTAGTGCGTGAACTTTTTAGTTTTTCACTTTAGTGGTTTCATATTTTGGAGCTCAGATAGGCTGTCTCACTCATACTTTTGAACTTAAAAAAATTACTTGATTTATTTTTGGTGAATGTTTTCAATACATCGTCAATAGAATACCTAGTATTACGGATATTAAACATATATTGTTTTTGTTGCAAAAAATTATTTAAATGTACAAAAACTAGTTGTAATTTCACCAAGTAAATCAAAAATATATCTGTAAATAAATATAAGTAAGTACGTAAAATATTCGTGATAGTATTCTTTTGACGATGTATTGAAAACATTCACCAAAAATAAATCAAGTAAGTAATTTATTGTTATTTAAAAAGTTCAAAAAAGTGAGTGAGACAGCCTATCTGAGTTGCAAAATGTGTCAGACAACGCTCTTACAGGCTATAATTACTTCACCTCGCGTTTCCTATCCTATTCGGTTAATAGCTTACGGTTTGGTACGTGAAAGGGAGGGCGGCGTTTTTTTCGTTTTTCACTTAACTGACAAACAGACTAACAGATTAGCACATTTTCCCCTGTAATAAAAAGTTATAAGTACTTTAAATACATTTTTTACTGAAAATTACCGTAATTTATTGAAAAATACCATAAATTACGTAATTTATCGTTTTTTACCGAATTTTACCAGGGTAATTTTACCGATTTGCATCCCTAGTCCTGACTGCATAGTTTTGGAATGTGCTCATCAATGCATGTCAATGCCTTTCATTTTATGTCCATATTGTAATAATTTAAGAAAAAAAAAATCCCATTTGATTGAAAGTGGTATCGTACAGCCGCCATATTGCTTTTTTTAGGGTTCCGTAGCCTAAATGGCAAAAACGGAACCCTTATTCGGGTTCCGTAGCCTAAATGGCAAAAAACGGAACCCTTATAGATTCGTCATGTCTGTCTGTCCGTATGTCACAGCCACTTTATTCCGAAAGTATTAAGATTATATAGTTGAAACTTGGTAGGTAGATGTATTCTGTTATCCGCTTAACGAATTTAACACAAAAATAAAATTTTTTTTAGGGGGGGCTCCCCATACATGGAACTGAAAGTGAAAAATTTTTTCTTCAAACCAATACGTGTGGGGTATTTGTAGATAGGTCTTTAAAAGTGACATTGAGGTTTCTAACTCAATTTTTTCTCAGAGTCAACCGTTTGAAAGATATGCACCGCCAAAGTGGTAAAATGTGTGTCCCCCCCTTTAACTTTTGAAATAAGAAAGTGAAAAATCTAAAAAAAATATATGCTATAGATCTTAATGAACACTTTCAACGAAAATTGGTTTGAACGAGATATAGTAATTAGTTTTTGATATATAGCACATTTTCCAAAACCGCAAATATAACTTTGTCATTCATACTGTGAAAAACAAAGTTATTTTTGCAGACAAGAAATGATAGGTGGTATTAAATATGATAACTACGGAACCCTACGGCGCGTGGCCCGACACGCACTTGGCCGTTTTTTTTTTTTTTAAATAACCAGTCACTTGGGATGATGTAAGGATTCTAACGATACCACATACATCTAAATCCGTTAAGTCATTTAGAAGTTACGGTGGAATAAGGAAACTCGCAAACCCACAAACACACATGAAACCTGAACATATTACACTCTCTGTTTTTTTGGGTAGTCGTGTAAAAACATTAATATCAAATATGGCTGACGATTTATGGTTGTACTCTATCTCAGTTCATTATTTCTTACTTAGTTTACAATTCCTGATTGTTACACTAGCGTTATTTTATGTACAAAATCAGAAACACGACAGGTGTTTACCACACATCAAATATCTTTCCAAGTAGTCATCAATGTTTTGCAGGATGTTTGCGTTGGTAGCTATCTAAAGATTTCCACGCTACAGATGGCTCAAATATTTGCTTGTCTTTTTAGGCATATTACTAGATCAGGGTATTGATCTATTTTTTTATTTTTGTTTTTATTTTTATGTATGGACTGTCTGTGCGTTTGTCCTCGCTTTCACCTGATGGAAAGTGACAAAGGAGGACGAAAATGGAGCACGCACAGTCAGTAAATGCCTATTTACTCTGATCTTAAAGACGCCCAAGTTATATTGTTCGGGAAAAAAAAGCACGGCGGTCCATTCCACATCTCAGCTATTCGAATTAAAAAGTTGGAACCGAAGCGTTTCGTGCGGGTACGTGGAATATCGACAACATAAGTATGAAAAGCCGCCGATCGCTACAAATTGTTTGTATCATACAATATTTCACTGTAATATTTCGATCGCTACAAATTGTTTGTATCATACAATATTTCACTGTAATATTTTTTTATATGTTGCTATTAACAAGCGTACTCCTCGCGAGGTAGTTCATTATAAACGCTCTGTGTGATCTAAACAACAACAAATCATACAAGAAGCACTTATCTAGTAACATCTAGTTAAATAAAGTCGATCAAACGTATGTATAACGCCGAAATTGTGAGAATTTGTAAATCAGCAATGTTTTACCAAAAAATATGAAAGGAATTTCATATTATCTGTGAATTATAAAATCACGCATTCGGCATTTGAATTGATTCCGAGATTTCTGGGTAATCTCACTGTTCAGACGATATTCTAAAGATAATCTTATTTTGATTATTTCCGCGAATTCACCTTATCTAACTGTGTAATTCGGAAGCTTATATTAAAGATTACGATCGTTTATTGCAGTTGCTGTTGTCATAGTATTAATATGCAAGTGCAATATTATAGCATACCGCTGTAAAATGAACTTTTATAATAATAATAATAAATGGGATGCAAGGAGCAATTAGTGATAGATTCCGTAATTCACCGCCACGCAACTACACATAAAAGAAATCTCCATTGTACCTACATAGATTACAAAAAAGCATTCGATAGCATTCCGCACTCATGGCTACTTCAAATTTTGCAAATATATAAAATTAACCCTATTATTACAGAATTTCTCAAAAAATTAATGAATCTTTGGAATACTAAACTACACCTTAATAAAATAATAACAAGAGAAATAGCCATCAATAGAGGAATATACCAAGGTGACTCCTTGAGCCCCTTGTGGTTTTGTCTCGCCCTTAACCCAATCTCTCACATGCTTCGAAGTCGCGGGGTCGGTTATCGACTTAAACATGAGAACGCCGAGACGATCGTATCACACTTAGTTTATATGGATGATATCAAATTATATGCCAAAACGGACAAGGAAATGAAGACTCTCATTGACACTACATCACAATTCAGTAAAGACATAAATATGCAGTTTGGATTGGAGAAATGTAAAACAATCCATATAATAAAAGGTAAAATCCGACCCGGCGATTATACAGTAGGAGATCAAGATAGGATATCAGCAATGGAACCAAATGAACTATATAAATACCTTGGATACCATCAATCTAATGGTCTAGACCATAGCAAAATAAAAGCCTCATTAAGCCAGGAATATAAAAATAGATTAAATGCCATATGTAAGAGCCAATTAACTGGAAAAAGTCTGATAAAAGCAATTAACACATACGCTATTCCTATTTTAACTTATTCTTTCGGGATCATCAAATGGACAAAAACTGATATTAACAATATAGAGATAAATACGAGAACAATACTAACCAAACACAACTATCACCATCCCAAGTCTGCAATAGAAAGAACCACACTTAAAAGGAATAATGGCGGAAGAGGAATAATTAGCATTACCACACTTTGGAAAAATCAAATAGCAAACTTAAATTCATTTTTCAAACAAAAATCTACTAATATTCATATACATAAAGCAATAGTTGAAAATGATAATAATCACACACCACTGAATCTGGCAGATGATCATACTATCAATCACACTACAGAAGCTGAATCAGAAAAAGCGAAAATGGAGCAATGGAAGAAGAAAGTGCTGCATGGACGTCATCCCTATGATTTAGCTCAGTCACATATCGACCCTCTGGCTTCTAATAAATGGCTTAACGTTGGTTCCCTATTCCCAGAGACTGAAGAATTTATAATCGCAATCCAGGACCAGGTTATTAATACTAGGAACTATAGAAAACACATAATAAAAGACCCAACCGTAACAGATGATAGGTGTCGCAAATGCCATAACCACCCAGAAAACATACAACACATAACTGGAGCATGCCCCAACCTCGCACAAACCGATTACACCCATAGACACAACCAAATAGCTAACATAATACACCAAAGACTAGCACTAAAACACGGACTCATACCAAACACACAGTGGCGTGCCCAGGCTTAGACAATAGGGCAAGCCCGAAGCCTCAAATCAAGCAATTTTTTCACCATATCAATACAAGCAAAAAAAACAATGCATCTCACAATTTTCTCGATACTAATTTAAGTTTTTTTTATACGATGATCTTTTCCAAAATATCGATACTACACCACGCAGCGCCATCTAGACTGATTCATAGACAACTCGTAAAAAGCACAACCCCTATTCATAAATTTGTTCGAAAACAAATACTAGATGGCGTGACTTTATCCAATTTAATAATGGTGTTAAATACATTTCCTTTTAAAATTTGTCACCCTTAATTAATATCTAAATCATTTCACAAAATAATAGCGTGGCTGATATTTTACTAGATACCTAATTCAAATCCTGCAATTCCAACCAAACGTTCTTGTCGTTCAAATAAAAGAAGCAAAACGAACCTTTAAATTTTTATAAGAACAACCAACAATGTAAATGAGTTCAATACAATATTACGATACGATCAAGAATTTTATTTCTGTGCAAAATACTCAAATGAAGAAGTTTATTACCGGACTGGGAGAAAAGGGTTATTTTCTTTTTCTCTTGGAATCGATTCGGCTCGTAGACACAATCACAGATCACACAGTTAATAAACATTTTAATCCATCACAAGATACCATTATCAATCCTTAAACTGAACTTTAAACTCATATTTAACACAAAAACACTAATAAAAGCAAAACACTTGTTGTTTCAAAACAGCTGTTGTCTGTCACAGACTCTGTTCTGTTGTTGCGAAACAACTTCAACTCGCAAAGCTGCGCTAAGTTCAGACGCATGCCGGCTTATGGTCGGCTTCATAGAATCTATAGATGCGTACAGCAGTATGTGTGTGATGCGGTAGCACTTTTGTTGATGTAGAAGAGAGCGGATATATACAGATCGCAAAGCCCGGTTGCAAGCCAACGAGTGCGAGGGAGATAAATGTATTTTTGTAGGGTTTATTGAAGAAAGTAATGCAGTTAAGCGACTTGTCTATCGATCAGTTGTTTTAAAAATTTAATTTGTGTTTATTGATTAATGAAAATTTACAGACGTTAATAATATTGTGTTGTTGTAATTAATTACGATTCATTAGTAGTATCAGCAAGTATTTGTTAGGGCAAGCCGGGCTTTTGGGCCTATATGGAGGTACCGCCACTGCAAACACACATACACCGTACTACAAATACAGCCCTAAGCCTGTCTTAGAAAATGAATCATCCAAAATGTATTTCGACCGCGCGATCTTAACAGACAGAACTATTCACAACAACCGCCCAGACATCACCTTACAATGTAAAAATAATAAGACTACTTACCTCATCGACATTGCCGTGCCCAATACACACAACTTACAGAATACAATAGCTGAGAAAGTACACAAATATACAGACTTAAAAGACGAAATTTTGAGAATATGGAAGCAGGATAAAGTATTTATAGTCCCAATAGTTGTTTCAACCACCGGTGTTATTCCTCAACACCTCCATAATAGCCTAAAAATTCTTGACCTGAAACCCAACACTTATATACAGTTGCAGAAAGCAGCCATCCTTAACACTTGCCGAATAGTCCGCAAGTTTCTCCAGTTAGATGACATATAATACACATACAATTGTTTCATTTACTTGGCCTTGTCCCGTAAATGACACAAAATTCCAGCGCAAGCTGAGAAAAATAAAATAAAAAAAACAAATAATAATAATAATAATAAAAGCCTTTTTTCTCTCACCATAGTTTCCACAATAAATGAATAATTAAACCTAAATATTGTCGTTTTATTCTTCTTATCATGTGGCATCACCATCCTGTACTTAGTCAGGCTGTCCCCGGACATAGGCCTCCTCCAGGCACCTCTACCCCTCTCTGTTACATTCTGTCCTCCTCCAGACTTTCGGCAAATCGTCCTCCCATCTCTTAATTTGCCTTCCTCTTCTCCTTTTTTCGTCCCTTGGATACCATTCAGTGATATCTTTTGTCCACTTCTTTATTTTGGATCTCCACATGTACCCTGTCCAGCGCCATTTCAGAGTTTTTACCTTTTTTATCACTTCTACCACTTTTGTTTTTGCTCTGATGTTTTCGAGTGTTTGTCTGTTTGATAGACGGATACCCAACATACTGCGCTCCATACTCCGTTGACACACTTCCAATTTTTGGGTTGATGCGGCTGTGAAGGCGCAAGTTTGGCAGCCGTATGTCAGTACCGGTAGAACACATGTATCCCAGACCCTCTTCTTCTCTGATATTGTGATATGTTTGTTTTTCATTATTTCCTTCAACGACCAGTACCTTGCCCAACTGTTATTCACTCTTCTCTGTATTTCTTTGGCAGTTTGTTCTTTTGGTGTTATTAACTGGCCTAGATATATATATTCGTCTACATATTCAATGTCCTTGTCGTCTACTTGTATCTTGGACTTTAAACTGTAGGTCATAACCTTAGTTTTTGAAGCATTCATTGTTAGACCAGCCTTATTGCTTTCAGTTGCGAGAGACTGTGATGTTTTCTAGAGTTTTAGCGTCTTCTGCAAACAGCGCTATGTCATCGGCGAATCTTAGGTGGCTCATTATTCTAAAACTTTGGCATTTATAATAATAATAATAATAATAAAACACGTTATTGCACACTAAGACAGGACATATTACAAAGAAAAATAACAAACAGAGAAAGCACACAAAAGGCGGCCTTATTGCTAAATAGCATTTCTTCCAGGCATTTATGTGTAGTGACCCGGCATTATGTCATATTATGTGATATGATTATCTTATAATGTTAAAATTTCTTGACACTTCACTCGACTTCAAGACCGTTATAATAAGTTCGGTCCAAAAATCATTTCACCGTTATATTCCAGAGTCGGTAGTAATATCAGCGTCGGTGGCGATCAGCGGGCAGCTGCCGTCGAGCCAGGAGCTGCCGTACATCACGCCGCCGTCGCCGCGCCCGCACGCCGACGCCGCGCTACACTTCAGCGGAGACTCCACGGACTCGGCTAGTGAGTGGACACTTGTATAGTATCAGCGAGCAGCTGCCGTTGAGCCAGGAGCTGCCGTACATCACGCCGCCGCGCTACACTTCAGCGGAGACTTCACGGACTCGGCTAGTGAGTGGACACTTGTATAGTATCAGCGGGCAGCTGCCGTCGAGCCAGGAGCTGCCGTACATCACGCCGCCGCGCTACACTTCAGCGGAGACTTCACGGACTCGGCTAGTGAGTGGACACTTGTATAGTATCAGCGGGCAGCTGCCGTCGAGCCAGGAGCTGCCGTACATCACGCCGCCGCGCTACACTTCAGCGGAGACTTCACGGACTCGGCTAGTGAGTGGACACTTGTATAGTATCAGCGGGCAGCTGCCGTCGAGCCAGGAGCTGCCGTACATCACGCCGCCGCGCTACACTTCAGCGGAGACTTCACGGACTCGGCTAGTGAGTGGACACTTGTATAGTATCAGCGGGCAGCTGCCGTCGAGCCAGGAGCTGCCGTACATCACGCCGCCGCGCTACACTTCAGCGGAGACTTCACGGACTCGGCTAGTGAGTGGACACTTGTATAGTATCAGCGGGCAGCTGCCGTCGAGCCAGGAGATGCCGTACATCACGCCGCCGCGCTACACTTCAGCGGAGACTTCACGGACTCGGCTAGTGAGTGGACACTTGTATAGTATCAGCGGGCAGCTGCCGTCGAGCCAGGAGCTGCCGTACATCACGCCGCCGCGCTACACTTCAGCGGAGACTTCACGGACTCGGCTAGTGAGTGGAAGTGGAGTACATCAAAGAGTATTCTTCATCTTTGACCGTTTTACCGCCAATGCCGTTTAACGTTTCTCTTTTGTTTGTTTTCGTTGAATTCGCTTCCATTTCTTACTCACGCTTTTTGTATGACACTCCCGTCTCTTATAACGCTAGTTATTTTTACATTCTCTTTGATGACTACGACAAGCGAAACAAATACGAACAGCCTGGGAGTCAAATCTGCTAATGTTAATGTCAAAATCGTGTTTCAATGGTGTTTGAATGGTTTTGCTTTTTGGCACAGTTCTTTTTTTTAAACCCAAAATCGAGACACAATGTGTTTCCGTTTTGGATTTATTTAAGAAACACAATGTGTTTCGGTTTTGGGTTTAAAAAAAGCAAGAACTGTGTCAAAAAGCATTACCATTCAAACATCATTGAAACAGGACTTTGACGTTAACATTAGCAGACTTGACCCCCTGTTCTAATGCATAGATTTTTCACGTGTGGTTCCGCTCGATTGCTCCGACCGTTGGCACACGCGAAAGTAATGACGTGAAACTGCTATGTGCGTGTCATTGATAGAAGATAATTTATGGCGGAACGATAGCGGGACTACCGCGGTCTCGCTGGTACTGTTTCGCGGCGGAGGTGTGTTACAGGACCGTGATTTTGTAATTTGTGCGATCTGCGAGTCTATCGGTTAAAAAAATGGAGTTCAGGTAAGATTTGATTTGACAGATGGATGTGATACATTGCTACTTTTCATTGTTAAGTTTTTATTTATGCTAAAAAAAAGGAGCATGTCCATCCATCCATCTGTCAAATCAAAGCTTATCTGACTTCATTGTTTTCAGCCGATAGATCCGCTGATTGGTAGTGACCGTGTACGTACAAGTAACGTAATCGTTGTGCGCAAACCAGTATTCTTTGACACAAAAAGATAGTCTGTCTGTCACAAAATGTACAGGGTGTTCCAAAACATTGCTACATGGAGGGAAAGTACCTTAAATATTGAAGATAGGAAATTTTACTGAAAGAAAACTTCATTTTGTTTTTAAAAATAATTGAAACTGCATTCAAAGATTTCTTTAAAAAATCGCATACGATACCATACAAATTCATACAATAAGTAATAATTAAAATTTAAATTTCACAGTCTTCCTTTTGTTTAAGATGCTGTGTTATTTAAGAAAAAATAAGCCAAACGAGTAACTCTTTCGATCGGTATCAAAATATAAAAGGTTGTTTTTTTTTCATATTTGATGGGATCGATTCCTGGTTAGGGCAGGCGATTTTTCAAAAATCTTTTAATTCAGTTACAATTATTTTTAAAATCGAAATGAAGTCTTCTTTCAGTAAAATTGTCTATCTTCAATATTTAAGGTAATTTCCCTCCGTATGGCAAAGTTTTGGGACACTCTGTATATTGAAACAAGCAAATAGACTATCACATAGAGATGGAGAGAGATGACACAAGGAAATTGACTAACGACACAAAGAAATACATATATTACTAACTCAAGCAGATAGTCTATGACCAGAGGACATTTACATGGGTCAATTTTCCGGTCGATGTTTTATCGACAAGCGCTTGTAAAATCCATTCGCCAACTAATTTCGTAAAAACGACTCGTGTAAATCCCGTGTAACTAAAACTTTGTTTCCAGAGGGTTACACCAGCATCTCAGTGCGGGAGCCGCTGAGCAACATCCGCGCCCAGAGCAGCAAGCCGCCGGCGCAGCCGCACTACGCCACCGTCTCCGACGACTCGGGTTTGTAATACTCTGTTCAACCAGGGGGATAATTGTCTAATTTAAAAATCTATCGCAATCGCTTTCATTTGACAGATGGATGTGACACATTGCTGCATTTCTTTGGCACGTTTTTATTCGTGCCAAAAAGAAGCATCAATGTGTTACATCCTGAAAGCGATTGCGATAGATTTTGAAATTAGACAATAGAAAGGCTGGCCTCCTTCACTCGCTCAAGGTCGCGTGATAAGCACCTACCGCTAGCTGTGCCTTCGAAGGTACAAGTGAACCGAGGGCCGCCAAACGCCCGCCGCCCTACAAGCGCGGTATCTTACTGCACAAGTAGGTATTGTCTCTTTATAATAATAACAATGTCGAATCGACATTACTGTGCCGTGTACGGATTTCAAAATAAAAAACCGGCCAAGAGCGAGTCGGACTCGCGCACCGAGGGTTCCGTACCATCATAATTGCACCATTAAACCACACTGCAGAGTAGAATAATAAAATTAGTATTGCAGTTTTAGGTCAGCGCCATCTCTTGACCAATAGTGGAACTAATGTTAACTGTTTTAGAAATTTGATAATTTCTTAAAAAAGTATGCTATATTGAGACATCGTTTTATTTTTCCTGTAATCTTTATATAAACTGCTATCACATAGAATTATTTCAGATTTTTCTCTTTGCAAACTTCGGAGATAAGGGGGGGGGGGGGGAACGGTATTTTTTTTTACATTTTTCATCATAAGTCGAAAACTATGCCGTCTAGAAAAAAAATAAAAAATGATTGAAAACGTGCAAACGGCGCTCTTTCATATGACACCCCACATGCCCTAGTAGCCCCACTTCAAATTTTTAAGACCCCTTTTCAGTTCCTGCTGTAAAAAAGATATTTATTTTTTTATTTATTTGTTATTTGCAAAATAGTTGGGCAAATGTCATCTTAAACTATTCCAAATTTCAAGTTGATACCATTAGTAGTTCTCGAGATATCCAGCTGTGACAGACAGACAGACTGAGTCACACCATAAGGGTTCCTTTTTTACCATTTTGGTACGGAACCCTAAAAACCAATAAACAATTGTCGTTTTTCACATTATGATATATGCTACGCAGTTCATTTAAAGGAAGACAACCCTAACGTTGCGTCGTCAGAAAAGGTAAGAGCACGCGATAGAAAGAAAGGCAACTACTAGGTGAATATAACTGTTGGCCATTAGCGCTGCGCGACCTGAATTGCACTTTATTGTGTCAGAGCAAAAGTCGCTATTTATTTAAATGACTTTGCGGAGTGCTGCTTCTGTAGTTGTACTATTAGTTATTCTGTGGTTCAACGTACAGCTAGGGTTGATAAAAATGGAGAATGCTATTTTCCATGTAAACTTGAATAATTTTGCAACACTGACTATATATGGCTCGACTTGCGCGACTCCTTCCGGCGGCGATTCCGTCGTAACGTCATGATTGAAAAGTGCGCACGAACATTGAGCATTATTATAACTTATAACGCATTTTGGCACAGACGAGATGTACGCAGCGATAGAAGAAGCGAGCGTGGGCGAAGGCTCGGACACGTACGCGCAGATAGCGCCCGAGCCGCGCCGGCGCGACGCCGCCGACCAGCGGGCAGACGCCAGGTACTTACATACCTTATAGTACAGTAGCCCGTAGAACATTTAAATCACCAAAAAGATTACCGTTTGCCGTTGTGATATAGTTATTTATTACGAAATTATAGATACTTTAACCCAAATTTTACAGATTGCACCCCGCCGTAACCTGTATTTATATATCTTCTAAAATGATATTTTTTTATTTTTCAAGGTTTACCACATGGATTAGCTATTGTCGTGTTCTACAGCTTTGTTCGATTGCCACTGATAATAGTAAGACTATGGAAAGTGATCATACCCAGATTGAAGACCAGATAAAGTCCAACCATTTTCATCAGGTCTTAAATCTGTGTATGGCTACTTTTTATAGTCTTACTTTTGTCTGTGGCAATCAAACCAAGCTGTAGAACACGACAATAGCTAAACTATGTGGTAACTTCGAAAAATAAAAAAAATATCATTTCGGAGATATACAAATATAGGTTACGGCGGGTTGCGATCTGTAAAACTTGGGTTAAAGTATCTATAATTTCGTAATAAATAACTATATCACAACGGCAAACGGTAACCTTTTTGGTGATTTAAATGTTCTACGGGCTACTGTACTATTATTGTAACCGCCTCTGTGGTCTAGTTGTAGTGTGTGTACCGTGTACTCACACACACTACACCTCCTTACGGGGGATATTTAAAAAGTGCGCGAACATCCAACATCGCAGAGTCGCCATGCGATGTTGGACGGTCGCGCAACGAATTAGTAATAATAAGACAGTATTTAAGTGTAGTAATGAACTTTTATTTTAGGCAAACAGTGCGTTATACAACGTGTTAATGAATTAACGCAAAATGAGAAAACCGTTTCTTCGGACCATCAAACTGAACAACTTTTAGTACGGGACCAACTCTGAAATCGCAAAAAAAACTGTTTCATACAAAAATTAATAACGAAAATATAAAAATGTATGAAACAGCTGATTTTTTTTCGCGATTTCTGAGTTGGTCCCATAGTAAAAGTTGTTCAGTTTGATGGTCCGGAGAAACGGTTTTCTCATTTTGCGTTAATTCATTAGCACGTTGTATACTGGGAGAAGTGTATGTGAGTACATGGTACACACATTACATAGTGCAGCGGTTCCCGAATTCTGTTGGTTACGCAACCTTTTTGGTTCACCGTTTTTAGTCGGAATCCTAGCTCAAGTAAAAAATAAACTAACTGTAACATTGTTTTTTTACCGTGAAACCACACCTTACTGAGGCTTTTTGGCTTGGTATTCGCATCTTGTAAGTATAGTTTGACTTTAAAAGAAGGACTTTTTAAGATAACTATTTATTTAGTTAGAACAAAAAGATATTTACTTAACTCTTGAATTTTCGCCGAACCCCTGAGACAAGTGGCGAAGGGTCCATACTAGCCGATTCCCATCGGCTTACCTTTTAGAAATCCCATCCCACCTATCCACTATGCAGATCACAACATTATTGTAGAACGGCTTACCTTCGCCATAATTTCACCCCACGCCACTGTGAGACCCTCTTACGGAACCCCAGGGTTCCGCGGAACACCATTCGGGAACCGCTGCTAGTGGGTCGTCCATAAATCACGGGAGGCTTATATTATCTAATCACAGATTCGATGACTGATTTAGTAATTTGTTATACAGAAGAAGCGCTCCACCTGAAATCGGCGCTGCCACATCAAACGCTACTCATTCTAGACAAGGTAAGTGAACCACATTATGCTTTCAAAAGTGTAACTGCTAAATTAGATAATTTTCTATGTGAGCATCACCTTAAATTATATACAAACATACGTAAGGTTACGCCTTTTTTCTACATATAGGTAGAGATCACTTCTTTTCACTAGTTACGACCTTTACATAATTTTTTCGCGTTATCTACTCTCATTACAATCCTTATAAATATGCCTGTCGATTTCTGATCCTCTTGACTAGGCCATTAAAATATGTACATATTATCTATCTAAAATAATAAAATAAAAACACATTTGTGCTCGATAAGAATTCGACTATCACCCAAAAGTTTTTTGAGCCAAGTCGCCGGTTGATAATGTTTCCTGAGTCTCCCCATCTTGTATCACCTCACTTCTAATTCATAAATACTTTTCGTCAGTATTTTTTTCATATAGACATTAATATATTTTTATATATGTATGTTCGGGACCATTCACAACAATTGTTTAGTCCCATACTAAGCAAAGTTTGTACGGGTACAAGGGCGTCGCCAAGGGTGGGCAGGGAATTGCTGCTGCAACCCCTAGAGATTAATAGATGTTGTCAATTGCAAGGTAAAGACCAAAGTCCTAAGGCCGTGCAATTGACTTGCTTTTCCGATAAATCCCGCAGTTCGAAACTTGAATAAATTCACTAGGTGCTCTTGACTGTACCTACAATTCATATTTTTCTCATCCTTAATATTAATCTCCCCCCTAGGCCATGGGCTGGCGATGATCTTGTATGGGTACTAAATAACGTATAGAATAAGCACATAAATAAGTATATAAACACTAGTCCCGTATTTATAAACCGCTTTTAACGTTGACAGCTATCTTGAGATCGTACCTGAGATAATGTTTCTATGAAAACGGCGCGAAAAATATAGCCCTCTACACTCGCAACCTTTCGCATTTACGTTCGCGGATTTGATTTGACGTTGCTGTTTTGACGCTGTGTGCTTTAGCGTGTTACAATCGCGCACACAACTGCGAACACGCCGCGAATGTGGATGCGTTCACGCTTCGCAAACCCTTTGACGCGGACCAAAAAACCGACACCGGACGGGGAACGCCACGAAGCGCGATCGCGATGCCGCAAAACCATCCACACTCACGGTTCCGCGGGCTTTCGCGGCGCGAGTGTGGAGCCGGCTTATAAAAAGAGCATCTCAAGTATGATCTCAAGATACCTCTCAACGTTTTAAGCGGTTTATAAATACGGGTCCAACATCCGCCCCTACCAGGATTCGAACTCGGAACCTTCGCCACACTAGAGGAACGCTACTGTTGCACCAAGTGGCTGTCCAATAAATGCTAACCTATTTAAAGTATACCAAAAAGTTTTACTAACAATAAAAACCATACCTATAACCGTGAGCACCGTATTTTGATATAGATGATGAGTATCCGTGTGCAGCGTCTTCGTCGTCGTGCTCGAACTCAACGGGGGCGCTGGGGTCGCCCAAGCCCGAGAAGAGACAGGCCAACTCTCCCCTGCCTCCCCCGCCGCAGCCCACGAGGACTTCCGCCGCCCACGCCCACGTCGACCAAGCCCAGAGACATCAAAGGATGTCCAGCACTGGTGAGCACTCTAAAGTGAAAACTTCTTATCGTATGAGAATAATGGGCTATTTACATGGATCGATTGCCCAGCGACATCAGTGTATGTCCAGCACTGGTGAGCACTCTTAAGGCTTTAACATGCATCAATCCGAGCGGGTCGATCTGTGATAGAGTGAAATCGAACGTAACTCTATACGCTTTGGGTTCAAATCAGTGCGCGTTCCAACGCGGCGGTTGCGTAGAGGTCGAGCGCCGAATCCTCGATTTTGCAAGTTTTTATTACTTTTCTTTGCTTTCAAATTAGTTAAAAAAACTGTTCAATTAAGATTGAAGGAATTAACATCGCAGATTTTTATGCGTTGGTTTTAACATAAACGAATGTTCTGTTTCCGAGAAGTTTTGCAAATAAACCCCAAAACGAGATCCACGGGATATTTTTTTACATCAAAGGTGGTAACATTTTTATAAATGTTTTCAATTAAATCTGTTGTGTATTATTTCAAGTGCATTATATATTTTTTCTATGATAGCTTCATGCGCGTCTTTCAATATTTTGAATTGAATATTGGGATTTGACACCTTAAGTGAAAACTTCTTATCGTATGATAAAAACTTAACAAATATGACATATGAACAACACAATCTATCACAAGCATTGAACGTGACATAGGCACGCCACATAAAATCTTGATTACCCATTGAAAACCGCATCTGTGTTTTTAGAAACGAGCCATCTTTCAGTCTGTTTATCCTTACTTTAGGCCAATCGATAAGAAGTTGTAGAGCGCGTGAGGTCCCCCTCATAGAGAATTTTATAAGCTTTCATTTCATCTTAGAACATTTTTCCCTACAACGCACCATTTTTGAGATATTGGTGAAAAACCTAAAATTGGTACCTTTGTCCCCCCCCCTCCCTCCGCCTTGCCTCCTAGACCTCAGGACTAGTGTGTTTTCTCCCGAAGCAGCACCCTGAATAAGTTAAACAAGTTGTGAATCGATATGAGTATTATTATTATTATTATTTAGAAGGGGGGACACCAGCTAAGCCGGACGGGTGATCAGTCACCCTAGTCGGGACCATTTCACCCATTTCCCCAAATCCCCAGAAGGGGAGGCGGGTTATCATTTACCCCACCGGCGTCGGACCCTCGAACCTACCTGTTTGCTTACAGTACCTACTGAGTTGACTTATCGTTAAATGCTTTAGATCCTCTTCCTTAAGCGTGTCCGCTCCAAAGAGCTCCCAACGCAGTGATGCGTACATCGGGCATTCTGCCATGAAGTGGTAGCTTGTTTCTTCTCTTTCTTTGCATTGTGGACAGATGGGATCCTCTGTCCGTTTGATTACAGACAGGTGTCTGTTTATGAGTATTACGATATGAGTATTAGGTGCCTATTGTTTATTAACTCATAAATAATTTGTTGACTGTGACCTCACTCATATTTTAATGCTTGAACACGCCTGTTATTGGCCTAAACATCAGAAGTGAAGTTTGATTATTGTTTCAAAGTGTATGTTTCATTGTGCATGCTGTTGGTGTGTTTTAAATAAATAAAATAAAATAAAAGTTTCTGAAGAAATCGCTGAGGTTCCCGCTCACGCAGTCTATACCCTCTTTTGAGAATTTTTTAATCCTTGTCTTATTTTTTAATGGGTTACCTCTATCTGGCAGAAACTTGATACTCCGAAATTTATTTGACAGAACACACTTGGCGGAATCTTCTTTAAACGAATATTTTTAAGGCATAAAAATTGTTTAATATAATTATTGTTTGGCAGAATGTTTACATGTCCGAATAAACAATGGCATACTATTCAGATGGCAGAATTTCATTAGGCATAAATACCTTTGGCAAAATTTTTATTCGCAGAATTTCGTTTGGCACAACGTTTATTTAGTCGACAATTATTTGGCATAATTTTCACATGGTATACTACGAATATGGCAGAATTTCATTAAGAATAATGTCATTAGGCATATTGTGATTTCAAAAAAATTGCATTTTAACTTTAAATTGAATTAAATATTTGTCTTAAAAAGTCAATATGTTGAATTTTTGTGCTACAATTATGTTGTGCTACAAAAGTCAACAACAGAACGAATCGCTGCAAAACCGAAATGCATGCTGCTTGCTCGCATGCATGCTTGCTTGCTTGCATGCATGCATGCTTGAATGCTTGTTTATGCTGCTTGCATGCTTGCCGGGGGGTACAGGGGGGCTGGCCCCCCTGCTCGGGGGGGTCGGGGGGGCCTGAGGCCCCCCGCTATAAAGAAAAACTTTAATTGCACCTACCAGTAGGTTAGGTTAGGTTAGTGTTTTGACCACTCGCAGCGGAGCGAGCGAAGCGAGCGGAGCTCCACAATGCTTGCATGCATGTTGCATGCTTGCTTGCATGCTTGCTTGCATGCTGCATGCTTGCTTGTTTGCTGCATACTTGCTTGCATGCTGCATGTTTGCTTGCATGCTTGCTTGCATGCTGCATGCTTGCTTGCATGCTGCATGCTTGCTTGCATGCATGTTTGCAAACATGCGTGTAAGAAATACAAAATTATTCTAGATATGAATTTTCTATTAAATGTATGTATGCCAAAAGATGATTTTGACTATAAACTATCTGCGATATGATGGTTCTGACTGTGAACTTTCTGCGATATGATGGTTCTACTATTTAATTATTATGGATATGAAATGTATGCCAAAAGATGATTCTGGCTTACAAAAATATGCGTTTTAAGTGTATGATAAATGAGTGTATGCGAAACGATTTTCTGCGACATGAAGTTTATGCCAATAGTTGTTATGCATAGTAAAATTATGACATAAAAAGTTCTGCCATAAAAGGTAGACTCTTTTTTAATACTTGTCTTATTTAGTGAACAGTTTTTGACAATTATGTAATACTTCTTTTACACGTTAATTGTTATTTAAAAATTATATTGTCCTATTAAATTAAATTGTTTTTAATAATTTTATAACTTCTTTCGTAATCTGTGTGTAAAAAACCATTCCTTGAATTCAAAAAATGAATACAGTGGAGCGTCGATTATCCGAACGTCGCTCAACCGAACGACCGCTTATCCGAACGTAGTAACGCGCGGGTCAATGCTAACCTCCCACCACGCGGGTCTCGCGCGCGCCGCCCGCGCTTCAGTTTTCGCCCACTTGTCGCGACTTGTTCACTTGTTACTGTACTCGTATGTCACTTAAGATGTGCACGCGTCATTAAAGATATTCATAAATATAAATAAAATGGTTTTCATTTACCTGTACGTAAATTTGTATGGCTGAATCAATATATGTACATACATACATACATTAGTTCGATTATCCGAAAATACCGGTTTTCCGAACACCCATGTCCCCCAATTAGTTCGGATAATCGACGCTCTACTGTATTTCAATAAATAGTTAGGTGAAGATTGTTGACCAAATAGAACAATTAAGGATAAACAGACTATACGACACCGTTAATTTTAAGTATGAAATAGGGATATCAGACCACGTGTCTGAATATAAACGTGCAGTTAAAAGTTAAAAATTAATAGTTTGAAAATATGGGAAAAACAAATTTGATCGCAAAAATAGCAATCGCAACTCGCAAAAATAGCAAGACGCGTGCACACATTCATTCTTTTCATGATTTACGTAGGTAAACAACATTAGTCTCATTTGATTACGGCCGTGTAATTCTATGAACGCGCTCTAAATCCAGAAATCAGGAAAATTTTGGGACATAAACAAACTTCAATAGCTTGACCAATTATTAAATATTGAAACTTTTAACTGTACATACTCGATTAGAATAGGGACGAGATACACTCATTAAGATTTAATATGTACTTAAAAATTAACCGTGTAGATATCGACATAAATTTTGAGTCTACCTTGAGTTAAGACGCTATAATCCCACACTCCTTTTTATACTCAATTATATCATTACTATTCACAGGCGATCTCTTCAGCCATGATAAATTACGGCGCAGTCTCAACGAGAAGCACCAGCGAAACAACAGTTGCGTTAGTTCGTCCGACTTTTACGGGTGCAACTACCCGGTAGAAAAGCACCGGTTCAGTTCCGGCGAACTCATACGGCCTTTGGTCGCAAAGGAATTGAACTTCGATATAGACCAAAGAGCCGCTCCCGCTGACAACCTGTACAACTCCATCGACGGCCCTGGCTACAGTGACTATTCTTCAGCTGACGCCAACACTAGCATGAACTCCGAACAACGAATCACTGAAAGCCCATCGCGCAACGTCGAAGAAATGTACGCCAAAGTTATGAAAAAAGCGAAAGGCAAACCAGAGGAGTGCGTCCGCAGATCCAAAGACTTCACAAACAACGATAAAGAACCTAACACATCCAAATTCCGCGGCGACGACCCTGGCTACGAAACTATCGACCGCAAAAAAGCTAGTAACCACGGTTACGAAACGATCAGTCACAAGGAACGAAAGACTTCGCAAAATCAAGACCCGGGCTACGAAACCGTCAAAGATATCAACAAAGCCGGGCCGAATTTTGCAAATAACAATTTACTCAAACTAAATCACATTAATATGGACAGCGGTCCCAACAGTATTATCAGCAGCGACGCTGGTTACGAACATATTTTAAAGACTGACAACAACGCTTCGGATTCTGATCCGAATTACGAAGTGTTGAGGAATCAACCACCGACTCCGCCGTACGCGACTATAGCGCCCAGCTACAAAGTGCAGCCCACTTACTCGACAGTCAACAAGAGAGCGAACAAATACAACAACTGGCCCGCGAACAATAACGAAGAAATCACCACAGAACCGAACTACGAGTCCATGCCTCACGACCCTCTATACACCACGGGCAGTGAGTCGGATCCGAATTACGAATCGGTACGGCCTAAAGACCCCAATTACGAGAGTGTTAACGCACTAGATCCGAACTACGAATCGCTACGATGTAAAGACCCCAAATACGAGTCGGTCCGATCGAAAGACTCCAAATATGACTCTGTTAGGTCTAAAAAAGATCCTAACTACGAAAGCGTTAAATACTTCGAGCTCTCGAAGAAAGAGCCGCCGTATGAAAAGGTTAATAATGACTCAAGTACGAATAGTGGTGTCGAAAGGTCCGACTCGTCAGCGGGGTACGAACAAATCAATGTTGCGGGCAATAGAGAACCAAAAAACAGTATTAGCAATGGCGCGGACGGCCCCGCTCCCGTTAGTGATTACTTTCAAGTGTGAAGGTGCTTTAAGAACAATGGAGAAGTTGCAATCTGAGGTATTGATTTGATTACGAAAGTTATCAACCCGTCTATGAGATTGTGTGCTTATATTTATTTATATTTTATTAGGTGTGTAATTACAATACCTCAACAACAGGACGTTATAATAATATCTTCCTTAGGCATCTGTGATATATATATTATTATGAGTGTATTTGAAATATTTTTTATTTGTACCATATTGGATTTTTCTTTGGAGCAACAACTTAGGTAGACTTAGACAAAGTATATTTTCTGAATAAACTCCATTGCTAAGTGTGTTCATGAGTATTTTTACGTAGTTGCCAATATCGAAGTATGTACTTTTGCATACATTTTGTACAAAATGTAGATTGTACATAATTTTACTGTGTAGGTATTTATAGTAGTTTTATTATTATTATATAGTGTAAAAACATTAGTTAAAATTCAGCCGGCATTTGTGTCATAACAACACCACAGAAAAATTCACCTACTGTAACTTTAATCCATTCCTTTAAATAATACATTGATTTTGATGTAACGATTTATTTAAAAAATTAAGACTAGGGCTTTATATGTTCACTTAAGACTGCTTTTTTATTATTTAAATCGCATGTTTCAACGAAAAAACTTTATACAATTTCTAATTTATTAGTACCTACATACTGCACGTGCGATTTTTATTTATTTATTAAGTTATGGGTTGAAGTGATGGGTTATACTTACTTGGAACGATGAAATCCATACTGTATTATATATAGGACGACTCATTCCGTATTTGCGGTTTCAACGTAAATGCGAAATTTGTTAATAAAATTAGGTACTGTAAAAACATATATGATAGCATAGCATGAAATTATATATCAAAAGTTTGCACAAATGTGTGCTTTTTATGGAATTAAAAGGTTTTGACGCAGATCGTCACTTTCGCAAATGGTCATCGCGAAAAATTTGGTCACTTTCGCAAATGGTCAATTTCGCAAATCGTCACTTTCGCAAATGGTCACATTCGCAAAACGTCACTTTCGCAGAATGTCATTCACATTTTTTTCTTTTTTAGGGTTCCGTACCCAAAGGGTAAAAACGGGACCCTATTACTAAGACTCCGCTGTCCGTCTGTCTGTCTGTCTGTCACCAGGCTGTATCTCATGAACCATAATAGCTAGAAAGTTGAAATTTTCACAGATGATGTATTTCTGTTGCCGCTATAACAACAAATACTAAAAACAGAATAAAATTAATATTAAAGGGGGGCTCCCATACAACAAACGTGATTTTTTTGCCGTTTTTTTTCGATATTAATAACGACAACAGGTAGACAGTTAAAATTTTCACAGATGATGTATTTTTGTAGCCGCTCTAACAACAAATACTAAAAACAGAATAAGATTAATATTTAAGGGGGGCTCCCATACACCAAACGTGATTTTTTTTGCCGTTTTTTGCTCGATATTAATAACGACAATAGGTAGTTAAAATTTTCACAGATGATGTATCTTTGTAGCCGCTCTAAAAACAAATACTAAAAACAGAATGAAATTAATATTTAAGGGGGGCTCCCATACAACAAACGTATTTTTTTTTTTTGCTGTTTTTTGGTACGGAACCCTTCGTGCGCTAGTCCGACTCGCACTTGGCCGGTTTTTTTCTCCTATATGTGAAAATTGTGAATGACATTCTGCGAAAGTGACCATTTGCGAAAGTGGCGCTTTGCGAAAGTGACCATTTGCGAAAGTGACGATCTGCGTCAAAACCAATTATAATGATATGAGATTGGTGATGTATGTACTGTACATATATTATGATGGTATTTTATGTTTGACGAATCTTATTGTTGTTCGTAGGCAGATAAAGCACTGTACGGTCGGCAGCTCATATGCTTTACCACTGCAGAAAAATTCGTGTGCGCGCGTAACGCCTTTGCACGAACTAAACGTATGTTAGTTACTACGCGGCGTGCAAGCGATTTTAACCTTACGCGGGCCCTAGACGACACAATAATATTACGCAATATTCAACCCTTTGTACTGACTCGTGTGACATTTTTTTTAACTCGCTCTAAGGTTCGGAACGACCAAGAACTTTTAAAGTTCATGGTAGCTTCTCAAAAAACAGTTTTTATTTGATTGATTATAAGAAAGTTCAAATTATTCGTATTCCAAATGGAAAACGAAGACTTTGTACTATTAATGACATTTAAAGTTCTTGGTCGTTCCGAACCTTAGAGTAGCGAGTTAAAAAAATGACACACGAGTCTACAAAGGGTTAAATATTGCGCAATATTATTGTGTCGTCTAGGGCCCGCCTTAGGAAATGTGAAGCGCAAGTGTTATCGATAGTAAAGTTGAGGTACTCACGACAGCACATTATGTTAAACAGTTGAACTGAAAAAACAGCTTTTATTACGCAAAAACATTGTAGTGTTGAGCCTACACACCACAATGTGTAACTGTATGATTGTGTATTCGTGGTGTGACAGTCAATTGTTATTTTATTTCTATTTTAACAAGCGCCTATAAGCGTACACAGTAGTGTAAAAAATAGTATGATTAAATTTCGCAAAGTGATTGATAAAACGGTTTATGTTTTATCTTATAGTGATTCAAGGAATAAATGAAATATTTTAATCTTATAACTCAACAAGCTCTGTCTTTTTTTTCTAAGTACGAATTATTGTCAAGTGCTGATAATAGTCATAAGTTTCTTTGTAAGTGATTATTTAACTTTGTTTTTTTACTGTTTTGTTGATATTATAATTTTAATGTTATGAAATGGAAGATAATGAGCCGATGTAATTGTAAAGGAATTAACGAGAAATAATTCTTAAGTACCTGAATTATATTATAAATTTACACTTGTATCTACTTGTATGTATTATTATAATTCATGATTCCAGTGCTTTTTATAATATATCATTCTATAATGGATGTGTCTTAGAACTAAACTAACGTACAGTCACGAGCAATAAGATGTACACACTATAGAACTTTGTCACATTACGTTTTGAATACCTAGGTATAACATTATCACACTGAGATATATTGATTGAATGTGACATAGTTCTAAAGTGTGTATATATTATTGCTCGTGACTGTACATATACAATTTTGATGCAATCATGGACGAATTCTGCGCAGTACAATAAATTTGTACTTACATTGGAAATAGGGTTTGAAAAAATTCCAATTTTGTCAAATACAAAGCGCTATCGAAACTGAATCGAGTATATTTGCGTGGTGTACAGTCAACAGCACGTTGGGTTACTACTGTCAATTTTTTCAATCAATGACATGATCATTTGGCTGATTCACATATCGTCCACCAGTGGGCGCACTACCGCTAACTTGGCGCTAGTGTAGATGTAGACCTGTCATTTTGTTGCTTGCTGTGTGTTTGCTATAAATTTTTGGATGTTGCAAGCGAACTTTCGTAAATGTAATTTTTTCTTCCAACTCATTTTGGTTTTCTTCAATCTTTAATTAGTTTACTGTCCAACTTCCATAGTAATTATTATTAGTATCATTTTTTTTAAATATAATTTAAAATAAATGGGAAAATTGGGAGTAAATGCCTGTACAAAGGTCTCCAGCAGCAGTAGCGCCACCAAGCGGGATACATTTTGTAACATCCTGCTAATGTCTAACTAAAGGTTAAGATTTAAGGTGGTACCCTGAGCGGAAGTGGCGCCGCGGTGAATTTTATTTAATATTATAATTCTAATACACAAATTTAATAATGTTTATCGTGGAGATTTTAGGGCCCACAGTCTAGTATTTTTAGACGGTATCGTTACATTCCTAGTCACTGCTAGAAGTAGATAGAAAAACTGCTAAAAGTGGCCGTTTTTGACACATTTGCTTATCTACTTCTACGAATGACTACGAGGGCATGTAGTGATACCTTCTAAAAATACTAGACCATGGGCCCTAAAATTTCCACGATAACATTATTAAAATCTTTTTCTATTAATAACTTATTAAATAAAAACCTCTGAGGGCGCCACTTTCGGTCATACAACCGCCTTAAGGTGCGGGCACATTTTGACTGACGCCACGCGTTAACACGTGTTAACACGCCGTCAGAAGACATCGGTTTTCATAGTAAATGTATGCACTAGGATCACACTTATAACACGTCCATATAAATACGGCGTGTTAACACGTTTAAAATTATCACAGAGGCAGTCCTTGTAATTGTAATCTGCCGTGCTGTTGATTATTATCTATTTCCATAAACGGGTCGATTTCCAACACAAATTATTGGAATTTGTACTAGTTTCTATATCGATGAACTTCTTGCTTGGACGAATTAACCACTGGACGCGAAATGACAGCCATATTCGCCTTTACCCCTCTGCCACTTACTGTGACCAATAGCCTCAGTAAACGATATCGCGTTGTCAGTGTGATGCTTGAGTTCGTGGCGAAACATTGCTACAAAAATTGGAAAAATGATCCGTATTGTTCAGCAAAAAAAATAGCGGGCAATTAAAAAATGTTTCTTTTCACGCGTAAGCACAATTTCAACCTATTATAGTAGCTAATTTCCGTAAAATAAATAAAATTTGGTATGTAAACAAAGTACCTATAACATTGTCATTATTTGACAAGTGTACTCCCCCCTTCACCTGCAAAAATTGGTCGATCGTTATTTCATACAATTTTGTTAAGTTACGTGTCCAGTGGTTAATTCGTCCAAGACTGTTTGCTAAGGGAGTTGAAGTCAGCACTGTTGATTATTCCACCTCAGGCTTTTTTAGTAAAAAAATAGGTGTTTCTAAAAGTAACTAGCTTTAACGAGCGAGATAATTTTGTATCATTTGATTGACATCAAATTGTCATTTTCGGTAGCACAAAAAAATTGGTAAAAACAATCTAGTTCTGATTTTAAAGATTGACTAACCTATATGAAGTCCCCATTTACATTTTTCAGAAAGTTCTTGCACTATACTAATGGGGTTCGCAACGCAAAGCTAATTGTAGATGTCGCTGCGTACGCTTGTTCCTAAGACAGTAGACGTTCAGAACAAAATGTATGAGAAAATAGGTATTTATTTTGTGGTATTTTTTTACCGAAAAAGACCCATTGACCCAAAATGGATATAAAAGACAATTCTACGATGCAAATGCCGGAATTGAAAGCCAAATTAAGACGTTTTTATTCTTACAGAATTTATATATTTTTTTCTATATCCAGAGTTTTCGGAAATGTGTAAGTGCCAAAATTTTTAAAGCCTATTACACAGAATTTAATCATTTTAAAGCTAAAAAAACTATATCATTATGTAAAAGTCCATTGTTTTCATAGCTCTCGTGGAACAAGCGTACGCAGCGCCGTTTTACAGTTGCCTTCCCCATTAATCTATGTATTAAGGTTCACAAGCTTTTTTTATCACTCTTGAAATAAGTTCTCCTTACGACTTTTGTATAACAACGACAAATAACTGTACAATAGTATATTTATTAAGCAATAATAAATCGGGGGGCCTTATTGTGTAACTCAACATCTATCGTAATCAATCGCTTTCAGTTTTACATACGCTGCACTGCAATACTATCGCTGTGTCAATACAAATTACCAGTAGTGGTACCATAACTGGTACTAGTGGGTGGTACTAGTGGTACAGTACGGCCTCGCTAATCCAGACCCCCGCTTTCGAGGAGAAGCGGGAGAAAACCTTCCCGTCACGCCGCCGCCGTCCCAACAGGCTAGTCAGGTTGTCATCAATCGACCTGGGGCCGTACCGGCTAACGAATCGAGCTTCGAAAAGTCTACTGGGTTTCAAATTAAAACAGATAAATCGAGCCCCAATTGGGCGAAAATGGCGAATCGATTCGTTAGCCGGTACGGCCCCAGGTCGCAGGTAGAACTGAAAAATCAAAGTAAAGAATTTCGTCTTGTACTTTCTGTTGACGTAATTTGGAAGATAACGATGTTCGTGTGACATCATGAAATGGGGTTCGCCATTTTCGCCCAATTGGGGCTCGATTTATCTGTTTTAATTTGAAACCCAGCAGACTTTTCGATAATCGATTCGTTAGCCGGTACGGCCCCTGCGTATTTTGATTCGGTTACTGTCGTGCGTACGATTACCAGTAGATAACTAGTTATGTGGCCATGGTTATCTCCGAGGAACAAGGGGTTTTATCCCTCCCAGCTATTAAATTTTGCAGACTACAATCCGGACACCTTGATAATCCGCCAAAGGGTCTGTTTTTTGCCTGTCCGGATTAGCGAGGCCCTTCTGTATTATTACCAGTAGTGGTACTAATACCACTACTGGTAATAATAGTACCTACTATTTCCAGTAGTAGTGGGATAAATCGGATCGGATAAATCGACCGTAAAGTACGGTCAATAGTACCAGCTTAGATAACAATGTGTCCCCTCAATCCATTTTGCACTTAATATCTATCATATGAGGGGTATAAAAGCAAAGGCGAATATCTCCACTTTTCCTGATTTTGTAAAAAACGACAATAAACAATATTTGTTAAGATAGTCATATTTTTTACTATTATGTTTTGCTATTCAGTAGACTAGAGTTGGATGAATATAAAAAGCCAGTTTGAACTACATTCATTGCAGAAATTTATGAGTAAACACGGATAGAATTTTGGAGATTGCTATGTTTGATTCCATTAACCAACTTCGGCGGTTGTTTTGGTCAGTGTCTTCAAAAAATAAAGCAGTTTTAAACGTAGGTACCTAAGTAACATTTAGAAAAATAATTTTGCATAACAATTTCCACAAAAAAGTTTTATACAATAATCGCAAACCCTTCTTTTAGCTTCAATGTCCTTTTCCACCTACTGTGGTTTCTGAGCATCTTTCTAGCTTGTTTTGGCGGCACAAGTAAATGCTGGAGCTAAACAGCTCCATTTTCATATTTATAAAACAATAAAAAAATCTTGAGTCCGTTTTTAATGTTCAACAGTTTGAACATGTCAAAACAAAAGTAACAATCTGCACTGGACATTGCGATCTTTGTTTCGATTGGTTGTTTTTAACCATAAAATTCTAGTGGATAAAGACGTATTTGCTTATGATTTTTAGACAGATCACAAGCTTTGAATCAGTGCTACTAGATGGCACTATTAGTCATATTCTTGACAAAAGTGGAGATAGTCACCTTTGCTTTTATAGCCCTCATATTATGGTTCAAAAATATTAATGATTGATGTAAAGTTACACGATTGTGTGAAGGATTTCAATACCTAGGTCCTAGGTATTAGTTGAGATTAGTTATCTTATGCAAATAGGGTTGCCAGGCGTCCGGCTAAAACCGAACAAGGTAGGCTTTTTGATTGAAAGTCCGGCCAAATTAAACTGCTTCCGGCCTGTCCGGCTTTTGTTAGACTTTTTTACATTTACTCACTCATGCACGTGGTCGTTCGAGCGAGTGCGGCGCCGTCATCGTTTCTGCCCCACACGTGCGTGTGTAAGAGCAAGACAGCGAGCACCGAGCATAAAAAAGCATAGATTTACGTAAAAAAAAATTTCGTATAATAATAATACGCAGTATATAAAGGACATTAGTAATAACTAAGACACAAAATCCTTAATAATTTAGGGTGTCCGGCTTTTTTACCCAAATGTCCAGCCAAACTGGCCGGTCTGTCCGGCTATTAGGTTAGACGACCTGGCAACCCTATATGCAAGCACAATAAAATAGAGAGTGGTATTTTAAATAATTAATATCTGCGCCGGGAATCAGGCATTATCAACTCTTAGCACATATTATATGTAAATAATAGTATGTAACCACATTGTAACAGTATTGTATACTTATGCAAAAATATACAAAAATCCATTCCATATGAAGTATTTATATTTGGCTAAATATTTAAACAAATAAAGTACGTATGCCATAATAGTATTTTTATTTATTAAGGTGGAACGTCAAGCTCAGTAGCGCCACCAATGGAAATAAATCATTTACGTTTTATCAAGGGCTTAGATTAAAAGTTTTAGTTATTTTGCGCAAATAGAAGAGTAAAGTGCAATATTAAAATATATTTTCACGGCTTCAGATATAAGCAATAAGTTATGAATGTGGATATTGCCAAAAGTGGCCACTTTTAATCTAAGCCCTTTATAAAACGTAAATGATTTATTTCCATTGGTGGCGCTACTGAGCTTGACGTTCCACCTTAAGTAGCATTCCTCCAGAATCGTGCTGTTCGTTCTAGACCACGCACGACCTATGACACTTGTACTATTAGTTATTCTGTGCTATGATGACTATGACATAAATTATTATTATAATCCCTTGTTCCATTCCGATCAACTAGTTGTGCCGACTGAGACCCTGGGGCTGATATATAACTTTGTTGCAATCAACTAGCCGACAGAAATCGCAGTTACATTGCTGCTTTATTAAGAACCAATATGAGAACTATCTTGCTTAAAGCAGCAATGTAACTGCGATTTCTATCGAGAATGGGGAATGTCCGAAAAAAATTAAATTAGCTGAATTTTTTTTCTATAGGTAGGAATAAGCTCCCTTAGTAATAGAAAAAAGTACGTGCCGGACTACAGCTGGGCCACAAAAAAAAGTTGGAAATTTGACTTTTTGACTATGCCATGATGAAGACGATAATTTGTCGCCAAAAACCAGAATTTGTCAGGCTTGCGTTTAGGAGATACGTGTGGCGCAGCTGTAGAGACGTCTCTACAGCTGAGCCACACAGATCTCGAAAACGGAAGGACGTAGCGAAAATCTGATTACTCGTGTGTGCAGCCGTTAATTTGTAGCACAAAAGCCAGAGTTTGTCGGTCTTGCGTTTAGGAGATCTGTGTGGCGCAGCTGTAGAGACGTCTCTACAGCTGGGCCACACAGATCTCGCAAACGGAAGGTCGTAGCGAAAATCTGATTACTCGTATGTGTAGCCGGTAGTTTGTCGGATTTTGTCACCAAGAATCAGATTTTGTCAGTCTTGCGTTTAGGAGATATGTGAGGATACGCTGTGGAGACCTTTTTACCTGGATCTCGAGAACGAAAGGTCGTAAGCGTATCCTCACATATCTCCTAAACGCAAGATCGACAAACTCTGATTCTTAGTGACAAATTCCCACAAACTAACGGCTACACACTCGAGTTATCAGATTTTCGCTACGATCTTCCTTTCTCAAGATCCAGCACGCGTAGCATGACCAACATCGAGATAAGATTCGACTCAGAGAACAATGGCTCAGTGCTGCCAACTAGTTTGAGCGAAAACGCGCTGTCAACGCTGTAAAAAAGCGCTAGATTGCGCTAAAATGGCATTTAAAAAAAAAGCGCCAGATTCCGCGCTAACCACACATGGTTTTACTATTTATTTGCTCTTCGTAAGAGCATCGCCTACCCCCCCCCCCCCCCCTAGATGTTAAAAAAAAATTGAAGTAGGTGAAAGAAGAAAATGAGAATTATCTATTAGAATTCTTGGTGTACCATAATTAAATAGAATTTGTATAATTTTAATAGATTCACCAAGCATTTAACCAAATAAATGCAGCAGGCCAGCAGGTAAATACTTAATCTACTAAAATCTAAAAAAGCGCTAGATTTAGCGCTAGGCGCTAAAACGCGCTGTGAGACAAAAAAAGCGCTAGATCTGGCGCGAAACGCGCTAAGTTGGCAGCACTGCAATGGCTTGTCTACACCGATACCGAAATGTCGCTTTTGTCGGGTTGAGATCGAGATACTCATCTCATGCTCGCATTTACCACTAGTAGACTCGTATTGTTCTTTGTCGTGGCCTAATGTCAAAAGTCGACAAACACGAGCTTTTCTCTTCAACTGACATTAATTTGACAGTTGAATCAGAGAAACTTGTCTACCACCCTTTGAGTAGTCGAGAAGGTCGAGAAAGAATCACAGACTAATAAGAAGATTCGAAATAGTTTTCTACGTATTTTATTTTATATGAATCTAACACCCAATTGCACTAAACTTAAGAATCGCCTAAGTCTTTTCTTAACTACAACTCGACCAAGTTAAGTAGGCGAATGACAGCTACATGACCGCTAAGTTTGACACCGTTTTAATTTGGTCGTGTTGTAGTTAGGAACAGACTTAGGCGATCCTTAAGTTTAGTGCAATCGGGTGTAAATTTCGCAATCAAAATAAATCTAAATTATCCGTGTTTATATTTTATTGCTTAAAAACTTAAATTAAAATTATTTTCATACGTTGATTTTAATATTTCGTAATTTTCTCGTCATTTTACACAGATTACTAAATTAACAATTATTATTTCGTTAGTAGTCTGTGTTATCTTTTCAAAATACTCTCAATAAAAGAAAGGCAAACGAATTTATATCCATACAGCTATATTTAATTAGTTTTAAGAGTTTAGCGTTGTGAAATCTATAGAAAGGAACGGTGCTTTATGAGAAATAAAGTAATTATTTTCTATTGGCAATATTATTCTTCTCGAACTCGAGAGAGCTTGTCTACGGAAGAGTACGCTTTCTTGAGTGCCTCTTTAGGCCGGCCACACACAGACGTAATCACGTAACGGAATTCCGAACGTAATTTCGACAATGTATGAAGATTCCGTACGGAAAAAACACGCTTGTGTGTGGCAGCCCATAGATTTTGTATGCAGGTGCTGCGTTCGGAATCACGTACGTACGGAATTCCGTTACGTGATTCCGTCTGTGTGTGGCCGGCCTTATCTTAGAACTTATAAAAAAAATGAGAATCATGTTTAAACTAAATTATTTCGGATCAAATTAGATAATTTTGACGTTTATTGGTGTTGAAATAAAAAGATTACCTTTAAAATTAACTTTTTTTATTAAAAGACATTAAAAGGTTTCGAAATTCTGAGAACGAGTCCCACCTGTCTGTCAAATACTTCTATATTTACAATTAATACTTTTGCCACGTTTTTATAAGGTTGCTTGCTCGTTTGTTTGTGTTTTCGTTTGTTTGTTTGAGCACAAATTTTGCAAACGATTTTATACTAACTTTCCGATGAACTAGAGACTTGAAACTTTGAACACAGAACTAGAAGGTAATGTTATATTATGGTATCCACAGGCCAGCCACAGGAACACTATGATGAAACCATACAACCCCATCGTGTTTGGGTTCGTAAGAATCGTCTTGGCAAGTACTCTGTTGGGGAATAATATTCAAGGGGCTGATGAAGAAGCCGGAAGAAGGCCATTGGAACTTTGTAATAAAATCATGCAACCCCATCGAGTTTGGGCTTGTTTGAATGGTCTTGACGAGTACTCTGATAGGAAATAGTTTCCAGGGTCTGATGATGAAGCCGAAAGAAGGCCACTGGGATTCTGTAATAAAACCATGCAACCCCATTGAGTTTGAGCTCGTTTGATTCCTCTTGACGAGAGCTCTGATAGGAGGTGGTATATTTTTAGTTTAGCTCGTTAAGTAAAAACAAGTTGTTTTGATTTAAAAATATGGTAATATACAACGTAAACAATGTCAAAAGGTCAAAATAGCTGCTAATTTTGTTTTTGGGTTGATTTTGATATTACTGGATTGAAAAAAAAGAAGAACAAGAAAAGAATTTGGCCGCCACCTTGGATTTTTAATACTTTTGACATTGTGTTGCTGTTTTCTTTTTAAAATAGTACCAAAACCCGAGTTTCCATCGAAATCGGTGCCCACAAACAAAAAAGTTGGCAACCATCTTAGACTTTTTAATATTTTCAACATTGCGTTGTTGTTTTCATGTGGAAATAGTACCAAAACCGTGTTTCATCAAAATCGATCCACAAACAAAAAAGTTGGCTGCTATCTTGAATTTTTTAATATTAAAAAATTGCGTTGTTATTTTCTTCTCAAAATAGTGCCAAAAACCGAGTTTCATCGAAATCGGCCCATAAACAAAAAAGTTGGCCGCCATCTTTAATTTTTTAATATTTAAAAATTGCGTTGTTATTTTCTTCTCAAAATAGTACCTACCAAAAACCGAGTTTCATTGAAATCGGCCTAAAAACAAAAAAGTTGGCCGCCATCTTGGATTTTTAATATTTTTAACTTTGCGTTATTATAGTCTTGTCAAAATAGTGTCAAAAACCGAGTTTCATCGAAATCGGCCCATAAACAAAAAAGTTGGCCGCCATCTTGAATTTTTTAATATTTAAAAATTGCGTTGTTATTTTCTTATCAAAATAGTGCCAAAAACCGAGTTTCATCGAAATCGGCCCATAAACAAAAGAGTTGGCCGCCATCTTGAATTTTTTAATATTTAAAAAATGCGTTGTTATTTTCTTCTCAAAATAGTACACTACTAGGCACGTATCTTGAAATTTTTTCGACTGAGTGGGGATAAGTTCACGCATGTGCTCTTGTGAGCGACCAATAGCACGCGCCCCTCTCCCGCCGCCCGCGCCCCTCACCGCTACGCATACCCAAAATACGTGTTTCGCGCAATCCCCTCCCGATTTCAAGTTATATGCCTCGTACTGTACCAAAAACCAAAATTCATCGAAATCGGCCCACAAACAAAAAAGTTGGCCGCCATCTTGAATTTTTTTATATTTTCAACACTGCGTTATTATTTTCTTGTCGAAATAGTACCATAAACCGAGTTTCATCGAAATCGGCGCATTAACATGAATTTGATTATTAATAATGTTAACTTTACCCCTCGGAAATCTGAAATGGTGTAGTATTTATGGTCACCCTAATTTTGTAAAGTAATATTTCCTGAATATTGAAATTCTAAAATTGAAATTCGGAGCCAAAGTCAAAATCGGATTGGAGTTGCCAGGATTGACACTTGAATTTATACAACTATAATAATGCTAATTAGCATTATTGTAGAAATCTAATTAAATCAAAAGAATAAGTTCAGTTTTATTTTACAATTACTATGTGTTATTCTAAATTAATATTTAAGTAGTATATTTTCAAAAATCCACTCCGAATCCTTATTTTTGATACACTACGTGATTGGTAACGCACATTTTTTTTCCTACTATCGTGGTATTATTGTTTAGTAATGGCAATTGTGCGAACGAGACACCGACCTCCACCTAGTGTTGTTTCATTCACACAGTAGAGTCTTCAGTCAATGTCATCGATAGAATTTCAACTCTATGTCAAAAACAATAAAGTTGAATTTCTTTTAAACGAATAGTGAGAATTTTTGAATAGTACTCACTCCTATATATATAAACCTCCTTGGTGGTGGGTGCTACATCTATGACCACAACAAGTATATTAAAAAAAAAGTTTTGACATTTTGTATTGAAACTTTTTTTTAATACGTTGTGGTTGTAAAGGTGCGGGGCCGGGCACATCTGTCTTATGTGATGTGATGACACGCCACGCCACGTGATGACACGTAAGGTTCACACTATTAACACGCCTTCCCATGTGACGCGACGCGTCAGCGGTAGGTGCACACTTAGCTGACGTGTTAAGGGGCGGTGATTGGAAAAAATGGTTTGCGCGGGCCATATTTTTATATAGAAAACGTAAACTTGTAGCCACCAAAAAAATCATACGACAAGCTAAAGAGTTTATTTAGTTGCTACAAACATTAAATTGCGTATAAACCTCACAGATGATTGTAAAAAAAAACAGAATATCATCAAAAGCGCTTATCGCGGGCCATATTTTTGGCCTAAATAATAGCGTAAACGTATTGAATTCTACATCAAAATACACTTTAACGTACTGTGCAGTTGCTCCAATAACTTTTTTCAAGAAAGATAATTGTGCTAAAGATAATGATGAAAAAACCACGAAAAACATCGAAAAAGTGCAGAAGTGAGGTTATTTTCCATACTCTTTACACGTAAAGAAAAAGACAGAGTCAAATGATTTCGCATAACGGATCCTTAACACGCCATATGATGCGATGTTACGTTAGGTTCACACTAGTCTTATGCCACGTTACGTACATTGTTAGTGAAGCGTCAATAGTCGATGTGTTCGATTGCTTCGAACACATCGACTATTGGGATATTGGGATACCGGACAACCGGTGTATGCTAGGTCTCAACTGGTTTTTTTATACTAATTAATATGTCCGGTATGACCATTTATTTTTTACCGGACAGGCCTCGAAAATACTGGACTGTACGCTTAAATACCGGACATCTAGCAACCCTATTCGTGGCTGACTGCCTGAATTGGAAAAAAATAAATAGTCTAGTTTGGCGGGTCCATAGCGCGTGTTTAACCCTACACAATCAACAAAACATTGTTTCGCGAAACAAAATCCTCATACCTACGTGCTTTTTAGGGTTCCGTACCAAAATGGTAAAAAAGGAACCCTTATGGTGTGACTCAGTCTGTCTGTCTGTCACAGCTGGATATCTCGAGAACTACTAATGGTATCAACTTGAAATTTGGAATAGTTTAAGATAACATTTGCCCAACTATTTTGCAAATAAGAAATAAATAAAAAAACAATATATTTTTTTACAACAGGGACTGAAAAGGGATCTTAAAAATTTGAAGTGAGGTGACTAGGGCGTGTGGGGTATCATATGAAAGAGCGCTGTTTGCACATTTTAAAACATTTTTTTCTTTTTTCTTAGGCCGCATAGTTTTCGACTTATGATGAAAAATGTAAAAAAAATACCGTTCCCCCCGCCTTATCTCCGAAGTTTGCAAAGAAAAAAATCTGAAATAATTCTATGTGATAGTAGTTTACGTAAAGATTACAGGAAAAATAAAACGAGGTCTCAATATAACACACTTTTTTAGGAATTCAAAAAACAAACAAGAATTCTTTAGTTTCACTACCCGTCAACAGATGGCGGTGACCTAAGAATGCTGACTTGCGAATTAAAATAGTTCCACTATCGGTCAAGAGATGGCGCAACCTAATACTACAGTAATAATTGGTGACTGGTTCTTATATAATGACCTACTATTTGCCGTACGAATAAACGAAGAATAAGTTCCTACTTAGTAATATAAACAGTTTGCAATGTGGAGCGGCTGAAACGTTTTTCAGTCACCATAAGCAACTGTGGTTAAGATTTGTAAATTAACTGTCCGCCTGTTCGCCCTTCCACCTGTCTGCCGTTTATCCTACTTTTTTAAAGACTGTACTAAAGTAACATATCCAAATATATTTATGATTGTACGGAACCCTCGGTGCGCGAGTCCGACTCGCTCTTGACCGGTTTTTTTTGAGTTGTTTTTGTTGATTGTGTAGTGTAGAGCAAAACACGCGCTATGGACCCGCCAAATAGTGTCAACACAGTCGAGTTCGGTTTGGTGACTACTTTAATTATTCGCAAATTGATTCATAGTGCATATTGTGTCTTAAAGTTGGTGCAGTTTTGTGGTACAAGTGTCTACGCAACTGAACAATATGTGGGATAATTGAAATAGGCGCGATCTTGGTTGTGTGAATCTGAGACTTTTATTTTAGTAGTGGTGCTACCTCGGCTGACCTTACCGAGTAAACTGTCTTGATATACTTGGTGCCAAATGCTCCAAGCAGCATTGGACCGCGATGCACTCGCATTTTAATGTAAACTGAAACAATCAACCACTAAACTATTCAATACTTGACACTGGCAAAATTACTCCCTAAAGAGGAGAGTAGATTGCCAAACTAAAAATAGAAGAAGAAGAAAAGTCAACTGACATCAGCGTTGTCGTTTTGTACAGTTACACATTTTGTGTGTAATCAAGGCCTCTCGTGTGTAATAGGAATATACAGGGTCACTGGAAATATGACGTATTCCTGTTAAGGGGTTATAGCTGAGGTCAAAACAAATATTTTTTGTCATATAACTTTTTCTCAAAAAATAAATAGTTATTGAGTTAATTGAAATTAAGTATTTTTTTACCAAAAGTACGTTTTCAGACACAAAAATTTTAAATAAAAGATAACTACTTATTCGATTCCGGATTTTTTATTATTTTGGGATAGAAAAGAATCTGAGTGTTGAAAATGAATAAAAAAAAAATCATAAAATACAGGTGTTTATAAAAAATTCAATCCTTAAATGCATTTTTTATTTTTATTTTTTCAGATTTTTTTAGAAATAGCTTCAAATATCTTAAAAAAAATCCTAGTAACTAAGCGTGCATAATATTTTAAAAACATCACCATCTATTCAGCTTTCAGTTGAGGTATAAAACTTAATAATAGCTTAAATAAAAAATGAGAAATTAAGACTTAACTAAATAGCAGTCCCATTTCATGTAGCAAAAGTTTCCTACTTCAAGCGCTTCGGAGGTGGCCGTATTATCCTACTTATTCCATAAATGTGAAAGTTTTCTTGTTTGGATGATTGTTAATCAATCACGAAAAATGGCTGAACGGATTTGGATGAAATTTGGCACACAGATAGTTTATAAGCAAGATTAAAACAGGAGGATACTATTATCTTGGTTAAAGGTTCCCTAGGGATTTTCTCAAATGTAAATGCGAATAAAGTCGCGGGCGGAAGCTAGTTTGCCATAAATGATCGTGCTTACTAAAAATACTTTCGTCCGAGTGAGTTTGAAACAGGATTATTTTCCGCCGATGAGTAAAAATTTATACAGACAGCATCAAAAATAACCATGCATATCAGCCATTTTTAAAGACCCGCTGCTGGGGAACAGGCCTTCTTTTCCTTTTGGGATAAAGCGGACGGGCCATAACCCACCATGTGGGCCCAATGTGGATTGGTCGGTGTTAACTCAATGTACCTTACATTAAGCCCTTGGTTCTGGCTACATTTACAGTTGTTAACACTGACCAATCCACATTGGGCCCACGTGGTGTGTATGGCCCGTCCGCTTTATCCATCCACAAGCCAAAAGGAAGGCCAGTTCCCAAGCACCGGGGGGGGCATTGAAAATGACTGATATGCATGGTTATTTTTGATGCTGTCTGTATGAAATTTTGACTCATCGGCGGAAAATAATCCTGCTTCAAACTCACTCGGACGAAAGTATTTTAGGACGAAAGCGACTTCATTCGCATTTACATTTGAGAAATCCCTAGGGAACCTTTAACCAAGATAATAGTATCCTCTTATGTTTTAATCCGGCTTATAAACTATCTGTGTGCCAAATTTCATCCAAATCCGTTCAGCCGTTTTGCATGATTGATTAACAATCATCCAAACAATAAAACTTTCACATTTATGGAATAAGTAGGATAATACGGCCACCTCCGAAGCGCTTGAAGTAGTAAATTTTTGCTACATGAAATGGGACTGCTATTTAGTTAAGTCTTAATTTCTCATTTTTTAATTAAGCTATTATAAAGTTTTATACCTTAACTGAAAGCTGAATAGATGGTGATGTTTTTAAAATATTATGCACGCTTAGTTTCTAGGATTTTTTTAAAGATATTTGAAGCTATTTCTAAAAAATCTGAAAAAATAAAAATAAAAAATGCATTTAAGGATTGAATTTTTTATAAACACCTGTATTTTATGAATTTTTTTTTATTCATTTTCAACACTCAGATTCTTTTCTATCCCAAAATGAAAAAAAATCCGGAATCGAATGAGTAGTTATCTTTTATTTTAAACTTTTGTGTCTGAAAACGTACTTTTGGTAAAAAAATACTTAATTTCAATTAACTCAAAAACTATTTATTTTTTGAGAAAAAGTTATATGACAAAAAATATTTGTTATGACCTCATCTATAACCCCTTAACAGGAATACGTCATATTTCCAGTGACCCTGTATATATGTGTGTATTGTATGTACTATTACGATCTTGGTCGTAATTTACAAATTTACATTTCTGCTTGAAAGAAACGCACCTTTTAGCGTTTTTTCACAAACCTCTTGGCCCCCCCTCCCCATGAATAGACTCAAGATACGCCAATAGGTATGTGTTTTTGTGTGTAATCAAGGAGTCATGTGTCCGGCAGGCTTATTATCTAAAATGAGCGACCGAAATCGATTCCTGAATTATTTCGAAATCGTCGCGCGACCGAGTCACTGATTTGGTATTATGTATGCGATCGCTGATTAGTTTATGCTCCAGTTTATGCTCGTTAAGATCTCCATAGAAACTAGCGCCACTAGCAACCGGTGGCAGCGACTGAAAAGTCTTTTTACCGAAAGTAGTCTGTATCTGTGTATGTGTCTGACTATATGTGCTCTGTGAACATAACCTTTTTGTTTTCGCTTCGAATTTCGTTTACATTTTTTCGTCTTCAAAATGGCAAATTCCGTGTAGGCATTGAAGGACAGGCCTTTTGTTTTACATTATAGCAATTTTATTTAATTTTGGTCAAAGGTAAGGTTAAGAATTTAACGAAAACTAATCAGAAATTACGTTTTGTCTGGTTTCTGTTTGACAGAAGAAATCGCGAAATCGTCGCGGTCGCGTCGCGGTTTCTGAGTTAGATAATACGAATTTCGGAGCATTTTCTTGCAAGTGCTCGTATATTTTAGTACTTTAGTTGTCCGTTGGAGGCAGCACTCGTAGAAACTCGATCGGTGGTACGAAATCGAGTTTGACAGCGACTATTTCGTAATTATCACCGGTCGCTAGGTGGTTTTAAATTAGATAATCAGCCTGCGGGATTTGATCGAGAGGCAGTGGCAACACTGAATGTCATGCATTGCATGTCAACCACATCGACATGTCAACATTGTCAACTTCGACTATATTTTTTTGTAATATAAATTATACAGAAAATTCACGACATTGAATTGAAGATAATTGATTATTGAAACTACAACTTAAGAGTGATCTGAGAATTGAAAACTTTTAAGTGCCTACCGAGCGAGAGGTGTAAAGCATATCTTATAAACTAAGCAATCTTCCAACTAAAAAAACATGGCAAATTACAATCCAAACGACTATGGATGGCAAACTCAAAGTAATACCCAGAACTACTCCTTCGAAACATCTACAAACTTCGCCGATCAAGCTCAAACATTAGGTAAAAAATACTTTACTTATACATATACTTGGTACTATTGTTTTGCATTGTATCTAACCAATGAACTTAAATTTCAGATTTTCAAAACTTTCCAACAGACCAAAATTTTTCCTTTGATCAAGGACAAGGGTCTATGCCAGCCAACAATAATCAGTACTATAATCCCAACCTTTTCACACCAGCACCGGTGCCAGGAGAAGCCAACGTCGAGGCTAATGAGTTCGACGAACCACCACTGTTGGACGAACTAGAGATTTATCCCGACAGAATCTTAGAGAAAACCTTGGCCGTATTAAACCCCTTTCATGGACAATCAAAAGCAGATGATGCAAATTTCTTGCTCAGAGATACAGACATTGCAGGGCCTATTGCATTTTGTCTAGCGCTGGCTGTCTGTTTGTTTCTATCAGGAAACAAAGCTCATTTTGGTTATGTCTATGGTTTATCAGTTATGTCTGTAATTTTAATGTATTTCTTACTGTCTCTCATGAGTCGAACTGAGGGTGTATTTACAATACTATGTGTAGCCAGTGTGTTAGGTTACTGTATGTTACCTATGGTAGTTCTTGCATGTTTGGGCGTATTCGTGTCACTTGAAGGTGTAATTGGAATATCACTGTCTGGAATAGCAGTTATTTGGTCAGCTTTGTCTGCAAGCCGATTGTTTGTTACCATGTCGGGTGACTCTGAGCAGAGACCATTGATAGCATATCCTTGTGCTTTGGTCAATGGTGTTTTTGCATTATTAGTTTTGTTCTAATTTACATTCTAATATAAAATTAACCCATGTTAAATCACTATTCTTCAATTACTGATATTGCCCAGATCATTACACTATCCTTACTAATATTATAAATGTGAAAGTCCGTTTGTTTGTTTGTTTGTTACGCCTTCAAGTCTTAACTACTGAACCAATCATCATGAAATTCTTCACACACGTTGTCAGAGGTACAGAGAAGAACATAGGGTACCTTTCATTTTATTTTTCCATTCAAAAAAGGAACTGTTCCCGAGGGATAGACAAAACACTATCCACGCAGACGAAGTCGCGGGTGGAAGCTAGTTTATGTATAAAATGCTAATAATATAAAATAAATATTTTTCAATCAAGTGTTTGTTTTATTCCGAGGAACTTTGTGGCGCAGTGGTATAGTAGGTACCTGGCCCAGCCGTTGTGGAGGTTGAACTTTCGCAAGGGTCAGTCATGGTGGGATGGGTGACCAAAAATTTAATTCCTCGAGCTCCTCCATGCTTTGGAAGGCACGTTAAGCCGGGTGCATTTACAGTCGTTAACACCCACCAATCTGCATTGTGCCATAAGAATAAATTTTATGATTAACCTACATGGTGAGTTATGGCTCATCCTTCGTATCCATCTGTAAGGAAGGCCTGTGTGTCAGCAGTGGGGACATTAAAATAGCTGATGGTATGGATGGTTTTATTCCATCTGTGTGTGAATATCAAGACCAAGACGTGCCGGACTACAGCTGCGCCACAAAAAAAAAAGTTGGAAATCTGACTTTTTGACTATGCCATGATGAAGACGATAGTTTGTCGGAATTTGTCGCACAAAAACCAGAATTTGTCGGGCTTGCGTTTAGGAGATACGTGTGGCGCAGCTGTAGAGACGTCTCTACAGCTGAGCCACACATCTCGAAAACGGAAGGTCGTAGCGAAAATCTGATTACTCGTGTGTGCAGCCGTTAATTTGTCGGAATTTGTCGCACAAAAACCAGAGTTTGTCGGTCTTGCGTTTAGGAGATCTGTGTGGTGCAGCTGTAGAGACGTCTCTACAGCTGAGCCACACAGATCTCGAAAACGGAAGGTCGTAACGAAAGTCTGATTACTCGTGTGTGCAGCCGTTAATTTGTCGCACAAAAACCAGATTTTGTCGGTCTTGCGTTTAGGAGATATGTGAAGATACGCTGTGGAGACTTTTCTACCTGGATCTTGAGAAAGGAAGGTCGTATAGCGAAAATCTGATAACTCGAGTGTGTAGCCGTTAGTTTGTCGGAATTTGTCACCAAGAATCAGAGTTTGTCGATCTTGCGTTTAGGAGATATGTGAGGATTCGCTTACGACCTTTCGTTCTCGAGATCCAGGTAAAAAGGTCTCCACAGCGTATCCTCACATATCTCCTAAACGCAAGATTGTCTCCATAGCGTATCTTCACATATCTCCTAAACGCAAGACCGACAAACTCTGGTTTTTGTGCGACAAATTCCGACAAATTAACGGCTGCACACACGAGTAATCAGATTTTCGCTACGTCCTTCCGTTTTCGAGATCTGTGTGGCTCAGCTGTAGAGACGTCTTTACAGCTGCGCCACACGTATCTCCTAAACGCAAGCCCGACAAATTCTGGTTTTTGTGCGACAAATTCCGACAGACTATCGTCTTCATCATGGCATAGTCAAAAAGGTCAGATTTCCAACTTTTTTTTGTGGCGCAGCTGTAGTCCGGCACGTGACCAAGAGCGTAAGACCAAGTCAACAAAGGATAAAGAGAATTTAATTACTTATCATTGTTACAAGGTAGGTAATAAAGCAATTTGCAGATCTGTGTGATTTAGTCAAGTAGGTTCATATTATGTAACAAAATAAAACCAGTAAATCAAAAGATAGAACTCAATTTTAATAAATACTCTATTTTATTAACTAAAATTACATTCGATTATATGTCGGTCTGTCACTGAAAAAGTTTTTTAATATCATAACTTGGGCAAAGGTTACACAGATAATAGCCAGTGTTTCACCCATCGACCACCAGAAAACTCTTTCATTCAAGTCCTCGGCTCTCTTGCGGCTTTGGGCTTCTCTCAATCTGTGGTGGGTCTGATGGTCTATGATTCTATTCAGGGCAGAGTGGATTTCTTCTGCTGATGTTTCCAACTGTAAAAAATTAAGATTTACCTTATACATTAAGCAAGCAAGTATAATCCTATGGCAGGCATCCGTCACTCGCCCATACCTACCGCGATAAGTACCTACAGCGCGCGACAACTCGGAGTTGCAAAATCAGTCAGGGTTGCCGCCGCGCTTGTGAGTACACGCGTGCAAAATCTTTGCACGCGTGCGTTATTCTGTGCCTCTATGACGGTCAATTGATCATTATTTATTGCTCCCAGCACTGTACCGTACACTATTATAATTTATAAATAACTAGCGGCCGCCCGCGACTTCGTCTGCGTGGAAATATTTTTTGCTATCCCTCGGAAATAATATTTTTTTCGGGATGAAAGGTATCCTATGTCCTTCTCTGTACCCCTAAGAACGTGTATGCAAAATTTCATGATGATCGGTTCAGTAGTTAAGACGTGAAGGCGTAACAAACAAACAAACAAACGGACTTTCGCATTTATAATATTAGTAAGGATGGAGAATCGTAATACTTTATTGTTGCGTGGACGGCTGTCGCAATAAACAGAAGGATTCAAAGTTTTCATTTTTAGGGTTCCGTACCAAAATGGTAAAAAAGGAACCCTTATAGTGTGACTCGGTCTATCTGTCACAGCTGGATATCTCGAGAACTACTAATGGTATCAACTTGAAATTCGGAATAGTTTTAGATGACATTCGCTCAACTATTTTGTAAATAAGAAATTAATAAAAAAATAAATATCTTTTTTACAACAGGGACTGAAAAAGGGTCTGAAAAATTTGAAGTGGGTTCTACTAGGGCATGTGGAATATCATATGATAGAACGCCGTTAGCACCTCAGACCAAATAAAAAAGGGAAGACGTAGTCCTCTGAACAAAGCAGTGAAGCCGATAAAACTACGCCTTGGCGTGTACATACACAGTTACACGCACACACATGTAACGAAACTACGCCTTTTCTTAACAGCCAGCGTACGAAGCGGACGTACCAGGACGTACTAATAAATTATAAATTTCACCAAAGAAAATGCCGAATTGTGTAGTGAAAAGGTGTAAAAACCAATCTTCGACACATAAAAAGCAGGATGGAGTCACATTTCACAGTAAGTAAAATTGGAAACGAATATTTTCACTAATTCAAAATAAACATTAAGGTATTACTTGAAACACAAAACCTCAACACAAGTGTTGCCATGCCAAACGTTCTATTTTAAACCTGTTATTGGGTAACATGGAAAGTAACGTAACGTTATTTGTTTCTTGTTAAAAATAACGCGTTAATTATTTCTGTTGTCTGGACTGTTTTTACCGACGACGGACGGAACAGAATGGAGGCGGTATATGCGTTTGTGGTTAGAATACTATGATTCATCAGTATTTAATCAGGGGCCTATTTCATAAAAGATTAGTAAATTTACTATAACAATTTACCATTGTTGTTATTGGGGTAGAACTGTTTCTTAATAATTATAAAACATAATTTCTACCCCAATAAACTGCTACAATGGTAAATTACTGTACTTTTTCATACTTTTATGAAATAGACCTCTGATTAAATACTGATGATCTCAGTATTTACCACGTGTGTAGCCGTCGCCACAGAGGTTGTTTGTTTGTTTGTCTATGTCTGTTACCATTTTCCTCGGAAACTACCTACTGGGCCGATTTCAATGCAGTTTTTGTCGTTTTTCAAAAATTACTAAACCGACTTCGCTACGGCTTTCTGTAATGGTTTTTGGCGATGCTTCTTAGATAAGTGTTATAGTATTTAGCCGCTAGGGAGTGCTGCAGTTATCATGTTCTCATTTATCTCCATAACGGTTTCACCGATTTAGATGCTGTTTTTACCCGACTGCAAGAGGGTTATGTTTTTTGCGCGTATCTTGTATGTATGTAATATTCTTTATTACCTCATATCTTTTAAACGGCTGAACGGATTTCTATGATTAAGATATCGTTAGATTCGTCTTGTCAGCCCAATTGTTCTTAAGAAGGTGGCGTTCTAAAAAACTTCTTAAGAAGGTGACGTTCTAAAAAACCAACATGGCGGCTGTACGGTGCAAAAAATACGCAGTGGAAATTTATTTTTTTGAGAATTCTGCAGTATGGGTATCAAATTAAAGGGCTTATTATGAAGATTTCGAAAAGGTATATCATGACCGTAATATATTATGATAACTAAAAAGATATAAATAAAAAAATAAATTATATAATTAAAAAACCCGCCTGCATAAAAAGACAAGTCAACTGAAAAGATGGGAACAAGATTAAATATTAAAGGCAACATAATAACATGCAGTCGGAGGTATATAATTCAAATAATTCATAATGTCACTTTCTTTATGCATGCCTCTGACAGCATGTTATTATGTTGCCTTTAATATTTAATCTTGTTTCCATCTTTTCAGTTGACTTGTCTTTTTATGCAGGCGGGTTTTTTTAAACTAGATAAAGTATGAATTCTTTAAAAAATTTAAAATGAAAAGCAAAATTAAAAACTTTGAAAAAACCCACGTCACTTAAAATAGTTATTTTTAATCCTGCAATCCCTGATGGAAATGGAAAATCTATTGTGTCTCATTTTCAGGGCTTGAAGGATTAAGTGAAAAAATAGGTATTCTTAACAAAGGTAAAATAAGTAGTTTTTAATTTAGGTAGGGTACTATACCTATATATAGAAGGAAGGATGTCATGAGTGTGACTGATTGACTGATGGAAAGAACAAATCACATCATGCAACCATCAGTCACTACATTACACGGTAGGTTAATCGTCAGTCACAGCCCGTGACTGTGGTTGAACTGACAGCAAAACCTACCGTGTAATGGATGCCTAACATGTCGGGACAAACATCTCGCCTTAAATACACGAAACTTTAGTATTCATTAGTTTTATTTTTAAAATTTTTCCTATTTCCTTCCTACTTCCGCCACTACTTTTAAAGCGAGCTACTCACAGCCCTGCATGCAGGGCTTTGAGAAGCTCACTTTTTCTATCTATCATTAGGTGACACGTGTGGTAAATACTGTGATCCATCAGTATTATTTATCAGGGATCTATTTAATAAAAGAATGAAAAAGTACAGTAATTTACCATAGTAGTAGTTTATTGGGGTAGAATTATGTTTTATAATTAATAAGAAACATAATTCTACCCCAATAATAACTGTGGTAAATTATTATAGTAAATTTACTAATCTTTTATGAAATAGGCCCCTGATTAAATACTGATGGATCACAGTACCAGGCGTGTAGCCGTCGCCTCACACCCGAGTCAGAATGGCTGAATGCCTATCATAGTCTGCGTCTCTTTCATCAGTAATAAATAAAAGAGACGCTTTGATAGCCATTCAGAAAACTGACAAGTTTTAAGAGCTTGTAATACCCCCCTTAGGACAGTATTATGATCTCTTGAATCCAGGCAGTTTTTGTTTTGATTCTGATTTGTGATAAATAACGTTATTATTTCATAACGCGTTATTTTTAAAACATTGGGGTAATATGAATTACTATGGCAACACCGGCTCACACACTAATGCATGAAAAAACTGGCTTCAGTCCCTTGCTTGGAAGACTCCGTCTTCCCTTTTTATTTGGTCTGAGGTTAGCACCTTGTTAATCATTTTTTCTTTTTGTTTTAGGCCACATAGTTTTCAACTTATGATGAAAAATATAAAAAAAATTACCGTCCCCCCCCCCCCTTATCTCCGAAGTTTGCAAAAAGAAAAATTAGAAATCATTCTATGTGATAGCAGTTTATAATTATAAAGATTACAGGAAAAATAAAACAATGTCTCAATATAGGTAGCACACTTTTTTAGAAATTATCAAATTTCTAAAAAAGTTAACATTAGTTCCACTATCGGTCAAGAGATGGCGCTGACCTAAAGCTGCAATACTAATTTGATTATTCTACTCTGCAGTGTGGTTTGAAGGTGCAATTATGATGGTACGGAACCCTCGGTGCGCGAGTCCGACTCGATCTTGACCGGTTTATTCACTTTACCGAAAGATTCTAAAATGTATAAGAAAAATTTATATTTTGTTTATTTTTCTCGTAATTTTTATGAGCAGGTACATACCTATTTTTGATAAGTAGGTGTAACCTATACTATAGGTAGGAAAGCGTGTAGTTATTGGTACTTATATTCAGAGGCGGGTCGTGACTATTTTTTCTCGATCAAATTTCCTAAGGTACCCACCTACCTAATTCTTTTTTTTTGAGCGAATTATACCTACCTACCTACCTACATTAGTTTAGTAGGTAGCACACTTTTTTAGAAATTATCAAATTTCTAAAAAAGTTAACATTAGTTCCACTATCGGTCAAGAGATGGCGCTGACCTAAAGCTGCAATACTAATTTGATTATTCTACTCTGCAGTGTGGTTTGAAGGTGCAGTTATGATGGTACGGAACCCTCGGTGCGCGAGTCCGACTCGATCTTGACCGGTTTATTCACTTTACCGAAAGATTCTAAAATGTATAAGAAAAATTTATATTTTGTTTATTTTTCTCGTAATTTTTATGAGCAGGTACATACCTATTTTTGATAAGTAGGTGTAACCTATACTATAGGTAGGAAAGCGTGTAGTTATTGGTACTTATATTCAGAGGCGGGTCGTGACTATTTTTTCTCGATCAAATTTCCTAAGGTACCCACCTACCTAATTCTTTTTTTTTGAGCGAATTATCCTACTTAATACCTACTTAACTAAATACCTACATTTTTGGATTTAAGGATTCCGTAACCGGCAACAGTATGGTGGCGGTGGCATAAAGACTGCCTCAAATTTAACACATAGTCTAATGTGGCGTTAACTGTACATCTAGCCTAGGTTTATTTGAAACGTAATTTTTTCACATTTAAGTAGGTAGGTACACATTATCAACACAAAACGTGTAATAAAGTATTTAATCCTTCAAGCACAGAAAATGAGACAATAGATTTTCCATTTTTGTGTTGTGCGGCCCGATGGGGCCGTTGAAGGATTAGAAGAAGACAACCCTAAAGTTGTTAGAAGAGCTAAGAGCTACGCGATAGAAAGAGAGGCAACCTGTAGGTGAATATAACTGTAGGCAAGGAAGCGGTGTGCGACCTGAATTGCACTTTATTGTGTCTGAGCAAGAGTCGCTATTTATTTAAATGACCATGCGGAGTGAATGTTCTGTACTTTGTACTATTATGTATTCTGTGCCTATGGTTTATTTTTTGAATGAATTATAGATAATGGTTAGATATTTTTTTCTTAATTACAGCTAACTTGGCACCCTAACAAGAATGTAGTTAGAGTTGCCAGGTGGCCGGGACCCACCAGGATTGTCCCGAGAGAATATGTCTTGGGTCCCAGAAAGGAGAAAAATGACCTGGAATTTCTGAATACTAGTTTTTTTCCACAAACTTTTGATTAGTAAACCACAAAGTTATCTCTTTTTTATTGCCCATTCAACAGTCAACAATGGGGAATGTCCGATAAAAATCAAATCTGCTAAATATTTTTTTATAGGTAGGAATAAGCTCCCTTAGTAATAGAAAAAAGTTTCAGAATTTTCGGTTCCGTAAATAAATTAAAAAAAATGAAAGTTTCTTCGACTTTACAAATGTACGAAAGTAACAGCAGAATGGAATTTATACCTTTGGCACCACCTGCCACAACCACAACACGGTATTAAAAAAAAGAAATCTCAAAACTTTTTTTTCTTAATACTTGTTGTGGTTGTGTTTGTGGCAGGTGGTAGCAAAGGTATAATCTCCATTCTGCTGTTACTTTCGTACATTTGTGAAGTCGAAGATACTTTAATTATTTAAAAAATTTTTACGTAACCAAAAATTCTGAAACTTTTTTCATTTACTAAGAGAGCTTATTCCTACCTATAAAAAATTATTCAGCTAATTTGATTTTTTTCGGACATTCCCCATTGTATGGACCTCAAAACTCCATTTGTAACCCCAGAAATCTCCATATCCTGGCCATGGGCAGCTCTAGCACCAAACTTTGTTACGGAATTGACATCAGCAAATCTGGCAACCCTAAATTGGGATGTGCGATGCGGGTACCTTGTATCGATATTCTGGATCGCAATGGATCGTAATCTATTGTATCGATCTATGGATCAATCCATTAAAATTGATACGATTTTTTGGATCGATCCAGTATCGAAGTAAATATTTTAGAAAAGTCGAATTATTAATCACACTTTATTATAAATGTGGTATTAAGTACCTTATGTACTTAACAATGTTTAATAAATTAATAAAATATTTGTAATTTTGGCAATATTTAAATTTTAAAGTACGCAAAAACAAAATTAAATGTTGCTGATTGTCCAAGAGAACAAAACGTTTTTAACGAGGTAAAATTGTGCTCAAAACTAAACAAAAACAATATAATTGTTATGACGAATTTGATGGTACATGGAAATATGATATGGCAACAAGTGATTAGAGAAATTTTTACATAAAAAATATGGATCTCGATCTGTTCGCCCGCTATACCTACTATTGTATTTTAAACAAAGGAAAAGTTCAAGTTCAAATATTCTCTAAGTAATTACTTTATATATACGATAATAAAACAATACGATTTTTTTCGATCCGATCCTCTATGTATGTTTATCGATCTGCCAAAGGATGGAATGCTATTATATCGATACAAAAATCTAATGGATCGTATCGCATTGTATCGATCCACGCAAGTATCGGATGGAACATCCCTACCCTAATTGTATAGATTAGTAATGTTAATTATCAGTAACATAATTTCTATCAAATTTTAATTCAATAATATTAACATATTTGAGATACTTACCAACATCTGGCAAGCAAGATACCTACATTAATGTTAGAGTGATGATAAAGCTTGCAAGATAAAAATGAATGTATGGCCCAAATGTCATTGAGACTTACTAGTGAGATTGTCTTGGGACTTAGACTTAGATTTTTTAAATACTTTAACAGGAATATTGATATCTTATTTTCTAGTTTGTGATATTACCTGTGTGAGAACAGTTGCATGATCTCCGATGCCAGGCAAAGGTTCCTCAGGGCCAACATTCAGCTCCATGTAGACCAGCTTATGAGAGAATGTACTGAATTCATTGCTAAAGCAAACTTTGTAGACACCTGAAAAAATAAATAGGTACCTAACATATAATGCTGTACTAAACAATACTAAACAATATAATGCTGGTCATAAAAAAAAATATAATAGGTCTTTACCTACGAAATTGATGATTTGTATGGAGAATTTTTCAAGAAGTTGCATTTTTCATACTAGTATTTTCTTTGTGCATTTAATAACCGTGAACTTATTTCATTTACGATAAACAAAAAAAATCTTTTAAGCTAAGTTACAATCACTTCAGTCACCCTTTTCTTGCTCACAAAAAAAGAATCACTAAAATAAGAAATTTATTTTTACTGATATTTCACTTTCATGGTCATAATATTGTTAAATATTTTAAATCATAGAAGTTAAGATTATTAATACAATTGTTATTATTTTCTCTGTATGTGACAAAATATCTAATACAGGGATGGCGAACCAATGGCACTCGTACCATTGATGGCATGCGACAAAATGCTTTGGGCACGTCACCGATCACAAAATTCACTACGCAACGACTTGATGGCACATCTATGACCTCATTTAACATTAACATTTAGAAAAATGGCACGTTGATACATAAAGGTTCGCCATCCCTGACCATTTCCAAATAAATCTCATCTGACAAAGTTACCTGTTAATTGTGCAGTAAACTGATGCGAATCATACTGCATTTTTTGTTGCTGATAAATGATTTGCCTATTTGGTCCTTCAATTTTAACATCCACATCGTATTGCCCGCCTGTTATTACCTGGAAAAAACGCCTTATCAGCGAGTCTAATGCAAGTAAAAAATACAATAGAATAGAGCAGTGTTTCCTTATTAGTGGTACGCGTACCCCCAGGGTAGGGCTGCCATCTCTAAAACCTGCTGCCCAGGACAGGAAGCGTAAAAACCCCGGACTTTGGAGCCTTGACCCCGGACATTGGATATTTTTAAATTCATTTTTAGCTTGGTTAAAAAATACATTTTACCCAATAGTTGACTGAAAAAAATGGAATTTTAAGCCTTTTTTCGCATTAAATAGTGTGTTTTACTGTTATGATGTAGAGCCAGGGTGTCCAACACAATTTTGTGGAGGACCAGGGTCCAGGTTTAGTAGTTTTGCAATTGTAGCAGGCCAAAATAAATGGCTAAATAGCCAGGGGCAGCCTGTAAAAAAATGGCCGCACAGCACGATTTTTAGTCAGTTTGTTTCACTAATCTTCTAATCTTGCTTGTTTATATTCGATCAAGAATCGAAGTTGTTTATAGTAAAAAAATGGGCCGCGCAGCGCGATTTTTTGTGGGGTGCGCGGTGCGCCAGTGCACGTAGAGAAGTGAGGCGCCCGGTGGTGCGTGCGCTGAATGAATATACCTAGTACTTTTTTGAGTTTGATCCAAAACCAGGACTTTAATTTTTTATAGTCTGGGTTTTACCCAGACTACAATCAGAACCCCGCCCAGACGCTCCCCGGACGCCCTCCAAACTAGGACAAATCCTGGAAAACCCGGACGGCAGCCCTTCCTCAGAGGTATGTAAGGTTGCATTAAGGAGAATCTCCTAAGATGTATATTTGCTTTATTTTTTTATTTATCATTCCTACAATAAGGGACCGTACGCGAATTTGAGGTCTTTCCTGGAATGGTATGTAAAAACTAATTGGGAACCACTGGAATAGAGCATACAAAAGGTTATGTATTGTAATTCTGTGGTATTGTAGGTACCTAATTATTCAAAGTAACGAAACATCAGGGTAAACGAGCGATAGATACTATTATAGTATAATATTATCTATAGTAGATTTTCAACAATACCTGATATTCTAAAGCTGCAGACGTATTCTTTTCTATTTCTTGATAAAAACATTCTACGGCACTATCAGGAAGTTCGAACGTAAGTTCCACGCTTTTCGAAAAAATACCATTAATTAATGACAAAAATATTGGTATTACTAAAGGCGTAACAATCATTTTTATTAATAGCTCTTATTTATCTGAAATTAAACTAAAAATTGTTCTTCAAAATACTCATCGATTGGACACTTGGACTGACAGATAGATAAGTTGACATTTTATTTTACACCACGTAATTGGCTGCATTCCAATTTACTATTTGTCGTTAGCGTAGCATTCCTGTCTTAAAATACCATCAGCAAATAAGAAACCATCCTGAGCCGTTCAGTTCAAAAACAGGCCTTAAACAGGACTGCTTAAGGCCTTAGAATTAACCTTTGAGGTCATAGCACAGAATTGATAATAGTACTAGCGTACAGAAGTTGCACTCCGCGAAATCATTTAAATAAATTGCGACTCTTGCTCCTACGCAATACGCAATAAAGTGCAAGTCGCACAGCGCTCCCATCGCTCCAAAACATGCACTTAGTAGTTGCCTCTCTTTCTATCGCGTAGGTCTTATCTTTTCTGTCGTATGAAATTTGTCCTCTCAAAGAACGCCGAGGGCTTCATACTCGCGCGCGGAGTGACAGAGCCCCGTGGGCTGATTTTGTAATTTTGTTGCAATCAACTCTGACAGAAATCGAATCGCAGTCACATTACTCACATTGCTGTATTAGTGAGAACCAAAATGTGACAAACTATCTTACTTAATGCAGCAATGTAACTGCGCTTTCAATCGATTTCAAGCGAGAATTGTTAGAACAGAGTTACGTAATCATGCCGATTGGATGGTGTGTGGCAGTGGGTGATCAATCGTATGATTTTCTTAACCGACTTCAAAAAAGGAGGTTCTTAATTCGATTGTATATATTTGTTTTAGTATCATTGTTCGGGCGTATCTTCGATATTTATAGACAGATTTTGATGATTTTTTTTCTTACTTTTTTCTTTTAACCGATTTCAAAAAAGGTAGGTTCTCAGTTTGACCTGTACCTGTATCCGCGATTATCTCACGTTTGGCCTAACCGATTTTAATGCGGTTTTTAGAAAAGTATTTGTTGAATTTAGGAGAAGGTTTTAGTATTTTAACCGACTTCAAAAAAAGAAGGTCCCGAGTTTGACCTGTATATGTATGTTTGTCCACGATTATCTCAAGTTTGGCTGAACCGATTTTGATGCGCTTACCAGAAAAGTATTTGTTACATTTAGGAGAAGGTTTTGGTATTTTAACCGACTTCAAAAAAGAAGGAGGTTCTCAATTGGATTGTATATATATTTTTTATCATTGTGCGCGTATTTTCGATATTTATAGACCGATTTTGATGTTTTTTTTTAATTACAAAGAATTTTCTTGCGACAATTTTTTTTTAAGTCGTTTCAGCAGTTTTCAATTCAAGTAATCCTGAAAATACTATGATTAACTACCTTTATAACTTTATTTATGAACCGAATTATATGATTTTTTGTTGGAAAATGAATAGATAGCGTGAATTTGGAAATTGTGTTATGGGCATTTTGAAAATATATAAAGTTAAAAAATATAACACGGTTAGAGACATACCACACAAAAGTTGAAAATAAATAAGCTTTTAAAAAAGAAATACCTCCTTCAAAAACCTTAAAATAAAAACAAAAACAGCTTTCAAATTAAATAACAATGATAAAACAAATATATACAATCGTATTAAGAACATCCTTCTTTTTTGAAGTCGGTTAATAAAATCATACGATCGATCGCCCACTGCTGATTGGACCGGTAGAATTGATCGTGTGTGGTGTGTATGGACGAACTGCAGATTGGACGATCGAATTGATGGTGTATGGCCTGCATAAGGCTCCTGTTGAGTAAGCCCAATAAAATAATATGATCAAGCATTTCTTGTCAATCATTTACATTGCATTACCAGTCCATCACCACACCACCACAGAAAACATAATAGTACAAGTACAGAAGATCCACTCCTCAAAGTCATTTAAATAAATAGCGACTCTATTACAGACACAATAAAGTGCAATTCAGGTCGCACACCGCTCCCTTCGCTACAGTTATATTCACCTACAAGTTACCTCTCTTTCTATCGCGTAGCTCTTATCTCTTCTAACGACATTAGGGTTTCTTCTTTTAAATAATAATGAAATAATAGCTTACAATACTTTATTACAAGTTATGTGTTTGTGAAATAAAATGTGTACTTAAATACAGTCAACGCCACATCACACTATACATACTGATTTGAGGCAATTTGCTTTCTTACGAAATCAAATTGTCATTAATAATTAAGTTTATTTCGAAAGTGCGATGCAATATGCCTTCATTTGGTTTAAATATCATAAATGTACGAACGAACGACGCGACAATACGCGAATGCGGTGCGTGAGTGAGTATCGAAATCGAATTGCTAACGTGCGTCCCAGCCGGCACGCGGCGGCCCTCTGAAATTAGTCCGTCCGGACGGACCCGCCGGCTACTTGTAGCTTCGTACCTAAAGCGCGGAGTGCGCCTAGCCTGACACCACTACCATTGGGGGGCGTAATCACGTGATACTTACATGCTTATCAAGCATCGCTTCCATCCTAGACGATCAAATGTGATTGACAAGTCGAAAAATTTACGTGCTTGACAAGCCATGCTTGACTGTTTAGGCCCTAAACAGTCAAGCATGGCTAATCTTTAGGGGGTACATTAGGTGTGGCAAACAAGCGAACCCAAAGCTTTGTCCAGACTTGTATCATCTTGACGATCAAAATCAGCCGTATCGTATCGTACAGATGCCGGGGGTCTGATTTTGTAACTTTGTTGCAATCAACTCTGACAGAAATCGTAATTACCTTGCTGCTTTAATAAGAAACAATGTGACAGCTATCTTATTTAAAACAGCAATGTAACTGCGCTTTCAATCGATTTCAATCGAGAATTGTTAGCAACAGAGTTACGTAGGCTGCGGTCCGCATAGCGATAAAATCGATATTATCGCGATAACAGCCGGTCCGTATGCACGTTAGCGCGTTTACAATATCTAGCGTGACGTCACTCATGACGTCATTACCAGCGCCATCTTGGGCTTACAGCGACCATGCCTCGGAGCGTAATCACTGTGAACGTTCTGTCAAAAGTTATAAGTGACTGTCAAACGAATCAGGTGTCAGAATTTTATTTCGTCAAAAAATCAAAAAATGAGAGAGTTCGTTATAGAAGGATCTTTTCCTCACTTCACAACAAAAGGATACAGCATTATATTGGTTAATATTTTGTTAATACTAATTTGGAGCTTATCCAAAAAGGTAGTTGATGTAAAAAGTTGAAAAAAAAAAGATGTTGGGTGCACACGACTCAATAATCAAACGTCATCATTATCATCGCTTTAGAGAGCAAAAATAGTATCTAGCAATTATTCCATCTTGTATTTGAGGTTAGAATAAAACGTTAGCGCGCTTACGAGCGGTTCGCATTCTATATAATGCTCTATCCTTTTGTTGTGAAGTGAGGAAAAGATCCTTCTATAACGAACTCTCTCATTTTTTGATTTTTTGACGAAATAAAATTCTGACACCTGATTCTTTTGACAGAACGTTCACAGTGATTACGCTCCGAGGCATGGTCGCTGTAAGCCCAAGATGGCGCTGGTAATGACGTCATGAGTGACGTCACGCTAGATATTGTAAACGCGCTAACGTGCATGCGGACCGGCTGTTATCGCGATAATATCGATATTATCGCTATGGGGACCGCAGCGTATAAGTTTAAAATGCGTGCATGTAGAAATGAGCGGTTTTCAATGACAGATTAAAAAAAAAGGAAACTATGAGTAGATGGCGTTGTGAAAAAGTATGATGTCAATGTCAATGTCAACTTGTCAACCTTGACATGACATGTCCAAAAATATCTGTGGCCACGTTCCGAATCACGCTTACAGCATTGTGAGCGCGCTAACACTCGGTCCGATTCATGCTTACAACACTCACGTAAGTTGAAGTGACGACATAATCATCATAGATGACGTCAGTTTGACCAACAACGCTTACAGTCCTTTGGTAGAATACGCTGAGCGTTGTTAGCACATGATATGATGTCATCGGTGACGTCACTTCAACTTACGTGAGCGTCGTAAGCATGTATCGGACTAGGCGTCAGCGCGCTCATAGTGCTGTTAGCGTGATTCAGAACGCGGCCTTAGAAATGTTCGCAAGTTTTTTGACATCATAACTTTTGATAGCGCCATCTAGTGAGGAAATTTGAACTATTTTTTTTTTCTTAAAAAAGCGCTCATTAAAAAGGCCACTGGCGCGAAATCTTTAGAATTTTTCTCTAATTACAAACTGATTGAATTGTGTGACTGTATAGTAATAGGAAAGAAATAATTTTAATCCTTTGCCGCTAATTTCAAAATATCAAAAATGCACAACGTTAATATTCAAGTTTTCACTTCTGCCGGCACTCCCGCTGCCGGACCGCCTAGAGCTTGACCATATAGAGTTGAAATTAAATAAAATGGAACTAAAAATTTTCAGTACTAAATGTACTCAGTGTTGCCAAATTATTCGTGATTTTGACGTATTTACATAGAAAGTGGCGCACTCAATTTATGTCAACTCTATAAGGTCAAGCTATAACTCTCTCGCTTTGACTCTGGCTTTGGTTTTTATGCCGTCAGTGCACTGTCCGTCCTTGTCATCGTGTTATGATATGACAAGGATGGATATAGTCTAGCTATCGCTCTGGCTAAAGCTTTGAGTTAGGGTCCCTGACGACTTGTTTGGTGCAGTGGTCAACATGCCGCCTACCACGCAAGAGGTCCCGGGTTCGATTCCCGGCCGGGTAGAAATTGAAATGATGAATTTTAATTTCTGTGACGGGTCTGGGTGTTACTATGTATAATAAGTATATATTTAAAAAGTATTTAAGTAGTATATCCGTTGTCTAGCACCCATATTACAAGCTTTGCTTAGTTTGGGGCTAGATGGCGCTGTGTGAAATTGTCCAAGCGTTTATTTATTTATTTGTTCTACTTGCTGTTTAGATCGCCGGCCAACAGGATCATTTTCAATCTATCGCATATTGGGACCAGACCAAATTAGCAAAACAGCCATTAGCTTGGTGTTATCAAATATAATCGTCTGGGTTGCGAAGAAGGAAACTTCTGGGAGATATGCCACCCTGAACATGGTCTCCGATTGCTAAAAATAAATCGATCGCATATTTATATAAATTGTGAACAGGGTCGAGGGTGGCATCATTACCTACCTGAACTATTTTTTGTGTTTTCATAACGATCGTTTAAGCACAGAATACATAATAGTACAAGTACAGAAGATCCACTCCTCAAAGTCATTTCAATAAATAGCGACTCTAGTCTTGACACAATAAAGTGCAATTCAGGTCGCACACCGCTCCCTTCGCTACAGTTATATTCACCTACAAGTTACCTCTCTTTCTATCGCGTAGCTCTTATCTCTTCTAACGACATTAGGGTTTCTTCTTTTAAATAATAATGAAATAATAGCTTACAATACTTTATTACAAGTTATGTGTTTGTGAAATAAAATGTGTACTTAAATACAGTCAACGTCACATCACACTATACATACTGATTTGAGGCAATTTGCTTTCTTACGAAATCCAATTGTCATTAATAATTAAGTTTATTTCGAAAGTGCGATGCAATATGCCTTCATTTGGGTTAAATATCATAAATGTACGAACGAACGACGCGACAATACGCGAATGCGGTGCGTGAGTGAGAATCGAAATCGAATTGCTAACGTGCGTCCCAGCCGGCACGCGGCGGCCCTCTGAAATTAGTCCGTCCGGACGGACCCGCCGGCTACTTGTAGCTTCGTACCTAAAGCGCGGAGTGCGCCTAGCCTGGTTTAAGGAACAAAGCTCACATATGTGAAATGTACTTAGATTGAAAATATGCGATAGATTGAAAATGAGCCTCTTGGCCGGCGGTCCATTGCCGAACAGCAAAGCAAAGAACGGAAACCGGTAGGTCTGGGGGGACCCTTAGGCGGTAGGGCCCCCGGAGTTCCAACCGATTTTTTTTTAACTAGATGTTACTAGGTAAGTGCTTCTTGTATTATTTGAGTCTTTTTACACCATGGTTTTTAGCCAGTGTTGTTCGTCAAGGGTGTTATGTATGTAAAACTGCTTGTCAATAATTTACATTGCATCGTCTTGTCAATCACATTTTGATCGTCTAAGCCCGGCCAAATACACGACGGAATCCTGATTCGGAATTTCGATAATGTATGAAAATTCCGTACGGAAAAATCCCGTATGTGTGTGGTCCATAGATTTGCCGTCTCTGTGTGGCCACTCTGACTACACGCATGGTAAATACTGTGATCCATCGCCGTACGTTAATTTTAACCAGGAGGTCAAGTCTGCTAATGTTTTCGTCCAAATCGTAGTTCAATGGTGTTCTAATGGTAATGCTTTTTGACACAGTTCTTGTTTCTTAAACCCAAATCTTAGACACAATATGTTTCCGTTTTGGGTTTAAGAAACACAATATGTTTCAGTTTTGGGTTTAAGAAACAAGAACTGTGTCAAAAAGCATTACCATTTAAACACCATTGAACTACGATTTTGACGAAAACATTAGCAGACTTGACCCCCATACCAGGGAAGGTAAAATATTGAACATTCCGTACAAATTACTTTCGAGTAAAGGTGCGGGCACATTTGTCTGACGCCACGTCTTAACACGTGTTAACACGCCGTCATGTGACATCGGTTTTCATAGTAAATGTATGCACTAGGTTCACACTTATCTTATAACACGTCGCTGACGCGACCAAATCCCATATCAGATTGCATCATATTGCGTGTTAACACGCTCGCTGCGGCAACAAAAAAACGTTAACTTTCCTATATCGATGTAACAGGTTCTTTAGATCCGTTACGGTGACTTGGCGGCTGTGCGTTATCGGGTCGAAAAGATCTGTTCGACCTGCTGTTGTTTTGATGAGATTATCTACGCAAATATGTTAATATTCATGTTTTTCTTTAATTTAATGTGTTTTTAATAAAACAATTAAGGTACAAATGGGATCGTAGCAGAATTGGTTGATAACATAATATTTTAGGCATATTTTAATCTATCGGATCCTTAAAACCCGATACCCGCACTAGATGTTCAAGATATCGATAGAAATTTAGGGATGTGAGCAATAAGAGACAAGCATTATCGATAATCAGTAATCATATTTATTGGGTGTTTGACACGTAATCATTATTATAACACTGCAAGCAAAGAGTTATTATACATGACGTTTTTAAAGGTAGCTTTAAAACACTGCTTGCACCCCGTCAGGTGCTTGTTGTGCTTATATGGGGCTGCTGAATCATTTAGGTAAATTGGGAATAGTTAAGATGAATCAATTCATTTGGCTGAATCAGACTAGTGAATAGCTTCAGTATAGTCAAAGTCAAAAATAGCTTTATTCAAATAAACTTAATTATTAAGTACTTTTGAATCGTCTATATTTTCCTAGTGAATAAAGATTACCCATTTCTGATAAAGGCTATCGATAACGACTGCATACGCGCGCAGCACTAGCAAATTTAGGTGGTAATTCAGTGCGGCTATCGGGTCATCGGATACCAGATCTATTCAACCCGATACCGCACCTAACGAAAATTATTTATTTGTGGTCGCTATCGGGTCGAACAGATCTGATGCAAGTTTTTTATATAAAATGGAAATATTTGACATCATAATCATAAAACAATATTTGTCTCTTTCCTACGTCTAAGGGAACTGAAGATATCTGTCCCGCACCAGCGGGAAGTCAAGCATTTTTTCTGCCGCACCGTAGGAAAGTTTTGCATCGGGTGCTTTCGACCCCATACCGCAGCGAACGTGTTGACACGTGTTGTTACGCGTGTGATGCTTTAGTAGGGTTGGAAGATGTTTTCGATATCGATAAATATACAGATATTTATCTATAATCTAATAAAATTACCATAGGCTCTAATTTTAAAGAAGAGTAATTTCGTATGAAGAGGTAGGGCATTTATTAAATTTTGTTTTTATTTTGTTTGATCGATATACAATACACTGAAAAAAGCTGCATAGTCAGAATTTATTTTTAAATAAGAATATATTTATTTTTTGACGATGTTGCAACCAAAAAACTGTTTTAAATCAAAGATCTTAATCCTATAAGCAAAACAATAGTCAACAGTGCCAATCTATCATGGGCAGTTTTTGAAATAGTTATTTAAGTGTAAAAATACCTAATGTTGATAATTTCCAATTTTTAAATAGCAAAAAATGACCCACTTATAATTTTTTAAACTTTTATTAATATTCTCAAAACTGAGAGCCTGAAACTTTTGACCGTATCATGTTAGTTACCTTCATGTTACACGACTCAAAATGTTACTTTTACGTAACTTTTGATAGTTAATAAAAAACACTTAAATATTTTCCAAAAAAAATAATAATCGTGAGACGGAATATACAGGGTGTTTGGTAAAAGCCTTATAAAGCCAAATATGGTGGATAGGGACCATCAAACTGAACAACTTTTACTATGGGATCAACTCTGAAATCGCGAAAAAAATAATCAGCTGTTTCATACATTTTGATATTTTCGTAATTAATTTTTGTATGAAACAGCAGTTTTTTTTTCGGGATTTCAGAGTTGGTCCCATAGTAAAAGTTGTTTAGTTTGATGGTCCCTATCCACCATATTCGGCTTTATAAGGCTATTAACAAACACCCTGTATATGGAATTACCGCTAAGATATTTTTTTCCAATTCAGGCAGTCAGCCACGAAGCAATCGAACACATCGACTATTGACGTTTCACTACAATGTACGTAAGGTGGCATAAGACTAGTGTAAACCTAACGCAGCATCGCATCATATGGCATGTTAACACGTCAGCTAAGTGTGCACCTACCGCTGACGCGTCGCGTCACATGGGAAGGCGTGTTAATAGTGTGAACCTTACGTGTCATCACGTGGCGTGGCGTGTCATCACATAAGACAGATGTGCCCGCACCTTTAAGCGAATCTGCCCTTTAGGACACTTTGTTCGCTTTAACGAACAAAAGGCTTTATAGTTATTCAGAAGAGCGCGCCGATCGCGAATCTGCCGAACAACGCGGGAGGAGGGCTCCCAACATACTGGATTTTGTCATGACCACACTAAACCACTTACTTAAGTACCACTACGACTACTTAATTACAAACAATATTTCATTTATGATCCAAATCAAGCAGCCCTAAATGTGCCTGCACTAATTTATTGAGCCTAGTAAGGTTTGGTTCGGGAGGAGCGTGAAGGAAGTATCTATTCAACAAAATAACCAAGAACAGTAAAACAATATTTTATTCAAAATTTAAGACGGTAAATACAATTGGAAAATAGTCACATTTTCACTTAAAAGTTAACAATGGATCGCTTAACAGTATAGTAAAAAAGCCATAATTCCAACAAAGAAATACTGTGAATAATTATGTCTAAAATGTATGCTTAAGTGCAGAGGGACTAAAGATGGCGTCTATAAAATGCAGACAATACTTTGTTTTTATCTAATGAGAGTTTAGAAGGCGAGGCCGGCGTCCGCGTACGTGGTGAATATCTTCTCGATGGAGTTGGCGTACGCCGCTGTTCTCAGATCTAAGCCCAGGTTGTGCTTTATGGCAGTCTTCATGATGGCCTGTTGACAAAACAAATCAAATGTTAATAAGTTGATGATAATAGAAATACGTAATTTTCGTTTTTACGAAATAGAAGCGATAAATGCGAAATTCACGTAATTTATGCGATAAATACGAAATATAATATTTTGTGTATTTAATACTTTTTCGACGAAATTTCGAAGTTTTTTGAATTTTTAAACGAAATAAACTCGTGAATTTTCTAATATAACGAGCCTCACGCACGTTGCGAACGCGCACCGTCCGCGTTCATAACCTTATTAGGTATTTATGACCTTATGGACCTTTATTTTGGTCAATGTGGTTCAGCAAGAAACTCCTGTCATACAAATTTTACTTGCATCAAAATGTTGCTACCTGAGGTTCGCGAATGCAGCTATACAAAGTCTTCATAGCCCAGTCAACAGTTTAGATGCTGAAAGATATATCAGTATCTACAATTCGTCATAAATGACCGAAGGCAAAGGCTTAAGCAAGAAAATATAGGGACAACCACGATAATAAATATTTTGTTATTTTAATGATTATGGTAATAAATACGTATTTTTAAATATTTTTCGTTTTTTTATGCGAATAAATGCGAAATTTTGGATTTTTATTTATGCGAAATTTCAGTTTTTTAGTTGCAAAATATGCGTAACCCTAATGATAATGTAATCAACGGGGAGTGGTTTAGCGCCTAGCCCTGCCCTTGCGGAGGTTAAGCAACTTTCGCAAGGGTGACCAAACGGGTGTCTTGAGCTTCTCCGTGCTTCGGAAGTAACACCCACTAATCCGCATTGGGCCTGCGTGGTGGGTTATTGATGGCCCATCCACCTTATCCACCCACAGTCCTGTACCTCAGCAGTGGGCGACATTAAAAATAGCTGATGTCGATCTAATTAAGTAATTTTCTATGTGAACATTGAACAGATTGATCTACCATTAAATTTTTTGTGACTTTTGTCGTCACAAAAGTTGAATTGAATGTCTACATTGAATGTCTTCAATGTAGGTAGGTATTTATGTTGACGTCTTAAGTATTATGTGGTAATAGTATACTGAGAAAAAAATAAACAATCTCAACACAAATCGTAACGTAAAGATACGACAATGTTCAAAATTGTCTAGACAAAATGTCACATTTCATTTGTAAATGCGATAACGAACTGCTTCTAGTAAAAAGAAGGGCCTTGACACTTCAAAACACTTTGGTTACCGAAATCTAATGTCACCGTGTGTTCACACAGCACCCCGTTTTACAGGACCATTTTTAACGGATCCGTCGCTCCTGGATACAGTAACAAAATCGCATCGGATTGTGTGTTTACTGGATCCGGAATACTGTGTTGTGTTATATAGAATACGTTCGGCGATAGCGTATGTAGTAGTATGAACACGCTCATACTACTATAGTCCGTTCGCTAAGATAGTGTCGGTACACCCGCAATAGGGTGGGCCGATTTTAATAATTTTTCGAATTTTGCATCACAAGACCCCTCAAAAGTTGCGTAATGCGACGTAGATTGTAGGAAAAATAATTTAAAAAAATAAGATAATTACTTTGAGCCCTCTACTAGCGATTTAATTTTTTAAAATACCTGATTTCGTGTATTTCAGACTTAAGACTTTAAATGACTCCTCAAAAGTTTCACAATGAGACGTAGGTTGTAGAAAAAATAATTAAAAATTGTAGATAGCAATCGAATTTTGTAAAAAATAAGTAAACAAAATTCGATTTTTCGAATCGGTTTTGATAAAATTCCTGGTTCAAAGTGATTCTTAATTTTTTAATTATTTTTTCTAAAACGTACGTCGCATTACGCAACTTTCGAGGGGTCTTTTAATGCAAAATTTTTAAGTCTGATATACACGGAATACAGGTATTTTATAAAAATTCAAACGCTAGTAGAGGGCTAAAAGTGATAATCATAATTTTTCATATTATTTTTCCTATAACCTACGTCGCATTACGCAACTTTAGAGGAACCTTGTGAAGCAAAATTCAAAAAATGATTAAAAATCGCCCCACCCTAACCCGCAAGCACTTGTGTTCAGAGACAGGAATACCGGTCCGGTAACAAACACAACCTTTCACTACGGCACTTCTATGTAAACTGCCAAAATCCAAATTCACTCAGTGTTGCCAACAAGATATTTTTAATTCCGCTAAGCAAGTCGGTATTTTCCGTCAAAAATCCGTCATAATTATAATTTTCTCCGTCATTAAATAAAATACTCGGTAAAATTGTACTGGCCTGGCCAGTTGGCCGTTGGCCACTTAACTGCGAACCTGCGACGAGCTTTGTTCAGTGTTGCCAACAATATATATTCAATTCCGCTAAGCAAGTTGGTATTTTCCATCAAAAATGTGTTAAAAATGTTAAAATGATATATTTCTCTATCAATGTAATCCGTCAAATAAAATACTGATTACTTCATTGGTATCATTGTACATGTAGCATGCCTTTTTTTGCAGGCTAAAATATTTTTTTAAGGTTAAACATTACAATATTATCTTAATCAAATCGCAAATATGTAAAAAATAGTTTAATTTTAGTAAGAACTAATCCCGTCAATAAATCCGTCAGCCGTCAAAATATATTTTCTCTCGTTAGTGCCTGACCCTAATCCGTTAAATCTGACGGGAAATCCGTTAAGTTGGCAACACTGAATTCACTTGCGGGTGTATGCCGGCCGCACGCGGTATCCCTATGTTTATGCGGCGGCATCCTTTGACAAGAAGCGACACGTGCAAAGGCGGCGCGATAAAAGGGCGACACTATCTAAGGAAACGGACTTTACATACGCTATCGCCGAACGTATACGACCTGTAAAACAGACCTGTAATACGGATCGGTACTTTTTTTGGATCCGATATACTATGTTGTGTGTGAACACGCTAAAATACAACTATGTACGATGGGCAACAATGTCGCTTAACCACTCCTAAGGTTAAAATCGCTTGCACGCCGCGCCGTCACATCACGTTTAGTTCGTGCAGGGGCGATACGCGCGCACACTAATTTTGTTGCTAACTGGTTAAGCGACGCTGTTGCCCATAGTACATTCGTCATCGCCGAAGAAAAACGTTTAACTCACCCTAGCAGACCTCTCCATAGTGTAGTCCAGACCGGAGTGTACAATATCTTTTTCTGAGGCACCAGAGATCCTCTTCTGGAACGATTCTGAGGGTGTGACTGGAATGCGCCCTCCGACACGACCGAAGCGCCTCTCAAGTGATTCTTGTACGGATTCTGAAATGAAACACGGTGATATGATTTTTCATATTAACTGACAAATATTAATGAGGTCCTAATTAAAAGGGAATTATTAAATTGGGTGACTGGAAATAATTAAAGGCGACTGTTAATGGGATACTAAAATACTAAATTTTTTGGGCGACAAAATAACTAAACGGGTGACAAACAGTGGATTACAAAAATACTTAAAACGAGCGACTACATGTGGGTGATAAATAATTTAAATTAGCAGTGAAGCAGCCCAACATGGTATATTTTTAACACGTTTTAGTAGGTTGCTTTCTCGTTTGTTTGTTTTTTGTCATCTTGGTTAGGATAATAGTCACCATTTTTAAATAAAATATATGCCAAATATTAAATGTTTTGTGTGCTCTAAGATTCTCGCCCAAATAGTAATTTGATCGCCCGTTCTGAATAACTAGTTACTTAATTTGTATTTTAAAGACACCCATTTTCAATATCTTTAGTCGCCCTCGGTCCGTCGGTCGCCCACTTAGTATTTCAGTACGCTAAATTCAGTATTTTTGATAGGTACTCAAAATCTCAGACCAAATAAAAAAGTAAAGACGGAGTCTTCCGACAAAGCGGTGAAGCCAGTAAAACTACGCCTTGGCTGTGTACATACACAGTTTACGCACACATATGCAACGAAACTACGCCTTGGCTTTCGTTTGTCATTGGGCAAACCCTGCCGCCCGGCCCCCGCCCGCCCTCTAGTACGCACACATGTACCATCAAAAACCGGCTTCACTTATTTGTTCGCAACCACTGCGCAACGCTCCATCTTCCTTTTTTATTTGATCGGCACCCTGATTATCTAAAAAGAAACTATTTAGCGACCGGTTTCATTCCACATACATTGCTACTTTTCTTTGGTATGTTTTTTTTAATCCAAATAGAAAGTAGCAATGGATTACTATCATCTATGAATTGCAACCGGTCGCTAGGTGGTTTCTGATTAGATAATCAGCCCGCTGAGCTCAAAATGGGAATTTATTGTTACCCGATTAAATACTACCCTACCCCTAATTAAACAAACCTAATTTTTATTTCAGGGCCAGAATCACAATTTCCGTACAAAGTTTCAAGTATTTGAAAGATAAAAATTGAACCAAAAGATGGTGTTATCTGAAAGCCTTGAACAAACAAACAGGCCTTGAATATAAAAAAACTGACCCTTACATAACTCGAAAATAGATAAGTAAGTATTTGTTTTCATTTCGCCTTATATTACATCATGTTATCAATATTGCATTCAGATAATGGTTTGATGCAATATAGACGTACCCACTTGATGTCACAATCAATGTTTACAAGTGAGATGGTTCTGTTTCATTAGTAATGTTATTTGCAAGTAATATGTATGTTAATACCTGAACATATTATACACATAATACAAATGAATCAGCCGAGAACACATTGTTTATCGGTCAATATTGTATCCATTGAATGCAGACGGACAGACAAACAAGTAAAATTCGAATAATATTTGTTTTGACTTCTATTGTTCAGATACAGACACTTTATTATATTTTTTGCTAAATAACTACACACAAACAGTTACAATTTTACACTTCCTTCATTTTCGCGCGTACTATTATTGAATAAAATTATTTTTCACTTTATATTATTAATTCAGGTGTTGATTAAGATTTAGATTAGATTTATTGTTTTTTAAATTTCCCGACGTTTCGGCACTTTTCCAGCCGCCCCGTGGCGTGGTCATAAGTTTTCATAAAATATATACGGGGTCATTTTGTATTCACCATCCAAATTTTGAGGATGTGTTCAGTCCATGAAACTGAACAATTTATTAAAAGGAACACAGGGCCAAATATGTAAAAAATAGTATATCCATACAAATCAAAGAGATCACGTGATCAACTTAGTATGGGATGACTAAAATTTTGGGGCGAAATTCGACACATTTTTCTTGGCGGTGACACTACCAGCGTTGATGTACAGGTCGGGGATGACCAGGATATTGCAGTAACGTTTATAATACACACAACAATCTAGGATGAAACTCACCCAACAAATGGTAGTTAGATTCGCGCTCATACTTGAAGGTGAGGCGGCCGTAGGAGACGTGGTTCAAGTTCTTGAGCCACTCGAAGAAGGAGACGGTGACACCACCAGCGTTGATGTACAGGTCGGGGATGACCAGGATGTTGCGTTCGATCAGGATCGTGTCGGCGGCGGGCGTCGTGGGCCCGTTGGCAGCTTCCGCAATGATCTGGTGAATTGGGATGATGACTAATGAATAAAATAACGAAATACCAATAAAAATCGTAAACAAATTAAACTTTAGGCCGGGTTTTCACCTGCAAGAAAAGTTCTGCAAGAAGTGTCCCACAGCCTGTCAGACAGTAGCTTACAAGTGTTAACTAATAGCACAGAATACATAATAGTACAAGTACAGAAGCCGCAATCCGCAACATCATTTAATTAAATAGCGACTCTTGCTCCGACGCAATAAGGCGCAATTCAGATCGCACACCGCTACAGCTGCTACAGTTATATTCACCTAGAAGTTTTCTCTCTTTCTATCACGTAGCTCTCATCTCTTCTGACGTCGTTAGGGTTGTCGGCTTTTAAATAAACTGCGTAGCATTATATCACAAAAGGAAAGCGATTTTACGTAGGTGCTATGATTAAAGAAAATCTTACAATAATATTTGAACATTACTATAATCACAGATTACATAATACTATAGTACAGATACCTCATCCCATACTAAAGAAATGGCCATCGTAAGGCGACTATCAGGGCGATTAAAAATGTTTTTCTTGTAGAATTCTAGATGGCGCCGCTATCGTCGCAGCATGCTTAGCATAGATAGCAACAAACATTACTGAATTTTCAAAGAAAGTACAAATTATTGCTGATAGGTGTCGCTCAGTTTTTATTGAAATTTGTATAAAAAACCCTTCATTTTACTGTTTCATTGCAATTTTGCATTAGGTGATTTTTTTAAGAAGCAATTTAAAAGTTTCATGACTTTTTTTTTATGTATTTGAATATTACAAAAACAAATCGAAGCAGGTACCGCCAACTAGTGAGGTAAATTTAAACTAATTCCACTTTAGTTTAAATTCACCTTACTAGATGGCGGTACCTGCTAACTAAGCCACATCTGATGTACTAAATGGGACCCCATGCTATAATGCTTAAGTAATAATCTAACTAGGTACCTACTTACCTACCTAGGTAGACGTAAATATGGGGGACATAAAAATATTAAAAGTCAACTATTGGTACCTAGTTAGATAGGTAGGTACTTATTATCCCCGTCAATTGGTAATGCGATGGAACCTTGTCACATTAACAACCACGTTGACGTGATACGCAACTAAAAATGTCATGAAATAAAAAAATTCTAATACTAATAGGTAGGTAATCTAATATAGAAATTATTGAATTATTATTTTCAATAAGATAGGGTTTCGTTTTTGAGCTTAAAATCATGGCCGCTAGGCGCATTACCAACTGACGGGGATTGTAGTTGTTTATCGTTACTTGTCCTATTTAGTTATTTAGTAAACAGTTCTTGTTTCTTGTGTCATACCTACAACACCTTTTACAAATTATGCTTTCTTACGAAATCAAATTATCATTAATAATTTATTTCGTATGTAGGTAAGCAAGTAGGTACACACGACGGCACCTCAGACTATACATGTTGATCTTGTCTTGAAACCGCCTTTATACCCTACGTAATAAAAGCTGTTTTTGCAGTTTAATATTATATAACACACAAATTATAATTTCAATAACAACACAATTTTTCATTTGTTTTTTTTACTTTGACACCCATCCACTGGTTTCGGCATTTCGAGGAGTAAGGTGGAGTAAGCGCGGAAAACGTGCGGTGCGAGCGCTCTGGCGGGCGTGCGGCCCTTTGCCAGTTGTATCGTGGACGATACGCCGAGCGGTAGGTATATAACGCGTGGCCTTGAGCGAGTGACGGACGCCTGCTAATAGCACAGAATAGATATAAGTACTACCGTACAGAAAGGAAACTCTCCGCTCCTCCCCACTATCAATTACCTCACCCCACCGGCGCCCACCGCGCGAGTTCCGTGTGCCGACCCGTGTGCTCATTCAATAGCTCGCACACAGTTGCACGTGTGCAAAAACGACACTGTGTCGCATCTGTGTAATAGGTAGTTGAAACGCGACGCTTGTATGGAGTGCCCGGGGTGTGCCGTGTGCTAATAGCAAATGCACTGGCGACAGTTTGTCACGCGTTCACAAGCTACTGTGTGACAGGCTGTCAGTGTAAGTTCTGGCAGAAGTTCTTGCAGGTGTATTCGCGGCCTTAGAGTAGCTTGTATACCTCTTGCATATTATTTGTTTTATGACCCTTCAAAGTTGGGTAGACAAAGTCCATTTAAAAAGTATAAAATTTATTAAAATAAATAATACCTTTAATTAGTCCGTAAAATGTATAGCAAATTTGTCTAAGAAACCATTTTGTTAAACACAATATTTAATATAGCTGCCGAACAATAATTTTCAAATGCACACAAAAGTCCATTTGTGTGCATTTCAAAATGTGATATCTCGGGCAGTTTTCATGCTAGCGAAATAATTCTTTGACATACTACTTTGATTAAGATGCGATAGACTTTCATTTTTTGAGAATGGTGAGGCAAATGACAGGCGCGATGGGACATGTCCTTTGAAGCCCGGCAAACTTGCCGAGTATCGGAGCGTTAGCCGGTACGGCCCCTGACCCAATTTTACTTCAGATGTTGATAGTAGTACTCAAACAAGCAAATGCAAGGAGTTCTGTAAATATTATTCAATGTACATACACGCCATTTTAATCTGTATTTGCAGCAATGTTAGGTAAATATTACCTTAGCCTGTATTTTGTGGGCGTTTTCCTTGTGGATGACCTGTTCGACGGCGGCGGGGACGAGGATGTCGCATTTCTCATACAGCATGTTCTCGCCTTCGTAGGGCTTCGCCCCGGGGAATCCGACGATCGTGCCGTTGTCTATCCTGTAGTCTTCCAGAGCCTGGGAAAATAGATTTTATTTGTAAATTAAAAGTTATTAAGCCTCTTCATTCTAAAACGTGGAGATAGGTACTCGTATTTAGCTTATTTGAAACACTGCGATTTCAATCTCCCTTTTGACGAAAAATGTGACAGCATTAATTTTAAGTTTCGTCTTATTAATATAAGAGGTTTTTCTTTAACGGTCGATAATAGAAAAACATGGTACAGGGGTTAATTTTTTATAAAGAAAACGTAAACTTGAAGCCATAAAAAATATATACGACAAGCTAAAAAGAATCTCTAGTTGCTACAAATATTAAATTGCAAAAACCTCACCACCAAAAGTGCTTGCATAGGTTCATATTTTTGGCGTAAATAATAGCGGAAACGTATTGAAATCTATATCAAAATACACTTTCACGTACTGTGAAGTTTCTTCAATTACTTTTATTCAAAAAGATATTTGTGATAATGATAATGATGAAAAAACTCATTCATCACTCAAGACTTTATACGGATTACAGTGGGTATATATTGATTCCGGTGTTATTTGAGAATTGTTTTGTTTGAATTTATTGGTTTTTTGATTTCCCGGTGCCGCCGTGTCCCCGTCCAAAGGTGGAATGGTGTCAAACCTTTCCAGGGGCCGTGGTCACGGGGAGGTCGCGGATGTCTAAACGCGCTGTAATCCGCGAAGAGTTTTATTTAAAAAATACCTCAAAAAAATAATAAAATTAAAGTGTATTTTCATCCGAAATTTATCAAATTTATCTTCGCTGCCATTGGTTTAGAAAAAGGTGGGTAAGATTACTTTGACGTAGAAGTAAGATAAAGTCAGAATAAAGTGAATTCATTTTGATATTACGATGAATTGTTTCCGCTGTTATTGTTTGTGAAAGAATTTTATTCTACCTATTTTCAACCTGCCTGTATATCTAGGTATAATTTAAATGATATGATAAAGTCGAATCGGTAAGATAGTATCTGTCATCAAGTCAAAAGATATAAATGTTGCTAAGGCGCCAACTCAACATAACAACTCCCAACTTGTTACAAAGATATTTCAAGTGAATTCTTATTTAGAACTAAAGTTTAATTAACATTTAATATTTCTTATTTAAATACAGATGAGTACTTCACCTGCACTCCAATAATAATTATTGTTTGATCGTTCTGAATAACATTTTATAGTTACATTGGAAAAACAGATAAGAAATAATAATATAAAAGCCAAGGTCAGATTAAGTCATATTTGACCGAATTATAAAAGCGATATGTCACGAAAATTCGACTCGATTTTTTTCTAGTATATTATTTAACTAGCCACCCGCCCTCGCTTCCTACTTTTTTTTGCTAATTGCAACCATATAACAACACCCAATAAGAAAACCAATACCTCCCGGTCGTCACCTCCATTCGCTCCCAAAGTCTGTTTAGTATATAAGAGTACGCGCGCGTTATCGCTCGGCTTATATGTAGAAACGAATCGAAGTTTACAAGTTTAATAGTGCGTGCGACGCGATTAAAAAAAAAATTGCGGACGAGGACTATGCCACGCCCCATATTAAAACTTTCAAATCCTTTACATCAAAATATATCTAAGTGGTTGTTTACTATTCTGAATAGCAGCGCCTAAATAAAATCCATGAAATTTTTTGATAACTAAGTACTTCAAAAGCACACCTCCTTGCATACCTATAGCACAGTTTAACAATCCTTATATTATCATTTTTGTAGATAACATTTAGTCCTAATCTTATTAAAATCGTCATAGCAACTATGACGTCAGATTACCTATTTCTATGTCAAGCTCTTATTAAAAAAAAGGTAAGTACTTAATTATGATCTGATAAGTTTGACAACGATAAAAATTATATCTTTGTGGCAATAATTTCACATTTGTTATCGTAGTTAAGAATTTGTTTGTTAGAAAGATTTTATCTTTACGTTACTATAAAAAAGAGATATGGCGATAAAAAGATATCTGGTTTCTATAAAGAAACAAATATAAGGTTTTTAAGTATGTTGCAGCTGATCATAAAAAATACCCTCTGGGTTTCAGCTCCCGCATAATAACGAACACTTACGCGGACGAGTTAGCGTCACGAGTGCAGGCCCACGTTACCGAAAGACTGGCCTATGACCAACTATAACTAATCAAAGAAATTATATCTAAATGTGTCACCTTAGGGTCGATGCCGTCAGGGTTGTGGATGGAGCCGTCATCTCGATGACGCCGATGCAGGTGGCGCCCGCGCAGACGAGGTAGCGGCACGAGTGCAGGCCCACGTTACCGAAAGATTGGCCTATGAGGATCTCTAACTAACCAAAGAAATTGTATCTAAATGTGTCACCTTAGGGTCGATGCCGTCAGGGCTGTAGATGGAGCCGTCATGCTCGATGACGCCGACGCAGGTGGCGCCCGCGCGGACGAGGTAGCGGCACGTGTGCAGGCCCACGTTACCGAAACCTTGGACTATGATGGTCTATCTAACTAACCAAATAAATTGTATCTAAATGTGTCATCTTAGGGTCTATGCCGTCAGGGTTGTGGATGGAGCCATCATCTCGATGACGCCGATGCAGCTGATACCCGCGCAGACGAGGTAGCGGCACGAGTGCAGGCCCACGTTACCAAAAGATTGGCCTGTGAGGGTCTCTTACTAGCCAAAGAAATTGTAACTAATGGCCGAATACTCAAACGCTAATTAACCTTGAGGGCTCTCAAACGTCGTCCTGTCGCATTAAATGTCAAAGATATGATAAAGACAGTATGCTGTTTGAGAGCTGCTCAAAGTTAAGAAGCGTTTGAGTATTCGGCCATAAATGTGTCACCTTAGGGTCGATGCCATCAGGGTTGTGGATGGAGCCGTCATGCACGATGACGCCGACGCAGTGAGGTAGCGGCACGTGTGCAGGCCTAAGTTACCGAAAGGTTGGCCTATGAGGATCTCTAACTAACCAAAGAAATTGTATCTAAATGTCTCACCTTAGGGTCAATACCGTCAGGGTTGTGGATGGAACCGTCATGCTCGATGACGCCGACGCAGGTGGCGCCCGCGCGGACGAGGTAGCGGCACGTGTGCAGGCCCACGTTACCGAAACCTTGGACTATGATGGTCTATCTAACTAACCAAATAAATTGTATCTAAATGTGTCATCTTAGGGTCTATGCCGTCAGGGTTGTGGATGGAGCCATCATCTCTATGACGCCGATGCAGCTGATACCCGCGCAGACGAGGTAGCGGCACGAGTGCAGGCCCACGTTACCAAAAGATTGGCCTGTGAGGGTCTCTTACTAGCCAAAGAAATTGTAACTAATGGCCGAATACTCAAACGCTAATTAACCTTGAGGGCTCTCAAACGTCGTCCTGTCGCATTAAATGTCAAAGATATGACAAAGACAGCATGCTGTTTGAGAGCTGCTCAAAGTTAAGAAGCGTTTGAGTATTCGGCCATAAATGTGTCACCTTAGGGTCGATGCCATCAGGGTTGTGGATGGAGCCGTCATGCTCGATGACGCCGACGCAGTGAGGTAGCGACACGTGTGCAGGCCTAAGTTACCGAAAGGTTGGCCTATGAGGATCTCTAACTAACCAAAGAAATTGTATCTAAATGTCTCACCTTAGGGTCAATGCCGTCAGGGTTGTGGATGGAGCCGTCATGCTCGATGACGCCGACGCAGGTGGCGCCCGCGCGGACGAGGTAGCGGCACGTGTGCAGGCCCACGTTACCGAAACCTTGGACTATGAAGGTCTTGCCGCCCCAGCCGGGGGTTGTGCCTGAAAACAAGAAATTGTTGTAAACATCCGAAAAGGCACAGTCACAAAATATAAGGAACAAATCGCAGTCTTCCGTGCACGCACACATATACATTCCGCACAGGCAATCTTAGGCCAACCAAGACTATATTCAGTACTGTAGCTGTTACCAAGGAGTTTCTAGCGTATCAAAACAAATGACAGTAGCATTTTCGAAAACGGCCAGAGCGGACTTTCTACTATTTTAGTTAAAAAGTGTTTTGTCTTTTTCTTTCGTATTATGAATTGAGTTTGAACAAAGAAGACAAAACACATTTTAACTAAAATAGGTTTATTAAGCATTTTTTTTATGGATAAACCGAATAGACTTTTTGTTTCGTGGTACAACGGCCAAACTTAAAGGCTGCTTTGATTATTACTCAGACCTACTGAGCCAGACAAAATAATAATCCATCACCGCCACCGCGATATCGATGACAATATATTGGGTCCACATAGTGTGAAAGCTGAATCCATACACGAAACAAATGTTCAATGTGTCCATTCATTATCCACTTGTCTGTGTGTATTTTGTAGCGAATAACTTTTGTTTTGAAAATGCATAATGATTATTGCGTATATCGTATTCTGTTTACTGACGTATCGCCTACAACAGTTGTAGCAATTATATTTTATTAGAACCCTGACCAACAATTTTTGTCTACCTACATCTATCAAAAATGTCACTTTTGATAGATAAACAAAAAGGTTTGTCTACGTCAGGCTGTCATTTTTGACATTTTTTGACGCACACAAAACCTCTCAAGCTCATCATGCTACAGGGGCTGGTATATTTACTTCGGTGAAAATGTGCTATAAACAGGGGCCGTACCGGCTAACGAATCGAACTTCGGAAAATTTGCCGATTTTCAAATTAAAAAAGATAAATGTCATGAATTAGGGTTTGCCATTTTGGCACCATTGGGGCTCGATTTATCTGTTTTAATTTGAAACCCGGCAGACTTTTCGAAGTTCGATTCGTTAGCCGGTACGGCCCCAGCTCTGTTATAATGTAAAAACGTAAAATATTACGTACCAACCGGCAACCCATATCTGTTTAACTTTACTTTATCAAGAAGGTTATTTATCTTGTCCATCACGAAGTGTCGTGTTTTTCACACCATTAACGTTTTTGCTTTGTTGCTATTTACGCAATATTATGTAGTGTAGTCTATGACAGATGTTGTACTATACGCTTTGGAAAATGTAATGTTAGCAAAATGTCTTTGATTCTTTTTCACGAGAAACAAAAAGTAACTTATTTATTACCCTTAATAACTCAAAAAAGATATTGCGATTGGTAAAGAGTAAGGAAGGGCTATTAGTGATTGATCTAAACATTTCATAATTAAAGGCAGATTATGCAGATCTTATCTTCATATACCATCAATGTACACTACCATATTCTGGGAAATAAATGATTATGATTATAAAGTAGTAGGTATATACCATAATCAATTAAATTTAATAGTTACTGAAAATTGTATTGATATATTGCTACCTACGCATCCGTTATTTCAGTTAAGTGTCTTCCTGCAAAACAATTGGAAAAACAATAGTACTGTCGCACAATGGAAGTAATAATTTATGATTATAAAGCTTTTTTTTAAGTTTGCCGCTGACACGTATAGACGCGCATACTACGACCGCCAAACTTTGAGCGCACCAACGAAATAAGAACTAAGGAAGCCTAACTCCTAACAAATATTGCTTAAAAAATGGCACCTTCGCATATTCTGTAACACAAAAAGGTCGCAAACTCAACAATGAACTAGTAAAAACATACCTTATTACAACGTTCGCATAATCGGTATTAGGTTGTATTCTAACGCATATCACGTTTTCTATTGGCTGGGGTTTGAACGCAGATCAAACATGATTGGATATTTGGCTCGCGCCGTGTGACTCATTGGGCCGTTGTCGTGCCTTTGTCATTGAAGCGAGGACGGTGTAATGTAGAATGCAGTCAGTACACCTAACCTGCTAAGATCACTACGGCCCGGCGCGGCGCGGTGGGCGGCATCATAAAATTGTTTTATGAAATTAGTACATTATTATATGTTAGATATAATGTTTGTTTTATTATGTAGACAGACGACTTGGTAAAGATCGCTCGAATACGCTGAATGTAAGTCGTCTGCAACTAGTCGCTCTGGAAAAATAAAAGAGACATAATGTCAGGAGTGGACGTCTTTCGGCTGTGATGATTATATTGTTATTTTATTTTATGAAAATAATAAAATGATGATGTTGATGAATGATGATCATATTAATTGGTAAGACACTTGATTTCAAGAAGGACTAAAATTAGGTAAGGTATTGAAATAAAATAGGTATGCTTAATAAAAGAGAATGTATTATGTAGAGTTTTTTTTTTCATAACATGTCAGTACATAATGTGGATAATTATCACATTGACAAAAGCAACGCCTCAATACGTCTTTTAGAGGTGTGACTGATAAAGAAAAACGTATTAATACGTTGCTTTATTTTTATTTTTCACATAAAAAAGCATGCTTTAATTGGCAGTACAATATTCTTATAGCGACATCTCTTTAACCGACTTCAAAAGAGGAGGAGGTTCTCAGTTTGACGGAATATATTTTTTTATAGCAGCGTATTCCACCAAGTCAAAATTTATTCTTGCCAAAAATCTTTTTCAAATGCAGACTATTTTAATATGCTTATTGACCGGTGCGCGAATACCTAAGCTAGCAATATGGGAGACGGTGGATTGGAAGAGGTGGATCAACTCCGTAGCCAGCGCGTTCGCCAGATTTGACACCCCTTGAGTTTTATTTGTGAGGTCATGTTAACAGTTGATGTTTAAAAACATTTGTGAGAGTGAAGCCGTAATGCGTTTGCAAATAATAGCCACTTTTGTACTTATTAAGTTGAATACAGGTGTGCTGCAAAGTGTTCGAGACAATCTAGTGCACAGTTGCTGGGCATGTATTGCTATTGGTGGTGGAAATATGGAGTAGCATCTTCGCAGCAGATCTCACATTGGGGTTCCAGCAGAACGATCCGCGAATCAAACTCTATATTAAAAAAAAACCCGGTCAAGAGCGAGTCGGACTCGCGCACCGAGGGTTCCGTAATATCATAAATATATTTGGATATGTTATTTTAGGACAGTCTTTAAAAAAGTAGGATAAACGGCAGACAGGTGGAAGGGCGAACAGGCGGACAGTTAATTTACAAATTTAATGCTGCTTATGGTGACTGAAAAACGTTTCAGCCACTCCACATTGCAAAATGTTTATATTACTAGTCCATCAGCCATTTTAATGTCCCCACTGCTGGGGCACAGGCCTTCCTTATGGGTGGATAAGGAGGACGGGCCATAACCCACCACGCGGGCCCAATGCGGATTGGTGGGTGTTAACGACTGCAAATGCAGCCGGGACCAATGGCTTAACGTGCCTTCCGAAGCACGGAGGAGCTCGAGATAATAAATTTTTGGTCACCCATCCCATGACCGAACCTTGCGAACGTTGCTTAACCTCCGCAATCGCTGGTCCAGGCGCTAAACCACTGCGCCACCGAGCTCCTCGTTATTATTATATTACTATATTACTAAGTAGGAACTTATTCTTCGTTTATTCGTACGGCAAATAGTAGGTAATTCTAATAGAACCAGCCACCAATTTATTATTGTAGTTAGGTTGCACCATCTCTTGACCGATAGTGGAACTATTTTCCCCCCTTAGGTTAGCATGCTTAGGACAGCGCCATCTGTTGACTGGTAGTGAAACTAAAAAAAATTTTTGTTTGTTTTTCGAATTTCTAAAAAATTGTGTTATATTGAGACATCGTTTTATTTTTCCTGTAATCTTTACATAAACTACTATCACATAGAATTATTTCAGATTTTTCTCTTTGCAAACTTCGGAGATAAGGGGGGGGAACGGTATTTTTTTTTACATTTTTCATCATAAGTCGAAAACTATGCGGCCTAAGAAAAAAAAAATTGTTTTAAAATGTGCAAACAGCGCTCTTTCATATGATACCCCACATGCCCTAGTCCCCTCACTTAAAATTTTTAAGACCCCTTTTCAGTCCCTGTTGTAAAAAAAATATTAATTTGATTATTTCTTTCTTATTTGCAAAATAGTTGGGCAAATGTCATCTTAAACTATTCCAAATTTCAAGTTGATACCATTAGTAGTTCTCGAGATATCCAGCTGTGACAGACAGACAGACAGACAGACAGACAGACTGAGTCACACCATAAGGGTTCCTTTTTTACCATTTTGGTACGGAACCCTAAAAGCTGTTTTCAGAGCTGCATAAAATCATAGTTTCTGGAAATTGTCATTACTTTGTGTTCTGACGGTCTTGACCTTATGACGTCACTACTTATCGTGCCGCTGCCTTCGGTGTTGCAATGTGAGTTCCCCATTTTTCGTTTATTCTATTTTAACCAGGGATTTTTTTTTACTTGTTAATCAAAGAGGATTGCGTGAATAGAATCGAATCTTTATAGGTACCTACCTAATCATCCCTTCACGGATTGGACAGAATTTTTGTTACACCCTGTATAATGATAAAAAGCAAGGAGATTACATCAGATTACTCGTTTTCTATGGATTGTATATTGCAGGACGCGCCATTTTTATAGCATTACAAAATTTTGATTTTAATTTTCCTTTTTTTCTGTTGTACTGAATTTCATGAGATAGTTTTATTCTTGTTTAAAAATCTGTAATAGCAGTGAACGTGAAGATTTGACTCTGCCCCACAAAGTGACTGAACACTTGTTGCATAATAGCTACCATAGTTTGCATGTATACGCTCATAGATATTTCTAAATAATGAAAAATATTTTACTTCCCAATGATATGATATGACCGTATTTGTTTTGATGCCTTCTATTGGTCTTTTACACCACTTGACCACACACGACGTCATTTTTTACCACTTTTTAATGATTTTTTTGTCGTTACGCTAATGACTGTCACCGAGCGCGTGACAGACATGACTAAACAGTGCTTCGGTTGTACTTTTTTAGCCCCGCCCACTCGGTTGTAGTTTGCGTGGTGCTATTTTTTGAGCAGAATTACACTTCCTTAGTATCTTTGTTCGTAGGAGCGCACTTGTTATACTTACAGGGTTATTTGTAAAACACCAACAACCTCGCAGAAGTAGATTAGTAACAGCTTATACAACAACATTTGTTCTACGACTTTTCCAAAAACAGACAAAAAAATGGACTTTTCATACAAAACACGATCAGCTGTTCGGACATTTTGTATGGAGAATCGATTTTTTTTTTGTCTGCTTTCGGAAAACTCGTAGAACAAATGTTGTTGTTTATGATGATAGTAATCTACTACTGCGAGGTTGCTGGTGTTTTACAAATAACCCTGTATACGTAGATGTGCACGTGCACGATCCGCTGCGTTACATTATATATCCTTTGTGAAGAGTAAATAAAGAATATTTATTTATTTATTATATTAGATAGTGTCGGTACACACGCAAGCACTTGTTTCAGAGACAGGAATATGGGTAACAAACACAATCATTCACTAGACACTTCCAGGGCTTTATAACGTTACCAATTAACAGTAAAAATAACGTTACGTAACGTTATTTTTAATATGATACCTTGATAACGTTATTTTTTAACGATACTTAGTAACATAACATTATTTTAACGTTATATTAAGGTTATGTTACTAGATAACGTTAAAAAATAACATTATTTTTAATAGTAATTTTACAAATATTGCGTATTGTAGGTAGGTACCTCTACTACCTACCGCTAGATGTGCGACACTATCTAAGCGAACGGACTTTAAACGGAACATTAGAGACGGACCGCATCGCTCGCTGGCGCAGTGTGTTAGCGTATCAGCCCTGCGATTGCAGAGGTTAAGTAACTTTTGCAAGGTCCGCTTATGGGATGGGTGACCAACAATTGATTAGCTCCAACTTAAAACATTAGCATACACTCACCGATCATGCTCATGTAGTTGGCCTCGTTGATGAAGTTCTCGAGACCGTGGAATACTCCTCTGCCGGTGGCTGACACTCTGCCGTGGATACCACCCTGAATTGGAAAGAAATAAATTAATATTTTCCACAAACACGTACCATTGCGGTCTCACGTACCTAAGCATTTCGCAGAAATTTGTCCGACGCCAACTAAACCAAAAACCAAGTGACGACTAGGAGTGCAAGCAATAGGGTAAGTATTTCCCAACATCTTCGAACCGAGTGTTTTGGCGGTAAATTTAAAACCATTAACAATAAATTTGACTTTAATTGGTTTAACGGAGAAAAAAAGGACATTATTTAATTTATTTTTATTTTTCTGTCAAATTGTTCGTCCCAATCTTTAAATATAAGCAGTTTTCAAAAATTTGGAAAATACCCTATTTTAACTTTTGGTGTTTTATTTGATTCGGTAGTTACACGCCCATGTCCTCGATAGTACAGTCACCTTCAGATATATTGTAGCAGGCAAGGTGACCAAATACTTCTGAACAGTTTAAAATGTCTATAAGGTATGGACCTTGAAGTGTATGGACACTACAAGTTACTGATAATATCTTTACATTTACTACTTCATTAATATCTGAGCAAAGTATTTGGTCACCTTGTCTGCTACAATATATGTGACGCTGACTGTACATACTCTAATCAATCATTGAGACACATGTTTTGACTTCAGATCAAAATAAAAATAAGGACGGTAACAAAACTACCAGAAATAACGAGCCAAATTAAAAAGTTTACTCGAAAACAGAAACGCAATCATTTGAATCTCACTTTAGAAGAGAAAATTAAACAGTAGTTTAGAAATATTTTTTGTTTTACTCATCATCCTACAAAAGAGTTCAACGCATTTTTTTTTCTAAAAAAAAATACTGGGTATTCTGAACTTTATGAGAAGTATCAATGAAACTCGCTTGCTATATTGACTGTAAATAAATCTAGTATTTTGAAATTAAACGACTGATTTATTCAACATTAGTAATCTACATTCTGTGTTCGTCAACGCGGTTTTTATTTGTTCTGAAAGTTAAGATACTTTCTGAAGAACTTCTTTGCGAACTAAATCACAAAATCATTATAAGAGTTTGTGTTCTTAACCTGGTTGATGGGTTTGCCGGTGACGCAAGCGTGGGCATTGATGTCTTTGTAGCCCACTGTCTTGGCGTAGGTGTCTGCGATCCAGGACATCTCGCGCTCGCCCGTGCCCATGTCGGGGGCAGGCACGTCCACACCAGGCCCTACGAAAAAATGGTAGATATATGGATTTGATCGACGGTTGACAAAAACTTAGGTCAGTCCCACACATCTTTATGGGCCTTCCACATGCACAGGCGGCCGGAGAGGGACGGAGCAATATAAAGAAAAGGGACATACTGATAACATTCCCTTTTCTTCGAAAAGATTACGTGTAGTAAAGTTAGACAACTAAAATTATTGTATAGGTACAATAATTTTAAACAATAATTTTAGTTACCTTACTTTAAAATATAAAAGAAAATATAAGTCTATTTTTATGTCCAATTTTTCACACCTCTGTATGGTTTTTCCGTAAACAGCAACATTGTTATCTAACAGTAAACCATAGAAGTATGTATGTATTCATGATTAGTAGTTGTTGGCCTTTCGCCAATATGGTACGAGTACGACTTGTGACTGTATTTTACCGTTCCGATTATATAGTCTTAAAATACATAAGCTGATTTGATTGAGGGAGTGTGCGTTATTATCGGGAATGAGGAACAGTAACGATTTTTGTTTAGTGGCTTATCAGAAAGCTAATGCCACCACATGATTAACAGTGATTTTTTTTTAACGATATCTCTTAATCCTAAGAAGCTATAAGAGCTAAAACGCTGGTTTTTTGGGGTCCTTATGACGTCATCGCGACGTACGCGAACCTTATTTCGTACGTGATAGAGCATATATTGCATTGAGCTTGGCATTTCCTTCAAACCTTTATAACTCAACCATTTCTAAACGGACTTCAAAAATTCTTTCACTAGGTTTCATAGCTATCAATATGTGTTTATATTATATCAATAAAACTATAGGATTCAAACCTGTTACTGATCCTCATTGTATAAATTTATTTTATTTGGGTAATCAAAGTTTTCTACTCCAAGTAGGACTGACTAATTTGTTTGGTTCTAATCGAAATATGCCACTAGTTTTTCAGACCTTTCATCGAATACCAGTATTTTTTCATTTATACAATACTAAATAATATACTAGAAAAAATACGGCTAGCACCAAATCTGGTACATTATTTAGTACAAAAAAAAATTAACGTTTAATTTATTATAATATTAGTACTAGTGCCGTGTATGTGCCGGCCTAGAATAGCACTACCCCCTATCATCCCGTGGGTGTCGTAAAAAGCGACTAAGGGAGCATAGCCTTCAAGAGACGGGCAGCAGCGTTGTAACCGACGACCTAACTACAATGGGTCTAGATGATCACGGCCTATGCAAGAGACTAAAACCTAAGTGGAAACCTAATAACCTACAGGACAGGAGGACAATCAAAATCCGCTTACTACTTACCGTTGATTATAACTAAACTATTGAACCTAAATTTTACTGGATTAAATAACCTCCAAAATACAATTTACTAAGTTTGCTTTATCCAACCTTAACTAACCTACAAAGAACCTTACTAACGAGCTTTGTGTGATCTGAGAGGGCCTGTGAAAGTCTAATGGAGGAACCCTGGATGTGATAATTAGTGAACCCAAATTCTTTTAAAAGTGTGATTAGTATTGATTTTCATTTTCCAATAGAAGTATTCGCTTTCATTACTAGGTCTTAATTATTCCTGCTATTACATTTATTTCTAAAAGAAAATACCACTAAATGAAAGATATTGCTCTATTGATATAACCAGAGAAATAGAAATTAAGTCTGTATTTTTCTTGAGTTTACTTTACTTTCATATTAATTCTTAATATTTGTCATACTACCAAGGGAAATCCCATAGTTCTTTAGTGTCAAAAAATGGGAATACTATAAATAGAGAGGAAAGCGTTCCCAATTACGTTCCGTAGATGAAGTAAGTATGAGCGAAATAAACCTACGTTGATAGGAAATGATCAAAGTGAATTTATGAGTTAAATGGAGTATTGTTATAAGGTAAAAGAGGGTATGTTCAACCATAATAGACAGCAAGGTAAAAAGAGGTAAGTCGGGTTATAGAGATAAGTTAAATTTGAGCAATTCTCTTCCGCTGCCAAGTGTCAAACTATATGCCATGTATGACGTTATTCCAAATAATGTAAATTATCTATTGTCAACTTAGTTCATTAAAATAAGAGAGATTATTTCAGGTAAGTTAAGAAGTTTTAGTCGCCTGAGATCAAAGTATAATAAAATTTTCAGCGCTATTAAATAAGAATTCTTTTACTTTCTGAAGTTATTGTACAAGTAATGAATATGCAATTGTGGTTTTGCCAGCTAAGGTATGGGCCCGCTCCCCGCCCGATACAATGAGTCTCGTCTCCGTACTTGGTCAACTCCCTTCTGGCCAGCCATATTCTTTCATGACAAATTTAATTAATGAATATTTTTAAGTTATAGTACTTAGTCTTTGTCAGTCAGTTTTAATAAAAGAGGGCAAGCAGAGTGCTTTCAAGCGAACTACCAGTTTCTCACAATGAAGAATTCTCTTTCAATTGCGATGGCTGAATTACGAATTTAAATTTAGAATAATTAAATAATTAGTTCTAGTATGACTGTTTAACATTATAACAGATGGACACAACATTACTATCCATATACTTGGGACACTGATAGTTCTCAAATTCTGAAGGAAAGACAATTCTAAACAAGGTAAAATTCTATGACGGGATTTCCATACTTCAATCTCAACTAAATTATAAATATACAACCATAAACTGAATTGACTTCAGGTCATTTACTAAAGGTTAAAGCAGTATTTCGATTTAATATTGAGTAGACTTGGCAATATTTGTTCTCAATTGTAATAGACCGGGCGGCCACCGCATGGTTACCTACCCCATCGAGTTACTGAAAATTACCACCTTCCACGAAAAGTAGACCTTAAATAGGTAAGAAAAATGTTGGTCTGCCGGGGCTCAACCTGGAGGAACCTTGGCGGTGCAAAGCTGTGCTACCTACTTTTGACCATCATTTTACCTCATGTGGTTACAGAACAAAACCTTTTCGTTGCTTTTAGTCTCTATTAGTAGAGTCAAAATAATTATGTCTGCCGAGCGAATTCTTGGAGGGTTCCGCAGTCCAACCATTTTTAGGGGCCGCATGGGGGTGCTATTTTACCTCATCGAGTTACTGGATGAAACCAAGTTCTCCTGGTAGCTAAAATGGTCCCCTTTAAATATTAATTGGTCTGCCAGTTCGCAACCTGGCAGTTTTTGCAGTCCAACCAAATAACTACATAGCATAAAACAAAATAGCTTCCCGCTGTTTGTCCCTATGTATGCTTAGATCTTTAAAACTACGCAACGGATTTTAATGCGGTTTTTTTTAATAGATAGAGTGATTCAAGAGAAAGATTTATATGTATAATACTTGCATAATATAGCAGAGAAACACTGATAATTTTAAAGGTTTCTAATGTGTGTCATAAATAAACACTTTTTTTTTCGCTTACATTGCAAACGCTGGCTGAATCCTACAAGATAGATCAAAAAATGTACTACAGTATTATTAACCTTAAAAAGGTCCACATAAAACTTCTTGGTGGTATATGTCTATCTCTCAGGGATAACCCACAATAACCAGTTTTATCCTTTCTTTTTATGAGAAATAATGGCTTATTTACGAAGCGATTTTAAGCAATACAGCATTAATCCTTATCCAATTAAGTACCTTAAATACATTGTGCATGAATGTGATATAGATTAATATGGCCTTAGTATCAGCATTGTACCCCTGCAAAGCCGGGGCGAGTCGCTAGTTTAATATAGTTTGAAAATTAAATGTTCTGTCTATAGACGAAATTTTATTTTTGATTTATTTGGTTGCTTTCTGTTTACCTATTATTTTCAAACTGAAATATTAAATACAATTAGTTTATTATATGCGAAAAACTATTCATTATGTACTTACTACCGTAAAATGGGGGTACTTTGACATTACGTGGTTACATTCATAACTATGAATTAAAAAAAACTCTTATTTCTTGGTTTCTGAACATATCCGAACAGTTTTTTATGGCGTTTGCAGCACTGATACTGCGAAAAGCAAATGGCGCCCATACCATTAAATGTGTTTTTGTTAAAACATTTTTTTAGCAGTGCACAGGTGAAAAGCTATTTTCAAGGCAAGAAAAACTCTTACAGAGCAACGCCCAGTACAGTTTTATTACCCCCAGTAGAAGTTGCATGTTGGCGGTACCCATGTGATATCAAGTATGCGTAGCTCCGCATACTTTGAATATTGCTCCGTCAGGAGTGTATTTCATGACTGCGACATGACTGCGACAGACAAAACTGCGCATAACACGATCGCGACAGTTTATTACTGCCGCTAACGTGATTGCGATAGAAGACTTCTGCGCATATTCTCATAGCGACTGATATCCACTGCGGCGCACCCTACTCCGATATAACGCTACTGCGACAAGTCGTTAATGCAACGGCTCGACTCTGCGACAAACATTTTATCCTGTGGAAAGCTGTGGTTTAGTTGGCAAATTAATTTTTCGTTAAATTTTTTGGAATGTGCTCATCAAGACCTTTCATTTGATACCCATATTATTTTTTTTTTTAGTTTTTAGTGTTCCGTGCCCAAAGGGTAAAAACGGGACCCTATTATTAAGACTCCGCTGTCTGTCTGTCTGTCACCAGGCTGTATCTCATGAACCGTGATAGCTAGTACCTATAATATCTAATATATTTTTTTAAGTTTTTTTGTAATGTGCTCGCTCATCAAGGCTTTTTATTGGACACCCATATTTGTGTTTCATTGAAAAGTTTGCTCCAATTTTGAATTACACGTGTGTAATGAGTTTAAATAAAAACATTTACGGTCAAACGCCGGCAATATTTATATCATCATCATCATATCAGCCGCATGACACCCACTGCTGGGTATAGGCCTCCCCCAACGATCTCCACGACGATCGGTCCTGCGCTGCCCGCATCCAGTGGCTTCCCGCGACCTTTACCAGATCGTCCGTCCACCTTAATGGGGGGCCTACCCACGGAGCGTCGTCCGGTGCGCGGTCGCCATTCAAGAACCTTTCCGCCCCAACGACCATCGGTTCTTCTCGCTATGTGTCCAGCCCACTGCCACTTTAACTGAGCAATCCTCCGAGCGATGTCGGTTACTTTAGTTTGCCTGCGGATCTCCTCATTTCTGATTCAATCACGCAGGGAAACGCCGAGCATGGCTCTTTCCATTGCACGCTGGGTGACCTTGAGCCTCCTTATGGGACCAACAGTTAGCGACCACGTTTCGCTGCTGTAAGTCATCACTAGCAACACGCACTGTTCATAGACTTTTGTCTTGAGACACTGAGGTAAATCGGACACGAAGATTTTTCGGAGCTTCCCGAATGCTGCCCATCCGAGTTAGATTCGACGAGAGATCTCTTTCTTGAAGTTGGACTTACCCAACTAGACTGCCTGTCCTAGGTATACATAATGGTCAACAACTTCAAGTGTAGTGTTCCCAACATGAACTGGAGCGGGCACGACATGGACATTAGACATGATTTTCGTCTTATCCATGTTCATCCTAAGACCCACTCTTTGGGAAGCACTTCGGAGATCTTCGAGCATTGTGTTCAGGTCTTCCAAGGTCTCAGCCATAAGACTTATATCATCGGCAAAACGAAGGTGTGTTAGGTACTGGCCATTAATGTTGATGCCGAGTCCTTTCCAGTCTAAGAGTTTAAAGATGTCCTCCAACGCGGCTGTAAACAGTTTCGGAGAAATAACATCTCCCTGTCTCACACCACGCTGCAGTTGGATTGGATTTGTGCTCTGGTTCTGTACTCGGACCGACATGGTGGCATTTTTGTATAAATACCTCAACACCTCTATATACCTGTAGTCCACTTGGCACCTTTGAGAGACTGCAGCACCGCCCAGGTTTCAATCGAATCAAATCATAATCCACGAACGCCAAGCAAAGTGGCAGATTATACTCCTCGGTCTTCTGTATAACGTGCCGCAGCGTATGGATGTGGTCTATGGTGCTCAAGCCTTTTCGGAACCCGGCTTGTTCGGAACCGGGGGCTAATTTAATTGTCTAATTTTAAAAATCTATCGCAATCGCTTTCGTTTGACAGATGGATGTGACACATTGCTGCATTTATTTGCTAAGTTTTTTTTTGTGCCAAAAAGAAACTTCAATGGATTACATCCTGAAAGCGATTGCGATAGATTTTGAAGTTAGACAACAGAAAGGCTGGCTTGTAATATTTTTATGAAAAACCATTATTATACGTTAGTAATGGATTCTCATACAAAAATTGCCGGAGCGGTTTAGGTCTGTCCAGTCCGATTTAGCACCAAGAAAGTTGTCAAAATAATGTTCGAATTTCCAAGCATGTTTGAGAAAATAAATATACTTCATGAATCAATACAAAGAAACAAGCAAGCAAGTAAAATATCGTCTGTAGACTGAAAATGTAACATTAAAATTATAATAAATTTAGTTGGACTGCAAAAACTGCCAGGTTGCGAACTGGAAAATCAATTAATATTTAAAGGGCATAATTTTAGCTACTAGGAGAACTTACAAACTATATTAAACTAGCGACTCGCTCCGGCTTCGCATGGGTGCAGTGCTGATACTAAGGCCATAATAATCTACATCACATGCATGCAAAATATATTTAAGGTACTTAATTGGATGAGGTAAGGATTAATGCTGTATTGCTTAAAATCGCTTCGTAAATAAGCCATTATATACTATATATATATATATATATATATATATATTTATATATAAATCCTGTTTCGCCTGGCTGGACCGATTTCACTAATTATTTTTTTTGTTAATCATTGTCATAAAATGAATAAAATTAAGAAAATTGCACGGAAAATTAGAAAATTTAAGAATACTTAACCACCATATAAAATTATTTTGGACATAAAAACTTTAAAAATTTTAAGAATAAGAATAATTATTTTGGACAAAATAAACTTTTTAAATATGACGTTTGACATAGAATTAAAAGAATGCGTGCTGCAAATATCGTCAAAAAGGGTGTAATAAAACAAACTGTATTACCCGGTTGAATTGAAAATGCTCTGTTTACTCGCATAGAACTTGCAGTAAGGTACCTATTTAACTTTGTAGGGCTAATTCTATAACCAACTAGTGTTTTATATATTATTGCACGCGTTTGTTATAGTTCGGTTTATGGCCCTAAAAGCGATGTATTAGGGCTCACTTTACGAGCAAGTGTGTTGAAAAATTAATTTATTTTTTTACATTAAATGGGCTTACTCTTGGCCACATTCGAGAACCATAAGGCTAAGAAGAGGCCGAAGATGAAGCGAGCTTGCCCAGAAGAAGCCTATTCACTCGTGCCTTAAATATCGCTGGGTTATATTCTTTCGGGAATACAGACGCAGGCAGGGAATTCCACTCCTTGGCTGTGCGCATTAAGAAGGAAGATGAAAAACGCTTCGTGCGCATGCATGGAATGTCAACCAAATAGGGGTGAAACCCCGCCGTGCGTCTGGATGTCCGATGGTAGAACGGGGATGGCGGAATGAGCTCATGCAGCTCAAGAGCACACTCTCCGAAATATAGTCTGTAGAACACCGCCAGACAAGCCACTTCACGGCGGTGGGAAAGACTGTGAAGCTTGGTTTTTAATAGCGCACTATCCCCTATGAGTTTTCTGGCTCTGCGTTCAACCGAGTCGAGTGCGGCTAGCTGGTACTTTGCGGACCCATCCCACAGGTGGCAGCAATATTCCATGCACGACCGGACTTGCGCTTTGTAAAGAGTTAGAAGCTGTCCCGGCGCGAAATATCGCTTAACCTTGTTCAAGATGCCTAGTTTTTTGGCCGCAGTTTGAGCCTTCGACTCGATTGTGTCACCAAAGTTGAGATCGGAAGTCATCTTTATGCCAAGGAGATCGAGATTGTCGGTGACAGGTATAGTTACACCTCGGAAAGTAGGAGTCAAGTTCAGAGGACTCTTCTTTGCAGTGAATAGACATGCCTGCGTTTTGGTGGCGTTAAAAGTGACTAAATTGTTGTCGCCCCATTGGGAGACAATACTCAAAGTCGTATTCGTCCGCTCCACCATGGCTTCTCTCAAGGAACCAATTTCTTCCTTGCTGGCCTTTGCATTGGACAAATACCTCTCCGCAACCGTGCTGTCGTCTGCATACCCAACAATTCCGGGCATGAGCAGATCGTTGATGTGCAGCAAAAAAAGCGTTGCGGAAAGAACGGATCCTTGAGGAACTCCATCTTCTATAGCCATGAGGTCAGAGGAGCAGCCGTCAATAGCCACTCTTATCGACCGTTCGCTCAAGAAATCCGAAATCCAACTGCAAAAGTCAGCAGGTAAACCATACGCTGGAAGCTTGCTCAGCAAACTAGCGTGCCAGACCCGGTCAAAGGCTTTCGAAATATCAAGCGACACTGCAAGTGCTTCGCCATGATTTTCGATTGCTTCACCCCAGATCTAAGAAAACTGAATTTCTTAGTGCTCATCACGGTTAGTTCAGAGCCACCACACCTAATATTAAATTGGTAAGTTTGGATAGACTAACATACACGTTACTAACATAACAAGTGATATATACTTGGTTATAAAGCTGTTGGGTTATAAAGTAAACGGGAACGGGACGGGAAAGGGAAAGGGGAACGGTAACGGAAACGGGACCTATAATATCTCTGAACCCAACTTTTCATTAATTATACCAACTCGAATTCAATATTCATAACTAAGACAGGACAACGTCTGTCGGGTCAGCTAGTTTCTCATAAAAAGAAAGGATAAAACTGGATATTGTGGGTTATCCCTAAGAGATAGACATATACCACCAAGAAGTTTTATGTGGACCTTTTTAAGGTAAATAATACTGTAGTACATTTTTTGATCTATCTCGTAGGATTCAGCCAGCGTTTGCAATGTAAGCGAAAAAAAAGTGTTTATTTACGACACACATTAGAAACCTTTAAAATTATCAGTGTTTCTCTGCTATATTATGCAAGTATTATACATATAAATCTTTCTCTTGAATCACTCTATCTATTAAAAAAAACCGCATTAAAATCCGTTGCGTAGTTTTAAAGATCTAAGCATACATAGGGACAAACAGCGGGAAGCTATTTTGTTTTATGCTATGTAGTTATTTGGTTGGACTGCAAAAACTGCCAGGTTGCGAACTGGCAGACCAATTAATATTTAAAGGGGACCATTTTAGCTACCAGGAGAACTTGGTTTCATCCAGTAACTCGATGAGGTAAAATAGCACCCCCATGCGGCCCCTAAAAATGGTTGGACTGCGGAACCCTCCAAGAATTCGCTCGGCAGACATAATTATTTTGACTCTACTAATAGAGACTAAAAGCAACGAAAAGGTTTTGTTCTGTAACCACATGAGGTAAAATGATGGTCAAAAGTAGGTAGCACAGCTTTGCACCGCCAAGGTTCCTCCAGGTTGAGCCCCGGCAGACCAACATTTTTCTTACCTATTTAAGGTCTACTTTTCGTGGAAGGTGGTAATTTTCAGTAACTCGATGGGGTAGGTAACCATGCGGTGGCCGCCCGGTCTATAAACTAGATTCTATTTCTAACATCTTTCAATTGAGTTGGCTGGTGGAACATAGTTTAAATATTTGAACTCAGATAAAAGATATGTTGTCATTATTATTTGTGAATTTTATATATTCACTAAATAATATGATACTTTCATAGTTGGTAGATACTTTTCAAAGTATTATTTCTCGGTTAATCATAAACATCATTCTGTTAATTTGAAAGGTTTACTCAAAGCATTGATCTAGTGACCTAGAAGTTGTGAATCGACCTTAACTTACTAGAGACACGAGCTTATTCCATACACTCAGATCTTGTTTCAGCACTCCTCTCAAAATTACCAAAATAGTTTATTCTATCTATAAACAATCGGTTCAACCATAGCTCCCTTCAACCAATCCAATTCAAAGATAAATAATCTATTCTTTATTTATGATTCTACTCCATCTATTAAATCATTATTCAATATTAACTGAAAAAGATATCTAAATTAAATTAAGAGTAAATTAATTTGTGGGTACTTACTGAAGCTTGCAAAGTCTACACAATTTAGCACACTGTGGTAATCATTCACAACACTGATTCTATGGAAGATTGATACTATCCTATTGGATTATAACCAGTAATTCCACATAAACTTTCGTCCATTATATTGTACACTTCCGCATTCTCCATGTTCCATTCCTAAGTCATCCTACCTCTTCACCGCCTATATAAATTCGAATGTTCCACTTGGTGACCCACGGCGGCCATCCTGTCGACCCGATTCTCAACACCGCCTACCTAAATTTCGAATCACTACCTATTGACCTCGGCGGCCATCTTGACGACGCCTACTTATTTGCGGCCTACCTAAATCCGATACACTACGAAGTGATCTACCTCTCCACCGCCTACCTAAAAGCTCCTAGATTGTCTACCGTTCCTGCTGTTACCTTGCTGACAACACGACCTTCTTGAGGATGTCTAACCTTTTACCAGCATCCAAGTTTCCCTCCCGCCTTGAGATGCTAACCTAAGCTACTGTTCCTACGCGCCTAACAATGAATTTATAAACCTAATGAATTTACCTGCCTACCAACGACTAAATTCCGATTTCCTATGCAATATTTAGGATGCTTACCATCATCCCCGACGCCCCGATCCTGTACAGCGTGAGCAAGCATGACTCGCCTAAACTCCCCTAACAGCTTGGACGTGCTCAGCGCTGGTGGGACGGGACAGCGCTGAGTCCTGACAGAAGAGGATTAACATTACCAAGCCATATCCTCCACGTTCAAACGGGATTACATCCACACACCGTTCGGACCGTTGGTTGATGAGCGAGTTGGCTAGCTTGGTAACCTTAAGTGACTAAACTAGGTATCTTTCAACAGAAACCCGCATTGCACGCCACAAAGCAATGCTATTTTACCTACCCCTTTGAGGATTGACCGAACGCCCAATAAAGACACAAAACTAAAGAGAAATCTACCCCCCCTTTATTTCCCCCTGATTGCTTAAACAAATTTCGAACAACCTTAAACCATGAAAATTCTTGAAACTATTGGGAAATTTACTTTACTTCATGAAAATTCGCAAGCAAAATCTACATACTTTAATTTCAAGCTTACTTATACCATATAAGCCCTAATTAAAGCATATAAGCAAAAGACTCGCACCCGGTTGCGGACCTATACGTCAAAACCTCAATTAAAAACACTATCTTCCCGACTTCTTGATGTTTCTTGCGTTAAAATAAAATACTACTTGATTGAAGTTTCTTACAGAGAGGGTATCGACGGCTTCTTCTGAGTTCCACTTGATGCTTCGCTGAGGTCGGAGAAAGTAAAGAGAGCGATTTCCCCCCAACTTCGCCTTTTATAATCCCCCAGAATCATTCACTCTCTGCAGGAAACTCACCCCACACGATCTAAGCATCTTTTTTTTTCTACCTTCATTTCCCTACTTTACATAAATTATTCCTAAAATTTTCCCTTCTCCTTCAAAAATGGGGAGAATTCAGTTTTGTCTTACTCAACTTATAAATATAAAATTTAAGTTACTAATCTTACAAAATGAACCCCTATACTAATCAATAATTTCAACGTACAATTCAACTAACCAATAACCTCCTATGTTCAAGATTCTCTATACTCAAGCGCACAATGCCACTCAATTTGTAACCAAATTAAAATTAATCTGTTACCTAAATATTTCTCTATACTGACATTTCAGCTACATTTGATTTAAGTAATTCATACAATTGTATGAAACAACGTTTCAATCATAAATAAATCAACAAGTTTTCCCCCTTACATCATTTCTAACAAAACTAACAACTTTGAATAATATTCAGCATATTTATCCAGAATCATATAAAATTATTGTACTATAATCATAGAACTCTGATTAATACGAATTTTATATTCACAACAAATTGAACCTCCCATATGCTACAATTTGAATCCAACCTTTTTCAATCTTTTTATCTCGCCTTCCCCAAAATATCATAACCTCTAGAATCAATTTGCTAAAATACGTATTACAACATTTTCCATTAAGTATTCGATCCAATTAAACCTAAAATTTCCGATCAATTTAGCATCACAATGTTGGTACTTTAAAAACCCTAACTGGCAACACCCATCCGACTACTTTTACATTTTTTTTAAATGCCTACCCTCATTTGAGTTATAAACCTGCAGCATAAAATCTCTCTTTCGAAGAAACTTCATATCAATCTTTCTTCGTACTTTAGCTAAAACACATCACGTGGTGTGACACTACTGACAACTTACAGAAATAATTAACACCGAATTCAATCCTTTTTTAAGTAATCTTCTAAAATAAATTATTATAATAATATTCGAGAGGCTCTAATAAAATTTGATAAATAAACAATAATAAATATAAACAAATTTTAAGCCTATTAGCGTCGTTACCTACACAGAGACTAATATTTGAATTTTAGCGCCGTGAAAGATTAAAAGAACTTCCTACATTATTGCTAACTCAAAACCTGAACTACTCTTTATTATAATAACTTGTTCGATAGTTAAATAATATTAAGCATAATATTATTTAACTATCGAACAAGTTATTATCTCAAATATTTTTCGAATTTTGTTTCATACTGAGCACAGTATGAAACAAAATTCGAAAAATATTTGAGATAAAATAGCATGTTCAGTTTTGAACCGTTACAGCGTCTTCAAAAATCTTGGCCTACTGCGATCGCCAACCCGCCTGCAAGCGTGGCGATTATGGCAAACCCCCCCCTCATGCACAATGATTAGTACTAGTGATGCAACGAATACGAATACGAATATTCGTATTCGCCGAATATCATCACGAATATTGAAACAAAATATTTAGGTATACCTATTTATAACTAAACGCAACCCAAATTACGGTTTGGCTGTGCACCGTGTATCCGAACGCACTCAGCAGTTAATATCAATTATTAAATATCATAGTAAAAAAAGAATAGTGTGTATTATTCATTACCTTGTTGAATTATTAGTATTCGTATTCGCCGAATAGTAGGTTTGATATTCGTATTCGTCAAAGTAGTATTCGTTGCATCATTAATTAGTACACCTATGCCTACCTAAATTCTTTATTTGCATGAATATGAAACAGATTTTAAGTTCACAATTTCCAGAAATACTAAGAGAATTTTAAATTTCATCAATGTCCAATTGTCCAATGTCCAAGTGTTAAATGATTTTTAGTTCAGCGACAATTTATTTGGTAAATCTAGGAAATGGAATTGAAAAATTAATTTTTAGTGTCATACTGGTAATACGTCTCAAGTCATTGCAATATTAAGTCGTTCAAGGTTTGAATCACGAAAGATGACCACAAATGGCGCCCATCTTCATCATAACTCATGAAGAAAAGACAAAATAATATATCATATTCATAGAGATATATATTTTATTTAAATATATAAAATAATATTTTGTCTTAAGTAATTTCCTCATGAGTTGATGTGAAGATGGGCGCCATTTGTAGTCATCTTTCGTGATTCGAACTGTACCTATTTGTTTGTACCAATAGGCATACGTGATAAGATTCATGTTTGTATTTTGGCAGATAGTCTGTTTCTGCTTGACCGTTGCTATCTGTATTTTAACGTAATCTGTACAGTACACTATGTTAATAGGTTGCCATAATATAGCTTGCAGTTCTGTTATATGATTGTAGTACTGTATTTTTATAGCTATTTTACTATTTTACGATAAATAAATTAAGTTAGTTTTGTAAAAGATACTTCGAAACTGTCCTCAAATGTGATAAACGCGTCTACGTATAGTCAACAGCACATAACGTTGTAAAAAAAACTAATTATAAATGAAATGAAGTTCGACTTAAAGTTTAAAAGATAGTCCAGCGTGCCGTTGTATGTAGGTACCATAAAGATATATAAAAATCAAAAACTGTTATCATGATCGTAATTGCTAGTAATACATATAAAAAAAATATGACACCTTTGTAGATGTAACAAGATTAAGTTATTATCTAATAAAACTATTTTGGTACTAACATATTTTACTCCAGTTCCGCAAGTTATACGAATGTAGACGTTAGGATAGTTCGTTAAAGTTTGATATGGCATGTCTGTCAGAGCAATTTCCTGGGTTATTGACCAATAATTGTAGCCGTCGTTGACCGAGAGTTGCAGAAGGCCAAACCAATAAGTAGGAACATTAATGTCACTGGACAATATAAGGTGGTTGTGGTAACCAAATGTGAAGATACTTAAACATGATAATGTTGCTTAAACTGAACAACTTCCTCCAAGGATCATAGGTCGAAAAACGAAAAAAAAAATATACTCCCATACAACATACAAAATGTATGTCAGCTGACCGACTTACTATAGAAACTCGAAAAAAAATCTATAGTTATTAAGTTTATTAAAGAAGGTTAAAAAGATGGTTATCATCTATATCACAACATCAGGCGAACTATGAACGAACGTCTGATATTTAATTTAATTAAATCAGATTATATAATTAATTGATATCAAGATATAATGTTATCTGTTTTTTATAAATCAGATATTAATAATTATTTTCTAAAGGTACATAATATAGGCGTCAAATGGGAAAAAATTAAAAAATAATTTAATCATCTATTTCGGAAGATGTCAAAAACCTGCTTTTCCGATGAAGTAGATTCAAAGAACAATAAACAGCTTTTGTTAACAAAAAAGGAAGTAGATCAGTTACGCTGAAGCTATCATCAAATTTGAGAATTTCTTAGAATCGAAAACAGGAAAAAATACCTACTTAATAAGTTTTTGCAGGGCGTTTTTATCGTCAAGAATTTAAACAGGTTACAAGTATTAGCGGTCCGTACAGAATCAGATCATATTAGTTTTAAATGAAATCATGTCTTTTATGATGATTTGTTCATTACCTACATTTCCATCTGAGATTATTGAGTTTGAGACCAAGCTGATATCGATTTTCCAATTTATTTTAACGTTCATAAAAGAATCAGGAATTCTGAAACTCACTCCATTAGCAAAGTTAATAAAAGAACACAATGCTGAATTGTGAATTGTGATCAATGCATAAATCATTCTGATTGATTTTGTTTATACAATCAATTGTTAATCCCATAAAGAAACAAAAAGCTATAATAGAAAGACAACCTATCTACCTGGTATTAGTTCTTGAAAAAGATTAAGTGACATCGTACATTATACACACAACACCTACACTAATTCAGTGTATCTAATTTCTGGTTACGTAGAAACTTCTTATCTGTCGGAGGGCGAAGTTGCGTTAATTATTTTCTGTACCGTTGTTAGTATGTAGCAAAAACGTTTTATATCTACAAAAACCTTGAAATAGGCACATTAAAAATCAAATATTTGGTTCGGAATTTGAATGCTTCTGTGTATGACTATAAAATCTCCGCTGATTTGCTTATCGTATGACCAAATTCTTGGGACGAGTACACAGAATATGCGTAGGCAATGAATTGCTAAAAATTAGCCTATTATTTGTAATAGGCTAATTTTAAAGCTTCGGCTTTAAATAAACAATCTGGGAACCCAATAAATGGTAATGTAATCATATAAAGATCAAATATGCCGATTTCGCGAGTGAAGAGGACGGCTTAGTACGAATTTGCTTCACCACTTTCTTTGACGTTAAAGCAAATCAATTATGTATGGACGACTTACAAAGGCCTACAGAACAAAGATAAGAATTTCATACGAAGACTTACAAAGGCCTATAAGAACGAAAGCTAAGAATTTCACTTAAGGCGCCCTACTAGCCAAAATATTTATTTTTATTACTCGTAAACTAAGTCAATGTTTAAAAAAGCTAAGATCAAGCCCTCTTAAATTGTCTCTATATATTTTGAATAACCTTTAACAGATTTCTTTCTTTCTATAAGTTTTAAAATCCTTTTTAGCTCAAAGTAGCCTTTGGCTAGATTGCTTGCTTACCGATAAATCCTTTCTTGGCGAGTTCGAGGGTGAACCGACGGGTGATCTTCTCGAGTTCATGTTCCGAGTACTTTTTGGGGTCGATCCTGATGCCAGCCTTGGCTCCGCCGAACGGCACGTCGACGCACGCGCACTTGAACGTCATCAGGGCTGACAAAGCTTTCACTTCGTCCCTGGTTACGTCCATTGAGAATCGAATACCTGTTGATGGGAGAAAGTGCTTTGTTAACAATGCAAAGGTTAATGTTGCTGAAGATCAAATTGATCTGCCGATAGTACTTTTGGGTATAGTCGTTGGAAATGTGCATTGGCACAACTAAAGTATGAATTCTATGAAACTAGATAATATCTCTGTTTTATTATTGAGTGGTTGTAAGTAAACACACACATAAAAACTACATGTAATTGTCAATGAATTTATTTTTCTAGAAATATTACTTTGACTCTCATCTATCAAAATGTCCATGTTATATAACCATTCAATTTGGTGTAAATTGTTCATAATTTGCATACAAACGGCAGAAGGCAAATATCTATAATACAGATACAACATGTTACAAAAATACCCTTGATCCCGAATATGGTAGATAGGGAACGTCAAATTGAACAACTTTTACAATGGGACCAACTCTGAAATCGTGAAAAAAAATTAGCTGTTTCATACATTTTGATAGTTTCGTTAGGTATTATTTTTTGTATGAAACAGGGGTATTTTTGTAACACTTACTTAAGAGGGTTCATGCGCTATACTAGCGCCACCATTGGAAAAAAATTCGTAGTTTAGTCGAATAAAGTCGTTAAAAAAAGTGGCCATTTTAGCAATAAAACACCAATAAACTAAACGACAGTTTATAAAATATTGTTTAAACGATAAAAAGTACGACACAGCTTATTCGGATAGATTACTAGAAGAACACAATTCACAATTTCGACTTTATTTAAGAACTACGAATTTTTTTCCAATGGCGGCGCTAGTATAGCGCACGAACCCTCTTAATATTGAATCTTGCAAATCAAGGCAGGTACCTACTAATAATATCTATTTGTAAGTTTTTATTATGATATCGCCTGTTTGATAATGTTTACGTTCATGATGAAATAATCGTCCGATAAGGTGGAATGCTTTTTAACGTTTTCATTATTGTGAATTTATTTAATATATTTAAGGTTAAGTAAACACCATGATAAGGTGTTTTTTTATTTTTCTGTTTTATCAACGATTGACTATTAACCTAGTAAGTATATTAGTTAGGTAATTTGCAAATTCCAAAAATAAGTTAGTAGTTATTGATAAATTTCGACATTTTTAACCGACTTTTGGAAATAATATTAGGTAGAGGTTGGCATTTATACAACGTGTTACAAAAATACACCTAATGCCGAATATGGTAGATAGGGACCATCAAACTGAACAACTTTTACTATGGGACCATCTCTGAAATCGAGAAAAAAATATCTGCGGTTTCATACAAAAATTAATAACAAAGATATCAGAATGTATATACCTAAAGTCTGTCCATCCTTACTTGTCTTATTTAGTAAACAGTTTTTGACAGTTGTCATACGTCTTTCATACGTACTTTTATCGTGAAATTGTTGTTAATTTATTAACAATTTATTTCGTAATCTATGTGTGGAAAACCATTTATTGTATTTTATAAATGATTATTTCAATAAAGAGTTGGGTGAAGATTGTTTACCATATAAGACAGGTAAGGATGAACAGACTTTACAGTTGATTTTTTTTCGCGATTTCAGAGTTGGTCCCGTAGTAGTACAGTAGCCCGTAGAACATTTAAGTCACCAAAAAGGTTACCGTTTGCCGTTGTAATATAGTTATTTATTACGAAATTATAGATACTTTAACTCAAGTTTTACAGATAGCAACCCGCCGTAAATCTCCAAAAATGATATTTTTTTATTTTTCAAGGTTTACCACATGATTTAGCTATTGTCGTGTTCTACAGCTTTGTTTGATTGCCACTGATAAATAGTAAGACTATGGAAAGTGATCATACACAGATAGTCCAACAATGAAAATTCATCAGGTCTTAAATCTATGTATGGCTGGTTGATGGTCCCTATGTACCATATTCGCCATAAAAGGTATTTTTGTAACACGTTGTATACAGGGTGAAATCGAAGTCATTGGCAATTTTTTAAACTAAGAATGTAACCGCGATATTAATAAAAAAATTCGCCCGTAAAATCGACGCGTGGGGGACATCGGTCGCAACTTTAGTCGACTAGGGCTTTGTATTGACAATCTCTTGTAAAAACAAATTGACACCTCATTGAAATTAGGTTTGCTATTAAATATGTCATTTTACATGTAAACACGGTCCATTTTCCGGGCGAAAGCTATCAATATCGCGGTTAGATTCTTTCTGATTTGAACCTCTACTTAAATTACGATATACCTAATGTTTACAATTTAAAGATCTTATTTTTAAATAAAATATTTACAAATAAAATAACTTTTCCAGAGCATCCCCACGAGGCATGGTGCCCAGAAGGTTGGCAACATTTCCCCTTTGAAAGGCGTCGCTTAACCTCTGTAGTTTAATTTAAAGGATTGCCAATGACTTTGGTTTCACCCTGTATAACGAGATGTGTAAGTATGTAGAATGTATATTAACTTTAATACATTATACCTTTAATTTAATTTGTTTAAATCAATAATTTAAGATAAACAGCCATTCATTCATTTCTTTTTGAATACTATCCCCGCCAATTGGTAATGCGCCTGGCGGCCATGTTTTTATCCTCAAAAACGAAAAACAATTTAATTTTTTATATACCGAGACCCTATCTTAGTGAAAATAATAATTCAAGAATTAATATATTATAATTTTCTTGTATCATGACATTTTTAGTAGTGGATCACGTCAACGTGGATGTTAATGAGACAAGGTTCCAGCGCATTACCAATTGACGGGGATTATAGCACTAAATATATTTAGAGGTTATGTGATGTTCTTTTGTCATATAATTGAAATTGTTGTTGAAGATCGTGCTTTCGTTATTTAGACGATAGTGTAAATTAATCGTGACAGGTGGTTATGTATCTTTGATATTGTAAATAAGGATTAACCTGTTACGTAAGTGTGACGTCATAGCCACGCCTCCGTTGCCAACTCTAGAAGTTTTTATCTTGTTTGTCGAGACCAATCATGTAGGAACTGCCGTAACGAACCGATAGCAGCGAAGTGGTGTTGCCGATTTGGCTGGCTAGATATTTTTAGGATTGTTACGAAATTGTACTAACAAGCGGGTGTGTCAGATGATGGATGCTATTTTGTCTTGTGTGATGATTGTGATCATTGTAAGACCTGGTAAATAGGAGATCAGTCCCCCTCCTCAAATGGCCATTCTACTAAAAGTAACGCTAGTAGAACAGAATTACAATGTATGGGAATGACTATTCTAAGGAATGACATAAGCTAATTTTTACCTAAGAATTAAGAAGGTTGACTTAACTCACTGTGTGTAGTGCACGTTAGCTGAAATTGTTTTATTATGGTATACCTACAACGTGTTATAAAATAACCCCTAATTCCGAATATGGTATAGGGACCATCAAACTAAACAACTCTTTTACTATGGGACCAACTCTGAAATCGCGAAAAATAAATCAGCTGTTTTATTGACCGAGCGAGCACGAAGTGCGAGCGAAGCGTCTCTGCTTCAGGTGGGCAAAAATTCTTTCGTATGTCCGGCTGTATGTTCCAGCCTACAGGTCGCATTTCGCAACCAATTCTTGTGAAATTATGTGAGCAGGTTCGAAAATTATATAGATTTTTTTTGTCGAGCCAGTTTTTTGAAATTTTTTAAAATGGCGGAGATATGTTAAAAAAACAGGTTTCAGTCCGTTTTCCAGCTCTGCCTGTTTTCCTCTACAGGTCGCATTTCTCAACCGATTCTCGTGAAATTTTGTGAGCAGGTTTGAAAATAATAAAGATTTTTTTTGCATTGCCAGTTTTTTGAAATTTTTCAAAATGACGGAGAAATATTAAAAATACATTCTTCAGTCCGGCTTTCCAGTGCTGTCTGTTTTCCTCTACAGGTCGCATTTCTCAACCGATTCTCGTGAAATTTTGTAAGCAGGTTTGAAAATTGTATAGATTTTTTTTGTCAAGCCAGTTTTTAATTGTTTTTTAAATGGCGGAGATAATGTAAATAAATCATATTTCAGTCCGAATTTCCGGCGCTGTCTGTTCCCCTCTACAGGTCGCATTTCTCAACCGATTCTCGTGAAATTTTGTGAGCAGGTTCGAAAATAATATAGATTTTTTTGTCATGCCACTTTTTTGAAATTTTTCAAAATGACGGAGAAATGTTAAAAATACATATTTCAGTCCGGCTTTCCAGTGCTGTCTGTTTTCCTCTACAGGTTGCATTTCTCAACCGATTCTCGTGAAATTTTGTAAGCAGGTTTGAAAATTGTATAAATTTTTTTGTCAAGCCATTTTTTATTTTTTTTTAAATTGCGGAGATAATGTAAAAAAATCATATTTCAGTCCGAATTTCCGGCGTTGTCTGTTCTCCAGGTCGCATTTCTCAACCGATCCCGGTGAAATTTTGTGAGCAGATTTGATAAATATATAGAATTTTTTTGTCGAGGCAGTTTTTTCGAAATTTATTAAAATGACGGAGATATGTAAAAAAACATATTTCTGTTCAGCTTTCCGGCTGTTTGATCTCCTCTACAGGTCGCATTTCTCAACCGATTCTGGTGAAATTTTGTGAGCAGGTTCGATAATATTGTATAATTTTTTAGACCATCCAGTTTTTCGAAATTTACCAAAAATCACTTATTTCGAAAAAATATTAAAATTAGAAGCGTCATCTAGCTGCGAATATACCTACCAAATAATATACCAAACAGCACGCACATACCTACTATGTGCTTTGAAAAGCTCGTGGTGTGTGGGGGAAAAAGGGGTGGCGACATCTTTTAGATAATTTTTTAAACAACATCCAATTTGAGCTACTTTTTAACGCGACGTCTACAGCTCACGGAGCCACTAGTACATAAATTAATAACGAAAATCACAGATATTCTGTGACGAAAATATCAAAATGCCTGAAACATCTGATTTTTTTTTCGCGATTTCAGAGTTGGTCCCGTAGTAAAAGATGTACAGTTTGATGGTCTTCTACCATATTCGGCATTAGGGGTTGTTTTGTAACACGTTGTATGTTTTTTTTGTGTTTTCGACTATTGGAACAGGGAAATGATGTGGGTAACTTAGCTCTAGTAATGGTGAAAAAGTGATAGAAAAAAGATTTTTTATTTAATTTTTTAAATAGTAAAGACCGAAATGTTAGCATATCGCTATAGAAACTGGAAGTTATCTTTCGTCATTGCAGTTGTTATCTTAGCCCGGCGAAAATTAAGATAAGAAATCGTTTTTGCTTTTCAGGTAGGTACCTACTTGATTATGTAAAAGAGGTAGGGAAAAATATTTGGACAATTCTAAAGTATTAACCTGTTGGTTGGTACTACATATTTAAAAGAAATAATTTAATTTTCACATTTCATTTGCCGCAGGAAGTGGCAATCATGAAAACGGCTATTATAGTCCAATCCAAGTACTAACAGATTTCCACGCCTAACGGAGGCAGATTATGCAGATCTTATCTTCATATACCATCAATGTACACTACCATATTCTGGGAAATAAATGATTATGATTATGATTATGAAAAATAAAACTAGCTTTATCTGGACATAATTAGATAATTGAAATTTTCTTTTTCTATGTCATAAATTAGTGTTAGTTATAGTTAAAATAAAAACTAAATTTTCAACAAATTTTGATTTCATTATTACAGCATAATAAATAACTTAGTAAATGTACATGTATTATGCATTTCAGGTAAATAAATTAAAATTTAACTAATTGATCAATCGGAACTATTGTTAATAAAGAAGGTTCAGTAAGTGGCAGATATTTTGGCTTATCTTATCAGAAATTATAGGTAACTGTAATTTAATACGTCATACTGAATGGTATATAATGTGACGACGAACATGCGAAATTGGATTTAGTTTAATTTTGCTATTAGGTGATAGCATTTTAATGTACCATAAAATTATACTAACAAGGTATTTGGTTAACTATTTTGCTTTTAGGAAAAAGCTAGGTAATGTACGAAATCTCATGATTTTTGTATGAAACGGTTACCATCCCGGATTTCTTACATCACACATCTAATTAATATTTGACACTTAATATCAATATCCGATAAACTAATAAAAACAACGAGTTTATCATTTATGTCCAGATAAAGCTAGTTTTATTGGACTATTAAGTAACAATGACATTTTAAGTTAACGTCAGACTTTTTTCTAACTGGTCATTCTGATACAGGGAAATAAAAAATGATATCAATCAAGAACCTTTTGTTTTAGCCATTAATGTTGATGAAAAGTCATGTATTCCGTCAGAAGAACATGCGAACATTGTTGGAATGTCCACGGATGGCGAGAAGAAATGGCGAAAATCTTCATGAAAGCCAAAAGAGGGGCGTTTAAAAGTTAAACATTCGAGTCCTGCTCACTAATTGTCTAATTTTAAAAACTATCGCAATCACTTTCATTTGACAGAACATTGATAATTTTTCGCACAAATAAAAACTTACCAAAGAAATGTAGCAATGTATCACATCCATCTGTCAAATGAAAGCGATTGCGATAGATTTTGAAATTAGCCAATTAGCACGCTGGTTACGTCTCCAATAATTGCACAAACATAAGTTTTGCTTCACATCTCTGATAAAGATACCGTATTCGTAAACAGTGCAATGGTGAATCAACAAACATTTTAATTGGTTTTAATGGAAACAAGTTTTGTCACCGGATAATCGTTATCCGTCGTAATTGACGGCACACATACTCGTATACTTAAAAACTGGGTAACATTCATTAAAGAGAAAAAAGAACAAAAATAACTAAGTAAAATGCCCGTTTAGGTAAATTACCTGATTTTATGGTGTAAGTGTAGAAATTATTAACATTATTATAATTATTATTAATATGGAAAAGCTCATAAATACTTTTTTATATGATGTTTCGAATTTCTATCTAACTTACTTTTATAGTTTTCTTATAAAATCTTAAATAGGTAAATAATTAGTAATTACCTACCTATAAAATGAAGATGCCAATTTCTGACCTGTCAAAATGTTGATTTTATCAATTTATCGTCTGTCTGTCGGTACGTAACTACTTGTTGTATGGTCTGTGGACTGTGCTTATAAAATTGCATTTTTATATTTTTTTATTGTTATTTATAAATTGCTAACTAAAATTAAAATCGGTAACGTAGAAATAGAGAAAATTATTAATAAATACGAGCAATAAGTACATTTACAAGTAGAATATTATTACATTACATATTTTTCTGATTGCCAAATCAATATTCAATAAATACTAGTGTTCTACGGCCATAACAACTATTTAAATATAATTTTATTGTCATTACATTATACACCCACATTGCTATTTGACAGGTCAACACTGATTGTAGGGGAAGTGGTCATTGTTCTTTGAGAGAATCACGTTAGGCAAACGTTTAAGAACTTGGAATTTGCGAAAATTAAATTTACAATATATTTATTATTATAATTAAACACTAAATTAAGCGTCAGGCTATAGTTTCTTTGAAATTGTAACGGGTTTAAAATATTTATTCCATTTGGGCTTCCGACTCTACAATAACATCGATAAATTAGAGACCATTGATTTAATGCCATAACTAAACACTAAAGCACTTCAATGGCAATTTTTTCACGCTATAGTTTCTTAAAAATAACAAATCGTAACTAACTTAAGTGTAAATTAGTTTAGTTTTAGAATCTCGAACTCTACGATAGCACGAAATAGGTTAGATTCATTTAATGGCATAACCTAAAAATTATGTGAACTCTGCTATGTATGTATGTATGAGAGAGAAGAATATCTTGAAAAATTAATAGGTTTTTATATTTTTTGTTAATTCTTTTTGTTACAGTCTTTAGGGACCGTTCTTATTGTTGTTAGTGTGCTTGCTAATCATGTCATCATAAAGATATATTTATTATATTATATTTTATGAAATAATATTTTGTCTTTAAGTCTTTTTTTCATGACTTATGATGCAAAGATGGGCGTCATTTGTGGTCATCTTTCGTGATTCGAACAATACGAAGGTATACGTGTTGAAAACAGAAACAGCTGTTTTAGACTAATTAAGAACAATGCTTTATATGGCAAAAAAACTTTGGTTTAGGAGAGCGAGAGACAAAATACAAAATTAATAAAGGCCATGAGTATTTTAATAGTTCTTTGTAATAATAAAAGAATATGTATTTCCCTTCTTCAAATTGTTTGCCACCTAACCTACGAGTTTTGTAAGCTGATATATTTATTTTTTGGAGTAGATTAAGCTTGAACTTAAACTCTACCAAATTGAAATTTTCTAACAAAAGGGTAAGCGATTATTATTGCAAAGAAACTGTTTTTCTTCTATTAATTTCCGCCAGACATACGTAACAATACGGACGGCGACATCACGTGTCTCCGAGTCTATAAATAAATTATTCTATCTAACAGGTTTTTTTTTAGGTTTTGTGGGAATTTTAGTTAACTAAACATTTGTATTAAAAAAACAAATCACAACTTACCTCCTTTGGTGGGTGTTCTGTGTGAGGAATGTTGGGCCCTGTATCCATGGATCATTTCATAGTCGCCTGAATCGCGCCTTAGTGGGAACTGAATTTCAAGGATGTGATCGCAAGGCTGCATCATGTTTAGAATACCGGCAACCTTTTTTTTCTTTTCTTCGATTGAAACTCTCGACTTCATGTCCTCCACTAGTTGGTCTTCGATCACCTGGCAGGCTCTGTGGAAAAAGTATTCGACCATGTCGAAGAATCTTGGATTCCCACTGGTCGGTATGTCCTTAAGCCTGTCTGGAATCTCATGGCTTGCGTACGTACGGCAGCACACGTTCACAGCAGCAGGCGTGATTCTGAGCATATTATTGACTGCCTCATTTTGGATTGAATTTTTCAAAGACGGAACCACTGACTTCGCGATGTTCTTTAAGTGCAACATCTTTGTGTCTTATTAAGTACTCTAGTTCAGCCGGGTTAGGTATCGGGTCGCCCTACAGTTAAAGTTAAAATACACAAAATATGTGGTGAAATATGATAGATTGCAGTGACGACCCGCCCCGACGGAATCCGACTCACTGAATGAAGAGGCAGATGGCAAAAAATAAAAGGGCCGTGGCTCGCGTTGCGGGTTTTCTGTCCCGTTCTGCACCGTTGTTGGCGATAAGGATAGTCGATTCGATCCACGTGAAGTCAGAAGAGAGGTGTCAGTGGGTTTTAGCAACTGGAATAATGTTAATAAATATTAGTTACATAAACATGTCCAACGAATAATACCTACGCTTAATGAATAAACTTGGAAAACAGAGAGGTAATTTTACGGTTTCAGCATTATCAGTTTTTCTAATGAGTATTTTATTTATAGGTTAGCAAAATGGCGAGTCTTTTGTTTTGATAAAATGGTTAGGTAGTTAATAGGAATGCTTGTTACTGAGAAAATATTGACTAAATAGTAATATTTGGGTTCTCTAAAACGATCTATAATTTTTCTTAAATAAGTAGTGTTAAAACACAAATTAAAGATTAAAAGAGATTATAAAAATTAATAATGTATCCAAACAAGTGATGCCAATGACAAAAATACGAGGTTTTCTTTAAGTTCTATGATATCAAATAGTTTTATCACAGCTAAATAAAGGAAAAAGAAATACTGCAATGCAATTTGATTATTTTTTGCAAATGTCTTAGTTTTTAAGTGCTTTATTTAGAAATATTTATAGTTAAATTTAAGGTGTTGCCACATGTGTTTGTCCCCACCACCCAACTGTCAGTGGTAATAAAAGTGGGGAGAGCACTTGTCACTATCACAGACAGTAAACAAACATTTTTGCTAATATAATGGCTCATAAGTTCCTACTACCACTGCGTTTTATTTGTAGCTAAAATTAGAAATTTCAGTGATTTGCAATTTGTTAATGTCCACAACGACATAGGTCTTAAACAGAAGAGCAGCAAGTTTAACTTTATTTGAATAGGTAGTGAAGAAATTACAGGTATGTAAAGTGTTAATTTTAAAGCTCAATTAATTATTGTAGGTTTTTACTAGTAAAACAAAAATATTCTCAAAATATAACGTTTTTAGAATGACGGGTTTTGATGAAGAGGACGATTCGAACAGTATCGATTGCTTACCAGATGAAATTTTGATTTACATTTTCAAACATTTACCTCTGGAGTCCATTATAGCGTGTGAAGATGTATGCCACCGGTGGAGGAAGCTGGCGAGAGACCCATCCATATGGCGGCGAATACTTATTGTGTACTCAGGAAAACCAGGCCAAAGTGACATAAGTAAAAAGAACCTAGAAATTATCAAGACACACACCAACTACATCTACCATTTGAAGCTACAGTATGTTTACAGTTACCCATTAATCAAGTCTGTGATAGAAAATTGTGATCATTTAATATCTCTAGAATTGGTAATGTGCAGAATTGGAATAGAATTCGAGGAAGATGTTAAAAGGTGGCCACATTTAAGGAAATTGAATTTGAAAAATAGTCTACTGTTGACAAGCGACGTCGTCGACCTTTTACTGGAATATGATCAGTTTAGAGCACTTAATTATTTGGCGCTTTCGGATTTTGGACTATCTTCTATTAACTGTGGCTCTTTAGTTAATTGTCATAATTTAACTCATATACTAATTGAAAAAATAAGAACACTTAACATAGAATGTGTCACTGAATTAATTTTGTCTAAACAAAATATTTTAGAAACATTTCACATTTACGGCGGTGATGCTGTTGACGACAAATGTTTGGAATTGTTGTCGAAATGTCAAACAATGAAAGATTTAGCGATAATACGATGTGAGAATCTAACAGATGCAGGATTGGTGACTTTAGCAAATTTAAAAATTATAGAACATTTACAAATATGGAATAATGTAAATTTTACTGAAGTAAATTTATTGAGGACTCTTGGTAGTAACAATTTGGTTAAATTGCTAAGTCTCAGCTTGTCTAGGATCGGTAACATATCACCCGTGATAGTCGACGTGATTTCAGAATATTATAAGAATCTTAAATTCTTAGCAGTCTACCAATGTCCCCGAATCATTAACACAGATTATGAGAAACAATTGAAATCTAAATTCAGAAACATTGATGTTGTGTTGTATTAATAAAAAATATTTTAAAATATGGATTCTATTTATGCATTACACCATAATTTATGCACGATTTGCTATTAATACACATAGTGTGTTATGTTAATCAATGATTCAATGAATCGATGTGATTTATATTTTATATCCGATTGAACGTAAGTACCATGGGCAACAGCGTCGCTTAACCACTGCTAAGGTTAAAATCGCTTGCACGCCGCGCCCGCTGTCAGATACGTTTAGTTCGTGCAGGAGCGATACGCGCGCACACGAATTTTGTTGCAAACTGGTTAAGGTTAACGCACATTTAGGCGGGCCGCAGCGGGGCGGGCCGCATCGCAAAAATCCGCTCAAATCGCTCCCATACATTTTATATGAACTATCGCACACTATGCCGGGGCGGAACGGGCCGCATAATCCGTCGCGCATTTTGTTGCGATGCGATGCGGCCCGCCCCGCCCCGCTGCGCCCCGACTCAGTGTGCTATAGCAGGCGGATTTATCGATCGGGAGTCATCCGAAAATACCCCAAAACTTTTTTATCGTATAAAATATTGAGAAAAAGATATCTATATCTTTTTCTCAATCTTTTATATTGATATCTATAGATATCCTTTACATATAATTTTGTAAAAATACTCTTAATTAAAATTCCTTACTTGTTTTTTTCCTTTAGAAATAAAAAAATACTTAAGAATATTTTTCAATATTATTATGGCACATAACAATGAAAGTATCCTCTGCACTGACGTCCTTGTAATTTTTTGTTATACATTTATTAGAAGAAAAAAAATACTTAACTTGTATACAATTAAATTAAATTTGGTCTTAAAATAAAGCCACTATTTTCCTTTTTTGAAATTAAAAAACGCAGTGTTTATTTGACTTCTGATTTGGCATTGATCTGTCATTTGGTTGACAGATACCACAGCCAGAAATAAAAAACCGGCCAAGTGCGTGTCGGGCCACGCGCAGTAGGGTTCCGTGGTTACCATATAGCATACCTTATTTAATACCACTATCATTTTTCATCTGCAAAAATAACTTCTTGTAGGAGTACAAACTTTTTCATAGTGTTTGTATAAATGACAAAAAATATATTTGCGGTTTTGGAAAATTTGCTATATCTCTAAAACTACTAAATATATATGTCATTGAAACCAATTTTTGTTAAAAGTGTTTATTAAGTTCTACAGCATATATTATTTTTTAGATTTTTCACTCTCTTATTTTAAAAGTTAGAGGGGGGGGGGGGGGGGGGGGAGACACACATTTGACCACTTTTGAAGTGTATATCTTTCAAACGGTTGACTTTGAGAAAAAATGGTTTGAGAAACCTCAATGTCTTTTTAAAGTCCTATCTATAGACACCCCGCACGTATAGGTTTGATGAAAAACATTTTTTTCAGTTTTAGTTCCATGTATGGGTTAATCTCTTTAGGGTTCCGTACCCAAAGGGTAAAAACAGGACCCTATTACTAAGACTGCGCTGTCCGTCTGTCTGTCTGTCTGTCTGTCACCAGCTGTATCTTATGAACCGTGATAGCTAGACAGTTGAAATTTTCACATATGATGTATTTTTGTTGCCGCTATAACAAAAAATACTAAAAACAGAATAAAATTAATATTTAAGGGGGGCTCCCATACAACAAACTTGATTTTTTTAGCCGTTTTTTGGTACGGAACCCTTCGTGCATGAGTCCGACTCGCACTTGGCCGGTTTTTTTTTATTTTTGTCTAAAAAGCGTAAAGCGGTTCACAGAATACATTTACCTACCAAGTTTCAACTGTGTAATCCTAATACTTTTAGAATAAAGTGGCTGTGACATACGGACGGTCAGACAGACAGACATGACGATTCTATAAGGTCTCCGTTTTTTGCTATTGGGCTACGTAACCCTAAAAAGTACGGTAGATTATGAATCACAGATTAAAGATTTTAAAAGGTATACAACTTTAGCATTAAAGGCCGGCGGGCTGATTATCTAATTAGAAACCACCTAGCAACCGGTCTCATTTGACAAATGAATGTGATACATTGCTACTTCTTTTTGGGGTAAAAAAAACATACCAAAGAAAAGTAGCAATGTATATCAAATGAAACCGGTCGCTAAATAGTTTCTATTTAGTTAATCAGCCTGCGGGTCTCTTTTGTCAAACATTGTTTTTGTAAGAGTAAAGTTAACACAAGAGAGACAGTAGGAAAATCTATACCCTAATAATTATAAGGGTAATTACCCTGCCGGATAATTTTTACCCTAAATCTAGGGTAAATTATCCTAAGCTGGCACCACTGTACTCAAAATCCGTCGATGCGATGCGGCCCGGCCCGTCACAGTGTGCTATAGGAGCATTTTGCGATGCGCTGCGACCCGGCCCGCCCCGTTGCGGCCCGCCTAAATGTGCGTTAACCAAGCGACGCTGTTGCCCATAGTACCTACCAAAAATTGGCTACCTACATTCTGATTTCTAATTTCAAGTTAAAGTACAGTACTACTCTACTTTTCATTCCTCTTATACACGGTAAATTTTTAAGTATATCTAAAAATGAAGAGGGGATTTCAGACCATGTAAATGAACAACTTTTACTATGGGGCCAACTTCGTGTGCGCGCGTATCGCCCCTGCACGAACTAAACGTATGTGACAGCGGGCGCGGCGTGCAAGCGATTTTAACCTTAGCAGTGGTTAAGCGACGCTGTTGCCCATGGTACATTATAGTCGAGTCGATGTTGTACTTTTCTATGGAACAGCTGATTTTTTTTTCGCGATTTCGTGGTTGGCCCCATAATAAAAGTTGTTCATTTACGTGGTCTGAAATCCCCTTTTCATTTTTAGATATACTTAAAAATTTACCGTGTATAGGAAAGGACAGGGCTTTGGCGAGGCGAGCGATTAATCGGCATTTAAAAAGAATGCATGCAATTTTCTACCTTAGCATAACTATACAACGTGCTACAAAATAACCCCTAATGCCAAATGTGGCAAATGTTGCCAAATGTGTTACTGTGGGATAGGACCAACTCTGAAATCGCGAAAAAAAATCTGTTTTATACATTTAGATATTTTATGTTATTAATTTTTGTATGAAACAGCAAATTTTTTTGCGATTTCAGAGTTGGTTTCATAGTAAAAGTTGTTGAGTTTTATCGTCTTTATCTACCATTTTTGGCATTACGGCCCGGCCACAGCTGCGGCGGGCGGCGCGGTAAGCGAATTCGGTAATCATTGCGCGGTCGTGACGAGACAAGCTGAGAGGCCGCCATCGAGATAGCGCGCAGTGATTATATGAATTCGTTTGCCGCGCCGCCCGCCGCGGCTGGCTGTGGCCGGCACCCTGATTATCTAAAAAGAAACTATTTAGCGACCGGTTTCATTCCACATACATTGCTACTTTTCTTTGGTATGTTTTTTTTAATCCAAAAAGAAGTAGCAATGTATGTTGTATTATAGAATTAAATCTCTGTATTATAGAATTAAGCTCTTTGCTTAAATTGTAATTGATTATCGGCATTTGGGTTAATGTCAATAAGATTAGTATAAGACTTGGGATAAAACTGCATAAAAATGCATTATTTGGCAACATGGAAATTATTTAAGCATATCTCATGCTCAGTAGCAAAAATAAAATCTATGCCAAGCACACAAAAACAAATGAATTAATTTAGAATTCATTTTTGTCACAAGTTTTTAATTTTCCGCTGGACTATACCTGCTAGTAAAATACTTACTTTTTAACTTCTGACTAAAGCGTTTTGGTTAGGTGCTTAAACTATTATCAACTAATAAATTAAACATTATAATAATGACAGTCTGGTTTTATTTGAAACTATTCAAACTAACCCATTTATGGTTGCACGCTATTTTACAAAGAAATTACAATTAATTACACTAAAAAATTACTTTCATGAAATGAAATGAACAACTATGATATATGGCGCAGTGTCGCATGTCATTTTATAATAAAAAATGGGACGTGGAACATTATCACACTTACTTTATACAATGAGGTTATTATATCACTCCCATATTTACTTATAACCTAAAACGTGTCTTTAAATAAAAAGTAAGATGAAACGGCTCAATAATTTTATAACAGTACATGAAATGTAATAATTTTACATTTCGCGATTATTTTATTGTAATCCTAAAAAATACAATGAATGATCTACAACCGATGATGTTTTCGAATGCTCGCAAAACAGAGCGATGTGGATCCCTTTGAAAGTCTATGACAAAATTATTATCTACCAATAACTCGTTTTGAAATATCCAAACTTTAACGTTTGCATGAACATGCTTTTGAGTCATTATTGCCTCATAGGCGCCCCATAGACTTATATTTTGTATAAATCAATTAATTGTTATCTTATCAAGTTATCACTCACAATATCTAATATTCTAAGCTTTCCGTTTGACCTAACATTCACAGTGACAGCGTTGGTAACTACAGCCAATCAAAATTTTAATATTAAACGTAGATTTGTAATTGTGATGTATCGAGATAAACTATGCTACATACATACTTACATTAAAATGTTTGTTGAAAACGACAAAAATATTTTTTCAATAAAAAAGGTGACAAGAGTTATAATATCTGTTACAGCTAATACCCGAAGTGCGGCTACACCTAGTTTTAGCCGGCTAAAGGTGTTACCGATTTACTCCTATAGGTCCCGAATACATATAGGTTAGAAATTTTAAGGCAAGCGCGAAGCGCAGCGGAGCGTGAGCCTTAAATTTAGTGTTTTTTTTTAACAGACAACAGAAATAACTTTCTTAATACCCCATAAATTACTTCCCCTTAGTAGAATCACAAAGAAGATTAGACCTAGTCTTAACAGAATGCAATCGGCTACACCTAGTATTAGCCTTCAGAAAATCGGTTACACCTAGGTTTAACCAACAGCTACCGACTACATCTAGTTTTAGCCGGCTAAAACTAAGTGTAGCCACAACGGGAATTAGCCGTAACATATCGATGTCAAAAATATGCATGAACAAACTTAGCATTATTAAAAATCTTGCACACGTGCTTACTTATTTTTAAATGAATTTAGAATACAATAAGTTATACGTAAAATTATTACAAGCAATTAATATTGATACTACAAAGCACATGTTTATATAGGAAATTGTTTAAGGTCTCATTCTTTCATTTTCAAAATATGCCGAGGCATAAATACGAAATGCGACAATTCGAACATATCACAGCACAGCAACCCGCATATTATTAGGTAAACTCCATTCATAAAAAAGTTAATAAACATGCCTAAGTATCATGAAAAACATCAAGTAGGGAATCAATATTATAGACAATATTTTAATAAGAAACTACGTGCCTAAATTTATTACTATTAAATTACATTTTTATCTATATTACAAATTTGGTAAGATCAAATTCTGATTTGTTCTAATATACATATTCATTGACTGTGCACTGTCATTTTTGGTTTAAAAACAGGAACAAATATTCTACAAAAGCTTTCGACGGCGTTAGAAATGTGCAATACTCTTCACCCCCTTTTTATCAAACAGTAAGCATTAATAGTTATAGAATGTTTTTGTTTGTGTCATTTGAATGTAATTCTGTATTAAAATTAAATTGACAAAACAGTTTTTAACTTTACAATGCTTATGAACTGTTTATGATAAGGGGGGCTGCGCTATTATAAATATCGAACATGTCACTTTATTTCGTAGGAACGTACGAGAGATATTAATTGTTGTACGAAATTAGTGAAATTGGCAACTATTTCCAGATAGTGCTATCGATCGAACCCGCGTATTGCGCACAAAGCTACACGATTTTAAGAAACGCGTGGCAAACGACATACTTCGCTTTTGGCAGCTATTTTCAATTATCACACTCTCGAAATAGTGTTATTTCGAGAGTGTGATAATTGAAAATCAACAACAACAACATCACAACGAAAGGGAATTAGAAACATGTAATTAATAAATAGGTATGTATTTGTACATAATTTATATACGAAAATTGACAACTATTTGTAAATACATAATACTATAGCAACTACGGTACATCGTAGGTTTGAGATCACAAAAGCGTACCAATATTTATACAATAGTTGTAGAGATTCTGCGACATGACAATAAAGTTATAATAATTTAGAGCTGTCAAACGAATTCCTCATTTTACCGAACAGTCAAGAGAATCTCTACGATTAATTGTATGCAGATATAGATAACTAAATGTCCCAAACTAAAATTACCTACAAAATAAGGGTTTTATAATAATGAAAAAAAAAAACAGATTTTGTTTGGCAAGTTTATACCTTATTTTCATAATTGCTTTTATTTATTTGAAGAGTCTCCTACTAGGTCAAAATAAAATATATTTTGTAACAAGTTGGTCATAGAAAAGTGAGATTTGTTCTATTTGCAGCGAAACCCTTCAATAATATCAGATTTCGATTAATTCAAACACAGCGGAGTTAATTAAGTTTCAGATTCATTGTGTGAAGAAAATTAAAAAGCTATTACTTTTAAATTTTCTACTTTTTTCTTTCTTTTAATTTTACTAGGTATTCCTAGTAGAAAAAATATTGTTGCAAAACATATTTCAACCTAAAAAATATAAGAATACAAGTATCATTAAAAACCCTTAGCTTATTATAAATACTTACACATGCTAATAAAACAATATATATTCCATATTATATTTTTCACTCAGGAAAACTATTTCTTTTAACGTAAAACGTATCTTACATTCGAGTTTTTAATTCTGTTATTTTGACAAGTAGTTGAAACAGCATAGGAACACTGGATAAAGCATAACCTGGTTTTACAAATAACCCTGTATAAAGAAAATAGGGGCCACTCCATACAAACGAGCTAATTTCTGAAAGGTTTTTTTTAATATAAATCAAATCAGATTTTATTTGAATGATATTGTTCGAAAGCTGTAATAGTCATCTTGCGGACTTTACTGTATTATTTCTCCTATTTGCCGTGTGTGAGTTAGAATAGAAAGAAATTTAAGTTTTATAAAAAATACGCGAAATTTCGCTTTTTTTTATTCTAACTGTCACACGGCGAATAAGAGAAATTATACAGTAAATTTGATATTAAAATCCGGAACTATTACAGCTATCGAACAATATCAAATTCCAATAAATTCAGACTTAATTTATTAAAAACACCATTCAGAAATTAGCTCGTTTGTACGGAAAACCATATAGTGGTCCATATTCTCTTTTGACTAAAATTATGCTATGGAATAATCAACTCGAATGTCAAGCTTCGTATTCACTAGGTGACAAATATACGGAATCAATTTACCACTATGTACATTTAATTTATTTTTATAAGGATGGTGGGGTTGACAGTCGTGATGGTAGACTATATTAATCATTATATTTTGAGCTAAGCTACGCTGTTGTTAAGTAGGTACACATTTACATTACAATTATACGAGTCTTTATTATTATAATATAATATATACTGTACTATTCATGTGGTATGACAGCTGTACGGTCGTTTTATAAAACAATTTAAAAGGTATAAAATAGCTTCGAGAGGTGAAAATTAATAAAAAATTCAATTTCATTAGCAAAACTTATGTAATAAATAGTTTTTTTTTAACTCTTACAAATAAAAACTTGGATGCAGTGCTTTGTTCATGTCATTCAAATATCATTTTGAATTAGATGAAAGGGCAAAACACTTGTCTGTCTAAGCTTTATTTGTAAGAACGTAAGAATATAAATAAGAAAGGTGAACAACATTGTGCTTCGCAAATACCACAGATTGCTAGGTATTCAATGAATTGCCTTAAGTCAGCCTATATAAAAAAACAATTTTCAATTACATAAAATATTCAAATGATAATTGTCACAATTATCCATTTAGAATTATATCTATGTATTGTAGGTAGTTAATTCACATTGTGTTTTATTCAATTTTATTATACGTATTACGTACACTGGCGCTCAGGGCTTAGAAAATCGCTACAAATACATAATGCTTTTACAGTATTTCTTCATAGTTACAAGACACCAGTCTCTGTAGCATGTCGAGCTCAACATTTCTTTTGTCTACTTCAACTTTCAAAACGACATCCCGTCCCGATGTAAGCAAACCTTTTAAATGTAAATAAATCTATGTTTATACAAAATATCGGGTTCATCGTGCTACGCTTTTTCGTTCGTTCGATAGCCGTAATTTGTCACCTACTGAACAGATAAATTCGTGATTGAGATCACGTGCTATCATCGTTTACGGCCTCGCATGAACTGTAGAGCTTTCTGCATAAGGGGGGCTTTTTTGGGGCGGTGGGGGGCGAAGATTGCGGGCGCGGCGGGGGAGGGGCGCGCGGAGCCACGGAGTACGTTGGGCGCCGCGGCTAAAGAAGCAACGCGCGCCGCAGGGCTCGCCGCCGCCGCATGCGCTGTTCCGTGCAAAGCCTACAATGCCCCCATATTTAGACGTGGATAATTATGGTACAGGGCCCGTGCCGGTTAACGCATCGAACTTCGAAAATTCTGCTGGGCTTCAAATTAAAACAGATAAATCGAGCCTCAGTCGAGTACAAAATGGCGAACGCCAATTCATGATGTCACACTAACATCGATATCTTCCAAATAACTTCGGCAAATAGTACAATATGAAATTACTTACTTTTGGTTTATATGTTTTAAGTTGAAGCTCGGCAGGCTTGCCGAAGTTCAAAAAGTTAGCCGGTAAGGCCCCAGGTCTCGGTACGGATCTTGAGGTGACTTTAAAGGTCCCTTCCCACTACACCGTACCATACCATGACCGTGCTTGTCAGGCAAAAATAAATTATTTGTATTGAAAAGTATGACACTATTCCCACTAGACTGATCCGTCACCGGCCATACACATGCACAGTGCGTCAACAATTGTCTACGAGAATATTTTGCCGGTGCTGACACGTTCTGTGCATGACACGCAACGTTGCGGAGCTGTTGAGTATACGGGTTGTAACCGTGTATGATGACCGTTCTAAAAGCAAAATGGAACGGAGTCCTATCCAAACCAAACGGATTGCATACGAGCATCAAAGTATGTAATAATGTAAGGCCCGTATGTAACAGACAGAACGCCGTCGATCCGTTTCAGTGGGCAAAGTAGAGCGTATCATGTTGCTTTTCGTGTCTGATACGTTCCTAGTACGGTCATGGTATGACATGATGTAGTGGGTAAAGACCTTAATGCGCAGAAGACTTTTTTAGCTTAGTTAAAATAACAAACGCATACTACAAACATGCGCAGTAATTCCGGCTTAGTAGCAAAATGACCTATTCGCAAAATGCCCTGCAGTCGCATATTGCCTTATTCGCGATATGCCTCATTCTCAAAATGCCCTATTCGTGGAATGCCCTATTCTCCTTTGGACTCATTCGCAGAAAGACTTATTCTCAGAATGACCTATTCTCAAAATGCCTCATTTTTCTCTAAGTGTTTGTTAGTGAAACTATGCCTGTATACAATGTATCCCTCGATAAAGTGCAATCCTGACAGGGAGTTAAAGTAGATTGGACACACTGTATTCTTTTTAAAACCAGGAATTGAGTATTTCAGAAAGGTAAAATAATTCATATACATATAAATATGAAAAAAATACTAACTTATAAATTGTCATTTCTTATCATTTTATTAAAAATCAACAAGAGTATGCCAGATTACTATACTTAAAGGAAAAGTATAAATTTTTCTTTTAATAATCATTATTATTTGTAATATCAATAATTATTAGGTAAGAGGTAGATGTATTATAAAAAAATGTATTGCAATTTTACATTAAAAGTTGCAAATAAATAATTTGTTTGAAGAATTGTTCCACAGTAATTTCCTGTGTCTCTAATTTAGTCAATATTTTTTTATATTTCTTATCAAATATTATAACTATAGCGGAGCTGACGGATTAAAATGTAATAAAAATGTATTTTACTTATTAATACATGATAATTACCAATCATTTGCTGTAAACGTTAAAGCTGGCAGGTATTAAAAAAAATGTGTCCTTTTGAGAATAGGTCATTACGCGAATAAGGCATTAAGCGAATGTGTCTTTTCGAGAATGAGGTATTATGCGAATAGGTCCTTTCGAGAACAAGTCATTCCGAGAACGTGGCCCTTTTTTTTGGTCGTGTGGCATTTTGCGAATAGGTCCTTTTGCTACTAAGCCGTAATTCCCTCCAATTTCTCTTACCGCTCACGATTCGTGCGGGCACCTATATATACAGGGTGTATCGGGCGACGTGTAAAATAAGATGAAAATAAAGTGAGAACACCTCTCAGTAAATAATTAATTAACTGATGTTCTCGTTTATGGTATTATCACAAAAAGAAAAGGTCCATACATGGACCGGTCGATATAGACATCGCACATTCGTGCCATTTCGTGCTCCATCCGAGCGGATGATACCGCTGCAGCACGCGCAGATTATGGTGTTTGTGATACAAGAAAAAGGTGAAAAAAGGGTTTGAACCTCTTAGTATGAGTGGTAACCGTAATATTTGATTTTTGACTGGGATTTCGGAAATGTAGCGGCGCACGATGAAACCTGTGTATATCGTTAAGGGATCTATGAACGAACAAAAAATGTCTTATGATATAAAGTCCTAAAACATTTATAAAGTTTTCGAGATAATAAAAAATAAAATGTTTGTTTATTTTCCCATCGCAAATAAAGGATTTAAGTGGTAATGAGAAGCCGGACTTAAGTGGTAATTATAATCCGGGAAATAAGCTTGGATTTTTATCTATACAGGATCTTTAACATGTATTATCTTGGAAGCGTTGCACTTTAGGACTAATATCTTAAGTAATTTTTTGTTCATCTATAGATCCTCTATCGATATACACAGGTTTCATCGTGCGCCGATATATTTCCGAAATCCCTGTCAAAATTCTACCTTTTATACCATGTTTTGTGCAAATAAATATTTCTTATTCTTAAATAAAAAAAATATGGTTACCACTATGTCAAATTGTTCAAACCCCTTTACTGAGCGAATTCCTTGAATTTTTTTACACGTTGTCCTATACATGCTGTATTAATAGCTTGGTCACCAACCATAGGTAAGAGTAGAGTAGACGATGGAATATGACCAACTTAATAATAACTTATTATTTAAATTAGAAATAAATTTCAAACTATCGATAGGCACTGTGTGACTAGTTTCACTGTCAGGCACGTTTGGTTTAGTGCAGGCGCAATATATCGCGAGGAACGCATTCATAAAACCACACAACTATTTATTTTAGCGATTAAATCCTAGCAAGTGTCTCTAAAACTAACCTTTTCAATTAGATTCTGAGTTTTTAATGAAAGTATTAAATATATTTCTAGTGTACGTTTATTCAATTAAGTCATATCACTAATCATTCGTTCCTTGTTCGTGAGTTGGACGCCAGTTTTAGTTCCATTCGATAATGAAAATACGTGAATTACACGGCTGATTAACAATAAGTGCATTTACAAATTTGTAGTAAATTTAGCATCGCGTCGAGTATGAAATCAATTAAGCTGTGTTTGCACTAACCGTACACCTACTTCACATTTCGTAACTAATTCTTACACTACTTCTACTCTAAAACACTACCTGCTACTACATGTCATACATTCTCACCTGTTTCCGCGCAATATTCCTCGGTGGTTTGACTACTGTGTCCACATAAGCCATTTTGGTTTGTTTGATGGGGGCTTTTGCCTTTTCTTGAGCAATTCTTATGTTGGCAGTGAGAGACTTTAACCTGTGCTCCTGTTCTTCTTGGCATCTCTGCAATAGGAAGTTAAGCTTTTAATCAAAAGATCTTAAGGTCAATAAAATGTATGTAGGTAAAAAACAGAATTACACTTTCTGAATACATTAATGACAGGGCATTTGCGTTATAAAACAAAATGACTAAAGACGGACAGATTAGGTTTGCAAAAAATTGCCGTGTTATTGATAAAAAATCAAACGCTTAATAAACCAATATACAAGGTTATTTTTAGTTAATACAAAACCTCTCGTGGGGTTGATCAGACCATCAAATTGAACAACTTTCATTATGGGACAAACCTCGAAATCACGAAACAAAAACAGTTGTTCCATACAAAAGTACTCCATCCTACTCCTACTCCATCGAAATGTATGAAACAGGTGATTTTTTTTTACGATTTCAAGGTTGGTCCCTTAATGAGAGTTGTTCAGTTTGATGGTCTGATCAACAACTCCACGAGAGTTTTTGTATTAACTAAAAATAACCTTGTATACAACGTGTTAATGAATAAACGCAAAACCTCTTAGGTGGTGATTGTGCTCATGAATATGAACAACTTTTACTATGGGGCCAACACTGCAACTCAACAAAAAACCCTTATCTCTTACCGTGTTATTAATACATTTTATACTTGTTAATGAATAAACGCAAAACCTCTTAGGTGGTGATTGTGCTCATGAATATGAACAACTTTTACTATGGGGCCAACACTGCAACTCAACAAAAAAAAAATAGCTGTTTAATACATTCTGGTCGAGTAGGTATTGACAACTTGTATGAAACAGCCGTTTTTTTTGTTGAGTTGCAGTGTTGGCCCCATAGTAAAAGTTGTTCATATTCATGAGCACAATCACCACCTAGGAGGTTTTGCGTTTATTCATTAACAAGTATAAAATGTATTAATAACACGGTAAGAGATAAGGGTGAAAGAAGGTTGTGCTTATGGTTGTGTTGCCAACGTTATCCGACACAAAAATAACTAGGTACTTTCGTTTATATATTTTCTGTATTATTTTGTTACCCTTAACCTAAAGGCTGGTTTATACTTGGTCAGTGACTGGCCCCAGCGAGCGAGAAGAATAGTGCGAGCGAGAAGTCAGCACTAGACTGGGTTGAAACTAGTGTCGACACGAGCCCTGTAGCAAGTCAGCTCTGGACTGGGTTACTGTACTGCCTTGTTACTGACCCCGTATAAAATAGGCATAACTTGTACACAAACAACATGAATCTCACCATATACATCTCCCTCCACGTCTCCATCTCTTGTCTCTGCTTGTTCCGGAAGTGTTTCTCGCAGAACTTGTGCCAAAGGTGGTCGGTGTCTTCCATCAGGTACGGATTGAAGTGTTCCAGCATGAACAGCTGTTGGGGGGTCGCTCTGTCCACCACGGGCTTCAGGATATCATATGGCACGCCGCCCGTGTATTCAAGGGCTAAGAAACATAAAAAATAACGACCAGGCCCAAATTTTACCAAATTGGCATTTGTAAGTGAAATATGTCGGCAATTTTTACGGTTTAGTAAGGGACAATGTGGAATGTCCGAAAAAAAAAAAACAAATTGGCTGAATATTTTTTTAAAGGTAGGAATAAGCTCCCTTAAGAAAAAAGTTTAAGAATTTTCGGTTGCGTGAAAAAATTAACCACATTATACCACATCACGTATTAACAAAAGTTTTGACATTTTGTGTTGCGAACCCATTATGTTGTGAAACAAGGGATAATTTTTACAAGTCGACAATTGTCCAGCAAACCTGACTCAGCTCCAATCTCTTGTCAAAAATTACTGACAAATCTACAAATATGTTGACTTGTAAAAAATATCCCTATTTAACAACATAGTTGTCCCTTTAAAGTAAAGACAATTGTAAAATTGACCGACATATGTCACTGACAAATGTCGACTTGGTGAAATAGGGCCCTGGCCACGCAACAGAGCGACTGGCGGCACGGCGAGCGAATTCCATCTTCAGAATCCACGCACAGCGGTTAACTGGTATTACACGTTATGTATAAGCAATTCGCTAGCCATGCTACGCGCCGCTCATCGCTCGCTCATTATTTACGTAAAAATAAAATCGTAAAATTAATGACGATGGCTTTTTATATTTTTTTATGCACAACGGGATAGTGCTTGGCCTTCACCTCACCTGATGTTAAGTGACGATAAGGCCGAAGGTGGAAGCACCCGGAATCATCATCACTGAGGTTCTCTACCACCGTGTAACGTATGAGATCATGACGTAATTAAACAAGGATACTTAAGTTAACCTAATCGTAATTGGGTGAATCAACTTTTTTTTGTCAGGAAAAAATCGACCCATGTGTAAATTTTTATAAATTAAAACAAAACTAGATAATTCTTTTGTAAAAAATCTCTATTTTACGATATTTAGATTCATAGTGTCGCGTTACGGAAGGTAACGGAGCAGAATTTGGAAGAAAGCTAAATAAAAAAATAAAGTTGAAGTTCAAGAATTTATTTTATAATGACACGTCCCTGCACAGAAGAATACCTAGCAACGAAGAAATTTGGATAACAACTAAGGCGGTTAAAAACTAGGTAGGACTAACAAAGTATGACTAGGGTGGGACGTAGACGGGAACAGGACAGGCACGCAGAGACGTGGATCCAGGTAGCAGGGGTAACAGGAAGCAGGCACGAAGCAGGCACGAAGCAGGCAGGCAGATATAGAGTCCCGGCGGAACACAGGAGGGCACGTGGTTCAGCACGGACGTGGTTCAGCGTGACGGCGCAGGGGTGGCACGCAGTCAAACCCCCCGACGTAGCACCGTAACGTAGTATTAGCGGGGCGCGCTGATGGGCACGGGCGCGTGTCCGTGTAGACCGACGTCGATGGTGGCGCGGATAGTGCACGGATAGTCCAGGGGAGAGCTCCCTCTGCAGGTCAGGCGGAAAGGTGCACGACGTCCTGGTGGGTGGAGGACACGTCCGGTGGTTCGTGCCGAAGGTCGAAGGTCGAGGACCGTGCCCCGAAGAAGCCGCTATTTACAATTATAGAATAATAGGACGTATATTTTTTTACAGTTATAGCACGGCAGCTATAATAAAAATAACTGGACAAGCTCGTGGAAAGACTGACTCACCTGAGCTGCCGACCGCGCTTTTATACAGTCGGTATTTATTTTTTTAAAATTCTACTCTACATTCAAATATGAGAACACAGAACAATATTGTACAAAGGTTCGTATCTATAGCTAGGCTGAAGACAAGCTGGAAATCTATGGCTTTGACATTGAATTAAAAAATTAGCGCGTTGCTATGGCAATTATAGTGACAGACATATGTTTACAAATAAATAATTTTCTCAGCAAAGAATAAAAATGGTGTTAAAAAGGATTCAAACCGACATAAGAATACAAAATGCAAAATACAAAATGTATGGGAAAAATCTCACGGCCCTATAATGGGCCGTTCCTATGATACAAGCCCTTTAAGGTACATATTCTTCCTCACACCGTTTCTTAGCTTTATTAACACTAGATTACCTATTTATCTTATTTATACATATGGTTTTATAGTTTCCTTCAGTTTACGTTCTTGGGAACGTTTGCAAAGGACCTCCTAAAAGTAATAACATTACAATAGCTAATAAAACATACTTAGTTTTGTACAAAAATAATCAATAGTTTAAAGAAAAACATGGGTGACCCAGGGGACAATGTTGTCCCCAGCTTTTATATGTTGTTGTTATGTTATGTTGTATGAGTTGTCTCCTGGGTTACCTATGTTTTTCTTTAAAATCACATAAAAATTTTCATGTCTTTTAAGTTTTCTTATAAGATAATTAGCTGAGAGTATAAGCAACTACAGATTAACTTCATATAAAAATGGTTCACGTAGATATTTTAAGAAATGCCACAAGACAACAAAAAGTTGATTCACCCAATTACGAATGTCTTCAATCTTTGAACTTAATAACAGTCTTAGATTATTTATATGTCAAGATAGAGTGCTGCCGCTTTTTAAGTACAAATAAAACGAGCCAACTTTTTTTGGCTGGTGTGCGTTATAGCTACGTAGCTACACTCGCGCCGCGTCATTCTACTTAACCATGTGTGCGTGCATAATGATACCAGGTGTTGAAAGGTTTCCTAAAAATGTGGGGAAATTTAGCAAGGACTATCGAGTCTATTTACAATCTACGAAAAATACTACGTAAATCGTGTCTTACCTATCCAATGGTCTTTGTAAGAAATATAATTGATACTAACATACCTAGCTATCCTTATTATAAGGATACCTATGTAGTAAATAGACTACGTTATCGGAAGTACATTTTGAGAGCAGATGTTCTTAGAGATAGGGTAAATTTTTGGTTGTTATTTTGGTTTATCGATAAATTAACTCTACTCGACTATAATCAAACATAATGTCAAAAATATATTTTATTTATTTTACGAATAAACAGATTAAACTTAATAGTTATTACACAGACACAGTACACTCATTACTCAGAAGTTAAAGTTTAAATCACACAAATCGGTCTATTACTTTGAAGTTACAGCTTTTACTATAGGTGCTCCCGACGAAAGCTAATTACATCAACATTGCAAATGTTAACCGGGTAAGTCCATAATATGTAACGCAAAAGAATCTACCAAGATCTATTAGACAAGATCTCTAAGACTTCAACGCTGTAGCTTTTATCGTTTACTAGTTTTTAGGTGGTATCGAAATCTCAGTCGAAGTCAAAGCCAACCCGAAATCAAAGACATTCATGGAAATTTATGTAAAAAAAGAATAACAGAAATGCTCTCCTTAAAAATAATATTTTAACACAAAAAGTTTAAATCAACATAAAATAGTTACTTATACTTTAAAATATGTAAACTAATGAAATCTTTTCAACATGGTGTAATTAAAATTTTCAAAACTTGCAACTGGTATAGGTTTGTTTAAAATAAAAGGTTTTAAACATTTATAAAAAAATGCATTTTCTAGAAATTGATAAAATAATTTTAAAATTGAAAAACAACATGTAGGGTTGGCTTCTCCCAACCTACACTCAAAAAGGTAAAAAGGATTGCCCTTAGTTAATTTACAAACCTAGCGTATATACAATGATAGGTACTATTATTTACTTTTTACCCGACTACGGCGAAGCAAAAAGGAGGGTTATGATTTTGTACATTACAGGGAATGATAACGTTATTTTTAAATGTAACGTTATTTCTTACTTTTTTACCGTTAATTTTAACATTAACTTTTTGTCATTAACTAACGTTAAATATAACGTTTTTTCTTACTGTTTGTTACCGTTACTTTAAAATTAACGTTATTTCAATTAATAACCTTAATTTTTTACCGATAATTTTAACGGTACTAAAGTTTAACGTTATATTTAACGGTAATTTTACCGTTACAATATTTTAACGTTATTTTTACCGGTAAATTTACCGATAAAATGTTTTAACGGTATTTTTAACGTAATTTCTTTTTGAATCGTTATTTTTTAACGGTGTTTCAATCCCTGGTATATTATGATGATATTTATATGTATGTGGGCAGTGAACTAAAACCTATGGAAGTGTAATTGCAATTGATTTTAAACAGGCAGTTAATCAAGTTTTGTGTGACTTTACGGGAGTAATAATAAAGGGATGTTACTTTCATTTCGTTTAAACTGCAAAATGACTAATGCGGATAGTGAGAAATATTTTGCCACTATCTCCATCAATAGAGATTCTCAATGGGGATAGTGGGATGTTTGCGTACTTCTTCATCAAGTTTAATTCGAATTTAGTGTCCCTGCCTTTGAACTTGCTTTTTAAAAAGTTTTCGTTTTGATGTGGCGTCCGATTTAATGTTATCTAATTTAGCTAAATGAAAACATCGTATGGCCACGTATTTTTCTGCCACCAGTCGTAATAAACTAGTTTGATGTATAAGCCCGCAAACATGATCAGATTCAACCTTAAAGTAATTTTTGCCAATAAACTGTTTCATTATACTGTGTAGTATTTTTGAGTGAATAGCACTTGTTATCACAAAGTCTTCTTTCATAAACTTTCGAAGTATTGCTTCTGCTGTTTTACAGATGTCGTAAACATCCCGAGAGGCGTAAATTAGTCCGCCCTTGTCGCGCAAGTTTACCAACTTATGGTATTCCAGCTTTTCATCTGCGATCAGAGATTGTAGGCAAGCCATGCACTTAATATGTCTTCGTAAACATTTTACGACGCAACCTGCTACGTACCCTACTATTTGTTGAATATATTCACATGCTTGTGAATCGTCTAGTACACGAGACATAATGCTCCCGTTTGCTTCCATGTTTTCGATGTGTTCCTCTTCACTCTCATCTTCATCATCTTTTCGTAAAGATGAAGTTGTCAAATTAATGTTGTGCAGTGAAGAAGAACACATCAAAATACTTAATGTCTCTAGTGGCACACAGTTACCGGACTCTACTGATTTCAACTCCATGTGACAGAGTAATTTCCGGTAAATGCCTTTGAATTGTCGGGCATTCGGGTTGTCATTATAACCTCCGTGCATGCGTACAGCACCAAAAAAAAGTTCTATATGATCTTGGCTGATCCTATATGTAGCCAAAAATTTCATTTTTTCTGATTTTATTAAGGATTCGTATAGATATTTTACACTTTTAATGCAAATAAGGGCGCCAAGAAATCCTGTATGACATTGTGATTTGAGCGCTGGTGTGTAGCTTTTTAATATCAATGTTTTTGAAGTTTGCTGTTCCTTGAATGTTCTTTTTCTAGAGACTTTTATATTCAAGTTCAAAATCAGGTCTTCTGCTTCTTCAAGTGCAGAAAAGACTTCCGCTTTATTTCCCGGAAACAACGGATGCTTGAAAGAGTGTGATTTTAAATTTCTTGAGTTAAAGATATCAAACAAATTATTTAAGGTCAATAAAAATTTTTCTGTTCCTTCACTCTCAATAAAATCTGGCAGTTTCAATTCTTCTCGGCAAAATTGTAAAGCATTTGAAACGCTTCTACTCATGAGCTGTGTGGCTAACTTCACATTCATAATGGAGTTACGAAATGCTATGTGTTTTTTAGTCAATCGGTTCGCCAAGTGTAAACCTGTTTCTTCTTGCAACTCTACAAGTTTTTTTATGTACTCCCATTTAATTGTTGTACCCTTGTAGAAGAAAGTTTCCTTAGATTCAAAATGGTTTCGAATTAATTTAAGCATATGGCAGAAGTCTAAAAAGACTGCCACTTCGTAATTAGCGCAAGGGTGAATAAATGTTGTTTTCAATCGTGCAGGATCCTTATACCTGCAGCCCAAAATCTCCATGGCCGATAAATTCGAACTATGGCCATCGAATGTTAGTGACACGACATCAACCCCTGTCTCATGACATTTGTATAAGATAGTTTTTATTATATTCGCTTTTTGTTCTCCGGTCATTCCATGAATTAAAAAATAAGCTAAAGGTAATTTCCATGGCTCACTTAATGACACTAGTAAGAAAACATAAGCTTCAGATGCTTTGATATTAATGTTTTCGCTAGGACCAGTCCCCATATCAATAAGACCTTCATCCTGACGAACTTTTGGATTAAAACATTTTTGCTGCCTAATTGACATTTCATCAGCTATTAATGCACAAGTCATATTTTTATCGCATTGATCTCTTTTAAGTTTTAAAATTTTAAATGCTTCTTCTGTTATACCCGGAGAACCATCAATATTACCATACCATTTAGAAATGGTCTTTGGATGAGGTAAGCAAGTTTCAAATTTGTTTCTTACGTAACAGTATGCCTTTGGTGACAAAAAGTGTAAGGTCAAACAAAATTTCCGGAATTCTGGTGTATATTTTGTAACAGGTCTCTTCAATCCTTTTTTTAGTTTTTTATTCATAACGGCATATAAGTCTGTGACAAACACATTTTTGCTCAATATATTATGAGTATCATGGTCAATGTACCTATCTTTTTTTAATTTTTCTAGAATTTGTTCAAAAGTAAGAATTTTTTTTTTAAGTCGGATATTTTTTCGTCTGAGGGATTGTATTCTAATAGTGTGCTTTTTTTGGAGAATAATTTTTTTACGTAACTGTCGTCTAATCTTTTCTTTTTTCGGAGAGTCAAAAATAGAGTCGAGGTCTGAAAAATCTTGAAGTACTTCTGTCTCATTTTCAGCACTTGTTCCAGCTATTTGAATACCTGGCTCTTCTATTGAAAAATTTAAAACATCTGTTTTAGAGGGGAAATTTAAGACATTTTCCACTACATCATCATCCGAATGTTCCATGGAACTGGAACTAGAGAATTGTTCATTCCTTTTTATACCAGACGGACCAGCTACGTCAATTACAGGGGATTTCTGGGGAGAAAAAAATAATCTGCAAACTTTCAACCATAGAGATATTTATAGTTTTATTGAACTAAAATACCTATTATTTACGAAAAGAAAAAGAAATGTCAAATTGTTATTACTAATAATAATGTAAGTATAATAGGCACTAACTGTCTCTTCAAATTCCTTGTCATCAAATTCGATATCACTCTCTTCGGATTTTTCAGAGGATAAAAACAAACGCTGAAAATATTATTTAATTAAAACACTAGTAAATAACACCTACTAAACTTTTTCTGGTTATACAATAACTAGCTATTCCCCGCAGTTTCCCTATATTTTTTTATGATACATGTTATTATTACTCTTCATTAATCTACTTAAAAAATGTGAAAGTATGGATGTTTGAATGTTTGTTCTGATTTGGATGAAGTTTAGTAGTTAGATGGATTAACAAGTAGGAGACTTTATCACTGAAAGATACATGGCATTAGGATAGCTATTTTTTCATCGAGATTGTTCACGAAGTCGCGGGTAAGAGCTATAAGTATAATAACTTTATACGGATCCAAAGATTTAAATCTATTTTTAAGTACTTGCCTTACAAGGCACCGCTCCCCTTTTTATCATTCGGCGACCTTTCTTCTCAACAATGTCAGTTTTACGAAAATGGTCAGAGCAAACCACTGTAGTTTTTGCCGGATTCCAAAATTCTTCACCGTGACTACTTCGTATTATCTTAATCCATTGGTTTCTTAATATTGGATCAAATGGTATTCTGCAAATATCATTTATTTGCAGAATATATCGGGCCTGAACTGGTAATATTAATACCGGGTTACATCTATCTATATCTCTATCTGGCAGAAACTTGATGTTCCGAAATTTGTTTGCATGCTTGCTTGCATGTTGCATGCTTGATTGCATGCATGTTTATTTGTCTGCATGTAAGGATGCATGCATCATGAAACATGCGTGTAAGCAATACAAAATTATTCTAGATATGAAATTTCTGTTAAATGTATGCCAAAAGATGATTCTGACTATAAACTCTCTGCGATATGATGGTTCTGACTGTGAATTTTCTGCGATATGATGGTTCTACTATTTCATTATTATGGATATGAAATGTATGCCAAAAGATGATTCTGGCTTACAAAATTATGCGTTTTAAGTGTATGATAAATGAGTGTATGCCAAACGATTTTCTGCGACATGAAGTTTATGCCATTAGTTGTTATGCATAATAAAATTATGACATAAAAAGTTCTGCCATAAAGGGTAGACTCATTAATACCTTATGTAAACGTACGTAATGTAATGTAAACTGGGACTCTAATTTTAATGTCGACGATGCTCACCATAATAAAAAAAAATGTCGAAAACTTAATTAGACTTCTTGAAAACATATCGATATTTTTAGGCGATTTTTGGACGACGGTGTTTCGTATAAAATATATGAAAGGAAAGAGGTCACAGGCAGCGTTTTGTGGTTGCGGTTAGTGGCCCGCGTGTGGAGACTCTTAATATTCCGATTTAGCGATGTATCATTGAAATAAAATGTCAAGTATCGAAAACGTATCATTTTTTTATTATCAGTAATTTTTAAATTATCCTCATCCTCATCCTCACTAATATTATAATAGTCACTAATATAACAAACAAATAAACAAACAAACGGACTTTCTCATTTATAATATTAGTAAGGATGCGAAAGTCCGTTTGTTTGTTTGTTTGTTACGCCTTCACGTCTTAACTACTGAACCGATCCTCAAGTAATTTTACATACACTTTGCCAAGGGTACAAAGAAAGACATAGGGTACATTTAATCCCGAAAAAAGGTACTGTTCCCGAGGGATAGCCAAAAAACTTTCCACGCAGACAAAGTCGCGGGCGAAAGCTAGTAAAAGATAATTTCAATATTTGAATAACAAGTAAATATCAATATTTTTGATTTTGAATTGAAATTGTATGGTAGACAGAGATGTTATTGACCTAAAACACTAGAAATTTAAAACGTTAATATTTTCTTGAAAATATTCCCGATATATCGATATTTTTTCCCGGTATCGAAATTATTTTTGATATTTTTGAAAATATCTATATATCGATATTTTTTCACTTTCGACATCCCTAAAGCTAGTAGGTAATAAGCAGTATAACGTAGTAATATTACGTGAAATCAAACGTAGTAGGTACCTTTATCAAATTGATCTAACAACAATTTTTTTTTCCACAACGTTTTTGTTTTGGAATGTCAGAGTACACCTGGTACAAGGCTGAGGCTTTGTTGAGGCCAGTTTTACCAGGCCTTTTAAGTTGACTAAGGACTTTTAAGTGAGTAAGCTGACAACACAATAAAAATTTGTACTAGAAATTATTTTATTTATAAAACATGAATTGGTACGAAATTGAGGTATTTACCGATGGTAGGTGACTTTATTTATTGTTTTATATCGTCCTTGATAGTTCCTGCACACTTTTACTGCACAAGTCCTCATTTTTAACAATAAAATTTTCTCACGCTGCACGTACGTAAACAATGATGGCACAATTGACACTGACAGCGCATCACCCAACAGTTGGGTGACCATTTTTTTGACGCGTTCGTACTTCGACTGTCCATCTTGACATATAAATAATCTAAGATAACAGTCACCGAGTTCAATATCAATTGACATTGACATCAAATGTTGTAATATTTACAACATATTTTGAGCATTTTTTTTTAAATATAATGGACCATAAGTTGCCTGGATTAAGAAAAAATAAACAAGATTTACTCACCATCAATGTGTTCCTGAAGAACTTGGACACACATTTCATATAGAGTTGGGATTTTTCCTCCTATTACTTTATTACCAGAGTACACCTTGGTTCTGAAATAGACAAACAACACCCCTAAATCAAAAAAAAAAATATAATTGTGTGTGTAGAATGTGATACTTCTGTTTTGTTATAACATTCCTGGTTGTCCCATGTAATCAAAGATTTTATCACAAAATACAGACGACAGAAATTAATCTACTACGCGCGTAATGCAAACACACATAGAAAGCTCTCACCGACCGGCCGACGACACTGCGTCACGTCACGCACTCGAACTGTTTTGAGCGAAGCAGAGATTCCGTATCGGCGTGGTGACTATGTTGCTCAAACGCATGTAGTACTAAGTTTGACTTCTGTTCTGTTTCTCTATTTTGTGATTTTATGTTATTAATCTCTCTGAGCACACAGGCACAGTTAATTCATAACCTGGATTCAATAAAACATCCGATACTTTTTATCTTGGTCAAAGGTTCCCTAGTGATTTTTCGATATCCACGTGCCCGAAGTCACGGGCGAAAGTTAGTGTAAGTAGGAAGGAAGATAAGTAGGAAGTTCAATGAGATATTAAGAATAATAACGCTTATTGCACTAAATCGCCTAAGTCTTTTCCTAACTATAACCCGACAAAATTAAAACGATGTCATGAACTTAGCTGTCATGCGCCTAATTATCTATATTATACTAGTTTTTATATTTTCTCAGAATTTTATTAAACATAGTTATTTCGTTGTAATTATTTTTTCTTGAGTGGCGGCGCTGGTGCAAACGGGCATAAGAGTGAATTATATTTATAGATCTATTTTCTGTGATGTAATTGTACCTCTGGTTCTTTGAAGATATCGAAGCGCTCATAGCCTCGTCGTCGGTGAAGTGCGGCAGCAGCTTGGGCGGTGGTCGCGGCTTGTAGTTGGGCGAGATCTCGGGCAGCGCCGATATCTCTATGGCGGGTAATGGGGCTAACTTGGCTGTGGGTGCTAGAAGAGCGGCCGGACTTAGCTGTAGACAATGGTTCATATCAGTAAAGGAATAAGGTTCAATATCGACATCAGTCATCTTTAATGTCCCCACTGCTGCTGGGTCACAGGCCTTCCTTATGGCACACCCCGGGCACTCCATACAAGCGCCGCGTTTCAACTACCTATTACACAGACGCTACACAGTGACGTTTTAGCACACGCGCAACTGTGTGCGTGAAGTCTAGGACTATTGAATGAGCACACGATTCGACACACGAACTCGCGCGGTGGGGTGAGGTAATTGATTCTGGGGCGGGGCGGAGTTTTCTTTCTGTACGGTAGGTAGTACTTATATCTATTCTTTGCTTATGGGTGGATAAGGGGGATAAGCCATCCCACCACGCGTGCTCAATGCGGATTGGTGGGTGTTATCGACTGTAAATGCAGCCTGGACCAACGTCTTAACGTGCCCTCCGAAGTACGGAAGAGCTCAAGATAATACATTTTTGGTCACCCATTCCATGACATGACCGACCCTCGCGAAAGTTGCTTTTCCCCCGCAAACGCACGGCCAAGTGCTATACTACTGCGCCACCCAGCTCCTCATTAATCAATAAGGTTCAACATAGAAATAAGGTTTATTACACAATGGCGGATTGGCAAATGGGTAGGGATGATAAATATATCACTAATCTTTACAGACAAAATTGACTCGTCAACCCTGAACTATTACTCCATACAGACTTATGTATTAATATAGCACCAGAGTAATAATTTATAGCGGTACTTTATTTTTGTAGCACGACATTGAAATTGTAAATAAGCCATGTGTGTAAATAACAGATGGTGATAAGAATAATATTTTTTAATGTAGGCGACTTTAAAGAAACCATTAATAAATTCATAAAAATTCATATCACCAACAAAATAGGCTGATTATTTGTAAAACAAAATTAACCATGCATCCAGGTGGACAATGGTTTGTCGCTGAGTAATAGAGGGAATTTCATAACATCCTTAAAACAGAAGTGACATTTAAAATTAGCACTTACATCTTCAATGTTTGATAAGTTAGGTGAAACTACATCTTTCAATGGAACTTTAGTTTTCTTTTTCGGTTTTGTAGGGCTTATCATTCCTAAGGCTTCTGCAAAACTGGCACCTGAAGGAAACAAGTCAAATGTATACGAAGAAAATAACATTGTAATAAAAATGTTGCATAAAAAAAAGGAATAAATTCCTACCTGACTCACAATTAATGCCCTCATCACTATCAACTCCATTATCATTACTTTTTTTCTTTGGTATATCTTCTTTAGACTTACTAATGCTGGATTTGCTAGCGTGCGACGACGACGAACTTGACTTATGTTTAGTCTTCATATCATCACTCTCTTCAATTTTTCTTTCTGACTTGTGTTTGTTCTCACTATGCTTAGATTTTTTATCACTAGATGAGTGTTTTTTATCACTTTTATGACTATGTTCTGACTTCTCTTTAGAAGAACTACTCCTATCCTTTGATCTCTCTTTACTAGAGGAACTGTGCTTTTCCTTAGAACTACCACCATCACTTTCTTTTGACTTATGTTTCTCAACAGATGTTTCTTTTCCTGAAGAACTCTTGTTCTTGTCTTTATCGGATTTGTGAGAGTGACTGGAGCTTTTACCCTTATCAGATTTACTGGGGTGTTTTTCAGTATTGTTACTATTGTGTTTTTCGCTATTACTATCAGACTTGGATGATTTATGTTTATCAGAACTATCTTTGTGTTTAGAAGAGCTAGATTCTTCCTTTTGCTTGCTTTTTTCAGAAGACCTATGATCTGATTTATGACTTTTTTCAATGCTACTTTCTACCTCTTTAGAACTTTTGTGTTTATGTGAGCTATGTGATTTATCTTTGGATGATGATTTGTCTGAAGAAGTTTTTTCGGAGGATTCTGATTTGTGACGGTTTTTCGTATGTTTGTCAGACTCACTGATACTTTTTGAACTAGAGGACTCTTTTTTGTGGTCACTGTGGTTTTTGTCCGAAGAGGAGTGTTTGGATTGGTGATGGTCTGGGGGCTCCTGTTTTATTTTAAGTTTAATTTTCTTATCTTGCTCTTCTTCCGAAATCTCTGAACTTTCGGAATCACTGTCTCTACTATGTGTACGATCAGTATAGTCAGATTCGGATTCAGTTCGTTCCTTTTTGATTTGGGTGTTAGATATTTGTTGATAGCTGTTATCGCTACTAGAGCTTTTGTTTTTTTTCACTTCAGGTTCCTCCTCCTGTGATTGAACACATTATGAACTAGTTAGATATTCTTAAGCCATCTTAGAAAAGTAAGTTAAATGTTATTATTATTTTTCGCTTGCTAGCATTGGTACAAAAAGACCTTGAAAAGCTATTGTAGGTAAATGCGGACTCTAATAAAATTTTTAGATAAGGATATAATTGTATAGTTTTTTAGATAAAAAGCCACATTGTGGTCAATAGTTACATAATTGTTGTGCTACACTTTTATGTTAAAAATATGATAAGACACTAACCTCACTACTATGATATTTCCTTTTTGTTCCACTGTGGTGTCCATTTTCTTGCTTATATTCAGTTTTCACTTTGGAATCCAAGGTCTCATGTTGGTAATCCTTACTTCTGGGCTGTTTTTTAGCACTGTCATCAGAATCCCTTCCATTATCATGGCCATTGTAAGTTTTAGCTGTGTAAATAGAGTGATAGGTTGAAATAGGGTAAATTTTAGTGCAACAAAACTATATGGTTATATAGGTATAAAAGTTGCCATAATATTAAATCAGGTTGTGGTTTCAAAGCAGTTAGCTTACCTCACTTAAATCAAATAAGAAGAGACATTATTAAGAAAAGGAATAAGCAACCTAGGAGTCCTTGAAAGGTCAAAGGTATTCTAGTATGATAGGTACTTACTAAAATGAATTTATAGGTGCATACTTATTGACGAGTTTTTTAAATCCCTTCATATAAACTGAGGGTGGCTCTGACCCCGATTAGAAAAAACTATAGGTATACTTACTAATGTTAATTTCTTATGAAATTAGTAAAACTGACTATGTTGAGTAAAACATAAATTTATTGAAATTTAATATATAATATAATATAAAAACTGTAAACTGGGAATCCATACACTTTTAAAAACTGTATGATTGAAGAGACTCAACATGGAATTAAATAACATTGTTTAAAATAAAAACAAACATTGCAACTAGATGTGATATGAGTACCTATATAAAATTTTGTTACAAAATATTCATGCATGTTATATTATCCCATTACATTTCAATCACATTAACACAAGGTACACACATGGCCTACAATAGTAGACCACGGTAACATATTTGTTAATAGCTTGATAGTTTTGCATGTTATAATAGTGAAATTTCATCCAGCCTGCCTAGCATGAACGATTTATATCACGTGATATAGCATTTTATCGACACTCAACTGTCAAATTCTTTTGTCTTTTTGACAGTTAAACGTGACAAAACGCTATATCACGCGACATAAATCGATCATGCTAGGCAGGCAGGTTTCTTCATTAAATTTGTCAACAATGGCCCTACCATGAGTTGATGCAAACCGTTTATGTTACCTTAAAATATCGTTTTCTCTCTTTCACTAGCATTGACTGTGAGCAGTATATCTGATACCTAGTTTACGGTTAGCAACAGTAAACAGTTTGCATTAACTCATGGTAGGGCCACAGATCAGTAACGCTGTGCGACCTTATCGCATGGCAACATTTTATAATTAGGCTCTAAAATCTCGGGCCTATTATAGCAGTCCGTGGGTTTATTGGCGTACTAAACTTGAGTAAGTAATTTTTATTGTATTTTGAGTTTAAAATGTTAAATTAAGATAAATTGGTATTTACTCATTCTATATCATCATATATAAGTATATTTATATTTTAATTATGTTTATTAGTTATCTTCTACTTTGGTTACTTTGTTGCAGAGCAGGGACCGGGAAAACCTTTTCGTGCATTTGGGTTTTTAGTATTTACAGAATGAAAATAAAAAAAAAAATAAGTATGATAAATAGATTCTTTGATAAGGAAACTTTATTCGATATGCAAACAAAACAATCATAGCATCATGAGAACGCGAGATGTCGTAGATCAAAATTTTAAAAAGGTTCCGGTCCCTGTAGCGGAATTTACCTGAAATGAATGGTACAGAAGTGGAGAGTTGGCTGTTGTAGTTGGAAGATGGCGATGATGAAGTAATTGAGAGTGAAGAAGATGAAGTAGAACATATCGAACTTAGAAGCCTGGGTTCGTGAGGCAGACACAAGTGAAATTGGAACTTGGTGGAGTAGTTTGGAGGTCAACCTGGATTTGGATAATGTACCCCTTTTGGTCGACGAAAAAGTGGTGCATACTTGCAGCAAATGGGTTCGCTCTAATCACCAAGCAGTAGTGTGTTTTGAATGTTATCAAACTTGAGATTTTAATGAGTACTTTATGTATTTAAAAAAAATTAAACATTGAACTCAGAAGTGCCATTTTAGTAATTGTTTTTCTATTACATAAATAATATGCTCCTAATTCATGGTCCCTACTAGTTTTATTAGAAAATTAAGTTTTTAAGGTAATATCTACAAATACACTTATTGATATTTTAAAATGGTCTACTTTAGTAGGCTGCATAAGTAATTGCGGAATAAGAGGTGTATGTACTGTAGTGTTAATATTCTTACTTACATTGTGGATATTGCATCTGTTTTAAAATACTTTTAAAGATGTGGAATAATTTATATACTGTACAGTTAATAATACCCTTCATTAGTCCATTGGACTGTCTGACATATATCTTTTGTTTACATGTAATGGAATTTCATGCAATATCTCATAGCATCATTTTAAAACAAAAAAACATCAATAAAAATTTTAGTAAATAATAATAATTACTAATTATTATGTAAGTTGTCATGATTTTACAAAAAAAATCTATGAACATGCATATCTATACACTCATTAATGTTATACAAAAGGTAGTTATTAAATAATTTAATTAATAAACTAAGAGCCAATTTTCTCACAGTCTGTAGGGTGGTCTCCTTCTTGGTCACTCTCCTCCGCTGCGACCATGAGCTTCCATTTACACACGAGCGCTCGGGCTGCCTGCCCCACACTCCCCGGTTCCTTCCGCAGCGCATTCACTGTTCTGCCTACTCCTGTATCTTGCAAGTGTTGCACAGTCACATCGAGATTGAATAACTTGTCTATGCTTTTTAAAACCTGAAATAATCTTTATTTTTATCAAAAAAGAAAGGAAATTGACAAAGGTGATTTTTTAAGAATATCATTTTGTAATTTACTACTTTTTATCTATTTGCTTACTTCGATAAAGGATTCGAGACTTTCTTCTTCTTATCTTTCGAGGAAAAAGTCTACTTTCACTTTTGCCACTTCAGACTACTTACACTCATACCATCAGTTATTAGATAATACAATAATTGAGCTTATTTTTATCAAAAAAACTTTCTATCTTTGCTTTTTTTATGTTTAATTCATTTAAGATCAGACCTAGAAGCCAGAAACCAGCTCATGCACAAAACAAAGGACTGTCACTGATGTTTACGATTCTGTTAAGTGTTTTAAATCCTTAACATATCTTAGGCTTAGGAATGATCATAAAAAATCTAATAAATTTTTGTTATGTTAAACACTGTTGTCTTTTGTCTAGCAGAAATTAAATCTATGAATTTCACACATCAATAAATATCAACAAATCCTAGGTCAACAAATATTTATTTCTCAAATTAATTGTTTATTAGTGTTCAGAAATTTGTGTGACGTTTTATTAAATACAAATTTGTAGACATCTTTGAGCTTTGTCAACCACCAACTTCCAGATCTTCCACATCAAAATTACACCTGTACGCATCAGTTCACATTTTAAATTCAGGGTTTTATAGTGTACCTATTCTTTATTATGACTAAATGTGGAATCTGTTATTGATTACGTATGGGACAATTTTACAATCTGATAAAAGGAAAAAGCACATTCATCAAAGAATTAACATTTTTGGAAGTACTTACCCTTTGCTGATCGTTGGAATATTTTTCAATAGCATGTTGATAATGCTTTACTAAATCAAGAACGGATGCCATAACTAATGAAATCGTACAATTTTTAATATTTTCCGCTATAAAATTAATGCCAGCTGGTAAACGGGCACCATTTTTGTCATACAAATACACATGTCAGTGACGTAAAAAAAATTGGCGTGAAGGTGAGTACCTAGGCTGCGGTCCCCATAGCGATAATATCGATATTATCGCGATAACAGCCGGTCCGCATGCACGTTAGCGCGTTTACAATATCTAGCGTGACGTCACTCATGACGTCATTACCAGCGCCATCTTGGGCTTACAGCGACCATGCCTCGGAGCGTAATCACTGTGAACGTCCTGTCAAAAGTTATATATAAGTGACTGTCAAACGAAACAGGTGTCAGAATGTTATTTCGTCAAAAAATCAAAAAATGAGAGAGTTCGTTATAGAAGGATCTTTTCCTCACTTCACAACAAAAGGATAGAGCATTATATTGGTTAATATTTTGTTAATATTAATTTGGAGCTTATCCAAAACGGTGATTGATGTAAAAAGTTGAAAAAAAAAGATGTTGGGTGCACACGACTCAATAATCAAACGTTCTTCATCATTATCATCGCTTTAAGCTTCGTACAGACTGAGGCGAATTCCGCGCGAAATTTGCGAGTGCGACCACGTAACTCAAAGCGATAGCCATAGCCATAGCCATTTTCAAAGAAATTGCTATGGCAATGGCTATGGCTATGGCTATTGCTTTGAGTTACGCGATCAAAATCTGTTAAAATGAGCGACGCGCGCGATTCGCTCGCCTCAGTCTGTACGAAGCTTTAGAGAGCAAAAATAGTATCTAGCAATTATTCCATCTTGTATTTGAGGTTAGAATAAAACGTTAGCGCGCTTACGAGCGGTTCGCATTCGCCAACTGTCATTTGTCGATTTTATCGATTTGAGCGCGATATCGAATGCGGACCTCGTGTGAGCGTTGTAAACGCCGTAATCGATGTAATCGCCATGTGGACCGCAGCCCTAGTAGTAGTTGATGTTTTGTCCTTTTCGGGACAGGCGAAGGACTACGCCATACAGCCAGTTCTTGCGTGTTGGTTTCTTTAGTCTTGTTTAAAATATAGGCAAAGCCAAATCTTCAGTCTTCTTGGTATTTTTAAGGCAAAAAGCCAAATCTTAAATTATCTTTTTTGTAAATTCTTGTTAAAATATCAATTTTGTCTTTTCCAGTTGAAAGTCATATCCGAGTTAAGTGTCAAGTCCGAGTTTGTCACATCAAATTTCTCCAAGTGTGGAGATAACAAATTCATAGATGGGGATGAAATTTTCTGGGCGAGCTAGGATGTTCTGTAGTGATGGCGGGATGGTTTTATGTATTTCCAAGAGCTGATCAATTAGTAACAGTCGCTGTATGTTGAACGCCGGACAAGTGAAAAAGATATGTTCCAGAGTCTGATCTTCCTGCGAAGTGCATTCAGTGCATACTGGGGATGATATTATGCGCATACGACACAAATGAGCTTTAAATCTGCAATGTCCAAATCTTAGCCGGTTTATCTGTGTGTAAAACTTCCTTTGCAGATAGTTACCGGATGTAGCGAACCAGGGTTTTCGGCCAACTTCTTTATTAATACCAGCATACCATGCTCCTTTTGATTGGGTGATTATTGTTCTTTCTTCAATCCATTGTTTATTGATTTTCTTTCTATATTCAGGAAGCAGATCTTGCAAGGGGTTGAAATGTTTTTAATGTTGCCACCCAGAGAATTTCTTTAATCTGGCAAGATAATCGGCATTTTCGTTACCTGTCCAGGGTTGCCAACTGTACGAGGTTCCTCGTACAAATACGAGAATTGACGTCTTGAATACGAGGCAAAATTAGGCAAAAATCACCAAATACGAGGATTTTACAAAATAGTTTTCATACAAAATTGGTAATGTACGAGATTTTGAACAGATTTTGTGTGGAAATACGATAATCTCCATCAAATCTGTACGAGAATTTATTTAAATGGGTTGGCAACCCTGTACCTGTCACACCGACATGTGCTGGAGTCCATACAAACTTCACTTTCTTGTTAATTGCTAAATTTTGCATTATTTCTTTGATCTCAAATAGTAAGTAATTTGAATTGTGGAATCCTGGATTTCCTAGTGCCTTTAACACAGACATGCTATCAGAGACTATTAGAAATCTGCCTTTGTCAGAACACATATGTATTGTAAGGCCAACAGGATTGCTGTGGCTTCAGCTGAGAAAACGCTAAAATTAGCTGGTAAGCGATAACCTTTTCCGTACTTTAAATTTGTATGGTAATACGCTGCTGAAACTCCACTATCACTTTTCGATCCATCGGTGTAAATGATTTGATATTCTTGCCAATCCGATAACTTTTCATAAACTGCCTCTTTGGTTCGAAGATCATGGTCAATATCTATTTCTAATGGAGGAAATTTACTTTCATAAGAACCACAATAGCAAGCCCAGTTTTCATTGCTTTTTATATTATTTTCTAGTTCAATATATGCTGATGTTTCTTGAAAATCATGAAGAATATATGGGCATTTACAATTTGATGAAGATGCATGTAAAGTATAAATAGTATTACTTTTTAGTTTATTCAAAAGAATGTGATTATTTACACTGTGTAGTTTAAGAATAAATTTAAATTTTAAGTACTTAAACCTTAATAATAAGGATGAAATGTTACATTCTACTTGCATTGATATAATAGGTGTAGTGTTCATTGCCCCTGTGATAAGTCTAAGATTTTTATTTTGAATCTTTTCCAGTTTATTTACAAGAACATCAATAGAAGAATAACAAAGGAAACTATATTCAAAATGAGAACGAACAATGGATTTGTACAACATGAGTAAAATTTTTGGATCAGCTTCCCAGTATGTTCGAGCTAGGGACTTCAAGATATTGAATGCTCTTAATGCTTTGTCTGCCAAGCCAGAAACATGTTTAACCCATGAGAGGTTCCGTGTAAAAATTACTCCTAAGAATTTGGCCTCATCACTGACAGGAAGTAAATTATCATCATACAAAATATTTGTGAGTAAAATCTTTGATTTACTAAATACTACAACATTAGTTTTACTCAAGTTAACTTCTAGCTTTAAATAATCAAAATAGGTTTTCAATCTTATCAATGCATTATTAAGTTTTTGTTCCACTAGATGCATGTTTCTGCCGGAGCAATAGACTGTGAGATCATCAGCATACTGCTAATTTTGTATATCATTTCCTAATATATTATTTAACTTATGAATGTATAAAATGAATAATAATGGACTTAATATTCCACCTTGACAAACACCTTTATTGGATAATTGTGGTCCATATAGATTATTTTGAAATTTAACAAACACCTCTCTTTTATTTAAAAAATTAAATATCCATCTAACTAATTTTTCAGGTAAACCCAGTGAAAACAGCTCATCCACAAGAACATTATGATCAACATTATTGAAGGCGCCAGTTATATCAAAGAAAATACACACTAAGAAATTACTACTAACTAGAGCATTATGTACATCTAAATACAAGTGATTCAAACTTTCAACTGCTGAACAACCTCTTCTGAAACCAAACTGATTATAAGGCAACAAATTGTTATGTTCTATAAAGTATTTCAGCCTTTGTTTCACCAATTGCTCAAATAACTTGGCTGCACAGGATGTTAGTGCTATGGGTCTATATGAGTCATGATGATTTTTATCTTTGCCTGGTTTAAGAATAGGGACAAGGCAATCAACTTTCCAGGATTTTGGAATGATTAGTTTGTTCCATAATGCATTAAAAATACTTAGAACTATTTTATGGTCCATCATACTAAGATTCTTAAACATTTTGTAAGATATATGATCTAAACCAAAAGTAGTGTCTTTGCGAGAATCTATGGCAGCTAATAATTCAATTAAAGTAAAGGGTTTCATAAAAAAATGTTCAGTATCAGAATTATATTCAGAATGGTCGCATAGTAGTTGAGATTGTGTATTAGAGGTGTACTTATCTAAAAACGACTGGATCCAACTGTTAGTTTTACTGCAAATTTTATTCTATTTTAAGTATTTGTTGTTATAGCGGCAACCAAAATACATCATCTGTGAAAATTTCAACTGTCTAGCTATCACGGTTCATTACAATAAATATTTTGATAATTAAAGTACCTATTAGTATAAATTGTCCTGTTTCTTTTATTATTTTATCAACACCTAAGTCATGACCACCGAAAGGTAACATGTCCATTTCCCAGGTAGCTCCATGTCAAAAGGTGTCATGTCCAGTACATCTTTAAATCAATAGGTGACATGTCCATAGGTACGCAACAAAAGGTGTCATGTCCATTTGTTTTTATTTATTTTCTCATTGTTTTTCGACGATTTTTTCTTGTTTATTACTCATATTATTGGCAAAAGATATTTTTCACCACATACATTAATTTAAATCAAAAATCTAGAAAGACTACAAAACGGTAAGGTTTTTTTCAATTTCTGTAAAAAAATGAACGCGGGATATGTCACCTTTTGATTTTCACCTCCTCAATTAAGGCTCCGTTATGCGAAATCATTTGTCTCTGTCTTTTTCTTTACGTGTGGTTAGTATGGAAAATAACCTCACTTCTGCACTTTTTCGATGTTTTTCGTTGTTTTTTCATCATTATCTTTAGCACAATTATCTTTCTTGAAAAAAAGTTATTGGAGCAACTGCACAGTACGTGAAACTTTTTTTAATACCGTGTCGTGATTGTAGCAGGTGATGGCAAAGGTATAATCTCCATTCTGTCGCCACCACTGACCTCCATTATGGAGGTCAGTGGTTTGAACCTTAGAGTAGGGAAAGATTTGAACATTTGTATGGAAGAAAGTCGAATTATTTTTGTCTGTTTTTGAAAGTCTTCTTCTTCTTCTTATTTTTAGTTTGGCAATCTACTCTCCTCTTTAGGGAGTAAATATTGCCAGTGTCAAGTGTTGAATGGTTCAGTGTTAGATTGTTTCAGTTTACATTAAAATGCGGGTGCATTCGCATTCCAATGCTGCTTGGAGCATTTGGCACCAAGTAAACCAAGACAGTTTACTCGGTAAGATCAGCCGAGGTAGCCACCACTAGTAGTGGTGGCTACCTCGGCTTAATGTGAAGCTGAGACTTTTATTGTAGTGGTCCACTACAATAAAAGTCTCAGCTTCACATTAGGGTCAGGTGGGGCAATTGCAAAGTCGGGGGAAATGTAATAGCATGCTTTGTCTAGCTACATTGTTTTCCAACCGGTGCTGCCATCTCTGATATGATACCAGTACTACTTTAACTCAAAGCAGACCACCTGTCAATACTGTTTTACCGACCAACGATAGAGTGACATTTCATTTCGTGACAGACCTTCGAGTGGCGTGACACTAAAATTTATAACCTAACTTTTCATCCAGTATCATCTACGTTTCCACGGTAAGTTTTTGATTTGTTTTTTGTTTGATGGTGATGTTTAGTGTTATAAAGTTATATTAATTATGTATTTCTAACACATCTACTATAGCTTACGTAATACAGCCGCTATTGCAATTGCCCCAGAATTTTGCTGACTTGGGGTAATTGCAATATAGGTATTATTACATTTACCCCAAAAACCTTTCTCTTTCTAGATGGTGCGTAATTATGTTAAAAAAAAAAGACACGGACCTGAAATATTCTGAAGAAAAATTAAACCGGGCTCTGGAAGACATACAGGCTAAAAGAGTTTCAATCTATAAGGCGTCCACTTTGTATGGAATACCTTTTGCAACGTTGTACTGTAGAATCAAGGGAACGCGAGGAGCTATAAAAAAAAACAAAGGAAGAAGAACTGCGATTCATGAAAATATCGAGAATACTTTAGCTATTTCCGTAAAAACTCTGCCAAAATGGGGCTTTGGTCTTAGTCGGAAAGAAATAATGGAATTAGTAGGCCAGTTTGTTTCTAAGAATGACTTAAACACCCCATTCAAAGATGGTGTTCCGGGTGAGGATTGGTTTCTCAATTTCAAGAAACGGCACAATTTATCAATTCGAAAACCAGAAGCCTTAGAATATGCGAGAAAAAAAGCTGCTACCGATCCATTTATTATCTATGGATATTTCGATCTTTTGAAAAAGACCTTGGATGACTTGGATTTGGAAAATAAGCCAGAACGTATATGGAATCTAGATGAAAGCAGTCTATGCATAGATCCATCCAAAACAAAAGTCGTTGGCGAAAAAGGCCAAAGCTCATCTCGAGTTACGAGCACTTCAGGTCGAGAAAACACCACATTTGTTTTGGCTTGTAATGCTGCCGGAAAACGAGTGCCTCCTTTGATTATCTTTAAAGGAAAAAATATGTGGGATCAATGGAAAGCACCATCTGACAAAGAATTTCCCGGCACAGCTTATGCTGCGACGCCGAACGGGTGGATGGAGACAGGGGTATTTAAAAGTTATTTTCAGAAAACGCTCATACCTGCTCTGGGTGAAGAACGGCCTGTTTTAGTCATATATGACGGTCACTCCACTCATGTGTCTCTGGATTTGGTGGAGCATGCTTTGGAGCAAGAAATAACAATTTTGAAATTGCCGGCCCACACAAGTGATCTACTGCAACCATTGGATGTGTCTGTTTTTAAATCTTACAAACAGAAATGGGATCAAACTGTTGCAACTTGGCAGCGACAACACATTGGGCAAAAGTTGCCCAAATCTCTGTTTTCTCAATTTTTAGGAGAAACTTGGACCAAAGTCAGCGAAGATGTTATTAAGAACGGGTTCAGAAAAGCAGGAATATTTCCCTTAAATGCCGACGTCATTCCAAAAGAGAATTTTTCAAAAGAGGCTTTACGACGCTGGCAGGCTCATCAAGAACAATCCGAAAGGAATGTGCAGGAGAATATGGAACTGACGGTAGATTTACAGCAGATTAACAGTGCGAATTGTTCTAGAACCCCGTCGCCATCAATTCTACCTTCAACTTCACAGCCACCGATTTCTGGTATGCCTTCAATTCCACAGACGTCAAAACCACCAACCACACAATCCCAAGAAAGTGCAATATCTATTGGAGAAATCTCGCAAACCGCGTCACTAGAACAATTAATTTTGTCAACAATACAGCAAAAACACCTACCTAACAAACAGAAAAGAAGGAAAGTCGCTGCTGGCGCTGAGGTTATTACTTCTGCTGAAATGCTCGAAATATTAAAGAAAAAAGACCAAACAAAATCGACCATTAAAGTAAAAAGTACAAAAAAATCAAGACAGAAAGAAAACGAGATCAAAAATACTTCAGACTTAGAATGTGATATTACTGATATGGAAAGTGAAAAAACTAAACAAAACACAGTTAACAAACAAAAAAAAAGAAACCAATGAAGAGACTACAACCAAGGAAAATATCTAATGATTCAGATAGCTCTGAAAGTTCTGAAGAAGGTAAAGTATCTTATGCAGAATCGGATGCTAGTGATTGGACGGAGGAAGAATGTATAGACGAACAAAGTTATTCTGATGAACAAAATGATAAAATTAAAGAAACACCAGTAATAGAAGCCAAGAAAAATAGAAGCCTTAAAAATAAAAGCACGGAAAAACCAATTAATAAGCAAGCAGTAGAAGAGGTAGGAACTGAGAGCGAAAATACAGAAGAAGAAGCAAGAAAAGACCTTCCAGAAGTGGTGGTCAACAAATGGGTGATCGTTAAATATGCATTAAAAAAAGGAATTAAATATTACGTAGGCATTCTGCAGAAAAAAGTCGGCGATCGTTGGGAGGTAAAGTTTGTAAGACGTAAGGGTAGTGTCTTTTTATGGCCAATAAATGAAGATATTGATGAAGTTACGTCTGATTCCATCGTTCAGATTTTACCTTACCCCGAAATAACTAAACGAGGAATAATATCATTTGATTTTAAGTTCAGAAATATGATAATTTCATAATTATGATTTTAAGTATTTTCTAGTAATTAAGAGAGACATTTTTTATTTTTTATAAAAGTTCATAACTTAGGCTTTAATTGTCCGATCTCATTGAAATAAAAACCAAATATTATCTTTTTCTTGCGTTTTTATTGCTATTACCCCAGAACTCAATCTATACACTTCGTTAAAAAAATAGATATGATTTATACATTTGCCCCTTTTGACGGGGCAAATGTAATAATGAGACATGGTACTTAATTTGGAATCTCATTTTTCAAAAAATCTTTTATATCCTTTTATTCAATACCTAAAATGTTAGCCTTATATATGCAGTAATATATGCTTAATAGCAGACGTAAATGATAATTCTCAACTGGTAAGACATAAATGAGCAGTATGCGATTGAATTTATAAATTTAGTTATCACACTTGCAATTGGCCCACCTGACCCTACCAAGATCGCGCCTATTTCAATTATCCCACTTATTGTTTAGTTGCGTAGATAGACACTTGTACCACAAAACTGCACCAATTTTAAGACATAATATCCACAGTGAATCAATTTGCAAATAATTAAAATAGTCACCGAACCGAACTCGACAAAATGGTGCCAAAAACTCTCTTCGGAAAAGTCGTAGAAACGTTGATGTTTATGATGTTAGTAATCTACTCCTGCGAGGTTGTTGGTGTTTTACAAATAACCCTGTAATACTTATTTGAAGGCAGCTGATGATTTGTCTTTGACAGGGTTATTTGTAAAACACCAACAAACTTGCCTCGCAGGAATAGATGACTAACACCTTAACAATATTTAATTCTGTTCTACGACTTTTCTGAAAACAGACATAAAACTACTATTCATACAAAACACGTGCCGGACTACAGCTGCGCCACAAAAAAAAGTTGGAAATCTGACATTTTGACTATGCCATGATGAAGTCTATAGTTTGTCGGAGTTTGTCGCCAAAAACCAGAGTTTGTCGGTCTTCCGTTTAGGAGATACATGTGGCTCAGCTGTAGAGACGTCTCTACAGCTGCGCCATACCGATCTCGAAAACGGAAGGTCGTAGCGAAAATCTGATTACTTGTGTGTATAGCCGTTAGTTTGTCGGAGTTTGTCGCACAAAAACCAGAGTTTGTCGGTCTAGCGTTTAGGAGATACGTGTGGCGCAGCTGTAGAGACGTCTCTACAGCTGAGCCACACAGATCTCGAAAACGGAAGGTCGTAACAGAAATCTGATTACTCGTGTGTGTAGCCGGTAGTTTGTCGGAGTTTGTCACCAAGAACCAGAGTTTGTCGGTCTTGCGTTTAGGAGATATGTGAGGATACGCTGTGGAGACCTTTCTACCTGGATCTTGAGAACGGAAGGTTGTAGCGATAATCTGATTAGTCATATCTATAGTCGGTAGTTCGACCGAGTTTGTCGCCAAATATCAGAGTTTGTCGGTCTTGCGTTTAGGAGATATGTGAGATTTTCGCTACGACCTTCCGTTCTCGAGATCCAGGTAGAAATATCTCTATAGCATATCCCCACATATCTTCTAAACGTAAGATTGACAAACTCTGATTTTTGGTGACAAACTCCGACAAACTAATGGCTACACACTCGAGTTATCAGATTTTTGCTACGACCTTCTGTTCTCAAGATCCAGGTAGAAAGGTCTCCACAGCGTATCCTCACATATCTCCTAAACGCAAGACCGACAAACTCTGGTTCTTGGTGACAAACTCCGACAAACTACCGGCTACACACATGAGTAATCAGATTTCTGTTACGACCTTCCGTTTTCGAGATCTGTGTGGCTCAGCTGTAGAGACGTCTCTACAGCTGCGCCACACGTATCTCCTAAACGCAAGACCGACAAACTCTGGTTTTTGTGCGACAAACTCCGACAAACTAACGGCTATACATACAAGTAATCAGATTTTCGCTACGACCTTCCGTTTTCGAGATCTGTGTGGCGCAGCTGTAGAGACGTCTCTACAGCTGAGCCACATGTATCTCCTAAACGGAAGACCGACAAACTCTGGGTTTTGGCGACAAACTCCTACAAACTATAGACTTCACCATGGCATAGTCAAAAAGTCAGATTTCCAACTTTTTTTTTGTGGCGCAGCTGTAGTCCGGCACGTATACAAAACCAGATCAGCTCTACGGACATTTGTATGGAATATAGAATTATTTTTGTCTATTTTTGGTCGTCGTAGAAAAAACATTGTTATTTGATGTTAATAATCTACTCCTGTGAGGTTGTTGGTGTTTTACAAATAACCCTGTATAGGTACGGTACTGTAAAGGCAGCTACGCGTTGATTTCGTTTTAAAGGGGCGGTAATAGGAAAACAAGGTTTGCGCGGGCCATATTTTTATATAGAAAACGTAAGCTTGTAGCCACCAAAAAAATCATACGACAAGCTACAGAGTTTATCTAGTTGCTACAAATATTAAATTGCGTATAAACCTCATAGATGATTGTAAAAAAATATCAGAAAATCATCAAAAGCGCTTGTCGCGGGCCATATTTTTGGCGTAAATAATAGCGTAAACGTATTGAATTCTACGTCATAATATACTTTAACGTACTGTGCAGTTGCTCCAATTACTTTTTTTCAAGAAAGATAATTGTGCTAAAGATAATGATGAAAAAACAACGAAAAACATCGAAAAAGTGCAGAAGTGAGGTTGTTTTCCATACTCTTTACACGTAAAGAAAAAGACAGAGACAAATGATTTCGCAGAACGGAGCCTTAAGGAGTTTCGACAGTGTTATTTGTAAAACACCAACAACCTCACAGGAGTAGATTACTAACACATAAAACAACAATTTTTGTTTTACGACTTTTCCGAAGGGAGTTTTTGGCACCATTTTGTCGAGATCGGTTCGGTGACTATTTTAATTATTTGCAAATTGATTCACTGTGGATATTGTGTCTTAAAATTGGTGCAGTTTTGTGGTACAAGTGTATATCTACGCAACTGAACAATAAGTGGGATAATTGAAATAGGCGCGATCTTGGTTATGTGAAGCTGAGACTTTTATTGTAGTGGTGGCTACCTCGGCTGATCTTATTTACGAAAACAGACAAAAAAACTACTTTTCATACAAAATTCGATCAGCTGTTCGGACATTTGTATGGAAAGTCGAATTATTTTTGTCTGTTTTCGAAAAAGTCGTAAAACAAACGTTGTTGTTTATGATGTTAGTAATCTACTCCTGCGAGGTTGTTGTTTTACAAATAACCCTGTATACTTATGTGAAGGCAGCTACGCGTTGATGTCTTTTTAAAGGAGATTTGTAAAAACACCAAAAACCTCGCAGGCAGCGACGTCTTCTCCATAGGGTCATTCGGGCGAACGCCCGGGGCGGCCCGTCCCGGCGGGCGGCCCAATGGTCTCGAGAAATATTAATACTTAATAGCCTTTCGCCCGCGACTTTGTCCGCGTTGAATTAGTTACCGCGGACCCGCGCCGGAGGGTCGGCACCCTGATTATCTTAAAAGAAACTATTTAGCGACCCACATGCATTGCTACTTTTCTTTGGTATGTTTTTTTTTAATCCAAAAAGAAGTAGCAATGGATCACTATCATCTATGAACTGCAACCGGTCGCTAGGTGGTTTCTAATTAGATAATCAGCACGCCGGTTATCACTCGTCAGTTTCCCTATTTCGTCAGTTTCTCAAACTGGTCAGTTTCCTTATTCGTCAATCCGGATGGCCTCCCCTCATGACCGCCCCGCTCATGACGGCCCACTCGCGAAAAAATTGCGTCCGGCCACGCAAAGCTGAAACAAGCATTTTAGAATTTTGCGTATAAATCACCAGATTACCACAGATTAGTGGATGAAACCAGGATGAAACTGACAAAAAATCGCGTTTCTTTTACTATAAACAGGCAAGAGTACAAAATTTGTGGATGAAACTGACTAAAAATTGCGCTGCGCGGCCGTTTTTTTGCTATAGACAAGCAAGAGTACAAGATTAGACTAAAAAACCGTTTTTTTAGAAGAGACAGATGAGATTACAAGATCTATGGCTAAATGACTATAAATCTCGCTGCGGCCGTGTTTACTAGACAGGCAGGAAAAGTTAGTACCCTTCTATAGGGGCGGCCTAATCGTATTCGCCCAGGGCGTAGAAATCCGAAATACGTCACTGCTCGCAGGAGTAGATTACTAACACCATAACAATACCTATTTGTTTTATGTCTTTTCTGAAAACAGACATAAAGCGCCATCGCACACGGGGGACTTTTGTCTCCGCAACTATTTTGTCTCTCACATGGTTTGTATGAAAAGTTGCAGACGACCGCGTCGCTTCGTGTGCGCGCTTCCATATAAACCCGTGGACTTGAGACAGAGACAAAACAGTTGCAGGGCGACTAAGTTGCCCGTGTGCGATAGCGCAAATAGTATATTTCATTACGAGTGCGGAAAGCCTGTCATTGCAAAGAGTTCCGACAAATGTCTACCCGAGCCGAGGCGCAGCCGAAGGTGAGGGTTGACAGTCGAAACAAGTTGCAATGACGGTTCCGCACGTGTACTGAACAACAATTTTTAATACAGTTGCGAAAAAATTAAGCAATTTAATAAAATAATAAAAACACAATAAACTCAACTAACTAATCATTTATTTCTTATGAAAGTTATAATTCACATATACATTGAAATTGGTACAGTTTTTTATACTAACTGGGGAATTGTCGTCGTATGTAGATATGTAGCGACTTTTTGACTTTTCCGGTAAAATGTTCTCTGAAGCATTTTGTGCAATTATACTGAGTTCCGATGGTGTTAATTCAAATAAAATATCGTCGAAATTACTCAATTTGTGCAACAAACAACTAAACTCGCAAAGATTTTTTTTGGAAAATGGCGCCAACCGTAAAAGAATATAAGCAGAGATTTCTTTTGTTTTCTTCACCCATTCTGGGTAGGCAAAGGGAACTTTGCCCATACAGCCAAGTCTTCAGTAGATTTTTTTTATAGAAAATTAAAAATTAAGGTCCATCTTTTTCTTTATACTTACTTACTCGCGCAAACTCCTATAAGCAGAGACTATGGCAGTGCACGTCATACAGCCAACTGTTTTATATTAATAAATTTAATTTGGCCGATACTAATATTAATTTAATGTTTAAATTTTAATTAAAATTACTTTTAAATCTGATATTGAAACAAATGAGTAGCTTCTTTTTAGAAATATTTGCATGAATCATAAAAACCTCAATGATTTTTTTTTAGTAAAAACTTCGTGGTTGGTTTTTTATTCTTTTTAATAGACATTATTTTGACAGTTGGGAAAGAAAACGCACGAGTTCGGAAAAGGTAAAGAAAAAGCTCGAGTGTGTAATAGCCCACATCCCGAACGCTATACGTCCCTGCAATACGCCACTTTTTGAGCAACTGTATTAAAAACTACTTTTCATACAAAACTCGATCGGCTCTTTGGACATTTGTATGGAAAGTAGAATTACTCTTGTCTGTTTTCGGAAAAGTAGTTGAAAATACATTGTTATTTATGATGTTAGTAATCTACTCCTGTGAGGTTGTTGGTGTTTTACAAATTTTAATAACCCTGTAACGTGGCCGTGCGAGTCATGCGACCTCTTTCCCCAGAGTAAAAACTTATTAAATTTTTAATTTGTTCCGAAAAATAATAATTAAAAAACCGGCCAAGTGCGAGTCGGACTCGCGCACGAAGGGTTCCGTACCAAAACACAGCAAAAAATTTTGGTTGTTGTATGGGAGCCCCCCTTAAATATTAATTTTATTCTGTTTTTAGTATTAGTTGTTATAGCGGCAACAAAAATACATCATCTGGGAAAATTTCAACTGTCTACCTGTTGTCGTTATTAATATCGAGCAAAAAACGGCAAAAAAAATCATGTTTGTTGTATGGGAGGCCCCCTTATATATTAATTTTATTCTGTTTTCAGTATTTGTTGTTATAGCAGCAACAGAAATACATCATCTGTGAAAATTTCAACTTTCTAGCTATCACGGTTCATGAGATACAGACTGGTGACAGACAGACAGACAGACAGACGGACAGCGGAGTCTTAGTAATAGGGTCACGTCTTTACCCTTTGGGTACGGAACCCTAAAAATGAGCGTTCGCTGTCTTTAGACGTTTTTTACTCTCTGTACGTCAGTCCAGAAAAAAAAATCGACAAGCGAAGTAATATGATTATTAAATTGTGAAAAATCATATAAATAAATAGTATTTCTACGGTTTCTATCAGTTTCTAAGTTCAATGTAATGTGATTAACGAAGTAATATCAATAAATGATGTAAGCTTTTGGCTAAAACCATGTAACGAAGAACCTTCGCAGGTTCTTTATTTTGGGAAATATATTATATTACACTGTGGAGCCCTGTTGTTTTATTGCTCCATGTGACAAACCTGTATAGGTACTGTAAACTTTACAGTGTAAAGGTAGATACGCGTTGATGTCTTTTTAAGGAGGACCGGAACCGCTTACCGTTAAAGGGGTTTTTGATTAGGTATTTCATAGGCTTGTTTTCAAACCCCTATCAATACGGTAACCCTATCGAAAAGGTAACCCAAGTAAGGACTTGCCGAATACGAAAACCCTATCGGGGAAACTCTATGAAGGCTTTATGAAGGGGTTTTAAAACGGGTTCAAGCAATTTATACCGCTTAACGCTTACCGTTAAAAGTTTTCATATGGGTATTTCATAAACCGCTAACCGTTAAAAGGGTTTTTGATTGGGTATTTCATAGACTAATTTTCAAAAACCCTATCAATACGGTAAGCATGACGTCGACTAACGTAAGCTTTTTAATAGGGTTTCCCTATCAATTGAATTAACCATAAAAGGGGTGTTCCGGTCCCTGGTTTTGACAGGGTTATTAGTAAAACACCAACAACCTCGCAGGAATAGATTCTAATAACACCTTAAACAACAATGTTTGTTTTACGACTTTTCTGAAAACAGACAAAAATTAAACTACTTTTCATACAAAACTCGATCAGCTGTGATTCGGACATTTGTATGGAAAGATGAATTATTATTGTCTGTTTTCGGAAAAGTTGTAGAACAAACGTTGTTGTTTATGATTAGAGATCGGATTATATGCAAACTAGCGGCCGCCCGCGACTTCGTCTGCGTGGAAAGTTTTTTTGCTATCCCTCGGGAAGAATACATTTTTTCGGGATAAAAGGTAAGTACCCTATGTCCTTCTCTGTACGCAAAATGTGTATGCAAAATTTCATGATGATCGGCTCAGTAGTTAAGACGTGAAGGCGTAACAAACAAACAAACAAACAGACTTTCGCATTTATAATATTAAGTAAGGATGCATATTGGATAATTATGCATTTGCCTTTTCAGCGGTAGTTGCATATTTTGCAAAAAAATTGAAATCATGCATATTTAAGCTCGATTACAAGAGACATTCAATCGCTAAGCACGCATGCGGCTAGTGATTGATTGACTCCTCGTTTCCAGAGCAATTCCCGGGTAAACTCAAAGAAAAGTTCCAAAACATACTAAACAATAACCCAGGGCTTGTTGCCATGTGCCAATTGATAACTTCATCAACGTGGCGGGTGAAATTTTGCTCGGCGCAATAAGTCCAAATATGGCACCCAATTCTGCCTAGACACCCCAGTGAAGGTAGAAAAGCTTAAAAAAGTTATATTACTTACCTACTTGGTATAATAGTTGCCCACTCAGTATTTTTGTCACTCGTTTAGAATTTTCACTGCTAACTTAAATTATTTATCTCCCACATGTAGTCGCCCGTTTTACGTATTTTTTGTAATCCACAGTTTGTCGCCCGTTTAGTTATTTTGTCGACCAAGAAATAAACCGCTGCCAGGTTTAGTAAGTCGCCTTTAATTATTTTTAGTCATCCAAGGAACTATCTGATTTAATTAACTTTTTTATATTTTTTATTCATTGAGTCTAAAAATCAAATAAAATATTACCTTGTGATATTCCCAAGTTATTTATCACAAAAAGCACGTTTTAAAAGTACAAAAACCCAAATAAACAATATATCTAATACGAAGGCAGCTTTCGCTGAAATATGAACCCATTTGCCTAGTAGTCATTGAAAGCAATTTACGCAGCCGGACAATGTGGGTCAGCAGGCATCTCCGCCCGGGGCCCGGCCGGCCCTCGTGACCCTTGTCAGCGACAGCCTCCATATTCCCTCACTTTGTTTGCCCATAACACCGCTCCTATCCCTTGTAATTCCAGCCCAGCGACATCACTTATCACTTCGCCCTCTCACCTTTGGCATCGTTTTTGCAAATACCATGCTGAATTGGTGTTAACTACTAAGTATATGTGGTGGATACTTATAGTCCAATCAATGAGCATATTTGTTGTATGGAGACTTCCGAATAATTCTCCCGTCTATGAAATTTGGCATGTGATGAAGTTAGGTAATACAGATTGCAGATGAACAATAATCCAATAAATTTTGTTACGAAAAGTTAGGTATTTTTACCTAAACATATAAATCGCTTATATCTCTCTGTGAATATTTCCTCGGGCTAAAATACTTTCTGTATACGTATTATAGTACTAGTTAGAATAAGTATGTAAAGGAATCCAATATTTTTTCGGTTTCAGAGATACCCCAATTTTAAATTTTAACATTTTTCAATAAATCTTCTATTGAAAAAATTATCTGCTGATTATTATTTTTAACATGTTTTTATATCCTTAAATATATAGCTTTGTTCAGTAAGCCAATAAATTGTCTTCTTTAATCATATTTTTTATTTTTTGGTCTTAATAGGTAATGTGAAAAATAGTCGGTCCTTTTTTATACATTTATGTATAAATATGATTAAAGAATAAAATTTATTGGCTTACTGAACAAAGCTTTATATTAAGGGTATAAAAACATATTAAAAAAAAATAATCAGCAGATAATTTTTTCATCAGAAGATTTATTAAAAAATATTAACATTTAAATTTGGGGTATCTCTTAAATCGAAAAAATATTGGATTCCTTTACATACTTATTCTAACTAATACATAAGTACGTATACAGAAATTATTTTAGTCCGAGGAAATATTCACAGAGAGTTATAAGCGATTTTCATGTTTAGGTAAAAATAATTAACTTCTCGTAACAAAATTTATTGGATTATTGTTCATCTGTAATCTGTATTACCTAACTTTATCACATGCCGAATTTCATAGACGGGAGAATTATTCGGGTTGCATAAGCCCCGTTGATTGGACTATTACTTAACATTTCCAAATGCTGTATATCAAGGTACATACATACCTAACCTAGGTACTCAATATTTATTTCGGGTACGCGAATATTTCTTTCATTGCTTGAACTATAGTCTATCTTTTTTATACCATCTTCCAAACCCTTGCAAAAACATGGAAAATAAAGTACCTATATAGAAAGTAACTTGATGTGAAGACAATAATATTCCATAGGTACACGAATAGGGTTACCAGATGACAGGAATTTTCCTGACATGTTAGGAATTTAAGGCATCTGTCAGGAAAACAGGGAAACACTGTAGTTGTCAGGGATTTTTAAAATCCTAAAAAGTGTAAGTGCTGAATGAAAACACATAATTTGTTAATCATTTTGGTGAGAAAAAAATAATATCAAACCTCAACTTAATTAAGAATGTAGATGTAGGTTTGCAAAATGTCAGGAAATTTCCTGAAGAGTCAGGGAATAAGTCAGGAAATATCATTATTAGATCTGGTAACCCTATACACGAAGTTCTTTTAAGTATATCTCTCATACAATATATCATAATATATCGTTTTAATTTATACAGAATTGGCTCGTGGGTATTTTGTATTTAATAGATGTGATGTGATTGATTGGTCAATATTTATTATTATAATCTCTCGAGTTGTATTTTACATCAAAATTGATTAGGGAATACAAAATGCTATATTTTATTGTTAGATCAGTTATAGTGCTAGTTATAGCTAATAACGCTTCTACCTACCGCAGAGAGACTAATTAAATTCTACTTATATTAAAATAGCGAAATCGTAAGATAAGTACTTACTACATCATGTAGACTTTTCTCACTCAGATATAGCGATTTCTTTAAGAAGAAAAACAGTGTCGAGATTTAAAAAAACACGTTGTATAGACGTGTTTTTTAATATCCCATAACTCTGGGTACTAATGAGACCATGAAATAGAATCAAATAGCAAAAGAAATATTTTTCAAATAAACACGTTTTTTGCAAAAAATAGAAAGTCAATAAAACAAACGTTTTCCGTACCTCTAAATATGACTTAACTCATCAAGAAAAATCTTAGTAGTAAAGTGTAATCTTAATAGTTGGGTTAAAAACTTTTGAAATAGATAAGTACCTTATTAAATTAAGATTGATGATATCTTCAAAACTATTGCATTTTTGGACCTGTTCTAGGATTATTTTGACCTATAGTATAACCTCAGAGTTATGGGATATCAAAAACTACAGGTTGTAGACATGGTCTAAATTACGAACTTCCTGATTTAAACCCGAATGTCACCAGCTTCCCTTCGTTGGCAGCGGTGGTATCTTCCCACGCAGTTGACCCTCGGTCCAGGGTACAGGATTAAGTATTCCGTGGTACAGGTACGATGTCGCCAATCGAACACGGTGGTCGGTATGTCCCCGTTATCGCGCGCGTGTGGGAGCCAAGGATTATCCCAACTAATCGCGGTCTCGATTTGCTTAATAAATTATTAGCTACGACCTTCTTAGAGCATTAATTAATCGATTGAAAATCAATGGTAAGGCAACCACTTCCAAATATTCGTACTGAAAAATAATTTGATTACATGGTGGTTCCAAGGACTATTATTATTCTAAGTATTTAATTGGATTGAATAGACGCGCGACAATGGGGAATGTCCGAAAAAAATCAAATTGGCTGAATATTTTTTTATAGCTAGGAGTAAACTCCCTTAGTAATAGAAAAAAGTGTCAGAATATTAGGTTGCGTAATAATATTTAAAAAAATTAAAGTCTCTTCGACTTCACAAATGTACAAAATTAACAGCAGTATGAAAATTATACCTTTGCCACCACCTGCCATGAAAAGATTCCATATACAAATGTTCTTCCGATAAAACTAAGTAAATAAATCTTTGAATTATATAGTGTACTATCTATGAATAAATCTCTGACGCCTTTAACACTTTCACGATATTAGCGTAGGTATTTGACATTTTGCTAGTACTGACTAAATAGGCGTCAGTATTTTATTATTAGATATTTTGCTAAATATAAATACATGCTTTTTCTGTATTAATCGACGAATAAACAAAACGGTTATTTGAAAAAAAAACAGACTAAGTAACTGCTGCTCTGCTCCAAAACTTAAACAATTTTTGACTATTCATTTTTTTATTAGTGTCTGATGGTTTATTTGAAAAAAATAGCAATAGAACTACGTTTCAGAACGATTTTTAATGACCTTTGCTAGTAACATTTCTTATTTACTTACCAGGAAAATATGTTCCATAAATTACTGCACAGACTAATATAATAATTGCAATGGCCTAGCTACCGCAAAGAGAGCGGGAATGGGCCAGGTAATCTTTTACAGTTGCTATAAGTATTACTCCCGCAAATTGCGTTTAACCATCCATTTATTAGATTGTTACAATAACCAATCAGTTCAAAATATGACTAATTACCTACTTATTTATTAGTTTTGTAATATAATACCGCAAATCGCAGTGCGAGATTACCCACGGGTACAGACTATGGTAGATTGCAATCATTTGGGAATAACAGTATAATGGACGGGGCAAATGGGCTAGTTGTTCCCGCCACCGAATTCAATACAGCGCGGAAGTGTTGCGCTTGCGACTGTAATCTGCGCGCGCGCATATCGCGATATTGCTTGTATGCTAATGCGGCCCTTACCGTGCGACCGTGCCCGAACAGGCTGATGTGATAATAGAACGGCCGCCATATAGAGTGATAACTACACGAGATACCCGTGTAGATAAGGCCGATTGTCCCTCAGTAATAGAGAGGCTTTGCTATCATAATAACATTACAAGTTACAACTGCTTAGCCAGCTGGATAAAGCCGCCTATAATCGCCCAAGTGCTTATTTGACCATCAAAATTTTTATATGTCTCCACTGCTGGGGCATAAGCCTTCCTTGTGGGTGGATAAGAAGGATGGGCCATAGCCTACCACGCGGGCCCAATGCGGGTTGGTGGGTGATAACGATTGCAAATGAAATGCAGTTCTTCTTCTTATCGAATGATGATTAGTGGCCACCTCTGGTGTTAGAGTCTATCAAGCCGCCTGTAAGGTCTCTAACTTGGCTTAACGACTGTTATCAGATGACAACAGCCGGGACCGATGGTTTAACATGCCCTCCGAAGCACAAAAATAGTATTCTAGTGCAATGAGAAACTTTACTTTCTGGTTTTTTTGCTTTCCCTCGGGAACGTTACTATTTTTCGGGATGAAAGTACCTTTCATGTCATTTACTGTACCCCTGTCAACGTGTATGTAAAATTTCATGATGATCCGTTCAGCAGTAAAGACGTAACAAACAAACAAACCAACGGACTTTCGCATTTATAATAGTACTAGCGGCCGCCCGCGACTTCGTCTGCGTGGACAGTTTTTTTGCTATCCCTCTGGAACTGTACGTTTTTCGGGATGAAAAGTAGCCTATGTCCTTCTCTGTACCCCTGGCAATGTGTATGTAAATTTTCATGATGATCGGTTCAGTAGTTAAGACGTGAAAGCGTAACAAACAAATAAACAAACGGACTTTCGAAATTATTGTGACGTCGTAAGTATATAATAAGTTTATAATATATATTAGTAAGGATAACAGAGAATACATTATTAATAACAATTATAGTTGAGAGATGAGATCAATAAAGCCTATACAAACTTAGATTAGATTGCACAAATTGCATTGAATTATCAAAAAATTCTGATAAGGTATAAAAACCTTCTTAATCAGTTTGCAGCCATAAAAAGCTTGTTGGTACCTTATTGGATAGCTCATTCTAAGCGTCCTTGTAAAATCTTAAGGTAAGTATAAAAATAACCATAATCACAACTTGACCGTATGCGTTCAGGTTTAACTAGCATATTATGTAAACAAGACTGCAAGAAAAGTCCACGTAACTTGATATTCCGGTTCCCCTTCCTGCGCTTTCATCGAGGAAGCCCGGTAGAGCTTACATTGCGTAGAATATAGGCAACTTTTCAAAACCTGCAGTTTGTTACCCAGCATTAGATTGCATTGAATACTTGACCGCTATTATCGTTGTATTTGATGTCTAGTGTCAAATATAATACCGCAAATCGCAGTGCGAGATTACCCACGGGTACAGACTATGGTAGATTGCAATCATTTGGGAATAACAGTATAATGGACGGGGCAAATGGGCTAGTTGTTCCCGCCACCGAATTCAATACAGCGCGGAAGTGTTGCGCTTGCGACTGTAATCTGCGCGCGCGCATATCGCGATATTGCTTGTATGCTAATGCGGCCCTTACCGTGCGACCGTGCCCGAACAGGCTGATGTGATAATAGAACGGCCGCCATATAGAGTGATAACTACACGAGATACCCGTGTAGATAAGGCCGATTGTCCCTCAGTAATAGAGAGGCTTTGCTATCATAATAACATTACAAGTTACAACTGCTTAGCCAGCTGGATAAAGCCGCCTATAATCGCCCAAGTGCTTATTTGACCATCAAAATTTTTATATGTCTCCACTGCTGGGGCATAAGCCTTCCTTGTGGGTGGATAAGAAGGATGGGCCATAGCCTACCACGCGGGCCCAATGCGGGTTGGTGGGTGATAACGATTGCAAATGAAATGCAGTTCTTCTTCTTATCGAATGATGATTAGTGGCCACCTCTGGTGTTAGAGTCTATCAAGCCGCCTGTAAGGTCTCTAACTTGGCTTAACGACTGTTATCAGATGACAACAGCCGGGACCGATGGTTTAACATGCCCTCCGAAGCACAAAAATAGTATTCTAGTGCAATGAGAAACTTTACTTTCTGGTTTTTTTGCTTTCCCTCGGGAACGTTACTATTTTTCGGGATGAAAGTACCTTTCATGTCATTTACTGTACCCCTGTCAACGTGTATGTAAAATTTCATGATGATCCGTTCAGCAGTAAAGACGTAACAAACAAACAAACCAACGGACTTTCGCATTTATAATAGTACTAGCGGCCGCCCGCGACTTCGTCTGCGTGGACAGTTTTTTTGCTATCCCTCTGGAACTGTACGTTTTTCGGGATGAAAAGTAGCCTATGTCCTTCTCTGTACCCCTGGCAATGTGTATGTAAATTTTCATGATGATCGGTTCAGTAGTTAAGACGTGAAAGCGTAACAAACAAATAAACAAACGGACTTTCGAAATTATTGTGACGTCGTAAGTATATAATAAGTTTATAATATATATTAGTAAGGATAACAGAGAATACATTATTAATAACAATTATAGTTGAGAGATGAGATCAATAAAGCCTATACAAACTTAGATTAGATTGCACAAATTGCATTGAATTATCAAAAAATTCTGATAAGGTATAAAAACCTTCTTAATCAGTTTGCAGCCATAAAAAGCTTGTTGGTACCTTATTGGATAGCTCATTCTAAGCGTCCTTGTAAAATCTTAAGGTAAGTATAAAAATAACCATAATCACAACTTGACCGTATGCGTTCAGGTTTAACTAGCATATTATGTAAACAAGACTGCAAGAAAAGTCCACGTAACTTGATATTCCGGTTCCCCTTCCTGCGCTTTCATCGAGGAAGCCCGGTAGAGCTTACATTGCGTAGAATATAGGCAACTTTTCAAAACCTGCAGTTTGTTACCCAGCATTAGATTGCATTGAATACTTGACCGCTATTATCGTTGTATTTGATGTCTAGTGCAAATCTTCTGAGATTTTACGCGTGCGCAACGCTTACTTGGTGGATTTCTACGATTTTCACGACATAAATTATCTTTTTGGACAGCCGGGAAACGGTTCGACCGTGCGAGTACTAAGTTTGTAACGGTGCAATCGAGCAGAATTGTTTACAGAATACAAAATCGCCATGTTGCTAACATATCGCAAAGAAGCGATATTTTTTTTCTCATCAGCAAAAAAGTAAACAGAGGATTTGAAAGAAACATACATCATACATGTTGATTTAATTGGACAAAATGCAAAGTTGAATAAATACGGTTTTGCACAATGGGAATTAAGAATAAATAAGGGTACGAAAAAAGAAATTATAAAAACACTATAAACTCTAAACATTCTAATAAATAACTGAGAAGTAAACAAGTCACAAATAAGATGAAATCTATGGCCTGCTTCTGCTACAGTTTCAGAGATAATTTAATTATCCATTCCAGAAATTTCCAGCAGCAGCTGCGTGACTACCGCACTGTTAGATATTTACTATATTATTATCTAACAACTACACAATTTCCCATAGCCGAGTAATTTTATTGAATAATTCCTATCATAAACCGCCGCGCTGAACAAATACACTAACCGATCTCCGACCTTCTGTGATTTAACAATATTGTCTCTATGTGAAAGTAATTACAACGCTCGCTGAAAATAATAGCGGCCTCGTCTCGTTTTCTAGCTTCTTTTAATGATTAACTCGGAAGGAACATAACGATTAATTTCGCTAAATAAAGCACGCACTTTTTCATAGCAACAAATGATGCTCATTTTTTTACCACTTTCGATTTTTTTCATAATTACTTTTTTACACGACTGCCCAAAAAGGAGTGTATATGTGTTCAGGGTTCATGTATGTTTGTGGGTATGTGAGTTTCTTTATTCCACCATAACTTCTAAATGGCTCAACGGATTTTGAATGTATGGGGTATCGTTAGAATCCTTACATCATTCAGAGTGACACTGGCTATACCTATTATTTCTGAAAAAAGTCAATGGCGACTGTAGAATCCCATTTTCAAATGTGAAAAAAAAAATTTTTTATTCAATTATTACAATAAAAAGAAAGGCCATAATGAGCACATTTCAAAGTCAAAGTCAAAAATAGCTTTATTCAAATAAACTTAATTATTAAGTACTTTTGAATCGTCTATATTTACCTATCACCCGTTCAAGACTTTTTTAACTGACAAGAAGAACGGGCGCAAGAAACTTACCAGCTTTAACAGCCATAAGTAACGCTTAGATTATTTATATGTCTAGATAGAGTCTTAGACTTTTGACGTATTAAACAAAACAGGCCAACTTTTTTAAGGTGGTGTGCATTTTTAGCATCATCGCGTCCAAAGAGTATTGTAATAAATACTATGGCCGGCTCACACTACTGACAATGTGTGCGTGTTTTGGTCACCCAACTGTTGGGTGATATTTTTTTCGACGCTGTCGTAGCTTCGACTGTCTATCTTGACATATAAATAATCTAAGAAGTAACGATATTTACAAACGAAAATTTCAAAACTATATATTTAATTTGTCACTAAAATGAGTGAAATAAAATAAATTAAAAAAATATTAAAAACACGACTGCCCTGCCAAAAACGAACTAAAAAGATAAAAAAAACCGGTCAAGAGCGAGTCTAACTCGCGCACCGAGGGTTTCGTACCATCATAATTGCACCATCAAACCCCACTGCAGAGTAAAATAATAAAATTAGTATTGCAGTTTTATGTCAGCGCCATCTCTTGACCGATAGTGGAACTAATGTTAACATTTTTAGAAATTTTATAATTTCTGAAAAAGTGTACTATATTGAGACATCGTTTTATTTTTCCTGTAATCTTTAAATAAACTGCTATCACATAGAATTATTTCAGATTTTTCTCTTTGCAAAGTTCGGAGATAAGGGGGGGGGAACGGTCATTTTTTTACATTTTTCATCATAAGTCGAAAACTATGCGGCCCAAAACAAAAAGAAAAAATGATTGAATACGTGCAAACGGCGCTCTTTCATATGATACCCCACATGCCCTAGTAGCCCGAGTTCAAAATTTTAAGACCCCTTTTCAGTCCCTTTTTTAAAAAAGATATTTATTTTTTTATTAATTTCATTTTTGCAAAATAGTTGGCCAAATGTCATCTTAAACTATTCCAAATTTCAAGTCGATACCATTAGTAGTTCTCGAGATATCCAGCTGTGACAGACAGACAGACAGACAGACAGACAGATAGACTGACAGACTGAGTCACACCATAAGGGTTCCTTTTTTACCATTTTGGTACGGAACCCAAAAAAACATGGTGTCATTGCAGTCGGGGGACCTCTTTAATTGAAAATCGTTCCACAAAATGGTCCCCCGACTGCAATGACACCTTGTTATTTATCTTTTTAGTACGTTTTTGGCAGGGCAGTCGCGTGTTTTTAATATTTATTATTATTTTTTTGTTTTGTCTGTAACTGTTCCTTCTAAGTTTTCGACTACTGCTTTCACGAAAATGTTTTTTTTTCATAGAATCACAATAAAACTTGGCATAATTGCCGTTTCGTGGCTTGTTGACAACCACTGAGCTGAGAGATGTTGATAATGCTGAGGAATGCGATGCCAAGTGCAATTTTCCTTCGCAACTAGGTTCAATTGTAATTTTCATTACCGGTCCCAGGGGTTCGCGACTTACTCTAATTAGGATCGATGCTTATGATTAAACGACTCGGTCACGACTCCTCGATTTACCTCAAATCCGTCTCGCTTTTGTCTTGAGAACTTGAGCATTCGTCAGGTTGCTGACTGGCTGAACGATGTGTTCCGTTTACTCGCATTATTAAAAATAATGTATCATAAGTAAACCGCCCTCGATTCCTGGCCAGACAGAAAACGCCATTTGATTTAATATGAGCGCAAACCTATACGATTTTCTTGAGAAAAACAGACCTGTTGGGGTAAAGACTTCCATACTCTTCTCTCTGCGAGGTTAAGGTATTAAATGGTGTAATTTATTAAGATATTTATACGTACATTAAATTCGACAATAAAGTCCGCTAGTTAACTGTTAAAGCTTTCGAACAATATCAAATTCAAATAAAAAAACCTTTTAAAAATTTGCTTGTTTGTATGGAAAACCTAGTGGACCCTATTTTCTTTTGAGCAGCATATTTTTATAAATAACTTAGTTACGGGCAGGTAATTGGTAAAACATACACAATTTGTCGAGATATCATCTTACATCCTAGCTAGATTTCTAAAGATGGGTCAAAAATGGGTTAGGGCTTCTTCATGATCCAGAATATAACTTAAGGTATATACTTTTTTTACAATAAATCTGACCCTTTATAGTAATGCAATTCTGCAAAAAATCAAACTCTCGCTCGATTTTGTTTGGTAAAGGGAAAAAACATTAGGAACTCATAATTAGTGTAAATATTTCATCGCCCCCACGTTTTGTTTAGTACAGTTATAATTATAAGTAATAAAAAGATGACCAAGTGTCGAATGTAATATTCCATTTCGTTGTACGACTCAATAAAAAAACACTTGACGTTGTCTCGTATCCGGATAATCATAAAGCAAATCAAGTAAAGTGTATTCGTACGGGCACTTGTAATATGTGTCATACTTTTGCCAGTAAAGCAACCATGTACTTACTTTACAATAAAAGTCAATATCAACATCTTATAAAAGTAGAGACGTTATTGAATTCGGTTATACTTAAATGACGAATAAATCAACGAATCGATTGGTAAGCAAGTGTACTTATTTTTTTTAAGCGGACCGTTATCCTAAGCCCACGCGCCACAAACATTTTAATTATAATTAGACAGTCGCCCCGAGTTAAAAAACAGACCTACTCAAATAATTAAGTACTACTACTTGATAAAGTTAATGACTTTAGACAAAAAGTGCGAAACATAACACTGTACTTACGTTATATTTTCGTCCCGAGTTACTTGACTCATGGTGGTAATTTAATGACATTTTGGAAGATTTAGAATGACATCTTCAGTTTATTATTAGTTCTTTTAAGACCTCCATTAGTTTTAGCCCGACCAATAAACCACATTCGTCCATGGTTTCAGCATTTTAAAAAATATTATATAAATACTTACTTATAAATAAAACCTGAAAACAAAACACGTAAAATAGTAAAAGTCACTTTTCCAGAGGTAAGTGGTATCTTTATGATTTTCATTTGAAAAAGTTGTATTTTACACATTATTTATATGTTTATTCAATAATAATTTTCGAAAACAAACATTCTCATTTCAATTCACCGCTGACGTAATGCGATTAAGGCCTCCTTAACAATAGACAGTTAATTATTTAGTATTGTTTACGTCAAAACTAACTGGTTGATCTCAGCGTGTGGGCGGGAAGAACACGCTTGCCGAAAATAGTGTAGGCAGCGGGCAATTAACAGTGTTTGACTAATATTTTGAAAAACAAGTATATGGGTCACCGCCGGCCAAACACACAGTTCATCGATCCTTGATTGATTGATTGATGGCCATTCTAACATGACTTTCTACTTACATTTTTCTAGTCCACCCGGTAAGTGGGCAACAGCTGAATATCGAAGCTCGAAGGTTTTTTCCATTTTGTTATGGTAGCGAAGTGTTGACGATTGATGTAGGTTGTGGTCGACCATATTGGCGCAGGCGGTGCGTGGTCGAGGGTCCACCGTCTGGCCGTTACTGGGTCACATTGTCCCCACCTGTCAATTACCCGCATCTCGACCTCTGTAATTACTACTTAAATATTGCACGCCGCGCCATAATTACGACGCCACGTCCAATTTGCTCACCGTAATAGGTTCGCGCTGTGTAGTTTTTTTGCCGATGCCATCTTAAAAAACTAATACAAACGATGTGCGAATACTGTTAGTTTTGTTTTGCATATCGGTTTCGTTAGAGCATCAATAGGCGTCGACCAGATTCCCGCTACAGTCCACGTTCGGTTTGTCCATTAGAGGAAAACATCGCGTCCATTGTAATGATGTTCGGTGTCTACATCCGTCAAGATGCTATCACGATAAAATAAACTAATGACTAAAACACACCTGTAGTGTGGAGGTGTGTAATGGTCCGACGACCAGGAATCTATAATGACGGTTAGATAGCTTCTACCGATTTGATGTTTGCGCGAAATATATTGCTTAGGCGGCTGATAAGGAACGTCACTGAAAACTTTTAACAAGAATCGGGCAATTACATCTGTTATAGGTACAGTGATGAAGTCGTCTGGAGCGGAGGTAATTGTACGCATTGCGGTTACTGCGACCGATGCGGTTCCCGCGGTGGCAAATCTTCGCCGGCCGGACTAATTGGCCATATTGTGCGGCGTAATAAGGGAGGCCATTAAGATGGCACGAGCTTCGGCAAGAGCGATGACACGGCGGGTCACGAACTAAACAGGAATCGGCTGCAACTAGTGGAAATTCAGTAATTGTGATGTTTACCACAGACTCAAAGATGGGCATACGCTACTGCTTGGCATCCAGTAAAGTAGGAACACTTTAGTAGGCTGACAAAGTATGGCTGGGAGTTCGCAGAATATTTTGCCATTGATTAGCCTTATAGTTCCTGGAATTTAAAGCTTTGAATGCTATTTCTGTACGCTTAATAAAGTAATGCGCTTAGTAACTTTACGTTTAAATAAAATAATGGACAATGAAATTAAACAACAAGACAGTTACCGAAGTCTTCTTTTCATAAACAGTTCAAAGTTAAACTAATTCAGTTGATATATTTATTTTTCTTCATAAATCTCAATTCTTCGTGTGGTCAAGAATAGGGTTGCAAAATTACGTAATTTTACCGAAAAGACTGGTAAATTACGGATATTTTACCGTAATTTATATAAATTACGGTAAAATTACCAGCGACTATTAGCGTCTTTTATTTATTTATTTCTACTTTAGAATAAAAAGCAACACTGATTCATGGTATCTAAGCATTGAAAACAAAAAAATAGGATATTCAATTGCGATGATCGTAGTAAAATGAAGGAATTGTGACATTTCCATACATCTACTCTCGGCAATATCTACAATTACTCCACCTCGCGTTTTATACTGCTTAGTGCGTGAACCTTTTTAGTTTTCACTTAAGGTTTTTTTTTAGTTTTTCACTTAAAATTGTGGTTTCACATTTTGGAGCTCAGATAGACTGTCTCACTCATAATTTTGAACTTAAAAAAATTACTTGATTTATTTTTGGTGATTGTTTTCAATACATCGTCAAAAGAATAGTATTACGGATATTAAACAAATATTGTTTTTGTTGAAAAAAAAATACATTTAAATGTACAAAAAATAGTTGTTATTTCACCAAGTAAATCAAAAATATATCTGTAAATAAATATAAGTAAGTACGTGAAATATTCGTGATAGTATTCTTTTGACTATTGAAAACATTCACCAAAAATAAACCAAGTAAGTAATCTATTATTATTTAAAAAGTTCAAAAAAGTGAGTGAGTTAGCCCATCTGAGTTGCAAAATGTGTCAGACAACGCTATTATAGACTATAATTACTTCACCTCGCGTTTCTTATCTTATTCGGTTGATAGCTTACGGCTTGGTACGTAAAAGGGAGATCGGCGTTTTTTTCGTTTTTCACTTAACGGACAAACAGACTAACAGATTAGCACATTTTCCCCTGTATTAAAAAAATATAAGTACTTTAAATACTTTTTACTGAAAATTACCGTAATTTATCAAAAAATACCATAAATTACGTAATTTATCGTTTTTTACCGAATTTTACCAAGGTAATTTTACCGATTTGCATCCCTAGTCAAGAATTCTATTTCATGTTCGGAAATCCCTTATCCACAAACAATGTAAACAAAGTTAGCTCATACTAAGTAAGTCTATAGTTATATTTCTCTGACTTTAATATTATTTTTATAAGCGAACACAAAATGGGATTCCTTCTGGTTCCCATGCAAAGAATCCATATAATTTAAAATGATAGACTAGTCGCTTTGGTTCATTTTATTTTTTGCTAACCGACGTACGATCTAGATTATGTCGTCAATGAATGATATCAGATCAATAAAAATCTTCAGTGGACTTTATATTAACAGGTTAATGTACTCAAGACGATTATAATATATTTGAGGAGTTCATTTGTGTTAGTACTAAGCTTAGAATAATAACACCTAGAACGATAGTTCTCTACAAAGCGCACTGTCAAAAGTGAGGCAACTAAAACAGCCAAATTGGCTCCGTTTTCAGACTGTTATTCTACATTATTACCTAATTATACCAATTAAGTACAAAACAGTTTCAGTTTACCCACATTTATAAGACTAATTACTATATTATTGGGTTTCAGTTACGATTAGTTAACGTATGAAGGATATGAATTTCAAAACTAAGCCATTCTGGCTTGGTATAAGTTGCCTCACTTTGCATACGCGGACACGGCTTCTAGGTGTTATTATTCTAAGGTACTAAGTAGGTACGCAATGCCACGACACCTAATGGATTAATAATAAATACTTAAGCAATGTATTTTGACAACATTGGTAAAGTCGAGTCCATACTGTGCAGATTTAACAAAAGCAAAATCTTCAAAAACCTTATGCCCCCCTGACTTCATCAGACGTTTTTATATTTTTTGAGCTGTTTTTTTAAGGTAACTTATTTTTGATTGTCATAAACCCGCCGATATTTCAGTCACTATACAGTTCCTATTTGATTTTGAAGAGTTCCCTTGTGTATGTTTGAAATCCAAGGTCCAATTCCAATGAAATTAATATGATATCATATCACTAAAGTATCTTCTTTGAAACAAAAATAGAATCATCTAAATTAGTTAAAAAACAAAAAGTTATTGTTGAAGATCAGTCTTAATTTATATAAAATGGCAACAAAAACGACAGTATTTCAGGATTTCCTGAAAAATACTGAACTGATTTCAAAATTTCAAAAAAACGCGACCAACTTGGGAACGAACCTGATGTAATAACGTTTGAATCATTTCAATCGGATCAGCCGTCTTCGAGAACATATCCTCCTCCATCTCCGTTAAAAATTAGGTCGAAAGAGTGGTAGATCATTGCTCAGATGAAAAAAAAACCGAACAAGTGCAAGTTGGACTCGTCCACCGAGGGTTCCGTACAAATTTACAGGTATATTTACATCCTTTAAATAAAGACTATATTTTTAACCGAAATCAGAAACAAAACAAAAGGAGGTTCTCAGTTTGACCTGTATGTATGTATGTTTGTCCGCGATTACCTCGCGTTTGGCTGAACCGATGTACGTATCAGAAAAGTATTTGTTACACTTAGGAGAAGGTTTTAGTATTTTAACCGACTTCAAAAAAAGAAGGTTCTGAGTTTGACCCGTATGTATGTTTGTCCGCGATTTACTCACCTTTAGCTGAACAAATTTGGATGCAGTTTTCAGAAAAGTATTTGTTACATTTAGGAGAAGGTTTTAGTACTTTAACCAACTTCAATAAAAGAAGGTTCTGAGTTTGACCCTACGTATGTATATTTGTCCCCGATTATTTCGCGTTTAGCTAAACCAATTTCAATGCGGTTTTCAGCAAAGTATTTGTTACATTTAGGAGAAGGTTTTTGTATTTTAATCGACTTCAAAAAAGGAGGTTCTCTTCTCAGTTTGACCCGTATGCATGTTTGTCGGCGATTATCTCACGTTTGGCCAAACCGATTTTTCTACCTAGATAATATAATATCTAATACAGAAGGTAAGTACTTGCACTAAAAAGAATTAAATAAAAAAATATTTTGAAAGGGCTGCAGGACAACTTTTTTTATTCTAAAGGCCCCACCCGACTTCAATAGACGTGTTTTATTACAATGATAATGCTTATCTATTGATTTGAATTTTATTTCTTGCTTTTTAGAGCTAGGCTTTTGAAGTCGGTTTTTTGTTTTTTAAAACAATTTTTTTAGAATTTAATTACAAATTCAGTTTTCAGTTTTTTTCCTGTACTTGTAGTAGATTATATTACTTGCCGACCGGAAAGTACTCTATAAATTTTAATTCCCTCGAGTGTCGAAATATGCGTTTTTTTGCGGCATAAACGGTTATTTTTTCGCAGCTTCAAGGGACTGTAGACCTGAGTTTAAGGTTTTAATTTCAACTCGATACCTCCACGCATTCCCGAGATAAAAGGTCTTGACTTGACAGACAGACAGACGGACAGCAAAGTAATCCTATAAGGGTTCCGTTTTTTCTTTTTGAGGCTCGGAACCCTAAAAAATATCATAAAATAAAAAAAAATAGACATTATTAAACATTTTAAGATTGACCTGATACAGTGTGATATACACTTGAACATAACTGAATGGCTATCCTAGCTTTTTTGTTAAGCCTTTATAAGGCCACAAAAACTCATAACTACTTATTCAATTGTTTGACGAAACAGTATCTGTATATTGTATAACTGTCGATTGTTTTGAATAATAAGTACTGGCAGATTCATTTCGACCTCTAGGCGATATAAAAGGTCAGAGCGGGTCAGTGACATCGGTCCTTTAAAAAATGTGCTTCCTAGTTCAAGATTTAGTTCTGCATATTAGATAAACATTTTTCAGGTGAGAGGTACTTCAGATGACATTTATTTTATTAAAATATACTATATCGGGATTTTCACCATGTACCTTTTTATTTTTGAGACTCCGATATTTCGGCGCAGTTGCATGCGCCATGATCACGGAAGAACTGTCGGTTGTCACGTGCGGGTAGATGTTATTTATTGGCAGACGAATCGGGCTACCCTCCGTCTAGTTCTTTTATTACGGTCGGTACCGGTACCACTGTCTGCAAACTCACTATTCACTCGAATCTGTTCTCGACACACGACACTCACTGTATCTGTACGCGGAACGGCACTTTTTTTATTTTTGTTGTTTTGACACAGCCGTGACAACCGACAGTTCTTCCGTGATCATGGCGCATGCAACTGCGCCGAAATATCGGAGTCTCAAAAATAAAAAGGTACATGGTGAAAATCCCGATATAGTATATTTTAATAACGTTAATAACCATGGAAATTTAAAACGACATTTATTTTCTATTAAAAGATGTTAAAAACTTCTCATTGGTTATTTTAAGGTTCCTGGCGTTACTTGAGTAACACACTTCGTTTTCCACTAGATTGGACCAAAATTTACATTTAAATGGAAGTTGAACGCGATCATGTAAATTACTGGCACTGCGCATCTGATGTTTAATACCACTTAAGGAGATTGTACCGTTTCTTAAGTGCTAATGGAATGAATTAAAAATTGATATTATTTATTCTAACTGAACATACATATTTAATTAAGATTCTCATAGACTTTCGCATAATTATCGTTTTTAAGCATAAGTACCCTGTGGGGGCAATTTAATTGGAGAAACTACTAGGTCACCAGCAATAGTTGGAGTTAATAACTTCACCTGAATAAATCATGCATAGCGGTTCTTAGCCAAATGAATCTTAATTTGACAAGCCTTGAATGAATGTGCGAACTTAATCATACACTGCCATCGAACAATCAACTGAGCTAAGCAAAAAAATAATTAGGTCCGAAAGCGAAATAATATAAGACAATTAGCAATAATAACACATATTTATTCCATATTGAATATACAGGTCGTAGAATAAAAGTGATGGAGTTACAATCTTAATATACACAGGTAAAGTGGTTGACCGAACTAGTTTTTACCATTAAGACTTTCTGTACAATATAATACATTTTCATATAAAAATATTTAAAGTGTACACATCTCAAAGCCAAGTACAATAATACAGTAGCAATCTAGCAGTTGTTCTAAAAGAAGCTCTTATATAAATTATTATGCTCTAAATATTTACATACAACATCAATAGTTTTTTTAGAGCTCGTTGAGAACTTATTAGTCAGTATTACAAAATGGACCGAGTTGTTTGTGTGATGTAAATATCGACAACAGTCTTTATAAAGCTTATATACAACAACGACCAATCATTTACTGGCGATTAAAAAAATATAACTAATGCTTTCCTCTATCCTAGTAAGACAAAGGCCTACTCATGATATTTGCCTAACTATTCCTAAATGACGGGAAATAACACAATAGTAGGTCTACCTCTAACTGAAGATAAATAAAAACGGTCGAAAGAGTTTAAAAGTGACACAAAAGTAATATTACTAAGCAATGGAATAAAGGTGGTAGGAGACACAATTTACAATGATTATACATAAGTACTTTTAAACTCTTAAAAACTAATAAAAGGCACATTTATCATTATCCAAAGAAGTTTTACAACAATTTAGAAAATATGTCTTTGGAGTTATCGAAGTACTTATGAATTTGCAGACTTGGCACGTCAGAAAAAAGTTTATATTTTTTTCAAATGTGTTTGCAGTATCTTGAACTTTTACATAACGAAGACAATCTGAAACGTTTTATCAAATCATTGCGATATATCAGTTGTACATTTCTTGTAATATTTACCTTCCCATGAAACTTTGTTGTTGAATAGATTTCAGTTATTTTAATTAAAGTTAAACCTACTTAATACTATACATTATGTAACACGCTGTTCCCGATAAGCAAGTACACGGATTTAGTTTTATAAAAATTTGTGCATAAATATCACTGGAGAAGTTACACAGATAAGCAATCGTCTGTTGTGATTGTTAACTGTTAATTTTTAGGAAATATTGATAATTATAATAAAAAAGCTACAGTCGCGTGCAAGCAAATCGACTAACATGTTATTGAACAATATAAATCCTTTTTTTTTCAATTACTGTAGTACATTACTTGATTTAAACTCCATATTACATTGTATGGTGCTTAAGCCATGAAAGAATATTGAAGAAAAACATATAAACGGGTCATAAAGATACGCTTATTTGATTTTCTTTTTGAGCCAATTGAGAAGTTAATGCAAGATTTTGAACTGCTAACTTGAGAGGAGAGCATAAGACCTATATATGGTAATAAAAATAACTGCGTAAATTCACATAAAATAGTAGGTATAATAACCTCAACGTGGCCACGTTTGTATGAAAATAACCTACTGAGTCGATTTGGTTGCATGCGAGTGTGGTTGTGCGTGGCCATGGCCAATAATAATAATAATTTAAAGCTGCATTCTGAACATAGCTTTAAAATTTTCGAAATTGGAACTTTGAAATATTAACAAAAGCTAAATAACCTTAAAGACGAAGGGAACTGACTAGTTTTAAAATGGCGAATTTTAGCGCCAAAACAAGTATTAAAACACTGGTATAAAATAAAAACAATAAAGGTAATATCTTCAATAGAGTATGATCGTAGTTGGCAAGATAAACAAACTTAGAGAGACTGGGCGCTGTGTAATCCTAAACTAGATTAATTCAAGACGACGTCTGACGAAGGTTAACGAAATATAATTTAAGAGCGGCGCCATGTTACACTTTTTTCACTCGCATACCGGGTCTTGACAGCAGTTTCGGGTAATTAAGCGGTCGGTTATGCATGCAATTACATGGTAAAAATAGAGTTTTGAAGAAGGGGTCGTTGAACCGTCGGGCGGTTCGCTGGTAAAAAGTTGACACTGAGTAAGCGGTCGCGGTGAGCTGTCAAAACACACGTCATAGGTTTATATTATAGATGTGTCGCCCGCGGCGCGACCTACCCGCGTATATCGACTCCGCAGTTTATTGATCGCGGGATAGTACAGGAGACAGTGGGCACATCTGTCCCGCCATTAAGAGTCCCCGCAAACTACAGACCAAACTGTCGGCCGATAGTTGGAATCAGTATGAAGAAGTATGCAAGTGCGCACACTACACCGATTGGTATCGGCCGATTCTTCCTACAAAACCAAATATCGGGCCAACTATCGGCCGATAAAAAGTCTGTCGTATGCGGGCACGCTAACGAGATACATAAACATTTAAAAAAGTTAAATATGGTCGGTTATCTAAAACTTACAAAGTAGTCCAATTGATTTTAAACATTAGGAGGACCACGAGTAACAGTGGGACAAAATGGGTGGGACATAATGAGTCAAAAACCTTAAGCCATGGTGTTTTGTGGAAATATGACATAATAGTAGTAGTAACCGAGCATACTGCATGCGTGTATATTTAAAAAATTACTGTCTCGTTAATGCTACAGCATTAATTTGTCTTTTCCAGTATCAGGAGTATACCGGGTGTTAGTAACATCCTTTCAAAAACTTTATCCTGAAAGTTCCACTTCAGATAGCTGAAGTGGAATTTTACGTCGCAAAATTAATGAAAAATTTAGTGTTTTTATTTTTTTCCTATCACATAGTCTGTCTTAGTTGCATAGCCTAAATTTACAAATAAATAATTAAAAATATTGAAATGTTATGCCGCAATGTACAACAACAGCTGTTTGCTAAAGTTCGTTAAGGTCACTGACCTGACACTGCTCGGTCGGCCCGCGTTGCAGGCTGACGGCGGCAGCGAGTGAGCGCACGTGCGTTCCTGCGATCTTATCAAGTTGTTACGCGTACATTGCTTCTCAACGAAAAATCAAAATATCAACTATGCATTTGCGACAAGTAGTTCCATAGAAAAAGTTGCTTAACTCTAAGGGTAGAACCGTCCTTCAAAGTTTTCACATGGGTGCTACTAACACCCGGTATAAACTTAGAGCTATTCGGATTTGATAGTGTAACAAAAAATCTTAATACTCATCATTTGAATTTTATTGCATATGGCATCATTAGTAATTAGATTACTGTAAAGGATATTGGAATTCTTAGGTATGTTTAAATTTTGAATTCAGCATATAAGAAATAAGGATCAGTGCACTTTACTATTCAACTTAGGAGCTAAGTTAACAAATAATAAGCAAAAATAAATATTTGACGAGCACTGAGATAATTCTCAGTAATCAGTAAACGTTAAGAGTCAAAGTGCCAATGCACTTCATTGGAATTTTCATCGCATTATGACTACACGGCGGCGTACACGGTAAACCTCAACTTGATAATTTACCCTACTACCTACCTATAGAACTTAATCATTACGCTATGAAAATAGTTGCCTAGCCCTTGTACTAAGCGCGGTGCGCCGCCGACGCAAGATCATTGTTTGCTAATGAGTGACTTCGGGAAGCGCAGGCGCAGGTGGCCACTAGGTCTGTTAAGTAAAACAAATATCATGTCCAAACGATAATGCAAACGCAGCGCTGTAAATCATCGGCGGACCAACCGCATTTCCGCGTTTATAAGTTATTGCCCATACCTTAAAGTCAAATGTAATAAAGGACTAAACCACATTGTCCTGTATGTTTAAAAAAGTTATACTTAGAGGTTGGTTATTGTGGTTTAACCGTCTCTGTGGTCTAGTGGTTCGTCCACCCCTATAAGACGCAGGGGTCCCGGGTTCAATTCCTAGGGGGGGTACAATTTGTACTCGGTTTGGTTGGTGGTAGGACTTATTTCAAGTCCGCCTGGCTAGCTACCACCATCTTACCTAAGCCTGACTCCATAACAACAATTTAAGAATTGTTGTGTTCCGGCAGTTAGAGGTAAGATAGCCAGTTCCTCAGTCATAGGATTCCGGGTGTAGTGCGCTTGCACCTTCGGCCTTATCGTCACTTAACATCAGGTGAGGTGGACCGTGAAGGCCAAGCACTATCCCGTTGTGCATAAAAAAAATTGTCAATAGATTGGGTTATTGTCTTTTCATACTTTTATGTGATAACGTGATCTTAGCACAAAACAAAAATATGATATATCGGAAGCAACAAAGAATGTAAACAAGTACTTATTTTATTTCGAGACCAAGTTCGAGCATGTTCATAAACTTAACTTACCAACAACACTCATTACACTACAACAATGAGCTCATAACTTAGTTCAAATGAAAAGCGTTCCCGATTTTTGATTCAGCAGAAACGATTACACTCAACTAAATATTAATAATTCTTGTCAATTCACTGCCATAAAACAGTGTAATCAAAAATCACTGGACATTCACTACAATGAATTATTACTGCCACAAATAATAAGCATACCGAATACCGAACAATACTAGGAAACAACAACTATCTCGCTACCCGCACAACACTGACAGTAGAAGCACTAAGCTCGAAATACGGAATGAAATCAAGTGAACTCACTTACTACACTTTTAAAGAAGACCGCTTTGGGTCTAAATTGGCCGAGCATAACACAAAACATACGTGAGTTGGAATATTTAAAACAGTAATAAATTAATTCAAAAACTAGGTACTTTTACTAGTGTACAAAACTGCGACCTAATAGCACCCTCACTAAAAATTTACAAAAATACACCGAATGCATACAATTTGTTCAATATCACTTAAATCCCTAATAAGAAACATCATTTAAAATTTTAAGTCCACCTATGGTTTATGTTTGACGGCATTTTAGCCAAAATCTAATTGTAGGACGTAAAAATTATTAAAATTTTAAATGATATTTTAATATATTATGGGAGAGTGTCACTTATAAAAATACCAAAAATTCAAAATTTTATGGTAGTCTATTGGTAGTGTTATTATTGGCAACACATAGTTCCATCATATGGAATTATGGATACTAGAAATATTATATTCCTAGTGTTGACGTTATCACGAGATAAGATCACGACTTAGATGGTGGATCCCGTGCCCGTTATCACATTGCCATCCTTATACTTCATATTGGAAAACAACAATAATAAATAATGTATTTGCATTGTAAATACAATAAACTAAATGGATGCTACAACCAATTAAATTCAACAATTTAAACTTAGGTACCTACATATTTTCTTACAAGTAAAGAGTTATGCAAAAAGTTACTTTCTTTAACGGGATCCAGCGCTGTTTGAATTATCACTGTTTATTACATCTTTCTTGTTTATTATTGCAAACAAAATGGCGGTGGAAATAATGTTTTGACAACCGGCCCAGATTCTTGTCTGAGTGCCAACAGGTATTGTAGATTTGTTCAGCTAGATTCATCATACATAGTTTGGATGTTGTTTGTTTTCTCGATCGGCTTTCTTTTCTTTGATACCCTAGAAGTTTTGGAAGTAGACTAGACAGCAAATATTGGTGTAGTTCTAGAGAACCAAGAAAGGATTAGGAGAAACGGTGAAATATGTCGGTGGTGATACCTTTGAGGAAATCAAACACTTCGCCGGTTTCCCGCTCACTCTCGCTAGCTTCATCCTTTTTGACAACCTGTAATGAAAAAAAAAAGCCGTTACATATTCATCATCATCATATTCAGCCCACATCAACCCACTGCTGGGTATAGGCCTCTTCTCTATAGCGCCATTCCTCACGATCCTGTGCCAGCCTCATCCAGTGAGATCCCGTCAACTTGAAGATATCGTCTGACCATCGGGCCGGTGGTCTGCCCACTGGCCTTGTTGCTCCTATATTATATTATTATTATTATATTATATTACATTATATATTATATGTTGATAAATCTACTAATTATGTCATTGTTAATAGAGATTGCACTGCACATCAGTGGCGAGGGATAAAAGTATGGCGAATGGTAAGCCGTTCTACATAAATGTTATGACCTGCATAGTCGATCGGTGGCGTGGGATTTCTAAAAGGTAAGCCGATGGCTTATATGGACCATTCGCCACTGCTGCACAGCTCCGTGTTTCCTTAACTTCGTGTCCTAGGTTTATCACATAAATTCAAATAATATTGTATTGCGAGCGAACTTGGACGAATCAACCACGAATAACATACCAATGCTAAATTAGCTCTGTCTGTTCTATAGGCAGGTGGCACTATATCCAGAAGAATCTACTATACGATATCAACTTGTTTATTTTCCCATACAAACAAAGGGAATTATTATATTTGAAAGAATGAGTTATTAAATTTTACCGTTAATTCGTTAGATTATGAGTCGTATCGCAAATTGTAATTGTCATAGTAATTTAAAATTCACACAGCTCAGAATTATACAGAAACGTTTTAGCTAATCTTTATTAGTGCATGCAAAAATGAATACAACAGACATAATAATTGGAAAGCAACACGCAAATCACAGACGTGCGAAGATAATAATTTAATCACAATATTAGACCCGCTCGGAGGCAAATTGCTTCGTTTATTTAGATATGAAAAAATATTCTGACACACATTTAAGACAAAGGTGGATCGCAAAAAGTTTAATGAATGAGACATGGGCAATGAGCATATTTCGAGTTCATTGTTGGTGATTTCTTTGAACGATTCACTAATAGCTGCTATTAGCCCGCCTCCCGTCAGTATTTTGATATCGTGATCCAACTCCTGTTGATACAATGATTTAAAAAAATTGGCCATCGGTTCTCTGACTTAAAACGACGCCTTACGGTAAAGCTGATGTCACATTCGCATTGCTGTGGGTATGTCAAGTGCAGATTATAGCGTGACCTCTGCGCTGTGAATTTGTCCAACTGTCACTAAAAGACTCGATATGGAAATGAGTATAATTAGGAGTTTACTCACACATTTACTGCTAGTGTGTCAGTCAATTTATAATTTTTGTATATTTGTACCGAACCGGAATGATTTTGTGCAGTTTTCGTTCAAAGGATGTCATTCGTTTTTGAGGTTCAGTTCAGTGACATGAAAGGTGGTCGTGGGCAGTTGGGGATACTGACAGCAGTCGACAGGAGGACGAGCTGTCTCGCTTTGTAGCTATGAAGCGTGATCGACAGTGGCGCGCGGAGCCAGCGCCTGCGCAGGTCATTACGCCGAAACTTGGACGCTCCTCGAGGCCGCAACGCAACCGATACCGTTGTGATTGTGACCGTGCGAAGATTAGGATACGGTTAACCACATTCTTACATTTACAAATTGACGTAATGACAGTGCAGGAATATAAAAACGGATCATCTGCGAATGCATAAAAAAATATTGTGCTAATACACGGCTAATGGATTTTTATTATCACCAGAAATTTCATCTACACAAGTGATCGCAATTCGTTAGAAAATAATGTTTTGACAAGTAACAATGTAATATCAAGCCCTGAGTACGAAGGAAGTCAATAAACGTTCTATATTTTTTTATTAACTGTATCGATGTTAAGTTGGAGTGATAGGTACATAACATAGCAATGTAAATTTAATTGAAATACACGGAAAAAAAGAAACATGGGTCAATGCAGCGTCTCTCCAGTGCAGATGGGCGAGGAAAGTGTGCCAGTGTTAAAAGAGCAAGATAGAGATCACGTACCGAGTGGTTGTAGGTACTATTAAATTTTCCGCTTAATTTTAGCAACAAACGGTTAGTGAACGGTAGAGTCGTGGTTGGGTCCGACTCCGACGTCCATTCAAATTATTGGGAATAGTTCACATTGAAAGTAAGAATCGACTTTATGTCTGTTTAGCAGCGCAGGTACAACCTTTTTCGTTTAAAACACCTTTCTTTTCTGTTGCTGTAAAGTGTAAGTAATAAATTAAAATAATAATTAGCCATCGCGCACCAATGCGCCATCGCGACCGCGTCCTTCTCCGTGGTTTTCAAGCAAGCAAGCAACATGTAAAGCAAAATACTGTTTTTTAAATGTAAGAGCCAAAGGATATTATAATAAATTTTACAATTCAGAATCCTTGATTTACGCAGCAATATATACTTATGACCCGTTCAGGACTTGTAAAATCAGTTAATTCCCTTTAACTTGAACGTGGTTTAGTTATTTTTAAACCCCTTTATAATTTTATTACGACCGTCGTCATTTATACGTCACTCAGGTTTAATTTTACATTTGATTATAAAAAAATATGTTAAGTACTAAAACATTTAATGACTATTGTGTGCTTTATACCCAATTTATTTGCAATGCCCTTTCGAAGTTTATATATTAAAAGGATGTCCATATCATATTTTATGCCCTCCTCCTCGCTCGTTTGAACATAAGAAAAAATAGGATAGAAAAAGTTCCTAGATGATGGATCGAAATACTCTGGAAGCCTCCGTGAAAGGCAATTCTCGAGTTCATTCATGATAATATCGATGACGCCTTGACTAGACCTAGAGGATTAAAATAGTAAAAATGTACCTACTGGAAACATATTTTTTTATTTTACACTCTAAGTATAAATAGTTGTTTAAAGTAGGAACATAACGAAGTGTGCACTTGTTGAAATTATCAAGTTAAAGTGCTTAAGCACCTGTGAACAGTTAGATAAATTAAAAGTCCTTAAGTGACGTTAAATAAGACTGCACGGTATTAATGAGCCGCAGTAAGACTAATAATGCGTCAGCTCTGAGGAGCCGACGGACGAATGCTGGCACTGTCATCGAGTAATGATCAGTAATTGATCTCAGGCATCCTCCTTAAAGGACCTTGCTCACTACACGGCCCCGACTACGACCACGACTAGGTAAACTAAAGAAAGTGGTCGTAATTACAGGTTATCTGGACGACTATGATTCCAGCCAGTTTTTCAATTTTACCTAGAAGTGGTCAGTCCGTGTAGTGCGCGAGGTCCTTAAGGAAATAACGCGGCTCGCAGGCACTGGGAAGCAATAAAATTTCATCAAAGTCTGCCACTCAAGTAAATTAATAAGCTGCCAGGATCCCGCGTGTCAAATGTTCTAACTCGCCGGGTGATTGAATATCCTTTGAATAAGAGTTGAGAACGAATAAAAAATGTAAGTACGGACATTGTCTTGTTAGGTACAACATGTTAAAGTATTACTTTTTTTCGTCTGCGTTTGTGTTGTCTTTTTGTGCAAACCCAAAACTACATTACTCTATCATCTGATTGTAACGTTTTATGCAAATATTAATCATAGTTTATCAGTAGGATAAAATTATTTGCATATATTAACATGTGCAGACACCCTAATGACAAAATTACTTAGAAGGAAAAAACGACTAAAACAGTTTGTACAGAAAAAGCAATGATGCGTAGACGCCTTTTACTAGAAAAGTTGAACAGAATCATGTCGCGAGACAATATGGCCCGGTCGCCGGTGCCCATACATATACTTACAAAAAGTTAATGAAAGTCGAAAGTAACACTTTCACTGGTCGGCGGCATTGTGAACTATCTCATGTACAATGCTTACATTTGCGTTTTGTTTCATTAACAATAGGGGTGGCGAATGAACGGACGCTCGATCTGATCAGAGCTGACTTTATGGATGCTAATGTTATTATATTTTGACATTGTAGTTTTGTATAATGATGAATAATGTTCATTTCAATAATTGTAATTCAATGGTTGTTTTTTTAATACCAAATGGACAAAGCCGTTAGTGTAGAAAGTGAGTTTTTATTTATACATTACAGAGGCGGTTTTTTTTGTTCGTAACTCCGCGCCTTATAGACTTGACTAGAGTCAAAAATTGCTGTTTTTGGGATGTCGTTATGCTATACGAAAGTCATAACGACATCATATTTTTAAAAGAACTCCCGTTCACTTTTACAGCCGAGTGCTTTTTCTGTAGGGTGCACCTTTATAAACTTACTAGCGGCCGCCCGCGACTTCGTCTGCTTGGAAAGATTTTTTGTTATCCCCCGGGAAAAATAGTTTTTTTCGGGATGGAAGGTACCCTATGTCCTTTTCTGTACCCCAGACAATGTGTATGCAAAATTTCATGATGATCGGTTCAGTAATTAAGACGTGAAGGCGTAACAAACAAACAAACGGACTTTCGCATTTATAATATTAGTAAGGATAACTAGTTACTAGTTACAAGATTTTTACAGATTATAGGTAAACAGTAATCTACGTTTAATGAGATCAACAGAATGAGAGACGTATAATACTTATTTTGAGTTGTAAATGTGAAGTCAATTCATATTATTTTGTATTCTCTATGCAGATTTCACAATAGATCTGAATATTGTACCCCTAGCGGTGTAGCACAGTAAATCGTTCAAGTTTCAGATAAATTATCTTTTACCTATCAGAATAATGAAACATAAAACTACAGTATGTTTTATTGCGCGTGTACAGACAACTACCATAATAAAATAAAACCGGTCAAGAGCGAGTCGGACTCGCGCACCGAGGGTTCCGTACCACCATAATTGCACCATCACTGCAGAGTAGAATAATAAAATTAGTATTGCAGTTTTAGGTCAGCACCATCTCTTGACCGATAGTGGAACTAATGTTAACTTTTTTAGATATTGAGACTTCGTTTTATTTTTTCTGTAATCTTTATATAAACTGCTATCACATAGAATTATTTCAGATTTTTCTCTTTGCAAACTTCGGAGATAAGGGGGGGGGGGGGGGGACGGTATTTTTTTTACATTTTTCATCATAAGTCAAAAACTATGCAGTTTAGAAAAAAAGAAAAAATGATTGAAAACGTGCAAACGGCGCTCTTTCATATGATACCCCACATGGTTAAGACCCTTTTCAGACCCTGCTGTAAAAAAGATATTTATTTATTTCTTATTTGCAAAATAGTGGGTAAATGTCATCTTAAACTATTCCCATTCCCATTGGTAGTTCTCGAGATATCCAGCTGTGACAGACAGATAAACAGACTGAGTCACACCATAAGGGTTCCTTTTTTACCATTTTGGTACGGAACCCTAAAAAAGAATGCTTTGTCGTTATGTACACATTTTGACGTTTTGTTTCATTTTGTTTATTTAAGTATTTGATTGATTTTGACTGCCTGTAACGCTGACTACAGTGAACCACTTTCCGTGTCCGAAATATAATTTTTGAGATACTTACCTATATTCCGCTCATGTAAGGAAATCTGAATCAACGGTTCAAGTAGAGTGAACTATTCCTAAATAAGAAATAACTACCTACACATAGGGTTACCAGATGAAAAAATCAAAAGTCCGGAGAAAAGGCCCGATTTCCACTGAAAAATCCTGAGATCTGTAGAAGTTTGAGAATAACGTACGGGGGGGGGGGGGAGTACTAATAGCAAGCTTATTTATCTTTCTTTATATTAGTGCTTAATCAGTACTTTGTTGATTTTAATTATTCTTGTTCTTGTGCAATGATATTTAAAATGTAGGTATAGTGTATTTTATTAAAAATTCTAAAAATCCTGAGATTTCCTGGGATTTTCAAAATCCGGCCGCAATCCTGAGAAACGTCCAAAAATCCTGAGATCTCAGGATTTATCCTGAGATATGGTAACCCTACCTACACAGGAAATTTCCAGAGAAGCGGTAGAGTACTTAACAATATTAGGAAAATACTAATCTTAGGATGGCGTGATGTTTGATTAAATGTTCTGTGTTAGATTGTAATTTTTGTTATTTAAAATTAACGAGTATGAGGTATACGATATTTCAAACTAAAAGACTATAATCAGAACATTTAATTACGGTTGCAAAATACACTTCATCGAAACTTCCTTTACAGGTAGTCGTCTTCGACATTAAAAATGATAAAACATACTAAAATATTTCAGGAAAGTGGCTTATTAAATCACAAATTATAATAAAAAGTTAAATATCGCTAAGTTTCCAATTTTGACAAATTCTAAGTATTGTTATAGGTATTTCAGTATAGTCAATTGCAGTAGATTTCCGTTTTTTTATGCTATTTCAATTAACAATCTAATTTTGACTGTTTCATCGTTTTTAACGTAAAGTCTGTCCATCCTTACTTGTCTTATATGGTAAACAATCTTCACCCAACTCTTTATTGAAATAATCATTATAAAATAAAACAAATAGTTTTCCACACATAGATTACGAAATAAATTGTTAATAAATTAACAATAATTTCATAAACTTACTAACATGTTTTTAAATAACGATTTAAGTTTAAAAGACGTATGACAACTGTCAAAAACTGTTTACTAAACAAGACAAGTAAGGATGAACAGACTTTAAGTATACTTTATTACTTTCTTTACAATAAGCATGCAGCTTTTGTCATTTGATTATAACAGCAGTAACAATTATTTTAATAATTATGTGTTTTAATAAAAGAGGCATTTCACATTTTAATGATCATAAAGATGGCAACGAAATCACCCCGTAGTCAATTACCAACTTTTTTTCTCCATTCCATATAAACTGTTTGCTTGCTAACTCTGTTATTACCTAAAATTATAAGGTTGCGTAGTTTTAATCTATTAAGATTTATGTCGGCGGCGCGGGGCGTTTTAAATTTTATTGTCTTCCATTATAGGAGTTTAGTATCTCGTAAAAGCGCGTGTGTTTGTTAGAATGCCTTAGAAATGTTTATCTCAATCGTGTTTCTTTAATAATGATTTATGGTGCACAGAGATAACGGTTTGGGACCTTGATAGCCGAACGCACACAAATCATCGGAGGCCCATCTTCATTGACCCGTCGTCGTTACATGCAATTATAATGGCCTGAAGGCTCAAAATTTAGTTGCGTTTACACTTATAACTGTTTCATTAATAGACACTCGAGGCGTATGTAGGAACGGTACTCTTAAATAAAAATGTCTTAATTTGTAAAAAAAGTATCATTACGTAAAAAAATCTAGTAGCTTTAATGTGCGTTTGCTTTCATAGTGAAATGTGCAATTGCATAAATTCTTGTTTCTACTAAGTGTTATATAACGTGTGAAATTGTCAAATGGCGTGTTGCTAAGGCATTGGCGGGCACAAGCCGGCAATGAACCTGTGACCCGCACGTCGGAGGCTAGAGCGTTACGGCTCTAACGACGACAACCGCGGCTTTCGTGTTAACGTAGGTATCTATGGCGTTTGTTTAAAAATGCGAAATTTTTTTTACGACAAAATTATTGCTGTCATAAAACGTTTTCTTTATTTTTAGTTAGAGGAGAAAATAGTTTGTAGCAAATTGCTTTTTTGCTCTCAGATTTAATTTAAAATACAGAGCCTAACGTATTACATTTTATTTTTAGATTTATTTCTACTTTGTATGGAGGTTGAAGTTGAGTAAAACAGAGATCATACATATCATACATGCCAATACTAAAGTTTAACAATATATTATAATATCCTTACTAATATTATAAATGCGAAAGTCTGTTTATTTGTTTGTTTGTTTGTTCCGCCTTCACGTTTTAACTAATGAACCAATCATCATGAAATTTTACGTACAGAGAAGGACAGAGGGTGATCCCGAAATATCAACCGGAAAAAAAGTATCACCTGAGGGATAGCAAAAAAACATTCACGCAGACGAAGTCGCGGGCAGCCGCTAGTGGTTGTATAAGTATTAAACTTGTTCAACACAAGGGAAAGCTCCCTGGCCCTTAAAAGGTCAAATGTCTAACGGTAAGGTAATAGGTAGACCAAAGTGTCACTGAAGAAAGTATGCCTCTAACCACTTCCTTTTAAAAATATACAAATATTTAGAGTAAGAAACTTGGATTGACAGAAAGAGCTACAGCTGACACCAAAGAAATTTTTAGATTGCTAAAGATTCATATTTAGCCTATTCTAAGCTATGGTTTATAATGGAGAATAATAGCGATTTTTGTTTAGTGACTTATCTAATATCTTATTGGCCCCGTGCACGCTTTTAGCGCCACCTAGCGTGTTGCAACTTTGTTGCCTCGGACCTGACTGTTTTGACGTTTTGATATGTAATGGCGGCATTGTGACAAAATGTTAAAAAGTACTATACATATTGTGTTATTAATTTAAATTTCAAAATTACTATGATTTGGTTGGACAAAGTGTTGTGAAATCATTTTTGGTCATTTAAATTAAATATGGGAAGATCTATTCAAAAAGAGTGTTTTATTTTGGTTATATCAGGTTTGTTTACTTCTTTTTTAGGAGTAGATTTTGTGAAACAAGAGGATAAAGCTACTTTAATAATTTTACTAAGTGATAATAAACATATATAATTATTCCTGTATCGCTAGTAATAAATTAAATATCGTTTTCAAGCAGAATACAGAGCCTTCATTATTTCTACTTTTTGCCACCATGAGCGCTGCGATCGATTATTATACCTTCGCACCCTCCCAATAGGACCACATGCACTACTGTGAAGAAATTTTCGCGATATCTCTTAAAACAGAAAAGTTATATGGCCTAGAACACTGTTATTTTGTGTTGTACAATGACGTCATTGGTCATACAGGTGAACCTTACATCTTGCGTAATAAAGCACATACTTAAGTGCGCTTGGCATTTCCTTCAAACCCTTATAACTTCGAAACTACTCGCTTGATTTAAATGAAACTAAAACATGTGTATTGCTAGATATTTAGCTTCATGGTCATAAAGTTTCAAGTTGAAACTAAAACATGTGTATTGCTAGATATTTAGCTTCATGGTCATAAAGTTTCAAGTGATTTAACAGATCCAGTCACATTCTCCATTATTTAACTGCCTACCTCAGAGAGAGTTCTCACGTCTCAACACAGACACGGAATAAATAAGGTACTTGATACAAATAAGGCCTAAGTACGTAAGGGTGCTTCTACACGGTGCAAGTAGCCCGCGCAAGTTGAGCACTTGCGCAGGTTACAGGCTCCGTGAAAACACTGCGCGTGGCCCTACAGCTACACGCACTTGGCGGGTTTTATTCTGATTCCCTTCAAAACATTTGAGCACTAAAGTACTTGTATTCGACTCATAACAGTGTATTGATAGTGTTTAATCATTATTGAATCGAGGAGCTTGATGGCGCAGTGGTTTAGCGCCCGGCCCAGCGATTGCGGAGGTTAAGCAACATTCGCTAGGGTCGGTCATGGGATGGGTGACCAAAAAACTAATATCTATAGCTCCACTTTCGTTTCGTTAAGCCGTTGGTCCCTGGTGCATTTGCAGTCGATAACACCCACCAATCCGCATTGGGCCCGCGTGGTGGGTTATGATTAGACCCCGGATTTGCGGTAGCACGAATAAAATGACGTTTAATAGTGCGTGGACAACTTGATTATCTATTTGTGTAATTTATCGATAAAAAAATTATAATTATGTAACGTGATATATAGACTTACCGTCGGAAATAGTAGAAATTACCTACCTACATTAAGAAAAGTGAAAATCGTGAAATGTATAAATAATAAAATTCACTGCAGTTTTTCTTGATGCAAAGATAGCAAAGTCAAAGTGAGTGAAGTAGAATATCAAATTTTTAAGAAATACATCCTCCTTGGTAAAATACAAAAAATAAATACAGACGCCATCAAAGAAGTTCCACTTCAAAAATATTTTCAAAACATCGATATATAAAAACATTTACGATAATTTGGTTTACTAGCAAGTTTGTATTCCTGCACCGCAAATCCGGCCTTTAGTTATGACCCATTCTCCTTATCCACACATAAGGGACTTTTGAAATGGCTAATGGCATAAGAATAAATTAAACTGGGTAGAACGGACGCTCCCGCTCCGGACGGGCTAAAAGTCACGATATTAGCCTACACCGTTAAACCGAAAACTCAGTCGGGCTGTCACGGCGGCGTCGCCGCACGCACGTTTGTCTGTTTCTGCGTTCCGTACGATCTTGGAAACAAATTACAATGGCGCCAAGTTATTTTGTGGTGTGTTTGGTTGTACAAACATTAAAAAAAAAACAAGCAAAGAAAAACTTATAATTTAGTAATATCTTTAGATGTAAGCAATATTTAACAGTAAGCAATCCTGGCAACACGCCTGGACGACAGCGGGGCGTAACGACGTGAAGGGGGAAGTAGGTATCTATATGGCGGCGTTTGGGACTCGGTCAAAGAAGAGTCTGTTCTACCCAGTTTTATTTATTCTTATGCTGATGGTCAATCATTATTGAATTACCTGTTTCACAGGCGGCGCGGGCAGTGCCTCCCAGGGCTGTCACAAGTCTCCCCATATGACTGCCCGTTTGCCCCGATCCACTGACGCGAGCAAGCCCGACTGGGGATGCCACGACACAGCTGTCACCGCGCATCTGCGAACAAAATTAACACTACAACAAACTGAAATACGCTACAATATTGCTTATCACGATCATTCATGGCATTTTGAATTTCAAGTCCAGTGTTTTTCAACATTTTCTAATATGTGACCCTTTTTACAATTTAAAAAATTATAGCGACCCCCTCAGGGCCAAAAATGTTACAATTTGTCGATGTGTGACAAGTTTGTTAATTGTTAAAAAAAAACAAAAAAAATCGAATTCAAAAAACCTACCTCTAAAAAGCAAGAAATAATATTCTTAATAATAAAAACACGTCTATTGAAGTCGGGTGGGGCTGGAGAACAGATTCCTTTTTTATTCTAAAAGCCTAAGAATATTATTTCTTGCTTTTTAGAGGTAGGTTTTAAGAAGTCGGTTTTTTGTTTTTTATTAAACAATTTTATTAATTTTTTATTTTTAGTGTAGGTACCTTGTAGGTAAATTATTTAGGTAGAGAAATCGGCGCAGCCAAACGTGAGATAATCGCGAAGAAACACACATACATACGGGTCAAACTGAGAACCTCCTTTTTTAAGTCGGTTAAAGAACTACACAGATATCCCTCTTCCAACAAAAAATCATTATCTTATTCAGTTCATAAACAAAGAAGTAATACGACCATATCGTCGAGGTAATGCACACAAAATCATACTATTTTCGTGCTTTTTTCAAGATTACTTGAAAAGTACTGAACAGATTTCCAAATTTTAATAAATGGGACCAACTTGAGAGTTTACCTAATGTAATAACGTTTGAATCATTTCAATCGGTCCAGCCGGCTTTGAGTAATCGGTGGACATACACAAAAAAACAAATATACAGACGAACAGAGAACCTCCTCCTCTTTTGAAGTCGGTAAAAATAAACAGGTACAGTCAGCCTTCTTACTAAATGATATTTTTAAAACACTTGTCTTTTTTCTTTTACCAGCAACCCTCGAGCAAGGTCACGTCACACCTGGGGGTCGCGACCTATAAGTTGAAAAACACTGTTCTAGACTATAATTAACAAGAGTGATCTCAATCTCAGCAATATTTACAAACAAAATTAGAGCTTAAATCAACAATCTTAAGTTACACTATTGCTTATCTCGGTTATTCACAACTTTTTTGACTCCTTGACTATGATAATAACAACATAATGAGTGCTCTTAAGTCTCGAAAGCCTTTTGAAAACTGTACATTTGAATATCAATACATACAAAAGCGGTCACTTTGACAATCAATTTGCAATCAACTTGACAAACATCATTAACTTTCAATTTTATTGATTACAGTCGAGAACTTTAGAGAATTAATACCCCGTTTACATTATTCCAGTAACAAAAAAAAAACATTCCAGTAGAAGTATATTACGTGGTGTGTTTGACGGAGGTTTGACGTTCTTTTTACCCGACTACGGCGAAGCCAAAACGGAGGGTATATGATTTTGACCTGTATGTATGTATGTTTGTAAATTCATCTGTAACTTCTAAACTACTTGTTATAATTTGACAAATGAGGTATCGTTAGAAACGTCTTAATCGTCTAATGAACATAGGCTATGTGACGTCACATTAAATTGAATGTGGCGCCCTCTAGAGGAGTTAAAGACATGAACTAAAAAAATATATTTTAAATAATGCCGTGTTGGGTACCAAATGAAATCATGCTTAATGAGCACTTTTCAAATATGTATGTATATATTGTTAGCTTTTGCCCGTGGCTTTGCTTGCTTTCATCCTATTGACAACTCCAAAATATTTAAAATAAAAAAGAAGTTTTAAAACTAAAACCCGACTACGGAAAAATCGTGCTCTAAAAAGTAAGAAACAAGAAAATATTCGAGTCCGAAATTCAATAAAAAGGATAACCGTAGTCGTATGCCACCTCCAGCCTTGTTCGTGTCTAGGACAAAGTGGCATGCGACTACGGTTATCCTTTTTATTGAATTTTGGACTCGAATATTTTCTTGTTTCTTACTTTTTAGAGCACGATTTTAAAATCAACGAACATGCCAAGCAATATACTTCTACTGAAATGTTTTTACTTGAATAATGTTCGAGGTCTAAGAAAGCTTAAGAGTTTAACAGGTAATAAGTTATGCTAATTCTAATATTGTCTTAATTTAAGTGTGTGTAAAAAAAAATTTAATAAGTACCTACCAGGTATAACATGATAGTTATAGTATTTATGAGTAAGGTACTATGTGATATTTACACGGGTCGACTTGGCAGTCGACTTGCTTGTCGATTTTAATCAATTAGCGCTTTTCTCGACAATCGCTTGTAAAATCTAATTGAAAACCTAATTTAAATGAGGTGGCCATTCGATTTTACAAGCGACTGTCGATAAAAAGAGCTAGTTGACTAAAATCAACCAAGTTGACCAGTGTAAATATCACATTAGAGTTCGAAATTGGTCGTGATAATTATGTATGTAGGTAGTTGTTTATTGAATATAATCACAAATAACATAATACTGTATATAATGTGGTACCAAAGGAACATAGGGCGAAAACGATTTTTTTTCGCCTTTCCATAGTAAGTTGATCAGCTGACCTATAACATTTTGTATGGAAGTATGACTTTTTTTAATTTTTCGACCTATGCTTCATGGATAAATTTGTTTAGTTAAAGCCTTATATTTTATATCCTACTAATATTATAAATGTGAAAGTTTGTGGGTTTAGATGTTTGTTCCTCAATCACGCAAAAACTACTGAACGGATTTGGTTGAAATTTGGCACACAGATAGAAGATAGCCTGCATTAAAACATAGAATACTTTTTATACCGATATTCTTACGGGAACGGGAACCACGCGGATGAAACCGGGGGCGTCCGCTAGTACCTTATATTTCCGAGCGCCCATTTTTACATAAAGAAAGGTATGGGGTATTGAATATTAATATATCAAAAAGAATCAAACTACAAGTAAGATTGTACTACACCTCTCGTTACTAATTCATACTTACTACTGTCTTTTATACTTCAGATTCGAAGATTTTAGCAATTGACTCTATAAATATTCAAATCCCGACGACTCTTTTAGACTTTACAGAAAGCGAAAAAATTGAAGGCAAAACTTTTTGTAAGAATGTACACTATCTATAAAATTACAATCCAAAAAAACTGAATCATAAAGCATTCGTATTTAAAAGTAAAATTAAGAGTGTAGGTGCTTAATGATTTTACACATTCCTATTCAAACAGTGAACCTTGGCATTAATATTTATAATGCTCTATAGTTACTCAAGTGAGTTTGCACTGGTTTTATACTGCGTATAAATAGGTCCACTGTGCAAAATAGGCTTTGAAATGTCGCCAAGTCCACTCCGCAGCGCTGGCTCGGACACTGGGCGCATGTTGATTTATCGAATTCGAACCTCACTTCCTTTGTAAATTCATTGAGAGATTAAAGCTGAACGATTTAGTTATCTCTTTCTATCCATTCATATTGATTTGCTTTAATTTAAATCCAGAATACCAGAAGTAATAAAATAATAATTGATGTAAGAAAAAGAGGATGGGGGCAAAAATATATGGACCGTGGTACCAGCTCCAATAGCTATAACCAATATTTGAAAAGATGTTTAGATGTAGGAAAACGTCTGCTGTGGGGCCAGTTCTAATTCACGTTTTGAAATCAGTAATTCCACTAAGTATTATAGGTACATGAAAATATACTACAAACTATTAATATAACCAGAAGAAGGAAGGGTTAAGTTAATAAGTAAAGGGTTAGAAGATGAATTAACACAGTTATTAGCCCTTTAACAGTTTTAACACCCCCTCCCCCTTTAACCATAATAAAAGAAGTAATGCAAATTAGAGTTCTTCAAATAAAAATAAATTATTCGCGCACGCCAATGAGTAACTTGACGGGGATGCCCCTCCGCGCACCCCTTGCCCCCCTCCATCGCTGTTCTTTGGGCTCAGATGAGTCAAAGGCAGTGGAGCTTGGCATTGGTTATCGTAAAACTGTCTTAAAAATAAAAAAAAAGAAATGTAGAAAACGTTACACCTGCACTCATTTTCCACAGGATAAGTAGTAATATTGATGTATGTAGTATATATCCCAACGCAACCAGATTTGAGACTGGTGCCCATAGTAAAAGTTGTTCATCTTGATGAGACCTTTCAAACGACACTACAAGCTTAACTATTGGAACCCTGCACCATTCTGCCCATCCTCCTTTGAGAGGGGTATCATATTATTCATCTAAAGAAACTAATTCGCATTTCCTTCGAAATCCTCCAACCACTGGGACTGGCTATCTTACTTCTAACAGCCGGAATACATCAGTGCTAACATATATGCAATGGTAACAAACTCAGATGAGATTACACTAGCTTGCCGGAGAGATTTCGAAGAAAGCCATTAAGAATCCGACCTGAAAACCCGAGAACACAATTCATCCAAGACACATGCCAATCACTAGACTAAAGAGGCCATGATTTAAAACATCATAAAGAAGGATTATGTAGCAACATAAAATTTAAAACACGTAACTGTATTCCTTTTATAAACCGGGTGACAGCAAAACTTATAGAGAGGGAATTTACGCATGCCGCGGCGGCGGCGGCGAGATAAACTATCGTTATAATATATCGCGAGATAAATATTAAAATGCCTCATAGACCATAAATGGGCAGTAAAAAATTCTTGCTCGGGAATTTCGACAAAATCTAAGTTCGCCAGGGTCATAAAGCAACACCAGACACTACTAAAGTATATTATGAAACTGGATCGTTTTGTGTTTGAGCCGTGTACACCGTTATGCTTCTCGGAATACAAGAGGAAACTATGAACGGTATCCCTAGTCGTGTGCACCGACGTTACGAATATTATGTCGCCCGAATCTGTGTCACTAGCACTTGGAGATGCTCGCCGCACTAATGCATTGCGTTAATAAACCGAAAAAACAAATCGAAATGAAAGTGTCTGACAGCGCCGGGCCATCGGAGCGACGAAAGGCGGTCAAGTATTGAAATAATCAGACGCCAAAATCAATATATCGTGGAAGGATCACGACTCACCGACACACGTCAGATCTGGAAAGGAATCTTCTTGTAGGTCGTTTTGATTGTCGGTAACCTCTCAATGCTCGGCCGCGTCTATGCGGAGCAAGTGTCATAAACAAGAATTAGCGTCGGGTTTGTTCTGCTCGTTTACACATACCGCTCCCGGTCGCCTATAACAAGCTCCCCGAGGAATATCCAATATGGCCACTAGGAAGCGCCGTAAACAATGAACAAATCTGAGCTCCCGCTGGCGATTGTTTTCTTCTTAAGTAAAAGTAGACGCGATTTCCTTTTCTATTTATCTTGTATCTCGTTTTGGACGAGCTCTAATTTGAGTAAAATATACCGTTACTCTTAGAAGCTTTATTAATTGGAATACGTACATGGTTAATTAACATGTAGTTTTTATCTAGGGGCCCATAGGGCATAAATTAAGCTATTATTGTAAGTAGTAATTATGTGTAGTGCAAAAAATCTGCGGACCGGAATCTTGACATTCGTTAAATCGATTTCTCGTGTATGAAATATAATTAGAGCGGTAGTCGGTCCTTTAGTTGGAGCGTCGGATTTCTTGGATTTTGGGCATTAAGACGAGGGCTTACGGTAGTCGTTTATGGAGTCATCCGTGAACGGATGTTCGTAAACACGAGTTTATTATATTATTCGAGTCTCAGTTTGATTCATAACCGCATTATACGCCTACCTTCTACCTACTGTGTTGGACTGCGAAGACAGGTAACCCAATAAAGCAATTTCAAGAACTTATCTGTTAGGTCGTTTGCCTCTTCAATACATAAAAGTAAGCATTAATTGCTTATGATTTTTGTACAAAACATTTCCCCTCAATAACCGCAGTATAAGGAGATTACTATTTTCAACTTTGTAATTTGAATTTCAAAAGGATGGATAGGGTGAAAAGTCGATTAATGAAATTATTGGAATTATTATTTCGTCATAAAAAAACAACAGAAACAAAATAAGACGATAAGTACGTCGTTGTCTGATTAAAAACTTATAAATAATCTAATACGATTACGATACAACACCTTATTACAAAGTAATAGGAAGACCTATTTCAACAGAACCAAGAGATTACTTCCCAATTAAGATCAGTGCTTATTGTCAACGTGAGCTCTGGTAACAACCGAGACCGACAATTGGCCATGGCTTCTAAACCAGACCGGCCGTTTAACGTTAGTCTCGATAATTTCTAGCTGTCGCGGCCCTGCGGGATGTCGTGAAAAATAGAAGAAATGAGGTACTAATTGACTGGCTTTTTCTTAGAACATTAGCAATTTACTTCAATATTATAAATGAAATACTGTTGAGTTGAATACACCTTAATTACACGACGGAATACAAATAATCATCTAATTTTTTTACTTTATGAAAGTAATATATTCAGCAAGTTAGATGAACAACAAACTATGAAATAAAATCGTGGTTGGAATAAAAATTAATTACTTAATCAATTTATTTTATGAAATACCTTTTCACTTTCATGAAATAACTTTCAACAGCATGCGTTCGTGAGAGTAATTATTAAAATGAAAGTTTTCGAGACCAAGTAAAATAAACAGTATCATTATCATTTATAACTGAATCTAAAATTAAAAACACTGTAGTTTGTATTAATTTTGTTAACTTTTTTTCCAGAATTCTGGACTATCCCAGAAGATTTATTCGTGTCTATGACAGTCACAGCTAAAAGTTTGGCAGACTGCTTGTTTAGTTAATAAAGGTTTACTGAACTGCGATGGCTACCTAGCATTCTCCATCATGTAGTAAGACTGCGATTATTATTTCACTAGAAGAATTGCGGAAGAAGATGAGGCATTACAATAATTTGACATAATTAAGAAGGTTATTCTTTTTTTTACATTCACTTTGCGATACACCTAAAAGCATACTCCGGTGTGGAGTGTTATTACAATGAGGAAATTAAAGGGTACTTAGACGTGCACACAAAAAAATTCTACGTGTGTGGGCCCAATTTACTGCAAGTAGGCGACTAGGCGACCGTAACTGTGACTAGAGTTCATTCATTTCTAAATCACGAACATCTGAGGATTATTTCGTAAACGAGTGAATGAATTGTAATTGAGTGCGGAAATTACTAGTTCGTATGTCACGCAACTCCGTAGTTACACCGTTAACGGTCGGATGTATGATTACAGAGGTACCGAGTGCTTTTTACATAAAGTTGCACATCCGTTCACTTTAATCTGAGAACGACCCGATTCGATTTAGCATTGGTCCCTGTTGATAAATAGTGATACGGTTAATCGATAAACATGATCGTAATTCATAATATCGATGACAATAATAAGCGTTGGCGCACACTGAAGTCGTTTGTATAAAATGTTTTATTAATTTTCATTACGATAGAGAGATAAAAGTGAAACGAGAAGTCACTGGTTTTCTGCTTGTTAATTGCATGTGAAATACATATATGGCTGAAATGAGTGCGAAACTCAATTTGGCATAAAACTTTCTAAAATTATTTATGATGATTTGACGATAAGTAGCGTTAGAAATTAAATAAATATAAAACGCTAAGTTTAAGAGTGTTATATTTCATGGTGACCAAATAAGGTTTTTAGATTTTATGTTCATTACTATGTTTGACGAAAAGCAAATATGGAATAAAGGTGGAAGTGGAGAAGGATGTTATCATAATTTAGCTAGATTTGGTCACTTAGGATCACATAGAGCATATAATTAGAAAGATTTTTGAGATTTCAAATCTGAAATTTTAACAGAATGCGGCTAATGTGTTTTTCAAATTTTCGATTGTCAGTAGGTAAGTTTATTTTTCATATAGCGCATGCCGAGAATAGAAAGAAAATGACATCGCATTATAAAGATTCAAGTAAGTTAAAGTGACATATATTTTAATAGGATGCAGCAGCTTCTGCGTTTATATACCGCATTTAAACGCAACAAAGAAGGATAATGTTGTCTACGTTTGTTATTTTAACGATGGTCATATATAGGAAAACTAATTTAGCTGTCACAGACAGAACTCGAATGAATGTTCATGGATGTATCTCATGGTTATAGGGTATTATTTTTTGTCATTATTTGTCATGCCTAGTGTGCGTGGTGGCTGGGAGTGTCGCACTTGTTCGCTTGTCGCCGCATGTTGCGCTCAAAGTGGCATCGAGCGAGTGCCATGAGACACACGCGGAAACGTCTTTGATACCATTCGGCATTCCTAACACAACCAATGCAACCATAAGTCATGCTGATTTTAGATTACATGTATTAGGTACTTATCTTCTTAGAGATAATCACACCAAAAAGGACAACATTTAAAGAAGTGAGCATTATTGACTTAGCATAGTATGTTGTTTAGAATGCTCGTGGTGAGGCACATGTCGAACTTCCCTCGCCGCATGCTGCGCGGGCGCACAGCGTCCGACGTCGGCCGTCGCTGTGCGCTATTGTACACACGCGGAAACGTCGTCGTACTCGTTATACCAACCATACTCGACACAAACCTCCGCGATCACATTAGATTAAAGTAATTGGGCACAAATGTTAGGATAAACGCGAGCTATGGGAAACGTAATCTATTCTTATTTGAATATTTTCATACAGTTTGTTACCATAGAGATGTGATGCCTTAGAATATTCTGAACAATCGTGGGTAATGAGTCTTTCTGAATAACAGCAGATGAATGCATCGAAATAAAGCGGAGTGAATATAATAATACGCGCTCGCGGTTAAGCGCGTTTATGAAATGCAAAACAATGGCTGAAGCAAAAGGGAACAATCTTTATTGCTTATCTGAGTTTACTTCGATATTGTATTACTACTCAAATTGATTTCGACCGAATAAGATAAGAGTTTTATGCGGCAACGGTATTCAGAGGCGAATGCGAGAAAACCGTAGTAATGTTTGATTCAATATTGAATTAGAGTACAAAATGTGACCGAGAAGCGAGCAACAGTACCGGAGTAACTGCAAAGATGGAGAGCGGATGTTGCTGTAGGGGAAATATGGGTAAGGCGTGGGGAATGTAGCGGTATTCTTTTGTCCTTGGGTGGGTTATTATTTTAGTGTATTGTGTAGCGATTGCATCACGGCATGTTGGAGCGTCACGAGGCTGTTCAGACCGCACGTGAGCTAGGACAATGGTAAGGTTGGCCTCAGGTCAGGAGTAGCTAAGCATATGGTTATTTGTAACAGTAGGGGTATTTAGGGTTGCATGTTACCGAACACTCCTTTAGTGTGACAAAGTACCTACTAAACTAATTTGCTACTACTGAGGCTACTATATAGCGACAGTAGTGCGTGCGTTTGTCAAAGGTTCCAACTGTATGAGTGCAAGAATTCGCCAGCAAACTAGTTAACCCTCTCTAGTCGAAGAAAAAAGATTGAGATTCAAATACAGTTAGAACCTAAGGTTTGAAGTGACAGATGAATTGGTGCGTTGCTTTTAGTGACCAAACGAAATTAATTCATTATTGTTCCCAAATTGGACTCAATCAATGCTTTAACAGTATCTTTGAAATACTTACTGACTCTATATTTAGGGAACAAATGTTGCCACGTTTTAGGTTGTAGGAGAGAGAGAACGTTTCGTAGTTACTTATTAAAGCCAAATCATGATTGTCCATATAAATACATTTATTTATTGTAGCTATACTTAACAATAGAAACAACTTTGTAAACTGAGTAAGACCGACGACTTAAATGGTTAATGATCACAAAAGCAGCTAATGACGCAAATAAAATAAACAAAATAAGAGGAGCGAATGTATGGGAAAGAGAAATTTGCAAGACAGCCTGAGTCAATGTTGACCTCACGATTTCAATTGTCCACGCGAAATGTTACGAGAGAACTAAACGATGTCACGATCGAGACAATTCCAGTTTCATATTCAAGGTCAAATATGTGTCCGCCAACACTTTATACGGCGCGAGCGGGTCGCAGGGCTGGTGGCGGCCCATAAAGAAATGTGCCATTTATTGCTTTACACCAGGGCTACTCAAAGTGTGGTCCGCGAACACCAAAATAAAATCAATGCAGGCCCACAGAAACATAAGCTCCGGTTCGCACGAGAGTTTAAAAAGCGTCGCGTTAAAACCCGACGTTGGCACTTTTTTTAGCGTGCTCATGCACAATTCAATTTTCAAGTCCAATGCTCAACGTCAAAAATCCAACACTGCGCCGCCCTTTCGTGTGAATAAATACATGGGTATCCATTTGTGTCATTTAAACGTTTTTTGACGCCAGTTGAAGTAGCGCTCGTGCGAACCGGGGCTAATAGTCAAGTACAAGGCGGCTGAATGCAGATCGGCGGGTCGCGCGTGTTTTTATAGTGTTCCTAAGGTTCCTACAACTAATTCGTATTTTTTCAGTTTTATTTTAATTTTTTTTAATGCGAGAAACTACTTACAGTGTGTATGTGAGTGAGCGTAATAAAGAGGTGGAGGAGGTGGGGGACCGAGGTGTTCAGGGTGGGTATTATAAGCTCTTAAAACTTGCCAGTCTTGATTGCTATTACATGTCTTTCTCACTGTATATCAAATAAAAGTGACGCATTGATAGCCATTCAGAAAACTGCAATTTTTTTTGAGATTGCAATATGGGGGCAGGCTATAGAGTGGTTCGCAGTCATCTGATAAATAAATAAAGGGGTTCGTAAAGCTAAAACTTTGAGTAGTAACCCTACTTTATACTTTTCCGAGGGTTCCTGACACAAACACAATTCACCACAATAATTTTATTGGACAACCCTTTAACTGTTTTATTACAAAGTAGGTAATAAGTTAACACATTGAAAATTCCTTGTGGATTATTAAAGTGCAATCAAGCGATGGTAAACTGATAATCTTGTAAAATCTCTAGCTCATCTAAGCTTGCGATGTTAATAGCGTTATAAGTAAGCATGGTTATTAAATTACGTTCATTAATCGTTTACATCCTTAAACGGCTAAGTTCTGAAATAGAGTTGATACAGTTGCAGTCTGAACAACTGGTTTTCTTTGGTCATGTTATTTGTATTTCTGTCGTCGCGTGCGCAGAGCAGGTTGCAGAGAACGAATCTTCGGTTCTCTCAGTGATTAATTAAAAGTATCAAGAAATTTCCCCGTTTATACGCAATAGGCGGTTGGTTTAAGCGTGCTCGCTCTTCGACAGGATATCAGCTTTATAACTTGACGAAGGTAGTTTGTTATCTATCTCACATAAAAGTAGTTCCAGATTATTCTAGATGTTATCAAACAGTTAACATCTTCGATGAAGAGTGAAAAAAAAAATACTTAGGTAGGTATCATTTAATAATAATAATAATAAAAATAATAAAAATTGTTTTTATTGCACGGAAATAGTAAGAACAAATACAATGAGTTATCATTATAAGATTTTGTGCATTGCAAGAATACAATAATGACGACATGTGCAGAGGTTCCCAAACTAGGCTAAGCCTCTATCTTGGTGAACCAAATCGAGAGCATTTAAAATTTTCATAATTATTCTTGCAAAGTCAAACATAATAAAGGTGAGAGAAAAAAAGTAATATAAAAAAAACTACTATGTTTGTGCTACCCTCAAAAACATCGACACAAGAGATCTTCTGTAGACTGGTAATCTAGAGTTAGTAACCAAATTACCAAAACCGTCTTCGCTTCATTGAGAGAACAAGATTTTATATTACAGCATCTAACTACAGCATTATAGGCTCGTGCTTGAATGGAGTCACCAAATTTGCTTGCAAAGCGCGAATTTACTCGTGGAATCGGGATTCCGAAGACTCGTTTTTTTAAGAGTGGGCTGTATAATTTGGAATAGATGAGGCGTGAATGGGCAATTAGTGATATCTTAAGAATGAATAATTGTCTAATTGACAAGACTTGGGCTGATTCATAAAGGTCTTTTGTAGGGTATCTGAAGGGTAGTTTCAACATGATTTTAAGTAGAGATCTGTTTCCGCGTTCTGCAACCAAAAGCACGGTCTTGGCGGCGGAGCCTCACAATGATATGCAGTAACTAGTTACGGATTGGCAAAGTGCTTTGTAAATAATAATTAGCAACTTTTTATTGGCCGAGTCCCTAAGCTTTCTGAAAATGGCGGAGATCTTTCTAATGCGTTTAGCCAGATGTTGGATGTGGGATTTGAAATTTAGATGTACAAGATAAGTGATATAATAATATAAGTGATACAATGAGGAGCTCGGTGGCGCAGTGGTTGAGCGCCTGGCCCAGCGATTGCGTAAGTTAAGCAACGTTCGCAAGGGTCGGTCATGGGATGGGTGACCAAAAATTTACTATCGCGAACTCCTCCGTGCTTCGGAAGGCACGTTAAGCCGTTGGTCCCGGCTGCATTTGCAGTCGTTAATACCCACCAATCCGCATTGGGCCCGCGTGGTGGGTTATGGCCCGTCCTCCTTATCCACCCATAAGGAAGGCCTGTGCCCCAGCAGTGGGGACATCAAAAAAAAAATGGCTGATGGACAAGTGATATAAAATGTGAGTTTGTACAAAATAAGAGGTGATTATGTACAAAATAAGTGCCAAGTTTGTAAGTGGGACGCTATTTGAGGTGCAATTTTTGCGTACTGTTTTAGTTTGTGAAGCGTTATCTAGGATATTCTTGATCGAAGTTTAACAGTGAAAAAAAATACTTAGGTATCTTTAAACCAATGTATATGCTTTATAAATTCCATAACATATACTGCATTTACGTTATTATTCCTTAATCAACTTATGTAAATGAATTGATTGAATTACTTTATTCAAGTATAGCTATCATAAGAATATAATATATGTATATAAACAGGTTTAATATTGCATAATGATAAACCCTTGAACATTCAGCCACACTATTACGAGTGACAGACAGTCGAGTGTTGTTTCAGTATTTGAATGTTAGGTTAATGCAGAAATGAACATACATTTAAATTGAAATGACTAAGGATTACAGCGCGTATATTGGTTAATTCAGATGTTATTTTAGAATTACAAACTTAGTTTTGATTTGTTCGGAACTCGTACGAGCGGGTAATTTTATAAAAATATGAGCAGCCTTTTTGCTTTAGTCCCCCCCGTGACCACGGCCCCTGGAAAGGTGTCGAAACGTCGGGAAACCCAGAAAACCAACAAATCAAAACTAAATAATTCTAAAATAACATCTGATTCAACCAATATACGCGCTGTAATCCCTAAAAAGTGTTTTATATCTAATAAACTATACGCGTGGAAGTCTTAGAAGTGTTTATTTGAAATGATTCATTGTGAATTTACTTATAAACATAACAAAACGAAATAAAATGATTTTTCATTGCATACATGTTGATTTTGTGATGATTATGATATTGCTTTTTAGGGTTCCGTAGCCTAAATGGCAAAAAACGGAACCCTTATAGATTCGTCATGTCTGTCTGTCTGTCTGTCCGTATGTCACAGCCACTTTATTCCGAAAGTATTAAGGCTACACAGTTGAAACTTGGTACGTAGATGTATTCTGTTAACCGCTTAACGAATTTAATACAAAAATAAGAAAAATAAAAGATTAAGGGGGGGCTCCCCATACATGGAACGGAAACTGAAAAAAAATTTTTTCTTCAAACCAACACGTGTTGGTTGTCTATAGATAGGTCTTTAAAAATGACATTGAGGTTTCTAAAACAACTTTTTCTCAAAGTCAACCGTTTGAAAGATATACACCGCCAAAGTGGTAAAATGTGTGTCCCCCCCCCTTTAACTTTTGAAATAAGAGAGTGAAAAATCAAAAAAAATATATGCTGTAGATCTTAATAAAAACTTTCAACCAAAATTGGTTTGAACGAGATATAGTAATTAGTTTTCGAAGTATAGCACATTTTCCAAAACCGCAAATATAACATTGTCATTCATACCTACACTGTGAAAAACAATTAGTTTTCGAAGTATAGCACATTTTCCAAAACCGCAAATATAACATTGTCATTCATACCAACACTGTGAAAAACAAAGTTATTTTTGCAGACGAAAAATGATAGGTGGTATTAAATATGTATAGTATAAGGTAACTACGGAACCCTACGGCGCGTGGCCCGACACGCACTTGGCCGGTTTTTTTTTGATTCGGAACAAATTTAATCATCTTCATCAATAGATTTCTTACTGCTCTGCCCTGCCCACCCACAGCAAACGTCCACCCGGTCCGAAAACCGCCCGCGACCAGTCACACCCCACTCCGTACGACTCGTAACTAAGGAATAGTACTCAAGCTGATAACTCACGTATGGTCCTTGAGTATCGTCTCCAGTTTCCCGGAGTATGTGTTCCACACGTAGACTGCGCCGTCCGCCCCGCCCACCGACAGCAACCGCCCGCCCGGCCCGAACGCCGCCCGCGACCAGTCACACCCCACTTTGAAAGACTCGTGACTGAAATTAAATTAAGAAGAAACGTATTAGGCACTAGCTTATGTCATTCTTTAAGGTTTAATATATCTTTAAGTTCTATATACCAAAATTAATCTAAATTGGTTCAGCAATTTAAGCTTGAAAACGTAGAAAACAAACATATTAAATATATTTCACAATATTTGACATCAAAGAGTGTTCGACAGATAAAAAGTAAGTTTAATTTTGTTCTAAAGAAACATGAGTTGGAAAGATTAAGCAGACGTACACCACACCCTTAGGCCGCGTACGCATACGGACCGATAGGTGGCTTGCTTAGCGTCCAGCTAGATATATCGAAGTAAAATGAACGTTCACTGTTTACGAATGTTCGCAACCGGCAGCATTGCGCTCTTGACGCTTCACTAGGCTAGTCGCCTACTAAGTACATATCTAGGTGCTAGGCGCTTAGCAAGCTACCAGTCGGTGCGTACGCGGCCTTATAGTTTTTAACACTTATTATTCCTTGAAAAATTACCTAAGTATCTTGGTTATTTCATTTACGATAAACAAAACACGGTGACATTAAAGTTACTGGGAAAAAGATTTTTAATGCAATCAACTTCTCAACTACACTCTCACTGACCTCACTGTTAAAAATAATAAAATTTCATAGTAAAAAGTTGTCGACGACTAAAATAAACAAGATTAAAACCACTTTTACTCAATTTTATGAGACGAGTGCCAATCAAAAAGACCTGTGGAACTATTATTATTCTAAGCATGGAACTATTATTTTTTCTTAAACACTGTTCTTTCACCTTGAAGCAAACAGTATACAATTTCAATTAAACAAAAAATATATTATAACACTTTGATGGATGGACAATGAAAGAACAGTTAAATCAACCGTTTCATTTGATTTTATTCCTCATCAATCTTATTATGCAAATTCGCGCCTAAATACTGTATATTATGCAAACATTATAAATATGATCCTTTCGTTTAGAAAAGTTATTCGAGTCATATCGTTTATTGTAAGTATAATTTATGAAATAGCGGATTTTTTGAGTACCGTTAATGTTTTTAGATTTTTTTATACTGGTTTTTTTGGGAATATTTGTACAGGTTTTATGTTTGTTAGTAATTTAAGGCTATCTTTTTTATTTCAATGAGGAAATCGTCGGCAATATTTTATTAAAAAAAATCTCTTTAGTCAAAGAACACGCATCCTCTTCGTTCCGAGTACATGCATATCCTTTTCAGGCTATTCTTATCGCAACACTTACACAATTTTATTAGCTCTCAATGTAGTAGCTTACGTCAAAGGCAAGTGCAAATGTCTAATAAAGCTAAGGTCTATTTGTAACTCTTAAAGCGATAGATGTCCATTCATTCAATTCACAACTTAACGCAGTGTACATATATTACTAAGACCAAGAATACGATAGACTCGACACACGGTTACCCCACCCCTTAAGACTGACTAGAGAAAATGAAAAATTAGTTCAGACCCACGAAAGGTAATGCAATGACGATGGCAACAAAACAGTGCTTCCATCTCAACACTCTTAGGTAAAATTGTGCTTATCTTTCACATTCGCTTGTGTCGAGACTGTCGAGTCTATAGATTCTTTGATCTTCACAACAGAATGATTAGTCTAGGTATCTGAGATACCAGCGCGCGCGGATTTATCTCTGCGCACTGTCGTCGGGTTTGAATCGTTGTCTACACATCGTAACTTTCATAGCAGTCCTAACATTGTAACAAGATTCAATGCCTGAACAGTAGATTTGTGATGCCATGCGATATCCTTGTAGCTAGATTGTAGCGGTACTCAAGGCAGCAAACGTTAAATCTTTCAATGATTTCTCTATAATTGGATATTTCCTAATGAACCAGTGAATCATGGTTGCGAGTTTTAAGTCATTGTTTTGTCATCTACTTTGCTCAAAATAACTATGAACTACACTGGCCTGCAAAAGTAAGTACTACAGAGGCCTATTTTCATACAAACGAGGTAACTTTGATGCTTTGGTTCTCCGTCCAGGATTAAACGGGGTGTGATTTGATAATGGCCATGCAAAGAGTAAATGGAGGAGGCCCAGATCGCTAAAGAAACCCAACGGATTAGAAGAGTCGTTTAGGTCAGGGTTAAGCTTAAAAAAATAACAAGTAAAAATTACATCAAAAGTATGGAAAATGTAACACTAAAAAGTCCATTCGGTCTCTGGTGTAAACGACTCTTCTAATCCGTTGGGTTTCTTTAGCGATCTGGGCCTCCTCCATTTACTCTTTGAATGGCCATTATCAAATCACACCCCGTTTAATCCTGGACGGAGAACCAAAGCATCAAAGTTATCTCGTTTGTATGAAAATAGGCCTCTGTAGTACTTACTTTTGTAGGCCAGTGTATATTAAAAGTTATTTACAACGTTAATATTTAAAAGTCAAGGATTGGTAATACTTATTTAAGAGTTAACAATATGTGAAGGGTGAAAAATATACCATAATGATAACATGAACTGTTATGATGACCCTTATGATAGCAGATAAGATGACAATAAACCCTTATCCAAGAGAGTGGCACGTCTATTGTTCTTCCAAAGCCAAGACACAAGAATGGTTAGTATGCCATAAGGGATAATATCGCTATATTTATCTAAAAAGCTTAAAATAATCGGCTGACAAACTTCAAGCTACATGAGGACATAAAATAAGCGGAACAAATGTTACCTGAAAGAGCGCACAATTGTGTTCCTCCGAAGGTCTATTAGTTGTATTGTGTCGTCTCGCACGCATGCTAACAAATAGTTACTGTCTGTAACAAGAAAAAAAAAACATAAAAATACTTGAAGAAGCCGGGCATCTAAACGATAATAATTTTCTATTAAGCTCCGCTACAAGAGATTAGGCAGCATACTTTCTACCTCCACAGAGAGGCATGTCACTGTCAATAAAGCCTTGAGGAAAATTAGCCGATGATGTATAAGATTACAAAATTATACGAACGGTACTCTAGGCTTTATAGCTTACCTTTTGTAAGGTATAGATAACATTTAACCTTAAAACCCATCAAATAGCACACATAAAATTTCAATATAAGGTGATCAGGAAATCAGATGGTGTATTTTATTGAATTAATAGAGGAGATACGAAGAGCTCGGAGGCGCAGTGGTTTAGAGCCTGGCCCTGCGATTGCGGAGGTTAAGCAACTTCTACGAGGGTCGGTCATGGAATGGGTGACCAATTTTTTGAAGTGAAAACTTCTTTAGCGGCGTTGTACGCTTTTTGTAATGGGGAAAAAATGCTAAACTTACGTCAGTAAGAATCACGTGGCTGTTCGAAAATGCGTAAGACGGATGTGACGGATGGCGGCGGAAGCATCCCCCTCTCTTTTTACGGAGCGCGTTGAAAATGGCGGCGCGTCATTTTAAGACGTAAACACTTGTGTCACCAGCAACGCGCTAATTTTGAAAATGGAACTAATAGCAGCGATCTCTTCGGTGAAATCAGACTTATTTATACTCTGTGACTATAAGTTAAAATCGTAGAATGCGTGCATGTAGAAATTAAAAAGGCCACTGGCGCGAAACCTTTAGGATTTTGCTCTAATTACAAACTGATTGAACTGTGTGACTGTATAGTAATAAAAAATTAAAATTGCACAACGTTAAAATTCAAGTTTTCACTTCTGCCGGCACTCCCGGAGTGACAACCGATTTTTTTTATTTTGTTCCTCCGTACTTCAGAAGGCACTTAAAACCATTGGTTCAGGCTGCATTTGCAGTCGTTAACCTCCACCAATCCGCATTAGGCCTACGTGGTGGGTTATGGCCCATTCTTCTTATCCACCTGTGGATAGGAAGGCCTGTGCACAGCAGTGGGGACATTAAAAATGGCTGATGTCGAATAGGCGAGATTGTGTGTGACTTGAGTGGACGTTCTGGGACCCTATTTTTGAATCGCTCGACTCCAGTCGAGCGCTCGTTTCTACTGATTTTCGATCGACATCTCATACATTTGAGTCATATGTCGAACGAAAATCAGTCGAAACGAGCGCTCGACGCCAGCCGAGCGATTCAAAAATAGAGCCCCTGGTCGGAAGGACGGACGCGAGTGGTATTTACATCAGAAGGGCGGAAGAGGGCGCGGGAGCGGGCGCAGAAGCTGGTAATTGTGTGGCAACCAGCGCGACAATAACACCCTATCAATACTTATAGTGTCACTATTGCAATAACGCCTGAGTTGTTATTCTTTCTTGTCAGCGCACGATTGTTAACATTCGATCAAGAATTTGTTAACATCAGATATAGCACGTCAAACCAAAAGTATAATCTCAGTGCGAGTCCGTACTTCTGCGAGCTTCTAAAGCTCCAATAACGACGCTATAACGGGTTTCCTTATAAAGGAAGATATTTATATGATCCCGTCGAGTCAACATTGTGCCCGCGTGAGTTTTCTAAAATTTGTGTGAAGGATATTATCATTAGCAAATGTAAATCTAGAAAATTAGCAAGTAGTATATGATGTGAAAGTCTACCATTGAATGACGGTTGTAAAATGTTGAATATCATCGAATCATTGCGAAATATTCGTACTTAGAAAGCTTTTAAAGCTTTGGAGTATATGAGCAGTGGCCTGAATTGCATTGATTGCTACTTGCCACTTTGTCTAACATCTACAATGTATGATTATTGCCCGCTATACTTTCTACCTATTCAAATAAACTTAATAAGGTTAAGAGCACTTTAAGGAACAATGTTTGATTAATTTAAGCTTTCGAGCATGTTGTCGTCATCCACCGAAACAAATAAACAAGTCGGAAGAATTTCAAAGGAACAGTCCAAGTTTGGGAGTAGCAGTTTTCCCGAGCTGCATACGTCACAGATCCACCGACCGATAGTATTGATCAGCGAACTAAAATCTATGGAAGTGTAATAGGGATGATGACTAATGAATAAAATAACGAAATACTAATAAAAATTAGTAAACATATTAAACTTTTAGAGTAGCTTGTATACCTCTTGGTTTTATATATTGCGTATTATTTGTTTTATGACCCTTCGAAGTTGGGAGGACAAGCCCATTTAAAAAGTATAAAATTTATTAAAATAAATGACACCTTTAATTATACACTTTTAAACTTTCGCGTTGCATTTTATTACATTAGTAAACACAGGTTTTAAACGCGTTTTTAACTGACCTTTTCCCGACGTTTCAACCGAGTTGCATCGGCCGTGGTCACGGGCTGACTGGAGCTGCGGTGTTACGCCTCCTCCTCTGCGGTGGAATCTTCATCCACCGTCGAACAGTTTTTCCAACTACCGCCGCACACAATACTAACGGTGTCCCTATTCTGTATCATAGCCGTATTCTGGTAGTTAGCCGACCGCGAACAAAGAGGTAGTGCGTTTGCAATTACTGGATTCCACACTGCAGATAATTTGTGGCCATCTTCCCGATTGAAGTTATTTGGATGTTTTTTAATTTCAATCGCTTCACGTACGACTCGTGAATAAAAATGGCGATCAGTGGAAAGAACCTGCGTGCGATGAAACTCGATCCAGTGGTTTGTGCCACTTTCCAGCAAATGTTCTGCAATCGCTGATTTATTAATTTGGCGGTTTTTTACAGCTGTGATGTGTTCACGGACTCTTTCAGTGATAGTGCGTTTCGTCTGACCAATGTAACAACTACCACAGCTGCAGTCTATTTTGTACACGCCAGGTGTTTGTAATGGTATGACATCCTTCGGCGTACCCAATATGTTGTTGACCTTTATGCCAGGAGTGTAAACTGTCGGTACAGAGTATTCACGTAAAACGTGGCCGATCTTATCTGTTACTCCTTTGACATAGGGCATGTAGGCTGGTTGTCTACTAACCTCGGGATGCTTACACTTTTTTCTCGGCTGTTTATGTCGTCCGTACACTTGATATCCGTTTTTCTTAAGTACCTCCTGAACATGGACCAACTCACGCTCTAAATGTTCAGGGTCACAGAGGTCATAGGCTCTATTCTTTAAGGAAGTGATAACAGATTGCAAATGACGGGGGTGGTGATGTGACATTGCGTGCAGGTATCTGTCCGTATGTGTGGGCTTGCGATAAACACAATGTGATATGGACCCATTAGGTTTCACGGAGATCTTGACATCTAAGAAGGGCAGCGTCCTGTCAACCTCTAGCTCGTAGGTGAATCTCATATTAGGGTGAATAGAATTGAGATGTTGCAAAAGGTGGTTCACTTCCTGCTCACTGCCTTTTAAAATGCAGAATACGTCATCTACATACCTTTTCCAGAGTCGTATGTTGTTAGGTTCGAAATTTAGCGCGCTTTTTTCGAAATGTTCCATCCAAATATTGGCCAGTACCGGGGCCACTGGACTTCCCATGGCAACACCATCTATTTGGAGGTAGTACTGACCTTGAAAAATGAAGTAGTTTCCTTCTAAGCAGTTCTTAAGTAGGTCGACGTAGTTGAGCGGCATCTCTTTGTCTATCAGTATTTCCATCACCACATCAAGGCACTCTTTAATTGGAACATTGGTGAAGAGCGATTCTACATCAAAACTCACCATCATTTCTCCTGGTTCCAGAGTGAGGCCCTTTATGATTTCCACAAAGTGCCGTGAATCCTTAACAAAAGACGGTGTTTTTCCCACAAGTGGCTGCAATACTGACGCAACATGCTTTGCTAAGTCGTAAGTAGGAGACGCAATTTGACTTACGATTGGCCGCAACGGCACGTTGGACTTATGTATTTTTGGCAGGCCATACAATTTTGGTGGTTGGTGTGACTTTGGTCTGTGTAGATTCTCGTACTCGTCTTCTGTGAATAGGTCTTGGTTGTCCTCAATCAGAGTTCTTATTTTACGAGTTACTCTGGCCGTAGGGTTATATGTGACCGGCTTGTACACCTTTTTGTCCAGTAACAACTCACCCATTTTTTGCTCATAATCAGATGTGTTCATCACTACAGTGGCGTTTCCCTTATCGGCCTTAAGCACTACAATGTCCTTATTATCACGGACATTTTTTAATGCTTGACGCTCTTCCACAGTGATATTAGATGCTGGAAGCTTCGATTTCCGTAAAATTACCGCGACATCCTGTCTTAGGGTATCCGCTTCACTAGGTGGTATTTTATTCCGTATTATCGTTTCCTCAACACTGCCAATTACACTTTCAAATGGTATTCGTTTCGGAGTTGGAACGAAATTAGTTTACACTCCTGGCATAAAGGTCAACAACATATTGGGTACGCCGAAGGATGTCATACCATTACAAACACCTGGCGTGTACAAAATAGACTGCAGCTGTGGTAGTTATTACATTGGTCAGACGAAACGCACTATCACTGAAAGAGTCCGTGAACACATCACAGCTGTAAAAAACCGCCAAATTAATAAATCAGCGATTGCAGAACATTTGCTGGAAAGTGGCACAAACCACTGGATCGAGTTTCATCGCACGCAGGTTCTTTCCACTGATCGCCATTTTTATTCACGAGTCGTACGTGAAGCGATTGAAATTAAAAAACATCCAAATAACTTCAATCGGGAAGATGGCCACAAATTATCTGCAGTGTGGAATCCAGTAATTGCAAACGCACTACCTCTTTGTTCGCGGTCGGCTAACTACCAGAATACGGCTATGATACAGAATAGGGACACCGTTAGTATTGTGTGCGGCGGTAGTTGGAAAAACTGTTCGACGGTGGATGAAGATTCCACCGCAGAGGAGGAGGCGTAACACCGCAGCTCCAGTCAGCCCGTGACCACGGCCGATGCAACTCGGTTGAAACGTCGGGAAAAGGTCAGTTAAAAACGCGTTTAAAACCTGTGTTTACTAATGTAACACCTTTAATTAGTCCGTAAAATTTATAGCAAATTTGTCTAAGAAACCATTTTGATAAACACAATATTTAATATAGCTGCCGAACAAATTTCCTACACGTTGCATACAAACTACTCAGGCGTGACGTCATTATTGTGTAGCCGTTAGTATGGAGCGTTTTTGGGTAAGTCCATTTGTGTGCATTTCAAACTATGATATTTCGGGCAGTTTTCATGCTAGCGAAATCATTATTTTACCAATGTTTCTTTTTTTGAGAGGTTATTTATGTAACATAAAATACAAACAAAAAATTGTCACCACCCCAATTGCAAACAAATATTGCTTGAAAAATGGCACCTCGGGGCCGAAAAAGTACAACCCGCTCAGCTTTAGTCGAGCCAGCCACGCACCCGGTGACTGACGTTAACGTTTTCTTTACAATAATTGCAGTTTGTATTGTAGAGAAAAGAGAGAATGAGAAAGTTTATTAGAAATGACGTCCTGTGTATTCAAATAGTGTAAAAGACGCAAAGAAGGCAGTAAAAATATACAGAAATAAAGTATCATATTTTTTCGTTGAAGTATAGAAAATATCTTTGAGTATACAAATTATGGTCGCTAATAAGCAACCAGTAATCAGACCAGCTTTGTTTGCATATTTAAATGCCAGCATTTTTAGCCTCATCCACTTAGTTGTACTTTTCGTGTGGTGCCATTTTATGAGCGCAATGCTTGTTCCATAGATTTTAGTTCCCTGGTATTGATATATCTGGAGCGGCCGCGATTGCAACCACGAGCCTTCTCCCTATTCATTTGTCAGTCGATCGCCGGCGACGAAATCGACGTGATTTAATCAGTTTCCTACGATGCGACGTCCCGACACTCCGATTGATTGAAGGTATCAATCTCAACGTTTCGTGAGCCATACAGACCGTTACAGACAAAAAAGGGATCGATCGAGACGCGCTAACGGAAATGGGCAGCCAACTCGTCACGTTGTATCGACTGACACGAATACCGATACTAATACGTTGCACATTCAATTTATCAGTTAATATTGCTTTCTACGTTAAAGAAATTAATAGGCTTACAGTTTCCTTACTGTTGGCTTATTTTAATATTACATTGGACCCGTTATGCAACGACAACGATATTATCTAATAGTTGATCGTGGTCGCAGCGAGATTTAGTATTACTTTGTTGGTTAGTGTTAATATCCCCATAGTCCTTAACACGAAAAATATTAGAAATCTACAAGTTTACAACGTCAACATAATTTTAAGATTAAGATTTCACCCATTATTTGTTCTTACGGTACATTGCAAAATATGGAATCAAAGAGTAATAAAATAAAATATCTAATGAGAATTGAGATAAAGCGACTAGTAAGTGGAGTTCGATTTATCAGTTTTTAAAACGGTTATATTAACGATTATCCAATCAAGTTCGATGATGAATTTAAAACATAATCACCGCACGATTAACGTTACCAAACTCGTTTGCATCGGTAGCTCATTTCAATACTGAGCCGCAGGAGTATTAAATCAAACATCGGTTTGTAGCGAAAGCGTGACCATTGAAAACGTTTGTGCATAATAAAGAGGGGTAATAAATTTGTGAAATAATTACCTCTACTGAGGTCAAGCGATGTGACCTTGCCCTGGAGCATGATGTCGTTGGCCGACATCTCCGAGCGGATGTCCCAGAATCGGATCGTCTTATCGAAATGGCCCGATATGATCGTGGAGCCGGCTCCGTCCGACGTCACCAGGTCGTTGCATGATGAACCCGCAAATTTTGTTTCTGTACCTGTGGCAAATATTATAAGATCACCATTCAATCACTAATGAGAACTTTAGCAAGAAAATGAAAAAAATCTGAAGATATAAAACAAATGCACAGAATAGATAGTAGCACACTAGAAACAACATAAATGGCTACAAACATATTTAATAGTATTACTTTTTCGCAAAGTAAATTAATAATACTGGTAAATAATAGTAATGTGTAATTAAAATGTATCCAACGGTTATGTTAGTTCTAAGTTTATGTTTAATAAACCACTCGCAAGAGAACGCAAGGAAAAATTGACCAAAATGATTACAGAGTGGCAACCATGGAACGGAAAGAGGAAAAGAGGAAGACAAACTAAAAGATCGGAATGATACCTATTAAACAAATATTGTGCAAATACTTTGGACGCGAAAAACAAGAGATAGAACAGAATGGAAACATCTAAAAGATGCCTACGTATCGCAAGACTAGACACAGTGATCACTAAAGCCAAGAAGGAATAAAATGTATTTCTTATACCAATGTTTAAAATAGTTGTTTGCTTAGTGTCAGGAAAAAAGGCAAAGTTATTAGTAACTGTGTTCAGTAGAAATTACGTTTTATGACTCATTAAATATGCCTAGAATAATTTGTAATTTTCTAGTTTTCTCACATGGCTAAAATTCTATTGATCATCATTCATAACAGGAAATGTAAGGAAAGCTCCAGTAGATATAAATATTTTTTTAGAGAATACTATTTAATGTATCATTGACTGGATCGTTATTCGTTTTGCCTACTACTTACTGAAATTTTCTTATTTATCCGTATGTAAGACGGGAAACGAGCCTACTGCGCGGGGCAAATGAGGGTTATTTTTATAAAAAATCATTAATGAAATTACTGTTTTAATGAATTTTTGGTCACTCATCCCGACAATGTTCTGCGAGGGTGCAACCACTTATTCCACAAATGATATTTTAAGACCACGGCCGTAAAGTATTTTTGGCGCTGTTGCCCACGCCAAAAAACATGCGAAATTGCACGGAACTATTTTAAGTTGGTCGGTCAAATCATTTATTATGTCCTACCAAAATTGGAAGATGAGTCTAGACTAGACGTAAAATCATTTGTTGCTATGAGCGTCCTAATAACGTCAATCCACCCATACCCATATTTTACAATCATGAAGTGTATATGTTAATAAAATATTTTTGGATTTCAATAAATAATGTGCGTTGAAGAATTTAGTCAATTACAGCAATTTCAAAATATACGTGGCTAATGCGGTTTTATTATTGTGCGATAAGAAACATGACTTGGTTTTACCAACTTAGTGGGCGCCCAGATAATGTCGGTGAGTTACTGGACTATAAAACCAGTCTTAACCCTTCTTTAATAAGGTATATTTATACGCGTGTCCACAAGCTTTCTAGACAACTTTGAAATCTGGGTAAAGGTTGGAACTCACATAACCGCACGCATACGTAGTTTCTGAGCTTTAAGTAAGAAAGTTTTTTACGGCAAAAAAAGTTATGATCTGAAGAAAGTTCAGCTCTACTTCTTCGGCATTGTCATGTCTATCGCCCATAAGGATTTTGAATCAACAAGTTTATGGTTACTGCGCTGTCCTCTCCCCTGAGGGAGGGCAGTCGCTTCCGGATGAAGGTTCGTTGACTGTCCGGTCACGAAACCAGATTAAGGCGGTTTTTAGTCAGTACGAGTCTGACATAACCAGATTAGTCCGGTAGCAACCGGCTAGGTGGTATCCAATGAGGATTTTTCCCGCCTCCTTCCCCCCCGCGGGGGAGGGTGGCTCAAGGCCCCTAAGGTGGAGAGCGTCAAAATATACGTGGCTAATGCGGTTTTATTATTGTGCGATAAGAAACATGACTTGGTTTTACCAACTTAGTGGGCGCCCAGATAATGTCGGTGAGTTACTGGACTATAAAACCAGTCTTAACCCTTCTTTAATAAGGTATATTTATACGCGTGTCCACAAGCTTTCTAGACAACTTTGAAATCTGGGTAAAGGTTGGAACTCACATAACCGCACGCATACGTAGTTTCTGAGCTTTAAGTAAGAAAGTTTTTTACGGCAAAAAAAGTTATGATCTGAAGAAAGTTCAGCTCTACTTCTTCGGCATTGTCATGTCTATCGCCCATAAGGATTTTGAATCAACAAGTTTATGGTTACTGCGCTGTCCTCTCCCCTGAGGGAGGGCAGTCGCTTCCGGATGAAGGTTCGTTGACTGTCCGGTCACGAAACCAGATTAAGGCGGTTTTTAGTCAGTACGAGTCTGACATAACCAGATTAGTCCGGTAGCAACCGGCTAGGTGGTATCCAATGAGGATTTTTCCCGCCTCCTTCCCCCCCGCGGGGGAGGGTGGCTCAAGGCCCCTAAGGTGGAGAGCCCCCAAAAAAAAAAAAACAAGTTTATGGGTTAAATTCCGTGCGGAATAATGTGTTCTAGCCTTAAAGTGTTCCGGGTATCAGTTTCGATTACACCGCCGGCGGCGTATTTTACAGTAATTGTTATTCAATTAGAGTGCCCGAAGTGAAGTAATAAAGCGCTGTGGTTTGTGAACGCAGTGACTTACACATTTTACTCCTGAGGTCCCATATTTTGAGCGTCCGGTCGTGGCTGCCCGTGATCACTTTGGTGGGTTCTCCGAGGAACTTCGCCGCCATCACTTTCCCGCTGTGCCCCGTTAACGTGTGCTGTAAAGATGACAACTATTTCATGATACGGTAATAAAACTAGTATTTAAGGTAAAAAAGGTATAAAACACAAGAAACATTTTTTTTTCGAAACAAATTGAAGAAAGTTAAATACTTATTGTTATTATGACTTATGTTATGATTATGAGTTATGAATCTTATGATATAAAAATTGTGTATATATCTTAGGTGATATTTAGGTATCGAGTCTGTACAATTGGGTTATCTAAGTTGGGCTATCTAAGTTTAGTATGATACCATTTAAGCCTTTTCCGTTCCCGTTTCATCGAGTAGTAGTGAAGGGGTTACTTGACGTAAAACATGGTAAATGTTAGTAATAAAACGCGCATTAGGCTACTGTTTCAGGAGCTAACGTTCGAGAGCCATTTACACGCAGCCAGCCGCCCCGGAGGCACCAACGATTATTGTCTTCACTTTATACTCCAGGGCTACTCAAACTTTTAGTTTAAAACCCCCTATTTTAGATTTCCGTACCCAAAGGGTAAAAACGGGACCCTTTTACTAAGACTCCACTGCCCGTCTATCTGTCTGTCAGCAGGGTTGTCTAATTTTAAAATCTATCGCAATCGCTTTCATTTGACAGTTGGTTGTGACACATTGCTGCATTTCTTTGGTAAGTTTTTATTTGAACCAAAAAGAAGTGGCAGGCTGTATCTCATGAACCGAACATGATAGCTAGATAGTTGAAATTTATATAGATGATGTATTTATGTTGCCGCTATAACAACAAATACTAAAAACAGAATAAAATAAATAATTAAGTGCAACAAACGAGTTTTTTTGCCGTTCTTTGGTACGGAACCTTTCCTGCGCAAGTCCAACTCGCACTTGGCCTGTTTTTAATTTATCAGGCGATTGCGAATAACAATTCTTTCGCTTAAACCCAACGTTGCTACACTATCTCATATACATATTGAGCAAGCAGTGCCTAACATAAAAAATACTTTGAAATTATAAAACACTAAAAAAAATAATACATGATTATGACACTTCAGAAAGTTGCTTGTCAATCTGTCGCCGTGACGTAAATTTTATAGCAAATCTATAAAATTTAATTCGCTAACCCCAAGGAGTTTTGCGAACCACATTTTGAGTAGCCTTTTTATTAGGCTCTTGATCTCGACGGGCGCCGTCAGGACCCTCACGAAACGCTTCACGCAGTCCACGCTACGTTTACATATAAAGTGTCTATTAATTAGCCATCAGTGCGATTCATGGCTTGCTTTATTATTCACGTTCAGTACTTAAAGTCAATATTATGTTAATATTTAGGTAACTCAAAATAATATCTGTTATTTTTAGAACCGTGGGAAAATAGCTCGGAATTAAGAATCTATACAACGTGTTACAAAATAACCCCTAATGCCGAATATGGTAGATAGGGACCATCAAACTGAACAACTTTTAATATGAAACCAACTCTGAAATCGCGAAAAAAATCAGCTGTTTCAAACAAACATTAATATCGAAAATATCAAAATGTATGAAACAGCAGATTTTTTCACGATTTCAGAGTTGGTCCCATAGTAAAAGATGTTCAGTTCGATGGTCCCTAAATACCATATTCGGCATTAGGGGTTTTTTGTAACATGCTGTATACCTCTTGCGGTCTTTATAGAAAATTATCAATTTCAAACTCCATTCAGATTGAATACAGGTCAAAAATGATAGAGTTGAAGACAATGACATTTTGTTATGGAAAAGGATTAGACAATTAAGCGAATCGAGATACATATTATACGATATATTTAACCAACCACAGGGACAATGAATGAATTTCACGTATATGGAAATTAAAACTATACTTGGGATCCCTAAGTCGCATGAGAATGGCTGTAAAAATCCATTTTAAGGCATACCACCGTTTTGGATTCGCTATCTCTCGGAGCCGCCTGCTCAAAGTTAATTGAAGAAAGTGCCATAATATAACCATATAAGACATTCAATGGGATCATTTGACGACGTTATGGTTTTTACATTGCGTGTAAAGAAGTCAGTCGCAGAAGAGCAGCAATTGTATGAGCCTATTGTAGTTAATTAATGTAAAATTGAAAAAAAAAGAGATTTTTGAGTTAAAAACAAATCCCTAATGGAAAATATCATTATTAGTTTTATAACATCATACAGGGTCATTTTGAACTTACCATCCAAATTTTGAGGATGTGTTCAGTCCATGAAACTGAACAACTTTCTCTAAGGAACACATGGTCAAATATGTAAAATAAAAATCGACTTTCCATACAAATCAAAGAGATCACGTGATCAATTTAGTATGGGATGACCAAAATTTTCTGGCGAAATTTGCAAATGTTTCTTAGAGAAAGTTGTTTAGTTCCATGGACTGGACACATCCTTAAAATTTGGATGGTAAGTTCAAAATGACCCGATATAAAAATATAACTCTACTGGTATCTTTGCTCGTGATATAAATCACAAGGTCTACAAATCACGACTAATCTTTATTATTCTCCAATATGTATCGAGCAAAAGCATGAATCTCGTTTGGCACAGGCAATCTATTAGTTATAATTAACAAACATTCTTCACCCGGGCCACGTCGCCGCCCCAGCAGATTTATAACGCGAGTTTATGCATAACATGACAGGCTTGTAGTTAAACAATCTGGGTACGGTCAAAATGTCTCCATAACTCGGAGGTAATGTGCGCAGACATCAGAGCCGCTCTCGCTGCTCTTAATTACGAACAAAACGCTCCGTTAGAGGGCGGCTGGTCGACAAGTTTCATTCCATTTATGTTGAGTAAACAGTAACATAAACAAAGGCCGGGGACGCAGGCCAACTACGCTGCGCACGCGCTGGCGCCACGCCGAAGCTTAATGTATTGTGCGCAAAGCAGCCCCGTTTTCAGCTACAACAGATGTACAGTCAGCAATGAAAGCAGAATATCACTTAGCATTTTATTTGTAACAACCTTTTGACTGAGGTCTCATAATTTAAAACTTTAATAATAAAAGTTAAATACGCCATACCATAGAATTTTGTTCAGTGACTTTCGTTGCTGACTGTACCGCACTGAAGCGAACCTTCATAGGTTAACCATGATATTTAATACAATAACATTAGTGTACAATATAATAATTTAGCATCAGTAGGTATTACATTTAACACAGCCGTATAAATTACACCACGCGTCACAAATTCCTGTTTGCAAATTTGCAAAACGGTAAACGAATTTTATGAGCCTGAAAAATTTCATTCCTTTCTGACGAATGACCACGTGGCACGAGTTGAGAATCGAAAGAATGTAATTTTGTTGCTTACATTAACATAGCTTTATATTTTTAGCAAATTCGCTTGAACATTTCCACGAGGGCGGAGGAAGTCATTAAAATTCGCGATACATTATTAGCACGGAAACTGTGTTCCTTATACTCGTTGTTCTAATCTACTTAAGCAAATTTTTACTTACAACGTCTAATTAAAAGCAGGTGCCTCAATTGGGTGGTCCTTCTAGTGTCACGATTGTGCTTGGATATGCATGCTCAATTGCTCAGAAGCTCGTCTACATCTTCGTTTTCTTGAATTCTAGTGTTATTTGAGTGTTTAGTGATTCGACGACTTCAATTTCCATCGCAAGTAGTGATAATGATGTATGAAAAGAGTCTGATATTTTACATACAAATTCAATGTCGATAGATAAGAATTCATTTCAAGAGTAAGCCTGCTGGAATAAACGCTAACACAATTGGCTTTGCTACCTTTTTGAACATGACCGGAAATCTCAAAACCATTTCGAGAAATAAGCTTTCTGTACAATGTCTACTAATTAGATTTTAAAATAAGTCTATATTTTTACAGATATTCAATAAAAAGCTTTAACCTTCAAATGACCTTTCTATGACGTCATCACATGCAGATCCCCCAGCTATAATAAAAAAAAAAAAAAGGGCAAACACAATTTTGACAACATGAACTTGGCATTAGGGATGGTGGAAGGTGGAAGTGAAAAAATATCGATTTATAATTATATAATAGGTAATATTTTTGAGAAAAATTGGGATGATGACTAGGTAATGGATTCTAATTTTGAGGTATAATAAAGCAAAAAGAGAAGCAAAATAAACCCCTACGCGAAATTTTGGCTCAATTTTACGAATTTTACTGTGATTTCTAACACTCTAAAGTTGGAAAAATCAAAAAAATCTAAATGCTCCAGTGATAAAATCGTGTCGACTATTAGAATCCATACGTAATACCAAAAAAATGTTATGGAAACATTATTGTAAAAACATCTATCGATATATCAGAGTATTTAATATCGCCCGAAAAATATAGGTGTACCTACTTATCGCAAAAAAAATATCGTATTTTTTTCGACATCCCTACTATGAAATGTTTGTAAATAGAAATAAAAGTATGCACATATTTTCACAATTTTTATTATGTCAGCCTGCAAATTTATCAGTCCACAAGCAATCATTACAATTTGATCCAAGTAGCCTACCTCCAAAATAGACAGATTTCGCAAAATTTGGGTAGATTGCGCGTGTTAGCCTTTACAAAGTTTTTCAACTGAGTTTCCACTGGTAAGCATTTTAATTATAATTATACCACCTCAAAAATTATAGCGGAAAATTAGGAAGATAGGTTAGAACCGTCACAACTGGATTAAATGAATAAAATAGAAGAAATATTAACTTTAACTTATTTGTTTACAAACAACCAATATGTCATTGACAGTTATTATGACAGGTAATGACACTTTGCCGTTTATTTTTCTAAAAGTAGATGGCAAAGGTATTCCTTCTTAAACTTTCGTGCCACTAATGACGTATTTCCGGCTGACCATATCCACTAGACAAATCTTATAATATATAAAATCGTAAACTGAATGACTGAATGACTGACTGACTGACTGACTGACTGATCTATCAACGCACAGCCCAAACCGCTGGACCTAGAGACTTGAAATTTTGCACACAGATACCTTATACAGTGTAGGCATCCACTAAGGAAGGATTTTTGAAAATTCTATCCCAAAGGGGATGAAATAAGGGATGAAAGTTTGTATGAAAATCCCTCAGTTTTGAAGCTAGGATCGTTAAATTTTGTGTTTAGGCTGATGATTGAAAATTAATAAATACGGGTCTCAGCGTTTTTCAAAATTCTACCCCCGAAGGGGTCAAAAGGGGGATGAAGTTGTGTAATGAAGAAAATCCTTTATTTTCGAAGTCAAAATTGCTAAATATATATTTTATGCTTATGGATGGAAATCTAACGCAACGTATATTGTTATTGTTAGTACTTCAACCCCTATGGGGGTGAAAAGGGGTAAATAAACCTAAAAATAGATATGGATGTCGTTATTGGGGTTTTCTGGGATGACGATTGCAAAAATGACATTTATTTTGAAGTCCAAAACGGTGGACATGATTTGACCCCTCAAGGGGTGAAAATGGGGTTCAAATTTTGTATGGAAAAATAATATCAAATGGACATTACAACTTTAAACTTCGTAGGAGCACGTCTAAAAATAAATAAGCAAACATATATTTTGTGATTTTGAAAGTAAACCCCTTAGGGGGTAAATGGGGTGAGTAAACCTAAAAATAGATACGGATGTCGTTATTGGGGTTTTCTGGGATGACGATTGCAAAAATGACATTTATTTTGAAGTCCAACACGGTGGACATGATCTAACCCTCAAGGGGTGAAAATGGGGTTCAAATTTTGTATGGAAAAAAATATTAAATGGCCATTACAACTTTAAACTTCGTAGGAGCACGTCTAAAAATAAATAAGCAAACATATATTTTGTGATTTTGAAAATCAACCCCTTAGAGGGTAAATGGGGTGAGTAAACATAAAAATCGATTTGGAGGTCGTTCTTGAGGTTTTATGGGATGGTGATTACGAAAATGAGATTTATTTTGAAGTCCAACACGGTGGACATGATTTAACCCCTAAAGGGGTGAAAATGAGGTTCAAATGTATGGAAAAAGAATATAAAATAGACATTACAACTTTAAAATTCGTAGGAGCATGTCTAAAAATAAATAGGCAATCACATATTTTGTTATTTTGAAAATCGTCCCTTAGGGTGTAATTGGGGTAAGTAAACATGAAAATCGATGTGGATGTCGTTCTTGAGGTTTCATGGGATGGTGATTGCGAAAATGACATTTATTTTGAAGTCCAACACGGTGGACATGACACATCATGGACCTGTACCTGGATATGCACATCCAGGTAACGGGAACGAGAACAGGCACGGGCATGGCACAGGAACAGGAACGGGAACGGAAACAGGACGAGAACGGGACGGGAACGGAACGGGCCGGAACGGAAACGGAACGGGAAAGAGAAAGGGACAAGAACGGGACGGAATCGGTACCGGGAAAAGGAACAGAAGAGTAAGGAGTACGGGACGGGAATGGGACGCGAACGGGAACGAAACGGGAACGGAAAGGGACGGAACGGATTGGAAATGGAACGGGAACGAAACGGGAACGATACAGGAACGGAACGGGAACGAAAACGGGACGGGAACGGTAAAGGAACGGCACGGGAATGGAGGGGAAAGGATCGGGAACGGAATGGGAACGAAATGGGACGAGAACGGGACGGGAACGGGAACGGGAACGGGAACGGGAACGGGAACAGGAACGGGAACGGAACGGGAACGGGAACGGGAACCGGACGGGAACGGGAATGGGACGAGACGGGGACGGGAACGGAACGGGATGGGAACGGGACAGGAACGGAACGGGACGGAATGGGAACGAAACGGGAACGGAACGGGAATGAAACGGAAAAGATACGGGAACGGAACGGGGCGAGAACGGTACGGGAACGGGAACGAGAACGGGACGGTAACGGGACGGGAACGGGAATGGCATCGGAAGGGGTACGAGAACTGGACAGGAAAGGGACGGGAATGGACGGGAACAGAACGGGAACCGGAACCGGAAACGTAAAAATGACTGGTCAGATCTTGGTTGAAGGTTCTCTAAGGATTTTCTCTAACATCCACGCGGACGAAGTCGCGGGCAGAAGCTAGTATATTTATAAAAAAATAAATACGCAACCAAATGTTAAAATATTCAAATTAGTTTCTTAAATTGGCCTAATCTGTAATAAAAAAATATAAAAAAATACCTTTTATTTTTTAACCAAAGCCAATTCATATAATTTCTGCTACGTTTAAACTTTAAAGTGAAAGTAGTAGCACGTAAACATATCGGCAGGGGGTTATAGCGTGATAATGGGGACACACTAATGAGAGGTTACCCGATACCGTCCCGACAAGACCCGCTTTAACGACCCAATACAAGCTCTGGCTCCGGAACTACGCCAACATTATTTATATTATACCTTTTTATTATTAATTATGATAACAATAGTAAAAAATCCAAACCCCGAATAGTATGCGATCGGTCTCCTATGCAGTGGTTTTCCGCGACCTTCATCAAATCGTCAGTCTACCTTGAAGGTAGGGCCTATACCCAAAAGAGTAAGAATATTTAGGGTCAGTGTCGAACGTTACGGATAAGTTCAAATTAACTTATCAGATAGCTTCTTAGTGTTTATTTTAAAATTAAACCAAAAGATAGGTCTTATTAGGAACCGTCGAAGCAAGCCCTTATGAGGTGTATTTTCTAAATCTCACACGTATAAGTTTATCATGAAATCAAACTTATGTAGACGCTGTCATATGGAAATGCATAGCGATTTGATGATTTATTCCACGCTTCGATATTTAGGTTGCGTTCCATTCTATCAGATATTCATTAATTACCCACAAAACAAATTAGAATATCTGAATGGCTTTTAGTTAGTTAATGTATAAATATCGTACGTGAGCCGCGCAAAATGGCTCACTCCTTATAAATCAGTCGATTTGAATTGCGCTCTCTCATTAGCGATTCAAACAGCGGAGCCTTCTGGAGAAATACACAACTTATTACTTTGCCTACAAAACTGAACATTGTATACGAAATATAGGCTCAGATCTAACCATCTGCATACCAGCTTATCGCTCGTAGATTAACAAACGATTTTATTAACCGAGTTTACCGCAGCATTTCTCATTTTGTCGGATTTGATTTCCTCAACGAAGTAAGATAGAGATTAGATATACGTATTGAATGTATCATTTCATTACCTACTTACTGAATTGTGGTGCAATATTTACTTTAAACGACTAAAATTTTTGAAGTTTATTTTATCTTACAAGCAAAATTTGATCTTAACCATTACATATTTGAAGAAAATATATTTCATTTGTTTCAAATCGACTGACTGAAAACATTTTATTTTTGATTTACCGAGCGCGTTGATGTCTTTTACACGACATATTGAAATCGACGACGATCGCAGATATACAACTCCTTATATCTTGTTAATTGGTCCTAGGATTGAGCTAGAAATGATTTATTTATATGTGACATTTACACGGCCAAGCTAAAAAAGGAAAGAACCATTTTTTGACAGCTAGAGATAGATTTATAAGGAGAGAATGACAAAAAGACAAGATAATTACTTGTTAAAATACATTTTAGGAAAGTCAAGGAGAAGAATAGGTAGTTATCCAACGCTGTGTTAATAGTATAACTAACGTATGCCCAAAAAGGGCAGTTACGTTTATATTTCCGATTATCTAAATCAAAGGCCTGCTAATAAGTATTTAACACCGAAGAGCCATCGATCAAAACTTGCCAGGTTAAATGACAGTCGGCCCATTTTGTACCTTGTATTAATCACTAAAGTTAAATAGATATCTGATAACCATCAATTACCATTAATAACGTAAGTTTTAAAAGCATGTTACTGCTTACGGTTAACTACAGAATTCATCAACGATTTTAATAAGCATCTGCTTACTACCTTCCAATGTAATAAATCTTAAAAATATCGGCGTAACCATTCTGTATTTTGTGTTTTGATATTCTTTCTCTCATTTTGTTTTTCCGGTAACTTATACACCGACGGTTTAATGAGAGAATAAAAAAAAATACTGGATTTTTTAGGAACTGCTCCAATTAGTGGACAAATTTGCACCCATTTTTTAAATTTGATGTGATTATCCTGCATTCGAAATGTTTTCTCATTAGCACGATGCATGGAGATTTCTTTAAACGATAAACTACTCTGAATACTAACTGACATTTTGTTTTATCTAATTAAAAAGTTGAAATACTCGTACTCTCTTCGTAAAGGACTTGAGATAAAGTGATACATAACGGAACTGGCAAATTACAGTAACTTAGTATATTGAATTATTATGATCTTATAAAAATTAAATTCCTTTTTTTCCCACTGCTAAACTAAACTGCCCAACTGCGAATAGTTGAGCAGTGGGAATATGTGCCATTCTTGTCAAAGAAATGTAAAAAATATACCTATTACGCAATTAAACTAATAATAAATATGTTTTCACTGGGCCATAAACCCTTAATTTTGCTATGTTTAAGCCCCTCGCGTATTTTAGGATAATAAACACTGTTCAACAATAACATTATAAGGAGTTAAAAAGTCTAATGAGATTCTAAGCAGTATCAACTATCAGGTAAAGTAACTAGGTACGCGTTCGGTATAATAAGTAAAAGCCCACAACATTCAAATTATTGTTCATAACAAGTCAGCGAGCAGACTTGTTGAAAGCTCACTCGCGCATATAAAATAAGAAGCACCTGGTCGCACGACTGGTATTGTTTTTCCAATTAACCGCATAATCGTCCGGACTAGTTGCGGGCCGACGACAGAATGCGGTATGAGCGCTATCTTGGTTCTCGTTACTTCCTAGTGCGTTTATCGAGGGTACATAAACAAAGACAGGTGACGGGTAAATCACGCACGTATGCGATATGAAAAGCGACAGCACTAGAAATGGGACGTTGGTCAGTACCTCATGTTCGCTAAAGATTTATTTTGTATAATAGCGTTTATCGCACTAGACACTGATATAGGCATGGATATTCTTCTGGACTCTGGTAACAAAATATTATCACTTTACTTAATCATATGACATACGAAACATAAATTAGTGAAATCTATAATTTAAATTGGCAAAACAATTTTAGGTTTTTTAATGTGCTTTTGAATTCTTGTTTCATTTAAGCAAAAGTTTCTTCTTGAAAATCGCAAAACTAGAGCATAGAGTCAAAGAACAAGCATGATTGCCCCGTGTTCGTAAAATTTCAGGGTGGAATTGAGGCAGAAGCACGCAGAGACTCGGATTAGCATGCCCCGCAGCCTGAAATTTCACAGGGTAGGAAATCAAATTGACAATAAAAAAAGCTCTAATAGAGATTGAAAAAAAAGAGCTTTATAAGGTACTATGTTACGTGATATTTTCAGCGGCTTGCGCCCGATGCAATCGGCGAGCGTAGTCGCCGCGGGGGCGCACTGTATTACCGCGCACTGCGGACTGACAATTATACGCACATGCTATCATGCTCACAACGGTTGTTTAGTTGCGACCACCAAATATCAACGATTTACTAATTGAACTATAAGCACAGAATAGATAAGTATAAGTACTCTATAAGTACAAATGTTGTAAACATTTATCTGGGTTCATTTTAAGTTTAAAATATCATTTTATAGTAATCGGACTACAATTTCAGTTCTGGCATGGAAAACTTTAGATTTAGGATAGTGCTTTTGTTCAATTCGAGACGGTGCCAAACAACTAAAGAATGTTTTTAATATACATACTTTTCAACATTATTATTTGATGGGATGAAGTTTGAATAAGTATTTTTTGGGAAACAAAACAACTTAGAAAAGAGCTCTGGATATTTAATAAAGTGGCTTAATAAACACACGACATGAAAATAAAGAGAAGTAAAACATAAAGATTTGTAGAGAATTTTAGATATTTGAATCTCAAATACCGCATTCAATCAGTTACCATTATTTATGCAAGGCAAATATGTCTGCAATTTATTAATTGAAAAAGCTGAGTCCAATGAAGCTTTGTCGGAACCAACAAGCATGCAATACGAATAATCTCTTAGCTGTCCGCTCTCAGAAGTTTAGTGCCATATCTCACTAGGACACCAGTGGCGGCGCAACCAGTCGCGCTACCAACTAAATGTATACAGATGTATAGAGAATGGTGTCCGCATAGTTGCGCAACCAACATGAGGGCGGCAAGCGAATCACCCGCTGGTGGCAAGTGGCGTGGCCGTAGCCATGGTCACAATATAGAGTGTAAAGTCCGTCCGCTTAGATAGTGTCGCCCTTTAATCGCCCCGCCTTTCCACGTGCCGCTTCTTGTCAAAGGATGCCGCCGCACAAACAAAGAATACCGCGTGCGGCGTACACCCGCAAGTGAATTTTGATTTTGACAGTTTACATAGAAGTGCCGAAGTGAAAGGTTGTGTTTGTTACCGGTATTATTGTCTCTGAACACAAGTGCTTGCGGGTGTACCGACACTATCTAAGCGAACGGACTTTACAGTAGTTAAGCTTGGCATTTGCGCACTCAAGCAAAACGCACACATAGACAGCTCTCACCGACACTGTATAACCGGAATCTCAAACGATTTCGAGTACGTGACGCAGTTTCGTCGGTCGGTGCGAGCTGTTTATGTCCTTTCGGCGTCTACTTATCAAATAGCCAATTTCTCATTTCGACTACTTCTCAATTAAACATCTTCGCAACTAGCCAACCTAGCAATTATCCTAAAAAGCGAAGTAGTAACTTCTCAAAGTTACTACTAAGCTTAACTTCTGTTAGTCTCTGTATTTTGTGCCTTGGTGCCCTAGTGAGACTGGGTCCCTACCCTAGATGCAAAATGCACCCAAGCACGGCACAATGGCGTTTGATGACAATATGCCTCGAGGGCTATGCATCTAATCTGCAGCTCAGAAATGTGAGTAGCGTTACAACTTACAATGGAGGCTTCGTCAAGTCTCATTCTAACGGAAATTGATTTGCACTTCTAGTTGAAATGTAAGAGTGGCCTCATACAGACGAAATTCCGAATCGAAATTTCGTCTGTATGATTATTCCGAACGCAGCTAATACATACGGACCTACCACACACATGTAAGATTTTCCGTATGAAATTTTCATACATTATGGATATTCCGTTTCGGAATTCCGAATTGGGATTCTGTTTGTATGTGGCCGGCTTAATGTGTGTATACTTATTCAATCATAATCAATATGCTGCACAGTCAACTGTCTTTTTGATTAAAATACGCTTACGCGCATTTAGGTATTCATTCATGTGTAGTAACGAGTCTATAAGAAATATTGCTTGTTTTCAATAAGAAGACTGAAGTCTGAAAGACAAGATAATAATTGCCTAGTGCATTTATAAAGTAATACTATGTATTACATTATGTATTCTGTGGTATTACCTCCTAGATACTGGGAAAGCATTTAATTAAATCACAATAGTTTTATTGTCCATTAAAACAATAAGTTTGGAATAAATCAAGAAATAAAATATTTTATTATTTTTTTATTTTTATTTGATATTTTCTAAACAGTTATTGAGATTCTAGCGTCAGAGGTTGATTGAAAGTTGGCATACGTATTAAGTTTCAATGAATCAATTAAGGAAAGATAACGAACTAATAACAAGATTAAAATCTAAACATCCTTTATTTGTATGAATAATCGCAAATTACTAAACTGAGTTACGATATTATGCGGCTTATTAGTAGAATATTATCGCTTCATACAATTTGTTAGCCGAACTTAATAAATGTTGCCAAATTGATAATTAATATGGTAATTCTATTTCCCAATCTCATAAGATCCTTATCTAAGAAGTGGGTAATTATTGATATTAATTTGCATGCGGAAGAAATAGATGAATTATTTTAAATGATATAACAGAAGATTAGCGGTCATCGTGCTCCGTGAGAATTTTGAATTCAAATTAAAATGAAGGTAATTTTTGGGAAGAAATGTTTTTGCGATGTAATTGATTTGTTGTGTTATTTTGAACGGTATATAATTATACTGGCTGTTGCTATTTTTAATTATTAGGTGTCGGTAGAATTATTAGGCACATTTTAAAACAAAATAACATTAATTGTAAGAAGAGAAGACCACTTCAAGTTACCAATTGAAAAATAATTATAGAAACTAGAATCTATTTCTGGCAGTCCGTTTATGCCAAGGCTGGCCAATAGATTTTCTAGATGAGGAAAATTTCTCAGTATGTTAGAGTAGGAAAGGAAGGTAGTGGACCCCGACAGTAAATCATCAGTAGACGAAACTTTACAGTGTCATAAATATTCATAAATGAAACTTATTTTTTAAATAATCCAAATCGATTTTTTTTTGTTTTTAGATATTTGTACACAGGTTTTGGTTCATACTATATTACATCCCGGCAAAGTTTCATCAACTGAGGATTTAATGTTGGGGTCTCTATACAAAAGATTGCTTCATTTCACTATGTGGCGGCGCCGGGCCACTCAGTTGGAAGCGGTGCCACAGCCAAATGCCAAAGCGGTGACTATGGCGACCACTGGCGGACAAATTCAAATGCTTTAGCCATGTCGGCCTTAGAATAGAATAGAAAATTAGCTTTATTCTTGGTTTAAGCGTTTAGCTCTTGAGAGAAATAGCTATTCTTGAGAGTAATAGCTATCATTTGCGAAGTATAAAATTAAGAAGATGTTAAATAAATTACAGGAAGTGTAAAGTCAACTTTTTACGAGAAAGTTAATACGGTAAGTGGCGAAGGAGCAAGCACAATTGCCTCTGTGCACGCACTGGAATACTCGCCAAGGTATTAGTCAAATTATTACTATTGAAGAACGTTATGGATTGTAACGGGCCTCCCATACGCTTCTTTTAGTCGCTTTCTATTTATATTTTACTGCCTCAAATCATAATAAACATTATTCAGGCTTTCCTTGTTAGGTTTTGTTGATAGCAGCTGTTTTTTTAGACCATTCCAAATTTATTCGCTAAATAGTTGGGAGACGAAGTGAGCAGTTAGAAGTTTCAACACTTTCAATTCAATCATATACTGCCCGGCATATATATTGACATACATATATATGAAAGAGACAAAAGATGCGCAGTAGCCATAAACTTAGTGTTTATGGCTACTGCGTATCTTTGTCCCTTTCTTTCTCTTGCCAATATACAGGGTCACTGGAAATATGACGTATTCCTGCTAAGGGGTTATAGAAGAGGTCAAAACAAATATTTTTTGTCATATAACTTTTTCTTAAAAAATTAATAGTTTTTGAGTTAATTGAAATTAAATATTTTTTTACCAAAAGTACGTTTTCAGACACAAAGTTTAAAATAAAAGATAACTACTCATTCGATTCCGGTTTTTTTATTATTTTGGGATAGAAAACAATCTAAGTGTTGATAATGAATAAAAAAAAATACAAAAAGTACTGGTGTTTATAAAAATATCAATCCTTAAATGCATTTATTTTTTTATTTTTTTCAGATTTTTTAGAAATAGCATCAAATATCTTTAAAAAAATCCTAGTAACTTAGCGTGCATAATATTTTAAAAACATCACCATCTATTCAGCTTTCAGTTGAGGTATAAAACTTAATAATAACTTAAATAAAAAATGAGAAATTAACTAAATAGCAGTCCCATATCATAAAGCAAAAATTTCCTACTTCAAGCGCTTCGGAGGTGGCCGTATTATCCTACTTATTCCATAAATGTGAAAGTTTGCTTGTTTGGATGATTGTTAATCAATCACGCAAAACGACTGAACGGATTTGGATGAAATTTGACACACAGACAGTTTATAAACAGGATTTAAACATAGGAGGATACTATTATCTTGGTTAAAGGTTCCCTAGGGATTTTCTCAAATGTGATTGCGAACAAAGTCGCGGGCGGAAGCTAGTTTGCCATAAATGGTCGTACTTACTAAAAATACTTTCGTCCGAGTGAGTTTGAAACAGAATTATTTTCCGCCGATGAGTCAAAATTTTATACAGACAGCATCAAAAATAACCATGCATATCAGCCATTTTTAATGACCCGCTGCTGGGGAACAGGCCTTCCTTTCTTTTTGGGATAAAGCGGACGGGCCATAACCCACCACGTGGGCCCAATGCGGATTGGTCGGTGTTAACTCAATGTACCTTACATTGAGCCCTTGGTTCTGGCTGCATTTACAGTCGTTAACACTGACCAATCCACATTGGGTCCACGTGGTAGGTATGGCCCGTCCGCTTTATCCATCCACAACCCAAAAGGTAGGCCAGTTCCCCAGCAGCGGGGCATTAAAAATAGCTGATATGCATGGTTATTTGTGACACAGTTTGTATAAAATTTTGACTCATCGGCGGAAAATAATCTTGTCTCAAACTCACTCGGACGAAAGTATTTTTAGTAAGTACGACCATTTATGGCAAACTAGTTTGCCCGCGACTGCATTCGCATTTACATTCGAGAAAATCCCTAGGGAACCCTTAACCAAGATAATAGTATCCTCATATGTTTTAATCCAGCTTATAAACTATCTGTGTGCCAAATTTCATCCAAATCCGTTCAGCCGTTTTGCGTGATTGATTAACAATCATCCAAACAAGCAAACTTTCACATTTATGGAATAAGTAGGATAATACGGCCACCTCCGAAGCGCTTGAAGTAGGAAATTTTTGCTATATGAAATGGGACTGCTATTTAGTTAAGTCTTAATTTCTCATTTTTTATTTAAGTTATTATTAAGTTTTATACCTCAACTGAAAGCTGAATAGATGGTGATGTTTTTAAAATATTATGCACGCTTAGTTACTAGGATTTTTTTAAAGATATTTGATGCTATTTCTAAAAAATCTGAAAAAAATAAAAAAATAAATGCATTTAAGGATTGATTTTTTTATAAACGCCTGTATTTTATGAACATTTTTTTATTCACTATCAACACTCAGATTGTTTTCTATCCCAAAATAGTAAAAAATCCGGAATCGAATGAGTAGTTATATATTTTTTTAATTTTGGTGTCTGAAAACGTACTTTTGGTAAAAATGTACTTAATTTCAATTAACTCAAAAACTATTAATTTTTTGAGAAAAAGTTATTTACAAAAAATATTTGTTTTGACCTCATCTATAACTCTTTAGCAGGAATATGTCATATTTCCAGTGACCCTGTATATGCCGGCATCTGTACCCTATGTTTGAAAATCATACCCTATGTTTGAATTATTGAAAGTATACACTATTACAGTAAAGTATCTTTATTTCTACAATGCTCTTTAATTTAGGTACTTCATATATTTACCAGTACAAAGAGATCTATCATTAAACCGAATGATCCTACCCATTCGACTTCTACTGTCACATTCGTAATATATGTTGTGGGGAAAAGTAATTAAGCCGTTTGAAAAATGCCCAATATAAGAGACCAATATAGTACTTAATAACTTTTGTCAATAACTTGGACTAATCAAATTGCCTGGGCAATGATGCCGTTATAAATAACTTTGTTCATAACAAATACACTTACAAATGTTTCTCTACTTACTGACTATAATGAATAGTTAACCCACAAAGTGATACCCTGTGAGAAATATTAGTGCATTCCCACATTTAATTATTGAATTGGCTGCGTGATTCGGTCGCATTAAATATCGCCGCAACAACGATGCACGTGTATTGCAAACAATTCACGCAGTGATTTATAATGAAACTATGCGATACCATTTCAATACTACTTACTTAGTAACCTCTATTGTAAATAAAATATCCTTAAAAATATAAAACGTAATCACGAAAAAATGTTACTTACGAATCTTGCCGGCCCTTACATTATTCTTAGCAGAATACACAATTTATTACTATTAAGTACCAACCTCATAGTTTCCTACTAGAGTTTTACTTTTAATTTTTTAATCTGCACTCGATCGTTCTGCCCGGCTTATACGGGATAACGAGTTTTACTATACATTTCTTTCTAATGTCCCCCCGGAGGTGGACAACGGGAATAGACCGTTCATACTATATTTCCCGATGCCCACCCACCAGTGGGAGACAAACAGTGCGGGACAATGGGAATAGGCCTTCTGCCCCCCTAGAATAACCACCGAAACGCGATATGGTATAGCGATTTATTACGTATAACTGTTAAAAGACAATAGATTTTGACAGTTGAGTGTTGATAACGAACGATTATGGTCATGCTAAGGGGGCAGAAGGCCTCTTCCCGTTGTCCCCCATTATAAAAATAGGAGTGTCAAAAGCAAGAGAAATTGACAAGCAGTTAAAAAAAATTTCGAATATCTATCTAAATGGGCACAAATCTTTTTGCCTTCACTTTTTAATAAGAAACCAATCGACGATTTCACAAAATAACGAGATTTATTGTGTTTACTACACCCTAAATTGCACTATTACGAGCGTCGATGCAATCATTAACCGATTTCAGTTATATTGTCGAATTCTGCCATCTCAGGATTATTAACTTTATTCGGATGTAAGGTTATTCTCAATTTGAACTGATTTACTTATACTCTTGTACCGTTATAATGAACAGTTTCACTCGAGACCTACAAAACGCGTAGTATATTTTGGACTTTCATTAAGCAAAACGGAATTAAAAATCGATTAAGGAAGCATAAATATGTATGTGTAGAATATTTGAGACACCATTGATTCTAATTAATTTTTATTTTCATATTCAATGAGGGTGTCAAGTTATTTTCGAAAAAGGCAAAATTGTTAAAGCCCCTTCAGCAAATCATCATCATCATCACTATCATTATCAGTTGGAGGAGGCCCCAAGGACACCAAGACGAGATCCTGAATGCACGCACGCAGCACAGGAGACCCTTAAAGGGTTAGGTTATTCTTAAAGTCTGATTATTAATTCACTGGAGTAATCTGATGTTTAAGGTTGCAAACATGAACGTTTCAGGCTTGTTTGAAAAATGTCCCAGTTGTAAACATGAACACTACTGACTTGAACGCAGCACTAGTATAATAAATAAGGCAACATTACTTTGCAATGTGACATTAGAATCTGTCAGTTTACTCCAGTGAATTAATAATTAGAGTTTAGCAACTTATGCAGAAAGACAAAATATTTCCACAGTATACTTGAATCTAATATTTGGTTCCCTATGTATTTGCATAAAATTTTAAGGCATAATATGTCATAGCATAATATGATTTCGCCGAATGATGTTTACGCATAATATAATTTAGTCATAACAGCTTATACATAATTTTTTTAGGCATAACTACTTTAAGCATAATCATGTTTAAGCATAATATTCTTTAGCATAAATTTAAACACGCATAATGTTATTTACGCATATTTTTATAAAAAAAGAAATCACGACGTTTAAAATCACGAAAGAACATTTTACCTAAAATACAAAATCCCGAAGCTTAAAAACCGAAGGTTAATTGAGGGTTACATGCCAGCAGGTCGATTCTGGCACTTCGCCGGCCGCTGCCGCGGCACGCTCGCTTCGCTCACTCGGCTCGTGCGTTGTTGGTCGCAATGGAACCTTACCTCCTCCTCGCTCGCTACGCTCGCTCGTCGTCGCACCTAATAGACCTAAACAGACTTTCGGGATTTTTAACTATCGGCATTTTAACTTTCAGGGTCTCGAACTATCATCAGTCATTTAATAATCGATCTTTTAAGTTTCGGTCTATTGGATATCGACATTAAGGATTTTCGGTATTTTAAAAATAGGTGTTTTATGAGTCGATATTTAGGTCGTATGTGTTATGAGTTTTTGGCATTTTAATACAATACCCTTTTGCATGAAAATAAATGAGTGCGTAAAAATATTTATTCTTATTGTTTTTGATTTTTATGTCTAAATAAAATTAGGCGAATAGACAGTATGCCTAATAACATTATGCGAAAACAAATTAGTCTAAAGGATAATTATGCTAATATAAATAGTATGCCAAAAAACAATTATGCGAAAGTATTATTATGACAAAAAAGATTATGCCAAATCCGTTATGCCAAATCAAATTAGGTATAAAACAATTATGCGAAAACAAGGGATCCCCTAATATTTATATACTTACAATAAAATACAATCATTTTCTATTATTTTAAATTCGCGTATGCTTGCTCATTCAGCGCATCAAACAGGTAACTCTGATGTTGTATTTAATTTTAATTGCAAGCTCCTTATTTCCATTATAATAAATTTTACGTGTTAATTTCAAATAATAACACCTAAACTTGAAAAGATATTTACAATAAATATTTTGCTCCTGCAAAATATGCCGTTAATGTTAATGTTCCTACATTAACATTAACGGCATATTTTATTATAATAACAAATTTTAGAGCAGATGAAAACATATAAATATTTATGATGATTGGGGAATCATCGAAGATTATAAAATCCTAATCCGTAACCCACAGAATAGAAACCAATCATAAAATAAATCTTGGCTTCAGTACCGTTGATTGGAAGGATCGGGTCATCACAACGTTAGAAAGCTGTTTGATGAGGAAAATTAAATATCGAAGCAATTAATCTCTATTTTGTAAGAGATTAGAAACGACAAAATTATGAGTACGGTCTATTAATCTAATAGAATAGGCACGTGTCTTAGTTATACCGTTTTCGGTAAAACGAGGTACAGTTCATCAATTAAAAAAGTATTTGGTGTGGAATGGGCGTCCAATATGAGTGCATGTTTGTCGCGCTAAGTCCTGTTTCATGTTTTGCGCACGCGCAAACACGCTTTATCAAAGCCATCAAAGAAATGCGTTTGATGCTTATGCGGAGATATCAAGCCGAGCTTTTTATTTAATTAGCCCCATTAAAGACTAAATGTTTGTTTTAAACATTTTATTAAATAATGAAATCAGATACGCGAGAGAGAAATGGTTGAGGTTAAATACTTTGTAGCTAGAATACGTTTAAGAAGGTTGATATCCACAACGTCGTGGTGGTTGTTTATGTCGAAGCAGTATTTGGTGCGGCATGCTTGGTGGAGTGACTTCATGCAGAGAGTTTCCCATTATTAATTACAGTGGTAACACGGAACAAGGGGCCGGTAGCTGCGCGGGCGCAGGGCGGCGTGCACGACGCGACATCCACTGTCGATTTATGTGTGGGAGCGGCAGGTCGTGAACTCCAAACATGAAATTATTAATTTCCACCGCGAATATACGCTGTTGCTAACTGGATTGAAGATGTGTGGTCTCGGTATCAACATAAGAAACTGCCCTTTGGACTTGTGGTCATACATTATACGTTTTTTACTGGTAAAGAAATGAGGGACTTAAAATATGAAGCTTTACTTTTGTTCTGATTTTACAAATTTATGCAATGTTTCAGACTTTAAAACCGTGTTAACTTTTTTTGCAAAGTCGCCAAACAAACTGTTCTCGAACGAAGGTCAGTAAACAAAAATTAGAGATTCGCATTTCGTACAAGAATTTGCATGTTAAAATGTAAGTCGCAAAAGTGTCCAATCATTCCCAGTGCATATTACAGGTCACACGGAATTTCGGAAATTGAAAACGGTAAATCCAATCGATAATGCAGTTCGATAGATCTGAAATGTGTAAGCGAATCATTCAAAATACTTTTCGCACGCTCATGTAAAATTGCTCCGTCAAGTATGCGGTAAAAACAAAAATTGGGCGGTCGAGAAACGATGTGACCGTGTTACCGATGGCGGTAATGTCTCTATGGCGTGCCGGCACCATCTCTAATGTGCTTATAATGGCAATATCGGGCATAGAGCAAGTGCTAAGTAATTGATAGCAACCCGCTGTTGTCTTTGCTATTAGAACTTAATACTGCCGGTAAATAATATTAACTGTGAATTAGGGCCAATGAACTTTTTATTCAATAAGAAATGAAATTGCACGTTAGCTTAACATTAGTGCTGAGTACTTTTTAATACACGCGATGGAATTTAGAATACAAATAAACTAATTATGGGTACTAGATCTCTTGGTATCTCCTGCTATTCTGATTTCAGTATACAAACACGTTATTAATAAAATGATCGAATAATATCCAGCAACCGTAATCAGCAGTCCATAAATTATGTAGTCATTTTTATAATTTTGTTTTGCCTTGTCTAAAGCAACTTTGCTATTAAAAGCCTTCCCAAACGCCGGCCAAAGAGGTGTGAACTCCGAACATTAAGCGGAAGGCATTTATATTGTTTTTTTGACTAATAATTCTTAACACGTTTTTTTACTTTACTTTGGACTCGAGTACCAGCGTTTAGTTTTTTATACATTAAGCAATATTTCTTTTTTTTGCTCCTATTTTAATAGAGACATTACGAGTTCCTTCACGGTGACCAGTGCTAATGCGATGGACGTTGTTATTAACATTCATTCGTAAACAAAATTGTTATAATTTGCATTTCTACTACTTTAAAACCGTGAAATTAAAGCACTGTCAGACGTCCAATTAACTAGTTATTCTCCCGTAATGACGCAAGTATGGTAAAGGTATTAATAACAACCAGAATTTAAATACCGTATTTTTACTTTGCGATGATGAGAGAATTGCGAACCGAATCAAATTGGTTTAATGGCCCTACTTTTGCTGTATAAGAAAGAAAGCAATTCAAGAAACAAAACGATAATACTTCATTAAACTACGATATAAATTCTAACTCTGCTACTCGGCGTTTGTAGTTTACAAATAGCTATACATATATTTTGTCATAATTTAAAATCATTATTATTGCTCAAATTAGTTGCACCTATCTCTGGTTATTTTACGACCTGAAGTTATGACCAAGTAATTTAAGCTTTTGCTATTTCTCATTATGTATAAAGATACACTACAATAAGCAAATGAATGCGATCGTATTACAGTAAGTTCAGAGTTATAAGTAGAGTTGTATTTTACGTTTATGTATTTTAAAGGTTCTCCCATTGTCCAATGTGATGGGAAATATGAAAACGTGCCGTTCTTACTCGAAACTGCCATTTAAATTTGACGTGCCTATCGAAACAAGAAAATGACATTAAATAATAAGCATTATTTAAGGTCATTTTCTTGTTTCGATTATTATGTATATTTACTTTCTCTAGTTTGTAAAAGATTGTCTATTACAAAGCCCTTTCCTATACGAGGGTTTTTTTTTGCCGAAGTGAAAAACAATTGAAAGTCACATTAAGAAGTTAATTTGATAAAATAGACTTCGGACGCGTTTGGGTTCCGAACGATTTTTTTGTGTTTGTTATTATTATCATAAACGGATTTTTATTTGTAAGCCTTACTGTTTCATTCATACATAATATTCATATCTGCAAGTACGATTTCCAACATTTACAATTTCGGACAAAAAGCAGTCGCTTTAGTAATGTGCGTTATCTCCGTTTAGTTACCAGTTACCATATTTAGGGTACCATTACTTTTCTTACCACATTGAGATAATAACTGTTGCTTCATAGCTGCTTCGAAGTATGAAAACGAATATTGATCATTCGATAAGTGAAACTTAAGTCAAAGTGGCATGGGTGGTATTAGATTTACATAATGGTTTTTTTAGACAGCCCGATAAAGAGAACGATGCTTGTGACATCAGAGGTGTAGTTCGTTTAACCTTACTAATATTATAAATGCGAACCTTACTAATATTTATTAACTACTGAACCGATCATCATGAAATTTTACATATAATTTGCCAGGAGTACAGAGGACAAAGGGTACCTTTCATCCCGAAAAAAGTCTATTGTTTCCGAGGGTTAGCAAAGAAACTGTCCACGCAGACGAAGTCCTTCCTTATTTCGATTTAGATAATCCTTTTCTTATTTCTAACCATAGCATAAGCTTTGAAACCTTTCTCACAAAAGAATATAGATTTAAAGTAGCTATAAACGATAATAGTATAAAATAAAACCTGATTCTTTAGTCAAGCTCGCTCTTCTCCCAATTTTTCTAAAGAAGGGAGAGAGTGGACAAAGCGACCACAAAAACGATGAGCTTCAATTGTTCAGTGCATATTTGTAGTTTAAACGACCATTCACTAAATTATACGTTTGCAACTCGAGAAAGTAATAATTGTGATTCAAATACCTGTTGTAATATTTTTACAATCGAAAGTAGGCACTCGAGCTTTGTGCTCGGAAAGTTTATTCGATTAGAGCGCGCAGGAAGACGACCGTTATGGTTATGTGCAGTATAATAGTTTTATTTTTCAAGTAAATTAGTGAAAATTATAGAATTGGCGGAACGCCTAAATCAAACGAAGGAAATTGAAATGATCGGACTTAATAAGCGGTTATTATTTGCTATAATTTATACCGTCTAAATTCATATTCTACTTGATCTACTCAAGAAAGTGCATATTTCTAGTAAACCTAAACCATTGTTTTAATAGCAAGGCTTTTCTGTATTCCCTGAACCCACGTCGGTTCAGGAAATACAGAAAGGCCTTGCTATTGGCGCAGCAGCTTCAGAATAACAATATACACGGCCTACTATTTTCCTCGAAACGGTTAGAAGCGGCAGGGAATGGGTCTGTTTGAGAGCTATCAATGTCAGGGAAGAACACGTCTTGTTATTTTAGAGTAAATATCGTTAAATCAGGATTGGTATTCAGACACAAGCGCGACGCGTGAACGTTGTGTTTAGAAGTGGGCGATAAGTGTTCTGCTTGTGGTTTTGGTTACAGTGTAGGTAAAGTGTGGCGAACAAAGGATCGTTCACGTTTTGCGCGCAGTGTGAGACAATGCGCAGTCCAGGCACCCAGCTAGCGTAACGCAGGGTGAATGAATCCTAAATCAGTTCACGAACACCCGCGCCCGCGCCGCCGTCGCCGCTGCTCTCTACAAACTGTACTGCTGTAGCCCCAACATTTTCTTATCTGCAAAATAACCTGAAAACTGGACTCTTTACGAGCTCGCCTTTTAAGATAAAAAGTTCATTAATATTTTTGCCACGTGAGGAAACAGCGTATTACAGTGGGTACCTTTGCAAATGGAATATACCGCAAAATTACTTTGTAATTAAGGGCGAGGGAGGTTAACGTAAGTGCTATAAGTACGAGCTTTTAGCAAATATATACTTTTTATAATTTTCAGACTCAATGAGTTCAAATCTGATCAGATTAATTCCTCAGGTGATCTGATCAATGGTGTTTTTAATATTACTGATATACAACTAAACGCATAGCTCTATTCGCAGATAGCTTAACAAGTGCGCTGTTTCCGTTAAGACGTAAGACCATTAGTTGTCATAGGCACTGAATCCAATTTTGGCATAAGTGTCATCACAGTCGTACCGTGTCTAATGTTGACTTGCGCCGGCGCGGCCTGGTGTGAACACGACCCGTCACAAATATGCGAACGGTCCTTGACTTTTTGTTCTGTGAATAACAGAATGCTGATTGACTGTTTCCTGAACTGAGTAAACCATTTAACAACTATCCAGAGCATGAACAATTCCAAATAGGTACTTACAAAATATTTTTTCCGAAAGTTAATGGATGGAAATCAAAGCAAATCAAACCCATTGAGCAAGTCTGTGCACATTGTTTATCAGACATTTTGATTTAATAAGTACAATACAAGATACCTCGAATCGGGAGGTATTATTCGAAGCGCACCCATTTTCAAACCCACCTAATGAAGTGCACGTAAAGTATTCCTCGAAAACGTTGAGTTTAATTGACTCAAAAATAATCTTCACATAACCATAACATATTTTCTTATTTTCTAGTAATAATTATGTTCTTCTGACTGCTTTTACTGTTCATATCAAGTCAGTTAAATATTGACTTGAGATCAAATCGCGTAGAACTAACTATTCAGGTTTTATCGGAGTCCATAAAAGTTGCAAAATAGCTCTACAGTTATTATATTATAAATCATCGTCATAAATACGTGGCGTGCGCGCAACATTTAATGATATCGCTGAACGCTTCAGAACCAGTGAAGTTGGTATTTATCAAGCGGATATTTCTGGGGTATTGCTGTTGTAAAAAAGTTTTTAGAATATCCTTAATCATACCATAGATTGCTCTGAAGTCAAACTCAATAATTAAGCACTTTTGAATCGTCTATATTTTCGTACCACCCGTTCCAGACTTTTTTAACTGACAAGAAGAACGGGCGCAAGAAACTTATCAGCTTAAACAGAAATAAGCAACGATATTTACAACTTTGATGAATTTGATTCTAAAGTAAGGAGCTTAAACACTTGTGTTGTGGAAATCAGAAAAAACGACAACGCCACCATAACCCAGATCTGACGTATATGAATAAAAGTTCGTTTTATGAATTGGCCTAGCTGCAGATCGGACCTTGGGAGGAACCTTAGAAATAACGACAAAATGAAAGCCGGTGTAAGTAGGTACTAGACATCCGAAGATCAGACCACGGAAGTAGTAAAATAATAGAAAAGCGTAAATTATTATTAGGATAATTTACAAATATTGAGCACACCCTCAACATAAATGATCATATCATAACTGACATTTAGTTTATTAATGTAAACTTAACATATCGAATATTAACCAAACTTTTGCTGCATCATATTTTTTGTAGAGGTGTAAACCAGACGGCCTCATCTTCTTAATTACTTTTAAAACATCGCCATATTTTACGTTGTAAATTTTGTAGGTCAGTTTAGCGTTTCTTTTATTCAACAGCATAAATCATAACAGCTTTTAAAAGCGCGCACGCATCCAAGATAAACGATACCGCGATAGTTACGATCTGTCGAGAGATCTTATGGATCTTGAGCATTAAGTGTTATGTCGCATCCCGTAACTGGATCAAAATGCTAATCAACTGTAAAAGTTTACTTTACAACTTTTAAAACGAGTGAAGGAAGTTCAATTTCATATTTTTCACTTTACTTAAACTCATATTTTTTAGAATTACTTAAATATTTTTTTACAAACTTTCAGTATAAACAGGAGCTTTAAAATCTTATCAACAACTTTATTACTTACATATTTTTGTAAGCCGTGTTTATTTTTAGCATATTTATGTTGCTTCTGAGAACGAAGGTAAGATTATGATATAACGGTCATATTTCCGTTCAATTGAAATTGTCTTAAGTAAGACGTCTCAATCAGAGCGAAGATAGTCTCGCTGGGTGATTTTCGTAAACAAATAATATAGTAATAACCCATTTATTAAGAATATGGATATTATAATTATTTATGATATTCATTTAGTTTTTTTCGTAAGTTTATAAAATCAAATGTCACAGCGAGAAAAATTCCCCATATAACGTTAAGGTGGGTCCACACTTGTAACATTTTGGCGTGTCAGATCCATAAAACATTAGCTAGTTTGGTTGGGCTTGCGCTGTGGTAGTAGTGACTGTATCAAAGAGACGATGTATGATAAAGCCACGGTGATCTGACATGCCAAAATGTTACAAGTGTGGACCCACCCTAAGCCCCAAACGCGATAGTAACTTTTAAGTACTATCGATATACTCTCATTGAGCTTGTCAGTTAACTCATTTTTCAATCGTGAATACTAATGTTTTCCTACCTAAAATGCAAATTTGATCATTCTTAAATACCTGTCACTTTCAACAAATGGAAAACTTCAGAATTTTTTGTGTATTTTAAAAACTGAGTATTATAGAAAAGCGTAGAAGCCAGGTACCGCTATCGGCGCGAGGGCATCTGCCTTCGCCACATTAAATTAACGGCGTGGAACAGGGAATCGAGACTGGCAGCAACGCACCGAAATTCGCACCTATACGTTAGCAATACGTACTAACCGACCGTCACTTCAGCAACCCACCCAACCAAAACGATATGCTTCAACCCATTAGGAATTCTACTAATAAGTGCACATTGTTTTTTTACGACGATGAGAACAGGATACCACGGAAGCTCACGTTAATTAGTTTACTATGATATATCGGGCTGGACACGATAAAAATAACACGCAAGAATCGCCTATATTTCTCCCGTGTTCCAACGGGACAAGTTGCCGCGCAAAGCTTGTGCGACGTCAAGTAACCACGCCGTAGATAAACATAAATCTGAGAATAATAAACTTGGTTCACTGTGACGATACAATCGTGGGAAGAGAGACGTTAAACTGCTACATAATTGTTTGAAGACATGAATAGTCAGCGAATGAACGGCGTTAAGACGCCAACTATGCGAATGTAGCCTACCATGACTGCGGACGAGAGGATAAAAAAATTACGTGTTTACAATTAGCACTAATTTCAAAGCATCGTTCTTATTAAAATATTCACGCTGAAATGCGTTGACGGGTATGATGGTACTATAAACCACGTCTTTTATCGGGAGACAAGGAGCGTGAAACAGAACGTAATCGTGGATTGTTTGAGCACGCCGCGCGATTAGACATGCGGCCAATCCATACAAAAAATCCTAAACGGTCGTTGATATCGGCTTTGTTGCCATCATTTGCGTGACGCTACCGATGATAAATAGAAAAATCAAAGGTCTGAATTATTTTGACACTTGAAATATTGGTAACCATTTATCAGTGTAGAAGAAAATAATCACTTATCAAAAAGACAATAAGTTACAAGATTTCTTGATTTTTGGCCTAGGTCAATAACTTTTGTAAATAACTGTTTCTAGAAATAAAAGATTAATGGTACTATGTGAAGTTCAATCGATTCTTTCTGAATTCTGACATCATTTTTCGAAATAATTGGATAGCAGCGAGAATTATCTAAAATAGTACTGCTTAACTGCAATCAATGACAATAAATAATTGTAAATGTTATGATCCAAGTATCCGTAAGTATTGAAGATTTAAACGATTTCATAGTCGTACTATGACTGGTGGGAGATTGGTTCGTCATCTTCAAAAAAAGCAGTTTAAAATGGTTTATTGACCCACCATCAGCAATATTAATAAATGATAAATTTAGAGAGTCCAAATTCGGAAGATAATAAATTAAAAGGGTATAACTACGATTGCTTAGATATAATGCGTATTAGAGCCAACACAATTTCGATATAATTCATTAATACTTGACTACTTAAATAAATATGAACCATGTATTACGATGGGCCGTGCGATAGCGTAATTTATGCGCACGGGCGTCGCCAACATGCGCGCTTCGGAAGTCAAAGAACTTTTCAGGATGATGATGGTAATTTATCATTGTTTTTTTTTGTTTCTACCAATGATTGCCACACCTGCACGTTTTATATCTATAGATGTATGAAATATAGCAGGTCATCGGCTGCTATAGCTTCATCACATACATTATGTATCAAAAAACCCTGTCAGATCCTGAAACAGGTGATAGTGTTGCTAAAACTGAACAACATTCTCCACGGAACATAGATCGAAAAACGAATTTTTTTTTCGCCTTTCTACAGGGTGGAAATTTTTAATGCCACCTGGACGGAAAGTACTCTTAACAATGGAGATGGCAAATTTCACTCAAAGGTAACATTCCTTTATTTTTGAAAAGAAACAAAACTGCATTCAAAGTTTTTTTTAAATACGCTTCCCACACCCAAGAATCGAACTGGCTAAAATTAGAAAAAATAACACCCTATACTTTTATGATATCAATCGATAGGTTCAAACATATAGTAGGTATGAACCTCTATACTAAAAAAAGTTGGGAGTTACAAGTCGTGATAAAGTTTGGCCACATGATAGAAACTGATCTGCAGGCTGTTTCTAACTAATATTGAGCTGGGCCAAGCTATCCTTACATACAGTTCCATACGGCGGTGGGTTGAATAGCGCACTTTTCCCGGCTTCATTCTAAAAACTATAACAATTCAGGTTTAGCTAATAGGTCAAATGTGGTATCATTTTCGGATAAATCAATAACGTAGAACTTATTTCTAATATAAAAAAAATCAATTTATCAAGCAGTTTCTGAAAAATTACACAATAACCAACATTTTTAAACTTATTTTTTTTAGTTTAGGTATTGGCACTTGTTTCAGTATTTTCAAAAAAACTACTTTAAAGAAGCGTTTTTCAAGTTAATTTGTTAAATGTTTTTTTATGTTAACTATATTTTATACAATTTGCGCCTAACCCAAGTAGTTGAGGTCCATTGTTTGCGGAGACACAGCTAGTCAAAATTATGCATTTTTTCACGAAATAAAAGAGGTTTCCGTTTCGTTCGGAAGCAGTTCTCAGTTTTTTTGTTTAGATTTCTGTAAAGTTAATTAAATTTTCTACAATTTGAGCCTAACTTGAGTAGTCTAGGTTTACTAGTTGCAAAGACACAGCTAGTCAGAGATAAGATTTTTTCAATTAATTTCAATAAAAAGCCCATTTTTAACCAGCTATGTCTCTGCAACCAATATACCTAGACTACTCAAATTAAGCTCAAATTGTAGAAAATTTAATTAACTTTACAGAAATATAAACAAAAAACCTGAAAAATGTTTCTGAACGAAACGAAAACCTTTTTTATTTCGTGAAAAAATGCATATTTTTGACTAGCTGTATGTCCGCAAACAAAGTACTTAAACTACTTGGGTTAGGCTCAGATTGTATAAAATATAGTAAGCATAACAAAAGCATTTAACAAATTAACCTGAAAAACGCTTCTTTAAAGTAGTTTTATTGAAAATACTGAAACAAGTGCCAATACCTAAACTAAAAAAATGAAGTTTAAAAATGTTGGTTATTGTGTAATTTTTCAGAAACTGCTTAATAAATTGATTTTTTTAATATCAGAAATAAGTTCTACGTTATTGATTTATCCGAAAATGATACCACATTTGACCTATTAGCTAAACCTGAATTGTTATAGTTTTTAGAATGGAGCCGGGAAAAGTGCGCTATTCAACCCGCCGCCGTATGGAACTGTATGTAAGGATAGTTTGGCCCAGCTCAATATTAGTTAGAAACAGCCTACAGATCAGTTTCTATCATGTGGCCAAACTTTATCACGACTTGTAACTCCCAACTTTTTTTTGTATAGAGGTTCATACCTACTAATAAGGATCAAATCGCTTTAACAAACATGGTAAATTAAATGAAAAGAAAACCATGAAAGACAAGATAAAGCACTTTTACTCAAGGATCCATTATGTTAGTAGTTCATCATAAATTATCTTTGTCGTAGAACTATTTCGATAAGATGTTCATAATGCAGATTCTTTATTAGATGAGACATAACTGCGTGTGGCAGTAATCTAAATTATGGAATTTCAAATTTGAAAATGGAACAGGGAAATAAAATCATGGGGCCCATTACGAACAACTAATTAGGTACATCTGTTTTCTCGTTCAATTAAAATATGTTTAGTAAAATATATTTTAATTGATATACTATATTTCCTTTCATTTAATTTACCATGTTTGTTTTCTTTTTGAGAGAGATTTGATCCTTATTTTTGACCCTAACGATTGATGTAATAAAAGAACAGGGTGTTGTTTTTTCGAATTTTAGCCGGTTCGATTCCTGGGTGTGGGAAGCGTATTTTTTTAAATCTTTGAATGCAGTTTTGTTTCTTTTCAAAAATAAAGGAACGTTTCCTTTGAGTGAAATTTTATATCTCCATTGTTTAGAGTACTTTCCCTCCAGGTGACATTAAAAATTCCATCCTGTATAGTAAGTCTGTCAGCTGATCAATAAATTTTGTATGGGAGTATGAATGGAGAAAGTTGTTCAGCTTCAGTAACACTATCACCTGTTTCAGGATCTAACAGGGTTTTTTGATACATGATGTATTTCCAGTTTTAATCATGAAAAGATGCCAATTTGTAAAAGGATGGATATTTCAAAACTAGTGATATGATAACAGAAAAAATAGAGCATGTTATGAATTGTAAAACGATAAAAAAAACGGTATTTAAGTTGAATAATGAAGGGAACAAAATTCGACCATCAAGTTTGGTCGACGTCAAAGTTAAACACGTTACAGACACGAGAACTCTAACGTCAAGCCACAAAATTGAAAGATTAAAGCGGAAAGAAGATATTAATTTTGAAATGCATTCCCATGTCAATAATTCTGCTACTCGAGATTATTCATGTTAAATGCACTTCAAATACACCGATGATAAACATGCTTCACATTGCGACCACCTGGTTGAACGAACTCAAAATCTTAATTAAAATAACAGGTATCTAAACTTATTGAGCAATCTGAGCAAGTATGATCGATGCAATGGGAGCCGTCATAAACTGTTTTATCGAATTACTCGAAACAACCTGGGACTTCACCCGTTAATGCATATGGCTAGCTATTAAAATAAAATCTGTAAGTTATTAAAATTGATGTTTTGGGGACTATCTAATAGTCCAGTAACATATAAGATGAACTCGTTAGATACGAATAGGTACAAATTAATTTGTATCATGTCAACTACCTTAACTACGGATTCGTATTATATTTTCTAGTCTATTAAATAAGCCTTAGAATCACACAGAACTTATGAGAAGCTATTCGATTTAATATAAGTAACTTTAATTAATACCAAAAAATCTAATAAAGAGAGATTTACATGATTAAATCATCTGTCATAATTAAACAATCAGGCAAGGTGATTTGAAAGAAAATATACATGAGTCGGAAGTTTATTTCTTTTTTTTACAGAAACGTCTAGAAATTTATGTTAAATTAATTCAAATTATGTTTTACACTACACTAGTTTTTGCCCGCGACTTCGTCCGCGTATATTCGAGAACATTCTTAGGGAACCTTTAATAAGGATAAATAGTAAGTATTCTACGTTTTAATTTCATCAAAATCAGATCAACCATTTTTACGGGATTAGGACCCTCCTCCTTCCCTTTCCCTCACTCTTCCCCTCACTCTCACCCTCCCTTCCTTTTAAGGGTTGAATTGAAATTCCAAAAATACCGATATACGTTGCGTTAGTTTCCAATTCCAACATAAGCCTTTTAGTAATTTTAGTTCGAAAATGAAGGAATTTCTATCACAACTTCATCCCCTTCATCACCACCTTAGGGAGTGGAATTATCAAAAACGCTGAGACATATTATAATATATAATTTTTAGCTTAAATACAAAATTTGAAGATCCTAGCTTCGGAACCGAGGGACTTTCATCCCCTTGAGACCTTATTTCGCGATAAAAGCTTAATTTAGGTATGTCCTTTCTCAAGCTGTACTGTATCTTTATACCAAATTTCAGGTGTGTTTAGTAGTTTAGGCGTGAAAGCGTAATAGATAGACAGTCTGACAGACAGATAGAGTTACTTTCGCATTTTATTAAAGTATCGATTACAGTAGTGTAGTGCAGCGGTTCCCGAATTCTTTTGGCTTCGGAACTCTTTTTGGTTAACCGATTTTCGGCGGAACCCTAGCTCTAGTAAGAAGTAAACTAACTAGGGTTGGCACTTTTAGGAACAGAAAATAGGAGAAATACAAGGGTGAGCGCGAGCCGCAAAGAATTTTTTGGTTCTATTTTCTAAATGTACGTTGAAATCATTAAAACTAAAATAGCAGTAAAATTATTGTAGAGTCTAGTAACTGGTAAATCCTTCATTTACCAGTTACCCAGACATGTTGAATGTATGTGAATGTTTGTAATTACAATACTCAAAATCAATGAAAACAAACGGGCGGGTCAGCAAAGTAAGAGTGTAATAAAAAACCGGACAAGTGCGAGTCGGGCTCGCCCACCGAGGGTTCCGTACAGACCTACATCTATACATAAAATAAAGCTATAGAAAAGTTGTGTCGGTACAAAGGAAATATTTTGAAAAAAAGTGGTTGGTAGTTATTAGTTTTTTTATATGAAAACTGTACTACGGAGAGTTCAAGCTTCATCCCAGGTTCTACCTATCGGAATTATGTGAAAAATTGCTTAGATCATAAGTTGGACTCCAAGCTACCAAACTGTAAAAAAATACCATCAATAACCGTTCAGCAGTTTTTAAGTGATTCGCGCAAAAACATTTAGAATTGACTGCTATATATAGATAACCATTTGAAATCCTTTGTCGCCACGTAGAAAATAACCCTTCCAGGGATTACGACAAAGAATTGACCACGGGCGAAGGTTTGAAATGGAATAGTACATTACTGCAGCGGCACTCTAGACAGGCATTGAAGAACATACGTGAGTCCATCAATGCCTAGTTGCGGCCAAGGCTTGTATAGTATACTTTTCTCAAATAATGCGCGGAAATTCAAACCAAGTAGCTTATAAACTTTTAATTTTTAGTTTTAAAAGTTTTAAGCATTTTATTTTTATTTTAAATTACAGTAATTGAAAAAAGGAAATGGAAAGATTTTTTTATTCTTTTTGGAATGTGCACATAAAGGCCTTTCATTTGATACCCATATTGAAAAAAAAAATTTTTTTTTCGTTTTTAATTTCTTTTTTCATCTTTTTGGAATGCGCTCATCAAGGCCTTTCATTTGATACCCATATTGCACCAAAACATTTTTTTTTTTTTTTTTTTTTTTTTTTTTTTTTTTTTTCAGTTTTTTGGAATGTGCTCATCAAGGCCTTTCACGTGATACCAGTATACCGAATATTAAAAAAAAATTTTTTTTGGAATGTGCTCGCTCATCAAGGCGACATTTGATACCTATAAGTATTTGTGTTTCATTGAAAGGTTCGCTCCATATCTGAATTACACGTGTGTAATGAGTTTTAATAATAGAAACATTGCCGGACAGACGTCGGCAATTTTTGTATGAAAATCCATTATTACACGTTAGTAATGGATTCTCATACAAATATTGACGGCGCGGTTTAGGTCTGTCCGTAAACTCCGATTTAGCACGAAGAAGTTTGTCAAAATAATGTTCGAATTACCAAGCATGTTTGAGAAAAAATAAAATAATTAAAAACCCACCGCACCTGTATAAAATACAAGTACTGCTGATTGTCAACAGATGGCGCTGTATATCAATAGTACACTGTATAATGTTCTGTGAAATGGTGTTATCTATCGCAATGTTATTAGAGAAAATAGGTGTATTCCAACAAGACCCTTGCTCCGAAAGTCTGTTTCCATCCCGTTCGAGTCACGTCATATCGGTGTGAAAAACGCGCTGATTGTTATATACCTACTCTGTGGTGATAGCTATTGGTCTGCTGGAATGCACTCCGTTGATTGTTTTACTCTTTGACCCCCTGTCATGCAGCGTGACATACCACCATGTTGCGAAAATATTTAGAGCCAAATTTATTACTTTTTAATTTTATTTTTAAAAGTAATTACTATAACAATATTTGAAAGGATCTGAATAATTATTAATAATAAATATTGATATTTTAAAAAGAATTAGTGGCGCGATTATCACAAAAGTAATTAGAAGTTTAACTATGACCGCGCATACCATACCGTTGTTTCACCAAGATGATTAATAATTACGTATTTTAATGACCATATTTTATATGATTTAATTACTAATATACAGTTTTCAGATTTATTCCTGTAAGTGTAGTATAAGATGCTATTACCTGCCAAATTTCATAGTCCTAGGTCAACGGGAAGTACCCTATGAATTTTGATTCGTTTGAGAGTATCGAAAATGCATTTTTTGCGACCTAAACGGCAGTATCTTTTTTTACGCTAACTTAGAAGTTTGATTTTTTTACAGCTTCAAGGGACCGTAGACTTTTGTATATGGTTTAAATTTCAACTCGATACCTCCACGCATTCCCGAGATAAAGGGTCTTGACAGACAGACGGACGGACAGACAGACGGACAACAAAGTGATCCTATAAGGGTTCCGTTTTTTCCTTTTGAGGTACGGAACCCTAAAAAAAGGATAACTAGGTACCTAGGTAAAGGGAAAAAAGAGACTTGATTTAATGTTTTAGGTATTTTGTTTACTGTTTCCATTCCATGCATATTGTGTATTGCTACGGGCCTATCTCGTTAATTTCGTGTCATTTTTATATTAATGAATTCCGAACAAGACATGTCTTTTGCAATTCTGTTTTAATCTACAGAGCAACGGTTTCTGACATTAGAAGTTAGAACATTTAAGCGTCATTTTAATTTTAATTTATTATATATGATATAGTTTGGCTTTAAAATAAGGACTTTTAAGATATAAAATATTAATTTAGTTAGAACAAAAAGATAAGTAGGATCTTGAATTTATAAACTCTTGAATGTTCGCGGAACCCCTGAGAGCCTCTCACGGAACCCCAGGGTTCCGCGGAACCCTATTCGGGAACCGCTGGTGTAGTGTATGCGTGAGGGCGCGACGCGACCCGCTGTCGTATATCTGTGTAATCTGTGGTGTGCTGTGGTTGTCACTGTCAGAGCGCACGGCAAACGTGTTTACTGAAGCTGTGCTGAAGCCCTTTCGGCCGCCATGGCAACTGAGCTTCACAAGTCACAACCAGTTGTGAATATGGAATTTTTATTCGTTTTGGCAACTAGTTGCAAAAGTTTTTTTTTAAATTAATACGCAACATAATATAAATAATGCCAACAAAGAAGCCTTTCGGCCACCACTGTGGCAACTGAGTTTCACAACCAATTGTAAAAAAGGAATTTTTATTCTTTCTTGTAGTTTAATATAAGATGTGGATTTAACATTAAATAAATAAACACTATTAATATTAAATACAATTTATTTGTTTTAATATACCTACCAGGGATAGTACCTAAACTAGGCCTCTAATCGAGAAAAACGGTGTGACGGAACGGACCATTAAATTAAAATAAACTTATGGATCAGTAACCAGTGTTTGCACTAAAATAATTGTATTTTATTAGATGAGGACTACATTACTAAGTACTAGAACTACAATGAGAAATTCTTTGTTGGCAACTGGTTGCGTAATAATAAAAAAAATCTTATGCAACTACGAGCCACAAACGAATAAAAAATCCTTTTTCACAACTGGTTGTGAAACTCAGTTGCAATGGCAGCCGAAAGGGCTGAAGCTACTACGGATACAATACAACACCGGCTGATTGTACCAACTAACTTGTTTTATTTGTAATCAGTACATAGCATAAAACAAAGTCGCTTTCTCTGTCCCTATATCCCTATGTATGCTTATATCTTTAAAACTACGCAACGGATTTTGATAGATAGAGTGGTTCAAGAGGAAGGTTTATATGTATAATACATGGTGTCAATTTCCACACTACACCGAAGCGAAGCGAGGGCGGGTCGCTAGTATAGTGATATTAAAACCTACGTTTCGGTCGACAAGATTATTTAACTTCGTAAAGTGAATTAGGAGTTTTTATACAAACAACTTCTTACGGTTAGAAAATCAAAACCAACCAACCAAGAAAGCTGTTGCCTTAATTAAACAGTTTAAACTAGAGTTTGAATTGAAATTTATCAGTGGGAGTGTAATTAAAATCGCGAATTTTGAAACAATGCATTATTAGGTGCGTGCACATCCGCGGTACAGTAGATGTAATTAGAGGACTAGCGGCGACGGTATCTCGGTATCCGGCGCCTGCGCAGCGTATCGTGTGAGAGATCGCCCGCACTGTGTGTACTAAGCCGATTAACAATCTGTACTAACGCGCCTAACAATTAGTACTAAAGCGATTAACAAACGTATAATTAAGAATTCGGTGGTAAAAGTTTTAGTTTTCGATTTGCGTTTATTCTGTGCGTGTAGTAAAAATTGTTATCGATAATTATTTTGTTTTTTAGGGTTCCTTACCCAAAGGGTAAAAACGGGACCCTATTACTAAGACTCCGCTGTCCGTCTGTGTGTCTGTCACCAGGCCGTATCTCATGAACCGTGATACCTAGACAGTCGAAATTATCACTGATGATGTATCTATTGCCGCTATAACAACAAATACTAAAAACAATAAAATAAATATTTGAGTGCTACATACAACAAACGTGGTTTTTTTTAGCCGTTTTTGGTACGGAACCCTTCGTGCGCGAGTCCGTCTCGCACTTGGCCGGTTTTTTACTTCGTCTTCAGTGTCAGTTTTACTTACATCATTGATTATCTGAGTCTCTCTTATCATTTGCTGTAAAATGATTTCTAACGTTACTTTAATTTGTACAAGATCCAATTGCTGCCAAGGATATCTGCGATTCAAATGTCGCCGTAGGGCAAGGGGACGTAGCGGTCGCAGCACGAGCGAGTAGCGATATAGTAGTAATTTATTAGCAAGGCAATATTTTTTACACGACTGCCCAAAAAGGAGTGTATATTTGTTTAGGGTTCATGTATGTTTGTGGGTATGTGAGTTTCTTTATTCCACCGTAACTTCTAAATGGCTCAACGGATTTGGATGTATAGGATAGTTAGACGTTAGAATTCTTACATCATTCCGAGTGACACTAACTATTTTTTTTTAATAAAGTCACTATGGCGACTGTACGACGCCATTTTCAAATGTGAAAAAAAAATGTTTCTTTAATTATTACAATATGGGCATCAAATGAAAAGCCTTAATGAGCACATTTCGAAACAATATAATGTGTCACTAAAATGTGAGAAATAAAAATATATAAATTTAAAAAATATTAAAAACACGACTGCCCTGCCAAAAACGAGCTAAAAAGTTAAATAACAAGTGTATTTGCAGTCGGGGGACCGTTTTGTGTAAAAAATTTTTAATCAAAGAGGTCCTCCGACTGCAAAGACACTAGTTGTTTAACTTGTTAGTTTGTTTTTGGCAGGGCAGTCGTGTTTTTAATATGTTTAAATTTTTTACGATGATATTATACAAAGTGTTACAAAAAACCTCTAATCCCGAAAACCCATAATTACTATGGGACCAACTCTGAAATCGCGAAAAAAATATCAGCATTTCATACATTTTAATATTTTCGTTATGATTATTTTTATGAAACAGCTGATTTTTTTTCACGATTTCAGACTTGGTCCCATAGTAAAAGTTGTTCAGTTTGATGGTCCCTATCTACCATATTCGGCATTAGGAGTATTTTTGTAACACGTTGTATATTCATTTCCGATCAATAAAACCAATTAATACAGTATGTTATTAGAGTAGCAAATTATGAGTATGCGGCATAGATTGTCTGCAAAAGACGCTCCAGCCTCCATAGATAAGTTACAATTGTAAAGCGATTGCAATTTGTGACTTTGTTACAAAGGGAGTTGCCACACAAGTTATTAGAATTATAGCTCAAATACTAGTGTAGTATTCCGTATGTATTTTAGTTTAGTGTTATTAGTTTAATTTGAAAATTTATTAGCAATAAAATCTGAATATTAATTAATTCATTAAGTACTGCGGGCGGGCAGACCACCAATAAGATGGAGGAAAGATGTTTTATGTAGGTAGCGGAGAATTAGCAGATTAAAAAAACCGGCCAAGTGCGAGTCGGACTCGCGCACGAAGGGTTTCGTACCAAAAAACGGCAAAAAAATACGTTTGTTGTATGGGAGCCCCCCTTAAATATGAATTTTATTCTGCTTTTAGTATTTGTTGTTATAGTGCCAACAAAAATACATAACCTGTAAAAAAATCAACTGTTTACCTGTTGTCGTAATTAATTTCGAGCAAAATAGCCAAAAAAAAAATCACGTTTGTTGTATGGGAGCCCCCCTTTAATATGAATTTTATTCTTTTTTTAGTATTTGTTGTTATAGTGCCAACAAAAATACATCATCTGTAAAGAAATCAACTGTCTACCTGTTGTCGTTATTAATGTCGAGCAAAAAACGGCAAAAAAATCACGTTTGTTGTATGGGAGCCCCCTTAAATTTTAATTTGATTCTGTATTTGTTGTTATAGCGGCAATAGAAATACATCATCTGTGAAAATTTCAACTTTCTAGCTATCACGGTTCATGAGATACAGCCTGGTGACAGACAGACAGACAGCGGAGTCTTAGTAATAGGGTCCCGTTTTTACCCTTTGGGTACGGAACCCTAAAAAGATCGTCGACGGTGAGGCAGAGGTAATTGTGATGGAGCTTGGCCATGGTAGCCGTGAGGTTGACGAGAGAGCAATGTTGGATATACTACGTGCTACAAAAAACCCTTCTGCCGAATATGGTATAGAGACCATCAAACTGAACAACTTTTGCTAAGGGACCAACTCTGAAATCGCGAAAAAAGAATCAGCAATTTCATACATTTTTTTAGCGACATGGACAATGTAAAATGAGACTGCTTCAATAAATATTTGATCCTTACATAAACGTAAACCGCTAACAGTTTGACTGTTCATGATCGTCAAATTAAACCGCGGACAGGCGTAACTGTTGATAATTAAGAGTGGTCGCGTAATGGTGGTTGACGGTAACGGCGCGTGTGCCGGGCCCGCTTCCGCGCTACGCCCATTTGACAAGCGACGCGCGTCATCGATAAACACTGCCCGCTGCCAACTCGAATGAGACGCGTCGCATCTGCCGATCAGTCTAGCTGGACATAGTTTAATAATATATTTTCATATAGTGTCTCGCGATGAATGAAGTCAAAAGGCGACTAGTACTTGGTTGGTTGGGCTGGATTATGATTTAGTTTACTTTTTTATAACTGAACCACCATATTGTATTCTCGTGATGCTGTTCACTCAGAAAGTTGATTTTGAAATAAAAATAATGATTCAGGTTTCCTCGGCAGGTGAGCAACTACAATTAATATTAATGTTAGATGAGATAAAAAGATTTATTTTAGAGGTACTGTACAGTACCTATGTTATAGTCAAACCCCGAAGTCCAGGCGCTCCTAGGTTTGCCTAGTCAAATCTCAGGATTGACAAGAAGGCTTAGTCAAAGTCCAAAACTAATAGCGTGTTTCGGCCTTTGACTAGCCAAACCTAGGAGAGACTAACTTGGGCAGTAAAACACCGAAACGCAATTCGATAAAATCGGGGTTTGACCATTCAGACTTAAATTAGGTACATAATATGTTTCTTTGTATTTAAAAGTATGAAAAACACATTATTTAGAGTGATAATTTAATTAATATTAATAATCTTCCTGTGAAACAAAGATTTCTGTTATCTGTAAAAAAATAACCACGAAATTTAAGACGATCGCGAAGCATAAATTCGTTAGTCAAAGCCCGAAACACACTTTAGTTTTAGACTTTGACTAAGCCTTCTTGTCAAACCTGAGGTTTGACTAGGCAAACCTAGGAGCGCCTGGACTTCGGGGTACGACTATAACACCTACACTAAACTTTTATTTTAAGAGATGACAAGAATGTGAAAATGACTAAAATATAATAAGAAAAAAGAAAAGTCTACATAACTTGAGAGTATTATGTGACACTTTTTAAACACTTTTATGAAATGTTTTTTGTAATGTCAAGCTAATCTAAGCTTAAAGGGTTTCTTCATAAAGAATAGGTACTACAATTCATTTACATGAGGAAAATAACAAACACTAACTTATAAAATAAATAACACAGAAGGAAGGGAAAACTTCGTTAAAGCATCAGTTATTTCCGTATTACCCATTGTTTTAAGCTAATAAATCATTAGCCTTGTTTGTCTTTCAAGCCGTTTAGTCACCAATTGACCGAGCGAAAGCAAATATCTACTAATGATAGAACAAAGGAACCCAACATAGCGGAATCCGATATATTCGAATTCTCATAGGTCTCTCTTTCAGGGCTTTCTCTCAGTCGTGTGCCATTACCACTTGTATCATTCAATCATGAATAAGGACCTACTAATTTTAAACTGCATACCAGTTGTGAACTTTCTCAAGGTACGGATAAAATCGTAGACACCAAGCATCTAAAAGTCACGATTTAGAGAATTTATCCCAGCAACAAGGTTGTCTAAAAGTCAACGCCGATTGAAACTTCCGAACGGTGCTTCTCTCTTTTACACTTTGAAAGCTAAATTATTTCTTTCCGATGACACATACAGAAATGATTTCCAGATTGTCTTATCAACGACTGCCATCATTAATGGTTTTGGCACGATTTCATGGTCGTATATGTCCCTTTGCTTACAGAGTGCTTTTTATTTATGAACCATCCTGATCATTGGGTCGTCCATGATAAAGGGTATGTGTTCAACGCCAAATAAAAGTCCTACATAAATAATTTAAAAGTATTTTTAATCTATACAACCGGACCACCACCAAACTCGTGGACAATACGTATAAAATGTAACTGACATTGAAAAATAACTGACGAGGTCTTGCGCACGAATGTATTGCAAATGCGATCTAAATATTTATGTGCAATCATTCTTTTCTCTTTGTATAACATCACTGATACAATATGAAGACATCTTAGTGGAGGCGATCAAACGCAAACTGGATAGCAGATTGTATTTAAATGTCTTCGTCTTAGGTATAACTTTGCTGTGTTGTTGATGTTATAAATAGTGTTTTAGAATTGATCTACTTTGTTGCTTTTAACCTCCTTCAATAACTTATCCTTAAACATTAGTATCTTAAGAAGCTCAACTATATGCTTAGCTTAAATAATACGTATTTCTAAGCTTAACAACATAAAAGAATAAGTAAGTATATGTGTGACATTTACATATTTTCAAAATTATCCGTAAAGAAAGACGTTGATGAGAGAATTATAATGTTATCTTCGGTACGATACACAAATACGTAGAAGGGCAATGGCGCCGCAACTTCAGGAGCCACACGATTGTATTTGAAGTATGTTGAGTTGAGTTATCGCCGTCGCTCGTCGGGGCCTTTGCTCCGTGCACTTCCGCGACGGTTGCGTCCCCGCGATATGAGCATGACGTTAGCGGTCCTTTGATAATGCTAATGTTCACGATAGCCAAGACGTAGTTCGATACTGAAGACACATACAATGCCCCGCTAAATGGGCATCACATACCAGCTGCGGATTCCGACGCGAAATACGCACCAATAGAGGAGACGAAGATAAAGATAGCAAGGGTTAGATCCTTCAGTGACACTTCCATTCAAGATAAGCAAATGTGGAGATTAAAACCGAGCGTACAATGGTGTTAATGTGAGTCGACTGATGCGAGAAGATAAATTACAAGAATTCACAATAAACAATGAGCCTAAGGTGAGTGGTGCAGCATATTCAATGGTAGGGTCGTCATAATTATCGGCAAGGAGGAGCAGGCTTTGAATTACAATTGCTTGTGAAATGACAACACAACTGCTTCGAAGATGTTGAACTTTGCGAATAGGAGATGTGCTAGCTTATTGTGTCGGAAGTTCCATTCACTGGGGTCGGGTATTAGTGAAATGGACCGAAAGTCAGTAATTACTGCGCTGTGCGCGCCCGGGGCGGCCGCCTATCCCGGCCGTGCCAACTTTAATTAACATCAATACAAACGTTGGCGTTTAAAAGCAACGGACGTGATATACGTTGCAAATTTATCTTGAACACGAAGCCTAGAACTCGATTTGTAATACTAAGTGGAGGCTTTTTCTGTGACAGTCGCCACTACCAAGAATTATCACGTAGGTATACCTACTAATGCTGTTTCGATGTTACGATAATACTCGCATACACTGATGAGTTGCGAATATTATTATAGATATAGACTATCAATAGATTCCGGAAGTAGAGAGATCGGCAATTTTGAGGCGAGACATTGAATCAAAATACACAATACCAGCTATTCTAGTTCGTACGTGATCGACCATGAAAGCTACTCAATTTAATCACATTTAATTGATACAACCGTTAGGACGTAATGATAATGTATTGTGGAAATAATTTGTTCATATTTAAAGTGTGTATAGCGTGAGTCTGATGTTCAGGCATGCCCGGGTGGGTTGGGTACCGTAAGTTGATGGATTTTGTTGAAACCTCACTAGAGGTATTTGACTCGTTGCAGTTCGGCGAACAATACCACAAAACATGACTAATATAATTTGCTTCTCCGTTCCTCTGTAATCTAAAGCGCATTACATACACGAAACAGGTTTTTTGATCAAATTAGATAGCCTAGCTGCTTTAGGTATATTATTACGTATGTTTTTTCATGAAAATTAGTATTGATCGTGATTTATGTAACAGTGACGTCGATTTGTGAAAATGATTACCTGTGGCGGCTTCTTGCAGACGTGGGCCAGTGAGACGCGTGACTTTTGTAAAGTCAAAAGTTGGATAAAAACTCTTAATGATAGGCTGGTGCAGACGGCAAATGTTAACGGTAACAATCAACAAAATTCTTCCATGCATCGACTTGTAAGCCCTCGGTTACATCGGTCACGATCACATCCTTACAGAGAAAACATTAGATGAGTTAACCCATTATTTTCTACAGAATTTTTAGAACATTGAACCTAAAGGTAATTTATAAGTGGTTAAGGAATGGCCATGTTAACTAATTTCATAATAGTACCTCGTATAATGAAACATTGCACCCTATGGTTATGTCTAAGTTAAGGAATGGAAATATCTTCTCTTTGTAAATTTTAGGTTGTTTCTGTACTTTTACAATACAATTAAATATACGAGTAACCAGTACCAGAACAGAACACAAAGTACAAGATTAAGAAGATATCAAATATTTATTTAAAGGGCAAACACAATTGCCATTCAAAATGGCCTCGCTGCAAATAAAGGCTATGGGAATATTGAAATTTAATGTAATCATAGCAGTGAAACGTGACGTCGCCAACAGTTAGCCGCGATGAGTTGTGGGTACGGGGCGTTCCGGCCAGGACCGAGTGCCGACGTCCAGCCGGAACAGCGCCTTCACGAAAATTTATTTATCAGGTATCGTACCGTACATCGGCGCCTTGGGACACAGTTGGAAATTGCGGGCGGGCGAGGCGCGAGGCGCGCCCGATGCGCATCGATACGGGACACTGCTCACTTCCTAACATAAATTCGGTGTACGGGAATCGGATATTATTATTCAATCGGACGATCGAAGTTCGCGCGGGGGCCATAAGTCACGGCGACGCGAGCGCCGGCGGCCGGCGTGCGCGGTGGCGCACGAGCGCGATGCCATCGCGTCCGCGCCGACCGCTACTCCGAGCCGCGCCCGCTGCCTTTTCCGCTTATGCTCGCTTCGCGCGAGCTTCTTCTATAACGGCTTTTTCCATTCACACGGCATTTTTAGAGCATCCGAAATTTTTGTCTTGTCTAAATAAAATATGAATTTCCAGAGCAAAAAACAAAAATGCTTGTTATTTTTTGGGATTGCAAATAACTATTTTCCCGCGTTTTATTTAGCAACATTAGTCATACTTTCTATTTTAATTTATAAAAAAATAGATAATATTAGTAACTAATTTGAAAAACATTACTTATGTTAAAGTTGTACAAAATAGTTACTTATTAAATTTTTTGTTTATTAGTAAATTGAAATATAGTACGTCACTTAGTTAGCTTTCATATAAGTAAAGCATGAAACTATTTTATTTCAATAAAAATACATGTCCCTCTAGACTTTCTTGGAATAGCATACAAAGTCTCGTGTTAATAATTAAGTAAGTACGTCTAGATTTTTTATTATTCACTAAATGGGAAAAATGAAGAGATTTCTAGAAACGAAGTGACTCAACCACACGCGCATTGCATAAATAGTAGTCTTATGTGACTCATAAAAAATCAACTTCTAGGAAGTTTTTCAATTACAATTTACAAATAGTCTAAAATACTAGACACTTAATAGCTGAAGCATTTTTATAATAAGACAAAAAGCTTTTTAAGAAAACAAGAAAAACTTCCTTCAACAACCCGAAAAAAATATCAAAAACAGCTTCCAAATTAAGTAGCTCTAAAAAACAAGAAACAATATTCAAATGCCTATCTAAGCATATCAATTTAAAAAAAACGTCCATTGAAGTCGAGTGGGGCTGGAAGACAAATTATTTTTTTTTAATTCAAAAAGCCTCATCCTTCGACATAATATTAAAAGCGATTTGAATGTTCTTACTTTTTAGAGATATTAAATTTTGAAGCTGTTTTTGTTATTATTTTAAGTTTTTTTTTTTTAAGAAAAGTCTTTTTTATTTTCAACGTTAATGACTCAACTTTTAGACGGTATGATAGCGTATAAATATTTTTTTAACTTTATATATTTTCAATGGTACAGTGCCCATAACTCAATTACTTACGTGACTTCGTAGTCTAAGTCTAATACAGAACGTCGCAGACTACAGCTCGGTTTGTTTTGGATTGTTATAAGCCTACCATTATCTCAATCATTATACATATCCCATTTGACTTTGAGGACTTCTCTTGGGTATCTCCGAAGTCCAATGTCAAATGTCAATGGAATTAAAAGGACTTCACTTAAGGTACCCTTACCCAACAAAAAAAATTGATCCAAATCGGTTCATAAACAAAGAAGTTATACGACCATATCATCAATGTGGTTAATACTGAAATAATAGTATTTTTAGGATTACTTGAAAACTACTGAACCGATTTGAAAAAAATAAATAATTGGGACCATCTCGCAAGAAAACTCAATCAAATAAAAAAAAAATCATCAACATCTATCCATAAAATGTTGAAGTTACAAGCGAACAACGACAAAAAAAAACATACAATCGAATTGAGAACCTCCTCCTTTTTGAAGTCGGTTACTAGTGGCTCCGTGAGCTGCAGACCTCGCGATAAAATAAAATAAAATGTCGCCATGAAGTTTTCAAAACACACAGTAGGTACGTGAGTATTCGCAGCTAGATGGTGCTTCTAATTTTGATAATTTTTCACAATGGGTGAAAGTCGGTTATAAATACCTATTAAATACATAGAGACAACGGTTGAAAGAGATTACATCAGGTAATTTGGAATAGTCAGGATTATAGTACATTACTGCAGCGGCAGGTAACACAGTTGAGGGAAGAATGTGAAAATACGTGAGTCCGGCTACTCCGATTTAGCACGAAGAAGGTTGTCAAAATAATGTTCGAATTTCCAAGCATGTTTGAGAAAAATGTTATTGCAACACCTCAATATGAAAACATGTTAAAAATAACATGATATTCTGACCTGGCACACCGAAAATCACAAAGCTGTATTTAAAGTATGTTGCACTTCCACTTAGTTTATCTATCGTTAATTACCGTTCCAAAATACACAAGTAATGAAACTTTTTACATTCAAATAAATCGAGGGAGAGGATAGAGGAAGCGGGTCATCCATCATCCCGTCGCCGTCAGGCCAGTTCTTAGACACATCCATTAAAACCATGTGAATGTGCATTAATAAAAACTATGACGCCATTGTACCGGATAGGAGGAAAAGATAATTTCCTTGTATCTCTTTCAATATCGGAAATAGAATGTGCACATTATAACTATTGCATATTTTATGTACGTAAGCTTTTAGCTTACGTACGCACAACAGCACGTCAGGTTATACCAGGGCTGGAAAACCTGGTTAAAATTCGCAACCAGGTTTCGCGCAGCTTCATACATTTTGAAAAGAGCGTTTTTATTACGATTTTGCTCGTCGAAACCGGTATTATTTCTGGTTAAGCTCGTAGACCGTTTTGGTTTTGATTCCGCTCCCAAAACCTGGTTAATACCAAAATGATTTTGTTCGCTCCGCCCACACGATGCAAAGCAACGAAACGAAAGACGAGAAGTTCCAACTAAAAAAAGTTCCCGCCCGCAGATAAAAAGAGACAAAATATATCGCTGCACTATTCACGCGCGACGTGGAATTAACCAGGTTTATCTCAGAAGCAATATCGCTCGCGAATCGGTTCCGCTCCGAGTGAACACTTACGAAAAAACCTGTTTGAGATCGAAATTAACCTGGTTAATTAAAAACCGGTTTCCAGCCCTGGGTTATACAGTTAAACTACGAAAACAGCTTTTATTACGCAAGGAATAAAGGCGGTCTCAAGGCACAGAATAGATATAAGTACTACCATCTCAAGGTCAACATGTATAGTCTGAGGTGCTGTCGTGTCTACATAACAATTTGAAACATAATGTAACCAAGGTTTGTACCTTTTTCTGTTCATTATGAACATAACAAACACAATCGAGATCTTTCAATTTTAAAACTTTAGAGAGCTTTCTGTAGTTTCTGTGTTATGCAAATGGTTTCAAAGTGGTTTCTAAGATGCTAGCGACTGGTCAACATGTCTCTATTAAATGTTAAAAAGATGCTATTCCGAAGTTTGCATGGGAAGTATCGAGCTAAAATCTTTCATTCTCAGAAAAAAATATGTAAATTTTCCTATATTCTATGTCCTACTCTAAAGAAACTCTGCAAACGCAGCGGTATTTACGATAAAAGGAAAGTGCTCTTAAAGGTCCTCCACCAAGAACCTAGACTAACGCAGCTATGACCTCAGTTCATACGCCTCGCTGTAGTTTTGATTCAAGGAAAGCGTTACCGCGACGTACATAATTGTGCATGTGGGCAGTGTAACGAAGCAATAACTTTGTAGCTACGAAATAAGCTACATATGATAAAAAGTAAACGTAACAGAATAAGTATATTTATAAAGACTACAATTTATACTCGGTTTGGTAGGTGGTGGTGGTATGGCTTATTTCAAGACCACCTGGCTAGTTACCACCATCTTATCTGAGGCTGACGCCATAACAACAATTTACAAATTGTTGTGTTCCGGCAGTTAGTGGTAAGATAGCCAGTTCCTCAGTGATGAGGATCCCGGGCGTAGTTAAGTGCGCTTCCACCTTCGGCCTTATGTTGAGATGAAGGCAAGGCACTACCCCGTTGTGCATAAAAAAAAGCTGACCGTAACCGAAAGGCATTTTATACAATACCATTGAAAGTACGTATACATTTTTCTACATGATAATATATTGAACTTTGTTACATGTCCTAGCTCAACAACCTATTCGCAATATTCTACGGCTAAATTAGTGTGAACGTACCATTACAGTCAAGCACAAAGGTAACTGAAATGGTCCAAGTAAATAGTGCAAAATGTGCGTGCGACCATTTTGAGGTTCTAAAGTGCACACTTCCGTGTAGTTCCCGTTTATGTGAGTTTGCCTGGCCAATAATACTGTATTGGGCTAGTCTACTTCGGAAAATGGACATACCAACGAGAGAAAAGGCTTATGTTATTAGTCATAGCTTGTATTTGTCAATATTGGTTGAAAACATTGTAGGGCAATTGCGAATTATTGATAATAAGTTTTAAGCCGGCTCATAGAAATGATCGGGGTTACATTGGCTGGAGTCATAACATAAAGGCAGCTTTTATGTCGTCATAACAATATACATACAGTTATGTGTGGTTGTGTACTTTTCTGATTATTGTCAACCTACATTTAACCATACCGTGTACTCTAGCTATAAATGAATCCCACTATCGGCTAGTCTGCTAATAGCATAAAACTTCAATACGCTTATGGATTAATGAGTTACTTTAGAAGTCAAGAACTTACGTTACCTACTAGATTGATCAAGACATCAATCTCGAGTTCGTGGGCTATGCGCAAAGAAAAGAGTTTCAGCAGGGGCAGCGTGATGAGGCGGCCATTAAAGAGGAGAGGGCGAGAGCGTGCGGCGGGCGGCAGCGAGCAGCGTGAGAAATACGCCGCCTGAGCGTGCGCGCCCAATTCCCTATGCAAATGCATATTGCGAACGCGCATCCACCAGCCTCCGCACAACACCCACTTTCGTTAACTTGCGATAATAGAGCTCACTATCGCGGTAAATCCCCTATAAGAAAGCTAATCGCGCCGCAAATGCACTTTCAATGCATTATTGGCGACATTAGAAAGGGATTGCTCCGACTGAAGCTTTTTACCGCGCATCACAACAATGGGGTTTAATAACGACAACCTGCTCGTTACCATCCGCCGATCTCATGTCGCGAGAAATCGCCTCCCTATTATTGTCCAATGTGGGTAAGTGCGCAATAAGAGCAAAAATTTGCGAACAGGCTTTTTATCTGAATACGGACCAACATAATACATATATAATGGGAGCTGTCGGCGAGAAAGGCATTCCAGTAGCCAGTAAGTGGCCTGAAATTGTATTCACATTATCGGACTAATTATTTTGTTTTATTACTTCATAGTGTGTGTTAAATATCGTTAATAAGATAAGCATCAAAAGTGCTCAACTATTGTAAACTAAGTAAGTATTCATTTGTAAAAGCGATGGAAATATTTTCGTAGCAGATCTAAAATCTCTCAGACAGCGCGGATGACACTTGAGCGATGCGGTGCAGATTGAATAAGACAGTTGGCCGAGATGATATTGTTGGAATTACAAACGTTTAATCAGGTAGAATAAGCGCGCGGCGCAGTGCCGCCGCCGGCGAGCGACAATGGCCGGGCTGTCACGGCGAATGTCGGATCCAGCGCGCGATCACGACCGCGACATCGGAAATCAATAATCGGATGATTTAGCCACTGCGCCGCGTGCGAACCCGATTAGACACGATAGTGCTGTCGCATCACCGACGACCGGCTAGGCCGATAGGTTATCGTCGCTCCGAACTTCATAACTACGACTGTACTATTTCCAGAGATCGGCTAACGGCACGACACATATTTTTCAACGATAGACATCTGAAACCGTGCGCATGTACAGCAACACATTCGATAGCGACTGCAATAAGTTGGTCTTTATGGACAAGAGCACCTGCAGATTCAGAATAAGGCTTTGTAATAGTACACTTTGACGTGATAAAAGGCTGAAGTGCTGATATTATCGTATTGTGGAGAAAATACAAACAGCCAGCAGCAGCGAGTAGTACGTAAAATGGAAAACTATTGTCTAGTTTTCCCGTATAATTTGTTATCTTATTTTTTTTCTATTTTTTTTGTTAACCCTCACGCAAAAAGAGAGGTGTTATAAGTTTGACATGATGGAGAGGGTCTAAAGCCGTTCGCTTAGATAGTGCCGCCCTTTTATCGCGCCGCCTTTGCACGTGTCGCTTCCTGTCAAAGGATGCCGCCGCATAAACTAAGGATACCGCGTGCGGCGTACACCCGCAAGTGAATTTGGATTTTGGCAGGTGCCGTAGTGAAAGGTTGTGTTTGTTACCGGTATTCCTGTCTCTGAACACAAGTGCTTGCGGGTGTACCGACACTATCTAAGCAAACGGACTTTATATTTTCAATCACTTTTTAATTATAAAAAAAAAAAAAAAGTAAAATTGGACAAAACGCGTATTTGACTTTGGGCGAATTTGACATAATGCGTTGAGGGTGCGTGTCTGTTTGTCTGTCTGAGGCAACGTAGCTCCCAAACTAATAGACAGATTTTGATGCGGTTTTGTTTATATGAACTGACGTGATCGAGATGGTTATGTAATTTATGAAGATCTGTTCAGCCGTTTGAAGATCATCATCTCATTTTCTACTTGAAAAAAGGGTATTAACAAATTACTATCACAGTACCGATTGCATATAAGCAAAATCTAACTCTCGAGTTTTGATGGTGATCTCTGATTGGTCAAGAAACTCAGTAGTTAGGTTTTGCGCGCAAACTCTAACTCCCCAGTTTCGCGCTAGTTCGATAGTGATCTCTGATTGGTCAAAAAACTCAGTAGTTAGGTTTTGCCCGCAAACTCTACCTACTGAGTTCCCATCCACCAATGAGCGGGCTTCAAAATTCAGTTGTCAACTGTCTGAACACGACTGTGGTAGCGTATTTTTTCTTCTACTCTTCCAAGTGTTTACGAATTTAATCCAGTAAACCCAGATCTGTACGCAAAAGTTCATTTTTCTGCTAAACTAAATAGTACGGAGGACTGTGGTGTGTAGATACAAACTTATAGATATTCATCTCTAATTGGACAGACAAAAAAATTATTTTATACAAAACTTGATCAGGTGCTCGCAGTGTTCGCACCAAGAACCTTATATATGACTCTGGACATTGCGTCACCTTTTGGGGCTTGAAGAACGAAAAAATAACCTTGAATGACGTCAACGATATTTTCCATCTCTTTTATTAGGGTGACAACAATGTTGTCCATTCGTAGGACAGTCACTACAAATAGGTACTTACTACAGACTATCAACTTATGCCTACGGCGTAAGTTTTTTAGACGACCAATCCAAACATTCAAAAGTGTTTAGATTCTAAACATTTGAATGTTTAGAATAGTTTAGATGTTAGTTAGTGCCAAAGTTTGTATGTTTGGGTATCTCTAAACGTACAAACATTCGCATTTAGAATATTACTGCATTTATAGGATTATTACTTCTCTTGACCAACTATATTATAACCTTTCTAGGGTTTACCGCTTAGGGTTTGCGAACCGATGGCGTAGCTTCTATGACATTCACAAGTGCTTGTAACAGCCTAAACTGAATAAATTATTTTGAATTTTTTTTTCTACATATTCATTCAAACCCCCCTTTTGGCCAGCGGCGGCGCGCAACACAAAATATTTACTTAATGATTATTTTCGGTTGGCTCCTCTCCGGATGGACGATACTGTTTTGGAATGGTGGTCACACTGGGGGTCAAGTCTGCTATTGTTAACATCATATAATCGTGTTTCAATGGTGTTTGAACGGTAATGCTTTTTAACACAGTTCTTGATTCTTAAAGCCAAAACTGAAACACAGTGTCTAATGGGTTTGGATTTTTAGGAAAAACAATGTGTTTCAATTTTGGGTTTACAAAAACAAGAATTGTGTCAAAAAGCATTACCATCCAAACACCATTGAAACACGATTACGGCGTTAGTCACGATAATAGCAAACTTGACCCCTTGGTCCTGTACGGTCCGGCTGGTTAAAAGTCAAAACTTGGAGATACGTGGTGAGGTTAAGACTTAGGTACAGTAGCCATAAACTTAGTGTTTATGGCTACTGCGCATCTTTTGTCCACTTCTTTCTCTTGCCAATATATATGCCGGGCAGTTTTTTTTTTTATACACACCTGCCCTTCCACCCTAAAGTCACGTGTATTTTTATTTTGTACAATGAGGAATGTCCAAAAAAAACAAATTGGCTGAATATTTTTATAGGCAGGAATAAGCGCCCTTAGTAATAGAAAAAAGTTTTAGAATTTTCGGTTGTGTGAAAAAAAATTAAGTCTCATTATTAGTCATTGTATTAAAAAAAGTTGCAATATAAAATGTCAAAACTGCATTATTTTGGCCGTTGAAAATAATTTCCCTCTAACGGTAATTGGGATATACTATAAATGTTTCTTTTCCTCATCGTTTCGGAATCTGAAAAATAAAATAAGATTAATTTTTATTTTGTTACTACGAATAAACAATGGGTGTCAAAGACCATAATAACTAGTATAGTAGTAAGGTAGTAAGTTAGGTAGGTCCGATTCTTAGCTGAAACTGATCTAAATTGTTTAACTCAACTACGTAAGATAATATTTTAGTTTACATTACATTTTTTTCATTTCATCATTTTCATCCAAATCTTTCTTTCTTATTCAAAAGTTCTGCTGTGATTATGGTCACCCTGCGATATGCAGACAATATTTCTAAAGCTTCTTATGTGTCGAAAATGAATACAGATTTGTACATATTATATTTATTATATTGAAATAAAAAATACGTAATTAAGGTGGAATTATAATTAACTTCTATAATATTTCCGAATTAGATCGGAAACAATCTTTGAAATCTGCTAAAATTCAGATTTCTGAGAAGGAAAAATTGAATGCTGAAAATACTTTAAAAAACACTTACTTGTGAAATATAATGTTAGAATTTGGTTTTGAAACACTTTTGCAATTTTGCACAATGCAACACATGCTTTATAACGCGAATTTTATTTAAATAATTTTATATTTTTGTACATAAACGTGAGATGCGGTGGAAAATCATTGACATTAGTGACATGTCAAATCAAAGACAATTCCATCAGTGATGCCACCTTATTTTTATTTGGTAACTTATGAAATATGGAGAAATTACTGTTAAACGTAAAATATTGTAACAACAAAATGGACTCATCTGTCCTCTAAATAATTACTTTGGCATGTACTAATAAATTTTAACATCATGTAACTAATTTAAAGTGTGCCGATATTTACATTTATTTAGAAAATCTAATTAATTGTTGTACATGACCTGGGTAAATTGACTATGGATTGGGATATTTTGTACTTAGCATGGCAATTTCAGTCACAGTGTGAGAGGGATAAAAGAAATCTGCAAAGGTGAATGACCTCATCCCCAACCATCCTTCAGTAGTAGAATGTCCAGTGTCATAGAATATGAATATAAGGTTCTTGGTTCGCACATTTGTATGACAAAACTTTTTTTTTCTGTTTTCGGAAAAGTTGTAAAACAAAATGTTGTTATTTATGATGTTAGTTATCTAATCTTTCGAGGTTGTCGTCAACAATTTTTTATTTAACAGGTCGGCGAACAATAAACTTCCTTTACAAACATAATACCAAAATTATTTGCAATTTTAACATAATTAACTCTTGTGATGTTATTCGAATTATGACAGTAGGTCTTTGTAGAGGGTTCTATTTAATAAAAAATCCAATACCTTTACAAACCAAATAAAAATCAACGCGATTTACAGTTTTGTCTGAAGAAAATGTAGTTGGCATTTATTTTGAATTGAGTAGGTAAGTATTTTGGATTTAAAGTTCATAAATTACGGAGTTCTACGGTAACAGATATAATAAAAATACGTTTTTACATACCCACAAGCCACAATTAAGAATCGTTATTTGATATTACTCCACTTTTATGGCTTTCTGCTTTCCAACGGACAAATATTCTTAACCGTTTTCAAAAAGGGAGAGGTTTTCATTTTGGTTGTATGTTAGAGTTTGCGGGCAAAACCTAACTACTGAGTTTTTTTAACAATCAGAGATCACTATCGAACTAGCGCGAAACTGGGAAGTTAGAGTTAGCGCGCAAAACCTAACTACTGAGTTTCTTGACCAATCAGAGATCACCATCAAAACTCATCGTCAAAGAGACACGGGGCCGGGACGAGGACGAGACGAGGCCGACACGGGGCCGGGACGGGGACGAGACGAGGCCGACACGGGGCCGGCCCCGTGAAATCCCCCCCCTCTCGTCGCGCCCCGACACGGGGCCGGGACGGGGAGACACGGGGCCGGGACGGGGACGAGACGAGGCCGACACGGGGCCGGGACGGGGACGAGACGAGGCCGACACGGGGCCGTGACGGGGCCGGGCCGGGACGGGGACGAGACGAGGCCGACACGGGGCCGTAACGGGGACGAGACGATGCCGACACGGGGCCGGGACGGGGACGAGACGAGGCCGACACGGGGCCGGCCCCGTGAAATCCCCCCTCTCATCCCCTGACGAGACGGGGCCGGGACGGGGACGAGACGATGCCGACACGGGGCAAAGTCATCTAAAAATAGTGAAAGTGTCTTTTTTGGCAAAAATAACCACTTAATCTGTTGTAATTGTAACTTAGCCTAAACTTATTTTTTTCGAGTAAGTTATGTTGTAGGCAACATAACTAAATTATCTTAATGTTCAAACATTTGTACTCACAGAAAAGTTTTGTTACAATAGCGTTCACAGATGTTAAATAAATTGTGAAAAATGTTAAAATAGAAAATGCAACTTGTTAAAAATTCTCCATACAAAACGTAAATTTCATAGGCAAGGAATATTTAGTTTAGCAGAAAAAAAAGCTTTTGCGTTCAGATCTGGGTATACTGGATTATATTCGCAAAAACTTGAAAGATTAGAAATCATTTTTAAAAAATAAAATATTTTACCACAGTTGTGTTCAAAGACAATTGACAACTGAATTTTGAAGCTCGCTCATTGGTGGATGCGCACTCAGTAGTTAGAGTTTGCGGGCAAAACCTAACTACTGAGTTTGTTGACCAATCAGAGATCACTATCGAACTAGCGCGAAACTGGGGAGTTAGAGTTTGCGCGCAAAACCTAACTACTGAGTTTCTTGACCAATCAGAGATCACCATCAAAACTCGAGAGTTAGATATTGCTTATTATGCGTACCGATTGATTTGAAAGGTGTACTACTTAGGTGGTATTTCCATGATATGGAAACCTTGAGCTGATGCTGGAGCACCCTAACCCCTCAGCAACTTATAGCAGATATTATAACATATTTGGACTCAGTGGAATAGTCTCAATGAGGTTAGACATGATGATCGAGACCCTACGGTGGAAAATGTCTATGTGTACACCTATTAGAATTAGAAGATTTCGGCAAGCAGGATTTCCTATTGATTTGGTCTCGAAAAGTAATTTCCGTGAAAGACGAGATTGAGTATTGATCGCAGGTCTACTAATAATTTTAAACTGTTTTGCTCCTCTATGTATGTACTTTAATATTTGTACCAAGTAAGTAATATTTTGATCTAAGGGGCCGTCGCATCAGGCGGGGTACCGTAAACTACACAGATTTGCCCAAGATATTATTATACCCAACAAAAATAATGAAAATAATTATTTACTTAGCGGACCCCCGACGACGTGCCAACCCTTATGTTTTTTTTTAATGTACATATTACAAAGTAAGAAGTTACATAAAGAAATATAGAAAATAACAATCCTTGATCGGAAAGGGTGGATTTCGATACCTTCTTCGAAAGCTGGCTAATTGTAGGCTACGCTAAGTGTTATTTTAGTACCTGAAGACCATTAGGGCTGGAAAGGTTAAAATTTACTAGTAAGGTATAAACAACAGTACAAACTACAATTACCTACCTAATTGTCTTGACCGTCTAGTTAAGCGAAAAGCGTCTTTTCCGACAGCAATATAAAATAAAGAATTACGGTTGACATTCTAATGGGAATATTCTTGCTTTCATATAAACGTGATATATTCATTTTGGGCAGTAAAACGTAGCAGTAACTCGTTAAGGTCCCAGTACTTGGATGTATAGAGAGACCAGAGGACACTCTGTTGTTCAATTATGCTTCAGGATTCTTCCTTCGATATTAGTACTATTAACACATGTAGTATCGCTTGCATGTATCACCACTTAGCACGTTATTTTAGAGTAATAACCTAAAAAACCTAAAAAGAGAAGGTATTTGATTTAGAATTGACAGATATTTTGACATTTCCGGCTCGAATTCTCATCGCCGCCATTCGGCGCCAACCTTTTCATTCGCTTTTCGTGCTTCGCCACGGACGCACGCATACAATCTCAAAGTGAGAATTCTTCAGAATTATATTTTATACAGTGAAAATTTAATTATACTTAGTTAAAATGCTTCGTGCAGAAAGGAAAAAAGTTTTCAAGACGGAAGAGGACAAGAAGAAGAATACAAGATGGAGAAACACTATTAAATGCGTAACTGCCATTTTGGGCTTTTACCGTTTACTTGGCTTGAACGCGTAACTGCCAGACTGGGCTTTTACCGTTTACTTGCCTTAACTGCATAATTGTTTGCTTACCTTTATGAATGCGTAACTGCCATACTGGGCTTTTACCATATATATTTATTTTACTTTAATGTACATGAGTACAAAAAGAGCGGACTTAATGCTAATAGCATTCCCTCCCAGACAACATTGTTTGCTGAGATTTAAAAATGCGTAACTGCTACACTGGGCTTTTACCATTTAATTATTTAATTTGTCTGACACGAACTTACCATACTGGGTACTTTCTGTCATAAGGCATGTGTCTAATAAGGCATGAACCAAATATCTTTTGCACTCGAAATAGTCACACTGGACTATTTCACCGCATAGATAGGTCAGACAACGCAACTGCAACAAGTGCAGCAACTCAAAGTGCCCCTGATGACGCGACAGTGTAAAAAGCAAGCTGCCCTCAAAGGTTACCATGTTGGAACCGTTGCCGAGCACCAATCGGGTGACTCCGTCGTCCGCCGAATTCGCCGCCATCCGCTTTTCAGCCAGGCGGCTGCTCTGCTGGAGCTGCAACAGCAGCCCTGACAACAGCTTAGTTCATCAGGTATGAATTTTGATATCATAGATATCCTTGGTGTTGCGTTGATCCCAACGGAATAATAGAGTACCATCGGTACTGAGATAAATTTCTGGCTTGCAAAATGTATATAATATAATTATGTATGATTTTATTATACACATTGTTACAACTGTAACGAAAAACTGCCAGTCTAACGTTCATAAGCAGAGCTATAAATAAATGCTATAAAATTTATCAACTTCATGGAACCAGATAATAAGTTATACAGCAACTAGCTGATACCTGATATTTCACAATTTTTATGTGAAATAGCTTCTATTAATATGGTTACGCCTAACATGGGCCTGCTGATAGAAATTTCAATAAGAAATTGAATAATAGAATCCATACATTTTGTTATCCATAAATGCAGTTTTAATAAGTAAAAACCTTAAACATTTGCCTTAACTAGGAGATCCTATGTTTCAGGCTTATTATTTATGTTTAATCACTAACTAATTAGTATGTTTATTTCTAAGCTATGCCCTTGTAAAATGTAAAAATTACCTGTCTATTAATTTTCAAATTGAATTTGTGTGTGTAAAACATAAATTGATTGATCTTAATGATAATGACTCTGATGTGTAGAAATTATTAGCCAAGTGAATATATTATAGTGATAATGAAGCTTAGGAGCAGCTTTCCAATATGGAACACCTTTTATATGACAGTAATTTAAGACAGTGTTTTGCACTTTATACATTATACAATGGGGCATTGCAACATTCATTTGTTGTGCACAACATACATTTTATTATAAACAGAAGGTATATGGTCAATTCAAGTGTAATTGATGCTGTCCACTTAAAAGGCCACCAACAGTTGAGTCGAATATGAATGATGCATTGGCCACAGGCCTGAGGTTAACGATATTGATCAACGAAAAAACTGTAAGTAAACCGGGCGCAGTACTTAAATAAAACATAAATTTTAAAACTGATTTATTTGCTGGTACATTTTGTTTTAAAACAATTTAAACTTGAAAACAACAAACGAAACATGCAGCCAGGTATACCATATGCTTAATTCCGACGGCAAACGAATATCCAGACGCGGCGACGAAGCCCCATCAACGATTTCTTTCGTCGGTAACAGCAGACCCGCAGGCGGTCGTTACGGTCCATCGAAACAGTTGCCGAGGAATCGAGGATATATTCGTCAACATTCACATTCGATCATCGTACGCGGGGTAAGGATACTCGTAAGGATCTGGTGCAGCATTTATCTGTATTTAGCGAATACAGGCAGTGGTCGCCAACTATAGGCACATAGGCGTCCACATAGTTGTTTGGTCTAAATTCGACATGAGTAAAAATACTATTTTCACTGCGCTAGGAGAGCACCAAGATTATTATTATTTTCTTTTATACTCACTCGTACTCACTTGTGCCATCTCCAGAGATATATATTAAATTATAACATTAATATGACTAAAATTCTGGCGAAATACATAAAAGCCACATAATACGTATGTATTTTAGTGACAGACAATAATTTGTCAACTACACATTAAGTTGAAGGTTCAACATCTCTGTTCGAGAAAAAATGTTTTATCAGGTTGTCATATCGGGTTTAGTTAAAACCTAACAGAAGTCATATTAGTATAAACTGTAAAAACGTTATCCTATAATAAGAATAAAAAATGCTTATTGTTTATAACAAAACACATTCTAGAAATCCCAGAAGTCGCATTATTATAAACAGTATAAAAGTTAACCTATATTGAAAATAAGAAATGGTTATTGTTTGTAAGAAAACAAGAATACAACATAGAAGTCTTTGCATTTTAGAAATCCCATCAACTTTATGGTTTTAATATTGGAAAAGTAATAGAAATATACGAATTTAAATTCTTAACTTTTGGGTATTGTAGTGCCCATATTTTTACAAAATTTATGCCGCCGGCTACGACTTCTTAGACAGTATTATCTCCCTGTTATATTGGACATAATATTTACTCTAACAATGTGTCTCAGAACATTTTTTAAAGAATTGAGATACACAATAAATTTGAACACATTTTTTTATACAGCTACCTTCACACCTTTCCATTAAGGTCTTTTACAAGAAAAACATTCACAAAACTGCAAAATAAATTATGACTATTATTCATAAAATATTATGTATTAAACCTGTAGATACCGGTATAATAATATATTTTACTTTATTTAGTTGAATGTCATCGATACTTACACCGAGTTAGAGAAGACATAGTTGTGGAAAAAATTTCTCTGGTACCTCTCAACAACGGGGTAGACTGGGGGACACTTGTGGCCAGGAATCAAAACATTGAAAAATAATTGCATATAAATTATCTAGCTAGAACATGTAGCTTATTATATTTTCATTGCCTTTTTTATTATTGTATTCGGTGTAAAGTATTCTAGTCGTTATTATTTGATTCACTTATTCAAAAAATTATTACCAGTTTTGGTATTTTCGGATTGAAATTGAGTAAATTCGAATGCAAGTCGAATAAGTTGGAGAAATAAAATATAGTAGAAATATTTTTCTTGATTCCTAGCATTTGGATCCCAAAGCGATTATTTTTTAATTTTAGATTTTAGCATTCACAACGCTATTTTTGTTTAGTGCCTATTTTATTTACAAAGACAATTCTGTCACTATCAATCGAACAAGCTATTATTTTTATTCTTTTATACCAGTTTCTTAGTGTTACAATTCTGCCATCATGATCGTCACAATTTTAAGCCTTGATACCCATTGTTTACATGTAATATAGTGTCTATTAAAGTACTAACATCCTATAACTTCCAATTCCAGGGACGGAAATTCATCGCACAAATAGACTGGTTTGTACAACATTATCAAGGTGATATTATTTTACAGGTATATTACTATGTTATTTAAGCTTGTATGTCTGCTGATACTATCAGAAAGTACAGAGCTTGGTTATAAAAATGGTTCGATTATTCACCAAATAACAATATAGACATAATAAACACAGAAGTGTGTAACACAATTATTAGTATTATTTAATATTGGATTCATTATTGATTTCACAATATGAGCTAATCTCAAGGTTTGGTATCGAATTTAACTAGGCCTTGGCGTAGACTTACATTGCTCAAATACAATGGATATCTTAGATTTCTTATTACTATTTATTAAATATTTTCCAATTAGTTTTTTTCTAACTTTTCTAACTTAAAAAAAAAAAAAAGTTTCACATTGAGGTACCTTGCTTATTGCACATAGAATGAAAACAATATAATCTATTAATTATTTGTTTACTTCAAGTATGAAACATGAATTCTTCTTAGTTTGACATAAACCATTCTATAGTTACCTTCTTTTTCGAGAATGCTACATATTATTATTATAATAAACATTTCATAATCACTTCTTTTTATTTATAAATATAAAATAAAAACAGTAATACATATTAAAAAAAAAAAAAAAAAGAAATGAAATTCTTCTATGTAGAATAGATAATGGATTACTGAAATGTAAAATTCAATGATAGTGGAGTAGACTCAAATCCATGGTAACCAGTTTTAGCACTCGACGTACGCCGATACCTATATAGGTATGTTATGGCTATGTAGCCATAACATTTATTTTTTATTATAGAAATTCCACGTAACACGGCGGAATGGTAGATGATTTCACTATCTTTGCAAGATATCATCGATTAATGATAATTAAACTGAATTTCCCTAACGAATCTTGCTTATTTTTTTTTTTGGTTCCAACCATCTATATGTACCATATTTGCTACCAAAACATTAAGAATTATGTTAAATGTGACTGATTTTCTTTTTTAAATTTAAAAGACTAATTACACAAGAGATGATATTTCCATTTTCTTATATAATGCTTTAAACATCTACATGTGTTAATAGTACTAATATCGAAGGAAGAATCCTGAAGCATAATTAATGATTAAACGAACTTACCTGTAAGTGAAGTTCTATCATAATTATGCGAAGGATTCTTCCGAAGATATTAGTATAGAGTCCCACCCTCCCTACTGCTTATTGTTAATTACAATAAGTGTTCACCCACTGAAGAAAATGAGGAAATATCATACGATTTGTACTTTAAACTAAATGAAAAGGTTGGCGCCGAATGGCGGCGATGAGAATTCGAGCCGGAAATGTCAAAATATCTGTCAATTCTAAATCAAATACCTTCTCTTTTTAGGTTTTTTAGGTTATTACTCTAAAATAACGTGCTAAGTGGTGATACATGCAAGCGATACTACATGTGTTAATAGTACTAATATCTTCGGAAGAATCCTTCGCATAATTATGATAGAACTTCACTTACAGGTAAGTTCGTTTAATCATTAAATATTCAAGTTAAAAGTGGATATTGAACTTTCTTAACATGATGATTGACCATTTTTTATTGATATTGTTAACAATGAGATATTTCGAGAGAAGTGAAATGAAAATGGAGCAAAAACTATCGTAATAATATGTGACGAATTTATAAAAATGTAGGTAGGTATAATTTACTTAGTTTTCAATTTCCTAGCATATACAGTCACATACTTACTTGCCCATAAGTAGTTTACTACAAGCCAAAGTAATATTTATAAGACAGATACCTACACTAGCAGAACCTTGGCAGAACGCACTGACCGTAGATATAAAAATCGCACACATGATGGGGGTTGTTTTATTTTTAACCCGAGGCACCATTGTGTTTAAAGTTTTTCTATGGTCGGTTCGGATTCGCGTATCGAGAAATTAAATCGACGATGCGCCGTCCGCAACTCATCATTTACTTAATACCATAACGAAATTGCACAATGAGAGCGAATCCTCGTGCAGCACTTAGCTGGAACAAAGCCTAATTACATTTCGTGAGGTATCAATGAGTGGGGCAATTACGTCAGTGGGCTCTATGTAATCGGGGCTCTGAGCGCATTTCCCGGGTGTTTCGCCGATGTATCTAGAATAATCTGCCATTACCATGATTTATATCGGAGTGATCGCTGGCTAGGAGGGTTAATGACAGGCCGGGTCCTCCCAGCGGTGCACATATGGCTCCGCCGCGACGGTAATGAGCGAGGACCGAGCAGACGGCGCGCCACCCCGGAGCGATGCGGCCAGACCAGGCGACCGGGGTGCAAACTGCCCCCGCTGGCTATACCTATACCGTATTATCCTAACCAAAATGAAACAAATGAAAAATGCACCTCGTATAACCTCACGCAGTGAAGCTATCGTATATCGCTGCCTTATGTTCACATACTTGAATTATTCACTAGGGCCTTTTTACTCGCGGATCTCTTTGTGGTTCCTAAAGCGCTATGTTAAGGCATGCTGGACGAATACATGTTTGAAATCATATTCTTTTGAATTTATTAACTGTGTATAATCGAGATACAAACATCTCCGACCGAGGCGTCTCACGTCAAATACGTTATAAGTATAACGGTTGCCAGGTAAATGACACTGATAGACCCAATCTTCCTAACAGTAATATGAGTCATGTCGATACGCTGAAAAAGTGCTTCTAATTAATAACTAAGTAGTTAAAAATATTCGATGGATTTCTTTACATTACATCAGTGTATCCCAATTAGTGGTACTACAAGGGGTACGCGAGGATGCATCGAGGGGTGCGCGGAACAATCACTTTACTTAACTAAGATATTAAGTAAGTACTTAACTAAGATAAGAGTTTGAGATCTTTCTTGGAGGGGTACGTAGAAAAAATTAATTGGATACCACTGCATTGATCGAGTTATATAAATTGAATAGAGGTCTTTAATATTATGTGTTTTAATGGATCTTCACAAGAACTGCTAAATTCTGTTGAAGACTCTCTATCTACCCATATACGGCGAGCTTTAGTAATTTAACATTACAAACATTACGCACAATTAATATAGCAGGTAATTACGTACACTAACTGCACTAAGTATTGGACGATCCGTAGTGCATAATCACGTGTTTTTAAATTATTCAATTAATCTCAATTTAAAACAGTTACTTCATTCTCAAGCAATTCATCACCATTAAGATTATCCATTTTGTGAGGACAGTTCTGAAAGGAACAAAAAGAAATGTTGAGTCTCAAATTGCGGGACGCCTAGTGACGTATCATTACACCAGTAGTAATTATCCAATTCGACGGTCGTTAAATGTATGTAATTTTCGAACAAGCTGCTCGACAGCTAGTCGTATAATAAACTAAAATAATGAGAGTTCCGATGCAACACTTTAGCTGATTGTTACCGCCTCGGACGAAAAAGAGAACTACAATACTATTAATAATATTATAGGTAGACAAGTTAAAATAATAACGACAACTTTGTACGATAAAATGTGTAATTGTTAATAAGCGCTTGTGGTAGGATAAACACAGGTTTCAGAATTCCTGTCACATACAATTATTATAATGAAATATAATTAGTCAGCGTACGGTAATTTCGTCGCTGAAATATGTTCTGACGCTAACTCATTAAATGATTCCAGAGATCCAGACCGTATTTCTAAGGTTGTAATTTCAGTGCATGTCTCAACATCGGGTCTGACATGGTCACAACTATTTCGTTTTACAACTCCAGCTTGTACATGATTCTTTGAGCAAAAAGAGCCTTAACGAACCTGAGATTTATTGATGTGGACGTATCGCTTCAATTATTTTTAATGAAGTTTTTAATCAGTACTTTGATATGACAGTAACTCCATACTATTTGATTCGCTAATAAAATTAACAAGAGGTTATTTAAGTTCATTTCAATGTTTTATTCTTACCGGTTTTAATAATTGACAACTCATGTTATTTGGATTAACAGTCTTTGCTCGACCATAAACTGTTAAAAGAGTGCGACGTTGCGGACTAACTTTAAAACATTGTCCAAATGTATTTGTTATACTCCTACGCGCTGTAATTAAAAGACCTTTAGGCTGCGTTCAAACGATAAGGCACGACTCGCCCTCAACCCGAACTCAACTCAAACTCAACTCGAACTCAACTCAACCGGTGCCCACTCCTTGAAATACAGCGCTTACCATTTTGAGTTTTATAACACATTAATAAGCTCCGTTATATTTTGTCGATGCAACTGCACGAGCCTCGCCCTCAACCCGAACTCAACTCAAACTCAACCCGAACTCACCTTAAACTCACCTGAACATTACACAAGAGCTTATTAATGTGTTATGACAACTCAAAATTGTAAGCGATTATTTAAAGGTGGGCTGCGGTTGAGGTGAGTTTGTGTTGAGTTTGGGTTGAGGTCGGGTCGTGTGTTATCGTTTGAACGCAGCCTAACCTTTTGAAACTAAGGTTAACACCCCAGAAAAATTAACTCAGGAATAGTAAATATTAGGTGACAGTGTTTTATTACATGCCGAAATCTACACTCGAATACCGTAATACCACAGCATAAAGAATTTCTTACAGTAGGCCGACGGAGACGTCTAGACAGGGCAATCGTGCGGGGCGTGAGGGGGGAGAGGTGAGTCGGACGAGCCCGAGCTGCATACTTCGCCGTTCTATGTAGCTCGGGACACGTCTTCTAGGGCTATCGCGTCTTTACCGTTTTGATTTCCTATTAAATAATAATTCGATTTCGATGAATCTCGGTTTTTTGTTCTATTTTGACAAGAAAACAGCAATGCAATGTTAAAAATGTAAAAAATCCAAGATGGCGGCCAACTTTTTTGTTTGTGGGTCGATTTCGATAAAACTCGGTTTTTGCTACTATTTTGACAAAAAAACAGCAACGCAATGTTAAAAATGTAAAAAAGTCCAAGATGGCGGCCAACTTTTTTGTTTGTGGACCGATTTCGATGAAACTTGGTTTGGGGCACTATTTTGACAAGAAAACAGTTACAAATTGTAAAAAAACGACAATAGTCAAGATTGCTGCCGTCTTTGTTTTTAGATTGATTTCGATGTAACTCAGTTGAAAAAAGTTGGCCGCCATCTTAGATTTTCATATTTTTAAGAATGCATTGGTGTTTTTTTGTCAAACTAGTACTAAAAACCGAGTTTTTTCGAAATCGACCCAGAAACAAAAAAGTTGGCCGCCATCTTGAATTTTATATATTTTTAAAATTGCGTTGCTTTATCCTTGTCAAAATAGTACAAAAAACCGAGTTTCATCGAAATCGGCAAAAAAAAAAAAAAAGTTGGCCGCCATCTTGGATTTTTTATAATATTAATCTGGTTTCCGAACCCTGCGTGCGACAGTGGCCATCAAGTAAGTTTCGTGAAACTACGAGCGAGTGCGGCAGCATTAGCAGGCTGCCGCATTCCGACTCACTTGTGGTATAAAGAAAACCGTTTGAAACACTTATGTTATAAAACCTTTATTTAATAATATGTCACCCCTAATTCATTATTTTATATAATTTCGCAATGCTTTTATGTACCCGGGGGTCGTAAAAGAAATCCACCTTCCAAATTGTAAGTTTGTGACAACCCTTCCGTATTTGCGTAATTACCCTACAGGCGGCGGTATCGCCCAACAATAAAGGCGTCGGCCTACTGTAAGGAAAAAAATCTTTATGCTGTGGTAATACGTTCACTTCATGTCAAAGAATGTTATTATGGGGTAATTGTAAATCACAAGGCGCCAGTGCCTTCGATCCGGTTGAGCTACGTTGATGAGCGGAGTGAACCGAGCATTATATCAGCGATCGTAAGAATGATAACGAAGACATTACAGGTCAGTGGCACTGCGCCGTTCATTCCGAGGACATATTTCGGTGGCACTGAAATAACAACCACCATTCATTTGTCCAAGATCAAGCTTATCGCGGATACTTTGCAATTTTAATACGATTTCCTCTCATTCATTAAGATCTTTTGAACCGATACCGCCTGCAGCACGTGTGTAATTACTGCTATCTCAGTAATGGCAATCGCGTGACAAATATTTCGAAAAAAAAGCATGCCGCTTTTTGATCGCTTAACAGTGTATTATTACGATTGCTATTTGATTTTAAACAAGAGTTATTTAAAACATAACGTGCTTAATAAATGCAAAATATTTTATGTATTTATAGAAGTGGTAAGCTGTTAGAATAAGGGTGTGGTTTATAATATATCTACGTTTAATAAAATTTAAGTGAACTCCCTCAGTCTCCTCCCCATCCAGTCTCCCTTATTCCCCATTCGCCTCCATCTACCCCTCTCCCCCTTGCCTGTACGACATCCCCCTCCCCCAAGTTTTTTCTGCTAACCAAATATGAAATGTTGCTGTCCAATAAGATATCTTGCTGACCAATTAGATATATTGCTCTACAACTGTTTATTAAATTGCTGACGATTTTAAGATTGCAGATCAAGGTTTGTTGCCTGATTTTAATTTAATGCAAACTAAATATTTGTTTGCTGTCCAAATAATTAAACTACTATTTTTTTTGATAACCATTTTGATTAATGGCAGATCAAAAAAATACTTCTCTTAGAATAATTGATCTTCTCTGAATTGAAATGAAAAAGTCTATCACAAAGAATTGCGAATAATTTTTAGCTTTGAGTTATGTTATGATTTAGCAAATGCCAATGGGCGGGATACATAGCGAGAAGAATCGATGGCTATTGGGGCGGAAAGGTTCTGGAATGGCGACCACGCACAGGAAGGCGCTCCGTGGGTAGGCTTCCGACAAGGTGGACCGACGATCTGGTGAAGGTCGCGGGAAGCCACTGGATGCGGGCAGCGCAGGACCGATCGTCGTAGAGATCTTTGGGGGAGGCCTATACCCAGCAGTGGGTGTCGTGCGGCTGATATGATGACGATGATGATGATTTATGATAACGCAGTTCATTACAAAAAAAGGAACAAATACAAAAACATAAAGATTGAGGAAGTTTATTTAAATCATTTTCTACTATAAACTTTTGTGAGCCGGGACCCTCTTCTACGTTTGTTATTTTTCCTCAGTTGTGGCATTGACGGCCGGCGACGAGCGTATCCAATTATCGCGACGTCGTTTGTCGTAGATCGGGTGTCATCGGAATATTTTTCAGAAACCGGCGCAAGCGGTCGCAAGCAGTTTAATACCGCCATTGTATAGAGCCATCAGACAATTAAGTCGATGGAAATCTTATGCAGTGGGAACACAGTGCGAGCTAGCGTACGAGCTGAGCTAGTCAGTTACTGCAGTGAAGCTACTCGTATCGTGTGACCGCATCATACGAGTTACTATCATGTGAGAGTCAGTTAGTAGCTTGCATCCAAGTTACTATTTTTTTATTTTATTTTACTCGCCACTTGCCTTTCGCCATCACGCCACAAGTAGAAGCTCGCACGCAAAACGTACTTACTACGTTAACTCACACATTGTGGGACTTGTAGCTCTACCACGAGTTTATTCAAACTGTTTTTACTATCAAAAACTATCGTTGTCTCTCTTTCACTAGCATTGACTATGAGCAGTATATTCGTCCGACAGTTTTCGATAGCGAAAACAGTTTGCACCAACTCAAGGTAGAGCTCTACTGACAAGGCGAGTCAAGTTACTGTCGTGCGAAGAAACGTAATAACTGTCTGCTGTCTGTCAGAAGGTCGGATCGTATAACCTCGACATTACCTAATCATTTTCTGGTACATTACGTTAAGTTTCACATCTCATTGACGAGAAAAATAGCTCAACGTCAGACAAATACCAGTTTTAACTATGAATGTGAACAAGTGATGAGCTAAAGGCATATTTTAACTAGCGCAAATTATTTTTAAATTGCATGCGGTTTCTTGTACTTATTTAAAAAGTAATTTTGCAGAATATTATGAAACGTTTTAGAGGATAGATATAAAATGGCATTATTAAATATCTTTTGAAGTTTTTGTCCATTTTCTAGACATTAGTCGAGCTACGCCTCATTACGCATTGAATAAAAAAGGACTTAAGAGTAAACGTTTTTATTGGTCTGTCTAGTCGCCATCATTACTGACCTATTACTTATATGAGTAACTAAGCGTAGTTAAGGGTTACTAAAAGGAAAAATATAGGTGCACAATACGTAGTTTTGGTTCGGCGTCTTTTATAAATAGAGCGACAATGTCGGGTCAGCGATCACGAACAATAAAATGTCTATCTCCTACGGTTAAGTGTATATTTTGATAGTGTTTACTATTCCGATCTATTGCTTTCCATTCCAATGATCAATGAACGTTTATTAACAAGAAGGTGTCTGAGAGATTGTGAAGAGATGCAATCTCATTGGAGGAGGGGTGTTGGTAGCTGCTTCCAACTACTCATACTTTCCCGGCCGAGTATTAATCATGATTCATCTCTTTACAGCATCTAGCTTCACATACCGAGCAATTACCGCGTAAAGTACGATGGCGTCTTACGTATCAGTTCATACTTAGTTATGACCAATCATCGATGTAAGTATAGAAAAGTTTTCAACTTCAGATTTTCGATTTTTGAAAACTTTTCTTGGATTTAAGTATATCGCCCCAGGTCGCATTTCTCAACCGATTCTCGTGAAAATTTGCAGGTTCGATAATTAACCTTTTTTTATCGCTTTAGTTTTTTGAATATTTTCGAAAAAAAAAATTCAGTCATTTCGAAAAATTATCAAAAATGTCACAAACGCGAGGTCTACGGCTCAGAGACACTAGTGACCATCAGCCATTTTTGATGTCCCCACTGCTGGGGCACAGGCCTTCCTTATGGGTGAATAAGGAGGATGGGCCATCATAACTCAACTACGCGGGCCCAATGCGGATTGGTGGGTGTTAACGACTGCAAATGCAGCCGGGACCAATGGCTTAACGCACGAGATAATAAATTTTTGGTACCCCACTCCATGACTGACCCTTGCGGAAGTTGCTTAACCTCCACAATCGCTGGGCCAGGCCCTAAACCACTGCGCAATCGACCTCCTCAACTTAGAGCCACTAGTAAAATACCCTACAATAACAGCAGCGACCTAAATATCTACAGCTTCAGTGTGCCCCGCCAATCTTCTCGGCAAGGTGTAAAAGAACCACGAAGTATTGTGATCGATGTAGTCACGCATTGATTAGCCTAGATCGCGTTTCATTATTCAACAAGGCGCCACTAATAAGTGCACAAGGCTTGTGGAACGTCGTCGCAATGATTTTTCTCATGAGCTTGATCTGAGGTAATATGTAGATGCTGTATGTTTTTTAAGAGAAAACAAATAATAGGTAGCATCGATATTTTGTGTATATAAACTTCAGAAAAGAAAAGAAAAGTATTTTGTGGACTAAGCCCATTGAGCTTTTGCAGTACCACAGAATATAGTGTGTATAGTGTAAGTGTGCGGCTTCATATACATACCACAGAATATAGTGTGTATAGTGTAAGTGTGCGGCTTCATATACATTGTAACATCTTTTATACTTACCACTTTTTAAGCAAATAAAGAAATATTCTATGTTCTATTCTAATCTATATAATGCGGTACTTTTTTTAGTGAATAATATAATTATTAACAGTACATTGTAACAATCCACACATTAATGCTTACTTATCTATCTTACTTATGTATGATGGATATTGCTATGGAAAGAATAGTCTATATTTTACTTAAAATTTTCAGTTTTAGTTCGAATGCTTATACTTCAGGGTGTTTGGTTATTACCAAATTGGGCTAATTATTATAAATTAGAATATTGCTTTATAAAGCCGAATATGATAGACATGGACCATCAAACTGAACAATTTTTACTATGGAACCAACTCTGAAATCGCGAAAAAAAAAACAGCTGTTTCATACAAAAATTAATACCGAAAATATCATAATGTATGGAAAAACTGTTTTTTTTTCCACGATTTCAGAGTTTGTCCCATAGTAAAAGTTGTTCAGTTTGTTGGTCCTTATCTACCATATTCGGCTTTATAAGGCTATTACCAAACACACTGTATAAGTACGTTTATTTCATAGTAACTCCGCCTTAAGTAGCATCTCGTGCACAGTTACCGACTAACCCACAATCCCTGGGGGTATTTGTAAATATATGAACATAAAAATTCATGCGAAATCTATCGTCGCCATGGCGTTGGATAAACGTGCGTTTTGTAGCGATGATCGCATTCTTACATGATGCCTCTCATGATCGCATTTGATAATGAGAGGCATCTTTTATTTTTTAATTGATATGGCACTGGCTCCTTTGATGGAGGCAATTTAATTTGTTTACTCACTTTATGTGAATTCTGAAAAACACTTGGAAAGGCTTTAACTGTATGGTATTCTTCTAATTGTACTTTATTAAGCATTTGCCTAAGCCTAAGCAAATAATGAATTTAGTATGTCCTAAGCCTAGCCTATGTAAAATAATACGAAATTATATTTTTTAGTAAGGATAAATAACATTGGAGTTACTAATTGGATATGTTTAAGTAGAACTATAAAATGTTTTTTGTTTAAGCTTTCGCTAAGGGTTACCAGATGAAAAAATCAAAAGTCCGGAGAAAAGGCCCGGTAGCCATTGAAAAATCCTGAGATTTGTAGCAGCTTGAGAATAACGTAAGGGGGGGGGGAGGTAGTCGGCAGCGGCGGACTGATTAAATAATATAAAGCTTATTTATCCTTCTATTAAATGTACTTTTTATTAAATGTACTGAATTTTATTGAAAATTCAAAAAATCCTGATATTTCCTCAGATTTTTAAAATCCGGCCGCAATCCTGAGCAAAGTCCAAAAATCCTGAGATCTCCGGACAAATCCTGAGATATGGTAACCCTATTCGCTAGCATGTTTTTAATACATTTATTAAAAAACATGCAAGCGAAAGCTTAAAAATTATATAGCATTCTATATAATTTTGCGCAGTGCTTGTCCAATTTCATTATGCATTTGAGCGTAATATATTGCCGGACATTCCGAGGCATAGAACACTCTACACGACTTTAAGGATAATGGTATGCTAATGCGCATGAATGGGCGTTGTTACAACGCAGTCTACGCACAAAAATAGTTCAATTTACATCTATTGAGAGCTACTGACCTAAAAATACTTGGAAGCATAAATCGTTCAAAGTGGATAAAGGTATACGTAATCAATCATTTTGTAATTTTAATCCAAAGTTAACAGATAAAATCTTAAAAGCGATTAGATAAGAGGTTTAATGAAATGACTGTAATTTCATTAATTTAATGACATAGAAAACCGTAGCTATTAAGACTAGTGGCTCCGTGAGCTCGCGATAAAATAAAATAAAATGTCGCCATGAAGTTTTCATAACACACAGTAGGTACGTGAGTATTCGCAGCTAGAGGGTGCAATTTTGATAATTTTTCAAAATAGTTGAATATTTTTTTTATAAATTTGGAAAAATTGGCTTGACTAAACAGTTATATATAATTATCGAACATACTCACAAAATTTCACCAGAATCGGTTGAGAAATGCGACCTGTAGAGGAGATCAAACAGCCGGAAAGTTGGACTGAAATATGTTTTTTTACATATCTCCGTCATTTTAATAAATTTCGAAAAATTGCCTCGACAAAAAAATCTATATATTTATCAAATCTGCTCATAAAATTTCACCGGGATCGGTTGAGAAATGCGACCTGTAGAGGAGAACAGACAGCGCCGGAAATTCGAACTGAAATATGATTTTTTTACATAATCTCCGCCATTTAAAAAAAAAAATAAGAACTGGCTTGACAAAAAAAATCTATACAATTTTCAAAACTGCTTACAAAATTTCACGAGAATCGGTTGAGAAATGCGACCTGTAGAGGAAAACAGACAGCACTGGAAAGCCGGACTGAAATATACATTTTTAACATTTCTCCATTATTTTGAAAAATTTCAAAAAACCTGCGTGACAAAAAAATTCTATATTATTTTCGAACCTGCTCACAAATTTTCACGATGATCGGTTGAGAAATGCGACCTGTAGAGGAGAACAGACAGCGCTGGAAAACCAGACTGAAATAGGTTTTTTTAACATATCTCCGCTATTTTGAAAAATTTCAAAAAAACTGGTTTGAAAAAAAAATCTACATCATTTTTAAACCTGCTTACAAAATTTTACTAGAATCGGTTGAAAAATGCGACCTGTAGAGGAAAACAGGCAGAGCTGGAAAACGGACTGAAATCTGTTTTTTTAACATATCTCCGCCATTTTGAAAAATTTCAAAAAACTGGCTTCGACAATCGGTTGAGAAATGCGACCTGTAAGCTGGAACAGACAGCCGGACATACGAAAGAATTTATGCCCAAGCTGAAGCAGAGACGCTTCGCTCGCACTTCGTGCTCGCTCGGTCAAAAAATATTTCCTCCTTAGTTAAGTTTCAATGGGTATCGAATTACTAAATAAATAAATTAATCTTCAAAAGAACGCACAAAATGTCACATAAGGGAATAAGGAAAGAGACCGGTACATAACTTTATTTACGAACTATATCTAGAAGTTTGATAGAACGTTAGCAGTGACGTAATGTGAATTTAATTGGAAATAAATTAGCATTCTGTATTACAGCTACAAAGTAATATACTTAGGTATTTTCTAACAGCGATGCGGTCGCCATAAGGGCCCTGCTCATTAGGCGGTTACACGGCCGCGGCCGGCTCGCCAAGCGCACCCTACTAAATATTCGTCACTCGGCAAATTGTAAATAACAATCCCCTTTATAGTAAATTTAAATATGGAACACCATTAAAATTTATTGGACGTTCACCGTAACATTGTAATTAAATCGATCCGGTCGACCTTGCCGGTCTAACTGCACATACAAAACGAAAAACTTAACGTTCTCCGTTTAGTGCGGTGCAAAAATATATCGGTTCTAAAAAAAGGTTCTGTTATTAATACACTTAATATGGGCGTCGCACGAAGGTATTTTCATTCAGTCGTAAATAAAAAGGGAACTAGTGAGTAAACCCGTCCGGTGCAGGGCAATGCGAGGGCTGTGTCGCCGAGTGCGATTTATCACGACGAGCAACGGGTATGGGGCGGTAGTGGTCGCCGTTAGAGCAGGATAGAGGAGAATTTTTATGTGGGCACGAAAGAGAAGGCTGGCTGACGTTTATGCAAGGCGGCAAGGACGCCACGCAAGGCCGCTTGGGTAGAGTCGTTTGCCCCCGCCGTCACCCCAAACCCCAAATATTTTTCTTACCAATCACAACAGTTCATTTCGGCGCTTGTCAAATGTATGTTCGTACACATGCAATAAGGTAGTTGAAGAATATTAGTTGCTCCTCCTTTTGAATGATTACAACCTATAAAATATAATTGATTGTTATTTGATTTATATCATCAGAACTAGAAAGAGCTAGAAACCATATTTTTTTCAAAGTGGATTTACTTCATACCTAGTAGTAGCATTCGCAAGTAGAACCATTAATCGAATATTGGCCTATCACTTAGCGTAAATAACAATTAAGCAAAGATATCTGAATGGTTTTAACAGCTGAATATTTAAAACATGCTTGTAATTAGCAAAACGAGCTTGCAGGTCGTCGGTCTAGCATATCGGACGATGTTTTTTTTTATTTATTAATTGCTCGTATTTTTGAGTGGTAAAATTGTATTGAATGTAACTAAGGTATAACTTGTTTCGACCGGATGCGGTATGTAGAAGAGGCTATCGGTTATAATCACACGGTGTGAAGGTTGGACGCGAAATTTATACCATAATCTTTTTCATCATCACTTCTAAATTCGATAGCCATTTGCGTCGTCACGAAGGGACAAAGAGGTCAAAGTGTAAATAAAGGGAGACAAAGAGAGACGGCATTTCATTTCTATTCAAAATAAAGTAAGCTTACGATGTGAATGTGCCGTTGACAATAAAATAAAACAAAGGTGTATGTGTTAGCTATTAGTTCCTGGCGGCCATAACTCTTGAGTGGCGAGACGTTGCTCTCAGCGCCTAATATAAATTGGTTCTATTACACAGTGACAAGATTATATGCACTACCGGTCGCGGCGACGCATGCGCAAGATTTGCTTCACGTCCAAGCAGCGATTATGCAGCGCTCGGTCGCGTAAAAGGTAAAAGCATCCATGAGGCACTTTTCGTTTTTCCAACGATAAGTAAACTGTCGCCGTTTAGCAACACCGCCACTGAAACGTTTAAGGGTATCAGCTTGTGCCGGCTCAGAGTAAGACAGCGCTTTATAAATCTAAGCGGAATAGGATAACAGATGATACTAGTAACTATTTAGATATGGAAAACTATAAACCATATAAGGTTAATGGTGAAGTATAAGCGGATATTGGTAGAAGAGTAACATTTACGCAAATATAAAGCCCAAACGATTTTGCATGTTAAAATTATTTGGCTTACTTAGTAATTTGTTCTTTAAACAAAATGTTTCAAAATAATTTAAGCAATTTTGACAACTGCTTTTTTACATGAGTTACGAGTTTCTGTATAGATATACAAAGTTAGTAGATAGATAAAATTATCGATGATGTCGTGTCACCTTTCATTATATTCTTGCATTCTAATCCTGTCGCATAAGATAACCAACGCAAGGTATCTAACATATCGACTTCAAGCAACATCAATATCAAAACAGACTTCAAAGTAGCACCTGCGTTCGGCTGCGCGGGCGCCGGAGCCTTCAGCGCTCCCATCCGACGTCCGACACCGACAAAAGGAACACGACGCGATGACTCATCGCACTCGCGCAATGCACTCGCTTTTTATCATCCATCTTGATTTATAAATTCATATCGTTTAGCAATAATTGGACGCCTTACTCAGACCCTCATATTAGCCTTGGACAAGCTATCATCAACCTGCCCTTTGTTTTAATAACTAGCGCTGAACTGTTAACACAAAAAGAATACCCACTCACCACTATTTATGACGATGCTATTGCAACAAATAATGACAGTAAGAAATAAATGCAAAATTATTTACAAAACCTGTTTGATTAAAATTCACCAGCTAGAATAAAAATGTGATGCGATCGAGTTTACGAAAAGATATTGACCCCGAGGTGGACGGCAGATGATCGATCGCGTAGAATTAAAGAAGCTTAATTGATATGTTATGTGGCGCTTCAACAAGTATCCGGCTGTTAGTGGTGCTCGTGACTGGAATTTAGAGCGGCAATAATGAGATGAGCTTCACTTAAGTTTCACTAATTCCACCGCTTAAAAGCGCATTGGTGACTAACAGCTCGCGCTCGTGATGGAAATTCACAATTACCTCAATGAAACAATGTTGTCAGTAGAGTCTTTGTATCTAAATTATCGCAACAAAAATTGCTAACGTTGAGTGCATAATGACATATAAAACATATAGGTATTATATGAACAGAAGAAGGCCCCATTAAAGCAACAGGCATATCATGACAAAAAACGAGCAAGATTTTCGCAGACCAAAGGCGCAAGATATTAATCAGAATGAAGACAAGACATCAAGATTGATGCAAGTAAAAGTGTGGCGCCCGATCGACAGGCTGCTGCCATTCTATTTATTCTCTTCAATGACGAGTGCCGACTGGGGAGGACGAGAGCTTTTTATCTACGCGCCCCAGTGAACCATGCAAATGCCGGTTAACGCAACAGCGTGAGGTCTCCGACAGGCGCATGGATTAACGAGCTTCTACCAATAAAAATACACAACTTACACTGAGAAAAATTTCCTCTGCCGCACTACGTAAAATAAGGATAAAAATCGACCACTATTACGTACGTAACCCGCTCCATTACGCGTAAGTAGTCAGTCATACGTAGTCGGCATACTGACGCTCATCATGTAGCGGGATACGTAATTTACTCGTGGTCGATTTTTGTACGTACGTACGTAGCCCGACATCCGGCTACGTATACGTAGTGCGCAAGTCGCACTGAATACTCCTGAAACTACGACTGCAACTCCCGTATACTATTGTTGCGGGCACAGTAGAACACGGTGAACCATACGTGTATACCATGCCGGCTTAAGTACGATACTGTAGCGGGCACAGTAAATAATGGTGAGCCATACGTGCGCACCGCGGCGGCACACGTACGATACTGTGGCAAACACATTAAAACACGGTGAGCCGTACGTTTGTACTGTGGCGGCATATGTACGATTCTGTAGCGGGCACAGTCAATAATGGTGAGACATAAGTGTGTAATACGGCGGCATACGTACGATACTGTAGCAGGCACAGTAAATAATAGTGAGCCATACGTATGCACTGCGGTGGCATACGTACGATACTGTGGCGGACACAGTAAAGCACGGTGAGCCGTACGTGTGTACTACGGCGGCATACCTACGATACGGTAGCAGGCACAGTAAATAATGGTGAGCCATACGTATGCACTGCGGCGGCATATGTACGATACTGTGGCGGACACAGTAAAGCACGGTGAGCCGTACGTGTGTACTACGGCGGCATACGTACGATACTGTTGCGGGCACAGTAAATAATGGTGAGCCATACGTATGCACCGCGGCTACATACCTACGATTCTGTAGCGGGCACAGTCAATAATGGTGAGACATAAGTGTGTAATACGGCGGCATACGTACGATACTGTAGCAGGCACGGTAAATAATGGTGAGCCATACGTATGCACCGCGGCGGCATACGTACGATACTGTGGCGGACACAGTAAAGCACGGTGAGCCGTACGTGTGTATTACGGCGGCATACCTACGATACGGTAGCAGGCACAGTAAATAATGGTGAGCCATACGTATGCACTGCGGCGGCATATGTACGATACTGTGGCGGACACAGTAAAGCACGGTGAGCCGTACGTGTGTACTACGGCGGCATACGTACGATACTGTTGCGGGCACAGTAAATAATGGTGAGCCATACGTATGCACCGCGGCTACATACCTACGATTCTGTAGCGGGCACAGTCAATAATGGTGAGACATAAGTGTGTAATACGGCGGCATACGTACGATACTGTAGCAGGCACGGTAAATAATGGTGAGCCATACGTATGCACCGCGGCGGCATACGTACGATACTGTGGCGGACACAGTAAAGCACGGTGAGCCGTACGTGTGTAATACGGCGGCATACGTACGATACTGTTGCAGGCACAGTAAATAATGGTGAGCCATACGTATGCACCGCGGCGGCATACGTACGATACTGTGGCGGACACGTTAAAGCACGGTGAGCCGTAAGTGTGTACTACTGCGGCATACGTATGATACTGTGGCGGACACAGTAAAGCACGGTGAGCCGTACGTTTGTACCGTAGCGGCATATGTACGATACTGTAGCGGGCACAGTAAATAATGGTGAGCCATATGTGTGCACCGCGGCAGCATACATACGATACTGTTGCGGGCACAGTAAATAATGGTGAGCCATACGTATGCACCGTGGCTGCATACCTACGATTCTGTAGCGGGCACAGTCAATAATGGTGAGCCATACGTATGCACTGTGGCGGCATACGTACGATACTGTGGCGGACACAATAAAGCACGGTGAGCCGTACTTTTGTACCGTAGCGGCATACATACGATACTGTTGCGGGCACAGTAAATAATGGTGAGCCATACGTATGCACCGTGGCTGCATACCTACGATTCTGTAGCGGGCACAGTCAATAATGGTGAGCCATACGTATGCCGCCACAGTGCTGTGGCGGCATACGTACGATACTGTGGCGGACACAGTAAAGCACGGTGAGCCGTACGTGTGCACTATGGCGGCATACGTACAATACTGTGGCAGACGCAGTAAATCATGGTAAGACATACGTGTGCATTGCAACGGCATACGTACGATACTGTGGCGGGCACAGCAAATCATGGTGCACCATACGTGTGCACCATGGCTGCATACGTAGGATACTGTAGCGGGCACAGTGAAGCACGGTGAGCCATACGTTTGCACCACGGCAGCATACTTACGATACTATGGCGGATACAGTCAATTATGGTGCGCCATACGTGTGCACCATGGCGGCATAGGTAGGATACTGTAGCAGGCACAGTAAAGCATGATGTGTCAGACGTATTAACTGTCGTAGTAGAGGTAAGGTACCGTTGCCGGTACAGTAACGCATGATGTACCGTGCGTATGTACTACGGCAGCGTACGTACGATACTGGTGCGGGAACAGTAAAGCACGGTGAACCATACTTATGTACAACGCCAGCGTACGTACGATACTGCTGCGGGTACAGTAAGGCATGGTGCACTATACGTGTTACGTATGGCACACCATGCCTTACGATACTCGCACCTGTATTTTCCTTATGCTGGCATGATACATACAAAGGTGGTCAGATAATTATTATGAATATTAACCAATCAAAGTCAATGAAATTTTGTAGACACCATCGAGAAACTAATATCTGGGTCTGTGGTTTATTACATTTTCGAAAAAAAGTATGGTTTAAAAACTGCAGGGAGTTGTGAATGAAAATATGAAAACCTGAAATATTTAAACTATACATTTTTACGAAAATTTAATAAACCACAGACCTGGGTATTAGTTCTAGACCATGTCTACAAAATTTAATTGACTTTAATTGGCTAACATTCAAAATAATTATCTGAATACCTTTGTATGTACGGCCAGCGTCATAAATACATATATATAAGCAAGATCAAAAATATCTACACACCTCTATGTCACTGACAAAAAGGTTGGTGTTTACATATTTTGACTCAATGGCTATATATGTATAAATGACGCTGACTGTAACCATGCCAGCATAAGGAAAATACAAAGTATCATAAGGCATGGCGTGCAATCCGTAACACGTAGTGCAGTAGTGCACATGCCTTATACCCGTAGCAGTATCGCATGTACTCGGGCGTGTGTCTAATTAGACACACTTGATTTTTTAGGTTTCCGTTTTTCCTTTTTGATGTACGGAATCCTAAAAATCAAGTATGTCTAATAGCCCTCTATCTATGTACATACATATGGTGAATGGTATGGTGCCTTATTGTCCCGCACACTAGTGCGAACTGAGAAGAAAAATAAAAGATCTGATACTAATCAGACCTTCTATTTTTCTTCTCAGCATATATATTTGTTCAATGCTGGACATTATGCCTCTCCCATGGTTTTTCTATGTCGTCCTCGATGCGACGTATCTGGTCGAGGTGGGTCCTGCCATCTTAGGAATGGCGGTCTGCCTACGCTTCGACTTCCCGTTCATACCTCTACTATAACAGTTAATAAGTTTTATACACATTATGCTATTTAGTATAAGTAGTACAACCTGCACTGGTTACATAGATATCTAAACTTACAAATAATGGTGTTGGTACGGTAAAAAACAGAATGATGTATCATTATAAAGCTGACCAGATGTTTTAAAACCCGCGTGCGGTATTTTAAGATTTAATATCTTTTACTGGCAATAGTTACGTATAAATATATCACAAAAGGTCACGTCCTCATTGCAGGGTTTTTTTTAAACTCTGGTCAGGCTTTACCTACTGTTATTGAACTTGTACGATATTAGTGCGGCTATTATTATTATTATTCTAATGCAAAATAATTTTATAGCAAACTTAACAGCTGCACCGATATAGCACCAAGTAAGTCCGGACCTGTAAGTGAAAAGCATACAATAATTGGTAATTTAGATAAAATAATGCTTCACGATACATATACATTTAGTGTACACAGCAATGATACATCATTTTTTATTTTTTTTAACTTTTACAAGGTTATTAATAGAAGAAATGTTCTAAACTGTTCTAAAACCTTGTACGTTTTATAGCTTTATAAAAGGAAATAGACATAAAAGATTCATATTATTTATTTTCAATCGTAAAATTGAGACATACAAAAAAACAAGTTTAATTATCACACTATTATAGAATTACATGGTCGTCAACTTGGCGTACCCGTTAAACATAATAAAAGATTCATATTTTCAATCCTAAAACTGAGACATACAAAAAACCACAACAAGCTTAATTAATCATACTATTCTAGAATTACATGGTCGTCAACTTGGCGTACCCGTTAAACATAATAAAAGCTTCATATTATTTATTTTCAATCGTAAAATTGAGACATACAAAAAAACAAGTTTAATTATCACACTTTTCTAGAATTACATGGTCGTCAACTTGGCGTACCCGTTAAACATAATAAAAGCTTCATATTTTCAATCCTAAAACTGAGACATACAAAAAACCACAACAAGCTTAATTAATCATACTATTCTAGAATTACATGGTCGTCACCTTGGCGTACCCGTTAAACATAATAAAAGCTTCATATTATTTATTTTCAATCGTAAAATTGAGACATACAAAAAAACCACAAGCTTAATTAATCATACTATTCTAGAATTATATGGTCGTCAACTATGAACGATGAATTTCACTGTCTGTCGGTTGTTGACAGGCGTCCACCATTGCAAGATTTTAAGGCCTACTCAAATCTGACCGGTATCCTGTACCGGTGGCAGTAACGCGCTGTTCAAAGGTGTTCCGCAACTGCTGCCAGTAATGCCATACAAAATACCGGTCGGGATATCGGTCGGGTATACCAATACCGCCACCCCTTCCGTCGCAGAATGTCCCTTTCGCAAAACATCCCTTTCGCAAAACGTCCCTTTCGCAGAATGTCCCCTTGGTATCAAATAAATATCACTAGTGCCAAATTTCCATTTTGTTCGAAATGTTCTATGTAATGTCGAAATATGTCGAATTGTAATAATCATCAGATATGAAGGTACTTATGAAAATATACGTATTTTTTATTGTTTCTGTCAGCGAATATTGCGAATAAATCTTGTACGGTTGCAAATTACATGTACCCAGTGTTTAAAGTAAAAATATGTATTAATGTGTGAAGAATTTTATTGTTACATAAATTGAATTAAAGATATGCGTATTTACTTAGAAAACCTGTTTTGTTTAAACATAATGAACATATTTATTAGTTTTTTATGATTAATAATATACATAACTAGCGGCCTCCCGCGGTTTCACCCGCGTGGTTCCGTTCCCGTGGGAATATCGGGATAAAAAGTATTCTATGTTTTAATCTAGGCTATCTACTATCTGTGTGCCAAATTTCAACTAAATCAATTCAGTCGTTTTTGCGTGATTGAGGAACAAACATCCAAACCCACAAACTTTCACATTTATAATATTAGTAGGATGACCTACATAATTTGACTTTCATTTTTTCATTTTCATAGAAAATTTTGAACAAAATGGCAATTTGGCGAGAGTGTTATATGATATTATGCTTCAAGGGGGACATTCTGCGAAAGGGACATTTTGCGAAAGAATCATTTTGCGCAAGGGACAATCTGTGACCAGGGGACATTTTGCGAAAAGGACATTCTGCGACGGAGCCCCGCCACTGGTACAGGATACCGGTCAGGTTTGAGCAGGCCTTTACAATCCGTAATACGGGAAGGACGAGAGGATTGGCGATTAGATATTTATTAAAAATAAGGGCGTCAGTAGATATCCTACCTTATATAGATTTCGTCTGAGTGTAACCTAACTTAAAGCTCGTTCACATACGAACGCTAATACATACGCATAAACCTAAATAGTTGCGGAACCTATGTCGCAAGGCCCGACTTTATACTGATATAACCGGTATTCTACAAAAAAAAAATGAGGGGATCGCCCCGTTTCGGTAGCGATCCGAGAGCCACCTTTTGGCAGTAGGGGCGGTGCTCCCCTACCCCAGGGCCTAGGTGAAGGTTAAACATCAGTAACGAGTTTCGATATTTCTACTTTACGAAATTTGACTAATTTTAAAAGCATAAATGACACAATACGATGAAAGGATACAAACAACAAATGAAACTCAGTACTGATGTTTAACCTGAAGTTAAGTTAAAGAAACAAATTGGTGGTGGGCCCGTATTCACGCTTTGTAAAACTGTAAGTTACGGGTAAGTAAGATGTGTATACTGTATCACCTGCGGGCAACAGATCCACACAGGTGGGTGTGTTTCTGAATTTTTGCACGTGTTGTATGTGTTATAGTCAAGCCCCGAAGTCCCGGCGCTCTTAGGTTTGTCAAGTCAAACCTCAGGTTTGACAAGAAGGCTTAGTCAAAGTCCAAAACTAATAGCGTGTTTCGACCTTTGCCTAACGCATTTATGTCCAAACCTAGGAGAAACTAACTTAGAAAGTCAAACGCCGAAACGCAATTTGACCAAATCGGGGTTTGACCAGTCAGACTTAAATTAGGTACAGAGTTTGTTTTTTGTATTTAAATGTATGAAAGACACATTCTTTAGAGTGAAAATTAAATTAAATTAACAATCTTCCTGTGAAACAAAGATTTCTGTTGTCTGTTAAAAAAATAACCACGAAATTTAAGACGATCGCTCCGCTCTGCGAAATTTCCAACCTGCATGCAGGACCACATGACCTGACCTGTAGGAGTAAGGTAGTTTTGACTAAATCTAACATCGGAAATGAATGATGTTTTTCATACATATTTTTTTTTAACAGACAATAGAAATTTTTGTTTCACCGGAAGATTGTTGATTTAGTTAAATTTTCACTCTGAAGAAGTTATTTTTACATATAACCCATTCTGTCCCTAATTTAAGTCTGACTGGTCAAACCCCGATTTGATCGTATTGAGTTTCGGCGTTTGACTATCCAAGTTGGTCTCTTAGGTTTTGTCATATTTTTTTTGTCAAAGGCCAAAACACGCTTTAGTTTCGGACTTTGACTAATAAGGCTTCTTGTCAAACCTGAGGTTTGACTAGGCAAACCTAGGAGTGCCGGGACTTCGGGGTTTGACTACATATGCATGTAAGTGTGTGATTAATTAGGTACAACAACAGACAGGCCATTATCAACATAAACAATGTCTCAGATCTCAGTTATTTGTTGCACGAGCCGGAGGCGGGAAAGTCAGAGCAACCTAGGATTCCCGACCAAAGAATCACTAGTAAGGGTACCTTGGCGTCAATGGAGTCCGCGTGGTCGTCGCTGGAAACCAATGCGTCTAGGCCTACGGTAAACTTAACTTAAAGTTCGTTCACATACGAACGCTAATACATACGCATAAACCTAAATAGTTGCGGAACCTATGTCGCAAGGCCCGACTTTATACTGATATAACCGGTATTCTACAAAAAAAAAACAAAATGTGAGGATCGCCCCGTTTCGGTAGCGATCCGAGAGCCACCTTTTGGCAGTAGGGGCGGTGCTCCCCTACCCCAGGGCCTAGGTGAAGGTTAAACATCAGCAACGATTTTCGATATTTCTACTTTACGAAATTTGACTGATTTTAAAAGCATAAATGACACAATACGATGAAAGGATACAAACAACAAATGAAACTCAGTACTGATGTTTAACCTGAAGTTAAGTTAAAGAAACAAATTGGTGGTGGGCCCGTATTCACGCTTTGTAAAACTGTAAGTTACGGGTAAGTAAGATGTGTATACTGTATCACCTGCGGGCAACAGATCCACACAGGTGGGTGTGTTTCTGAATTTTTGCACGTGTTGTATGTGTTATAGTCAAGCCCCAAAGTCCCGGCGCTCTTAGGTTTGTCAAGTCAAACCTCAGGTTTGACAAGAAGGCTTAGTCAAAGTCCAAAACTAATAGCGTGTTTCGACCTTTGCCTAACGCATTTATGTCCAAACCTAGGAGAGACTAACTTAGAAAGTCAAACGCCGAAACGCAATTTGACCAAATCGGGGTTTGACCAGTCAGACTTAAATTAGGTACAGAGTTTGTTTTTTGTATTTAAATGTATGAAAGACACATTCTTTAGAGTGAAAATTAAATTAAATTAACAATCTTCCTGTGAAACAAAGATTTCTGTTGTCTGTTAAAAAAAAATAACCACGAAATTTAAGACGATCGCTCCGCTCTGTGAAATTTCCAACCTGCATGTAGGACCACGTGACCTGACCTGCAGGAGTAAGGCAGTTTTGACTAAATCTAACATCGGAAATGAATACATATTTAGTTTTTTTTTTAACAGACAACAGAAATTTTGTTTCACGGGAAGATTGTTGATTTAGTTAAATTTTCACTCTGAAGAAGTTATTTTTACATATAACCCATTCTGTCCCTAATTTAAGTCTGACTGGTCATACCCCGATTTGATCTTCTCTTCTCTTCTCTTTCTCCTAGGTTTTGTCATAAATTTTTTTTTCAAAGGCCGAGACACGCTTTAGTTTTGGACTTTGACTAATAAGGCTTCTTGTCAAACCTGAGGTCTGACTAGGCAAACCTAGGAGCGCCGGGACTTCGGGGTTAGACTACATATGCATGTAAGTGTGTGATGTGAGAAAAATAAACGAAGACTGCTGGTGCTAATATGATGGGAAATGTACGTAAGTGTACGAAACCCAAGGGTACGTATGTCGTATGTGATGTGTAATGGTTCTTTGTTATTCTAAAGTCCATCGAACAGTGACATAAAGTTTTAAATTTGACATTATAGTAATTGTAGCCGGTACAGGCGAAACAAGGGTATTATAATTATGTAATTGGTAATCGTTGGTTCTCTGCACTTGATACGCATAGTAATGCTGATTAAAATCTATACACTCTAATGAAACACACTCAAATGTAACTTCATCATTGTCAAGTAAATAAATATTTTTTATTTCACCAAACTTTGGTAAGCCTGAAGATTCTGAAATATCTGGAATGACAATTGACGACAGCTCAAATCGGACACCATACAGTTTCACCCATGATAATGAGTACCAACACTTATTATCGATTATACCTCGAAAATGAAAGTTTAGTCTTACATTTTCAATTTGCGCTTCTGTCATATTTGCCTTTTTGCCATAAGAGATCGTCTTAAATGTTTCATTTTTAAGGAAAGTATCGTTTAAAATCAATTGATGCTTAATAGCTATTGTTTTACAAACATTTACTCTGTTGTGCGATGCTCTGGCCACAAATTTAGATATACGATGCTTGGCTTCAAATCTCATCGTCCAGATTTGGGTAAGTGGGCCAAATTTTTTTAACATTTCTGGATAATGTGTAAGAAAATGAAACTTTGGCTTTAAGTCTGTTTCAGCAAATTGACGATAGAGCTCGTTTAATTCAGCTACTGAAAATTTTACTTGATCAATAGTGTTTTCATGGACTCTATGACTCAAAAGTTTATCCAACAATTGTCTTAATTTGATGTATAAGAACCAAACTTCGTTTTCATCTGGGACATTATGTCCGACAATTAGCCCAAAATATCGAACAAGAGTAAGCATTTCAGAAGCCGAACATTTTAACTTTAATGTTGAGCCTTCTTTTGCTACAGAATTGCATGGTGTCGAAGCAGAATCAGGTCCATAATTAAAATACCGTATTCTTGATTTCAAATTGTCAAAAGAAATTAGAGTCTGAGTGCATACTAGATTTTGTATCACAAATGACATTACATATCGACAAGCACCCTCTAGATAGTCATGTAATACATCTACGGCGACGTTTTGAAATAAGTCAAACCCATCTAAAGCAAGCCACGAGCATTTTTCTTTAAGACCAGTCATATAAATGTCATTTAAATGTAAATCATTTTCATAATTGACATTGTTTCTCAACAACGTGTCATCTTCATAAAGCAGTGTTTTGATTTGTTCTTTATTAGCAGTACAAATTCTACATGGCCGATTTGCAGAAAAACTTTCAACAAAACCTAACATAGCATTCAATCCTAAATTATCTCCCGTCACAGCTGCAACATAAAACTTTATTTTGCCAGTGTACACATCAGTTTCAACATGAATACCATTGATCTTTAAATCATTAAGAACATCAAAAACTTTTTGAAAAATTATGTTGTTTCCAAAGCTTGTTCTGTCTGATGAGTGAAAAAGAGCCAATAATAAAATATTTTGCAAAAGCGACACGTAGTGAGGTGGAAGACATGGTACTGAGGCATAAATAGCTCCAAGTTTATGAATCCCAGCGTGGCTTCCTAAGGGATTGCCTATTTCAAAATCGTCAAAGTAGATTATTAATGGTAAAATCATTGCATCATGCTCTACAGAACTTTCTGTCATTTTTTTCCATACTGAACCCTGAACAATATTCTCAATACCGAAAGAGTCATTTTGTACTGTGTCCAAATATTCAAGAGTATCCTTCATGAATTTTTTTGATGAAAAAATTAGTTTTAAATTTTCTTTTAACGGAATTACCTGCATTGTACAATTTACTTGTACTAGTAACGAACCAGCTGCTGTTTTTTTAGCCTCGTTACGTTGACCCACAACCACTTCAAGGGGCTCAGAATAAGTTCCTATTTTATTAAAATATTTTAAACGTTTGTGTTCCGAATCTAAATTCTCAAAAGCATCGCTGAACGCGCTAAATATTTTTTTAAAAGCATTTTTAACATGAACATTATTTTGATCTGGTGGAACCATATCATTAAACTGTCGCTCTATAATGCATTGTGATTTAGAATGAAATAATTGAAGATTTTCTACAAGAACTTGTACGGCTTTACGCGGTATTATCGGGTTAGCATATAGAGTGGAGACAAGACATGCAGCATGGTGACCAAGAGAGGTTTCGTCTCTTTGAGTTGGTAGAAATTCCATCGTATTTGCTATTTCGTAAGTTTCTTTGCTTGACGTTGAAGGTAAATTTGAGATATTGGCTTCTGTATCTGTATCGATCGCTTTGTTACTATTTGGATGACGCAAGGTTGACAACGATGACTGGTGGTCTCTAACTAAGTGCTTTTTGAAAGATGCAGAGGAAATATAATGACGATAACACCCTTGTTCACCACACCGAAATCCGGAAAATCCTACCGTTAATTTACAGAAAGTTCGCAAATGAGTAATAAGTAAATTCGGAGATGCACTGGCTTTTTTGCAATAGTAACAGGTAAACATTTTTAAAGTATTAACTCTAGATCAGTTAAAAGAGTATTCACAGCCTGCGTGGGCCTATCAAATTTAGTTTTAATATCGTAGAAACCCAATTGAATAAAAAGCCATATGTCTCCAGCTTCTTCCGGGTAACAAGCTCCTATCGATTGAAATATTTTAAATGCACAGTCTACTGCTGTTACTAATTTGTTGAAACTATAAAATGTGTCATTTATTACTACATATGCTACTTTTACCTCAGTAACGGTAGGGCCAACAAAAATAACGTAGGGTTGAACTGTGCGGCCTAGCCTCTGCAGGTTCTCCTTTTTTTGAATGATCTTGTTGGTAACGTCGGCTTCAGAAGCAGCTTGCGTTATATAGCCGTCGCATACTTCTGCTCTAGACGGCTTCCACGCTGGCTTTCCTTTTATTTTCCGTGCAGGTGAAATGTTGATGACATAAGCCAGCAACATCAAAGCAACATTGCTAGATGTCTCTGGTTCATCTTCTGTATTCAAAGAAAAAAAAGTTTCGGTTAATTTTTGCGACTTAATTTTATGAAGGTTTTAACCTTCAACTATGAACGTCATTTTTTCAATACACTAATATGGACGTGGAGTCTCTGATCTGAGATCCCTGTATTTCATGACTGTAGTTCTCATGATGTTTTTAAAGAAATAGTACATTACATCCAAGAACGGGTAGCTAGCGATTGCATTGTCGAGGATGGATACCGCACAAGTGCGGGAAGTAAGTATTGAATTGAATTTCAAATTTAGAATGTGATGAACCAGACCCAGATTAGTTAAAGGTTAATATTAAGAACTAATATTTGAGCAAAACTTCTTACCGTCAATCAGTGCAATTATATTTGCTATTTTTGCTCTCGTGTCTTGGTCCCTAATTTTTCGTAATTTTAATGAAGCATATTTTATAATTTCTTCATTTTTGAGGGTGATAGAGGAAAATAATTTGTTTTCCTTTCCCGGATACAGATGACTGAAATCGTTCATTAGCTAAAAAAAAGAATACAATAAATGTACGCTATGTTATTTCCACTGGTTAGAAAGATCCGGATCGCTACCAGAGCTTGGGTTGTTAAGCGAGCACTAGAATAGTTTTTCTCTTTTAGTCCCTTTGTAATTCAGACACTTGTCTTATAAGAAATAAACAAACTTTTGTCATTTATAATTATATCATTGCGTACGTTTTTATAGAAAAACCACAAGGATTATGTAAAAAGATAAGGCTGCGGTATATGCTTACCAAGGTATAGCCTTGTGATTGTTTTAAGGCTGGGAAATCCTTGAAGTAATCCGCTATATCACCTTTTCCACATTGAATGCGATTTAGGCGATGATCTGCAGTTTCTGCCCACTTTTCTTCAACAGACTTCCATGGATCAACATTGTTTTTCAGCCATAGTAATGATTCTTCATAAACAATACCTGTAATTTATTTTTATGTGTATGGTCGGATGAGTTAACTAGAAGAAGGGCATCATAGTACGTACAGTCGCCCGTGGCACATTTAAATCACGAAAAAGGTGACTAGCGAATATTTGCTTACCACTTTCCAGAGATTCCAGGCTATAAATGTCATCATCTGTGATAGTTGGCGTGGATCTGAGCGATGATCTGGACGACTTTGACGATGAACGGCTAGTTCCTGGCAACTGCCCGCCTTCTCGCAACTTTCTCCTTCGAGCTATATAGCTTTCATACAGCTTTCCGGACGCATTTTTTTTAGCTAATTTATTTGTAGCTGATAAATATGCAGAATAATACACCACAACGCGTTCCTTGTGGAATATTTCCACAATTTCGGTAGCTAGTTTATAAAATTCTTCACTGGAAATTTTCTTTGCACAATTGTTCTCTAATTTGTGGTGTATTAGCAGCTGGCTCAATTTCCGTCGGGAACCCTCCGTCAGTAAGCCTCCTTTTCCCTCTTTGAGTATTGCTCTGCCGTCTAAACTATCCTGTATGATGTAAAACACAAACACTATTGATACCAACTTTTTAAAGTTGTTGAACAAGAGTAAATGGTCCAGTATAGCCTTCGGGGCTCTGTGAGCAGTAAATATAACCCAAAATAATATCAGAATTGAAAAAAAAAATTTTTTTCGATGACCGATGATTCCTTCTTTTTTTGCTCTTATTCAATTAAGGATACCCGTAGTAGTACGGTTCATTTCAACCAAACACGGTCCCATCCGACAGAAAGCATGAAACTTGGTATGCATGTAGTTTTTACGTATATAATAAAATATAGAAGTGGCAGCAAGTCGTAAAGTGTTTTTCTCCCCTTGGGGGGGCGTTTTGTGTCTCCAATTGCAATTTTTCTTTTTTAAATAAAAACGGTGAAAGCTACAACAAAACTGTTTAAGAAAAATATATTTGTCATTAAATTCTCTATTAACCATTTTTTGAATGAAGGTGATAGCACCTATAGTTTTCAAATTATGTTTGCAGACTATGGAAACGCCCGGGAGACAGCGGGAGACACCCTGTATAATATTCCAAAAATAAATAAATATTCCAGTGACGATAAATTTCTAACGAATACCGATATCGGCTTGAAAAAATATGATAAGAAAGCCATATTCATACGAATTTCAAAAATATAAGTTTCATTAGAATAGTTTCATAAAAAATGTGTTAAAAATATTATATACAGCGTGGCAGTAGCATAAATAAATCTATAAAAATTCCCCATTTCTTATTCTAATTTAAAAAGGTTACCGTAAACGGTGAAAGCTACAGCAAAACTGTCGAAAAGCAATATATTTTTTATTAAATTTTCTACAATAACTTTCTTGGAAGTATGTTGATATAGGACTTATAGTTTTCAAAACAAACTCACAATCATTGGGTAAGTAACGGAATTTAGGCAATTAATAAAACTACCTATTTCATGACTAATCACAAATTGTATTTATTTTTTAATTTAAATTACACGAGTCTGTACTAGGTTATTTTTTTCAAGCCGATATCGGCATTCGTTAGAAAAATATCGTCACTGGAATAATTTATTTTTGACAAATTTTAGATGTTCTGCATTTCAATTACGGCAATTCATTTTTTTGTATCTGAAGGTGTTTTTTTATTTCTGAAAATGATTGGCCATCCTTTATTTATCCGAAAATGATACCCGATTTGCCATTGTAGCTATAAATTAGCAGTTATTATACCCAACAGTACGCGTGGCGTTAGAAAATTTCACCCCCTCCCCCTCCCCCCAGCAGGGTGTCCCCCGCTGTCTCCCGGGCGATTTAAACTCTAGTCCACATATGAAACAAGCGTGCTAAGTCTCATTCTTTAATAAAAAAATATCGGTGTCGTCCTATACGATTCCCACAGGGTGATTTTTTCAAAAAACATCAGAAGAATCTCAAACATAATATGAAAACTATAAGTGCTATCACCTTCGTTCAAAAATTGGTTAATAGAGAATTTAATGACAAATATATTGTTCTTAAATAGTTTTGTTGAAGCTTTCACCGTTTTTTATTTAAAAAATAAAAACTGCAATTGGGGACACAAAACGGGGGGGGGGGGGAATCACTTTACGACTTGCTGCTACTTCTATATTTTATTATATCCGTAAAAGCTACACGCATGCCAAGTTTCATGCTTTCTGCCAAATGGGACCATGGGCCCTATTTTTGAATCGCTCGGCAGGCGTCGAGCGCTCTTTTCGAGTGATTTTCGTTCGACATCCCATTGTTTTGAGTCATAAGTCGATCGAAAATCAGTAGAAACGAGCGCTCGACTGGAGTCGAGCGATTCAAAAATAGGGCCCCATAACCTATACTAGTAGAAATAGGTTGAAATTAGCCGTACTATAGAAACAATTTAGGCTTTATACACTTTTTCGTAAAATGTATATTTTTCGAGTAATTTTAACTTTGAAGATTTTTGCACTGCGCAGCAGTGCTGCCGACATCGGAATCATACCTTAAGAATAAAAAGTTTTATTTAATTTTAAGTTTAATTCTTATGCCATGACATAAATTGATGGGGACAATGATCGAAAATTGATACAACTCAGTAAATATGCATTTAACAAAAACAGTTTATAAGTTTAAACATGTTCCTATATGTGCCCTAAATCGAATAAGACCACAAACAGTCATCGGTAACCGATTAAAAAAAACTAAAGGCCAAGCCACACAGCGGGCGTGGCGTGACGGGACGGGACGGCGACGCGACGCTGAGAAGTTGTAATGTACTAGATACTATGGACGAAGTCACAAAGGCCGGCGTGGCGCGACGGGTCGCGTCCCGTCGCACCACGCCGCCGTCGCGCCGAGCGTGAATACAAATCGGAAGCGCGGCGGGGCGGAACGTAGGCGAGATCACGCCCGCAGTGTGAACTCCCGTCGCGCCCCGTCACGCCGCGCCCCGTCACGCCGCGCCCCGTCACGCCCGCTGTGTGGCTTGACCTTAAGTCTTTTTACCCATAGCGCCCCAAAGGCAACACTCCAACTGATTCCGACGAATTGAAAACGTCCTCCTTTTTAATATCGGTTAAATGCCACGCAGTTATTGAGTTAAGCTAGCTAATGATAAATACTGAATACTATTTAAATACTAAATATACAGGGTGGTCCAGACGGTGACGTCCAAGATTTTTTTTTAGGTTACTCACACCTGGGTGCATCCGAAAATACCCTATGTATGTTCCGAGATTTTTCGTAGTTTCGAAGTAATGATTTTTTAATGTGTTTTTGCGAATTTTCTACCGGACTAAACAAAAAAATTCATAACTCCTTTTATATTAAGAACTTTTTGAATTTTCCTTTTGTAACTTAATTGTCTTGAAACATTCTTCCATACGTAAAATCAACTACACGACATCTAGATAAGTTCCTGAAAAAAGGGTCGAAAGTGACAATTTTAGGTTTTACTTCGACGAAGTAACATTTTAACAATTCTTTTAAAAATACAAAATGGATATTTCATCAATTCAAACTGATTTTAAAAACTTAAGTGGATTCTTAGCTTAGTATATAAAACAAAAAAAGTGACTCTTGATAGGACATTTTATGGTGAAATCGGCTTTCAAAGTTTGTAAGGTGAAAAATCCGTTAACATAATAAGATTGTTTGAAAATTTATTTTAACAATTTTATTCATTCTTATCGCTAAAAATAGTAAGATATCATTGAAAGCATTAAATTTAACTCAAATGGTCAATTAAAAACTTTAAAATATCACAAAAAAATTGTTACTTATTCTATTCTACTTATTTAAAACCCTTTACTAAGGGTTTCGACTTTAAGCTTGGATTTGACTTTTACTTTACTTTGATTTTGACTTTCCTCTCCCTCCTCGTCATTATATCATCCGAACGATGATGGTTATAATGTTGTACTGAATTTCATAATGTAACTCATCGGGCGTGGGCGCGGGTAGCGCGACATCCTCTTAGAGGATACATAATCATGGGTGTAGCTAAATATCATTGGTGTTTTTAATCCATATGTATTAAAATATTGATTTTTTTCCAAATAAAAATAAAATAAAAAAGAAAAACCTTCAAAAAACCTGAAACAAAAACAGCTTCAATATTAAATACCTCTAAAAAAGCAAGAAATGATATTCAAATCATTATTTACGCATAACATTCTTAATAATCACGTCTATTGAAGTCGGGTGGGGCTGGAAGACAACTTTTTTTAATATTTCTTATAGCCCCACCCGACTTCATTAGACGTGATTATTAAGAATGTTATGCGTAAGTAATGATGATTTGAATATTATTTCTTGCTTTTTCAGAGGTATTTAATTTTGAAGCTGTTTTTGTTTCAGGTTTTTTGAAGGTTTTCTTAAAAAAAAAAAGCTTTTTTATTTTCAACTTTTTAGTGGTAGGTATGCGTAAGCGTGTAAATATTTTTTTTAAATTTATAAAATATTTTCAATGGTAAAATGCCCACAACTCTATTTCCAAATTTATGCTGTTTGTTTTTGAGGAGTTCCTTTGTGTCCTCGTAGTCCAAGTCTAGTCCAGAACGTTGCATCGGAGGCCATGGTTTGGTTTGTTTCGGATTGTCATAAACCTACCAACATCTAAATCACTTTACATATACTATTTGACTTTGAGGAGTTCCCTTGTGTATCTTCTAAGTTCAAAATCCAATACCAATGAAATTAAAATGTGACCACTCTTGAAGTATGCCCTTTCAAACAAAAAAAGAATCATCTAAATCGGTTCATAAACAAAGATGTTATGTCCGAAAATCCGTATAAACACGTGTGATGGCAAGCTAAATAATTGATATTTTTCAGGATTATGAAAAAACTACCTGCCAGATCTCTGTAATTTTTTTATGGGACCACACACAAACTTTGTTCTTTGAGATAAAAAAGAATTGTATAAATCGGATAACAACTGACAAAGATATGGTAAAACATACATAAAAAAAATATAAAAAAATACTGTCGACTTGATAACCTCCTCCTTTTTTTGAAGTAGGTTAAAAATGGGTGTACATAAATTCTTGTGTATACCAATAAATAGCTTACATTATTTTCTTACTGTGTGTGTGAATTTTAGTTTTATTTAATGCAGTCGACGATATCTTACAATTTTTAGAGCTAGGAATAGAAAAAAGTTAAATATTGGGTGTTTTTAAACAGTAGGAGATTTTTCACCCTACAAACTTTGAAAGCCAATTTCAGGATAAAATGCCCTATCAAACCAAAGGGTAAAAACGGGACCCTATTACTAAGCCTCCGCTGTCCGTCTGTCTGTCTGTCACCAAGTTGTATCTCATGAACCGTAATAGCTAGACAGTTGAAATTTTCACAGATGATGTATTTCTGTTGCCGCTATAACAACAAATATTAAAAAAAAGAATAAAATAAATAATAAAGGGGGGCTCCGATACAACAAACGTCATTTTTTTTGCTGTTTTTTCTCGATATTGATAACGACTACAGGTAGACAGTTGAAATTTTCACAGATCGTGTAGGTATTTCTATTGCTGCTATAACAACAAATGCTAAAAACAGAATAAAAATAAATATTTAAGGGGGCTCCCATACAACAAACCTAATTTTCTTTGCAGGGGCCGTACCGGCTAAGGAATCGATTATCGAAAAGTCTGCCGGCTTTCAACTTAAAACAGAAAAATCAAAGTAAGGAATTTCGTTTTGTACTTTCTGTTGACGTAATTTGGAAGATATCGATGTTCGTGTGACATCATGAATTGGGGTTTGCCATTTTGGCCCACTTGGGGCTCCATTTATTTCTTTTAATTTGAAACTCGGCAGACTTTTCGATAATCGATGCGTTAGCCGGTACGGCCCCTGTTTTTTGATACGGAACCCTTCGTGCGCGAGTCCGACTCGCACTTGGCCGGTTTTGTGTTTTATCTGCTAAGCTAAGAAGCCACTTAAGTTTTAAAAATCAGTTTGAATTGATGAAATATCCATTTTGTATTTTTAAAAGAATTGTTAAAATGTTACTTCGACGAAGTAAAACCTAAAATTTTCACTTTCGACCCTTTTTTCAGGAACTTATCTGGATGTAATGTAGTTGATTATTTTATGTATGGAAGAGTGTTTTAAGACAATTATGTTGCAAAAATAAAACTATTATTTTTTTTTATATGAAAGGAGTTATGAATTTTTTTGGTCCGTTCGGTAGAAAATTCGTAATAACTCATTTAAAAATCATAACTACCTAAACTACGAAAAATCGCGGAACATACATAGTGTATTTTCAGATGCACCCAGGTGTGAATAATCTAAAAAAAATTCTTGGACGTCACTATTTGGACCACCCTGTATACTACTTAGTAATCCAGGCCATACACGAGGTAATCGCGGACAAACATGCATATTATACAGGTCAAACTGAGAACCACCTTTTTTGAAGTCGGTTAAAATACTAAAACCTCCTTAATGCAACAAATACTTTTATGGAAACCGCATTAAAATCAGTTCAGCCAATCGTGAGATAATCGCGGATACTGGTCAAACTGAGAACCTACTTTTTTTAAAATCGGTTAAAAAGAAAAAATAAAGAAAAAGAAACATCAAAATCGGTCTACAAATGTCGAAGATACGCGCAAACAATGATAAAACAAATATATTCAATCTAATTAAGAACCTCCTTCTATTTTGAAGTTGGTTAAGAAAATCATACGATCGATCGCTCACTGCCATACACGGTCCAATCAGCATGATCCAATCGGCATGATCCAGACAAAAGAATTGAATTTTGATTGTTCCGTCAATTCGATCTGTCCAGCCAATCCACTGCCGACACACGATCAATTCGATTGGATCCAATCGGCAGTATCATGCCAAATGGACGATCGAATTGATGGTGTATGACCTGTATAACTATACGGGTTGTAATAATACTGGTTTTAATAATGTACTAAATAAAACTATACATACGGATGTACTTACATTTTGCTGGTTAAACAATATACCTAAACTCTACTAGCACACTAACTTTAACTAGTGCCTTCTAATTACTGATACAAGCTATTACTGATAAAGAAAATAACATTACATTTAATAGTTTCAATACCTGAAACAAAAAAAATGAAATCTTAGAATCGGTCTACGGAGGACAAAAACAGTCCTATCTTAATGACGGGCAATTTTATCTTAAGAAAGGTTTGCACAAGGCCATCGCTGGCTGCCAGTCACAGCAATGGCTTGGTATTGGCCTTGTCTAAACAATTTTTCAAGCCAAGCCAGCAACGCTAGCGAGGATAGAGCGCCCGTCTATTTTTCAAGCCAGTCCTTTTGGTCCATATCACAAACATAAAGTACCTACCAAACTCAGCTACAAAATAAAAATTTTAGTGAGCACCAAAAAAGGGTGAGGCCGCTTGTCAGAATTGTATTACAATTCTACAATATTGTAAACTTGTCAAGAGAAAATCTCTATTGGAACAGAAACATCTTTCGAAGAGAAACATGTTAAATGGTCGTTACAATTTGTCAAATTTTTAAGTACGTTTTGTTATCAAACTGAGTACCTAATGTTATGATTATGAGTAACTCACAGTGTTATTAGCTGCAGTAGAAGTACAATTTGCAGAGATTTTTGCATCATCGTCATTATCATCAGTGTCCTGTTCAGCGTTTTGAGTAGAGTTGTTTAGCTCACCATTCTTAATTTCAAGGTTCTAGAAAAATAATTAAAAAGCTTTATTACAAAGTATACAGCATCGGTCCAAGAGAAAAAAAAGAAAACATTTTTATTAACTAAATACAAGATGTACAATATAAACAAGTTGGTACATACATTGAAACCGGCCACCTTTTGATGTTGTAGTAGCAAATTTTTGAATTTGATTCTGGGGCCAATCTTGGGAACCAATTCTTTCAAATTCTCATCATTTAAAAGAATTGCAGTTTCAAGTGTTGTTATAAGATTGTCTGAAAAATACAAATAATAAAACAAACATGTACAAAACTAGTTATGTAGGTACCTAATTTTGTAATTGCCTACATGCGTTCAGTCGGAGTCAGGTTCGGGGCGGTCTCCTGGTTTTCAATAAGAAAAATGCTGTCCGTTTAGTAAAGCTTACAACTTTATCCAACAAGCAATGGATAAGGTTTTAAACTTGTTTGTAATTAGTATTAAACAGATTTTTTCAATAAAACAAACAAATACCTACTTGTCAAATACGAATGTCTGTTGTTTGTGGGTGAAAAAACTTTGATCAAAATATACTTGGATACCCGTTGACACGATCCAAGTATACTTGGACCAAGTAACTTGGACAAAGTAGCTTTTTGTATTGTATACGGCGACGTCAAAGTTTACTTGGTTTGCTCGTTTACATGATCCAAATAGTCATCAAAACTACTTAGTCCTAGCAGACTTGGATGAAGCAAGTACGCTTTGCTAGCTCATTTACACTTAGATGAATTTATTTCATCTAAGCATTTACATGATCCTACCTATCAGTATTATTTCAAATCTTTCAAAATGGCGCACGCATGCGTGATGCGTTCTTATGTTTACGGACGATTTAAATCTTTAGTTTACAAACGAGAATTCTACAAGTTTTGTATAAAACTAGCTTAGATAATCTAAGACCTACCTAGTACCTACACTACCTACCTATGTTTCTTGGTGAAAACGAAGGGTTAATTTATGTATGACGCAACATACATATTTCATTGCGGTGCGAGTGCGACAGATCTAAGAAAATTTATAATCTAAATAAAACAAAAATCTTGATTAAATAAAACCGTGACAATAACTTACCCTGTAGGATTGGTAATAGTTCTTCTAATCCTGCATTACTAATTTCTTCCATAAAATTCATGGCTAACGCTGTTACGACGACGCGACCTTTTGGCAAGTGAAATCCGGTGTTGCCAGATGCTAGCGATGCGCGATTATGAATGATCATTCGATTATCTAAATCATTCGAATAATTCGAATGACTATTAACATATATTACTAATAATTTCATTGATTTGATACTAACGCCACGGCAATACTACGGTACGTTGCGTTGGTGTAAAAGGAAGCAACTCCCTTTTTCATTTTGATTATTGTATAAACTTACAGCTTTCTTTCAATATCATCGATTATAATTAACACGTTTTATTAGGTTGCTTTCAATATTGAAACCGTGCAACCCCATCAAGTTTGGGCTCGTTTGCATGCATCATCTTTCCAAGTACTTTGTTGGGAAAAAGTTTCCAGGGTCTGATGATTAAGCCGGAAGAAGGACACAGGAACTCTTTAATAAAACCACGCCACCCCATCGAGTTTGGGCTCGTTTGAATCGTCTTGACGAGTACTGTGTTGGGAATTAGTGTTCAGGATCTGATGATGGAGCCGAAAGAAGGCCACTGAAACTCTGTAATAAAACCTTGCAAAGAGATGCATTAATAAAATTATGAAATAAACTTATGAAGTAGAGTAGCTAGACCACCAACCAAACAACATAACTTTAATATGATGGCAACTCCAAGGTAACCGCGTTAATTATAATGTACCCGGTTACTTATAAGTATAGTACTGCAGTTTAATGTACCTACAGCTTGACCATAAAGAATGGGGTTGGCAACGCAAAGCTAATTGTAGATGTCGCTGGGGGTCGTTCCGAACCTACGCTCCGAGTGCAACCGAACGCTCTAATGCCGTTACAAACATTAGAGCGTGATATTCGGTTGTAACAACTTTCCCGTTCCAAACGTCAGAGCGTTGCAACCAAACAACCATCAAAATTGATGGTTGTAAAACGCTCTGACGTTTGTCTATATAAAAACTGTCAATGTCATTTGACATTATTTTGTATTTTGATGTTTTTGTATCTAATTTTCAAATAAATCATGGTAGCTTCGCAAAAAAAAACAGTTTTCATTTGATTTTGAATAAAGGAAAGTTTAAATTAATCCTATTTCAAGTGGAAAATGAAGAGTTAAAAGATGACTGAACAAAAAAGTACAGTTGCCAATAAAATTTTGAAAATTTGTTTCTGGAGATATTTTCTGCGTGGATTCGCCCGTCCCCTGTATGTTTGTTCGATTCTTACATTACAATAAAATACAGCAGTCGGCTACTAAAATACAAAATTGTAACGTTAGAAAGTAGCCAGATGGTAGCAATTTGCATCTAAAAGACTTATTTTGTTTCGCTTATATTTTTAGTCAACTAAAGTGGTTGCCCACTTGTTTGTAAAAAAAGAGCAAACACAAACACGCTAAATAAACTTATGAAGTAGCTTAATGACCACCAAACAACATAAATTTAATGTGATGGCAACCCCAAACACGTTAAATGCGCAGTACGACGACGTAATTAACCGCGCTATTTGTAAATAGCGCGTTTCATTATAATGAACCCGCTTACTTATGTTACGTACCGCCTGCAGTATAATGTATGCGGTTACTTATGTTACGCATAGCGGCTGTTTTTTTCCGGTTCCAGGGTATCTTTTAACTAATGCGACTACTTAAAATGTTTCGGGATATCTATAGGTTCGTCGAGTTACCTACTAAGAACATATAGGTAATCCAAGATGGCGGCCAACTTTTTGTTTATGGGCCGATTAAAATGAAACTCGGTTTTTGGAACTATTTTGGCAAGAAAACAGCAATGCAATCTTAAAAATATAAAAAATACCAAAGATGGCCGCCGACTTTTTTGTTTGTGGGCCGTTTTTAATGAAATTCGGTTTTTGGTACTATTTCGACACAAAAATAACAGCGCAACATTGAAAACATTAAAAAATTCAAGATGGCGGCAAACTATTTCATTTGAGGGCCGATTTAGATAAAACTCGGTTTTTAGGGTTCCGTACCTAAAGGGTAAAAACAGGACTCTATTACTAAGCCTCCGCTGTCCGTCTGTCTGTCTGTCTGTCACCAGGCTGTATCTCATGAACCGTGATAGCTAGACAGCTGAAATTTTCACAGATGATGTATTTCTGTTGCCGCTACAACAACAAATACTAAAAACATAATAAAATAAGTATTTAGGGGGGCTCCTATACAACAAACGTGTTTTTTTTTTGCCGTTTTTTGCTCTATATTAATAGCAACAACAGGTAGACAGTTGAAATTTTCACAGATGATGTATTTCTGATGCCGCTATAACAATAAATACTAAAATCAGAATAAAATAAATATTTAAGGGGGGCTCCCATACAACAAACGTGATTTTTTTGCCGTTTTTTGGTACGGAACCCTTCGAGCGCGAGTCCGACTCGCACTTGCCCGGTTTTTTATATTTTTTGTATTATTTTAACACGAAAATAACAACGAAACATTAAAAATCCAAGATGGCGGAAAACTTTTTTGTTTTTGGGCCGATTTCGATGAAACTCGGCTTTTGGTACTAATTCGACAATAAAACAGCAACGAATAATAAAAATATAAAAAAATCCAAGATGGCGGCCAACTTTTTTGTTTTTCGGCCGATTTCGATGAAACTTCGTTAATGGTGTTATTTTAACAAGACAATAACAACGCAATGTTAAAAATACAAAAAATCCAAGATGACGGCCAACTTCTTTGTTTTTCGGCCGATTTCGATGAAACTCGTTAATGGTGTTATTTTAACAAGGCTATAACAACGCAATGTTAAAAATATAAAAAATCCAAGATGGCGGCCAACTTTTTTGTTTGTGGGCCGATTTCGATAAAACTCGTTAATGGTGTTATTTTAACAAGGCTATAACAACGCAATGTTAAAAATATAAAAAATCCAAGATGGCGGCCAACTTTTTTGTTTGTGGGCCGATTTCGATAAAACTCGATTTTTGATACTATATAGACAAGAAAACAGCAACGCAAGGTAAAAAATATGAAAATCCAAGATGGCGGCCAACTTTTTTGTTTTTAGGCCGATTTTGATGAAACTTGTTTCATGGTGTTATTTTAACAAGGCAATGTTAAAAATGTAAAAAAATCCAAGATGGCGGCCAACTTTTTTGTTTTTGGGCCGATTTCGATGAAACTCGGTTTTTGTTACTATTTTGACAAAAAAACAGCAAAGCAATGCTAAAAATATAAAAATCCAAGATGCGGCCAACTTTCTTGTCTTTTGGCCGATTAAGATGAAACTTAGTTTATGGTGTTATTTTAACAAGGCAATAACAACGCAATGTTAAAAATATAAAAAAATCCAAGATGGCGGCCAACTTTTTTGTCTTTCGGCCGATTTCGATGAAACTTGTTAATGGTGTTATTTTAACAAGGCAATAACAAAGCAATGTTAAAACGTAAAAAAATCCAAGATGGCGGCCAACTTTTTTGGTTTTGGGCCGATTTCGATGAAACTCGATTTTTGATACTATATAGACAAGAAAACAGCAACGCTAGGTAAAAAATATGAAAATCCAAGATGGCGGCCAACTTTTTTGTTTTTGGGCCGATTTCGATGAAACTTGTTTCATGGTGTTATTTTAACAAGGCAATAACAAGGCAATGTTAAAAATGTAAAAAAATCCAAAATGGCGGCCAACTTTTTAGTTTTTGGGCCGATTTCGATGAAACTTTGTTAATGGTGTTAACTTAACACGGCAATAACAACGCAATGTTAAAAATATAAAAAATCCAAGATGGTGGCCAACTTTTTTGTTTGTGGGCCGATTTCGATGAAACTCGATTTTTGATACTATTTCGACAAGAAAACAGCAACGCAATGTTAAACATATAAAAATCCAAGATGGCGGCCAACTTTTTTGTTTTTTGGCCGATTTCGATGAAACTTCGTTAATGGTGTTATTTTAACAAGGCAATAACAACGCAATGTTAAAAATATAAAAAAATCCAAGATGGCGGCCAACTTCTTTGTTTATCGGCCGATTTCGAAAAAACTCCCGTTAATGGTGTTATTTTAACAAGGCAAATAACAACGCAATGTTAAAAATTTAAAAATTCAAGATATCGGTCAACTTTTTGTTTGTGGGCCGATTTCGATGAAACTCGATTTTTGAAACTATTTTGACAAGAAAACAGCAACGCAATGTTAAAAATATAAAAATCCAAGATGGCGGCCAACTTTTTTGTTTTTGGGCCGATTTCGATGAAACTTGTTTCATGGTGTTATTTTAACAAGGCAATATCAAGGCAATGTTAAAAATGTAAAAAAATCCAAGAAGGCAGCCAACTTTTTTGATTTTGGGCCGATTTCGATGAAGTTCGATTTTTGATACTATACAGACAACAAAACAGCAACGCAATGTTAAAAATATGAAAATCCAAGATGGCGGCCAACTTTTTGTCTTTCGGCTGATTTCGATAAAACTTGGTTTCTGGTGTTAATTTAACAAGGCAATAACAACGCAATGTTAAAAATATAAAAATCCAAGATGACGGCCAACTTTTTTGTTTGTGGGCCGATTTCGATGAAACTCGTTAATGGTGTTATTTTAACAAGGCAATAACAAAGCAATGTTAAAAATGTAAAAAATCCAAGATGGCGGCCAACTTTTTTGTTTTTGGCCCGATTTCGATGAAACTCGATTTTTGATACTATATAGACAAGAAAACAGCAACGCAAGGTAAAAAATATGAAAATCCGAGATGGCGGCCAACTTTTTTGTTTTCGGGCCGATTTCGATGAAACTTGTTTCATGGTGTTATTTTAACAAGGCAATAACAAGGCAATGTTAAAAATGTACAAAAAATCCAAGATGGCGGCCAACTTTTTTGTTTTTGGGCAGATTTCGATGAAACTCGATTTTTGATACTATATAGACAACAAAACAGCAACGCAAGGTAAAAAATATGAAAATCCAAGTTGGCGGCTAACTTTTGTGTCTTTTGGCCGATTAAGATGAAACTTAGTTTATGGTGTTATTTTAACAAGGCAATAACAAAGCAATGTTAAAAATGTAAAAAAATCCAAGATGGCGGCCAACTTCTTTGTTTTTCGGCCGATTTCGATGAAACTCGATTTTTGATTCTATTTAGACAAGAAAACAGCAACGCAAGGTAAAAAATATGAAAATCCAAGATGGCGGCCAACTTTTTTTGTTTTTAGGCCGATTTTGATGAAACTTGTTTCATGGTGTTATTTTAACAAGGCAATAACAAGGCAATGTTAAAAATGTAAAAAAAACCAAGATGGCGGCCAACTTTTTTGTTTTTGGGCCGATTTCGATGAAACTCGGTTTTTGTTACCATTTTGACAAAAAAACAGCAAAGCAATGCTAAAAATATAAAAATCCAAGATGCGGCCAACTTTTTTGTCTTTTGGCCGATTAAGATGAAACTTAGTTTATGGTGTTATTTTAACAAGGCAATAACAACGCAATGTTAAAAATATAAAAAAATCCAAGATGGCGGCCAACTTCTTTGTTTTTCGGCCGATTTCGATGAAACTTGTTAATGGTGTTATTTTAACAAGGCAATAACAAAGCAATGTTAAAACGTAAAAAAATCCAAGATGGCGGCCAACTTTTTTGGTTTTGGGCCGATTTCGATGAAACTCGATTTTTGATACTATATAGACAAGAAAACAGCAACGCAAGGTAAAAAATATGAAAATCCAAGATGGCGGCCAACTTTTTTGTTTTTGGGCCGATTTCGATGAAACTTGTTTCATGGTGTTATTTTAACAAGGCAATAACAAGGCAATGTTAAAAATGTAAAAAAATCCAAAATGGCGGCCAACTTTTTTGTTTTTGGGCCGATTTCGATGAAACTTTGTTAATGGTGTTAATTTAACACGGCAATAACAACGCAATGTTAAAAATATAAAAAATCCAAGATGGTGGCCAACTTTTTTGTTTGTGGGCCGATTTTGATGAAACTCGATTTTTGATACTATTTCGACAAGAAAACAGCAACGCAATGTTAAACCTATAAAAATCCAAGATGGCGGCCAACTTTTTTGTTTTTCGGCCGATTTCGATGAAACTTCGTTAATGGTGTTATTTTAACAAGGCAATAACAACGCAATGTTAAAAATATAAAAAATCCAAGATGGTGGCCAACTTTTTTGTTTGTGGGCCGATTTTGATGAAACTCGATTTTTGATACTATTTCGACAAGAAAACAGCAACGCAATGTTAAACATATAAAAATCCAAGATGGCGGCCAACTTTTTTGTTTTTAGGCCGATTTCGATGAAACTTCGTTAATGGTGTTATTTTAACAAGGCAATAACAAAGCAATGTTAAAAATATAAAAAAATCCAAGATGGCGGCCAACTTCTTTGTTTTTCGGCCGATTTCGATGAAACTCCCGTTAATGGTGGTATTTTAACAAGGCAAATAACAACGCAATGTTAAAAATTTAAAAATTCAAGATGGCGGTCAACTTTTTGTTTGTCGGCCGATTTCGATGAAACTCGCATTTTGGTACTATTTTGACAAGAAAACAGCAACGCAATGTTTAAAATTGAAAAAAAAGCAAAGACAGCGGCCAACATTTTTGTTTTTGGGCCGATTTCGATGAAACTCGGTCTTTGGTACTATATTGGCAAGTAAACAGCATCACAATATTAAATATATAAAAATCCAAGATAGCGGCCATTTTTTTGTTTTTAGGTCGATTTCGATTAAACTTGGTTTTTTGTATGATTTTAACAAGGAAATAACAACGCAATGTTAAAAATAATAGAAATATCCAAGACGGCGGCCAGCTTTTTTGTTTTTGGGCTGATTTCGATGAAACTCAGTTTATAGTACAATTTTGACAAAGAAATAACAACGCAAATTTCGAAATATTGAAAAATCCAAGATGGCGGCCAATTCTTTTGTTTGTGGGCTGATTTCCATGAAACATGGTTTTCAGAACTATTATAAAGAGAAAACAGCAACGCAATGTTGAAAATATTGAAAAGTCCAATATGGCTGTTAACTTTTTTGTTCGTGAGCCGATTTCGATAAAACTCCGTTTTTTGGTACTATTTTGACAGAAAACAGCAACGCAATAATAAGATATAAAAAATAGATAATAATAATAATAATAATAAATAAATAAATCATTTATTCACAACTTCATTTTGTTCACATTTTTTTCCCAAGCTTTCTTGTATAATAGTACCAGAAAACCGAGTTTCATCAAAATCGGCCTAAAAACAAAAATGTAACCGGAACCATTACTTAATGAGACAGAGACAGTACAATGATTTGGTAACCAGTAACTGTTATAAAGAGCCTGGATACTGAAATAATGCAGCTGTATAACTATTCGTACGTATAGCGCATACATATTTTATGTTACGGGTTAAGTAAATTACGTATGCTGCTCCGTGCAGAATCATTAAGCCGCATACGTAAATGTAAAGAGTGCGCCACAGTAATTTAATGATGCGGCTGACGTCATAAAGATTCTACGTACCAAACACAGTAAGTAAGTGAACGGAGTTCGTAAAATGAGCCAGGATACGTAATAACTGATGATGTAGACGGAGACATTATTTATTATCCCGTGTACGTAAAATGTAACGGCATATCTCCGACCCTGCTCGTACATTATGTACGTAACCGGAACCATTACTTAATGAGACAGAGACAGTACAATGATTTAGCAACCAGTTACTGTTATAAAGAGCCTGGATACTGAAATAATGCAGCTGTATTACTATTCGTACGTATAGCGCATACATATTTTATGTTACGGGTTAAGTAAATTACGTATGCTGCTCCGTGCAGAATCATTAAGCCGCATACGTAACTGTAAATAATGCGCCACAGTAATTTAATGATGCGGCTGACGTCATAAAGATTCTACGTACCAAACACAGTCAGTAAGTAAACGGAGTTCGTAAAATGAGCCAGGATACGTAATAACTGATGATGTAGACGGAGACATTATTAATTATCCCGTGTACGTAAAATGTATCGGCATATCTCCGACCCTGCTCTTACATTATGTACGTAACCGGGACCATTACTTAATGAGACAGGGACAGTACAATGATTTGGCAACCAGTTACTGTTATAAAGAGCCTGGATACTGAAATAATGCAGCTGTATAACTATTCGTACGTATAGCGGATACATATTTTATGTTACGGGTTAAGTAAATTACGTATGCTGCTCCGTGCAGAATCATTAAGCCGCATACGTAACTGTAAATAATGCGCCACAGTAATTTAATGATGCGGCTGACGTCATAAAGATTCTACGTACCAAACACAGTCAGTAAGTAAACGGAGTTCGTAAAATGAGCCAGGATACGTAAAAACTGATGATGTAGACGGAGACATTATTAATTATCCCGTGTACGTAAAATGTATCGGCATATCTCCGACCCTGCTCGTACATTATGTACGTAACCGGAACCATTACTTAATGAGACAGAGACAGTACAATGATTTAGCAACCAGTTACTATTATAAAGAGCCTGGATACTGAAATAATGCAGCTGTTTAATTATTCGTACGTATAGCGCATACATATTTTATGTTACGGGTTAAGTAAATTACGTATGCTGCTCCGTGCAGAATCATTAAGCCGCATACGTAACTGTAAATAATGCGCCACAGTAATTTAATGATGCGGCTGACGTCATAAAGATTCTACGTACCAAACACAGTCAGTAAGTAAACGGCGTTGGTAAAATGAGCCAGGATACGTAATACCTGATAATGTAGACGGAGACATTATTAATTATCCCGTGTACGTAAAATGTATCGGCATATCTCCGACCCTGCTTGTACATTATGGACGTAACCGGGACCATTACTTAATGAAACAGAGACAGTACAATGATTTGGCAACCAGTTACTGTTATAAAGAGCCTGGATACTGAAATAATGCGACTGTATAATTTCGTACGTATAGCGGATACATATTTTATGTAACGGGTTAAGTAAATTATGTATGCTGCTCTGTGCGGAATCATTAAACCGCATACGTAAATGTAAAGAGTGCGCCACAGTAATTTCATGATGCGGCTGACGTCATAAAGATTCTATGTACCAAACACTGTCAGTAAGTAAACGGAGTTCGTAAAATGAGCCAGGATACGTAAATGATTATGTAGGCGGAGACATTATTAATTATCCCGTGTACGTAAAATGTATCGGCATATCTCCGACCCTGCTCGTACATTATGTACGTAACCCGGACCATTACTTAATGAGACGGAGTCAGTACAATGATTTGGCAACCAGTTACTGTTGTAAAGAGCCTGGATACTGAAATAATGCGGCTGTATACCTTCGTACGTATAGCGCATACATATTTCCTGTTGCGGGTTAAGTAAATTACGTATGCTGCTCTGTTAATACATATGCGGCATCATTAAACCGCATACGTAAACGTTAACAGTGCGGGCACAGTAATTTCATGATGCGGCTTACGTATTAAGGATTCGGCCTCATTACAAGTAACTCGTTTACATTGTCTTTACAGGGCATTATGCCGCATACTTACTGAACATGGTGTCGTTTCATTATAAGTATGGCTCTTATTTATTTCATGTGAAAAGCACATTATACGTATCTGGCTGCCAGTGCATTACAAATTTGCCAATTTTAAGTAGCCCGTTTTTCTCAGTGTATTTAAAGGAATGTAGCACGCTCTCATTATCCGCAGATTTCAGCTCCACTTGTCGGCACGTCTGCATCAATAGGATATTAAGGCGATGCCCCCGATGTCCCCGGCGGCGCGTGAAGGTGGTGTTGTTTTCACCAATTCATTTTTCGTGTCTTTGACCGTGATGATCTCGGATGGCGCGTACATAATAGATGTAATAAAACGCTGAGTGAAGAATGACAGGCTTATTTGCATTAGTGGTACTCGGGGTATAGAGGGCGTGGGGTGAGATGGCCGATAACGGACAGCGGCGCCGGAACAACAAGCTTCTCATTAAGCCGATCAATGTTGGAATCGATCGATGTGCGAATTTCCATTGGCGAATTAATTTGGCGGACGCGAGATCGAGTAACGGTTCCGCGTGCCATTGACATTCGTCAGAGGCCGCCTGCACCGTCCCCGCGCCCGCACCGACCACAGCCTATGCGTTCATTCCGAAGAAATGAGCCTATTTTTCATTTCTCTCATTAGCCCAGAGCGATGAGGTCGAAATCCAGGTCGGAACTTCTGGGAAATCTTATTAGCCTGAAACGAGCAGTACAACTGTGCGGGTTATTTGGCTAACAAGTTGAAAATTATCTAGTAAGCTTTGACCTAGTCCACTAAGGTTTAAGTTTAATTAAGTTACAAGACGCAGGCCGATGACCTGATATTACATAAGACAGCGAGCGACTCGAGTCACGTACACTTAATATACATTTCATTATATTATCATGTTTTAATTTCAGTAATAACTGTTTCAACATAATACGATGCCCGGTAGCCGTCATACTTGTCATAATTAAAGGTAAGTAAAATGTTTTCGTAAAAGCGCAATTATTTTTTCCCCTTTACGTTTAACAAATTACGAAATAATTTATTTGGTTTTTAACTTACATAATTATGTTAATAGTATTATCATCATTAGACGCTTCTATAACAGACACGCCTTTAGACTGAGGCATTATTAAAAATAGATAAGGTAAAGCTAAGAATAGAAATATGATAAAAACGAAGAAATACCGTTACTGTATATTGGAACAAGTTATTAATACCGTTTTAAATTCACTAAATGTATTTAGCAATTAACCGTTTGATTATTTAAACCATAATTAATACCTAAATTAAATGTAAGGTAAACATAACTATAGTTTTTTCTTGTTTCTTTTATGCTAAAACATATGTATGTTTTAGCATAAAAGAAACAAGTAAACGTATGTACTTTACAGATATTTTAAAACACAAATTTCGAATTAAGATAATATTGAATGATGAGGATGACGGCCGATTGGATAAAAGTAGAAGAAAAACACGTGCCCAAATAAATTGGGATCGGAACAGAGAAAAGTTAAAGGTATTAGATGTAGTAGCTCATAATAATTATTTAATTATTGATGGAGTCTTAGATCAACGCCGGCTTCCTACGGAATCGCTAAGGCTGCTCCCTTCCGTAGAAAGCCGGCGATGCTCTAAGGATGGAGTAATGATTTGTGCTAACGCTTACAGTGGCCGTGATCATGATGCTAGGCGTGACGTAAGCAATCGAACTGTCACTTCATAATTTGTTGAGTCAGTCAGCCAGCATGCCGCCGCTTCGACGCCAAAAGACAAAACACGGCCGCACCGGTGCGTGGTGCTGATGTGGTCTGCTGTGCCGCTGTAACGTTTCATTAAATAACAGACCGCACGACTCGCCATAATGAATGAGTCGACGTTCCACCACAAAGTTCGGTTAGCGGTTTTTTTCCCACTGCTCTCCTTATATTAGATTGATTTCTATTATTACTCGCCATTGAACTGTGAACACTATCGAAATGGAGTAATTGCCACCTGCAGACAGTCTAGATACATCAATAACACATCACATGCTAACTTTCTCTCGAATTGGTATAATTATAACAGCTGATGTTATCGCGCCATACATTTGTATGAATGGTGAGTAAATCAAGAGGGTTAGTTTATCTTTATGTGGATGAGAATAATTATAAGGACCGAATTTGTACAGCTGTAATTGTGGGACTATAGCCTAAGGGTTGAGGCGCTTAAAATTTTTAAACACACTCAAGAAAATACTTCTTGATCATTTATCATTTCTTGAACTGTAAACTTATAATAAACGATGATGGGACTGAACTGTGATAAAATACATTTTGATCCAAATATTTTTACGAGACATTTACCATAATGGTCACACAGGTTAAAATTACGGGGCGATAACTTTGATTTCTGAAATTATAGAAATAAATTTTGTTTTGTTTTCCCTACAGGTATGAATTTATATGACAGCAAAGTACCCGTAAAGCTAGTTGTTTTAGTACGATAGTTATGGGAATCATATGGTCGGATAAAGTTTTAAACAAGCACATTTATTGCAAAACCGTTCTAGGTCGTAAAAGAGTAAGTAATGAAAACCTTTTATGTACAATTTTTAATGATAAAATAAATGAATTTTATATCCTTATAATTGGGATATTTTAGCACCTTAGCCTACCACATAAAGTAACATAAGTAAAGAATTATTCAAGCAATACTAATAATTATTTTTTAAATTAATTTTACACTTCTCATTAGCTTTTGTCACAGGTTTTTATAATCCTATTAAAATGAAACAGTTGCAACTGTAAAACTTTTTTTGGATTCGAGTTATTAACTTTATTGAACTGTAAAACGCAAAATTGCAGTAGTTAAATTCCATTGCTTCATCAAACGAATTGTTTTACGCAAAAAAAGTATTTTATTGACAGGATTAAGGACTTTAAACTGGCGGCTCATTAAGGAAGCAGAAGCAAGAAGATTATTACTTTTACATTGTAACAAAATAAATGAGCATCATGCAATGTATAGCGCTGTATTTACAAGTCTAGCTTTTACTAACCATCACCTAATCTATGTTTACGACTTATAATTTCAAGGCTGTAGCAAGTTCATATAAAACAATATTTATCATCTATTGCAAGCGGTTCGATTGTAAAACTTATAATTACTAATTTTAGTATTAAAAATCTTTAATTAGCAAAACTTATTTATTATGAACAAACGTTCATACACCACAGATAAGATTTCCTCGAAGCTTATTTTATTGCAAAATTGTTAAAAAGATAAATTATTACACATCTATATTACTCATAATAACTGTCGTGTCATTTTTGGAAACTGTAACAAAAAAGGCAATTTAAAAAACTGGCCAAGTTCGAGTCGGAATCGCGCACGAAGGGTTCCGTACCAAAAAACGGCAAAAAAAAATATGTTTGTTGTATGGGAGCCACCCTTAAATATTTATTTTATACTGTTTTTAGTATTTATTGTTATAGCGGCAACAGAAATACATCATCTGTGAAAATTTCACATGTCTATTTGTGGTCGTTATTAATATCAAGCAAAAACGGCAAAAAAATCACGTTTGTTGTATGGGAGCCCCCCTTAAATATTAATTTTATTCTGTTTTTAGTATTTGTTGTTATAGCGGCAACATAAATATACTGTTTTTAGTATTTATTGTTATAGCGGCAACAGAAATACATCATCTGTGAAAATTTCACATGTCTATTTGTGGTCGTTATTAATATCAAGCAAAAAACGGCAAAAAGATCACGTTTGTTGTATGGGAGCCCCCCTTAAATATTAATTTTATTCTGTTTTTAGTATTTGTTGTTATAGCGGCAACATAAATACATCAACTGTGAAAATTTCAAATGTCTAGCTATAACGGTTCATGAGATACAGCCTGGTGACAGACAGACAGACAGACAGACAGACGGACAGCGGAGTCTTAGTAATAGGGTTCCATTTTTACCCTTTGGGTACGGAACCCTAAAAAAGAACAGTACTTCTAACTGAACTCTCATTATACTGTTTAAAGTTAAGCGTTATCTATAATACATTATAATAAGTTGATTTCTCGCTCTGTTTCGGATGTCATATTCGTTAAGTACCTATACCTCTACAAAGTGTCTCAAAGTCTCAAATTACTTACCAACAGGTGAAATAAGAAAATGGATATAATTTTATGCCGTTATAAATTTGACGTGTGCACTCAGGAACGTATTATACAATCCCACTACGAACTTAAGTTTATTTTAACGATTTCCTATTACACTCTTAATTAAATTACGATAAGCGTGTAAGTTTTGTAAAATCGATCACTGATGAGACGAAAGTGTCGGGTGTGACAATAACAATGTGTGTGATACAAATAAATGTACGGACCTATGCCTATGCCTTTCGAATAGGAAAAAATAATAATTTACTGAAAAAAAAAACTTTTTTAAAAACACGTTTTTAAAACGGACTATTACAACGGATTATTACAAAAAAATTAATTACATTTAGTAAAATTTATCATCCATATTGTCTTTTGCATGCACCCCACGTTTTTAGGTTTGAAATTTCTGTAGGTATATAGGGTTATAAATATTTAAAGAAGAATTTATTTTTTAATTTTTAGTCCGTTTTAATGTTTTGAGTTCGATTTTTTAGGGTTCCGTAGCCTAAATGGCAAAAAACGGAACCCTTATAGATTCGTCATGTCTGTCTGTCTGTCTGTCTGTCCGTATTTCACAGCCACTTTATTCCGAATGTATTAAGACTACACAGTTGAAACTTGGTAGGTAGGTGTATTCTGTTAACCGCTTACCGAATTTAATACAAAAACAAGAAAAATAAAAGATTAAGGGGGGGCTCCCCATACATGGAACTGAAACTGAAAAAAAAATGTTTCTTCAAACCAACACGTGATGGGTGTCTATAGATAGGTCTTTAAAAATGACATTGAGGTTTTTAAGACAACTTTTTCTCAAAGTCAACCGTTTGAAAGATATACACCGCCAAAGTGGTAAAATGTGTGTCCCCCCCCTTTAACTTTTGAAATAAGAGAGTGAAAAATCTAAAAAAAATATATGCTGTAGATCTTAATAAACACTTTCAACCAAAATTGGTTTGAACGAGATGTAGTAATTAGTTTTTGAGATATAGCACATTTTCCGAAACCGCAAATATAACTTTGTCATTCATACCAACACTGTGAAAAACAAAGTTATTTTTGCATACGAAAAATGATAGGTGGTATTAAATATGGTATGGTATAAGGTAACTACGGAACCCTATGGCGCGTGGCCCGACACGCACTTGGCCGGTTTTTTTGTAATAATTTAGTCCGTTTTAAAAACGTGTTTTTAAAAAAGGTTTATTTTCAGTAAATTATTATTTTCTGCTTTTTAGGTTACGAGCTAAGACTAAAAATATACCATTCCTATGGCCTTCCTCCGGCTCTATCATCAGATCCTTGTACAATATTTCCCATTAAAGTACTCGTCAATATGATTCAAACGAGCCCAAACTCGATGGGGTTGCATGGTCTTTTACCGAGTTCCAATGGCCTTCTTCGGGCTCCATCATCAGACCCTGGACACTATTTCCCAACAAAGACTCGTCAAGACGATTCAAACGAACCCATTGATCGATCTCGATGGGGTAGCGTGGTTTCATTAAAGAGTTCCTGTGTCCTTCTTCCGGGTCCATCATTAGGCCCTGGAAACTATTTCCCAACAAAGAATTCGTCAAGATGATTCTTACAAGCCTAAATTTGATGGGGTTGCACGGTTTCAATATTGAGTTCCTATGGCATGACCTTTCACCTTCATCATCAGACCCTGGATCTCGTCTCCCATAAGAGTACTCGTCAAGACGATTGTATCGAGCCCAAACACGATGGGGTTGTATGGTTTTATCATAGAGATCCTGTGGTCTTCTTCCGGATCCATTATCAGATCAGCTCAATGACACCATAATTTGGCCTTGCATTGCCTTCCAGTTCTGACCTATGTTTAAAGTTTCAAATTTCTAGCTCATCGGGAAGCTAGTACAAAATCTTCTTCTTCTTATTTTTGTTTTGGCAATCTACTTTCCTCTTGGAAGTAATTTTTGCCAGTGTCAAGTGTTGAATATTTCAGTGGTAGATTGTTTCAGTTTACATTAAAATGTGGGTGCATCGCATAACAATGCTGCTTGGAGCGTTTGGCACCAAGTATATCAAGACAGTTTACTCGGTAAGTTCTGCCGAGGTAGCCACCACTACAATAAAAGTCTCGGCTTCACACAACCAAGATCGCGCCTATTTCGATTATCCCACATATTGTTCAGTTGCGTAGACACTTGTACCACAAAACTGCACCAATTTTAAGACACAATATCCACTATGAATCAATTTGCAAATAATTAAAATAGACACCGAACCGAACTTGACAAATGGCGCCAAAAAACTCGTACAAAATCTTTCACAAACTTTGCGGAGAAGACTTCATTTTGTTTTTAAAAATAATTAGAACTGCATTCAAAGAGTTTTGCAAAATCGCCTGTCTTAACCAGGAATCGAACCTCTCGATTCATTGGATTAATTTATTTTTAAAAACAAAATGAAGTCTTCCTGCAGTAAAATTTCCTATCTTCAATATTTAAGGTACTTTCCCTCTGTGTGGCAAAGTTTTGGGACAGCCTGTATATCCGCTTGGCTACATCACTTATAATCAAACGATTTATTAATACAATCGGATGTAACAGTGAAAAACGATTTACTGGAAGAGGCAAAATGCAGTGGGAACTGACTTATTTTACCAGTTACGAGTATAACATAAGGCGGAAACATCTTTTCTTCATTTCCTCAATATACTGAATCCAACAATAAAATCAGTATTTTAAAATGTTCTCGATTTCTCTACGGCCATATTCCTGTGGTTATTAGTACTATCACATTTTAATGGATTCATTTAAAAAGCACCAATTATTTTTATGTTTTGAGTAATAATATCAATGAAGTTACATACTTACTTACTGTATTAAAAAAGTCTATTATTGAACCCCCTGTTACTCTTTAAAGTAACATTTTTGAGTACGTTAAGGCTGTAGACTCGCATCACGTTCCATTTTTAAATTTTCAATACAAATGATCAAAACAACTCTGCACGAGCTGTGATGAGGGCGAACTTTGAAGATTCCTATTAAATTATTAAATAGATATAAGTATATTATTATACAAACACGCAATACATTAGACAAATACCTCATTATTCCTGAGAAAAATTAAAAATTACTTTAGATTCTGTAAATACCAGTAAAAAAACATGTCAAAGTGTACTAATTTGAGCATTTTTTAATATTTTATTTCGCTGTGATTAAAAGCATTTTTAAAATTTTTCTCTCTATAGGGAACTCCTTGACAATACAAACAATAAGTGAAAAAATAAATATGAGTCGTATTCTTATTTGTTACAGCAGCAACGTTTTTGAAAAATACCTCTGACAAGCAAATTTGAAATTCCACTTGAACAGATTGTCTTCGTTTTAAAATACCTGACAATTTATTATGTTTTTCTCTCTATACGGCACTAATTTAAGAGTTTTGCTTCCTAAAACTAAAGTTTACATCAATAATAATGCTTTCATTCATTAGATAACTTCATTGGAAAAACACTAATTTCGTTGAAATGCAAATATACAGCCTTAACTGAATGTTGTGTACCAAACCAATAAAAATGCTTAGCAATAAATTGAACGAACTAATACGCATACATGTCAATATTTTGTTGCGTTTACGTTTCGTGTTAGTGTGCTCGGTTATTTTACGTGACTGCGCGGTGGGAATGACCATGGCACCTTGTCCGAGTTTAAATTAAAATGTAAATAATGACTTAGCTGCGTCCGTCGTTGGTATAACGGATACCAATCTTTTACATTACAAACTTTTGTTGTTCAAATACGATTAACGCTACTATTTGACTGTTTTCTATTTTACGAGTAACGGATACTGATGATTGTATGTCTGGCGAGACAGTGATAAGTTTTTTTGTAACATGTGATAAATTATTCTCATGCGAGCTGTGCATGTATACAAATTCATCATACTTTTTGCGTCTTTGAAAGTCATTGTGCAAGCAACATTCGGTATCAACTAGAAAACATGTCTTTCCAATGCCTAATATGATGTTGAGACTAATTCTTGCTTTAAACTATACAGGCTGACATTTTAATCATTTGGTTCCCGCAGAGGGGTGGTTTCATTTCATGCAAAAGCGCAATACCTACTCGACCTTAATGTATGGAACAACTGATTTTTTTTTTCGCGATATCTGAGTTGACCCCATAGTAAAAGTTGCTTGTAAAATGTAAATCTATGAGTAGAACCACCCCACTGCGGGAACCAAATGATTAAAATTTCACGATGTAGATGATCGAAATTTAAAACATAATTTAATAAAAGCTAGTCTCTTTTTCAGTTACGGTTAGTGACAGTCAGAGGCCGCATTACAGCCTCTTACAATATACCAAAACCATATGAAAGTAACCACAAAGGGCTACAGCATGATAAACTTTGCAGTGTTGCATTTCCGTGTCATGTCCGAGTGCCGGTATGCCTGCTATGATTAGTGTCAAGTGTCAACAGCGCCTATTGTCGCGCCGACCGCATTCTCAACCGACTGCTGCGCATGTGCGAAATTATTAAGGGAATGTGTGAACTGCGCACGCCTGTAAAAACGGTGCTCACTGTGTTACTCGATCAATTAACTATTGTTGTATGCCATATCTGTCGCTCCGATGACAAAAGGCTTTAATAATTATTGAAATAGTTGTATCTGTTCGATAAAAGCAGTTCAAAAAGGTTTCCTCAACGAAAGGCTATCATAACCATCGATAGTGAAACGGTATCTTTTAGGTAACTTATTAACCCGGGGTCATGGAGGTTGAGTCAAAATTACCCGCCAATTTTGGGTTTTTCTACAGCTTTCACTGAACATTTTACATTGCCGTTCTTCTCAATAGCTGGACTAGTTGAATGTCTTTACACATTTTAGATAAATAAATCAATCGGGCAGTAACTGCGCCAGGTGCTACAGTTGATCAAATTTCAAAAAGGCACCTAATTATGACCCAACCCCGCATTCCGTGTAACATTTTTGCTCTATGTTAAAAAAGTCGCGTTATATATGTATTTTTTTTATTTTCACAAATATTTGACTTTTGATATTTTTTTTCATAGATTATTATATCTCAATTTAAGTTCCTATAAGTGCATTTAAAAACTTAATTACTGATAGGGAATTCGGTGATTTTATAGAACGTTTCAAACATTATTTTTCTAAGCTAATGATGTTTTTCTCCATTGAATTATATTTTTAAATTCGTAACTAGGACGTTAAGCGATGGCAAATCAAATAATTTTCTAAAACAATTCTGTAATACCTTAAAAAGAGTATTCGGGTAACAATGACCCATCCCCGACGTCCGTGTACCTATTTTGTATCCCATAAAGCCAGGTTAATATACTTTCCATAACAAGAGGCTTAATCACAAAAAGGGGATTTCCGGTTCCTGGAAATCCGATGGAAATATATGGTAGAAAGAAGATGATACAAGCGGAAACATAATAACTTCTCTTGTAATTTTTTTCGCACCCACTACGCACCGACAACACATCGATGGTCACATACTAATAATGTACATTATACAAATGCGTTGTTTCGAATTGGTACGTCATCAGAACTGTTTTGTTTCAACGATGTCAAATTGTGCCCACAATCGTGTCAGAACAATTTATATCGAGTCAAAAGTGTGTCATGTGGGTAGCCTTTGCCGTCCACGTTTCGTTCCACGAATCACCCGTATACTTACCACGTCTGTCAGTCCAAGAAAATGGCCTGTGAAAAATGGAAAGTGGAGTGAATTTGTCTAGAGCAGTGTGTTTGTGCCCGGGGGGTAACGGTGTCGAGGAAATGTCAAAAGAAATAAAGGTCCGGTCACACTGAAGAGGAAATGACACTGCGCATTGAACGGGACGGCGGCGGTGCAGGCGAAGCAGACGCGCGTGAGAAACGCAAGTTGTCCGTTGCTATTGCACACTGGATAATATCTCCCTCATTATGATCGTGATAAACCGCTCACTGCCTGGTTGGGCACTGTCTTCAACATCTCTTATTATTACATAAACTTATTAATATGGTTAGAATCTATAATTTTATATTTAAATCTAATCTTAGTATTTTTATAATTATTTTTGCCATAAGGTCGTAGTGAATTGATTTAAAGCTACATTTGCAAAAGTCAAAGGCATTTCAGATGTAGCTGTCAATTTTATGATTAACGTTTTGGACTTTATTCGAATGTAGTTAAATTAGGGACCTACCCTTGATTAATACTTGCCCTGCTTGTAGCTTACCTGAAAAATAAATAAATAAGGAAGTTAATATATTGTTTAATAAGCATCATCCTTAAGCTTAACTGCGTAAGTGTGCCATAAAACGCCGAGGAGACTATTAGGAGTCGTTATAAAACTCCGCAATCCTATGAGGTTCCGTCCCCATTCAGCTGGGAGCAGTTAATGCTGGGTCTGGATAATTACTAAGGGTCAATAAAATTACAGTTGGTATAATACAATATAAGACTGGAGACCGCCGCGAGCGTCCCAGTGATGTATGCTTTGCATATGGTAATTTAGTACCAGATGCAAAGCGTGGAAATGCCTCGCGATTTTGACTTGCTGGTAATGAAATTAATTGGATATTCTACAACGCGAGTAATTAATTCTATTACTCGAGCCTGGTAAAAGTCCCCCGTTTTAATTTCAAAACCCAAGCAATATGTGGTTGCAAAATGCTTAACTGCCAATTGGTACCTAGGTTACCTATGTTCTGAAGTCGTTAAAGCAGTCTGCTTTCCTGGTGTTTATTGCTAGGTTTCTTCAGCTTTAGCACTAAACAGAATACAGGTTGATGACGTTCATTAATCCTATAATGTTTTACTGTGCTCAGCTGTTCTTGAAAGGATATAATGATTTTTAGAATTACCTTTGTGTAATTAGGTAACCGCTGAATAGATTATTTTTGCAAGGCACTTGACATAAATATAAAGCGCGTTGCGATCGGCTCAGTGTGGTAAATATATATTTTCGACGATTAATAAAAAAAACTCTCAATAATAATCACACACTCTATGAAATAATACGTACGGCTCTATCTGTTGTATATTCCAGTATGTGATTGCGATTACTAATACAAATGACATATCAAACAAGAAATGTTGAAATGGCACCATCTGTTAAGGATGCTCTGTATACAGATCGTGTCAGCACAGGCAGCACGCGCGGCCTCGATCGTGATACAAATGTCACTATTACAGATGAGGGGAAAAGTGAAATTGATATGGGCTCCTTCAAACACATCCACAACAAACAAACTTTCAACAGGATTCACCGAGAAATTTCTGAGTCACCGATTTTTAAAACAAGGTTATGATTGCCCATTTACGTAAATTGGATTTAGTGTACAATAACAACTTCCTACGATTGTCCAAAATGCATACCATAATGGATATGCTAACGGTTTCGGAAATTGAGATCAGCGAATTAAAATGATTATGAGAACTTGAGCAAACAATTGGGCGAATTATCCGCATCAAGAGAACGAAATATGGCTAGTTAAGGAAGTGGTCGTGAGACATGCAAAATGCCGGACACCGAAGATATTAAATTCACGTACGGTATACAAACGCCTTTCAACTTGTGTCACAGAAATGCTCCGTGAAAATTGACTCTAAAACTGGTATTGTATGGAGATAAAAGATGCAAAAATAAATTTACATATACAAACTGGTACACATCTGGACACTTGGTGACAACAGTCGTAAAATTAGAACGAATACAATAATATTGCCAGTGCATTTAAATTGCAGTGAAATATACAAAAGCTTTGGAATAAGCAACTTCGATATTTACCTAAAATGTCAACTTACGCACAACGCTGACTTGAAGTAAAGCTATAAATTATATACTGCATAACAGTTTGTGAAATAACTGGACTTCTTACAACTTTCATCTATTAACTTGAGGAATTTGGTTAACATGTGAAAAGTTAAAATAATTAAATAACTTAATACGTATGCAACGTGTTTTCATATTTTGAAATTTAACTAATATTTTTTGTATGAAACAGCTGTTTTTTTTCGTGATATCGGCGTTGGTCCCATAGTAAAAGTTGATCAGTTTGATGGTCCCTATCTACCATATTCGGTTTGGGGGGTTTTTTGTAACACGTTGTATAAACCACTAGTACAGTGCATCTGATGCCGGGAAAATGTTTGCTGTTGCTGACTACATAATGGTATGCTTCAAATATATAATCAGATATTTTTATCAGCTCCAGTTTTTGAGTTTCAAATATCTATGTTTGAAACAGAAAAACACATGTATAAATCAATCAAATCAAAGATTTGTTCCTTGTTCGCCCACATTTCAAAATTTTCCTGGTTCGCCTCACATCAACGTAAAGCCCAGAAATGAAAAAGTACAGCCAACAAATAAATCAAGTAAAAATAGGTGCTAGGGATAGAAAAAAGTATTTTTTAAACTTTAACCTTATAAGAAAAAAATATTAAAGAATCAATTTAAATATTTAGTTCTAAGAAACTTAATCAAAAAGCTCTCCTCTTATGTGTAGACTTTGGGAAACGGCGGGTCAAGGACCAGTAATAGTCAGACATTATATAATTATAATCAGACATTATCCTACTATCCTACTAATATTATAAATGTGAAAGTTTGTGTGTTTGGATGTTTAGATGTTTGTTCCTCAATCACGCAAAAACTACTGAACGGATTTGGTTGAAATTTGGCACACAGATAGTAGATAAAACATAGGATACTTTTAATCCCGATATTCCCACGGGAACAGGAACAACGCGGGTGAAACCGCGGGCGGCCGCTAGTATTTTATATAGGTACTAAAAACCCCGATAGCATTTTTCCATGACTACTACTGAGACTGAGCGCTCGCTCCAATCTCCTAGATTTTCAGGAAACCTGTTTTGGTGGTCATAGTTAAAGTGGAGTTTTATGCTCATATTGGACTTTAGACAGAAAGTAGGATTTTTAACAAACTCTGATATAACTTTCCTACAACTACTGTAAAACACAAATATTCTCCACACGTTCGTAGCAAAAATGATTTAGTTGTCTAAACAACTCCTTCTTGTGTTACAAATACTTCAGATATTAAACTTAACAAAGTGAAACGCACATTTTGTTTAAATGATGAAAATAAAAACCGGCCAAGTGCGAGTCGAACTCGCGCATGAAGGGTTCCGTACCAAAAAACGGCAAAAAAATCACGTTCGTTGTATGGTAGTCCCCTTTAAATACTTATTTTATTCTGTTTTTATTTTAGTATTTGTTGTTATAGCGGCAACAGAAATACATCATCTGTGAAAATTTCAACTGTCTGGCTATCACGGTTCATGAGATACAGCCTGGTGACAGACAGACAGACGGACAGCGGAGTCTTAGTAATAGGGTCCCGTTTTTTTAGGGTTCCGTACCCAAGGGGTACACCTTTGGGTACGGAACCCTAAAAAATGAAATAATTTGAGCTGCACAATAATTTCCGAGATTAGATTTGAAAATGTCATAAACAAATAATATATACCATTAAAGATAGCGTTAACAGACAGAAATAATGAAAAATAATCATAGTACAATCGATCATAGAACGGTAGCTTTTGATGGCAAAGGAAATAACTGGAAAACGCACAATTATACGAGTAATGCACAGCGGGCGTAGTCGCGTTTAAGTTTTTATTATTAAATAATGGTGTGTTTCTATGTGGCAGCAATAACAAATCAATGTAGACACAGTACATACAAAAGTTTTTAAAATTGTCACACATTGAAAGGACATCTTGATTTTAAATAAAAAAAAAAAACTGATCTTAGTAATAAACATTTTCAAGTTATCCTTTTCTGACTCAAATTTAGCACAGGCTCACACAACTTTATAATCTATGTTAATATATGCTATAGAAAGTCATTAACATGTCCAAAAATCCTAATCAATTTATTCAAATGTGTAGTTCTGAGTAGTTTGGTAGCAGTAAATTTTAGACCAATCACCAAACCATTTTATGACTTTGTAACAGAAGCTTAACAACATTATGAGTTCGCGATAATGGTATCCGTAATGGTGATCATAATAAAAAAAACTGGTTCCGATGACTTCGTTACACATTCTGAGAACATCGTTACGGTAGTCTTGTTATTCACTAATTTGTCAAGTTTGCAAATGAAATATTCGTGTGTCATATTAAATATAATATGACATAAGTCTCCTACACTGTAACTGCAATCTGTAACAATGAAGAGGGTCATCTATTGTATAAACGTGTTTTATCTTGACAGTCAAAAGTCTCGTCGTAAGAATTGACGATTTCAGAATAGTAATGAAAATGTTTTAAATTGTAATGAGGAAAGACAACACATAATATTTCAAGGATTCTTGGAGATTTAATCTAGTTCGTGTTTTTATTTATTTTCAAATAGATGAAGTCATATTTACTCATTCCTATGTATCTGTCAGTAGTTACTGAAACTCCAAAAGGAAAATGGTTTCCAATAATAAGTCAAGGCGGGCAAAGCTATACAGGTCATTCTTCTTGTCAGTTAAAAAAGTCTGAACGGGTCGGGTTGTAGGAAAATATAGACGATTTAAAAGTACTTAATAAATAAGTTTATTTGAATAAAGCTATTTTTGACTTTGACTTTGTAAAACACCAACAACCTCGCGGGAGATTACTAACATCACAAACAACAACATTTGTTCTACGACTTTTCCGAAAACAGACAAAATAAAACCGGTCAAGAGCGAGTCGGACTCGCGCACCGAGGGTTCCGTACAATCATAAATATATTTGGATATGTTACTTTAGTGCAGTCTTTAAAAAAGTAGGATAAACGGCAGATAGGTGGAAGGGCGAACAGGCGGACAGTTAATTTACAAATCTTAACCACAGCTGCTTATGGTGACTGAAAAACGTTTCAGCCATTCCACATTGCAAACTGTTTATATTACTAAGTAGGAACTTATTCTTCGTTTATTCGTAAGGCAAATAGTAGGTGTTTATATTAGAACCAGCCACCAATTATTATCGTAGTACTAGGTTGCGCCATCTCTTGACCGATAGTGGAACTATTTTTTTTTCTTTTCTAGGTCTGCATTCTTAGGACAGCGCCATCTGTTGACTGGTAAAGAAACTAAAGAATTTTTGTTTGTTTTTTGAATTCCTAAAAAAGTGTGTTATATTGAGACATCGTTTTATTTTTCCTGTAATCTTTATATAATCTACTATCACATAGAATTATTTCAGATTTTTCTCTTTGCAAACTTCGAAGATAAGGGGGGGGGGGACGGTATTTTTTTTACATTCTTCATCATAAGTCGAAAACTATGCGGCTTAAGAAAAAAGAAAAAAATGTTTTAAAATGTGCAAAGAGCGCTCTTTCATATGATACCCCACATGCCCTAGTCACCTCATTTCAAATTTTTAAGACCCCTTTTCAGTCCCTGTTGTAAAAAAAATATTTTTTTTTATTTCTTTCTTATTTGCAAAATAGTTAGGCAAATGTCATCTTAAACTGTTCCAAATTTCAAGTTGATACCATTAGTAGTTCTCGAGATATCCAGCTGTGACAGACAGACAGACTGAGTCACACCATAAGGGTTTTTTTTTACCATTTTGGTACGGAACCCTAAAAATAGACTTTCCATAAAAATGGCCGAACTGCTGATAGAACACTTGTTCTATGAAAAGTTCTTTTTTGGTCTATTTTCTATTTTCGGTGTTTTATAAATAACCCTGTATAATATTGTGTATAAGTTAAGTATACTTGACTTGACAGTCTTGACACCAATCTTTGGCGTATTAAATGCGTGTTACAAGAATATTAAGACAGCTTCTTTAAAAAGTCACAAAGACATTATTTGTAAAATAAACAACCGGCACGACCATTACAAAAATCAACTGAACACAATATTTAATAACAAGGAATATTCCCAAGAACTTACAGTCTCTATTCGATTAAAGCACCAACACTATTTTTATGGTGCAGATGGTGTATTTAAATTATTTCAGCAATTTTCAGGTGAAGGATGCCGCATTATTTATCAATGCTTACACCATAAAACAAAGTGTACGGTGTAGGCACGGGGCTCGCAGCGCCACCGCAGTAGGGTTACTCTATAAACATTTTAAAAATCCGGACAAAATTCTTGACATTTTATAAAAAAACGGCCGAACATTTGACCAAAAACATTTTTGCCATTAATTCATTATAAAAACTCTTTAATGTACCCTTTTAAGTGAACAATGCGGACAAAAGCCATAGAGTCCGGTCAGATCCGAACGTGTGGTGATATTAACCGAATGCCGCTTTCAATAGCCGATAATTACATCGCAATTAGGTGTAATGAACGCTGCAACTCTTTGCGTATCATGGTCTTGCGTACGAGAAAATTATTTCAAACTTAATTGCTCCTAACCACGAGGCTAGGTATACAAGTGCTTTTACCTTCACAGGATAAGTAAAGCTTTCAGCGAGCTTATACGTTGTTTGCATTCCGGAGACGGCTTTGAATATGCACCCGCTTTAATTCACCTAAGTGCTACAGGTATATTAAATTACAATTACATTGTAATGATTAAATACTATACATTTTAGGGGAGGTTCGATTATTCATTTTATAAGCACTTCCTGGTTTACCTGGTTTTAAATGTTGGTCTGTAATTTGTAAATGGTGAAACTTTTCAGGCAAACTCGAACGCTGGATTATTTTGTAAAATAAATAGATTTTTTGTAAACTATATAGTGTATAGAAATTACTCAATAAGAAACGAAAGAAAATATTATGATGTTTAGCTGAAATATTTTGACTGCGTATTTATTGAGACTTATTCATTTTTTAGCGGCCGCCCACGACTTCGTCCGCGTGGCCAGGAATCTTTGATCAGAATAAAAACAAATTATGTTTAAATCCAGGCTATAAACTATCTGTTTGCCAAATTTCATCCAAATTCGTTCAGCCGTTTAGGTGTGAAGAGGTAACAAACATACACACACACACACACAAACTTTCGCATTTATAATATTAGTAGTATAGGATGTATTGATGGATGTATTTACTGTCAAATGAAATCAAGCAGTATCTAAGTATATAATATTGAATGATGATGACTTATAATATTTCAATCGTTGAAGACTGATTTACAGGGTACACCATAAACGATCTGTTTAAAATTTTAATATTTATTCACTTAAGTATTAAATCATAAGCTTGTTTGTGCTACCGAATATATTAACAGTTACTCAGTGCCTAATGCTATTCAATTTAAGATTGCAAATCAAAAACAAATAAGTAAGTAGGTATTTATTATTATCAGAGCATAAGATTGATGAGGCTTTGAATTAATGTTACATTCATTTGAGCGTCTAATGACTTGAAAAAATAAAACGCAACATGTTTGTGTACATAAGTTTTCAATGATCGCATTTGAATTGATATCATCTATGCCATTACATCGTCAGTGCCCACGCTTTTGTTTTTGCCCGCTCATTGTAATCACTCAAATGTTAACCACGCGATATTATCGAACTCCGATTGGACATCAATAGCGTGGGTCACTACTCAGTAAAAACAAATTACAGCACTAATATTTTTTTCACGATTTACAATAGGAAATATGCATAAGACACCGATTTTAATAAATTTGAGCTTGATCGCTGCAGACACGCATAAAAACATGATGGAACAGAAAAAAATGAATTATTTTAGTTTTATCACACGATGAAATCAGGGGAAAATAAAGTTTTATTTTTATTTTCGGATAAAATGCATTTAACAATCAGTTAGAATATCGAATAAGAAAGAATATTTTGTATGACACATATATACTTTAACGCAAAATTTAGGGAGATAATTTAATATTTTTGGCTAACTCCATAATAAACGCGCCTAAAACGTGACAAATGACGTCGCAAATCATGACGGTTTTGTATAGAGCTTTTGCGGCGGGTGCTGCTGCGTGCTAAATTCAAGTAACTATATCACGAGAAAAAACGCAAGATAAACGTTTTAATATTAGAGTTGATTTTCTCACGCATTATACTTTTGATTTTAATACAAAAAAATTGATGCATATTCCCTATTGTAGGTACCTACCCGTTTGGAACGTGCACTATTCAATATCACCTTAATTTTATTGGCCAAACCATGCAAACATGCGTTTCAAATGCAATAAATTCGAGATCCTAAAACTCCTATTCAAATAAACCATGCGTCTAGAAACTAGGCTTGTTTCAAAATACCTAATTCCTGTGATTACTTTTTTTAGAAGGTTAGATAAATAAAACTAAATATTCAGGAAAGCCTCTTATAAATATTTACCTGTCTGGAGAGGATCGAAGTGAGAGAAGCCCAACTAAAGCGAGCCATCTCCCAACTTCGATGTGAACCGCTTAGTAGGGCCGGCTCCAGGATAATGTTTGATCTCTGAAGGATTCCGATTCCGAACGACTAATAGGCGAAGAGATAGTGTATTGTATAATTCGAGTTTATTGGGTACGGCACCCCATTCTACAGAGGCTGGGTGGGGAGAGCGGATACAGGGTCATAGGTCTTTATATAGCAGGTTTCATGGCAGGTTTTACACAAGAACCCACACATCCGCAAATAGGGTTTGCGTAAATGCATTAAACACCTACCTACTATAAAACGTTGATCAAGCAAATGACAGTTTTGATGTTTCCAGTGCACTATAATTTAGTCAGAATAAATAGTCCTTGTTTATGACGTCATAAAACTGAAGTGTCGATTAAAACAACTTGTGTTTCTAATAGACTTTAGCTTAAATTAGAAAAAGTAATTTAGCAAAAGGAAATGAAATCATAAAATGCAAATCCATGTTTGTAAATCAGGCAGTTGAAAATAGCCAGGATTATAAAAACCACAATTGATAATTGGTTTGTAGCTTCAGTATTAAGAACTTCTAATTCATCATTTATTTCGCGTTATTTTTACATAAATAAAACAGTCCGCAAAAATTTCGACAAATGATGATGAATTATGTAGGTTTACAAATTGCTCCATCAGTGAGTAGAGCTGCAGTGCGTATTAGAAATAATTCTTGCGTAGCATCACTTTAATGACATATCTCGTATATGCTTTAATATCTTGCCTATAATTAAATCTCTAACATAATAAACAACGGTTATTAATTAATCACAATAATTATCTGCATCTGGCCCAAGTTGTAAGTCGGCAAAAGTTTTGTATCTTTGTTCAACGATACTGATAAAAGGTTGCTTTTTCAATGTTTACATTAAAAAAATATTTCTCACGCGTGAAGCAAAATAATGTATTTCATCCTAAATATTTCTTGCATGTAAATCAGTTCAAGTGCGTCGAAAAAGTAGATTATTATTCGCTTTGTAGAGCAAATCCAAAAGCCGTGTAACTTGCTACACGAGAGGCATGTCATGGCGTTTATTGCTACGAGAACGTGATAACTGCTTCGAGCACAGGTTTCACACTTTGCAATGACTCATAATTTTATCATCACCTTTATGTAAGTGAAACATTAATTTTATACAAACGAATATATCTTAATCATGATTCTGCTATCGGTTACGTGTAATAAGTTTATTGATATTACTTTATTTTGTTGCAACTATTTGCTATTTTTGGTTACTTTTTTATAAATATGGAATGTTTTTTTTTAGGTTACGGAAATCCTCTTATATTTGTTAAAATAGCTACTAGAAATATAATTGCGTAAGACATACTTTTCTAATTATGAAAACCATACTAATTACATAAAATGCAGGAAATCGTGGAAATCACTTCTATAAATAATTCTCGTGTCAACATAAACAAGGACCAATGAAGGAAACAGACGTGATTTGTGATGCCCGTTTGTCAAATGTAAACTAAAATTTATGCAAGTGCATTAAAATATATTCCGTCTATAAGTTTACAGCGAAACGTTAAATCGAAGTTAACGAAACGCGTCAATCTAATTTGAATTTTATTATTGTACCTTTAGTAATTTAGCATTTATTTTTGACATCGGTTTTATAGCTTAACCCCCTTACTAATAAAGATTGAATAGCAGATGTATAGTTACACAATGGTTACTCTCTGTCAAACAATTTGAATTTGACATTAAAAAGAAAGTGACAAACACTGTGTAACTATGCAACTGCTATACAATCTTTATTAGTAAGGGGGTAAGAGTGATGTTTGTATAAACCAATTTAAAAATGATTTAAAGTAATTGTCTGCTAACACAATCTACTGCTTTCCTTAATAAAATATTCCATCGATAAATCTATGAGTTATATCCTACCACCTGTTTACAAAGAGAAATAGTAAAGGAGGTATGTGTATCAGAATATAATTCAAACGGACACAGTTAAATTCATTCGACAAGTAGGTTCTTCGTAAATCATGATAACTCCATGTTACGTATCGGAAACAATGATTTAACATTGTTAAGTGAAGTTTATCGGGAACGGTACAAGGCTGATATGATAAATTATACGGATAATTCATTCTAATAAAGCGCTTTTGTATAATCTTTACTAATATTATGAATGTGAAAGTGTCACTATGTATGTACTATGTCATTTTGTATACTCGATTTTTTTAATTATATTTGGTTCTCTACTATGCATTTTTTATATCTGTAGGACTTCTAGGTCAGGAGAAATTAATATTCTTCGTAAGGCCGTCTAAAATAAAAAGCGGTCATTCCAACAGGAGAAGGGATGGACCCCAACATGTGGGTAATTTTGTCGATAAAATAAGGTATATTTTACGCTTTTGAATTGTTGCTAGTCCAAGACCAAACGCTCCAAGGCAGTTTTTTCAGTTCCCACATGTAGAACTAAATACTCTTAAAAACGATTTTTGATCCGAGCTTGCAATACATAATAATAGATACTGTCATACTGATTTATTTAACTGTATTCATATGTCAAAAAAGTTAAAAGTGTGTAATAAGAATAATACATTAATTATTAAGGAATTGTACTTGCCTACCATTTAATTTAATTCTTTAAATTTCTAAGTAACTTGTTTTGTTATTATAGAAATCTTTAAATTTCTCATTGTAATTTTTTTTCTCTTAAGTTAAACTCATTATAGTCTTCGCTATGTAATTCTCATTGTTGGAAACTGTTTTGGCTAATGATCTAATCATAGTTATTATACTTCTACCTGTATTATAAGAGCTGTATGTTTCTTTAATAAGCTAAATAAAATAAAATAAAAATATTGAACATAGTGTTTCGGTGGTCATGCTAGGGCTAGACACATTATGGTACTACATTATGTGTCCATATGTGAAAGCATTAAATTTTAAGTCATCTTACTACGGCATAAGGTTTTTTGGCAAAATGATCAATTCGCATAACTTTATACCGAATAAATGTTTTAGGCCAATAAAATCGTTGCCTGAAAGTACGGGGTACCTTGCGTCAAATCCGGTAGTTCAGATTTTTTGCAGACTTGTTTATGATGTTGGCCGAATGAATAATCCAAGTTTGTGACCTCGAGAGCCGAACGCAACAATGTCAAAAATAGAAAAAAACCACGTAAATTTCGGATTTTGGAGATTACAACACTGACGGATTCGTTTTTTTTTCTCGTATTGTCTCTGTAGACCTAATAGTTTCAGAGATAAAGCTTTTCAAAATTTATAATGTTTTCGAACTTCGCAACTTTTAGCAATATTATAGACGACTTAGAAATCCTCATTGAAACAAGAGCTTTTGCTCTTCATCTATGTCTTTAGTGGTTGTGACTCGACACCGTGCTTCTTTGGCTTAGGGAAGAAGCAAATGATGTCAATGGTCGAAAACAATCCAGACATCGAAAAGGAAGCTGCGATTTTTCGCGACACCAACTCTACACCTGACGAGATAGCAGCAGCAGGAGAGCGAGTCATACGACGATCCAGATACGGACGAACCTCAACCGGGACTTTCCAAAAGGGCTAAATTAACTTAATTTACTAACTAATGATATTCACAACAATGCAAAAAAAAATCCTGTAATCCTTACTAATATTATAAATGTGAAAGTCCGTTTGTTTGTTTGTTACGCCTTCACGTCTCAACTACTGAACCGATCGTCATGAAATTTTGCATACACGTTGTCAAGGGTACAGAGAAGGACATAGGGTACCATTCATCCCGAAAAAAAGTATTGTTCCCGAGGGATAGCAAAAAACTTTTCACGCAGACGAAGTCGCGGGCGGCAGCTAGTCTTTATATAAACTGCTATCAATAGAATTATTTCAGATTTTTCTCTTTGCAAACTTACGAGATAAGGGGGGAACGGTAATTTTTTTTGACATTTTTCATCATAAGTCGAAAACTAAGCTGCCTAAAACAAAAAGAAATAATGATTGAAAACGTGCAAACGGCGCTCTTTTTTATGATACCCTACATATCCTAGTAGCCCCACTTCAAATTTTTAAGACCCCTTTTCAGTCCCTGTTGTAAAAAAGATATTTTTTTTTATTTATTTCTTACTTGCAAAATAGTTGGACAAATGTCATCTTAAATTATTCCAAATTTCAAGTTGATACCATTAGTAGTTCTCAAGATATCCAGCTGTGACAGACAGGCTGAGTCACACCATAAGGGTTCCTTTTTATTTACCATTTTGGTACGGAACTTTAAAAAGCATAAAATTTACTTATAACGATTAGTAATCATAACGTTTATTAGCATAACAACTTGTGGCATAATGCATACACGCAGGTAAGTTCCCGTTGTCTGTCGCCATGAAACCTCACTTCCTCCTTGTTCGCTACGCTCGCTCGTCGTCGCACCTAATAGTCAGTTTGCCAAAAGTCCTAACATAACTAGTCCATCCAATGATAAAGTGCCAGTCAAATTATGACTAAGAAGCATAGTAATAAATTATGCTATTTGTATATTATGTTTAATTACTATTATGCGTGTTAACGTTATGCGTTTAATGTTTATGCTAACCAAATATATGGCAAATTAAATTAGTAAAAGAAATCGTTATGCAATGAAACCATTCAGCGAATATAGAATTATGCAAATATGCCATTATGCGAAAAAACTTTATGCCGTTCCTGTTATGCCAAACCATATTATGAGCAAAAATGTATGCGAGCGAAGCCGCACACCTACATTATACACTACTAACTATAATTTATTTTAGAAGAGATGAAGAAGTAAGCAAATGTTATGACCATTTTTAAAAATGTTTTTTCAATTAACTACACATCCTACTAAACTACATAACGCCTTTACCATTTTATTAATCTTTTTAAGATAAGAATGTAAGATATAAAAATTATACGGAGCCAGTCTTTCTTGGAGGCGGTAGACTCATTAATTTGCGAAAGCTCCGTACTGCAATACGACAAACTGGCCTGTTTTTTATCTTATTTAGAAAAATGGATGGGCGATTATTAATAAAAAGTTATTAATGTGTTTCTTGACCGTTATTCAAGTTAAAGATCTAATAAAATGTTATTATCACAACGAGTGACATTTAGAGTCAGATTGAACTACCAAGTCACAGATAATACCAAGCATTCATTCAGCAGAGAACCAAGATTCAGAAATAAGTAACTATCGCATTTTCAATTAAAACTTTAATGATTCTTTCTATCTTTATAGGGTTAAAGCAGTTTTGTTTTAAAAAGTAATTATTAATACCCAGGCCTTTGTAGTAAATCTAGACATTAACGGCAAATAAGTGACAACTTCAAAGAATTTATACGGAGAAGTAACACTATAGGTTATTAAGGGTGCGACTCTATTTCAAGTGCAAGCACTTAACGCCACCCGAGAAATATTAACACAATAAAGGCTCGCTGAGTGCGAAGAATTAACGCTGCAATGATTCAACAGCCGTGTCTGACGTGAAATAACACTTAATACACACCACGGAAGCACGGGGATAGTATTAAATTTCACTGTGAACATAATAGAAATATCTCCTTGCTGAGGACGATTTAATTTCGAATAGTAAAACGAAATGGTATTAACAATAATCGAGTAAACTGGGTCACATCGGGCATAAATATGTTGCGAAACTTATTGTGAATTTTATATGTAGGTGTTGTAATTCAAGGAATATAACGACATACGCAATAGTGATTCGGAAAACAATATCAAAATCATGGGTCATTTAAACAATTAAGATTAAGAAATAAAGTTGCTACATATCTATAGCGTGATGTAATGGAACTAATTGCTGAATCCAGAACACGTAATAGTCGTTGATTACAAACAATAAGATATATCTCGGTAGCCAATAAATGAATAAGCAACCTCATAATAACCTCAGGCATAATAAGCAGTCCGGGAAGCTCGATGGGAAACACCATCCAATTCAGCAGCTTAGATGATCTTGGGAACATTCTTTCATAATGCAACCAATAAGCATTAAAGAAGCCTGATGAATTGATGAGAACAGACAGATCGATTACCGCAACGACAATGCTTTATTAAAGCACACGCGTACACCATATTAAGTGATGAGTGAAAGCTCTGTTTGCTTGTTGAAAGAACTATGAACTAAATTAATATTCAGCACAATCGAGCTTCTCTTTTAACCTTTTAGAAAGCTAGATTTGTACCTAAATCTTTTCTTTGGTTAGGATCACCATTTTAGGAGACATGTGAAATCTATAGAATTTGTTGTTGAGGGTAATATTTTAATTCGTGGTATTGTTTTAAATGCGTGAAAAAATCGTGGGATGTGATTTCGATCTTGATATCTTACTTAAGTACAATTTAATCTTCGCGAGTCTCACGATGATATCAATGCGGTACATCTATTCCTTCTTTGTTAGTATTCAAATTATTGTGATAATTTACCTTTTACTTAAAGATTAGTTTAAAGTTACGCCCGTCATGCAAACATTTGTTATTACTTTCTCAGACTTTTAAATTGGATATTGCCAAACTATGAGAGAAAATTGTCTTCCGCTATTTTTTTACTTTTATCAGCAGTTCTAATTTCTGAGAACGAAACTTAGTTATTAAGTACAATTTAAAGGTCAAGAGTGATTGATACCACATACATACATTAGTTAATATTATACAAGGTTATTTATAGTTTATACAAAACCTCTCGTGGGATTGATCAGACCATCAAACTGAACATCTTTAATTATGGGACCAACCTCGAAATCACGAAAAAAATATCTGCTGTTCCATACAAAAGTACAATCCTACTCCATCGAAATGTATGAAAGAGCTGATTATTTTCGTGATTTCAAGGTTAGTCCCATAATGAAAGTTGTTCAGTTTGATGGTCTGATCAAGCCCACGAGAGGTTTTGTATAAACTAAAAATAACCTTGTAGATATATTATATTTACGTATTTCGATCAATTTAGTTACACAACTATGGCATGGCCGTGATGCATAAATAGCGCATACAAAATGACTTGAAAAAAAAATGTGTAAAATGAATATAAGTATGGGAAAAGGCATATCGGAGTATCGGGCGGGCGGGCGGCTGGCGGCGGGGCGGTGCAACGACGCGGGCGCACGGCGCGGCGCGCGGCCGGCCGGCGTCCGGCGGCAGCGACCGGCGGCCGCGCAGCCGTTCCGGCCGCACCATCTCTCCTTTTCTCTCGGGCGTATCGCGCTCTCTCTCCGTCCTTCGGCGGCTCGTTCCTCTTCTTCTTGCAAGGTTAAGGTTACGTCAGACGTGTTATGTTATAACCGTTGGGGCGCACACCGCCAAGTTCAGTGTCTCGTCGAGAGTGGCCGCGACACAAGGTTCGCGACCAAATATTGCGCGCGCGACACTAGACGAGGACTGTGCTAGCCTGTGATATACGAACAGTGAAAAGTTCATGAACTTGGGTGTTGAATTTGTTTGAACTGTATCATTTGACGCACTCGTCTGAAAACTTATCCTGTGACCATCCTAAGGTATGTAAATAATGCCTACTTCTTGGTCATTTTAATTTGTTTTTAAAACACCGGGATGATTCTTCAAGAAATATTTTTTCATGCGAAAGCGAAGATCGGGCTGAGGGCACTCGAGTGCATCTCGTTCAATAAACTGGTTTATTAAATATTTTATGGTGGTTGGATGGTTGCAGTAATCAAGGACTCGGTAGCTCATGTATAATGATAATTAAGCTTTTCGAAGCAGTTTAAATGTCGCACTAAACGCTGTTTGACAGTAAGGAAAAGGACTAGTTGATTCGAATAGTGAATTGATATAAAAATAAATTAGGGTGCTATTTTAAGAAAATAATTACAAGCTAGGAAAAGACCTGAATACAACTTTATATTATTAAATTACTATGACATGTTTTATTTAGATGCAAATAAAAATTGCAGCGATGTAATTTTAATTTTATGCCTTACTAGCGGCCCGCCCCGGCTTCGCACGGGTGCAGTGCAATGTAGTTACCAATGTAAAACTGTGCTAATGTGGTGTCAGTGTGAAGTTATTTGATTATACTACAGGATATCTACATATATACGATGTACGCAAGGGGTGTTAAAATATAATTGAAGTGTGTGTGTGTGTCTGTCTGAGGCCACCTAGCTCCCAAACTTAAAGATCGATTTTATTGCGATTTTTATGTATAGTTTAAGAGAAGCGTACAGACGGCGGGAAGCGACTTTGTTTTATACTATGTTTAGCTTTTGCCCGTGGCTCCGCCCGCGTGGGAGTCGGTAATCGTTGTAAGTCTTCCCTTGGAAACCAATAATCGGCATGAAAAGAAGCCTGTGTTAAGTATTCCAGACCCGTTCAGACGTGATTGAGGTACAAAATGAACAATATCCAAACATAAAAAAATTCACTTTTTTACAATTTTGTGATATGTAGGTAATAGCTGCACCCCGCGGTTTTACCTGCGCAATCTGTTGATTCTGTAACCAAACTCGCATCTCACTTCGAACCTCACTTCACTTCGCGTGAATTGTTATTAGAAATTAGCTAACTAAATGAGCAACTTTAGATTACAATAAATTTAGGTAGCTATCTAAAATATTTTGTGATGAAAAAAAATCTTATCATTATCTTATTTATGATTTAAAGTTCCCGTCCCGTGCAGTGAAGTGAGATTCGAAGTGGGGTTCGAGTTTGGTTACAGAACCGAGACGCCGTACTGTTCACGTTTTTGTATTAGGTAGGTAGGTAGGTACTTAATAAAATTTCTTAGCAGTAATATAACAAAATAAGTATAATAATATTATGTAACATTTAATACTCATACTTAATAGTTTGGTAGATATCTTCTTTTTAAATAAAAATCTATGTATGTTTATTTGTTCCTGGTTCCTGGCTAAAATAACGTGACATTGCAAATTATGTCGGGTGCAACTTATGTTGTGCATTATTATCCGGCTCTCAATTTCAACACTTTACACCACATTCCTTGTCACGTTAGATATCTGATATTTGCTAGATTTTGCCACGTTTTATAAGTAGACTAATATTTCGTAAAATAGGTAGTGAAAAGGTCTCAGGATAAAATCTTATACAACATGTCAGCTCGTGCGGTGACATAATTACAATCTCAGGGGAGGTGACAACCTGACAACTGACATTTATTTTTCTTAATCGTACAAATGCACTAAGAAGTTTTGATTCCGATATCGAAGTCAACCACCCTAAAAATAGCTTTCTACCCCTTTTCAACCCTGTTGAGGGATACATTTCAAAAAAATACGAAATACGTGTTCAATTAATTTTGTAAAAGAATGTCTATGCCAAATTTCAAGTCAATCGGGCCAAGGAATCGCGTTCTCCCATACAAACTTTGCGACCCTGTTTCACCCTCTTAGGGATTGAATTTCGCAAAATCCCGTCTTAGTGAGCACCTACATCCTAAAAGGGACCCCCATGCAAAATTTGAGACTCCTAGCACTTGTAGTTTCTGAGATTTCGTGATGAGTCAGTGAGTGATTTACGCTTTTATATATATAGATAAAAAGTGGGTACATATTTTAAGAAAGAGAATAATAAATAAAACTTTAAAGAGATCACCCAAAAATTAGTGAATATTTTAAACCAATACATATTTTTTTACTTCTGTACGAAAAAAAAAACAATTTGATTTAATATTTTACCATCAACCAAAAAATAATGAGGCACATTTGGTCTTTAATAACAAATAATAGAGAATGTTATAATAAAACTGTCACACACAAGTAAAAGAAAATATAATTCCCACAGAAAAAAATCTTTTCCCGATAAAATGCCATTGCGCCAACATAAATAGGAATAGCTGAGCAAAACAAAAGAATGTCGATAGCTCCCCTCGCTACCGTTAGCGTAGAGCAAAGGGAGTTTTTGCGAACGTCACGCGAAAAACGATCGACACATTTCTTCGTCATTATATCGGAATAACGCTGTTTTATTTTATATCACATTTTTACAGAGCTGTTAATAACAGCAATTTTTAAGATCATTTTGAAGAAAGTAGTGTTGTGAATATTTGAAGAAAAAGAAATAGATTCTGAAGTAAAAGGAATACAATAAACAAATAGCTACATTTCTTTTGCTATTATTGGAATAGACATTTTATTTATTTTTTATTTCTTTCAATTATTAATAGTAATATTAATTGAAGATTAGATAGAATAAAGTGCCTTAAAACAATCAAAAAGAGAACCTTCACTACAAAAAAATCTGTGAAGCCCTAAACAAAAAGTAACAGAAAAAGCGCTTAAAGCCCAAAAAGCAAACAAAAGAAGACTATCGTCCAGTTAATTACAATTAATTATAAAACAGTTGTAGCGGTGACCATGCGGTCGGGCGATAAGCTCCGATGCGTACGGCAATAGCCGGCAACTCTATATTTAGAGACGGTTCGTTTGGTGCCTTCGTACAGGATTTATCATTTCATTCTATCGTCAGTAGGTACTATGTGGAATGGATTCACTAATCTTGTAGACTGGTTGAGAATAAATAACATTGTGGTAATAGGTTTTGTAAAATTTTAATTGTAATAACTTTATTTTTATTTATCTAAAACAACAATTTCTTATATTTATAAAAAGGTACTTTAGTATGTTTTTTCATAATTGTAATAAGTATACAATTTATTATTTAAGTAAAAGAAAGGGAGCAAAACTTAATAAAGCTATAAACGTCTTATTAACTTCAATAGAGCAAAAATATATTGTACTTCATAATAAATTGTAAGTTCTTCCAATAAAACTATCAGGTATCCCAATAAAAACACGACCAACTCCCAATAAAACTACACAGACCGAAACGAAACGCGGCACACAAAAAGGATTCGAGATAAAGAAATGTTAGAAACTACCGCTGGAGGCTGATTGCTCGCTTATTGGACAACTTTAAATTTAATTTCAAACCATAACATAACTTTTAATCAATTTTGTTAACATTCCAAAAACTAAAGAAGGTATTTTTGAAGAAAGTTAAGGTAAAATATAATAAAGCTTAAAGATCTAAAACAGCAATAATAAAATGTCTTCCAAAAAAGATATAAAAATTGATGAAAATTTGTTAGATGTACGAATGCGCCATACAAAAGACATCAACGCGAGACATAAAAACTCACGATTGCGTTGCGAGCTCGCAGACTATACATGAACAACAAAAAAGCCCTTTGAGTATTATTTACGAGCACTAAAGCTATAGGGTTAAAATAAAGAGGAAAATATAAGTTAATAACACATTTAAACTCCATATTAATCATTCAAACTCTTAACTTATTGGCATATTTCAAAGTATTTGTAGTTTTGTAAATTGAAAAATGAAGTATAATATAAATAACTTGTAGATGTTTTTCTGTAAAAAAGGAAATTAATTATTTATTAATCTATGCAAAATTATTTCTAGATCTCTTTCTAATCTAATATTTCATTGGAATATTTTTAAAATTTTACAACGCGCACGGAGCTTTTCATACAAAGAGCTTTGGTATTCGCATTTTGTGACAAATAAAGCAAATGTAAGGGCAATTTATTTTCAGTTTGCATCGTTTCGCCGCGGCGGGTGTTAAAAAAGAGACGTGGTTTAAAGTCCCCATTGGCGAAATATTAGCATTTTAATGTTAATTGTGATACTGCAAGTAAAAAGTTGTACATTTCAAAACCAACCTTAAGGTACAGGAGCAAAGTTGAATTCGAAATAGATCTGCTAAGATTATGTGACACGACTGATGTCTCCTTTGGTTTTTATTAAAGCCTAATGGTGTGGTCTAGGGTTCTGAAATAAGAAATAACTTAGTGCAAAATCACGACGCTTCTTTATATCAAGTGCTAAACGTCATGAAACTAATGAGATTTTCTGTGCAATTTAATGGATAAAATGAATGTGTCAGTTATACAATACATTCCTTTAGGAATATGATACTCGTACTTAATTAACAACAATCGTTTCAGCGGTAGTTTGGGTTTAAAAAGCTTTAAAAACTGTAATGGGTTTGACAAAAATTTGATACAAAATATTAAGATAACTGATATAATTACAAATATATACAATATATATCCTTATATGAAAATGACATTGTGAATGCGAAAAATATAAAATTCAGTAAGTAGAAAATACTTTAACAATTTCATCAAAACTAATGAAACACGCACACAAATTTGGGGGATTACCGTCGGGATCTTTTAATTAAAATGTGAGAGTAACTTTTCAAAATACAGAATAATTTGGAAAACAATCCAAATACATATGTTTGATTCCAGAGAACACTTCATATATATTATATATTTTTTAATTATAATTTTAATTTAGTGCCATTGTTTTTAATTTATAAACAAAAGTAAATAAACCATCATTTTTATATTATCTCTTAAGATAGCGATTTATTTCAAAAGAATTGGCATGCAAACGCATTTGCAAGTAGAGATAAAGGGAATTAATCAATGCCATCGGGCTCGTTAAACTTAATTAAGAAAAAGGACAAAGAATAGAGTATTTGTGTGTTCAATCGAACGAGAAAAATGCAAACCATTTCCCACGCGATTCGTAGTTATGTATTTAGGTAGGTTGCGGATTGTCAGGGCATCTAGGCTTGCGATTGCGTTCCGGACGAAACAACTGGTAGCTTTCGCAGGCTAGTAAAGTATAACGAACGATTTCGTGTGCACGATCGAGGTCAGGGGTCGACATTAGTACGGGCCCTCGCTGCGCCCCCTCCGCAGCAACGCGCTGTCTTGTTAGTAGGAATGTTTTAATACACTTGTATAGGATAATCAGATAGAGTTTGCAAGGTAAAAGCTTCGAAAGTCCATACAGATAAACGCATGCGACACTGATTGCGAGATTTTTAAGGCTGCGTAATTGATACTTCGAATTCTAAATCATTCGGCTATTAGTACTGATATTAAAAGAAACTAAAATATCTGCTGCTTTCTAATGCTCTTTGCAATTAGAAAGAAGCTTTGAGTAAATGATTATTGCGCGACCCATGTTAGGGGAGACTAGCGATCTATTTGTGCTTTGATCACAATGAGGCACGGTACGAGTGGACTTTCAAAGGTCAAGGATGTAAATAATACTTATAGCTTATAGAGCCTCTGCAAAATATGCAGTCGTTCTGCTTATGATAAAAGTTGAACTAAAGAGTAAATAATGAAGAGAAAAGCAGATAACAATAACAGTATTAACATTATTACATGGCCGGTTCAAATTGAATAAGAAGTCTGGCAAAAAACCAAACTACAGATGAGTATCTTTTCAAATCACTTATTCCACAGACATTGTATCTGCCGTATAACGTATCCCGCACCGGAGCGTGAAATCTTTTTCGATTTCAATTAAATGGAACACCGTATTGCGAATCTTTACGTGACACTGATTTCGCATCACCGAACTAACGGAACACTTGTTTGCTCGTTTAAATCACTGTATGCAAATGCCTAGTTTTGGACAAGAGATGAATCACCAGTGAAAGACCCAAATGTGTTAATACGTATATTATTAGCATAACATCACTCAATATTTTTGGCATATATTCAATTTGCAATAGGTAATTAACGACTTTTCTTTGAAAACTAACATCCGGAGTAATATTTTCGAATCAGAATTAGTGTGCGAGTGATCACAGACGGGTACGTTTGACCCCGATGCTGGCGCCCCGAGATTATAATTAAGAGGGTCACGTGAGAACAGCCGATGGTTCGTGACTGCGCGCGCGCAGGCGACACGCCACTCGGAACTATCAGGCACAAGGCGAGACTGCGTTCCGATTTCCTGATTAGACGAATGGAAAAAGTCTGATGATACTGATATATTGCCGATTTGATTGATGTCAAGTGATTCTACCTACGAATAGTCGTGAGAGTTTTTTTGCTTCGCGTGATAACTGTCTGTAATGATCATCCATTAAAGAAATGGAAAAAGAACTTACTTTATTGGGTTCTGAGCATTTGATTTATTAGAACGCAACTAAAATGATTACAATATAATAAAAGCGATAAAATCAATTGATGTTGCTCCTGATACCGGTATTTCACACACAGCTTTTATTTAAAGCAAAAAATGTGTAGTAGCGTAGCGTAGAACGCAATTCGTTGAGAAAATCGATACTATATTCGAAGCGTGCTTGTAACAAGGTGTAAGCACACGAAACGTAATACATTGTAGCATTTATGGTGAACTTAAACTGAGCTAGCGGTCGAGCCTGGAGCGTAACCTTAGTTCCAGTTCAGATCGTTCAGAGACGATATTTCGAGAGCAGGTTTATAGTGACACTGATATAAAGCATACAAATTTAATAAAACATGCTTAAAAATACGACAGAGTTCCTAGCATGGTACGGCAAAATAAATGGTAATGTTTTGCATTTTACATTTAAAAGTATAAGTGCTTTATAGACACAAGTATAGTGAAACACCAGCGCTTTCGCTATAAGGGTGATGCAATTGCAGACACACTATCTGCTCCTATTTATAAAGTAACGCAAAGGGCGGTAGAGCCGAGCGCGGGGTCACGACGGATTCCATCAGGCTTTCCATGAAGGATTTTAATTACGAGCGCGGGTGAACGACCGGCGCGGTGCGCGGGCGCCTTTCGACAACCTTCCGTGAACAGGTGTCCTAGTCATTGTTCTTTTTGTACATATTTTATGAAGTAATCGATACCTCTTTTTGTAGGGTTAACATAGATGAGCGTTAGAAAAATAAAAACAAAAAAATTCTGTTATGCTTAAATGATTTATATTCATTCACGTATTCGACTTGATTTCGATTACAACGGACATTCAAATTAGGTTTCTAAGTAACGGCATTTTAATATCCTGTATCTTTTTCTTTAATGAGAAAGTTGGTTATTCAGCAGTTCTAAAAGTGTGGTATGACAATAACATAAAAATGTGACTTCCTGATTTGCGTGTTTTATATAGAATGACTATAAATACAGGTATGAAAAAAATCGCGGATTATAGTCCAAAATGGTTGGGTGAGTATGTAAATGATTCTGTTATGGAGACACAAGTGGGTGTGAGATGGGTCGCTGAGTCACGCCAGACAACATGCCCAAATATTGACACGTTAATAAATTAAACAACATTAGAAGTGGTTCGGCGACCGCACCGTTTGTATTAACCCAAATCCGTACAACAAGTTTTTAAGTAAAATAACAATACTTGTGAAAAAAAACTTTCGATTTATTTAAACAACTTTTTGCTAAGTTTTTTTGTTCGTATTTAATATCTGTGCCGATGATCTTGATATTGTGTGGGTGTGTAATCTATGTTCCGTGTGACATATTTTGAATATGAAACCATATGAGTAAGTCGTTTATTATTGGATTATTGACAATGACTTTTTATACATATATTTTTGCAAATACTTTATTTATCACACTAAAAAACCCTTGAACATAATCAGAAAGATCCTATTTTAAGAGTTTCGATATATTTTACACATTTGAGATTACGCGGCTGCCAAATTTCGCCTCCAAAATAGCCCAAAAGTAATAAAATAATGAATTAAATCTCTTTAATGAGATGTTAACTATTGAAGTATCTTAAATGATAGATACATTAGAAGCAGAAAATATATTTGTTAGTATTTGAATACAGTACAAATCTAGAATAACAAACAAGCGGATGTTATTAATAATAATAACCATAATATACTTTTACAGTGCAGAGCATTTTAATTGTTAGTGACTCTGTGAAAGAAGCAAAGAAAACGTTAAGATGTCGCATCCACTCAGAAAATAATTAAAGAAGTTGGAACTCCTGTGGCTCATTTAGTATAAGTATTAATGTCCTGCAAGACATACGACTTAAACGCTAACACGATAAGTAGTTTTTACTTTCATACAGTAAAAACACTCAATTTGTTAGCTTTAGACGTTTTGCGATAAATGACTAAGCTTCGTTTCGAATGAGCAAAAAGCAAAAGTAGGACGGTGGAACAAAATAGTAAGTACCTAATGGATGTGTGTAACCTAAAAAATACGTGTGAAATATTCGAAACATTAAATAAAATTACTTAGTTACACGCGAATGATTGTTTAGCTACGCTTGCCAAGACTAAAAAGCTAAAAAACCAAGTGTATTTTTGACATAAAACATTGCATTGTGCTTTTATACAAGGTATTTGTATAACACCAACAACCTGGCAGGAGTGGATTACTAACATCATAAGCCACAACGTTGGTTCAACGACAAATCTACTTTTCATACAAAACTTGATCATCTGTTCGGTAATTTGCAAGGAAAGTCGATTATTTTGTAGTTTTTCATAAAAGTCAGAAAACAAGCGTTGTTGTTTATGATGTAAGTAATTCACTCCTGCGAGATTGTTGGTGTTTTACAAATAACCTTGTACAGTCCACAAATACTGTACTGCGTTCACTTGTTTTTTTTTTAATTAGCATTGTGAAAAGATAATACTTTTCAGACTAAAGCAATTTATTTAGAAGCTGAAATCGACAGAAAAAAAGCTTAAAACAAGAGCACTGAAAACATAAGTACCGCTACTCGTTTCGAGGTCAGCGTGACAAATAAAATGAAGCAAACTCGAACACTGAATAACCAATAGCTATTTACACAGACACACTAGAGTTTGCAAAAAATCGCATATTTCGCGGCTTTCTAATAACTCACTTATGTACCTAATGCAGTTAGCGAGTATCTTCAACCGATTAAAATAAAGTTCATCCGAATACAGGTTTAATAATAAAGATCGTCGTCGAGTTATCGTGTTAATGGGTACTAAGATGTTTATAAAGCGTGTAATTTAATGTGTTGTCCTATAACGGCAACGAACATAATTATGTTTGGTGAGCTTCTCATAAGGTTAGATCGAACATCGCTAGCTGAGCATCGTGGCTCGGTGTTTATGCTATATAATACGTCGCAAGTGGAGCGAGATACAACGCCTGCAATGTGCTCAAATTGATTGCGGACGATACACGCGAATCGTCTAATAAAATCGCTAATGGAACGGTACTGATGGCGTGCGTCGCATAACGGCGCCGGCGCAGCCCGCTCCCACGGCTGACGCATTATGCAACCTGCGCCGTACAATGTGAGCTCCACGGCTCAATCGCGGTCGCGATCTCAAAAAATCAACCAGTGGCAAGACAGGCTATTGGTTTTGTTGTTTAATTGATGTTAACACTTAATTTCAAAAGTAGAACACTATATTGGAACTTCAAGAGTCCGTCTTAAAATTGAAGTGAAATTAACTTTTTTTATTTAATAACTGGATTTACTTAATGGAACAAAGCTTTAACGATGACGGTCTCTTCTTCGATCATTACCTATCTAAACTAACCAATAAATCCATATTTTATTCTAGAATCTACTGCAGAAGCATTGTTTTTATTCCACACACCAAACATTAAGCCAACAACAAATGACAATTAGAGAAAACTTAATGTAGATTTATTTATCATGAATAATACGCATAATAGTATAACCATCGTTGGAACTCTTTCTCACATACGTAATCAATGCCTATGTGAAAATTGTGTGAACATCCAACAATACTTGGAATCAGGAACACGTCTTCATCGATTCTTGTAGGCGATTACGATTCAGCATGCAAAGAAAACGTTCGACTTTGTAAGATTAAAAAAATGTGTTGGTTTTCGGTTAGACCAAAGAAAGTCACGACTATTAAACGATCAGTGAACTTGTAATATTTTGGATTGCCTCATTGAGGGAAGAAGTTGGGGTCTGATGCTGCACGTCTCAGCATTCGGATTCGGTCGAGGCACGCGCGTGACCGCAGCCCGAAACGCACGATCCGCAAATTACACAGGAACTTAAAATGCGCTTCTGAAATTGCTTGCGGTGGAACCCCACAGCTTAACGCCCGCACTTCTATTACCGAGAGCATGTATGTGACCCAAATACAACCCAAGTTCCGCACCTCTTTGGCGTGCCATGAATGAGGAATGCCATATCAGAGCGTGCCGCTATGTTACACCGCAATGGGCATTCGTCCACATGTGGTCGTTTACAACTGTATTTTCGTTAACTTCATTAATCTTTTTCATGTTCTCCACGGTGCATATTATCGCGTACGGTGGTACAAAGAAAGGTACATAATTTTCTCTGCCGGCTGTTTAGCTTCTTCTAATATCCGTGTCGGGCTCGCCGTATTACGCGCTACCGAATAGTTAGCACTATCACAGCATTAAATTACGCGTCGAGTACTTGTATTGTGTTTATACGGAGCTCCTTGACAAATGTTGTAATTTCCATACATTAAGCGTTTATCTATCTTATTTATTGCTAAACATTCAGATCAGCTGAATTAAGAAATTATCCTATACGCGCATTCACTAGATCGTTCAATCTCTCGTGTCCTATTAATAAGCTGCCATCAACTATATGAATGCTAATCTCTACTAGCTTTCTATGCTCTATTAGTGATGGATTTTAAATAAAACTTTTTATACAATAGTGATTGATTGTTAGTCAGATATGCTTGCTTGATAAATTGACCACTACATTGATTGGCTTTCCATTTTAGACTCCTAGGTCATTCGTCTTGACTAATCAAAGAATCTTAAACTAATTTAGGGAAGTGTGCCAAATAAATAACATCGCATATTCCGATTGAGTCGTGACGATTGGTCGGCGCACCGGGTGTGCAAAGGACGGTCAAGAGCGCGGTAACGAGTCGAGTGGGCGCTTTACATAGATCCAATGCAAATTGAGTAGCGATTTGCGCGCGCATAAATCAGAGCCGGCGAATATACCGGCACTCCGTATTTCGTCAATTAACGTCAACCATATTGTGCGCGATAGGAGAATGCGTCACTTGACTTGATTTATTCACAACTCACCAGATAGCCACTACCGATAGCGACCGTGTTCTCCATCTATTAAAGCAAAGCACGCTATGCAGAGAAGTAAAAGTCTCCAGAACGAAACTCAATTCAAGTAAATCCCGTGGGGCATTCGCGTTAACTAGAAAGTGAATTACAACTTAGAATAATTTGTCCGGTGCGGTTTAAGCAGTCGAGCAGGATTAAATTATATAGGGAAGTTCTTTAAAAGAAACACGTATAAGTATTCAAAGTGGTGTAAAAATTATTGGTATTTCATTCATAATCGTGAGGCATGTTTATACGAGTTATGTCCAGGATGCGGCTGTTTATCATTACTACCCATTGAACTAGCTTAGGCTCGTAGCGATGACGCCGCGCCGTTCAGGTATTCTAAACTACAATTATAGGAGTCTTGCAATTGGGCGGAACCTATGTCCTAAATCAACATAGCGGTCTCGCCGATTATCTGTTTATCCTGTTGGTAAGAGCATGCTCGGCTATCACCGATGCTTCCGATTAATTTTCGCTGTACTTTATTATTAACCATGGCCATATAAGAGCGGCCAGCATGGCGTATGGCGGGCGGAAATACGAACAACGTCGTGAGATCGGCCCAACGATCTTGCAGATGTGATCGGCGGTCGCGAGAGCATCGACAATACTCAATTAATGAAGCGTCCGTAGCATCTCGTCTTGCGTAACGAGCTGGCGAGTGCCACTTCTTATCGCTTAATGAGAACTCAGCTGGCCGAGTATTGTCGCGGAAGGAACGTGCGTTAGCATCGGGAATCTATTACAGGTTGGTCAACATCAAACTGAGCTGGTTAGCCGTTTGGTTTCCGACAGCTGATTTTCTTTAATTTACGCACCATGACCGTTTTCTCTATCAAAATTAGATTTTTCTATCATGACATGAAATAAAACAATTTTTAACGGATACTAGCGCGGTTTTATTAAAAGTACTTTGGTAATTAGTTGGTATTTGGTTTGATTTTTGGTTTTCCCGACGTTTCGGCAACTTTGCAGCTGCCGTGATCACGGGGGACTGAAGCTACCCGTGAGTCTACCCTCAAGCGATGAATTTTTTAGACGTTCAGAAATTAAAATTTAACCTTTTTTTAATTGTTTTATGTTGATTTATAATTTAATTTTATGAATTATTTAGTGCTAAAAAGAGAGAGAATCTACTGAAACTACCACCATTTCATAAAATTTGGGAGGCCCCTCCAAGAAAGAAATGGCAAAGAAAACTTGGAGAGGCAAACCGACCTCCGTCTTTTATATTAATTTATTTATTTGCAAAAGGAACTAACCGTATCATTAGATATTACAGTGTGTGTGAGGGGCTTAAGCTTGTGAATGATGGGGTCCCAAGCTGGTGGAATTTTCCAACCATTAAAAATTGTTTTATTTCATGTCTAGTGAGCGCGTAAGCTTGAGAAGTGAATATTTTCTATCATGACTTGAATTTCACAGTGAGAAGCTATACAAGTAATTGTGTCTCCTTTGATCTTTACGCACAGTTCAGTGGCGAACCATTACTTGTTAAAAGTTATTACAATCGACTAGTAGCATTGTTTACACGACCACTAAGACAAACAATGGTTAGTACATCTTCCGTATCCATTAAAATAGAGAAGACCATCGGCAATAGCATCTTAAAAATATTTACTGAAATGTCTCCTTAACGCGATTTATGATTCGTGATAGCGTCAGACACTGTCTGCAGTTAGTTCTATTCTAACGCGTTTGGTGCTTGGGTGTTCTTTGTGTTCTATTTATTGGTTTCGAAAACATCTAGATCGAACTCGAGAACAGTTTGTGTTGAGTTTGTTAAATTGGTCTATTAAAATTTGATGATCAGTGTTAAGTGCTAAATTGGTTTCGATGTCCTTTTTTTTATTTTAAAACTACGAGTTTTAATCATGGTTAAATAATATCAGTTGAATTAAGATTGGCTCCGTGAATCTTGATTATTTTTTGTCATGATTATTTTTAAACATTTAATATTCATTAGTTTTAAAATTAGGAATTTACCTATCTTTATGTGACCCTGGTAGGCTAATCTCCTAGTGTTGAATGGTAAGAAGAGCATAGTTGATAGGGAGCCGGGAGGTGTCGCCGGGTCGTGTGTCGGGGGCTGAGCTATCTAATCGGGCGTCGCCTTCGTCGGTGGGCGGCGATGGGGATACCAGCCCGCCGCGCCCACACGCCAATTATGTGGGAAGAGGTTACGATCGCAACCACGATATCTAAAGCAAACGGACTCACACACCCGATCGGCCGCATTTATCTGTTCGGACATTGCCGACGCAGCTGCAATTAATGGGTATATACTCACTGATATTCTAATTGTCCACTAAATTTAAGATGCGCATCACGAATCTCGCGTTCCCTTTACCAGTTTTGCATACAGATTTTCTTGAGAAAAGTTTTCTAACTAACAATGCATACAGCTGGTTTAATGGTCGTGAAATCTTTTTAAGACGTTTCTTTTATAATACCATTAAATAATTACTATTAAAACATTGGCTATAAAGACATATGTCTTAATTAATAGGTTAGTTTGAGGCGAAGTCAAATGGTTCTGCAATTTAAACTTTTTTTTAAATTAAATGGGCTTACTCTTGGCCACATTCGAGACTTTAACATTACTTCCATAGCAATAACTTTTATTATTGTTCTTTTATGGTGCAGACGTGATTGGACACTCAATAGAGCAATGTGTAGGTCGATCAAAAGTGTAAGTGGGTACATAATTAAAGAAAGGCGATGGTATCGACGCGGGCGCATCGGACGCGCTCCCGTCTCATCGCCCGCCATCGAAGGGAGTCAGCGGCCGTAATTATAATAAATACGGTTCACATGCGAACAGGAACCGCGTCAGAAACGAGGTGCACGCCACCGCGTTCTTGCAATTACGTAACACCTCGCCTGATCGCTTATTTAAATAGCACGCTTGAAAAAACGAGAAAAAACTACTGGACCGTTACGAAAATCAATTGTTTCGCGACGTTTTTTGCGTGTTTCATCCTTCTACTTTGATCTGAGAGCCTATCGCTATTCCGAAAAAAAATACATGTTGAAAGAATGTTTTATTACGAGCTTGAAATGGCATTATATCGTGCAATGACTGCGTTGCGAATTGTTTCTGTTTTTCACGCAATTGTTTCTTCGTAGATGTTAGCTCTGAATGCTATCCTTGCTTAACTTAGATAAAAATATACTTAATAATATAACGTGTTACAAAAATACTCCTAATGTCGAATATGATAGATAGGGACCATCAAACTAAACAACTTTTACTGTAGGACCAACTCTGAAATCACGAAAAAAAAAATCAGATGAGTCATAAAAAAAATTATAACGAAAACATAAAAATGTACGAAACAGCAGATTTTTTTTCACGTTTTCAGAGTTGGTCCCATAGTAAAAGTTGTTCAGTTTGATGGTCCCTATCTACCATATTCGGCATTAGGGGTATTTTTGTAAGATGTTGTATTATGTTATTTTATTACCAAAGCAAGCGGGGAAATTTCTACATCTATTTTGGGAAAACGCAATAAATCTTTCATTTTACTACCTATTTACCTAGTTAAAGTAAAATATGATTCTATTTTTAAAACGAAAATTAACAACTCAAAAAATAAGACTGTATTGTGTTCAGGGTTCATGTATTTATTTTTGTAATTATTTCAGGGTTTGTATTTATGTGAGTTTCTTTATTTCACTACAACTTTTAAATGCCTGGATGGATGTGTGAGTTAGAATCTTTAGAATCTTTACATCACCCCGAGTGACGCTGACTATATAGTTTTTGAAAAAAGTCAATATGTTGGCTGCATGACGTTATTTTGTAATGTGAAAAAATCTTAATTATTTATTACAATATGTATTTTGTAATGTGAAAAAAAAAAATCTGAACAAATAACAAGTGTCACTATAGTCGGGGGACCTCTTTGATTAAAAATTGTTCTACTGTACTGTCAGAATCTTTACATCACCCCGAGTGACGCTGACTATATAGTTTTTGAAAAAAGTCAATATGTTGGCTGCATGACGTTATTTTGTAATGTGAAAAAAAATCTTAATTATTTAATACAATATGTATTTTGTAATGTGAAAAAAAAATCTGAACAAATAACAACTGTCACTATAGTCGGGGGAACTCTTTGATTAAAAATTGTTTTACTGTACTGTCTTCAGACTGTTTCAATTTTTTCAATTAATTATTAGAGGTTTAAGTATAAAATTGCCGTTTTGTATGGATAATTTTAAAGAATTTGCGTTTTCCATAGTAACATTGTCTAATTTATTTAACAACCATGAACGCTAATGTTTTAAAACTTCTATGCACAAATGTTTAAACACTCAGCTAAATAATGCTACATGTGTTAAATGAAAAAAAAATGAAAAGGGTCATATCTGCTAATTATTGCTGATAGTGGGCCGTCATGATTACTTGTTATTAAATTCGAAATAATAACAACTAAAGCCCCTTAAAAATCATAGTTAGAAGATATGATGAAAGTCTCTGTGTGTGAGAAAAAATCGTCAATTTCATACTTTAACCCCTATTATTTACTTGTGTGAACATGCTTCAAAGGGTAACTATTACATTAGATTTGATATTACCACAAATCCTTGCCTAAGAAAAAAGATTATTTCCTAGAATGCTACGCGAGGCTATTGAAATCAACAAATCCAAATTTCAATAGAAAAGATGGCTGGAAAGTACCACCAGCTTAGGACCCCATAAATCCCATAATTCATCAATTAGAACCCCATTCCAAATCACACTGCAGGATCTAAAGATACAGTTCAAAGATTTCTATGTGTATACACATAGAAGTCTTTGATACAGTTAGTTCGTTTTGTAGATATGGACCAAAAAGGATAGCGGTCGGAGTACGAGCTCAAAATCGATGAAAAACTGCAAATCGATGTACAGGATAGCTGTATAAGGCACCTATACTTAAGTTAAACAATTTTTTCGAATCGCTGTTCTTAAAAAAATCTCCCTTAGGGGAGAAGTTATATGGGGTCATCTTTTTTTGTATGAAAAAAAAATGTTCTAAGACATATCGTGTGTGGTGTCGAATGAAAGGCGAGCCAGGTCTAAAAATATATCACATCATTACATTTCAGGCACTTGTTTTAAATTAAACTAAAGATCATTTTCAAAACATACCGAGTTTGGGTTGAATTATTTTTCGTAAAGTACACATCTAATTATATATAATATCATTTTCAGAAACGACTTGGAAATCTCTTTTATTCGATATCATATACACGATAGGTTTCAGAACAAACGTTTCTTTTTGTCATACGTGATTATATGTAAGTAATAAAAAAAGTTAAGTGTACTTGGAAAAGCTTTGTAATAATGAAAAATGAAAAAGAAACTAAATGTAATTATTTTCCAAATTGCCTTCTTGAGATTAGACATGAGAATATTTATTGTCTTTTGAGGTACCTATGTTTAATGAAAAATTGTGAAACCGTACCATATCTGGGAGGAGTCCAAACTTGGTAGGTATGTTTTGAAAATCTTTTTTGGTTTAATTTAAAACAAATGGCCGAAATGTAATGATGTTATATATTTTTAGAACCGGCTCAGAAAGTCCTTTCATTCAATACCACACACGATAGGTTTTAGCACATTTTTTTTTCTCATACAAAAAAAGATGACACCATGACTCCTCTCCTCAGAGAGACTTTTATAAGAACTGCGGCTCAAAAAAAATTGTTTGACTTCCTATATACGTGTGCCAAATGGCTATGCTGTACATCGATTTCCATTTTTTTTGCGTACGACTAGCACTAGGACGTCAAAACAACCTCTCTGAGTTTTCTTCCGCCAGTTCTTTCTTTGAGAGGTCTCCCAATTGGCCTCGTGAACTGGCGGGCGGTAGATTCAGTAGTTAGGCTTGTTTTTTAAATAACTTTAATCACTTTAATTCAATTATAATAATTTAAAACAAAACGCTACTACAAAATATTTTAATAATCTAGGATAATTTCATAGAATTTATGAGCAGCCTTTTTGCCTTAGTCATCCCGTGATCACTGCCCCTGGAAAGGTGTCAAAACGTGGGGAAATCAACAAAACTAAATAATTCTAAAATAACAACTTAATAATAGTAGTATACAACATAGAAGTCTTTGGTAAAAAGTGATTTATTTCTAAGTAATGACTTGAGTACAACTTGCAATTTTCAAATATTTCTAATATTATATTCACATACAATTTATAGTACTTATTAATTAGTCTTCAATGCTGTTTTATTTATTTACTTATGCGTTTTAGTGAGTTTTGGTGTATTTAAAATTAAATTGCATGTAAATATAATATTAGAAGCATTTGGAAATTGCAAGACTTACTCAAATCATTACTTACTCGTCTATTAGATACGAGTGTAAATATTGAAGAAAACAGATACTTGTTTCCTTTTTACATTTCACAGATTAATATCAGGCGTGTAAGTAAAATATTCCAGTTTATGTGTACCTTGATCAACATTAATTGTCATATTCGCATCAGATTACGTACAACCACTTGTCATAAACATCAGATATCCATCTCTTGCTTTCACTCTTAGTCTTGTTTTAAGCACAAAAGCTTATCGTGTCACACGGCTGTTACAGCAATGAAGTTTTTTCTGCCGTTATTAAAAATAACCGGTATTAAACGACTGCGTGTCTGTATCTCTGCATCGAATGTATCCATTATAATATTCTACTACTTATATACGATTATATAATGTTACGATAAATTATGATATGCTGGTACACATTAGCTTTTTTGCTTATACAAACACTTATGTACTACAATACAATTTTACCCATAAATAGCCTTTACCTTAAAGTTTAAACCCATTTACCGTTTCTTAATTTTAATTATAAACTACATCAAGTGCGAGTACTTTATGAACAGTATTTATGTTCATGTACTTTGGTCGTAAAAATGATACAGTCATAAAATAATGCACAGCTGATCGAGCTATATTAACTGACAATAGTAGGTTGCCGCATGTGGCCTTACTATTATTATGAGCAATATCCACGTCGTAAGAACTAGCTGTAGCACCCATCTCATGACTGTATCATTAAAATCCACACCCACGCCATTATAATCAAATAAAGACATAATTTCACTTAGTCAACGTCGCATAATTCCTTAATAACGTGATGCAGTTAAATGCAAATTACTAATGTAAACAAAAACGACGTCGCGTCTCAACGAGGTCTTCCCATCAAAACTTCGTTAGTCGTGGCGGGCTAGGAATCCCGAGGCGGTATGAGCACCTAAAAGCAATTGTATAAAGAATACGCCCGTTGAAAAATAAAAAGCGTTCTATCTTTAGTTACCCGAGGAAAGTGTACAAAGTAATGACAGAAGGGCGGTTCGGAGTTATTACAGTAATGTCAGGTTGCTTCGTCTTCGTTCGCGAGCGTTACATAGCATTTCTCCTGAGCGTCAGCGAAACTAAAAAATAACACAAATAACCGGCTTGCCACAAACTCTATTAGATTTCCAACTTACTTTTTGCAGAGGTTGTCGTCGCCTAACTCGATCTCGATGCGGACGTGAGAAAATTGTTAATCTTATTTTGTAATGGCAGTTTGCTAGGGGAAATGATGAAGCGACTTTGTAATAAAACTTATTCAAATGGCATCGATTGTTTAATTCCGTTTAGATTTCGTTACACGTCATTTAGACTAAAAAGGAAAACTAAAAGTAAACTGTAAACTCAAAATGTACCAATGTTACTTTTTAAACAACACTCTAGATTATAATATTTTAAAACCTACTCATTACCTCTATGAGTAAATAGAGATAATGAGTTTCTACTATATAAAAGAGCTATTAAAACAACCACTTAATTAAGTGAAAATGAAAAACATAGTCATGCTGTGCATGAGATGAGTGAGACTAGCGTAAGTTGTCTCATTCGCGATGTATAGAAAGGAAGAGTGCAGATGTCAGGGTGCAATGCCGTGACAGGGAAAGCGGCGCGCTATATCTCGAAAGGGAACTTCTGATCCACACTATCGACTTCAACGCGTTCGCCTCATTCTAAGATAGGATCGTAAACAGGAACTTGTGAGGGCACTTTCTTCACGATAGTTCGAGTTTTTTCACGGCTGAGTAAGAACGGAACGAGAGCCGTGATTAGTAATCGGTTACCGCGAGCCGCTTGGTTTACATAGTAACTGTGGTAGTTTACAATGGGAACGCCGGGCCTCTACCGTCCTGTGTGCCGCTCGGAGCCCGCGGCATGATCGGATTTCCCGTTCGCGATTATTGCCTTTCTTTATTTCGCGGGGCGGTTCGTTACCGTCGGTATCGGTGTGTAACGGTGCTCCATGGGCACAAGCATTTGCATGGTCAGCCCATTACAGAGACCGGCGGGTGGAAGTTATTAAAATACGTTTAAGATCGTACCGCATTCGTCGGGAGCGATAAAGAGTAGACATTGCGGAGTCGTGAGCTGGCTCCGAGGTTTATTGCGTTCGGGATGCGATCGGGTCGGGCGAGTTCGATTCTAACGTAAACAAAGGGGATTGAGGTGTTCCACGAAGTGGCTGATGGACCGCCGCCGCTAAGTCTCGTTAGCGGCGCATTGTTCACGAGGCCGCCGACACCGACATCGACACCGCCGCGTTCCGTCTGTCTCAGTAAACTGTTACAATATTGTTTCTATTACTTGACAACTCGGAATCGCTACAATAGAGTTAGCGTTGAAAGTGAAACAGGATAAGCGTGATAAAATTAAATTTATTGCTCGAGAACGCACTCGGGAAACGTGGCCTTGTGAATAGACAGAGTTCAAGGACATAACGTTGGAAAGTGGGTCTATGAAAGGTGTCCGGTAGTGACACGGCGGGGATTGCGTGTCAAGTCTCACCGTGAACATTATCATTCCACGTACGATGCTAAAACCACTTATTCGGCGCGTGGTGACCGTTAGCCGCGCACGCACGCTGCCTGCATCAATGGCATATTTTTCCTCAGCGAAACTCCACGCACATTTACCATTCAAGGCTAACCCGGTCAGTCTGGCACTTTGTTTACACGATCGCCGCGTTGTTTTATTGTGAATCAGTTGCCACCTGGCAACAGCTCATTTTCTTTTCCTTCCTTGCATTGTGGCGATCGTAGGTCGCACGATAGGTACTATTTTAATAGATCAGTTAGGGTCTGATGAAATCATTCAGAGAGAAGTATCTCACCCCACTGAGCTACTATAGAATTAATAACGGGCATCATTGATCCATTTCTTCATCGACATGCACATAGTTTTACTCAACCATAATAATGAAGTAACATTTTAATCAAAGAAAGACGCGCTAGGAGCTGGTATTTAGCTGTGAATAAACTTCGGCCCGACATCTAATTCTTTGGCTGGGCGTGGACGTTATAAGAACCCTGTGCCTCTGGATCTAGATAGTGTATGCGTGTCTGAGCTCAATAACATTGCCGATGGCCCATAGGCAAGGCTGAACTATTACGTCAATAAACAAACAGCTTCCATTAATTGAAAAGGCCAATCAGGGGCTAAAGCCTACGCGGCTGCGACTCTAAGAGGTTCGATTTAGAACCCGTCAGTTAAGTAATTACAGGGTCAATCAAGATAGTTCTTGGTTCGCGAACGCGCTTTATAATGAGATAATAAACCATTTATCGCGCACGTGCATTGAATTGACTTAGAAAAGATATCGATGTAGTCTTACGAAATGGTTATGCGCTTCGGTATGCCGTTTATCTCCTCAGCATTAGCTTTTTATCATCTTATACAGATAAATCACAGGAAAATCGCACTTTAGATTGGTTTGTTCAATCAATCCTTATTTTAGATCTTTATTTATGATCGTTATCCAGTGTAAGAGATTTATTAATCAGCAACATAAGATCTTAATAGAAGAAAAAGTTACGTGGTATTTTATCCTGGGGCCGTATCATTTATATTAATCAATGTTTCGAAGATGTGAAAGAGCAATGTGTCTAATCTAGATCATGATATATAATAATCTCATCAGTGGGCTAATAAAGTGGTATAATAAAGTGGTGTTGTTTTGTCGCAGGTGACCGCATCAGTCAGGCAAAGCGTCGACAAGGTAATTACAACGTAGCGGCATTACATCGAACGTTACACCGCACAACAGTTATACGAATGCATGATTGTGGCATGGACGTCTACATGATTATTTTAACACTTCATTGTATAATTTAGATTTTATCATTTTGAAATATTATTTCTTTAACATGAATACATTTGCTCCACTAACATTTTTGTTACTTCCAACTTGTATTGTAACGCTACCATAGAATTCATTCATGCAAAGCTTTTAGCAAAAACTCTCGGAAAAACACGTGTCTTATTAGCATACTAGAATGAAATCCCAATTCGGAGTGGTCCAGTGGTCCTTAATACCTATAACAGCAAGTAACAAGATTAGCTTTACTTTTCTAAAAAATCTTCTCCGAAAATCTATACCTGGCAGAAGTTACTTAATTCTTTTGCCGCGCATTCTAGATTTTAAGTAATGCGGGTAAAAAGGATATACCACAATTCTCATTTTATGAACTGCCTACTTTATTGATTATTTATTTCAAAAGCATAATACAATCCCAAACCGACGTTCTTTACATTGGTACTTAACAGTAAAAAAAAAAACAGTCAGCTAGCAAACAGTTATCTTTGACGAGGAATGACCATATTTAGCTGATAGAAGAGCCTAACAGAAAATGCATCGTCTTGTTTCATATGTTAAATGTCAATAGGACGAGGCTGTACGGGATGTGTGCTCATAACGAAAGTATACCACATACCACATCCGCGAGTGCGTATCACATGTGGGGCTGACAAACCTGTCGGTGGACGCGCCAGTTTCTTCAAACTGGTACCTACAAGAGCGACAAACTAGGCTTTTAATTACCCACTTCATTTCATACATGCGTCTTCTCAGCAACATGCAACTGTTGAAGTTTAACGTTTAAAATAGTAAAACGTATTCGTTGACAATGTAGTTGCATTATCTAGGAATCGACAGTAGCTTTCACAAAGACACTTAAAACAGCACAAGCCAAACCAAACAGCTTTGGATCCTTAAAAGATTTCCACAAACGTCATCGTTATGTCCTGCAAAATTTATCACCTCCTGCTGGCGAGAGTCGACAAAGTAGCACGCAACCGTGGGCCTGGGAACAACGCCCATTGCAGCTTCCTAATGTTTATGATTATATACCACTATTGAACCTTAAGTTTTGGGTGGTACTAAATTTCATAAAGGCGAGCTCTGAACTAAAAAGCAAACAGGTAAAAGACCTGGAGGACAGTAAACATAGAAGATATGTCATGACAGACGAAAGAGCGTTCATAAGTGCGTTTTTTAGTGATTTCGAGTTTGAAAAGCATGTCGATAGGTGATCGCGTGCCTGACGAGGGCCGGCCCATTCAATACGAGCACTCGTCATGCCATCCGTACATTTTAACGAGAGCGCGATCAGCCGCACCGATATCGACAGTCTAATGAAAACCCCTCTGAATAATGCATTAATACCAGCGTTAAATCGTGAGCACCTACAATCTACGCGGCGACGAAAATGTACTTGATGCAAATTTAAGTCAACACCGACGCCGATAAGCTTCCGGAGGCGATCTCAGGTATTCAACGTCCGAACTCGAGTAAAACGGAATTAATCCCGTTTAGCCGCAAAATGGCGTCTGGGTGTCGATGCGGAAAATGGTGCTAATATTTCATAGCTTTATCGAAACATGAAATATTCTCTTCACTCGTTCGGGTCATGCGACTCGATAGCGAATGATTTATTGTAATGTCCGGGATGCAGGACGAGCATAAATAAATAATGGGAGATCAAAAATAAATAAGACGTCGATAGAGAGACAGACAGTTGAGATATGTAGGGGATGTTAAGTTATAGTTCGTGAATAGCGGGTTAAATCACTGTGCTAGTACTTTCACGAACATAACATTTGGCGGTGGAGATGAGAGGTCGTGGTCGTTGCTTGTACGGGTACAGACAGAGGTCCGTAACTTTAGCAATGCAGTGCAGGTAGGACGCTCGTGCCGCGTCTCACGGCGCGACCCTCGCTCACCTTCTCTATTGAAATGTCAGTGCGCGGACCAGTGACGAGACAATCGTAAAATACAATGTTAAGGTCACATCATGACTTCAATAAACAATCCTTAACATGGGAAACGTGACATCGTCGCCGGTGTAAGCGGGACCTCCTGAAAGTGTGCCAACCATGTTACAACTCGGTGAAAAGTCGTGATCGCACATCTGACTTTTCTATTTCCACGTTTCGTTTTACGGGCAGATTTTTTTACTATCACCAAAAATTTTATTCATTCCTATTTAAAATATTGTTTGTTCCGTTATTTTCTTTGAAGAAACTTAAACAATGGAACTGACTGATTCCATAGTAAGGTTGTGGGGTGGAGTTACAGCTTTGAATTATGAAGTAAAAGCACGCAAAGGTCAAAGAGTTAAGGCGGGACAGGGCAAGATGCCTGACCGCGGTTGTACTACCGTTCCCGCGTTCTACATACGCCGCGCGTTCATGTGACCGGGTACAGGTACACATCAATGGGGTCGCCGATGCTTACTTGTCGCATGTCTTCTACATAAACGGATACATTTCACTGTAAACGCTAAAGCCAACCGTTTGTCCAATGCCCATGATTCACATTATTGGAATAAGAGATTTGCAATTGGAACACAACAAAACTAGTAACTAGTGGCTCTATGAACTGTAGACCTCGCGTTTGTGACATTTTTGAACATTTTTTGAAATGGCTGAAATATGATTTTCCCCATATCATCGCCATTTTGAAAAATTTCGTAAAAACTTGCTCACAGAATTTCACGATAATCGGTTGAAATGCGACCTGTATGGGAGAACAGACAGCCGGACAACAGGACAGCCGGACATACGACAGCATTTTTGCTTTTTCCTTTACTTAAAGGATTGCTTTTACTTGGCCAATATCCAAATACCAGCAGCATTGCATCTAGGGTACAATCATTAGAAATCAGTACTCATCCCAGAATAACTTATCATAGCAATTTGTATGTCATCAGGACACGGGGCGAGCGCTTAGCGTAGCGGGGTTTTACTTTCTTATGGTGGCCTCAAGAAACTAGTTAAGAGAAAGTAGGATTAGTATGTCTAATAGTAAATTTATCGTTATATAATACAATCGAAAGGACGATTTACTGTAACTGGGGTGTAAAAAATATTGTGATTTTTGTTGGAAACAATCACAGGGTTGTCGTTGGATAGAGGAAGCAAAACAGAACAACGTAATTATAAATTTATGTTGGAGCATGGAAATATAAATAAGGGATTCCTGTCAGAGTGAAACAAATTCGCGCCTACAGACGTCCAATTAGGCCGGCAGTATCGTGCGTATCCACCAGCCCACGTGTAGAAAATAGGCACTTACTCATAAATATTTATGGCGTGCACAAAGCCGTCTTTGTACACTTCCACATTCACTCGGAATTATAATGGCTGTCACAGTAGGACCCCGAACAAGAGCCGAAACGGCTCGCATTAAGAACAGAAAAGAATCCCGAGACGGTTTCACTTGGCAACAGACACGGCGAATAAGTCAAATAGAGAGAGCAGAAAGGGTTTTACCACAAGAATGCGTAATGATATGACTGGACGAGTGAAGGTGACATTACCGTGCAGATTTACTTTCGTGTGAGAGGCGGGTCATCGAAATAGTTGTTAGTTTTTGTCGGTCAATTTGACGGTTGTGGTGAAGAACAGGAAATTGTGTGAAGTGTTGAATTGGGTGGCCGACTGGGCTCCAAGACAGCGACACCGGGCATTTCCCGTTGCGGTGGTGGGTACGAGCAGTGCAATGGCAGCCGGCCTGTGTCGTACGGTAGCGGTACAGTTAGCCTGAATAAAGGCGGTTACGGTGTCCGCTGTCCGCACTACTATGATCTGTCAATTAGAACCCCATAACTCTGTTCGCATCACCTTACACAGCAAATCTCACAATAAATACCACCAATTTATAACTAAGGCACCGAGTCAAGTGCAAGGTCAAAAATACAGGAGCGGTAGCAAATTCAAAGTACTACCCACCAAACTAACTATTGTTCTCTCACAATATTTATATTTGTACTAAAATACTACGATTAATATTAACGTAGTTGCAATTTCAAATAATCGCAAATATAATAGTGATAAAATTTGACGAAGAATCTAAATTGTTACGGATTGTCATTGTTGTCAAGCCAAAACCGTTCCACGAAATTTGGAAACCTTGTGGCTCGAGACAAAATCACGTTTTCCATTGTGAAATCTTCCAATAGCTTTGCAATTCGGTGGAACGGCGAAGTCGAAGTGAGCGTGGCATCACGTAGATTCAGTCCCAAAAATTTAGTTGAGGCTTCTGCCTTCGCGGGTCGATGCCCGACCGTCAAATGTAATCGAATTAAATTCACCAGACGAGTAAAGTATATCCATTTGATCAAATGTATTTTGCGACTGAGTCGACAGAGATCGCTACTTTGAGTGACGGTATTTAACATCCGTCGTAGAAGAGGTGGTAGCTGCAGCGTAGTTTATTTCTCTATTGTTTGAAAGCTATTTATATGGCTATTTCTGGAGTGCGTGGTTTTATGGGACGAAAGGTTCAGTGTCATCAAGTTTTCAACAGTGTGAAAGGAGAAAAAGACAAGTGGTGATGTATCTAGATAAAAATGCGTAAAGTGGTAGCGGTGCGTGGGCAATGAGAATGTTTGTTAAGGCCACTGGTCGGCTGTCAAAATGACTCTATCTATCGATTTGCAAATGTGAGCCCACTGGACCTACAGTGGATTTGTTCGACGAGGGGATTTGTTCGACGAGGTCTCGACTGGGGTTACGCAAAATGCTGGCCATTTATCATAAGCGTAAGTCGTACAGCTTATAAATTGCAATTATTGTGAGGGGCCATTAGTTTATCCGATGTATTTTATTATTCTTTTAAAATATATGAAAAGCACCGTTATTAGAATTCTGCAACTTGTTCATGATTAAAATAACGTAAGGATTTTGCTACGACGATTGTTTGCTTGGAAAAATATTATAAATCTTGCAGCAAATATTTTTAATATACAACTGCTTTTAAATGAGTGCATAAATATTGCATGGGTGCATGCATTACTTATTGCTTCTATGGTACTAATGGAAAAGAAGTACTTGCGGCTGTGACACAAACACGCATTGTATGCATAGGCGCATGCCTTAGCGAGATAAATCAATATTTACAGGTGGTTGACCCGACTTCCTACTCGAACAGGTCTTGAAATGAAAGGATAATAAAAGTAATGCTTTCAGTCCACAATAGTGAATTCCGAGTCCTCTTCTAGGACTCGGAACAGAAAGGAATTGATGCAAATTTATTAAATACTTAACAAAAAGATCGGAGTGAAGTGATTTTATGTTTCAGTACCGTGCCAAATGATAGGTTGAAACGGCACGGTACTGAAACATAAAATCGACCGTACTAACTTACGTTATGCCGAGATACAAAGGCACGAATTCAAACCCGAGCACCCATGTACGTGGTTCAGCTGCCGTTATCTGATGTGAATTTACTACTCGAGATTAGACTACTTTAAAACAGTGTATCGGAAGGGCCGAGGCAGGGCGGTAATGGCTTCTTTACGTAATGGTGATAAAAACGCTTCCTGTTGGTGGCTTGCTCACGTGAGAACACTGGCCGGTGTGACAGTGACGGATGCGCGCGGGTGCTGGTCCCGATCGTGACAGCGCGCGTCAGGACGGGCCGGCGCTGACGCGGCATCGCCTCGCACCTCTGAAGCGCGCAAGTGTAATTTGCGTGTCAAAATAATCGAGACAAAACACCACAAAATTGGGTCTCGCTAATCCATGAACCAGTATCACGAACGCTATAACGGTTGTATAATTCGCCCTATTGAATCCATTTGAAGGTATTCAATTCAAAAATAAAGCAAAGAACCACTGGACCTGCTCAACCGTATAAAAGTTTTATTAAAAGAGATCACGATTCATGATAGGTGAAGTTTAACTGCCAACTTGGTATTCACAATATAATTCATCGTAGATCGCGATAATGAGGATGCATTAAAATTAACGCTTGTCGTAATGTATGAATATGTTATAAGAAAGAGCTGAAAAAAATCTCAACTAGATATGTATCGGCATCTGTCTAAACAAATAAGAACAGTTAATAGCAAAAAACCGAGTACGATGGCATCAGTGAACCTTAATGAAAAACAACTGTAACATTTTTTCATAATGTCTTACATGATTACAAGTAATATTTTATTGTACTTAGTAACAATAGCAAGCGAGAAATTATAAGGATTGTATCATTTAAAGAAATATCTACATATCACAAGATCATACTATAATTAAAAATAATATTTTTGCATCCTATTACGGAGTAACGTATGATTTTATTAAAAACCGGCCAAGTGCATGGCGGGCCACGCGCAGTATAGAGCTCCGTAGTAACCTCATACCTGGTATAGTATGCATACTATGCCAGGTATGAGGTTACTACGGAGCCCTATACTGCGCGTGGCGCACTTGGCCGGTTTTTATTAAAACCATACGTTTCTCCGTAATAGGATGCAATAGTACATTATGATACAAGTTAGCTTAGGTTACTTATTGCACACAAGGCGGCGGGTTGCAGCCCGAGCCGCAGGCGAGGGCGTAACTCAGCCGAGTGTGCAATAAGTAAGAGCTCACGAGTTTCATACGACGTTTTTCAACACATTTGCGAGGAAAAAACAAAGTAATTTACCACACAGCAACAAATACGACAAAAACAAAATGATAATCATGATGAAAAAGGCGCGCAGGCTTTTTTTGTTTTTTTCACACGCCCAATGCAAGAATATTTAGCGAACAAAGGGGTTAGTGAGCATACAGCCAACTTCAAAATTATAAATTTAGGAGATAAAATGCTAATATTTTAATATTTTTTAACAAAATATTGTAAATAAGAAATAATTTGATAATAATAAATATTTGTTTGACTTGATTAAGGACCTACACATTTATTTATTCCAAAAATGCAAATGAATTTTCAGCGGCATAAAACCTCTTTGGTGTTACTAAAAAAATAACTGTATTACCCGGTTAAATTGAAAATGCTCTATTTACTCGCATAGAACTTGCAGTAAGGTACCTATTTAACTTTGTAGGGACAATTCTATAACTAACTAGTGTTTTATATATTATTGCACGCGTTTGTTATAGTTCGGTTTATGGCCCTAAAAGCGATGTATTAGGGCTCACTTTACGAGCAAGTGTGTTGAAAAAATATTATTTTTATCTATTATTATTTTTTATTTTTACTTATAAATTAATTATACCTACCATAGTATGGCTATAAACTAATAGTATATTTTACTCCCTGTTTCACACTACTTACGACTACAACTAATACTACTAATAATACCTACTAATTATTCAATCAAAGGACATCAGGCACATGAGACCCAAAAGTGTATAAACATAATTCTGTTATCTATAAACACTTCAGAATCATAAAACAGTAGCAACATTATTTTTTAACTCCTTCATTTAGCTTTAATTAATTAGTGAAAAAAAAAAACATATCAATGAAACTGCCATCTTTGTCAGCGATTGCACAAGTGATTGCGCATTAAAAAAAAAGAATGTCTGCCGGCTGTCAGTCATCTGTCAAAAGCGTTATGTTACATGCAACATATGCATAGATTTTCCGTTTGATCTGGGTTCCGGCTCGTACATTGTGGTGCTAATCTGTATCACTAACGCAGCTAACGAAACGGGTTGGTCGTGGTGATGGTGTTGCTATTTAGTGTCGGGGCTACCAAAAAAAAATTTTCAAACATAAATAACTCTTAAAACATAAATCTTCGTAAAAATCGGATTTTTTTCTATGACTTACTAATTACAAGCCTACATTTTGAAAAAAAAAAAACAAACGCTATACATTCTTAGTTTTTTTTCTATGGGACTCTGCCTGATGTCCTTTTTACCTAGGAAATTATTTTTAATTATCGAATCGATTCCTCATCAACTAGTAAAGCCTACCTAGCAGTGAGTTTTCCTTTAAAATTCATTATATGACCTACTGTCCTGAATTTTTTCACTTATACAAAAGCAACCGTTTACCTGGTAGAGGGGGAGAGGAAGACACTAAACTTATTGATATACATATTCATGCCAATTTACAGCTTTTAAGTGCTAAGGGCCTCTGAGACGTCGCGGACAGACAGACGGACATGGCGAAACTATAAGGGTTCCTTGTTGGCTTAACTACGGAACCCTAAAAAGTTGCAACTGGACTTATATTTTTTGGAGAAGAGATCGTTCATTAAGACAAAAATAAATTGAAACGGAAGCATTTACTGCTCAGAACAAGACCACAATATTTCTAAGAACTAGTAGAAATTGAGGAAATCTCAGGCTAAATATAAACCAGGAAATACTATTATTTTTGAAATATCAACACTACCTATGGACTCATTTTGAATCGTAAACTGTAAATATAGTGTATTATCTACGACATAGTGTCACATTGTATCATAGTGTTCTGTTATTTTACCGCGTTTGAAATCATATCTTGCAATAAAAACTTTAATGAATAAAATTAAACAGTTCAAAACATTTTTAATTTTTGACGTAAACTTATCCGTCATTGTTGTAGACGTAAAATTGTAACTGTACGCAACCGAGCGCAAACATTTCCACGTAACGTTGGGAGTTGAAGTTTCATGGTTCAATGATCACACGGACTAGACGAGTAAAGTTTCTGATGGATCGGTACTTTTTCTTACGATATCCCAGCGTGGGATAGCGAGTATACCATCAAATGACGCACCCGCTGATCTGATTAATGGAACTGATTGAGAAAATTAAGTTGGCATAAGTGACTTGTGGTTTAATAAGTGAAGTACGGTCGATCGAAATAGATGCGTCCAAAAAGGTTTTTTGCATCTTGTCTCTCTCATCTCACTCGTACTATGATTGCAGGACAATAGAAAATAAGAAATTTAACATTTGTTTTGAAAGCGGTTTTTGTTGTGCATGATTTTTCGGTGTAAAATATATGTTATTGTAAAAGCCCGTATCTTGGTAAGTAAATGATTTACTTATATTTATTTACTGGAAAACCTAAGTTCGGGGTTTTACAGTAACATATTTACATTTTAAAGTTGACTGCTATTTATTTTGATTCAGTAATAGTAACATGCAGAGTTATATAGCTTTGTTCTTAGAATTGCTTCTACTTTACTGTTACACATGCATGCATAGCATACGTCTTCCGTAATATTGTTAAATTGATTTCAAACTAACATTTATAATAGAGAAGTAGTTTGAAATATGAAATATTAAAGAAAATTCAGGAAGATTTGTATACCGAGTTATTTAGAAAAACATAGCTTACTTTTACTAACTGCCACAGGGAGAAAACTTTCATCTTAATCCCTGGCAACATTGATAGCTTGTAGTTATTTGACTATGCAAAATAGTTTAAATATATCGGCAATTTAAATAACGTCACATATAAGTTACCTGTAACAAAAAAAAAATATTTAGTACATTTACAGACATTCTTAAGACTAAATATTATACCGATATGACCGCTAGTTGCTCAGGTGCTGTTAATATTTTATTATAGGCAAATTCTATCATTCTTTTTTTTAAACATGCCTTTTTCAATAGGTATCAACAAGACGGGTTCACGGAAAACGTCTTTATGAATATATTATTATAATCAAATGTTGAACATATTAGATAACAACAAAACACGGGAAAAATAAACGCTATCATATTTTTGAGAAAATCGTGCGAAGAGGTTAGGTAAACTCTTAGATTTTAGAGCAACGCGGCTAAGGGTAAACTGATTGAGTGTTTCGGACAGCTGACTTTTGAAAGACAGTTCTAACCCAATTCAACAATAGGATAGGATATTCAAAAAACAAATACGTGAATTAACTAAGTGCAAACAAAATAAGGAAGCAACGGAGCTTTTGTTAGCATTCCTGGAAAGTCTAAAGGTTGGAACAATCGTAATTACAAACCGATACTGGGAAGTTACTCGGTCCCTGAATGTGAATCACGAGCGTGAGCTTACCCCTGCAGAATTCTGCACTAGCCATATGATTACGAGTCACCTGCCTATAATCCAACATGTCATAATTGAGACACGCTTATGTGTAAACTGCGTAATTAACAATTGTATTTTTTCCTTTTGATTGCAGAACGGCGGCGGTAGCGGTTAGCGGTTTCTGGAACCCACAGGTCAGTGACCCGAAGACGCACCTTACTTTCCTGCGATCGGAATTCGTGAATCTTCAGAAATAACACGTCATTATGTCTTATTAGACGTTGAGGAAGCACTTAGAGCAAATGTACGGAAAATAACACGCTCGCCTCTTGTGAGGGAATGTTCTGGGACCCATTATTGCTCACATTATAAAATATAGAGCTAATAATTTACTGAATTAATACACATAATAATACAACTCGAAGACAAAGCACCTTGCGATTAGAATAATAGATGTCTTTACGAATAAACGTTACGTGAAAAGCAGGGCACAATGAAAATAAAACTGTTAAAAGTCCTATACATCGAGATAATGTCAAATTATATAAGAATACGTCTCGGAGAAATAACGACCTCAAACCCAACGAAGTGCGAATGGAGATACAGTTAGCTTTTTCGGTACTACCTGACATGTAAGCAGTGACTCGCAAAATAATTAGGGAAGTGAGCGTGTATTACTTTATTGTAGTGTTCGTTATTAAAACTGATGCACGGCTGTCATGAAATCGGTTGTCATCAGTAGCAAGTCTTCATATGGTCTCAAATTTGTTTACATAAGAAAGAAATACCCAATCATTATTTCCGCTCAACGTTTAAATATGAGTAATAAAAATTAGCAGCCAATTTGTACCAACTACCGCTATTCAAAATTGGTGGCGAATATAATGTACCGCATGCCCGATTCCCTTGTAAATTTTTTGCTCTTGCAAAATACAATTTAATCTTCCTCAACGTAAAAATGCAGTCGACCGGTTTTCTTCTGCCATCTCGTCCTGTTACTTTTACCGTTTTCAAACTTTATCACCAAATAATCTTTTTTGGGGTTTTTCATACACATGAGTCAACGTCATCGTATGGAGTAGGTAGTCCACTATTAACTTGTCAATATCCTTAATCTAGTTTCCATTCACTTGTATACTTGCTCTTTTCTTTCACACGCTAAAATGCTTAAGAATTCAAGGGAGAATGAAGAATGTCATTTATACTTATATGGCATCGAAAATGAAGAACAAGCAACCAAGCAGAACTTGATACATTTCTTTAATTAACTGCGTAGCCAACACTGTCGTTGTGCTTACAAATGTATGGAAGTTCCGAGGGCTCGTTAGCCAAGAGGGATAGCTCGAATTATTCTCGCTCTTGTACGAGATGGCTAAAAACGTTTACCACATAGTTCGGGTTACGACCCGCAATGATGCGATTATGAAGAAAGCCGACGCTCACCAAACGCGTTACGGTAATAGATGAGGGGTATAACACCACATTTATAAAGGCAATTTGCTGAATATTATAGAATTAACACTACAAACTTACGTGATTGATTACAACATGCGAGGATTTATAGAGCTGCATACACACAAATTATAATATTTATAGGGAACAATATTTTCTGTCACTTAAGTATAGATGTGTCACTAATTGCAATACTCTAATAATAATATCAATACCCTAATAATAATATTTATCCCCAAGAATTGTATTGGTAATCATATTCATCAAAACTGTCTCTAAGTATAAATCATCAGATTAATATGAACTATGTAAGTATCTTAAATTATAGTGTGATCACTTTTTTCTATAGCCTGAATATAAGATCTGTCCTCTAAAAAGTTCAATCATCAAAATAATAGATCTGTCACCTAACCAAATAAATAAATCAGTTCCTTAATTCAATGCTGGATCCTGAGGAGAGTACCTAGTTCAGATGAAGAAGTGAACATGCTACCAAAAAGGAAACGTTCACAAAGTAAGGTTTGGACATTCATTCAAAGATTTGTTAACTTAGAATGTGCTAAAAATTCGACAAAATGCAAAAAAAAATATTGTACCTTTCTTAAAAACAAGTAGAGAAGGAGCGTAAGAAATATTTTAGATTGATAACTTATATTGTGCTAAAAAGTGCATAAAAAACGAAAAAAAAAATTGGTACTTTCTCAAAAAACAAGTAGATGAGGAGCTTAAGAAATATTACAGATGCAACAAAGTAACGTCCAGTTGAATTATTTGATTTGATTTGAATAAAATACGAGTATTATTTTACAGTGATTAAAAATACATTTTTAGGTAAACATTTTTATATGTTTGGTGCTTCAGTTTTAGTGTCACTTTTATTATTTTGAAACCCAATAATGTTGTAATTATTTGGTGATTGATATTATTTCCAATTCTTAATTATTATTTAGGTAAGCGTTTTAATATTATTTGGTGATTCAATTTAGGTGACAGATTTAGTATTTTAGGAACTATTTTTTTTATTATTTCACTGAAAATGAATTTATTAGGGAATTGATAAAATCATACCCATATTCATAGAGCGAGAATTTTTAATCATTTGGTTCCCGCAGTGGGGTGGTTCCACTCATGATTACAAGCAACTTTACTTAATTACAACTTATTATGAGGCCAACACTGAAATCGTGAAAAAAATCAGCTGTTCCATACATTAAGATCGAGTAGGTGGGTATTGCGCTTTTGTATGGAACAGCAGATTTTTTTTCGAGATATCAGAGTTGACCCAATAGTAAAAAGTTGCTTGTAATCATGAGTGGAACCACCCCACAGCGGGAACCAAATGATTAAAATTTCAGCGTGTATACCTGTCTTAATGCAAGTTGAAAAATGTGCTTTTGATTACGCTTGTAGGTAACCATTGATTGAATAGTGTAAATAAATGCTTACAATTACAGCGCATGTCAGCTAAATGATTGATTATATCCTAGAATCACTTTGCTCCGCTTGACTGGAATAAAATAAGTACAAAGCTTGAACTTTAATGATGCTCAAATTTAATAAGTTTGCAATGCTTAAATCGATCTACTCAGAATGAATCCACAAATACTAACATTGATCTAATTCTAAAAGATCATCCAACAATGCACACGATTCCAATTTCGATTCGAATCTTAATAGATTTTATGTTGATTTAGCAAACACCAGGAATAAAGATTAGTTCAAATCGAGCATGCCTAGTAGTAATACAGGAAATGTCCGAGCAATATCCACCCCGAGGCGCAGGGTACCCATGCATCGGGAACCAATCCTTGTAGAGACTATAGAACAAGCAAAAGGCGGTCGCGACGTTAGCCAGCGGCTTTTAATTGACAATGGATAGCAGACGACCCGCACAGATCGGCCGACCGATAAGATCTTACCTTTAACCCTCTCCTTATAGTATGTGGTCCGGTGATCAGTGCTTTACCTCGTTCTTTGACTAAAGCTTCTCGGGTAGTGCATTTATGGATCTTCTGTAATCTGCACGATTAGCTGTCGTTGTATGATATGGCTTTGCGAAGCGCGCTTTAAAAGGTAACAGGGAATTATGGAGTTCATTATTTGTAAAATGCGTAATTGCAAACTGTAGTAAATGGTCGTAACTAATCAATGTGGTAGTAACTTGACAGTTTAAATTATAGTTTCGTTGATTGCACATAGTTCTATGAAGTAGATTTAATGTCGGGTGAAAAGCTCGAGTGACATTAGCGGGTGCTATTAAGTGCGCATACGTGACCATCGCCGTCGAGTGTTTCATCATTAGTTTAACAATTAGCTTTACATGCTGAACATAATTGCTCACATTAGAGTTCTATTTCCAGTGTAATTATATGTATAGACAATAACTTTTAAGCCTCACGCCCATCACAGTAGTGGATTTGGAATGCCGTTGGATTGATGGGTGAACCGGTCCGAGCTTCGAGCTTCGTAGTCTACTTCGCTAGATCTGATTAACGTTATAAAAAAAAACTCTCATTGAGTAGTTTCGAAGCTAGTGGAGCTATCAATAAATAATATCGAACACGATCTTATCAATTGCGCATCATCCTAGAAGCCAATTGATAATTAAATAATTATTGTGTCAACAATTGAACCGGAATGATATTATGCAGTATTCAACAACAATTTTATTATTAGTCTTCACATTTATTTTTATTTCTATTTTATTTCTTTACTAGCGACCCGCCCTCGGTTCTCTTAGATGTTAAACTATAGATTTTGTATATTAAAGATTATCCAATAAATTATTTTTTGTTCGTACCTTTAAAAATCCTTAGGTATATTAATTAATGTCTATTATATACAGGGTTGCCACATGGAGGGAAAGTACCTTAAATATTGAAGATAGGAAATTTTACTGAAAGAAGACTTCATTTTGTTTTTAAAAATAATTGGAACTGCATTCGTAGGGCTTGGATTCGTAGGGCTGTTCACTTGCACCGCGCATTTTTCATATTTTTTATATCCGTCGTAACTTCTTAAGTTCTAAACGGAAGGTCCTATTAAAAAGAGGAATTTACATGTGAATAATCAACCTTGATCATGAAATTATTTAGTTGTATAAGGATTAACTAAATGTATCATCTTTCGATTCTATCCCAGTTTTGATTGACTAAAGACATCGGACATTTTTATATGGAATCTGGTCCAAGTGTGGCGTCGGACCATGATGAAGTTTATTTTTTAAGAAAGTAGTTTCACTAAGCTTACTTTTTTCTATGGGTACAATAAATCTATCGTAGGAGAAAAAAACTGGCCAAGTGCGTGTCGAGCCACGCGCAGTAGGGTTCCGTAGTTACATTATACCATACCATATTTTAATACCGCTATCATTTTTCACCTGAAAAAATAACTTTGTTTTTCACAGTGTTTGTATAAACAACAAAGTTATATTTGCGGTTTTAGAAAATGTACTATATTTCGAAAACTTATTACTGTATCTCGTTCAAACCAATTTTCGTTGAAAGTGTTTGTTAAGATCTATAGCATATATTTTTTTTAGATTTTTCACTCTCTTACTTTAAAAGTTAAAGGGGGGGGGGGACACACATTTTACCACTTTGGCAGTATATATCTTTCAAACGGTTGACTTTGAGAAAAAATAGTCTCAGGAACCTCAATGTCATTTTTAAAGACCTATCTATAGACACCCCACAAGCATTGGTTTCATGAAAAAAAAAATATTTTCTGTTTCAGTTCCATGTATGAGGAGCCCCCCCTTAATCTTTTATTTTTTTTATTTTTGTGAGAAAATCGTAAAGCGGTTCACAGAATACATCTACCTACCAAGTTTCAACTATGTAGTCTTAATACTTTCGGAATAAAGTGGCTGTGACATACGGACGGACAGACAGACAGACAGACATGACGAATCTATAAGGGTTCCGATTTTTGCCATTTTGGCTACGGAACCCTAAAAAATTACAGCCTTAAAAACACAGGATGTTGACTTTTTTATTAGTTTTGACTGTCGGTTCAGTTCCCGTATGCGGGAAGTGGATTTTCAGAAAACTTTGAACGCAGTTATCTTAATTCAAATAAACTTAGTAATTGCGGACTTTTTTGTGGGTAATGATGAGAATTAGATTCTAAACATACATTCAACACATTATTTTTATGTATCATCAATAGTTTTCGCAGCGCACGAAAAATATTTTTTTTGTAAATTTTTTGATATCTTCGCTTCCATTGGTTTCCGAATTGTATTTTTTGGAAAATAAGATATAACCTATATCACTATGGTAAAGTAGTGGCTTTGTGAGCTGTAAACCTCGTTTTAACATATTTCCACCATTTTGAAAAAAAATCGAAAAACGGAATTGACAAAAATTTTTTTTATAATATCGAACCTGTTCGCAATATTTCACGAGAATCAGTTGAGAAATGCGACCTGTAGAGGAGAACAGACGGACAGCCGGACAGACATACGAAAGCGTTTTTAGGGTTCCGTAGCCAAATTGGCAAAAAACGGAACCCTTATAGATTCGTCATGTCTGTCTGTCTGTCTGTCTGTCCGTCCGTATGTCACAGCCACTTTATTCCAAAAGTATTAGGACTACATAGTTGAAACTTAGTAGGTAGGTGTATTCTGTGAACCGCTTTACGATTTTTATACAAAAATAAAAAAAATAAAAGATTAAGGGGGGGCTCCCCATACATGGAACTGAAACTGAAAATATTTTTTTTTCATCAAACCAATACTTGTGGGGTGTCTATAGATAGGTCTTTAAAAATCACATTGAGGTTTCTAAGACTATTTTTTTTTTAAGTGAACCGTTTGAAAGATATATGCCACCAAAGTGGTAAAATGTGTGTCCCCCCCCTTTTAACTTTTAAAGTAAGAGGGTGAAAAATTTAAAAAAAAATATAAACTATAGATCTTAATAAATACTTTCAACGAAAATTGTTTTGAACGAGATACAGTAATTAGTTTTCGAGATATAGTACATTTTCCAAAACCGCAAATATAACTTTGTCATTCATACAAACACTGTGAAAAACAAAGTTATTTTTTCAGACGAAAAATGATAGGGGTTTAAAATATGGTATGGTATAATGTATCTACGGAACCCTACTGCGCGTGGCCCGACACGCACTTGGCCGGTTTTTGTTTACCTAAGCTGAAACAGAGACGCTACGTGCTCGATCGGTCAAAAACGCAGTAGGTACTAAAGTACATTTTGCGTATGTACGTTTTACGTATTGTACATTTTGCGTATTGTATATTTCGCGTATGTACATTTTGCGTATTGCACATTTTGCTATGTTCATTTTGCGTATTGTACATTTTGCTACAGATGTACATTTTGCGTAATGTACATTATGAGATATTACCTAAAGAGAAAGTAAAAGAGTGCTTCTCCATTAGGAGAATTGACTATTAAGTCAAAGGACCACTCAATCACTCAGAGTGGTCCTTATACTACCGAAATGAAAATTGATCAATATTAATAAATTATTATTCTATACACCGTTAATTTTAATGTGTAAAAACCTTCAGAAGCGCGTCTTACTCTAAGGTAAAAACGAAATAAGGATATCAGATTATACAACTCAATATGTCTGTGCAGTTAAAAGTTAAAAATAAATAGTCTGAAAATATCGGAAAAAATCTTGATTAGTCGGCAAACACACAAAGATAGCAAGACGCGTGCCTAGACGCATTTATTATTTCCATGATTTACATAAAAAAGGCAGTCTCTTTTCATTACGAGCGTTAAAATCTATAAAATGAGCTCTAAATCAAAAAATCTGTAAAATTTTGGGACAAACAAACCTCAATATCTTGACTAATTATGAAATATTAATCAAGTGTGTGCAATAAACTTTTTATTGCACACACTTGATTAGAAAAGGGAAGAGATACGCCCATTAGGTACTTAAATTTTTAGGTGTAGGTACTTAAAAGTTAATCGTGTATGTTACCGCTAAAGTACGGAATCCGTTAATGTGCGAATCAACTAGCTAATCTGCACACACACACATACACACACACACACACATCGAGTCAGTTAAAGTGCAGAATTTTTCATAAAGTAGCAGATTTCCGCACTTTAACTAGTTAATCTGCATATCAACTGATGTACCGTTAAAGTGCGGAAAACAGCTTCAGGACAGGCATAATGAAAGTAAATATAATAAAACGTGGTTTCTGGCGCTTCGCCGGCCGCTGCCGTAGCACGTTCGCTCCGCTCGCGCGTTTTTGGTCGCTCCGGTCGGTCCGGTCGGTCGGTCCTCCGCTTTTGTGTCTACCCTCTTTTATGTGATTACACTATTTTTTCAATTAAAGAACCTGTTTTCTTGCTTTAACTGATCCTTGGTCGTTAATTTTCAAATTACCTTGGGAATATGCAGATTACCTAGTTAAAGTGCGAAATGAAAAAAAAATTGCACTTTAACTGACTTGACCAGTTAATCTGCAGATTGACTAGTTAATGTGCACTTTAACGGTAACATATATGTTATATTACCCAATTGAAATTCAAAACAGCTAGGTACTTAAATATTATTCAGTGGCATTACCTTACCTAGTTTTGAACACTGTATGCTTTTAAAATTAACAAAGTAAAGCAAACCCACTTGGAGATAAGACCTGCATAGCCAAGTCAGCTTTGTAAGCAAAGCGCAGTTAGTGAAATAAGTAGGTGATTCGAGAGTTTACATTTCGGTCCCATCAAACAACACCGAACAACTAGTTGACAGTAGTAATACAACATTAAAATGTACATAACGTAAAAAGAGGTGGTAAAGCGGCCGCCTCGCATTTAATAAAAATATTGTTTGTTTTATGAGAGTTGTTTAGAAACCTGCCGGGTCGTGCGATAGCCACCTTGCATGCAGATGTTGGGGCAACATTGTCGTAGCTGTATGGGCTGCAAACATAATTGGATATTCTCTGTGAGCTTCCGATTGGGGAGATAAAAATGTGACAGGAGCGGAGATGCGTCTGTCGTCAAGTGTCCGCCGAGCGTTATCTGTACGCGACATCTTTGTGTCGGGGTCGGTTTTTCAACGCGTGCGCGGTGCAGTGGGCGGTAATGGCGTCCGCCCCAACGGGATTCGCGCGCCGACATGGTTTCGCGTCTCATCGTGCGGCCGCAATACATCGCTCCACTTAAATTACGTGCGAGCTTGTTCCGGTAAACTATCGCGATACCAACACCATAAAAACTCTTTTGCTCACACTCAATGCGCGCGATCGAAGCGTACTAAAACCACCTACCTACAAGAGTCTGGATTGTGTTCTGTGCTACGAACTTAAAAGTGATGAGCTGCGCGAGTATGGTTGATGATGCTCTGGACTAACATCAAACGCAACAAACCAGCTGCAACTCTAGAAAAAAACAACTGTTCCCTAATAGCACGGTATCAAGATGAATAGCAATGTGCTCAAACGAGCCTTGTAAACGGCCGATCAATCGCCGGTAACGGTAGGCACTGGATGACGTGACGCTTGAATAAGTGTATTGACCCTGTATTCAATATTCACAGAGTAACGATCTAGGCATCTGGATCACTGACAAAACATTGAAACCCAATTTATGTTGCCTTTTACATACTCGTAAAAAATGCATAAACGAGGAAAATATTCCTAAGTACAGTTTACTGTGCTGATTTTAAACGATAAAATTTGTGAAATGCTACTACAATGGTAGTCCTCAATGAGAACCTCCCACGTGCAACGGAACCTCTTCCGCCGTTTAGTTAGTGGGGCATCCAAAAGTAATGAGCGCAAATAAAAGCAAGTAAAATACCATTATGACACAATGCATACCGTTACTGATCTTGTCTAATCGGATGAATGATGTGTTTGGTTTAGCCAGTAACCACTGATTACTATTTATTTGTTACATTAATCATTCATGCCCGAAAACAAAAATAGATAGTATCTAAAAGTTTAGCCAAGTAATTGTTTTGCGGAAGGCATCATTAGTACGCAGTCAAAATTCAAACAGGATGATTGACAGTTTAAAACAAATAGATGTGAATATAATTGCTGAAACCATTACATTCAAAATGGTAATGTAAGTCATCAATAAACGCCGACAATGTAACGGTTAACATAATGTTTACGCACCGTGATCATTTTATCTTTCAATCTTGACCCCCTTTTTGATGCTTTTAACTAGATATTATAGGATTTAATCTTCCATTGAGTGCATTAGATAGAATATCGATAAATATCAAGCACGATTATAATGTAGTGTTGCGTTAGTATCATGGTGCAGTTCTGAAAGCATGTGGGGCGCATGACCGTCGAGTGGATTGAAAGCGACCGTTCAATTTATCAAAAGTCAAAAGCAAGCGTTAGCAGATTATTGCGTGCCGGAAGAGTCTGCTCACCGTTATAGCATTAGTGTTTTTGCATCCGACATCAGTGGGACAGGAGTACGTCGCCGCTCCCGTGCACCGGGAAGTCAATCAATTACATATTAGCTTAATGTGACGTAGATGGTCGTGGTTCGAACCCACTGATTTGCATGGTCCGAGCAAAATGGTCTTAGACAATCGCCTGATTGTTGTTTATAACCTCTGCCTCTAGACGGACCAAAATAATCTTTACTAAAGCGAACATGCAAAACCTATAGGAAACCATATAACTGAAGTCAATAACATTTACGAAATTTCGAAGCAAAATTAAACATCATACCTGAACTCGGAAATTGTTTTCCTCGAGGCATGCTGCACGATCTCGGTGTGCATTCGAATAGGATTTATGTATAGTATGAAATTCTTTTCATTAGATGAGAGTTAGAGCGAGCTCATAAAGTAGGTTTTAATTGTAAGGGCCGGGGATATCTGGCGCGGGTGCGATAGGGCGAGGAGGAACAATGGCGGCGTGCGCGGTAGGCGGAGGCGGCGGCGGGCGGTCGTGGTCGCCGGGGGCCTGGTGCCGCCTGCTGACTCGCGCCTCTACGATACCTACCCACCAGCTTTCTAAACTACCCAACTTTTTCATCAGGCAAGAAGTAATTATAACAAACGAACAGCCGTAAATTTTTCGAAAAATAGGTCAATTCTATTTGCTAAAGAACCCAACGTGCACCTTGAGACATTGCTCCAGAATGAAATAATTGGACGTATCAGAAATTTTGATCTTTGCACTTATAATTTCGCTCATTCTATCTTATTCCATTTAGTACCTATACATGACGGCACCTGAGACTATACTATACATCTTGACCTTGAGACCGCCTTTATGTCCCTACGTAATAAAAACTGTTTTCGCAGTTTAACTGTATAATCTGACGTGCTGTCGTGTGTACCTACCTAGATAACAAGAATATTCATAAAAACAAGAAAATTATAACGCGGAAACTCACGTAGAATCGCTAAACATCATTGTTTATTGATCTCTAAAGTCACACCGACATGTGGAAATACTGTGTTCATAAATTTGTCAAGTAAAATCTTCGATCATCGAAGAGTGAAATACATGCTACGGCAAATAAAGTTTGAATTTAATAAAAGCAAAGAATAAAAGGAGACAGGATCGACGTGAGAGTACAACCATAGTAGAATCAAATAAGTAAGTCATCTTACTCATTATAGCACCGAACGCGGTTTGTTTGTGAGCGCGCCCGTACGTATGCGTCGTCGCACGCACACACTGACAAAATTTAAAGGTGATAAAGGTGCGCCAGTCGTGGCTGCCGCCCGCGCTCACACGCACGCTCCGCGCCGCCCGCTGCGGTGCCTCTCGTAATAATTTGTACTTTGTACGTGTATCTACAGTACACCGTAAGTCAATATTCAATTTCCGAATTTAAAATTAGATTATATTTAATATAAGATTAAAATTTCGATAAGTGTAGTTAAATGAAAGAATAAAAAATAGTTGATAGTGTAAAAAATAAAATTTCATAATCATTTTATTTGAATAAATAAGTAGGTACATGATTTAGTAAAGCAACATTTTAATTAATCCTATTTCGACCGTAAGTTTTCAAATCACTTAACATACGTAGGTAATGAAAACATTGTCGTTAGTTCCTGCAAGGCTATCGGCTAAAAACAATGAAGTAAATGTAAACTGTAATTTGACAGACGGATGTGATACATTGCTACTTTTCTTTTGTAAGTTTTTATTGGTGTCATAACGAAAGTGGCAATGTATCACATAGGTACATATGTCAAATTACAGTTAATATTGACTCTATTATTTTAGCCGACAGACCCGCTGGTCTTTGTACTTACAAAAAAATATTATAAAAACTTTGTATTATAGATCCCTGATGTTTACCCTACAAGGAAAAAATTGTTTTGTATAGAGATTGACTATGCATTTTTGACGATTGAATAAACTAGTGACAGCCCTACGTGTTTAGGCTATTATCGCTCGCTCGAGGCTTAAGATGGCCTACTTATTTGGTTCTACTATGGTACAACCGATGCATAAAATGCACGGACGCAGTAATAAACATGCCACCACAGGCGCGAGCTCAATGCTCATACCTCTCACAAGATATAAAAAGCTTCACATTTATTATTAAGGCGGTTGTATGACCGAAAGTGGCGCCCTCAGAGGTTTTTGTTTAATAAGTTATTAATAGAAAAAGATTTTAATAATGTTTATCGTGGAGATTTTAGGGCCCATGGTCTAGTATTTTTAGAAGGTATTACTACATGCCCTCGTAGTCATTCGTAGAAGTAGATAGCAAATGTGTCAAAAACGGCCACTTTTAGCAGTTTTTCTATCTACTTCTAGCAGTGACTACTAGGGAATGTAACGATACCGTCTAAAAATACTAGAGTGTGGGCCCTAAAATCTCCACGATAAACATTATTAAAATTGTGTATTAGAATTATAATATTAAATAAAATTTACCGCGGCGCCACTTTCGCTCAGGGTACCGCCTTAATATTATTATACAACCTATAAATATCACTTCCAACTACCTACACACATGACAGTCTTTAGTCAAGTAACAATAAACTGACACCTATGAACGTTATTTTATACATCAAACACATCAATAGAGCCTTTAACAAAAATATCTTACATATAAAAAAAACATTATTAAAAAGCAATAATGATGTAAACGATTACTGCAGCACCGAGTGCGGTAATAACGTTGATTAAAGTGACGTTAAGCTTGTGCCCGTCGAAGATTACGGAACTTCACATATTTATTATCAAGTGTATGAATTCTTTCAATAACAAGTTTATGTAAGCCGTTAGTCGGAACAGTAATATGCGTATTACCGTCTACTATACAATTAGTCATTACCAACATGCCTTTCAAGTAGTTTCGTCATAGAGTGGAAGACGGGCGCCGGCTCAGGAAATCGACAGATCGAATCTACTTATGCGTACATGCTCGCACGCTTCCTAATTCCAATCTCATCTAGAGTAACGGTTGTCTACGCAACGATAAATTGAATATGACGGCCAATCGTAAATGATGGATATCCTTCAATCTTCTTCTGTAAAGTTTGACTAAAAGAACAAATTACTGAGGGGCAAATATAAGTAAAAGCACATCGCGCTACGTTTGCAGCAACCGAATGAAAAGTTAATACAGGTTACTTTCATTTCCACATAAAAGTCAAAAATTTCACTTTTAGCTAAAAAGTGAGACATAAACGGAGTATAATAAAGAACCGATTAACTTTTTTAAAAAGAAACAATTCTTCGTGACTGTAAACATTTTCAAGAGCCGATGAAAGAAACAAGTGAATTTTATAATGTCCCGGGTCTATTACAAATGACGTGCAGAAACACAATAGCTTTTGAACTTCTCTATTTGTACAAAGCGATTGGCGTGCCTCTAGCACGATCTCATTTCCGGAGTAGTATTGAGGTGTTAACTAGCTAATATTGGCCGCCAACGAGTCTTATCAATGAAAACTAGATTTGTTATTTCTGGCATTTGAGTGTGCACGAACAGTACTTATCTTGAATTCGATTCTACGGACACCCGTGTAGCCGCAATGCAATTTCCAATAGAAGTGCTTATACCTACTGCCGTACGATCAAATCGATCATGGCCTGCAAATACAGCCGATGTCATTACTGTGAGTTCAGTTCCTGTGGTCAGCAATATTACACGCGTGGCTTAGTTTAATCTCCTATTTGTTTTGAAATCCCTTCGCCTGCGTCTCGTTTATTGCGCGCGGTAGATTAATCTGACTAAATTGCTATTCGAATATCCGCATCAATACCTCATTATCATAGTTCATAACTTTCGCGTGTCTAGACAGTTATTCATATTTCATTCGGTATCGACGGATGTATCACCGAGTCGATAGCAGATTCTATTTACGAGTGCGGGCCACGTCGAGCTGCTGTACGTAGATAATATGAGCCGATCGTGTTGCCGTTAGTGCAATACCATAATGCAATCCATAGCGTCGCCCGACCTACGACAAGTGGAAATGCAGTCTGTTATCCAACGAATGCAACTTATAATATTATTTTACAAGTTTATGGGTGACTAGATTAATTTTATCAATTAACTTTTAGTTTAACATAAAAAAAACAAACCCAAGGGGCTTTTTACAGAACATTTATTACATACATTATAAAGTCATTCGGGATCTAGTTACAATTCAGGATTTAGTGGTTTGAAAAATGTATATTGGAAGTGCAAATAAATGCAGGGCACTTGTCATCGCGTCGCTTTGTTATAGCACAAAGACCGTGCCACAAAAGAAGATATTGGTGTGAAATTTGAATTTTCTGCGAATTGATGATTTTGGTGAACGGTCGTCTAGGCGGAGCGGATCTCGAGCCAGAGTGCTCGTGCGAAACCACACGCCTACCGTTACTGCACCACTTCGCCGGACTGTTAGCTGCACGAACGCGTTACCAACATTACCATCATACGCACCCTATGCACAAATGTGCATTGCGTGCGTTAAAAAAAACATCGTAAATCACAACTGATACATATACATTTTCTCAAACAGTCAAACACAATAACAACCATTGTACCACATGACTAGGTCACAAAGTGCGTCGTTAGCGATGTCCTTATGTCGTTAAGAAACACGTGTGGCGTGGACATCTGTCAGCGTGATGGATGGGGGACAAACCGGTATTACCTAGTTTTGAGTTTAAAGATCGTTGTCTGTCTAGAGGTCGTAGTTTGATGAGGATCGTCGGTGTTGGCGTCGCGTCACCCGAGGCTGCGTCGTGACCGTTGCGCGTGCGCAGCTCTGTCATGCGCTACCAGCGATTATCATCACTAGCGCCTACATCAAGGCACACGATTGTGACGCCGGAGATGCTACTGGTGCTTATAGTAAAACGTTTTTAGGCATTGCAAATTGTATATTAAAAAAACCAGAGCGATTAAGATAAAAAGAACCTATTTAATTGAAAGCTCCATCGTGGCTTCTCTTGGAGGTAGGTACAGATACAGTAAGCATCAATGTACGAAATCGGCGAGCAAAGTTGTAAATTTAGTCCACAAATAGGTAAAGTTTCTCAAAAAGACTATAATAATAACCAACACAGCATAGGACATGACGGTATGTCGCTATTTTACGAAAGCGGAACTAGTTATCACGCTCCATTGAACACAGAATACAAGCACACCCTTTGTAGAACACTGTAGGAAAAACAGTACCATTGATGTCCGCTTTCGAGAGAGCCCGTTCTCGAGTTCACAAATGCATTAACTTCATTAGCCTTCGCCACAATGGCACGTCCACACAACCACGACAAGAAAAGTCCGAGTAAATTACTCCTCACCGAGATGTAATTGCATCTCGATTTTTACAACATATAGGTGTAATATAATAAGCCCGCGGAATACGATTCGTAGAGTCACCGCGTTTAATCTGAATTGAAATTTTACGTTCCTTTCAAGTTTCACGGCGCACGACCGCGAAACGATCGTGCGGCGTCTGATCAATAGAATTCGTGATACTAGTCACGTGACACAGCTACCGATTTCAAGCACACGCCTCTTTCGCTCCGCATGACATCCATCAAATCGGGACTATTGTTGACTTTATTGGTTCGGCAAAATTAATGACAATTGAATTATGCAGCGGCGGAAGATGGGATACCGTAAGAAAATTTTCTTCGTTGCGTACGTTTTCGTAATTTGTTGTGTATTATAATGCGGCACAGCCTGTGGAAACATGGAAGTGGAGAGAGAGTACGGCCAGCTCGACCTCCGCGAACGCAATAATTGAGCATAGAAATCAAATTACAGATGATTGATGATGCCGTTACAGCACGACTGAAGCCGCAGTGACGCCCGCCGAGCGAATCGTGTCATTTATAATAGGATTTTTACAAATCCAAAATTACAGGACTACATATTACAGTACGGGACAAAAATCTTGAAATCGGGTGGGGATTACGCAGAACAAAACGTATTTTGGGTATACGTAGCGGTGAGGTACGCGGGCGGGCGGGAGAGGGGCGGCGCACGCTATTGGTCGCTCACAAGTGCACCATGCGCGCGAAAACTTATCCCCACTCCGTCGAAAAAATGTCAAGATTTTTACCCATTGACTTATTTGATTTATATTATAAATTTAAATAAATACATAATATTTTGACATAGGTACGTACGTACTTAGATGAGTTAGACACAAGACAACTCAACCATTTTATGGCTTCGAGCATATAAAACCATTAGTGTTCGATAAACGTCGACGCGGTTTGCTAGTGTGATCATGTTGAAAGCCGCCGCCTGAAATATATTTTCCTTTAATATATTTCCTTGGATAAACTTTTGTCCATGCACTAAACAAAGGACCACTATTTATTTTGGTGTTTGATTGATTTTGTAATGTCTTTTTCTGCATTGTACGGACACGTCTGGTCTGTATTAGTAGGTCGACATTAGTATGCAGTCCATTGTTTTTCCGCTGCACACAATTAATTGGCGTGACGATAATTTGGTATGTGACAAGTCGTCAGGGTTCACTTATGAATTATTTATACTATACTGGTGCTGATATTCGCTATAACCATAATAATATACAGGGTTATTTTGTAAAACAGAAAAAAAATCGACTTTTCATACAAAACTCGAATTTTTTGTCGGTTTTCGGAAAAGTCGTAGAACAAATGTTGTTGTTTATGATGTTAGAAATCTACACCTGCGAGGTTGTTGGTTTTTTGCAAATAACCCTGCATTTAAGGAGTTCATAATAATTGGAGTTTTTGAAGTGAAAACTTCTTTAGAGGCGTTGTACCTACGCTTTTTTGTAATGGGGAAAAAATCTTAAACTCGCGTCAGTCAGTCAGGATCACGTGACCCTGATCGAAAATTCGTAAGACGGATGTGACGGATGGAGAGTAGACAGCTGGCGGCGGAAGTATCCTTGCGTAATTTCAAGACGTAAACACTTGTGTCACCATAGCAACGCGCTAATTTTTTAATTCAATGTCAAACCTCTAGATTTTCTGTCAAGCTATGGATAAGACTTTCGTACATTACTGTTCTGTATTCGTAAATTCAAATGCAGAATAAATTCGTAAGACGGCAATTCGTGCAAAATTATTCCCTAACCATTGCAAAATATCAAAAATGCACAACGTTAATATTCAAGTTTTCATTTCTGCCCGGAATGCAACCCGATTTTTTTTAAGTATTTATTCAGAAACTCAACAGCTTTTTTTATAAACGTATCTTATATAACTTATGACTTAAGTAGTACTTTATATTACATAGCACATATTATTATATAAAGGTCACTAGTGTCGGTTTATTTTGCAATGAAAGGACTTTCACAAGTTTATTTACTCAATTACTTCAAACAGTGCCGTGAAACAAAGTAAATCGCAAGCGCAGCGTGCGTTGGCGCAGCGGGCCGCCCTGCGGCGTGTAAGTAAGACTCCTCTGTTATAAACATTTATTGCTTTATTTCATTTACAATGAAATTACCCAACTAACTATAGGTGCTTGGTGTTTGAAAAACAAGAGCAACCTTGGGTGAGCTATCTGCTTTTATAGTAATAACTTTTAATGAGGGAGGAGATTTTTAACTTAGGGGCATCGGCAATGCTAAAAGTAGGTATATCTTTTTAAACGATGGATAATTATCAAATAAATATTAATTGATCACATATTGTCAAGTTTAAGTTAATAAAGCTTAATGAAAAGTATATCCATCACACAACGTCAGAAGTTCATTAATTCATCTCTAATGAAGCATAAGTACACAAATTACGTATTCAGGAGAAGGTTAGTGTAGTGGAGTTATGGCATACTGAGAGATAAGGGGAACCGGTCGCTTCTGCATTGGAGGAACAGGTGCAAACGCGGTCACGGCCCTACATGGGCTTGACAGCCCACAAACCAGTATTAGGTAAAATTTACGCACCCTCTCCCTATTACAAAGAAGATAAAATAAGTTTTAATGGCACAAATCGATGGTATCAAACGGGAGAATCGGCCGTAGCGACACTAGATAAATTGAATACAAGCCCAAGAGCTTAGCGTAAACTTATTTGTAACTTGTAACGAATATCTTGCTGGGTGTGGATATTAAAGTGAAACAAGAAACGCCCATTAAGTTTATTTATCTTCAAAGTTAGAGATTTGTGGCTGATGGGGTACAGATATATTTTTAAATAACTTTATTCCGAATTAGAAAGTATCTGATTTTGTTTGAAGATCTGTTTTTTCACAAACTGTCTACTTAATGAGTCAATTAATAACGGAGTAAGTATGATTGCTTAACAGCTATCAGTTAGGGTATTTCTATAAAAAGTGCTGACGTCATTTAAAAATATTAGATTGTAATTAAAGAGAGACACAATTGCAGGAATACGGAACGTAAGTATATGTAGGTATTAATGTACTCACAACTGTTTCTTGTACAACAATAAAGAACGATCATAAACATCATATGAATATGCAATGCAGCAATAGTTAAATCTATAACATTGAATGTCTTAATTAGGTAGATTATGGATACTTTTAATCTTTAAAGCTGATGGCCCCAGACTAGAGATGGGTAAAAGCCCTGGTTAACACCCGACTTCAGGGGTTTAATTAAACCCAGTAAAAACCCATTGATTTATCCCCGGGCGTTAATAAATTAAAATCGGTTCATTCCTTTCGAAAAAATGAGAAGTTGTAAGTTTGTATGGAATGCCGTTTGAGTTAAAAAGCTCTTAATGCTCACCCTTGGACGAACACCAAATTATTATAGGAATTTAATTTTCTGAGCAGCAGTTAGCCTTTCTAGTGGTTAGGTTAGGTTAGCGCTTTAATGATACTCGTAATAAAACTCATGAATGACTTAACGACACCATTGATAATACTTAAGTTATAAAAATAAATTATGATGAGCAAAAAATATTCATAAATAATCCAAGTCCTCGAAGAAATAGTATAATTGTAGGCAACCAACACCACAAAAGATGATGTGGATGAAATACGAAGGTAATGCTCGGTGGTGGTGAAATAGGAACAAAATGAAATCGAAACCGACAATAACTTTGTGTCGACCACAATATGCAAGTGAATAAAACTTGATAGAGGAACATTTATCGATCTTTAAGATCATCATCAATTTTAACTTTTGTGTCCTACAAATCCTACAGACCTAGGTCTGTAGGATTTGTAGGACACAAAAGTTAAAATTATGTAGCAACAGCTAAAGGAAGCACATTTAGGACTCTCACTTAAGTAAAAATCTCGGAAAGCTAGACCGAGTGCACTGAAAACCTACTTCCAAGCTCAGGCTGCCGTACAACAATGCTTTGAAATTATAGGATTTAGAAAACTAGTCCCTCATTCAGTAAGCATGATTAATCGCGGAGAAAACTAGATGGGATTATACGTTAGTAATTTAAGCTGCACGTTTTACACCGTCCCGATCATTAGTAGGAGTCATTTCGAACACGATCGGTCGATTTTTTCCAACAAATTTCAGCTAGAACATTTTATAGACACTCGATGTGTTCAAATTACACATTATTACTCTTTGATTCCTATGAACTATCTCGTATTGCACGTCGCGTCCGTTCGTATTGCTCAACGCCAGAAAGTGCAGATCAGATACTATTTTTATTAGGTACATGACATGACGGTAATACGTCTGAAATTATGATATCCTATTACTTAGATCAGGTCATTGACTATAATGGATGAGATATATAAAACAACCACAAATGTAACCAAGAAAACACTCGTAGCTCGTAGCGTGCTTCTAAGCTTATCTCGAGTAATTGTCTCGCTTTATTTAAATAGCTTTTATAGTTTTCTACAGACCGCGAGTAAAAACAAATGAAGCAAATACTAAAGCGATGCAATTTCCACCTGCCCAATGGTATGTGACGCCTTGAGCACTATCACGGAAAGTGGTTCGATTTTTCAAACTGCTTTCTGAAGGGCTCTGGTTCGGCCCGCTATGCAGTGTCGGCATTTATTTAACTCGCTTGAGCTAGTAATAAGTAACTTCGCACTATGCGTAACGCACTTGTTGGTTTGTAGCTTTAGGCTGACATAATTGCTAGGAATGAAGATTAAAACACAGGCATTAATAAATTACATGAAAAAGGGAAAGCTACAAGAAGACTATTTACAGGAACTGATGGGTGATATGCTAACAAGCTTTCCATGCAGACATCTAACTGAGCTAAAAGCTTTCAATTTGCGGTTGATATACTGATTAGTTTGTTGGTTTCTCGTATCTTAATTGAACAATTTAAAATAGAATTAATCGCTGTACAAGTTAGCCACGTAGGTGGTGTAGCAGGTAGTTTTGTGCCGATCGAGACCAGAGAAATCGAGATCCTCTCATTAATGTAAATCGTGAAGCAAACTCGCTACTGGCGCATCAACCCACTAACCTGAAGAGCAAAGACATGTGGCTGTAGAAAAGCCTGCCAATAGCTTATTCAAAATGCAACCGATGCTATCAGAGACATCTATTCGTGAAAACAAAAGCTGCAAAAATTGTGGACACAAACAACGAGGAATTTATTGAACACAAATGGTATTTGCACGCAAATCGTATTGAAGCAAGTTGATCTACTTACTAAAATTTATAGTTTTGAAGGCAAAGTCTAATTTACTCACATGTTTTGGTTTGCGTTTGGGCGTTTAAATTAGTCCCGCCCTTCTGACAGAAGTATGGCAGGCAAAACGCTTGTGGGAACATACCATATCTCATAATTGTTTACTCTCAGGCAGGTGGAAATTGCGTACCTACTAGTAACAATTTCATCCACTTTTATGCTGGTTGCGCTAACATAAACATTTCGCAGAAGACTTAATTATGATAATAAGAATTACTCAACTGACTGTAAACTTAGTCTGTAAGTAAGTAGGAAATTATGTGGGTTAGCCATGCGAGGATTGGCTAATCTCAGATGCTTTGTTTTTTCGGTTCTAGTATTTTAAAAGGCTGAAAAAAACAGGGAAAAGCGTTGGAAAATATAATTAAACAATATTCACCTTATATACATTTTACCTTGGTAAAAGAGGATGTTCGTTCTTACATACAACCAATAATAATACGTTTAATACAGGTTGAAGAGTCTAACTAATCAATTACGTAGAACAATAGTCATTCATTACCTACCATAATAACAATCTGCCGTCTCTCTATTTTGTTGTTTTTAGCTGTATATAAATGATTTTTATTGGTTTCAATTCAAGTTACCAGCTTCCATATATTTGTGCACATTTGTAGAAGCAATTGAAATGCGAAAAGTAAATACAAGAGAAATATTTAAATTAGTATATACTAGAAACCGTGTGGTCACTACAGCTTTGGAGATATCGACTTACAAGACGATGGGAGCTGAGCTGACACACCGACTTTGGATGGATACCTTTTAAGGGGAAACTTTGCCCTTCATCAATACAAAAGGAAACCACGCTGTGAGGCCTTTATAACCCTTATTTATGAATCGCCATTTCATTCAATGTAAATCCGCAAAGTAGATTTTGCTTTATTATTTATCGCACACATGCTTAATCATGGAAAAACTTCTGGTATTCCAAATGGCATAATTCATAACTTTCGTAAATGTTAATATATAGAAATAGCTACTTTGGTTAAATTTTCTCTTTGACTGCAAGCTGCAGTCATATCCTGACTTATTGGCCATAACAAACTCAAAACGACGACTGCGAAAATGCAATAACTTAGTAATTTCCTTTTCTTCTTGTGATGTAGTGACATATCTGTAAAGCATGATCTCTGTAAAGTATTTGGCAAGAAATAAAATTAATTCTACGATAAGGCTATTATGCTTTTCATCAAAATAATTAACAACTTATTACCACCCAACCTTTTGTAAGCGCATGTTATTTTAAATATTATAGCTGAAAAAGATGCATAGGTACTCGTACTGAACAAACTAACCGATGTTATATAACCTTATTCGTTATTAATAATAACGGACTTCTTGTATGAATGGATTCTAATCGGTTTATTTTATCAAATTAACACTGTCCAGTTCACATACTTTACAAAGTGCTTTAACGGTACGTGTTAGACGGGGATATAATGTACCAGATGCGTCGAATATGGGAATTTAATAGGCCAAGCGTGATATTTTCGTGGTCTATAAACGGCTAGCACAAGAAAAGGCAGCAATAGTGTGCCAACTGGTACAAGTATGGAGAACGTAAATAGTAGGTTGGAGGCATCCGGCTTATTGAATGCGCTGACCCCATCTGATCGGGCTAGGCAGGCGCAGGCTTATGCACGCTTACAGAACCCAAAACGAGCTCCTCTACCATACAATTCTCCGTTTATTTGTTTTTAAGTAACTCAATTTTATACAGTATACTTGAAAGTAAAAGCTTCTCCTGGTTGACGTTAACTATTGCTTCAGAATAATCATAAGATTGTTAAACAAGTCACGGTTTACAACTACGCAAGTGATGAAACATAGCTCTTTTTTCCCTAGTTTTTCAACGCAAAGTGTCGGTTAAAAGCCACATTGTAAGACAGAATTCATCGTTAAAATACTGACCATAAAAGTGAACAAACTGGGGTCCTGCTGCTTTAACTCAAATAAAATTCTTTAGTTATACATCGAAATAATCATCTTGGTCGCTCGACGTACAAATTAAAAGTACTTTTGACGTCAAGTGAAAATGAAAAATTCTGGAATGTAAACGAGCCTTTCCAGCTTCCATAAATAGAAGCAATATTAATATTAACAAGATATGAGAATAAGACGAAGATTTTAGCATCGAAGGTGCCCAAGGAATTTTATTACTTTCAACCTCATATACATGGAAGATCATTTCACCAAGCTTTATTATGCTTAAAAAACAAATGTTTAAGTTCTGTACCAATTTGTGCATAATTAAAAATTATGTGACACAGGTATATAGCACTATAACTTTACAACGAATGTAGCTATTACAAGATCCCTATTCATATTAAGCTAATGCGATAACTTAGATCTTAACAACTATTTTTAGCTCTTATATAAACTTACGCAGCAAGATCTAAAGACACAGAAACATATAGTAGTCATGCTTTTACGTCAGTAAAATAAGTGACGCAACTCCCCTTCTAGCTTTTTTCAGCATAATCCCATTAAAGAGAAAATTGTTTACCCATAGAATAAATAATAGGTAAAGCACGAAATGCATGTACACTTAAGATCATATCACACGAGCTGTGACCATGTTTACAGCTATCCGGGTGTAGGTCACTACCGGCCGTAGGGCACCGCACCAATGATCGGCACTCCTGTTATTTCACGCCATCGAGGACGAAGCTAGCCTTTATTTATTAATACTTTCCTGTCTGAACTTTGCCTGCTAAGACCATGACAAATAACACTGTCTCGCCTACGTTCCGCTGCAATGTTTATTCTATAAAACTGTTAGGTGCCTTGCACGAGATCATTTGTAAAACTGTTACATCTAACCGTGGGGCTATTTGGACAATTTTGTAACTAATCTCACACCAGAAGAGAAGTCGTACAATACATACCTAATAAAGGAGATTAATATAATAAGTCATTTTAATTAAGACAAATATTATGTGCACCACCCAAGACGTCTACAATCAATATTCCTGTAAGTACATAATAAAAATTCTTAGTCCGGTTCACTTCACCAGCCACGCTGACGTTTATGCCCGCATGTTTATGATACATTTGCGTATCAAATTACTGCCCATTCTGTAATGAGATGAAACGTATAAGTTATTAAAATGGCATTTTTCAAGCGTCTTTGCAAACTGGCATTTGTTGGTTCGATAGATCAATAATGTAGATTGTATTATTAATGATTACTACAATAAAATGGATAAAACATTAGAAAGCATACCTATAAACGTTTTTCTAAATAACTGCCATACAGTACAATATAGAAAAGCATTGACAGACTATTAAATAAGTATAATGATAGTAATCATCGCTCCGACCTCCAACCATACAATTTTTGAAAAGATTCAATCAAAAGCAGTCTATATTGAAAGTCCGTCAATAGCTTGTAAATCGCAATATAATAATATGGTTATGTTATGAAAGAGATAAAAAGCACATAATAATTGTCGGCGTGATGTCGTCCACCGGTAACAATATATAATTTGTTATTTGGCGTCGGGCGTAGCCAACATTTTTACAAAAAAATCAGAATAAGTGGTACCGTTTGACCACGACGTGGACGGCGAAAGAGACAAACCGTTAAGAACATTGTACGTGAAACGTGAGCGTAACGTAATCGGTACTCCATCAATTCGCATGTTGTTTCCAATACTTATAAAACATTGTGAATTGTAAATAATGATTGCAAACTGATGATTTTTAGAATAAAAATGTAAAAGTAAAGAAAACAAGTAATCTCGACACAATTTTAAAAGTGGGTAAAAAATTTAAAAATGTTAAGTAAAGTTGTCTTCAAGACTACAATAAGAATAAATACTACAGATTCTCACGACAAACGCGAAGCATGGATTTTGAAAAAATGCTAGCACACTGCACATCTCTTATTTATTACGTAAAATGATACAGCTTTTAATGTACTTTGTGAAATACGGGTCATATATTACAGTGCACTTGCAAGTTCATTATAATTTGTGGCAATTATTAAGTTAATGCCCTCAGATAGCAATCATAATTGTTGCACTTTTTATTCCCACATTCACATGATGCATAGCTTTACTTGGCAATTTGAGAAATGGAATACAAAGGATAGTAAAACTACTTCCTCACTTATAACTTTCATATCAGTAAAGAGAAAAATGGAGATAACAAGGCAAGAATAGGTAATAATTGTAGGAAGTAACCTGCAGAGAGGGTATAATCACTCTCGTCACGCGCTTTTTCCTATTTACTTGTATACAGGTATACTCATTGCCAGAATTTATCTAATTCTACAAATAATGAATTCAGCGTAGCGTACCTTAATTGTTTTTAACAAGACACTTTTAGCTTCCCATGTAATTACGGTAGGAGTGTTTATAAAGCCTCATAAAAATGTTTAATCAACATATTATCTTTTGTTACAGATAACAAATATTACCACGGCCTCTCACCGAGAACACAATGCGAATTATAATAGGCTTAGTGTTAGTGGCATATGCCGTAGAAGCTGCTAAAAAGTTTGAGGGCACACTAAGATCAGCGGCTGAAGCTCCACCACAGGACAACCTTGCAGTGGAATCTGGTCCCCCAGAAATATCAGTGTTGTCCGCTCCTCAGGACTATAAAAATCCAGGCGCACCACCGCCTCAACAAGATAAAAAAGATCCAGACGATTCAGAAGACAATGAATCAGTGCCAGAAACAGCTTCGGGCGGTGTTCCACCGTCAGCGCCTAGTGGTATATCAGCACCGTCCGCGCCCGCCAATTCACTAGAAGAATGTGATCCCGAGATGATTGGATTCGAACTTGTAACTGGGTAAGATTACATTTCATTACACGTAGATGCACTTTTGCGGAATATAAATAATGCTTGCGGAGTACTGACCGATAATTGCGAACGTAATTAAGATTGTAAAGCCGACTCAACGGGATAAGATATGAAGTTATCAAGATCTTACTTCCCTCGCATTATCTGTCAAGAAAACGATTTTACTTTTTGTCCTCTACAATTACACTTTTATATAAAACTATTTGATACAGTCCAAAGAATTCAATATCGTTAATAAGATGTTGATGTTAATAGAATAATGTTCATCGTGTGCTAACATACATGTGATGTGGCAGGTATGTGTTCTCGGCGCCGTCGCAAATTCTCGACGACATCCCCGGCACTCTGATGTTGACCGACTGCCTGGAGCAGTGCCAGGCCAACGACACCTGTCGCGCCGTCAACTACGAGACAGGTCTCTGTGTGCTCTTCAGCTCCGATGCAGACCAGTTGCCGGGTGAGTCATAGCGTATTGTTTACAATAGTTGTTTGTTTATTAATTTAAACGATGGAACTAGATTTCAGTTTTACTGGTAATTAATTAATGACGACGTTTTAGAACCCAAATTATGATTCCGTCCAAGACAAAACCACGCTTTTTAAAATGTTTCAGCTAAATACTCGAACGATTCTTAAAGTTAAGGCCATATTAAATTAAAACAAGTTGTCAGATTTGACAAAAACTCTATGAAATTGACAGCTTCCTTATAGGTCTCAAAAACAAAGATTATAGCTAAGATGCCTTTGAGTATTCCGCCGAGGACCTCTGATTTAAAATAGGTAACGTTTAGGTTGGTAGTGATAAAGAACCCCCTCTATAGATTTATGCATATTGAATATGCTAACAAGTTACAAACATAAATGACAGTATCATTATTTCCAACAATACATGAATAGAATTTCCAATGCTGCACACATGAAGTCATACATGTCATATAAGAAAGTCACATTTCATTTTAGTTTATCATAGAATTACATTTATTTATTAAGGTGGAGAAGTAATGTTAAGGCTTTTTATATAACGACGACATAATGTTAGCTGTCTTATCGATAATCATTTAAACGTCGTTGCTTATGTTGTTGTGTCACAACAGGTAAGTACAGACAAAAAAGTGAACTTGGTCGCTTGAGCTAAAGAAGGACGGGTTTATTAAAACAGGACGGGATCGGCTCGAGTTGATATTGACTAGCTATTGCGAGTGACTTCGAACGCGTGGACAGCTGACTATGGACGCTACATTTTACACTACGTGATTGATTTCTAAGATGGACTTATTAAAATACATTTATGCAAACTAAACAAAATAGAATCAGTAGTTTACCTCTTACGAGCAATTCAACTAACAGATACTAATAGAACCACAATAGATTAAACATAATTATTAATAAATCATAAAAGCCAGATCTAGTATTAATTGCCAAGTTAAAAAGAGGTCTAATTGCAGACGTGGCGCCATCGCTGTGCCAAAACATGCAAGAAAATTAAGTTATTAAGCATGTGAATAGACGAACAATAACGGCATAATCACGCGCAGCGTATGCCATAACCGGGACATAGCAGGTGGCGTGGCACAGTAAAGACGCAAATATACTCTCGTTTGTTCGATATAAACGTGTGAGCTCACAAACAAGCGAAGCGTTCCGATTTTTTGCCCCGACGCATCATTTGAATGCCAATAACGGCACGCTGCTTGCTCATCATGCCTTATTGGAGAAAAAAATACTCTCACCGCGAAAAGGAAAACTTGACCGTCTATTAACACGGGCAAGTGGAACATGCCTTGACCTCTAAAGCAAACAATGGCCGAATTATAGAGAATGATCGAGCTTTATTAGTTGACCCGTATTTTGTTATATACTAGGTGCTCTACGCTTTAATGGAATTAAGTGGAAAGATATTTATGTTACGATTAGTGTAGTTATTTCTACATCTACTAACCTCTGTGTTAAAACTATCTACTACTAATTCGACGCTGGGGGCAACTACTAATTTTATACAACTTGATGTTTATGATATTACACCTTCAGCTCAATTACAGAGGATGTTGTTAAAAGCGTATTTAAAAGCAATAAACGTAATTTAAAAAAAACCATCACCATCAGAGTATAATTTTCAACCACACCGAATGATTGATTACTGAAAAAAAGGCCGATCGCTTGGTTTGGCAATAAAATTAATGAACAAGAAACTCTAATTTTTGAAAAAACCGAATTGATAATGTAGATATCATATACTGTTAGTTTTAGTAAAGTTTATGTAAATAACGGTATAACTTCTGGAGTAAGACACATTGTACACAAATATGAAATAATAAAGACAGTCCATTACGAAATTATTTCAACCAAAAAATTATAATAGAGTAGCCAATACAACAGAGCTGTTACAAGCCACAACATCCTGGAATGCTTCATTTTATAGTCAAACCGCAATGGGAGTCGCAGCAGTGTCGAAACAGTAGGCACGGAAGAGTACTTACTACAATGGTAATAATTTAAGAGCGCGCAGTCAAAATAGGGCAAGTCAAATTCTGCGCGGGAGAGGCAAGAGAATAACAACTACAGATGCAAATGCGTCTGTGTGCGTAAGCGCTAGTTCGAGCGTAGACTTCGGGCGTGAACAAATAATGTTGATACTTTGAGTTTATTTTTTAGTATGCATTATTTCAATAGGCATTGCAAATTGTCATATTAAATAAAATGCATATGTGAACGGAGTACGCGAAATGATTAGAAAGAAAATCATCGGGAACGACCCGGAAGTATACGGGTAAACACATAAAAATGTGTTTGGCTTAAGATTACAAAAAAGAATAGGAGGGAAACCTAGGAGCTATGGAGGTACTCGGATGTGCTTCCCCCACGGTAACTTATTTTTACGAAGCCGGAGGCAACATAATAGTTTAGTTGGGTATGTGAAAGTGAAAATAAAAGTGAAAAATCCTTTATTTAAATAAGCTCACACAATAAGCATTTGTAAATCGTCAATTCTTTTACCCTACCATATTATGACGTATTTTAGGTAACAAGAAAAATGGTCACAAAAAACTTAACAGCTTTGTCAGATCGGCTGTACAACTTTAAAACCTAGTAAGGGACAGGAGACAAATTTTACAGAAGAGCCAAAAAACGAGTTGGTCACTTTGAGAGCTTGCTGCACCGAAACTATAAAAGCTACAGTGATGAGACTTAAATTAAAAGATGCGGTATATCCTTGGCTGTCCAGAGAGTATAATTATATATCAAAATAAATGATAGATCAAGTTTTATAGCACTTACTAGTTATTACATTGTCTTTTTAAATTAGACTCAGCCGGTTTGACAACGTTTAAACCTAGTAAGTTGACACTTACTAGGTTATTAATGACCTAAGTTATTGTTAGTTAGTAATGACTACTAGAGTGTTAAAAGACCAATACCGAAGCCGTAAATGCGTTGTTTACATCAAACTAAATAAGTTTAAGTAAAAATAATTGATAGAAAACGATTTTCATTTTTGATTAAAAAAAAACAGGTGTTATCTTTAAAGGCAATGAAATTCATGAAATAACGTGTGCGTGTGTCTATACGGTATGAGTAGGTGGCCGAGGCCCCGGATCATTCATATTCATTGCGATTTAGTAAATTCAAACGATTAATCATAAAAAAAATATCTGTAGCACTACCATGAGTTTACAAAAACCATCCTCGATATCGACCGCGTTAGCAATTTGTATGGGAAATTGGAGCAGAGCCTCTAGCGGATACGCGAAGAACTAAAATCTATAGTAAGAGTGCTCACCATCCACGAGTTTACCATCCTCGCTAATGTAAACTCGATAAGGTAAATGTCCCATATTTCGGCATGTTAAGACTCTTAATGACTTCAAGATTTTAAAATTGTAATATTTTAGGTTTTCATGATCGAGTATAGTGCCCCGATTTATTAAATTGTGTTGTGTCATTTGCCTGTAGTATCGCAGATATGATAGATATGCGGATGGGCTATTAAAAGGTTTCATATTTAGAACCAAATAAAGATATTTTAGTATTGAAAATTCTGAATTTTTTTGGGAAAATCGAAATTGGCGGAAAAAGCGCCAAAAATTCTTACCAGATGAAATAAGGATAAGGAGTAAGAATAGAAAGCTGCATAATCAGCGAGAAATATAGGCTATAGTTGTTTAAAAATAGAAATATCTATAACCTCTATATCTATCTATATCTATAAGTAATTGCAATAGTGAAAACCTACCAAAAAAATCCTATAAAATTATTTAGCGTGAACTGTGAAAACTATTGATAATAAATAAATAAAAGATTTTAATATAGTCTTCTTTAAATTATTCTAATCGGACGTTTCGTTTGGAAGTTACTACGTACGAGTATATGGGATTATTTTACTACTTAACTATTTAAAGTTTTATTCAAATTGACTTTCTGTGAACTTAAAAAGTAGGTACATACGAGCGCTAATCTTATGGTGGTGACAAGGAATACACGCCATAAAGCTGTCTGTGCCGACGACTGAGAGTTTTGAACGTAGCATTGCCCTCAGTCACGGTAACGGATAGATACCGTAACCGTGTCTTAGTTCAGTCACCAAAATGTTGGTACTTGATTTTTAGACAGTTTATGTGCTATATTTTGTACTAATGTAGGTGTAATAATTAATAATTTGTGACAGAAAAAATAAACTAAACGAAATAACTTACTAACACGAAATATTGGTCGTTTACCTTAGTTGCTGTAGTTTGCAATTATAATCCGACTAAGTAAAAAATCATTAGTTAGTGCGTGTATACCGAATGTAAGTGAATTTTGAATTTATGTTGGTTACTATCTTTTTACTTTCCTCTATGGTTACTATTTATGTCAAATCTTCCTGTGAGTATAAATGTTCCTTGTGTCAAATCGAAAATGTCAAATGTAATTTTCACGTTTTAATAATTATTTATTTTGTGTTTTCTTTGCGTATTTTGTTGTGTAAAAGCTAGCTTGTGAAGATTGATAAGAATAAAATTAGAAGCAGTCGATTAGAGGAGTTTATGGAAAGGTGAAATAAAAGGTTGGTACTTGATACAAATCCTCGGACGATTCGTCCAAGTACAATACATTAGAAAACTCAGATAAACCTAAATCCAACCAGGAAAATACTTTCATGAAAGTTTTTATTAAACCTTACGCTGTTTTAGTTTAAGTTTCTCTTAATAATTGTTTCTTTATATTTATGATTAGCTATCCATGACCTTGATTTGTTTTTACTATCGGCCATAGATGCATTAATTGCAATTTTTTAAAGACGACCTGCCCCATGCTCCAATTGCCAACCTTACTTTTAAAGCTTAAAATATGAGCAATAGACGATTAAATAACGTGTCGTAAGCTTATGTAAATCTCAGACTTTGATATTGTGTGACAAGCTTACGACACGTAATAACGTAGCGTTCAAACGCATAGAATGTTGGCCATTTGAGTAGGGGGACAGCGTGATTACGATAATAGCCTAGGTCTTATTTCAACACGATAGAGCTTAATGAGAATCCCACAACTTATACAACTTATGGTTTACTTATTTCATTACAGATAATGTGTGTATCATCCCACAATCGACAAAAATATCCAGTTTCCTTCCAAATTAATAAAAACGTAGAAGTTGGACGAAATACAACCTGGCAGAGCGACATGCGGCAGATACCTACGTTTTTTTGTGCCTTATTCAAATATGATATTAAATAAACAAATAAGGCCCCAAATGATACAAATCTACGAGTTAAAGTGAGATCTTTTTTAGGAATATATAACATAAATCTTTACTTTGTAATAATAAATATTCAAATTTATTGATAAGTTGTTTTTATTTAATATGGTTTCATATTTAACCTCGATTTCAAATAAAAAAGTTATAGGCCTTAATTTAATAAGTGTAATCGATTTATTACGGCCAAAGTCAAGTTTTCGGAAAATTAGATTTGTTAGAACTGTTTTCTTATATTCCTACTGTTAAATAATTAATTAAATAATATATAAATACTTAAAATTAGATAGGCCTTATTTGTATCAAGTATTACGTTGATACGGGCGGAATTAACATATTTGCAACTAAGTAGATTACTATTTAGATTTAACACAATATTTTATAATTTTGTAACATGCTTGATAGGAAAGTACTTAATTAAACTTTTTTACATTAGTTTCAAAGTGGAGGAATGCTTTACGTTACGGGCGTATTTGAATGGTGACCTTAGTAAGCCCACTGAATGGAGGGCCCACCTAGAAGGGCCACTATTCAGCGTTGGGCACAACCTGACCCACCCCCTGACTAGAGGATTTCTAACACGGGTTTTCATATTTATCGGTTTATAATTTGCCCTTGATTTCGTTGCATTATGCAGCTGTGGCGCACATATTTTATGCTAAATAAGCTCTGAAAGACATTATTTAGACTATTTTAGACACAAAAAATACTAAATTAAATTAAAATAGAAGTATTCACGCCAATGACTATGCTGTACCGCGGTTTGATTACATTCTCTTTTGTTGTACCTATTTTTTACATTCCTCTATGCCATAGAGGATAGTAAAAGGTATACTCATTGATCTCACGCCTCAAAACGCAAGTGAGTAACTTTACTACTATCGTTATGGTATTTCTCGATACCATCTGTCAATTAGTAACTCATGGTACCGAATTGCTATGAAAAAGGCCAAAACGTTACTCGATGCTCGCTAGCGAGTATAGTAAACTATTGTAGTTTACTATACCAACTCATGGTAGAGCTACTGATCCTCAATAACTCGCATGACAACTTTCAAAACCTAGCAAGGGACGTCTCTTGATAGGTTTTTAAAGTTGTCATGTTACTTGCTATGTTTTTGAAATGGTCTTTTAGGCTCTTCCGCGTTACGACTGTGTACTTGCTAGGTTTTTCAATTTTCAAAATCTTATTTTAATTTTTTGGCAGTGCGAATCAATGCCTTATTATGACTATAGAAGCCCAATAATGCAAAAATCCGTTTCTTCTTGAAGATGTCTCTTACTAGGTTTTGAAATTGCACAGCTGAGATGAAACGATATTTACAAATATGTATATCGTTTACAGACATAACATTCTTGAAATTAACATATATTAATAAACTAGCTGATGCCCGCGACTTCGTACGCATATGACTCCAGCGTAGCATATAAATATGAACTAATGTAGTTACATAAGAAAATGCTTCTAGCAGTGTTAAAAGTTAAAAAAGTTTTTGTAAAGTTTAGCTGGACCATTATGGTTCTGCATCAGGTATTCGAGATCTTCGATTTTTGTACCTCAACAAAAATGCTCATCAGGCTGAACAACTTTTGCTAAGGTATCATATTTATATTCCTTATAGTTAAGTTGGACTATTATGGTTCTGCATCAGATGTTCCATTTTCCAAAATTGATTATACCCTAAGTTATGCCCAGGCTTAACAGCTATATAACAAAAAAAGTTTCATTCGAATCCGTTCAGTATTTCCTGAGATTAGCGTGTTCAAACAGACAAACAAATGACACACAAATGTGCAGTGTTCAAAAAATCTGTCATTTTAGTGAAGCAGTGCAAAGATTCAAATAAAGTGGAGTTTCAAAATCATAAAAAAAATGTTACCCTGAACATCACGTAAATTTCATTTTTGCTACGGGCGACATACTTCGCATTGTGATAAAAAACAAATGACTCACGACTTTCAGTCAATTTTTGTTTTAATTTCATAAATGAGTTCTTAAGTTTAAAAAAACAATTCCATTTTCAAATATTTGTGAGTTGCCAGATACGAAAAACTTTCAGAGTTTCTTATAAATTTGTTATTTTTAAATTATTTTATTAAACAGAGGTCGCTCTAATTGGCATGGATCTACTCTTCCTCGGGTCGACGTATTCTGGCAAGAGGCAATTCTCGAAAAAAAAGTTAATTTTGGCTTCATTCATTCAATAATTCTCCTTCTTTCGATTCGATGTGGAGGAATGTTTGGTTCTTGCGACTCCACTTACTGAAATTAATAAAATAACCAATATGAAATTAAATAGTCCGGGTTGACTAATTAAGAGGGCGCATTCTGTACACAAGTGCCACCATTGGAAACAAAATCATAGTGCTTTAAAAAAGATGAAAATTGTTAATTATCTCTCTGTAGTGCACGCCGATGAAGCTTTGTGGTACTTTTTATCGCTTAAACAATACTTTCTTGCTTTGCCTTTTGTTTAGTTCAATGGAGTTTTTTAAACAAGCCATAGACAGCATTGGGAATGATAATCTAACGCTTATTCGGAGTTCACTACAGAGAGATGCAGATAATCCTTTAATTTTTAAAACAGGTCCCTTTAGATACGAAATCATGGAAATGCCCACATCACAAATAACAGTATAATACATTATAATTACACAAAAATATTACAACATTAATTTACCTTTTTGTTTGCCTGGCATTCTTTTCATTTTTACTGGAACTATACTGTTTGCGTTTGTTACCCATAGCCGAAACTTTATTATTTTTTTGGTGAAAATCGTTACTATAACTCAAAGCAACATTACTATAAATTAAAGAAACATTATTGGAACTGAGAAATAGTTACCGTCACAAAAGTATCAAATTGCACCATACGTTCTCATTTCTCGGGCGGGCGTATGGGAGACGGTCGGTCACCGACCCGGGCGCGCGGGAAGCAAGCGATACGTCCTACCGTTGGGATGACCCAGCGCGAACTAAATCGTCGATCTTCGCGCGCGTAATTATATAGGTAATCTTTAAAAATGCTATTAAATAACTAGCCTCGTAAATTGATCAAATAAAAATTGTATATTACTTTTTAACCCTTTATTGATACATAAAACGTAGTTTCAAATAATAAATTCGACCTTTTCTCATAGAAAAGCTGTATTTAAAAACATATAATGAGTCCGTTTTTATTTTAAATTTATAATTATTATAACACACAATTTCTACAATTTTCTTCTGAGGTGCACTAATAGACCATATAAGCTACCCAATGAAAATATATAAAAAAAGGTATTCACATATTATAATGATAACTTTGTATCTCAAAGAGAGCTCTGACCATCACTTTTGGAATTCGGCTTTTCGGAAATGTCTTATTAACAAAAATATACAAATAAACACTGTAATTTTCCTCTGCAGTACACTTGTATAAGACTTTATCTTTATATAATCGTAAATTGCTTTAATTGATAAGCTTGCAATAAGTTCAAAGTAGCTGGTCAAAACCACTAAAAGATTGAAGTTTCGTCGTAAATCGACTGTTCGCTCTTAAGTTGCATTGCTTTTACAAGAAATGGCAGATTCTGTAGAAAATAAATGCATATAAAACATAAGATAATTTTTAGAGCATTCGGGTGATTACTCAGGGCAGAAACTAAAATACTCGTTTAACAGAAAATATTTTTTTTATGATTGAAATGTGTGCAGATGCAGAGATGATGTTTTTACAAACCGAAGCCAAGCGATTGAAATACACATAAGAAAATTCAAAAGAGTTTGAATCCTAACTGAAAACGATTTTGAATCCGAACTGAAAATATTCTTTAATAGCAGATAGGAATAAGCGTAGGGATCCAATTACATCGCCATGCATCGCCCGTGTCTAGACGCGGACTGAATTCGCTAAGGTTGAACGCCTCTTTACTGAGAACACTTACGTCGGAGCATGAAGAATTTAATGATGATATGCGTGTTTAATAGAAAACGTCCTTATTCTCGCATTTAGATAATTCTAACACTATTATTGTAATCGTTCAACTATTCATCAGTTTCAAGTTTACAGATATTATATAGAAGTGGCCGGACGAAACTTTGAAACCTTGGTTCTCCGCCAGGGATTAATCGAGCTATGATCTGATTATGGTCATCCAGGGAGTGAATGGAGGAGATCCAGATCGCAATACACACCCAACTGGTCTGATAAGCATTCTAAGAGCTGCAAGGATCAGAGTTCTCAATTTCAGGATTTTCATACATTTTAATGGTATTTTCACGGTTTTTATTAATATTCAAATAGCTCTTAGAATGCTGATCAGATTAGTTGGGTGTGTATAGCGATCTGGATCTCCTCCATTCACTCCCTGGATAGCCATCATCAGATCACAGCTAGATCAATCCCTGGTGGAGAACCAAATGAAAATCGACTGGTGTTTCTAATTATCCAGCCATCACTGTATATTTATTGACCTGTCAACGCAAATGCGATCTTAAAATAGATTATATCAGCATAATAATAGGTAAATTAATTTATCATCGGATTGGTTCAAAATTTAAACATAATGACCTTTAAACATTAATCAGAAACTTGGTAGACATGGTAGAACATGGACAAGCATTTTTACGAAAGGCTCAATTAAGTTCAGATTTATTACCGTTATTCAAAAGAACCTGGACTTCAACCTCCTTTTTCAATTACAGGTGCTTTAACCAAGTCCCAGTTTCCTGTCTTCACGATTTACGCTCAGAAGTCATGCCTTGGCGTCCGCCCTTGTGAGAGAGCTTGGTGTTTCGACCGCGTGAGGGGCTATAACCTCAAGGGAAGAGGCAAGAGGACCCACACCGTGAGCTCTCGACAAATGTGCCTTGACCTCTGTCTCGGAGAAAACGAATTCGTCTGCAGGTGAGTTTTCAAAGCTTTTATTATTGCCATTTCATTGTTGTTATGTTACCGCTCATTTTAGTTTACAACTTCAAACCCAAAGAAGACACGAATATACTTTAAAAATATTTCCAGATTAGGAAATAAATGTTCATATAATAAAAGTAATGCATTGAAGCGAAAAGGAAGTGGCTAGTATTTATTAATGTCACCATCGTTCTCATTTTATGCAACGGAATTTTCCATCACCAAAAGTTGTATCACTAGCTACATCTAATTAAAACTGATCAAGATTATTTACAGTATTATTTAAAAAATCTTAAGACTAAAAATATTATCTAAGGAAGTTCAATATAAAATAATAGCTTTCTATTTCCATGAACGATACCTGCATTTCTTAAAAAACTTAATCTCTTCCTATTTCTTTGATGACAAAATTATCATAACTAGCATGGTCTACTTACAAGACGCAGAATAATCCTCTAATATAGTTGCGATATCATCGATTAACTTAATAACTTAATTTCACAAGATTTAGAAGCAGAATAAGGCCGTCCGCTAGATATATTAAAACATTACAAAGAAATGGACGAAGTAGAGCTTTCTATGGGCGCGTCCGCTAGATATATTAAAACATTACAAAGAAATGGACGAAGTAGAGCTTTCTATGGGCGGAGTGAGACATGAATGACCTGCGAGCCCCGACACGACCCGTGTACGGGAAACCAGAGACGTTCAAAACACTAGCCATTAGTGCAAATAGGTATCACTGTGAATATTAATGAGTTTCTAGATCCTGATTGTACAATCCAACACATGATCGGTAGGCGATAAGCGTATACTTACAGGCTACATAAACTAATGAAACCTAAGTAAATTAAGACCCACCAGAAGTATAGTTCTATAATTTTAATTTGAGTTACGAACATTAAAAATAAATTATATTTAAAAATATACAGGGTGTCCCAAAACTTTGCCACATGGAGGGAAAGTACCTTAAATATTGAAGATAGGTCATTTTACTGAAAGAAGACTTCTTTTTATTTATAAATATAATGCGAAAGATTTTTGAAGAATCGCCTGCCTTAACCAGGAATCTAACCTAACAAAAACGATTTTTTTACGCTACCAATCGAAAGGGTTACCGGGGTTAAGGGTAGTTCCGTTTCTTTTTGAAAACAAAATGAAGTCTTCTTTCAGAAAAATTTCCTATCTTCAATATTTAAGGTACTTTCCCTCCGTGTGGCAAAGTTTTGGGACACCCTGTATATTTACTGTACGCTATCTAATTAAAGTACAACACTTATTTTTTAGAAGAACTATTATTGCTGGCTTGTTTCTTATCCCCTCGAGAAACAATCTTACCATGTAGTTAGTAAATTAGCTTATCTTTGTGGTTCTTTACAAAGGCAAACGATTAACAATTCTAAGGAAACGAGCATAAGGTTGGTCATAGATCAGGGTAGGTAGTACTTCAATGGCTTGTAGATATTTATGTTCCATTAAAGATCCCAAGTTTGCAAATTGCTTGGTAATTAAAACTTCGAAACTTAATTAAAATTGATTGGCGATAGGTTTATTAACGACATAAAACTCTCATCTCATCTCACTAATTAAACCGTTATAAACTGCATAAAATTAAGTTAATTAATTGAGTTAATGTAGTTTCTCAAATTAAAACTGTGCAATAACTACAGGCGATTGAAAGATCTTTTTATAGCTTCTGTTCAACAAGTTTCTGATTAGAGTGCATCCCATCCCATACCTAAAGTGACGCCCACTTTAGTTTTTATTTAATAAGTTGTAAACAGAAAAAGATTTATCGCCAAGCACATGAAAATGAGACACAGTAGATATCTATTGTTGTGCGGCCAAACTCGCCTCAATCTTTGGATTGGGGTCCCTATGTTTTATAATCACAATTTTAAATTAAATTCACAGCGGCACTATTTTCGGTCCGGGTACCGTCTTAGACTAGGTTCACATGACGATTAACGCGCGTTTACAAGTACATATATTTTATTCAGGCCGTACTACACATGCTAACACGCGCGTTTTGATAAAGCGCGCGTTGAACGCTGCGCTAGCGCTCGACTGTTGTCAGCATGCGCCAAACCGCGCTTTGAGATCATTGGTTTTCCATGTTACCGTTCAAATGAGCGCGCGCTTTTGAGGCGGATAGTCGTGTTTTAGGATTCACTCAGTTCATCCAGAAATCGTCCGAAATGGAAACGGAAACTTTTAATACGGAATTATCGAATCGATATCGAATGACCGAATAAATTCACCGTTTTAACTGTTTCTACGTCCATCTTCGACACATGTAAAACTCAAACTGAGCCAGGACGGGCGCAGCAACGCGCGTTGAACGCCTGACTAGCGCAAACCATGTGAACACTGTACCAAAAAATTCGTTGAGCGCTTGTGATCTGAACGTCAAAACGTCTTTGAAATATTTTATGACATAGATGATTAACCGCATAGTTTTTTTTTCATTGCGCATTGTTAGCTTAATCATCTTCGTCCTATCGTGGAGCGGCAAGTCACTACGAGAGATTAAGAGGTTTCCATCAAAGAGAAGCGATAACAACAATAGCTCTAATAAAGCAGACAAAGCACGACAGCTATTCTAGGCTTCATTCTGTTTAAAACCAAGACAATTCATGGCCATTTCATCATCTTTAATCAAAATAGGTCAGGTAAATACACGATCTAAATATTCCATTATATTATGGTGGGTGATCTTCAGTATTACTTACATTTAATTTTTAGAAGTCAATCAAGCCCCTACAGGGTTATTTGTAAAACACCAACAACATCGCAGGAGGAGATGACTACGATTACTAACATCATAAACAACAACATTTGCTCTACGACTTTCCAAAAACAGACAAAATTGAATACGACTTTTCCGTCAAAACTCGATCAGCTGTTCAGACATCTTTATGGAAAGTAGTTTTTTGTCTGTTTTCGAAGAAGTTGTATGACAATTGTTGTTATGATGTTAGTAATCTACTCCTTTGAGGTTGTTGGTGTTATACAAATAACCCTGTATAATGGTGTGTCACTGTATAACTTAGCCGTAGATAACTTACGTACGGCCTCTTCCTTATCTGTTTCGTTTTTGAATTCAGCAAACGAGCATTATATACAAAACAGGAAGGCCAATTGCGTTGGCTGCGTCGCAGGCGTCTAATGTAGCAAGACATGACTGTCCTATTGTGTTTATTTCCTTGTATGGTTTTTGATATCATTAACATAAATAGTGTGCTGACTTTGATGCTCACATTCGGTACACGTACTTCTAGTTGTATGTGCAGTGGCGAAGGGTCCATACATGCCGATTCCCATCGGCTTACCTTTAAAAATCCCACACCACCGATCCACTATGCAAATGAGAACATTTTTGTAGAACGGCTTACCTTCTCCATAAATTCACCCCTCGCCACTGGTACATATGCTCAGTTAATACTATTTCTGCCATAACTGTTCATAGGTATGCTACAGATCATGATGTAAGTAGAGTAAATACTAAACATAGTATCGACTTTACGGAAGAGATGAACTCAATAAGTAATTCCTGCACTAAGGATGTGCATGCTGAACTGAGTACTTTACGATTTTAAGACCGAGCTGTTGTAACTATAAAACCAATCATGTTTTTATATCGAATGATGTTGTAGCATAATAAAATCGAGAATCTACCTAAATTTCGCGCTATGTACAATAAAGGTTTTCTTCTCTAGTTATCGGGTTATCTAGTTTGTTCATGTAAACAGGCATGGCACAGCTGCACCGCGGCCACCGATTAGGCTCTTGTTCGACACAACGACTAAGAATGAATTGCGCGATTTAACGTGGTCGAGAGTAGTTCGACACGTGTACCGTTGGGTACAAATCGTCGTATCTCCATTGAGAGTAGCGGGCGGGCGGTGGCGAGCGAAGCAGGCGCACCCCGGGCGGCGCGCATCGCGATCGTAGACAGTCACGACATTTGGCAAATATTCAGCGGGACGTGGCGGGCGCGGTGTGGGAGCGGTCTGCCCTATCGCTTCCTACTTTCACGATACAATAACCGATAAAACACATATTGTTCGCTCCAAACCCTTCGATAATATTTTCCTTTTATGCCAATCGAAACCGCACCCGCTGCAAAACTGATTGTAAGTTTGTTGAAATTTACTATATGAGGGGAAAACATGCCAATAATACTAAATAACTTGAACCGACCAAGAACGCCTTGCGCCTGACACATCCTTCAAAAATAGGAATTTGAATTAATCGATTCCTACTAGAAATTATCTATTCTTTAGAAGTCCCTTGAGACCACTTGGGGTTGTTGTTTTATTACTATCCTATGACCTCTCAAAAGAAACGGACATATTTTATAGTAGGTATTCTGTTACATTCATAATATATTCGTATACACGGAAACGTATGAATGACGAAGAAAAACAAAGCAGATTGCTAACAGATGTATCTAATTATGCTATGAAGACGACGCATTCAGTCAAGCAAGCCGACGCGGGCGCAGTCTTTAATGAATACAACGGCTACAGGTAGCGGGACATTTTGCAATCATAAACTAAGCTACTTTAAATTAACGTCTTCTTGTAATAGCACCATCGACGCACGCCGCTATTCAACAGGATCGAGATTACATTATAACAAATAGTAATCACTAAAGCGACACAAATACATAAAATAAATAAACGGTGACGCCACATTAGTTAAAACAATACACATCATGTTGCAAGTACAATTGAAAACTAAAATTATAACATTGCACATAAATAAAAGAATAATTTATCGGCATCCGTCGCAACAAAAACTATTGCTTTATTTTCATGCTATTAAAACACAAAAGAAACTTGGAGTTATCTTTGCAATACGTTCCCACATTAAAGGTCATCTGATCACAATCGATTGTACATCAAGAGAAAATACAGGACGAGATGGATAAAGATAAAGTTATGTACGTGGAATATCTGCATTTTGTTTTGATATCACCTGCCTCTCCATAGGAAAAAACACATTATCGACAGTTAACAGTAACAAAATTCTATGGGTGATTAGCGTTTCAATTTTAGTTAAGCTATCACTTGAAAGAGGAAATCATTTGGTACTATTTGCAATGAAGAAAATGATTCTTTAGTTAAATTTCAAGTCAAATGTGTACGGTGTGAATTAACCCCAAACTGGGTAAATTACCTGCTATTTTATACGAAAATAAATGTTTATGTTTATAAAGGAACGATTAACTTTTACGATGTTATATAGCAGCACAATGTACGAGTACAGGTTTATTACACAATATAACCGTAAATAGTTGCAATATTATATTATTGAACTGGAAAGCGGGCTGAGTGGCCTCTTTCTTTGTCAATAAACCATAAGGTTACGGGTTATGTGGCTTCTAAATCAATCGTGTGAAATTAAGTTATAAACATGAAATCACGGGATACCTAACACAAGACAAGTGTGTTCTAACTTTTATCTTGTTATGAGATAAACCCTATGAGTTTTGTCTCACACGGATTCAAAATCAACACTACGCCATCAAAACCACCAAACTAATAAAATAGTTGTGTAAAATATAGAGCCATAGTGATAGTAAACTTAGCGCAATTATTATTGTGAACTTAATACCTGGGAAAGTTCAGACAATTTAAAGATAGCTAGAGTTTTAAAACGCGTGTAATCTGTTGCAGATCGGCGAACTACAATAACAAGACCGGGGAATGTGTACTATCTAACATGGACCGCATCACTTTAGCTGGAACCAACGCATTCCAAGCTAGTGAAGGTAATGCATTGTAGTACGAGTCCATACAATGATATGCAAAATGCAATCGACGTGAGGCAACAAAATGTAACATTTATATTTTATTTTGCGCAGATTACGACTATTTAGAAAACAACTGCGTCGAAGAACCTACCAAACTTTGTGAATTCAAAAAAATGGGTGGTCGTATTCTTAAGACAGTAGACTCCGTCTATCAAGATGTTCAAACTGTCGAGGAATGTCGTGAACTATGCTTGAATTCGCCTTTCCGTTGTCATTCATACGACCATGGCGATACTGGTGATCATGTTTGTCGACTATCACATCATTCAAGGGCTACGCTTGCTGACATCCAGGTAGAGTAACTTTATATTATAGATAAGTTTAATATTTAAACTAAGAAGACGTAAAAAACACACAAATAAAAATATTTTTTTTAAAGGATCCTTATCTGGAAGTACCCGAAGCGGCAACATATGAATTATCATCATGCTACAACGTTTCTATCGACTGCCGGGCCGGTGATATGGTAGCACGTATCCAAACCTCCAAATTGTTTGATGGCAAGATTTACGCGAAGGGCAGTCCTAACTCATGCGCTGTCGATGTCGAACAAAGTCTCGAATTTGAACTGCATATGGAATATACCAACATTGAATGCAACGTTAAACAAAATGGACTCGGAAGGTAAATGATAATCAGAAATCTAAAGATTTTTTGTAACTTAGAACAAAATAACACTAATTTGGATTTTTCTTACAGATATTTGAATGATGTTGTGATACAGCACCACGACACCATTGTCACATCATCGGATCTTGGCCTAGCGGTGGCCTGCCAATACGACCTCACCAACAAGACGGTAGCTAATGAAGTCGATCTCGGTATTCACGGTGACATCAAGACTGGTCTCTCAGAGGAAGTGATTGTCGACTCTCCCAACGTAGCTATGAGAATCACAGACAGGAGTGGTGATGACACTATTGCTTCTGCTGAAGTTGGAGACCCCTTGGTAACTATCATATTTTCAAACGCTGTTACAGCCTTTAATGTATATTGTGGTTTTAATGTGATTATGAATAAATTATTATTTATTTATTACAGGCCCTACGTTTCGAAATTATGGACCCGAACTCACCCTTCGAAATCTTCGTGCGAGAGCTTGTCGCTATGGATGGCGTAGACTCGAGCGAAATTACTCTGATCGATAGCCGCGGTTGCCCAACTGATCATTTCATTATGGGACCTCTCTTCAAGTCGTCAATGAGTGGCAAGGTAAATCATTCATTAGAAAGAAAACAAAATATTAACATCTGTTTAACAATATGTTATTCTTATTCTTTTCCTTAATTTACAGATGCTGCTGTCTCATTTCGACGCTTTCAAATTCCCTTCATCTGAGGTGGTTCAGTTCCGTGCATTGGTGACTCCATGCATGCCTACTTGCGAACCAGTTCAGTGTGACGGCGGCCCGAATGAACTGCGCACCGTCTCATCTTACGGACGTAGGAAGAGGCGTTCGACGCCTGCGACGCCCACTGAAAACATGCTTTTAGTGCAGACTATACAAATTACTGACAAATTCGGATTTGATAAGCAACGTGCTAAGAATGTCACTGATGACTCAGTGTACATCAGAGAAACTGATGTGACTTGCGTGAATACAGCGGGTGCTATGCTCGCAGCGGCTGCTTTCTTGGCAGCACAACTAGTCGTACTCGCAGCGTGGACTTGCAGTTGGCAACGAAGACGTGCGGCAGCAAAAGCGGCCGAATTACTTCCAGGACCCAACGCCCCTTCCTCTTTATGCAAAGTTTATGACGCCAATTTCTCTCGCGCGCACCAGAGGCATTTCTGAGTAACTGTAGACATGTCGACGTGATCAGCGTTCGCAATAATAGTGTATTTCGTTAGTTTAAAAACCCCCGTCGTGTCCCGGCTCGTGAGGCCGACGTTTCACGAGAGACACGTCCACCTTTTCGAAGCGTAGGGGAACGATAGCGGTTGTTAATGATATTGTCCGAATTCTTCCGTGCTGAGCTACGTACGGGCGGGCACGGGAGAACGCGGCAAGGAGGCGGGGACGACCTTAAGTGCGTGTGTGTTTGTGGATGAATGAATGAGGTGGTTCAGTGCGTAGAGAACCACTAGCTGGCTGTGTGAAGTGTGCGACGTCGCTCGCTTGTCCCCATCTCCGCTGTCGTCGGCGGGACCTTGGCCGTGTGTCGTTATCAAGATCACGTCGCTCATTCGTTCACTTTACGCTCGGAATTCCTTTCGGAAATCCGATTACGTATTGTACCATATTTTATAAAGTAGAGTAAGCCTGATTTTTAATAATAGTGATAAGTAAAAGTAATATTTCAGTACCTTTTAAGTAGATAACCGAACGTGCGACCTAAGTCAAGAGACGATGGATTGACGGCCGTCCCGACATCGTAATTTATTTAAATTAGGCTAGTTTCTTTTAAAGTAATTTATGTTTGAGGATCGAATTATATCTATTTAATGAAAATCTTAATTTAAATGAATACCTAAACAAAACATGTAGCCTTACGTCTTAAAAATGTACTATCGTCTACAATGTAAACTGAAAGTATTTTATTATGATGCTAGTGCCTTACAATGAAGTTTTAATATGAAAGAGCGTTGTAATAAATACATATTTCAACTTTCTACCGTCCAATTTGTCATCATCTAAAATAAATTTCTCAAAATATATGTTGTTTTACTAATATTATCACCTACTTATTTGGATTCTCACTTTCATGGTCATAGTCATTCGACCAGAAAAGAGAAAGATGGGAATCACCTAATTACTTCAAAATAGAATTCAAATGAAATAACTTCCAATGTAAAATTTTATCGTGGAATCTTACTGACTTTTAGTCCCAGCGATAGTGTTTTTAATACACTATTAGTGTCATTAATACACTATTGTTTAGTCCAACAATCATTTTAATTATTAAACTACAGCTGCAATCTGCCAAATTTACTGAAAAGGATAAGCCTAACTATGTCATCCAAAAATACTAACTACTTAGAAAATATTTTCTGCCACTATGGAAGTCTGAATCCAGAAAGCTTTCATTATCCCTTAAATTGTAGGCGTGGGTTTTATCTGGCATAACTTAATAAGATTCTACATAGGATATGTGTGCACACACTGAAAGGAATAAGTATTTCAAAGTATTCACAAATAAAAATAAGTAAACTATCGAAGAAATGCTTTTTCGATTTTTTTTGACATTTCGAATACCTACGTATCAAAAAGAAATCCCAGATCTTGGGTTTGAGTCCCAGTCACCACTCAGCTAATAACTGTGTGAGCTTTGATTTATCCACGAAAAAAAATGCGATAGAAATGATTATTCTATCTAATCTTGATGATCTGTCCATACTGGCAAGGACCGCCTGCAGCTATTAAGATAATCAAAAATATGCGGTGGGGAGATAATAATTTATTATTGTTGCCAAAAACGAAATCCATTATAATTTAACTGACATCGTAGTCATGACCTAATTAACCGGCTTATACAGGGTGTTAATGAATGAAACAAAAATGGTAAAACCGTTTCTTCGGACCATCTTGACTTAACTGAACAACTTTTACCATGGGACCAACTCTGAAATCGCGAAAGAAAATCAGCTGTTTCATACATTTTGATATTTTCACTTTTCGTTATTAAAATGTTTGTATGAAACAACAGCTGATTTTATTCGCAATATCAAAATTTTGTCCCGTAGTATAAGTTATTCAGTTTGATGGTCCGAAAAAATGGTTTTCCCCTTTTTTGGTTCGTTCATTAACACGTTGTATAAGCTGTGATGATGATAAGTAGCTGACACATTCTGAACTTATCCTTTCAGATCAGATCATCTGTGTGAAGATTAGGTCTTAAGAATTTATTTGGATTTCGACCAGAAAAATGAACTTTAAAAATTTTCACACTAAGATAAAGCTGTTGCATAAAATATAAAAGCATTTCAATTTCCTCAATTTTGGTATGTCCGTTAGACGCAAGTCATAAAAAATACCAGTGGAACAAAAACCGGGTTAGTTGAACTCCTCTTGGACACGAGACGAAAGAAAACTGATTTTTTAGTAGCGGATCAAAAGTATTGTGTTGATAGTTTGATAGTAGGCTAACCTCAGCTCGTTGATATTTATTTAGATCCAATTACTATAAAAAGATACTAAGCAGGTAGACCCGGAAAAAATTGAAGTGAAGAAGCGTCACGACTAAACGTATAGAGTCAAAAGCTGTCTCGATCGCAAAGTAAATTCACATTTGTAACAGTAAATAAAGAGGTTAAGTGTAAGACGGGTCTTGCAAAAAAAGTCTTCTACAGCACGTTTATTTCGAGCAAATTTCTATTTCCAACATTAAATTTTTCACAAATACGAAGACTACGTTAGATTACGTATTGTTTAAGTTCACGTCATACCGAAACTGGTAAAAATGCTGCGATTTTAGGGATTATAGTTTCGGCTTGGCTCAGAGGCCCTTATTGTTAGAAAGTAATTTGTTGTAAGTTTGTGAAGAAGCTTTAAAGAGTACAATTTTGTTAGAGTTAAGTGTTAGGGTGAATAAGTTTACGTCTCTTGGGATTAAAAAAAATAATAAAACTATTATAACTAAATATATAATTTTTTTGTTTAACTTCCAAAAGTCGTATTATGAAGCCGTTTGTGAATATGTGGTAAGTATTTAAAATTGATTGTAATTTATTACAAATTAATAAACCTGTATTACTTATGTGCTTCTTATGTTCCCAAGGAGTAATGCCCATTTATGAAAGCTGAATCGATATAAGCACTCCATCTACTACTCAATTGTTATTGCTATGCTTTGTGCAAAAGCTCGCACAATCGTAATGTCGTCAAACGAGTTAAATGGATGGACATAATTTTTTAGTTCGCGTTGAAGCATATACTCGTACATCAAGGAGATGAGATCTGCTCGTCGTCGGACAAACACTCACGTGTGAAAGGGCACGGCTCACGTAGCCTTCGCCTTCGTGCTTGCGATTGAATCGCAAGCGCATGCGGCGCGGCGGCGGCAGCGCGGCACGCGACACCTCAACACGTGCCGCCCCCGATAAGAATGCTATTAGAAACACTATCTTAGCAAACAAACGAACGAAATCTTTTTGAAGAGAATCGCAAAAATAGTGTCAAGCTCGTAACAAGGTACATTTAAATGCAGATATCCAGTTAAACTTTTTCTCGTTTCAAAACTCTGTAAGTAATTACCTGTAGTATTCCTACATTTTGTCTACTTAAAGCATTTCAGGTTGTTTTGTCGTTACACGCTGCAAATAGTAAGTAAGCAATTTTATCTATTGAGTTTTTGTAAAAAACAAATGCGTTGCAATTGCGACTTTACATTACTTTCCAATGTTCAAGGAAATTGCATAGGAAGTTTATGGACAGTAGCGTAAAAGCATCTCGAGCGTCATAAAATCACTGCGTTGAATACAACAATGTCACCAAGATAAAGTCGTTTACAATAAATATGAAATATTCATGAAATAGACTGTGCAGCTGGAGTGAAGGCGACCACCGGGGATCTCGGCGAAAACGCGCAGGGAATCAAAAAGAAGAAAAAATAAAATTGAAAGCGTACAAGAAGATTGACAGGCGTCGGTAAATTGTTGCAAGTTGTTCTGATGCCTTTACAACAAACGCCGACATTAGAAACACGCAACACGGGGAATATCTCAAAGGACAAATCGTTTTAATTCCCTTTATGATAACGTTTCCGATTCCACTTATTGAACGAATAGTTGTAGATTTAATCTCACGTTTGGCATCGCGACACAAATGAAATATCGCTGCGCTGGTTTGTTTCCCAAGAAATATTTAATCTGATTAAATATAACAATATAAATGAGTCACGCTGGGACTCACAGATCTCAACGACCTTTAAATGAGTTAAAAGAACATTAAAGAGTATGCTATTATCTACGTGCATATGTGTTACAATTTTTGTATTCATGTCCCACAAAGCAAAAAACGAACATTTATAGTATGAGATTAATCAAAATTCAAAAGATAAGAGAATATTTATTCGTGTTTTTGTCCGATAAATATACATTAAACATTGGTGTGAAGAAAAGAAACAGCCTGCAATAAAAATTAAGTGCGCACCCATTTTATTCCGAAAACTCCAATAATTTGCAAACAATGGAACTGGTCGGATTAGTCATAGGTGTTTTTAAAGTGGAAAAATTGTTGATTTTCTAAGGCACCTCATTGTGTAGCGAAGATGCCTTAGATAAGAGTTACTTTCCTCGGTTTAACAGGAGATACTATCGGATTCGAGGCTTCGTTGGTCTTAAAAAGTTCTAACTGATAACAGTGTAAAAACCTTGTAATAGTTTAAGCTCGAACACAGCCTCATTGTCGTAGTAAGTGTGCATTGATAGAGCCTTTTGAAAACAATCTAGGACACACTTTCGCTGTAAAAACGAAAGTAATAGACAAAAGAGTTCGTTCGTCTTCCTAAACGTTAACAAATAGGTTTTTTGAAAATGTAAATTAAATTCTGTACAAAATCTTTCATACTTGTAATAACATTAATAAAGCAATAACAATGTTGCAATATTCAAATAATTAAAATAAGTAAGTAATCAAAAAATTAAAAAAAAAAACGGATATGATAGAAGGGATCAATTTAATCAATTTAACTTATAAATCAGTTGCTATCATCTTTTTAGTTAATAAACCTAGAAAAGCCTCGTCTTTTTTATTTTTGAAGCCAAAATCGATGTTCAGATCTTAATGATAATAAAATTCTTATTGACGTTCTCTTTGTGGTAAATATTTTTAAGGACAATGAAATAAATATAGCCCTAGCATTGTGTATGAACGAACTCCTTGTAAGGCTAATCTCACGTCGTAAATTTGTTTTTTTTTTGCAATGATCATGCACCGTGACATACGAGTGTAAAATAAAGAAGTCATTTAAAATCTCCCGTTTTTGTTTCCACTTAATGGTGTCATTAACATTAGGTTTTTTCTTATGTATCAGTCACAGTGAGTAATTTCATATGCTAAACACGAATTTAATTGGTAAAGAATAAGAAGGATGGGCCATAAGTGATGCCACATTTTTGGTCACCCATCCAACCCGATACGATAAGCCACTGCACCAGCAAGCTCCTCTTTAAATACAAAGCCGATTAATATTAAATTTTATATTTGACCTCGGTGGGTTGTCGACTTGTGACATAGCCGACTTGATTGAAATGAAAATCAATAATAATCTATGGACAGTATGTGTGTACATAATTTATTAATCAAAAAATACGAACAGCAATCATAGAAAAGAGATTGTCAGTTATTCTGCCGATTGAGGGAATCTGTTAGCAGATCGTAAATCTGTCAGTGTATAAGTGCTTATCTGGTTCACGAAGTGCAATCGATTTTGGTCTATTATATTGCGATTTTCCGGCGCCAGTTACCGATCTGTGGTGCAATTTGTGCACCCATTTGCATCAAGTTAGTCTTTCGACTGAGATCACGCAGCTCACTCCGATGCGAAAATAAACAGACAAACTGGACACAGATAAAGAGGGAATAGAACAGACATCAATGTTTAAGAGGGCTTATTCTGCATACTAGCAAACTTCATTAAACTAAACGACAAGCTACAAAATATTGTTTAAGCGATAAAAATTATCACAAAGCTTTTTCAAAGTGCACACAGAAAGGTATTTTTTTCCAGTGGCGGCGCTAGTGTGCAGTCTGCGCGCTCTGAACCAAAATCCTTAAACGTTTCTATGGTATGATATTCTGGAATCAACTTAATTTATATTCGAAAATTGTGGGTAAATTGTAGGATACTTAGGTGTTGTAAAAAAATGATTTTTTTTAAATAAAAAAACAAACTTAAAACTTCAAACGTTTGGTAATTTTATAATGACTTCGTTGATGGATAATTCAGTATAACGACACATTATATAAAATCTATGTAATAAAAGAGACGACTCGATTAAGACACGAGTGCTTACTCGAATTAAATACTTACGCGATTTTTATCTAGGATCTAATATTGTGACAAAACTCCAAAATACAAGAAAACAAATGTTTTTGTTTTTCTTCTATTTTACATTTACCACTCTTCGTCGCCATTTCCCGTAATGGGTAAAACCGACTCGAACAACAAAAGGAAAATATCAGACGGCGAGACCAAGTAACGGCCGCTGCCTCTTCCAGGAAAATTAAACATTCGGTAATCGAGTAGGCGGGCCCTTCAATTTGTTGGACTTGAGGTCCTGATTGTATGTTTACACAGGTCTCCGCGATGGCCTGGCCACTTCGGTCCACACCAGGTGGGTGGTGGCTATGATATTTGTTGGTGCGCCTTCCGATAGGATTCTAAAAGGCATAACATCTTGTCGCCACATCAAGTGCTCTAAAACTTGTGGAATTTAGCACCAAGATCTTATTGCATATTAGACACTAAAGTGTGCTCATGTACAGAGTATTACTGTACTGATTAATGAAAGTTTTAACTTGCTGTCTTGCAAATATTTCAGAGAGCACTTCAATTGATTAGAAATTATATCCAAACATTTTTCTATTGAAATCTACGTTTATTATTTACATCACAAAACTTTACGACCGCGATTCATCACAAAAGGCAATCCCACTTCACCAGCAAATCGGTGTGCAAAATTGAATGCAAATCCATTCCTTTGTTTGTGTTTAGCATACGCAAACTCAAATGATTGTACGAGAAAGGAGGATCGTATTTTTTCAGTCACGTTTTCGGCGTAGCTTCGAGACACCCAGTGGGAAGAGATGAAACATCCCCGGTCCGGTCGGAAGTGATCAGAGCGGATCACGACGCGAAGACGCGCGCTAACTCTCCGCTAATAGAGGATCGTGTTCGTGACCCCTTCCGTCCGATGATAATGTCCGAACTGACGGACACTATTATTGTTCTTCCTTTATCCAATTATGTTCCGAAGTTCCGATGCTGTGAGCTCATATTATTGCCCAGGTTATTCTCACGCTCGTGGGACTCACGTCCTTATAAATTCAAATGGCTGTTTGGTGATTTTTAATTGTATCTCCTGTCTAGATTAAGAGTAAATTATTGTATCCTCAATTTTATAGCTTTGTAAAAACTTAATGATTCAAGTTACTTGAACTTACTTCAAAGTTTTTTATAATATACTAGTAGCATATAATAATCGCCGGTTAGCAAAACATCCCATGTATTCATTGTGTTTTATTTTTATTTTATTAAATTAAAATAGTTTTGGAATGGATTTGGAATCACGTTTTCTAGTCGGTTGTATGGATATTACAACAAAGAGACGTGAATGTCCCTATTGGGTCAGTTAACAAAGTGAGTCATTTACGTAGGTTGCTGACTGAATTTAATCAAATTCATTCGTAAATCTTTTAGTCGTAGTTTATTCGATAGGCCTATCCAATATGGTAATCGTAGCTTTAAAAGGACGACATAGTTATGTGCAAGGGGTATTTAAATACGAAGCTAAATTACTAAACATAAGGCGTCCTAAATGAACGCCTTTACGCAAACTGACTTCGTACAAACTCCTACAAAAGATTTATATTCTATTTATATAGAAAGGAAGAGGAAGATAGCAGAAAAGATGGATGGATTGTGTGCAGAATGATATTATGGTTTAAGGAAGTGAATAACGGGTGACGGAGAGAATGGAAAAGAAGGACGTAATGCCGCGACTCCAAATAAATTGAGATAAGGCCAGTATGACGATGATAACGTCAATTATGCCCCTTATTCGTATACTTATTTCACATGTCATCGCCCAAAATTGTAACAGTCGCATGCCGTAAGCAAATTCGCATGGCGTATAGCAAATCACGTTGGACAATACAGATTCGAGTATCTGCTAGATTCAAAAACTAGAATGACACAGAAAAAAATACTTTAAAGAAATAATTGTGAAGACAAAACTTTCGAACCCGTTCAAGGGGATTTCCGGCATGTAGATAGTCTTTAATAAGACAACCGTCACAGCATGAACGTGATTTATAACTTGAACTCTGATTTAGCAACAAGCTGTATAGTATAACGCTGAGAGGACACAGCAACGTGAACTGCGCTAGAGCTAGTGATGTACAAGAGCTAGTGATGTACAAGACTCAAGGCCTCCGAGTCCTTTTGTCTAGAGCTCGGAGTCGTTTTACAGGGCTCACCTCGTTTGTATGAAGCTCGACGACTCGGGAGTCTTTTTCAGAGCTCGAGCCTTTTTCAGAGCTCGGCCGATATCGAGCTATTTTTACGGCTCGAGCCTTTTTGAGAGCTCGGTCGATCTCGAGGCTTTTTCACGGCTCGAGTCTTTTTCAGCGCACTAGTTATGATGGGCTGCTGATGTATGAGGATAAGTAGAGCTAAAGCACAATAATTATATAAAGATTAAGCATCTACGGTGCTCTTTAAAACATAAGACATTCATCTTTTTGAGTTCTCACAGAGCTGGCAGGGCTCTGTGAGCTCGATAGGCTCGGCTTTAATATCTCCGTAAATAATAATATTGTCAATATTATTACTTACGAAGATATTATAGTTATTTATGCAACTGTAACGAGGGGTATTAAAACACGAATGTGGGTTTATCACACGAGGCGAAGCCGAGTGTGATAATAGTATCACATGAGTGTTTTAATACCTAATTATGTACAGTTTCATACAAGACTTTATTTACACCCATTTTTTTATTTTTTCTTATTTTTATTAGGGAAACAAACAATATTTTAATACATATGGATTAAAAACACCCATGATATGTATCCTCTATAAAGGTTTTGACTTTGACTTAGTCTTTGACTTTGACTTTCCTCTCCCTCCTCGTCATTATGTCTTCCGCAAGAGTGTTATAATGTTATACTGAATTTCATAATGCAGCGCTCGCGCATGGGCGCGCGGCGCTGCAGGACCAGCTCTCGCTCGGGATATTGTAATGATGGCAGTAAGCTAACTGTTTCAGAACCCCTTACAGAGGATTTAAAGCATGGGTGTAGATAAAAGTCATAAACATACTCTAATCTTTTATGAGGCTTGCGTTCATTTTAAGACTCGAGCTTTCTCGAAGGCTCGAGCTCTTTTGATAGGTTCGAGCTCTTTTGATGGGTTCGTGCTCTTTTGAAGGCTCGAACTCTTTTGAAGCCTCGAGGCGTGGCTCAGAGAGCTCTTGCCTCGGCTAGGCTCGGGTTTACGAGCCTACCGAGCTCACCGAGTCCTTCTAATCCGCCTCGAGTCTTCAAAAGTAGAACTCGACGCCTCGAGTTTTGTACATCACTAGCTAGAGCCGATTTATATCATCAAAATGGCAAGCGCACCGCCCGCTGATTGCAACCTTTTGAAATTGAAATTGGCCGTTGTGATATAGCATCATATTTGGTAAATAGTATATTTCAATAACTAGATTTGTTTGCAGATAATGAAACCATTCACTAATATTCTATTAGCATTATTTTTAAAACATGGCTGAAAAATAAGTACCAATAATCTGAAATAAAACAATTTTTAACGGATACTAGTGCGGTTTTATTGAAAGTACTGTAATAATTAGTTGGTATTTAGTTAGATTTTTGGTTTTTCCGACGTTTCGGCACCTTTGCAGCTGCCGTGGTTACGGGGGACTGAAGCTACTCGTGAGCCTACCCTCAAGCGATGATTTTTTTAAGACGTTCAGAAATTAATATTTAACAAAAAAATTAATTAGTTTAGGTTAATTTATAATTTAATTTTGTGATTTAATTAATGCTGAAAAGAGAGAATCTACTGAAACTACCATAAGAAAAAATAAAACTTACTAGAACGGACTCTTCTTTATCCGAGTCCCAAATGCCGCCATTTATATAACTACTTCCCCTTCACGTCGCTACGCCCCGCTGTCGTCCAAGCGTGTTGCCAGGATGCTTATAGCACAGTTTAACTCCATACTAATATCGTGACATTGAGCCCGTTCGGGGCGGGAGTGTCCGTTCTAGTAAGTTTTATTTAATCTTATGAAACTACCACCAATTCACAAAATTGGGAGGCCCCTCCAAGAAAAAAAAAAACTTGGAAAGGAAAGTCGACCTCCGTCTTTTATATTTATTAATTTATTTGCAAAAGGAACTGACCGTATCATTAGATCTTGCAGTGTGTGTTTGGGGCTTTAGCTTGTGAATGATGGGGTCCCAAGCTGGTGGAATTTTCTGAATCTATTTTCTGTGGAATCATTCCACCAGCTTCATCTTCGGCTATTTTTACAACGATTTGGTGGCAATCAAGCACTCCTAAGAAAGAATTTACAGAAAAATAGTATCTGTCAAAATTCGTTATTTCGTTATTTCCTAATGTTTGTCCAAAGAAGCATTATCAAAATTTTTAGTACCTATTTCGTAACAAACAATGGCTTCAAAACGTCATCACTCAATGTATCTCATGAGCACGCACATAAACGCTGCCTTTTAACTCGGCCACACGCAGCTGTGTAATGCCGGGACCATAGCGCGTGTTTTGCTTTACACAATCAACAAAAACATCTCAACATTCAACAAAAAAAAAAGTATGAGTGTTGAACGTCGAGATGTTTTGTTGATTGTGTAGGGCAAAACAATGTGCTATAGACCTGCCTGTCATAACATACACTCGCAGGCGCGGTCTGTTGTACGCGTTACATTGCTGTAATGTTCCTCTCCTCGTCATTTTATCATCCGAACGAGTGTTATAATGTTGAACTGAATTTCATAATGTAACTCATGCGTAAGTGGGCGCGCGGCGCAGCGCGACATCCTCTCACTCGGATATTGTAATTAGGGTTTTCGGACCCGGGTACCCGGGTCGGGTATACCCGGGTATACAAAAGAATTTGGAACCGGGTAATAATTGATAAAAAACCCGGGTACCCGGGAATAATAAAAAATATTTTATTTTACTGTCTATAGCAGCACTCATAATTTAAGTCTGCTGTACAAAGCCTTATAATCGATAAAACCCACTTTTACAGATAGGCTGTCCAATCATTCTCTTAATTCCTTGGCATATTCAAAAGCTACTTTCATTTACAGGACAACATGAATGATAATAAACCAATAACTTTTATTGTTCCTTTTCTATTTTACATTAATAATAAGCTTTTATCCGTTGTTAAGACGTCTGAGCGATTTTTCTAAAATATTTCTATAACCATCGGAGCAACTTTTTTAAAGAAATGCAAGTCGAAAATAGTCGAAATACGAGAACACCGTCTTTCCAAAGACGGATCTTTTTATGTTATGTCTTTTTCGAAAGATATTTGCTGGGAGTACCTAGGTGTTTTTTCTTGACAAATACACTGTCTATCGATTAGATTCCTTAAAGTGGGTTTTCTACGAATAAAACATTTTTTTTGCCAAAGATACATGTGTCGAAAAATTACAATAATACTTCCCTATACTAATACTTGATCTTAATGACTAATACAATGTTTTTAGCTGTCTATAGTAGGGTCAATTTAATAGATCACATTTGACATTTCATCAAAATTTAACAACGTAACCTTCTAACGGCGGGCACATAATATTTATTTTATTAAAGGCACTTTTTTCAGTTAATAATAAGTAAATATTAATTTTTGATAAAATCACAAGGAAAGCAAATTTACGATTAAGTTTGATAAGTAACACTAAGGACTAATAGATGTCAGTTACTTTACTTAGGGAATATCTATATCTCTTTAGCAAAAATATCTTTATTTTCATTAGTGAAACACTCATATAAAGAGATTTAAAGTTTTAAACGATTAAAATTTATCGGTGTGTATGTTTAATTGAGCAAAACACATGAAAAATGTGAAGTTTTATTAGTATTTGAAGATACCCGGGTACCCGGGTATTCCCGGGTATTGAAATAAATAATACCCGATACCCGGGTATGAAAAAAGGCCGGGTACCCGAAAACCCTAATTGTAATGTTGGCAGAGCTAACCGTTTCAGAACCCTTTACAGAGGAATTAAAGCATGGGTGTAGATAAAAGAAAGTATAGTAGTTGAAAGTTTTCCCGCGACCTTCACCAGATCGTCGGTCCACCTTGTCGGGGGCCTACCCACGGAGCGTCGTCCGGTGCGCGGTCGCCATTCAAGAAACTTTCCGCCCCAACGGGTAATCGGTTCTGCTCGCTATGTGTCCCGCCAACTGCCACTTCAGCTGAGCAATCCTTCGAGCGATGTCGGTTACTTCAGTTCCCTTGCGGATCTCCTCATTTCTGATTTGATCACGTAGGGAAACGCCAAAAATTAAATGACGTTATAGTGACATAATATTGTCCGTTTAAAGTAGATGCATGTTTATATATAGGTGGTATTGAGGAGTTCGCTACTCTGCTGTAATAGGTGAACATTTCCATCAGATTGGTATCAATTGGCATTGTAAGAGTATTGTGTAAATGACTGCATCCAAAACCACAACCCACGCAAGTCCCGCGACATCGACCACTTACCTTGAGAATATCCATAGTTCCATTCTTAGCGTATGCCAACTACGTCATAAAAAATAACGCAGGCCAAGTTTCAGTCTATCCGTCTTTTAAACTTTAAAAGACGGATCAGACTGAAACTTGAAAATTTAAAGGATGTTGAGGAGCTCCGCGTCAAATGTGGAGGGCCGGGGTATGCGCAGTAGTAATTTGTTATTAAAAAATAATACTGCGCATACCCCCTCCACACTGCCGAGCGCTCTACTCGTCGCGCGAGGTATAAACGTAAACGAAACTATTGAATATCCGAAATCAGAATATATCCGTAACTGTAAACGAATCCGACATAAACGTTTCGGATCATTTCGAATAGGGACAGTGTAAATGAGACGTTCTGACAAGTTTTCCTACCCGGGGCCGACACAATAGTTTTACTTTTACAATTTATAAATCTAACAAGTATCCGTTACCAAAACTATCCAGTACTAATGGATAATCCGAAATATAACCGTATCCGAAACCGATATACTTAATCCTATTTCTGTATCCGTAATATCCCTGAATCATTTCCAAGTCTATACTCAGACCATAGTATAAATAGAGCAACTCACCCTTTGTCTCTGGTCGCAAACCGTCCACACGCGGCAGGCAAAGTCATACGACGCTCCGACGATGTAGGCCCCCGTCGAGTCGAAATCCACCGACATCACGCCAGCGTTCGACCCGACAAGAGTGCCTTTATTTTCCACCATACCTACTGAACAAAGATCAACTTTAAGGGCGTCAGCTGCGTTAAGTACACGGCGCGGGAATATAGATTGCTGGTTTTCTGACGGACAGATGCTTGTAGTGCATGAGCAAGCTCTAATCTATGTCGACCCGACGCAGTGGGCGCACTAATAATTGAAATTTTTATTTGACTTTATTGGGCATAGGTCAAAATCATAAATCCTTCATGTAAGATGATTTGTTTTTCTAAAAAGTCAGCTTCCTTTATCAAATCACTCAACGTACATTCAGCGGTACCAAAAGCATGTTTGTATGATTTCCATACAAACATGCTCACTTCACGTTATCATAAATAATAAAAAAGTACACAAGTTGATGGATAGAGCAGATATTCATCTCCCAAATAAGCATTCCTAATATCTAAATTCTTCATTTCTCCAAACATACAAAGGAATGCAAAAACCAGTTTTTTTTTAGGAAATTTTAGGAAAGGATACAGATTCCGGCAAACATCTTGACGTTCGTTTGACGGAGTGGGGATAAATTCGCGCACGTGCATTTACGAGCGACCAATAGCGCGCGCACCTCTCCCGCCGCCCGCGTACCTCACTGCTACGCATTTCCAAAAACGCGTTCAGCGCAATTACCACCCGATTTCAAGATGTTTGCCAGCTACTGTATGGTACATACATGTACTTCTTTATTTATGATATGTGAAGTGAGCATATTAGTATGAAAATCACACAGTTGACCGATTTTTGTTTCGCTGAGTGCATATTTTAGTTTCTCTAATCGATTTTACTGCTGTACTGCGTTCTTTGATGATATTTAAACTTATACTTACATTTTGAAACGTCCCACAACTTGACTTTTCTGTCGGCGCCTCCAGTCGCCACCATGCGGTCTGTAGGGCTCCATTTAACGGCATTGACTTCGCCATCATGAGCATCCTGAACAAAAAAACTGTTAATTTAACACATTACATATTTGTTGGCACTCAAGGTCTTCCTTTAGATTACTGTACAATACAACATGTTTTGTAAATAAACGTCTGTTGTCCAAAATAAAATACGTAGAAATAAAATATGAAAGCCATTGAAAAATGCTGAACCCCCATGGTCAATGAGCAAGAGCTCACGAGTTTCATACGACGTTTTTCAACACACTTGCGAGGAAAATACAAAGTAATTTACCAAATAGCAAAAATACGACAAAAACAAAACATGAAAATTATAGGAAAAGGCGCGTAGGTTTTTTTGTTTTTTTTTTACACGCCCAATGCAAAAATATTTTGCGAACAAAGGGGTGAGTGAGCATACAGCCTGCTTCAAAATTATAATTTTAAGTGATAAAATGCAAATATTTTAATATTTTATAACAAAATATTGTGAATTAAATAATTTGATAATAATAAATATTTTTTTGACTTAATTAATGACTTACACATTTATTTATTTCAAAAATGAATATGAATTTTCAACCTGCATAAAACCTCTTTGTTGTTACTAAAAAAATAACTGTATTACCCGGTTAAATTGGGAATGCTCTGTTTACTCGCATAGAACTTACAGTAAGGTACTAATTTAACTTTGTAGGGATAATTCTATAACAACCTAGTGTTTTATATATTATTGCACGCGTTTGTTACAGCTCGGTTTATGGCTCTAAAAGCGATGTATTAGGGCTCACTTTACGAGCAAGTGTGTTTGAAAGTCTATTTATCAGTTGCGAAGGCATTATGGCGTCATTATGGCGAAGGTAAGCCGTTCTACTAAAATGTTATGATCTGCATAGGGATTTTTAGAAAGTAAGCCGATAGGAATCAGCTTGTATGGACCCTTTGCCACTGCTGTATATCCTTACTAGCCCTATTTAGTAAACAGCTTTTAAGAGTTGTCATACGTCTTTTAAATTTAAATCGTTATTTAAAAATATGTTGTTTTATTAAATCAAATTGTCACTAATAATTAGCAATGTTTTTCGTAATATCTTTATGGAAAACCATTTGTTGTATTTTATAATTCAGAAAGAGTTGGGTTAAGGTTGTTTACCAAATAAGACAAGTAAGGATAAACAGACTTAACATATATTTTATTTTTCTTTATTTTACCCCATTTTTCCACATGAATACTGGACAGTCAGCCTCGTATAGATGGAACACAATAGGTACTACTGCCGGTTGCAGAAAAAAGTAAGAACTAAGATAAGTTAGTGTAGCTTAGCTTACATAGGCGCTAAGCAAGCCTCCTGTCAATGCGGACGTAGCCTAGAGGTCTCAGGTTAAAGTCGACGATGTTATATAACATAACATCTAAGTGGTTCGAAAAATTACCCCGTAAACGTTCTATATCAGGCATGTCAAACATGCGGCCCGATCCAATTTTAAAATCATCTGTCTGATGCGGCCCGCAAGCGTGTCTCAATAAATTTCAATTCAAAAAGAAATACTTACCCATGCAATGAGTTTTAATTTTCTTTAAAGTTAGGTTTTGCAGACCACTGATTCTACGATTAATATGCATTTGGCCCACCGGTTTGACATGGCTATTTTGCTTTTTCCACTTTCAGACAAACATGGAAAGCAAAGGCCTTCTCATTTAATTTATGGTCGCCATTTGGAATATTCTCAATTCTATACAGTCACCGACCGTCGTATTTGGACAAAGGCATTTCATCTCAATTCTATGAGGTCATTTGACCTTCGCATTTATGTGGCTTGCAGAATAGAATTGGAATTAACATACATAACAAGTAATGTGTGGACAAAGAATGGACAAAAGCTATAAGATTGTTTCGTTCGATCTATAATTAAACTATATTGAAAAGATAATAATATTAAATGATCTTTGTAGGAATTTGGGAAAAACTACAATAACTTCCTACTCAATTGTGTTAATTGAGTCGTAAACATTAACATTAATCATAACAATGAATATATTTATTTATGGCCTAATAAATACACTCATATCGGTAGATTATAACTTGAAGTGGCATCACCTAATGTCGGAGGCCAAGCAAGACTCAGGTTAGGTCGCTGAGCCATCGGAGTAAATAAGTACATATAGCTTTATTAAAAAAAAAACTAATTTATCCTCAGCATAGGAAAATGACACATCATGGGTGATATGGAAAATGGAACATCATGTAAGATGAAGACCATTCGCTCATCCATAATAAAATGAGTAGAACAGTTTGAATAACAAAAGCATCATGAGCGCGAAACGTCTCTGTTTCAGCTTGGGCATAAATTCTCGTGGCAGGTTCGATAATTATACAGATTTTTTTCGAGACAGTTTTATGAAATTTTGCGAAAAAAATTCACACATTCGAAAAATGTTCAAAATTAGAAGCGCCATCTTCATCATCTTCAGCTTTGAATAGATAATAAAAGAATGCCTAACCTACAAAACAGCCATAGTACTTACCCAGTGCTTTTTAAAAGCAGTGTAAACCTCGTGGCGACATCTATTAGATTAATTTTTAAACAAGATACATTTTGAGAGAGGTCTTTAGCTCTCTGAGCCACTAGTTGAGTTCAACCGCCTCTGTGGTCTAGTGGTTCGCCCACCCGTGTAAGACGTAGGGGTCCCGGGTTCGATTCCCAGGGAAGGTACAATTTGAACTCGGTTTGGTTGGTGGTAGGGCTTATTTCATGTCCGCCTGGCTAGCTACCACCATCTTACCTAAGCCATAACAACAATTTAAAAATTGTTGTGTTCGGGCAGTTAGAGGTAAGATAGCCAGTTCCTCAGATTCCGGGTGTAGTGCGCTTCCACCTCCGGCCTCATCGTCACATAACATCAGGTGAGGTGAAGGCCAAGCACTATATCCCGTTGTGCATAACAAAAATAGAGACAACTTACAAATCTCAAGGCTACTTTGCTGGGTAACGCAGTAGCATAGTATGGCATCGAGTCCAGGATCTTGTCTTCAGCGGAGCTCCCGGGCGACCCACCACTACTCCTACTGCTTCCTTCTCTCGCAGCCTCTTCCAATTCTTTACGAAGTTTATCGGTCTTCTTTCTGCAAATAAAAGAAAAAAGTTTACAGCTTATTTATTACACTGGATGTAATCTTTGGGATTTCTATTTTTTAAATTGCAAAAGAAAAAGCAGTTTGCAAAAGCTGCTGCCCACTTTGAAAACCGAAACAAAAACAATAATTTTACTGATGTTTACGTTAAAAGCTATATACGACGCGTGTTTATAAAGGTCAGTCATAAAATCAAAGCAGTTTCGTGGTTCGAAATAGGCATTCTGTTACCGCTGGACTGGACAATGAAAACATACACGCGTGTCGTGGGACTAAATTCTTCTTTCAAACCTATAAAACATATTTTGTTTGGTATTTGGGTTTTTCTGACTAGTAGGCGAGGTACATGAAAACTTTAATGATATATTCTACTTATAACCAGTGATCGGCATAGGTAGTGCAATTTTGCGGGATTTAGTGACGTTTTCTTAATATGGACCTTTAAATCCCGTTTGGTAGGGATTATATACAGGGTTATATGTAAAACACCAACAACCTCGCAGGAGTAGATTACTAACATCATAAACAACAACATTTGTTCTACGACTATTTCGAAAACAGACAAAAAAATATCGACTTTCATGCGAAACTTGATCAGCTGTTCGGGATATTTGTATGGAGAGTCGAATTTTTTTGTCAGTTTTCGGAAAAGTCGTAGAACAAATGTTGTTGTTTATGATGTTAGTAATCTACTACTGCGAGGTTGTTGGTGTTTTACAAATAACCCTGTATAATGTAGCTTAAAGGGATTCAAATATTATTGAGATCTAAGATAACTAATACTAAAATATATATAAAATATAATATTATACAATTATATTGTAATATAATATTCAAATCCCGAATCCCGCAAGTCTTATCCATATTAAGAGAACGTCACTAAATCCCGCAAAATTGCACTACCTATTCCGATCACTGCTTATAACAAATATAGGTTTGTTGCTTAGTTATAGGTACCTGATGATGAAACCCGAACTAGGTAGGTCCTTACAATTTTTATTTGCGGCCTATTTCCGTTGTCCCCTACTGGGGGATATCGGAAAAAAAGGTTGTAATTTACTTTAATCCCGATATCCCCCAGTGGGGCACAAAAGCGTAAGACAACGGGATTAGGCCTTGTTTTCGTACAGTCGGCGACATCAGCGTCACACATTATCGAGGTATATCGGAGCAATACGTCATTTGGCTGTAATGGTATTTATGTATTTATTGTTACCAAATATATTAAAATGTTGACTGCTTCTATTTGATGATTGTACCTACTTATAAACCTACAAAATATGAAATGCAGTCCGTTACCCACTTCTCTCACTGCACAAATACCATACAAAGTTTATTCTGTTTGTCTCCTTATGACATCAGAGTACCAATAAAATGTATTCACTTAATGAAGGTTATTCAGCAAAACGCATACCTTATAAGTGCCGATTTTCTGAAACCATAAACGTGCAATATACATGCAAACACCATGCCAGAACATCATTATATTAAACTTTATTCATATCTTCAACCAAGCTATTTACACAATCCTTCTGATAAAAAAGTAAATTAGATATTTAATAACATTTTAGTAAGGTTAACAAAAATATTCAAAACCCTGAAACTTACATAAACATAACATCACATAATATTTACAATTTAAAAATGTTAGACTGTATATGTATCACACAAATCTGAAATTGCAACATTACAAATGAAAATTAATACAATAAAACATTTCTTTTTCAAACAAAACTCACGATGGTATTAATTACATGCACACACTCATGGAAGTTATAAGTTGTTTGAATCTGTGAAGAAAATGTATTCACAAAATATACAAAATGATGTAGAAAGAGGAAGGTATAGTTCGTATCACGAAAGATGACCACAAATGGCGCCCATCTTCGTATCATAACTCATGAAGAAAAGACTTAAGGCGAGGTGGTAGTGAAAGTGGCGCCGCCACTACATTTATTTTTATTACTCGTAAACCAAGTCAATATTTAAAAAAAGCTCAAGTAATAATGTCTTAAATTGTCTCTAATATTTTTTGAATAACTCTTCAACAGTTTTCATTCACTCTGTAAGTTTTAAAATCCATTTTAGCTCAAAGTGGCCACTTTTGGCAATTATGGATTTTAAAACTTACAGAAAGAATGCTAACTGTTGAAGAGTTATTCAAAAATATTAGAGACAATTTAAGAGATTATTACTTGAGCTTTTTTAAAATATTGACTTTGTTTACGAGTAATAAAAATAAATGTAGTGGCGGCGCCACTTTCACTACCACCTCGCCTTAAGGCAAAATTTTATTGCAAATAATAATTTATATAATATAAATATCTATATGTATATGAAATATTATTTTGTCTTAAGTCTTTTCTTCACGAGTTATGATGCGAAGATGGGTGCCATTTGTGGTTATCTTTCGTGATTCGCACTATACAATTGACCAATCACGTGCCATACCACTTTATAGAAAAGTTCATGTGCGCGCGCTTCGCCCTAGCGCGTATAGTTGTTCTATCTCACGAAGACCCTTTTGTTATGAATGTACACATTGTACACATGTACACATATACATTGTTTTAGTGTGTGTCTGCACGCTCTCATATTACGCACACTTTTTAACCGAGTCTGTGGTCTATTAGTTTGCCCACCCGTGTAAGACGCAGGGGTCCCAGGTTCGATTCCCAAGGAGGTACAATATACTCGTTTTGGTCGGTGGTAGGGCTTATTTCAAGTCCGCTTGGCTAGCTACCACCATCTTACCTAAGTCTGACGCCATAACAACAATTTAAAAATTGTTGTGTTCCGGCACTTAGAGGTAAGATAGCCAGTTCCTTAGTGATGAGGATTCCGGGTGTAGTGTGCTTCCACTTTCGACCTTATCGTCACTTAACATCAGGTGAGGTGAAAACTAAGCACTATTCCGTTGTGCAAAAAAAAAACACTAAAACAATGTGTATGAGCACGCCTAACAACATTTATAGAAAAAGGGTCTTCGTGTGACAGAACATCTATACTAAACAGCGCATCGTGAAAGCGATTTTAACTTTAGAGGTGATAAAGCATCGGTGTGGTCGATTGTACATTGCTTTAAAAATGTCATATAATGAAAACAGAAGTAAGTAAGTAATGAAATATACAATGTGTAAAGAAAAACACTAACAATTCAAAATATAACGAGGTAATGTCCCAGAACGATTGAGCAATCATGAGACAGTATAGAAAACAAACATGAGTCAGTTTCCGAGTGCAGTTAAGACATAAATGGGTATTTTTATGAAGAGGTACATGTTCAACTGTGAACGTCACAATGCCGTAAAACCACCACATTCTCATTCACATTATGTCAAACTCACCCGAAACTAACTCTACCAAACGTGTTGATGAAAAACGCGGTAGGGTTGCTTGACCTGTTGAAGAAATTAAACAAAAAGAAGCAAAAACAAAAAAAAATCATTGAGTACATAATGCAAGCCTTAAGCCGCGCCGCACACACGCACCCACACTGGTCACAACAATTGTCAAATAATATTGTTACACAAAACTAAAACACAAAATATTGTGTGCAATGTTTGCCTGGAAAATATTTATCTTGTTTATTTTACTACCCACCAGTGGCGATGAGTCAAAATATGGCAATTAGGTAAGCCGGACCAATAATTTCGCAAAATTACTCTTTAACTGTATGGTGGATTGCTGGAGTGGGATTTCTAAAAGGGAAGCCGATAGGAATCGACATGTATGGACCCTTCGCCACTGCTACCCACCATAATCATGGTATAAAATAGATGATATAATCGATTGTTCTTATTAAAACAAGACAAACATTTTTTTTTGTATATGCGGTGCACATTTTGTATTTAAAAATAGCAGCGACATTCACTAAGACATATATTTGTGGTAGCTTCATATACTTACTAAATTTTATTTAGATTTCATAAATACCAGATTGTCCCCTTGTAAGCATTTTTAAGATTGTTATGTAATAAGATTCTAGAACAGAATTGTTTTGTGGAGTTCTAGTTACTGTAACCATTTTGTGTCGAGTCATGAGGAAAAGTTTTGTGATTATTACAACACATGCTTTGCAGTTAATCACTAACAGGCAGCAAGAAATAATCTACTTACTTGAGGAAATGTTCATTTTCTTCATTCATTTTGTCTGCATCTTTAGCTTTATATTTTATAAGTCGATCCACTAAAGTCCGATTTTCATCCTGAAATCACAATAACATTCACTATCACTAAATCCAACTTCAACAGTTTCAGTTTCACAATTTATTAAAGCTACCTTCTTAAACAGCTTTTTCATCTTTCTAAACACTTGTGCTACAATTTTAAAGTAACTCTCCGAAGGAACTCCTGGCACACAATGATCAAACTATCTCAAAATTCCATTCAGACAGGCAAGAGAGTGTTATTCGAGCTGCAGACACATTTTGCGTATCGGCACTACGATAATCATGAGGATCGTAAAATATACAGCTTGATCCATTTCATCGCGGAGCTGAAGTATTACTTTTAATTAATTTAAGTAGTCGCAATCGTAGGTGTGTTCGCTTTATTGAACTGGCACCAAACTGTACTGAGGACTGCTCAATATTAATTAATTTACAAGGAAATCGAATTCAATGAGTAGGTTAATACGTAATCTTATTAGGCATACATATTTACATAACGTTTACATCAATATTTGCCCTAATAATAGGTAATATTTAAATAAAAATGAATCGCCATAAATATGTAAGCGCATAATTTCAGAACGGCTGCACCAAATTAAATCATTATTTTTTGTTGTGTTTGTTATTATCAGGACAAGATTTGTATAATATATAATTTAAAAAAAAATTACGAAAAGACGTAAAAAAGATTTTTTTCTCTTTTCCGTCATTTTAAATTGCAATATAACGTAATAGATGGCGCCAGGGCAGCTAGTTTAATATAAAATAACATTGCATTATTCGAAATAATGGAACATCCTGATCATATGCTAAAGGAAACCAAAAATAGTTTTGGCAGTTATCCAATTTTTAAATGATGCTATAAAAATCTGAAAATGTTAGCGAAATAATAAACTTATGTACGGGTAAACAAAAAAACTAACGTCACTGTGTCTAAGACATTACGTTGTAAGCGTTGTAATAACAATAACTCATACACGAGAGCTCTTGCTAGTACATCGTGGCGTGGAATTTAATATAATGCATATAATATTTAAAATAAAACGATTAATTTTTTTAGCATTGTAGAATAAAAAAACGTAGAGGCAGACTGATGATACTGAATTAAAATATTAAGATCACTTTCATTTATAGGCGTTTTGGTCGTACGTTAACGCGCGTCTGTCATATCTATCCATCACCTTATGACAGACACCGCGACTACGCCACGCTGCGGTAGCTGATGTGAAGGGGTCCGTAGTGCAGCGTTGCTGTCGCGTGCATAGATAATACACTATATAATCCAAAGTCGCGTGACCAAAACGCATATATGTGAAAGCGCTCTATGACCCTCAATATTTCTTTATTAGTCAACAATGAATTAAATAAAAGCACACACATAAGTTTCCTCGGACTCACATGCAACTTTTACTATGACAGAAGTTTGTGGAATACAATATCAACTCTTAAAAAATGCCGTCACATCGATTTTCCGTAGTAATAAGAAATTGTAATATGTGAGAGATAAATTAAGGTTGAAAAGTAATTTCAATCAAAACATTTATGATTAAAGTTTGTAAGTTTTGTAACTTGTGCTACTTTTACTGTTGACTGCACGTACATTTGTTGACTGCAAATGAAGTTGCACTGACTACGTGCTACTACAGATAGCTTTGTTAAATCTCTAAGCTGTGATTGACAGTCAACTATAATCATTGGAGTGACATAGTGCTTAAAGTGTTCAGCTATATCTACATAAAAAGCAGACTACGCCACACTGTCGTTTGATAATAACTATATTATCAAACAACTTTTCTTTGGATAAAGTTCATCAGTGTATTTCTGTTTTTTTTTATTAGCTTTGTTAAAAAAATAATTCTCATTAACCATTTATTTATCTTTTTCACTAATAAGAGTAATGGTAATAAAACATACCATAAAATAAATATACGTAAATAATTTTAGCCTAATGTGAGTAAGCAAATGTTGTCAAAATGTTTATTTGCAAATAAAATTTTACCTGTCTTTGTAATCCAGAGTGACCAATGAGTAGATGCCCTCACTGGAGGAAACACTTTACACTAGAAATTGCCATAGCTAACTCATTTGCTTGTAGCATTAGTAAAGCTGATTGCAAATATACAACTTTGTATACGGATACAGGTGTTATTTTCATACAAATGAGGTAACTTTGAAGCCTTGGTTTTCTGCCAGGGATGTACCGTGCTGTGATCTGATGATGGCCATTCAGGGAGTGAATGGAGGAGATTCAGATCGTAATACACACCCGACTGATCTGATCAGCATTCTAAAAGATTAATGGGTCAGAGTTTTCAGTTTGAGGATTTCCATACATTTTCATGCTATTTTCGCGGTTTTTTTAAACATGTCCATTACGTTTTTAGAATGCTGGTCAGATCAGTTGGGTGCGTATAGCGATCTGAATCTTCTCCATTCACTCCCTGGATAGCCGTCATCAGATCACAGCACAGTACACCTCTTGCAGGAAACCAAGGCTTGAAAGTTACCTCGTTTGTATGAAAATAGCACCTGTATCCCCAGACAAGTTGATGTGTGTAAACATATTATTATACCACAAAAAAAATACCTGTGCTTTTCTCAATTTCTCTTCAATGGAAGCAAATGCTATTTGTAATGCTTGATGCTCATCTCTTAATACTTGATTTAATCCTTGCAGTTCAGTCATATTTGTTTCATACATTTGTATCTCGGCTCTTAGTGATGCTATTAGGGCAGTGTTTTCTGAAATTCTGTGATATAAAATTTTAATTAAAATCTAGGAAAATAATAAATCATGATCATTCTGTGTTAGTAAGATCTTAAACACCAATTGGTTGCTTTGTCAATTATAGATGGTTATAGAACCAAAATAAAATGCTGTTGTTGTATTCTGTTAGAAAGTAGTTCCAACATTAAGGCTGTATATTTGCATTTCAACGAAATTAGTGTTTTTCCAATGAAGTTATATAAAGAATGAAAGCATTATTATTGATGTAAACTTTAGTTTTAGGAAGCGAAATTCTTAAATTAGTGCCGTATAGAGAGAGAAAAACATAATAAATTGTCAGGTATTTTAAAACAAAGACAATCTGTTCAAGTGGAATTTCAAATTTGCTTGTCAGAGGTATTTTTCAAAAACGTTTCAGCTGTAACAAATAAGAATACGACTCATATTTATTTTTTCACTTATTGTTTGTATTGTTAAGGAGTTCCCTATAGAGAGAAAATAAAAAAAAATGTTTTTAATCACAGAGAAATAAAATATTAAAAAATGCTCAAATTGGTACACTTTGATATGTTTTACTGGTATTTACAGAATCTAAAGTAATTTTTAATTTTTCTTAGGAATAATGAGGTATTTGTCTAATGTATTACGTGTTTTGTATATACTTATATCTATTCAATAATTTAATAGGAATTTTCAAACTTCATTCTCATTACGGCTCGCGCAGAGTTGGTTTAATCATTTGTATTGAAAATTTAAAAATGGAATGTAATGCGAGTCTACAGCCTTAACATGGTTTCATCAAAATGCATTACTTACACGAAATATATGTGTAAAGTAGCTTTGTTGCCCAAAACAATCATGGCAATTAGGTAACTAAAAACAGTATTATGTACTGAATTTAATGTTTGATTTATCATAAGAGATCGGTTGTTGGATGCATATTTACGTAAAGTCCATTGTTTGCTAACATTATGGAAGCAGCTTCTTAAAATATTCAAAATTCTTTAAATGCTTTACCTATTCCCACGAGGTTTAATAGGCCTTGTTACAAAGTTATATAGATTGTGTTTGCTGCTTCAAAAATTACTGACATTAAAAGTAGGGAAAAAGCAACCAATTACGTTTGTAACAGTAACAGACCAACCCAAATATCTGATATCTATTTATCATACATGCTTGTTCTGTTTTTATTTGAAATTTTATTGAATTTTAAAAATTACTAACTACAAAATCATAGTCTAATGATAAGGATTAGCCAAATAACTTACATTATATCTTTAGCTTGCAACTGCTTTTCTAAATTATGCACTTGAGCATTAAGATTAATAATTTGTTGAGAACTTTCTCCTCTCCGTCTGTGTAACGATGTTAATTCTTCTTGCTGCACTAGGATTTTCTGTTCTAATGCTTGTATTTTTTCATTTACTCCACCACCTACAAATTGAAATACATAATTATTAACAATAGTAATATTATATCTTGATATTAGATAAGGGTGTTGCAAAAGGGTCCACAAAATGTTGGTTCCCATTTGACAGTTTCGGGATTGGACCACATCTGTCAGCACAGTATCAACTTTTTCTGTCACCCTATCTTTATCTGTTGCTCAAAACCGCCATTAGGTGGAGCAAGAAAGATAGCAGGAAACCGACAACAAGCAACGGAATCCTTGAGGCGATTGCATTCTCACTATCTTTCTTGCTCTAGCAAATGGGGGTTCCGAGCGACGGAAAAGGATAGGGAGATGGAAAAAGGAGTTTGGTGATAGATGTGGTCCAACCCTTGAACTGCACAATAATAATAATAATTAGATACTTACCTCCTCCAGACAGTGTACTGTCTGTATTTGAATATCTTATCCTCTCGTTAACCAATGTTAGTTGTAGGTTTTCATTTTTCAAAGTATTCACATTGTCAAAGAGTCTACTTTCTGAAAAAGAGACAATATAAATCATAGGTAATTTTTAAAGGCAATAATAAATAACAATAAACTTATTTCAACTGAACAGTTATCTATAGTAAGATCTTTTAGTTGGTCCAGTCATTTGCTAATCCTCAGTATTACAGTTTAGTTAAGAATATTTGGTTGTTTCTAATATTAAACATTTATCTAATGTTTGTTAAGTATATGTATTTTATGACAGACACATCTAACTGGTTGATTTATTTTACAGCCCTTGAGATAAGTCATATCATTACAGCGTGACTACAGTAAGCGAAGAACGGCAAACAATGGCTTTAAGATAATTTTACTACATTCAAAATAGTTTACAATGTAAACAAGTAGACAAAGGCAAGCAAAATTTTAGGTTATGTTACTTACGAAAAGCAATAATATCCTGGAAAGCGGCCGTTTCGAACTTATTCCTCGATCGTAACTGGCTCACAATACTTTTTCTCCAGTCGCTAAGCTCCATTTTGACTTGAGTTAATTTAAATCGTACCGAATTAATTACAATTTGAATCAAAACAAACAGATGTCATGTTAATTCTACCAAAGTACAGATTTCTCTCATCTATAATATTGGGTCCGCACAAATAAAATCGACATCACTATCAGGTTATTAACCTAATATTGAACGTAGAAAAATATTACAAAGCAATAAATTACTTTTCTCTCAAGTTATAATTGCTCTTTCAACTAAACGAACTATGTCTGAGTGTCTGACAGTTGTTGTGAGTTTACTGAAATGTCAATCAATTGTCAAAAGACTTTTTTTTTATTGAAGCTTTGGCTACATGGCCATCAGCTTAAACAGTGACATATAAGTACATAACTGATAAATCTTATTAAACTTAGATTAAGATTAATCTAAGAAAACAAATTAACAATCATTACAGTCAAATAATGAATTAAAAGATGGTAAAACAAAGTAATTTAAGAAAATTAGTAAAATCTAAATCTTAAAATTATAGTGAATGATAATTACAAAGGGCCAAAGGTGTTGATGTAGAAGTTATATACAATTTTGTACAGATCATTATATTTTAGCAGATCTTGCACAGTTTTTGGAAATTAATTTTTTATACTTTCAACACAAGAGCAGATTAGTAAAGACGTTGCAAGTTAAAATATTTACATTCAATAAATGACTTACACTGACAGTACTGACACTGACAGCAGGATTGCGTTCAGAACGTACGCTCCGAGTGCAACCTGCGGGCTGATTATCTAATTAGAAACCACGTAGCGACCGGCACCCTGATTATCTAAAAAGAAACTATTTAGCGACCGGTTTCATTCCACATACATTGCTACTTTTCTTTGGTATGTTTTTTTTAATCCAAAAAGAAGTAGCAATGGATCACTATCATCTATGAACTGCGACCGGTCGCTAGGTGGTTTCTATTTAGATAATCAGCCCGCGGTTGCAGTTCATAGATGATAGTGATCCATTGCTACTTCTTTTTGGATTAAAAAAAAACATACCAAAGAAAAGTAGCAATGTATGTGGAATGAAACCGGTCGCTAAATAGTTTCTTTTTAGATAATCAGGGTGCGGAAGCTCTAACGTCGTTCCAAACATTAGAGCGTGACGTTCGGTTGTTATGGTGTGTCCCCACTTAGGTTCGCGAACCTCCGCGCTCCGCGAACCTGCAACAGTGCGCCCTAGCAAACATTTTATTTTCACTTTGGTTATAGTGTGTACGTGTGTGAACCAGGTTCACATACATGTTCGCACACGTACACACTATGGCGCACTGTTGCAGCACAGCATAAACAATTTTTTTGGTGCAGGTTCGCGGAGCGCGGAGGTTCGCGAACCTAAGTGGGTACCCACCATGAGCGCTTCGCCCCAAAACGAGCCGACAGAGAGGTCAAGTAGATGTATGTGTCCTTTTCTTCATTAGGGTGACCAAACCGTATGGTTGGCCGGAGACATACATAATACTTTAAACTGTTTAATATAAACTTAAATACCTAGGTAGTTCTTTATTTATAATTAACACTTTTTACCGCGTTTTTATTAGGTTGCTTGCTCTTTTGTTTGTTTGAGCACAAATTTTGCAAACGATTTTATACCAAATTCCCGATGAGCTAGAGACTTGAAACTTTGAACACAGGTCAGAAATGGAAGGAAATGCAATATTACAGTGTCATTGAGGTGATCCGATAATATGGAGCCGGAAGAACGGCACAGGAACTCTATGATGAATGAAACTATACAACCCCATCGTGTTTGGGCTTATTAGAATTGTCTTGACAAGTACTCTGACGGGAGACGAGGTTCAGGGTCGGATGATGAAGTCTGGATTCCATGCCATAGGAACTCAATATTGAAATTATGCAACCCCATCGAGTTTGGGCTCGTTTGAATCGTCTTGACGAGTGCTCTGTTGGGTAATAGTATCCAAGAGTCTGATGATGGAGCCGCAAGAAGGCCACAGGAACTCTGCAATAAAACCTTTCAACACCATCGAGTTTGGACTCGTTTGAATGGTCTTGACGAGTACTCTGATAGGCGGTGGTATATTTTTAGTTTAGCTCGTTAACTAAAAAAAAGAAAATTAATATTTATTTTAAAAAAAATATTTTTTAAGAACAAATTATCTATCACGTTTTTATTAAGTTGCTTTTTTGTTTTTATTTTTTAAATATGGTAATTCAACCAATTAAAATCTAGTTTATTCAATTCAATTTAATTTCAAGTGTAAATAATTACGCAACTTTAAAGCTTATTCCAATTTTTAACAAAAATGCAATGTGCGTGAACTTCGGAAAAATAAATAAATGTTGGAAAAACAAGTAAAAGTAGGAAAACATTGTCTAGTGATCTGTAGTTAAAAAAAGATGGAAACGATTTTCGACTTAATTGACGTTTGAAATTCGATTGCTTTTTCCCATAATTATACTTGTACATTTACTTTGCTGTTTCATTAAAAACTGTTATTTTGGTAAAGATGTCAATAAGGTCTAAAATACTTGCACCAATTTCTTTACTTGTGAAATTAATAAAATGGGTGCAAGAGATTTACGACGACACAATGTTAAAAATATAAAAAAAAAATGGCGGTCAACTATATTGTTCGTGGGCCGATTTTATGAAACTCCATTTTGTTACTATTTTGATCAAAATATAACAAAGAAATGTTAAAAATATAAAAAATATGGCAGCCAACTCTTTTATTTGTGGGCTGATTTGAATGAAACTCGGTTTTTAGTACTAATTTGACAAGAAAATAATAACACAATATGTATTGAAAAAATTAAAAAATCTAAGATGACAGCCAACTTGTTTGTTTTTGGGCCGATTTCGATGAAACTCGGTTTTTGGTAATATTTTGACAAGAAAATAACAACGCAATTTTTAAAATACTAAAAATCTAAGATGGCGGCTAACTATTTTGTTTTTTTGGGCCGATTTCGATGAAACTCGGTTTTTGGTTACTAATTAGACAACAAAATAACAACTCAATGTAAACTGAAGGAAAAATCAAAAAAGATCAAAATGGCTGCTAATTTGTTTTTGAAATCGGCCCAAGAACAAAAAAGTTGGCCACCATCTTGAATTTTGTAAGTTTTCAACATTGCGTTGTTATTTTCTTGTCAAAATCGTACCAAAAACCGAGTTTCATCAAAATCGGCCTAAAAACAAAAAAGTTGGCCGCTATCTTGGATTTTTAGTTTTTTAAAAATTGCGTTGTTAATTTCTTGTCAAAATAGTTCCAAAAACCAAGTTTTATCGAAATTGGCCCAAAAACAAAAAAGTTGGCCGCAATCTTGGATTTTTAGTTTTTAAAAAATTGCGTTGTTATTTTCTTGTCAAAATAGTTCCGAACACCAAGTTTCATCGAAATCGGCCCAAAAACAAAAAAGTTGGCCGCCATCTTGGAGTTTTAGTTTTTTTAAAAATTGCGTTGTTATTTTCTTGTCAAAATAGTTCCAAAAACCGAGTTTCATCTAAATCGGCCCAAAAACAAATAAGTTGGCCGCCATCTTGGATTTTTAAATTTTCAACATTGCGTTGTTATTTTCTTGTCAAAATCGTACCAAAAACTAAGTTTCATCGAAATCGGCCCAAAAACAAAAAAGTTGACCGCCATCTTGAATTTTTAAAATTTTCAACATTGCGTTGTTATTTTCTTGTCAAAATCGTACCAAAAACCGAGTTTCATCAAGATCGACCCAAAAACAAAAAAGTTGGCCGCCAACTTGAATTTTTAGTTTTTTAAAAATTGCGTTGTTATTTTCTTGTCAAAATAGTTTCAAAAACCGAGTTTCATCTAAATCGGCCCAAAAACAAAAAGTTGGCCGCCATCTTGGATTTTTTAAATTTTCAATATTGTGTTGTTATTTTCTTGTCAAAATCGTACCAAAAACCAAGTTTCATCGAAATCGGCCCAAAAACAAAAAAGTTGACCGCCATCTTGGATTTTTAAAATTTTCAACATTGCATTGTTATTTTCTTGTCAAAATCGTACCAAAAACCGAGTTTCATCAAAATCGGCCCAAAAACAAAAAAGTTGGCCGCCATCCTGGATTTTTAGTTTTTTAAAAATTGCGTTGTTATTTTCTTGTCAAAATAGTTCCAAACACCAAGTTTCATCGAAATCGGCCCAAAAACAAAAAAAATGGCCACCGTCTTGGATTTTTAGTTTTTTTTTAAATTGCGTTGTTATTTTCTTGTCAAAATAGTTCCGAAAACCAAGTTTCATCGAAATCGGCCTAAAAACAAAAAAAGTTGGCCGCCATCTTGGAGTTTTAGTTTTTTAAAAATTGCGTTGTTATTTTCTTGTCAAAATAGTTCCAAAAACCGAGTTTCATCGAAATCGGCCCAAAAACAAAAAAGTTGGCCGCCATCTTGGATTTTTTAAATTTTCAACATTGCGTTGTTATTTTCATGTTGAAATAGTACCAAAAACCAACTTTCATCGAAATAGGCGCACAAACATGAATTTGATTATTATTATTAATTTTACCGTCTCGCCTGCGACCTCTAGCCTTTTCAATAGAACAATTTCGTTTTTTAGGAAATCTGAAATGGTGCAGTATTTATGGTCACACTAGTTTTGTAAAGTAACATTTCCTATAGATTGAAATTCTTAAATTGAAATTCGGCGCCAAGGTCAAAATCGGAGTTGCCAAGATTGACACTTCTATTTATTACCACCTCACCGATGATAGCTGATTAGCATTATTTTAGATATTTAATTAAATCAAAAGAGTAAGTTCTGTTTTATATTTTACCCACCCTTACAACTTTCCTGTTCCAAACGTCAGAGCGTTGCAACCAAACAACCATCAAAATTTATGGTTGTAACAAGGTTGTAAAACGCTCTGACGTTTGTCTATAGAAAAACTGTCAATGTCATTTGACATTATTTTGTATTTATAATAAGTCTATGGTATTTTGATGTTTTTGTGTCTAATTTTCAAATAAATCATGGTAGCTTCGCAAAAAAAAACAGTTTTTATTTGATTTTGAATAAAGGAAAGTTTAAATTATTCCTATTCCAAGTGGAAAATGAAGACTTTGTATTGACATTGACATTTAAAGTTCTTGGTCGTTCCTAACCTTAGAGTGAGTTAAAAAACAACCGTTTGGTTGTTTTATAACTACACTCTAAGCCTCTGAACGCAACCCTGAGCCATAAGGTGCATTCCGGAGCTATTGGCGCCATTTACTCGAGTTCGGTTTAATCATTTGCAAATTGATTCATAGTGGATATTGTGTCTTAAAATTAGTGCAGTTTTGTGGTACAAGTGTCTACGCAACTGAACAATATGTGGGATAATTGAAATAGGCGCGATCTTGGTTGTGTGAAGCCGAGACTTTTACGTGGTGGCTACCTCGGCAGAACTTACCGAGTAAACTGTCTTGATCATAGACTTATTATAGGTCTTGATATACTTGTACTTATGCCAAATGCTCCAAGCAGCATTGGAATGCCATGTACCCGCATTCTAATGTAAACTAAAACAATCTATATTGCCCGGCATATATATTGGCAAGAGAAAGAAAGGGACAAAAGATGCGCAGTAGCCATAAACTTATTGTTCTGCGCATCTTTTGTCTCTTTCATTTTCTTGCCAATATATATGCCGGCATCTGTACCACTGAACTATTCAACACTTGACACTGGAAAAATTACTTCTAAAAGGAATGTAGATTGCCAAAACAAAAATAAGAAGAAGAAGGTGCACTCCAACACTTTAACATAGTAGAACCAAATAAGTAAGTCATCTTACTCATTATACGCACGAACGCGGTTTGTATGTGGGCGCGCCCGTACGTATGCGTCGTCGCACGCACACACTGACAAAATTTAAAGGTGATAAAGGTGCAACAGTCATGGCTGCGCCGTACGTAATCCCGCTCGCGCTCACGCACGCTTCACGCCGCCTACAGTCCATACCATGCTTTCCAAAGATATTATTGCAAAAAGATTTGTAAGAATGAAGATATATTTTACATTAACTTTAAATAATAAGGCATTTCGTACTTGTCGAAACAGACGAATTTTTTTTATATCAATTGTGTAATTTTGTTTTTAAAATTCATAAATTCCTACAGGAAAAAGTACATTTAATGCCTATTATGGAAAGTTTTCAATTTCCGAATTTAAAGATATATTATTTTGATAAGTGTAGGTAAATGAAAAAGTAAGAAACAGTTAATAGTGTAAAAAATAAAATTTCATAATCATTTTATTTTATTTGAATAAACATTATTTAGTAAAGCCACGTTTTAATTAATCCTATTTCGACTGTAAGTTTTCAAATCACATAACATGACGTAGGTAATGAAAACTTTGTAGTCAGGTTCCTGAAAACAATGAATTTAATGTAAACTGTAATTTGACAGATAGATGTGATACATTGCTACTTTTCTTTAGTAAGTTTTTATTGGTGTCAAAACGAAAGTGCCATGAAGTATCACATACATCTGTCAAATTACAATTAACATTAACTTCATTATTTTAGTCGAAAATTTTAGTTTAATTAAACTAGCGATGTAACAGCCCTACGTGTTTAAGCTGTATCGCTCGCTCGAGGCTCGAGTTGGCCTACTTATTTGGTTCTACTATGACTTTAACCGCTGAGTCATCGATCGCCATAGAGTACATTTTGAACCGCGAAAAGTAATAAAGTGCGTCCGCTGGTGAGCATGCGGTTCTCCGTGCCACTGAATAATTCCATTCTAAAACTACCTAGAAGTAATGTACCGATGATATACGTTCTTATTTCAGACATCAAATCGATTGTACCGGCTTCCCGGCAGAATGATTGACAAAAGCATGTGGCACGGAGATTCGCATGGTTTGAGGTTATGTTTTTTGTTAAATCGTCGAATTCCAGATCAATCTGAGTCTGTACCGGTGGTTTGATGTATTTGTAGCCGTTACATATTCATTGTAACAGCTACAAACACTTTCGTTGCTCATGTAACGCAACAGGGTCAAAGATATCGCGATCTAAAGTTTTAAAAGCATGCGATTCTCCGGCCCACACACTTAAGTCTAAAATATTGATGAAAATTGCATTAAGATTAAAAATAAGCAGGTTTTTGTAATCGTTTGATCACGATAAACGACCCGAAAACATATTTTCAGAATATCTTTACTCGTTTTAGAGAAATTTGCAAATTTATTTACTATGAACAATCACAGTGTAGGGTTACCATATCGTCGGTCGGTCAGAATCATTAGGCTGTTTCTAGAAAATAGACCGATCGGAATACGTTATTTTGAGGGTATAACCTTCAAGAATTCTAAAGTTTATTAATTCTTGCCTGTCGATACTTTGGCATATAATTAGTTTATTTTTGCGTTTTGTGTCACATCTAGCCGATGCATCTTGAAAAATCAGATTATTTGTGGTGGTTATAAATAATTGGACTCTAAGGCGATTCTCCCACTGCCAACGCGCGCCGTCGTCGCGGGGCGTGGTTTGGCGTTTCACGTGCGCGGTGACGGCGCAGCGCAACGCCTGTTCGGGCGGTTTTCTCCGCGCCCCCACGCCATTCGGCGTCTGACGCGTCCCCGCCGCTTGATTTTTAGAGGCATTAAATTTATATTATATTCTAAAACTACCTAGAAGTAATGTACCGATGATATACGTTCTTATTTCAGATATCAAATCGATTGTACCGGCTTCCCGGCAGAATGATTGACAAAAGCATGTGGCACGGAGATTCGCATGCTTTGAGGTTATGTTTTTTGTTAAATCGTCGAATTCCAGATCAATCGGAGCCTGTACCGCTGGGTTGATGTATTTGTAGCCGTTACATATTCATTGTAACAGCTACAAACACATTTGTTGCTCATGTAACGCAACAGGGACAAAGATATGGCGATCTAAAGTTTTAAAAGCATGCGACTCTCCGGCCCACACGCTTAAGTCTAAAATACTGGTGAAAATTGTATTAAGATTAAAAATAAGCAAGTTTACGTAACCGTTTGATCACGATAAACGGCCCGAAAACATATTTTCACTATATCTTCATTCGTTTTAGAGAAATAAGTAAATTTATTTACTATGATTTATTATGAATAATCAGTGTGTAGGGTGACCATATCGTCGGTCCGTAGGAATCATTAGGCTGTTTCTAATAAAATTCAAGTTGAACTACATAATGTTGAGGGTTGATTTGCCTACATACTCGTACGTATCGTACCTACTATCATACTGTTACTGACTATGCAATATTGCAATATTTTTTAGGGGACGTAAAAAGGTGACTTTTATCCTAATCGAGATGACAAAATACAAACAAACAAATGAGAAAGTAGGTAACCTTATAAAAACGTGTTAAAAATGTGAACGTCATAATTGGTATAATAATTGCCCACTCAGTACCAGTCACCCATCATCATCAGTATCAGTCACCCATTAATTTAGGTCTCGGTTGAATGCAACCGAACTGAGAACTTCCTTCGTTTTTTGAAGTATTAGTCTTTCAAAATAGGTATCTAAAAACACTTCAACTTGCATTTTAGACCGATCGGGATAAGTTTTTAGCTTTTAAAAATATTAAAGTTTGTTTTTTTCGTATATAGTTTCTGCACCATTCACTTAGCCTAATACATGAAATTGTGTCATTTTGGTTTGATGCATAAGTAACAATTTAGGTTTTTATCTTTTTTAACGCTATCGGACGAAAAGAAAATTAAAGTTGAAAATTTTACTTTCATGATGATTATGAAGTTGTAACCGATGTACTTACTTGAGCTTTTTGTGTCATCTTTGTCCACGGGAATACTGTTATTTGACTATTACCTAAAGCGTTACCTTAGTAACTCCAAAAGAATATTACAATTGGTTAAATAAGTGTTAAATGTTTTAGATCAATAGTATCTGTTGTACATAATGTTTTGTGCTAAATTCATCAATGGAATTTTCAGCTTTTTATTTTTTTCTTTTCAACACCCTGTAAAAGTCACAAAAGAAAATGGGGGGGTGGGGGGGTGGGAGCCGGGGCACCGCTGTTTGCTGCGTACTTCGAGCACCGCTGCTACGTACTTTGCCGTTCGAGCGACTTTGGGTAAAAGAATTTGTAAAAAGTAGCCTCTATTTCGTATTGAGCCAGCACAATATCCCACTTCAAATTAATTCGCCTAATTTAAAGTAAGTAAGTGACTTAAGTGACTCCTAAGCATAGGTACTGAAGTTCGGTGACACATTTGAAGTAACGAGTAGGTAGGTAGGTAAGAAGTATACGAACGAATATAAATACATTTGATGATACTGTGGCCGCGTTCCGAATCACGCTCACAGCGCTGTTAGCGCGTATCCGACCAAATTAAATAGTCACAAAATATTACACAGATAGGGTATTTGTGTACCTACTTCATTTAATGGATTATAGGTTAACAGTGCTGTTGGCGTGATTTGGAAGTAGGCATGTGTTATTATTGTCAATTACAGTCTCATTGATGAGATGACATCATTAACATTCTTGTACTCTACCTCTTGCAAAGTTTAAAAAGAAAGGATTACCTACCAACTGTAACAAAATATTTTTTGAGGGTAAGGAAATAAAAACCGGTCAAGTGCGAGTCGGACTCGCACACAAAGGGTTCCGTACCAAAAAACGGCAAAAAAATCACGTTTGCTGTATGGGAGCCCCCTCAAATATTTATTTTACTAGCTGACCTGACAGACGTTGTCCTGTCTTAGTTATAAATATTAAATTCGAATTGGTATAAATTATTGAAAAGTTTAGTTCAGAGATTAGTAGGTAAGTACCGTTCCCGTTTCCGTTTTCGTTCTCGTTCCCGTTCCCATTTACTTTAAAACCCAACAGCTTTATAAATAACCAAGTACCTATACATCACTTGTTATGTTAGTAACGTGTATGTTAGTCTATTCAAACTTACTAATAAGGCGTGATGGCTCTGAACTAACCGTGATGAGCACTAAGAAATTCAGTTTTCTTATAACCTCTTTGTAAGAAAAAAAAAATTATTTTACATGTATTTTATTAATAAAATAACTCCGAACGAAGCATCTGTTTTATTACATCCTTAATTGTATGTTTTTTTTTATCGTTGTTCGCGCGTATCTTCGACATTTATGGACCGATTTTGATGATTCTTTTTTTGTTCGATTCAATTTTTTTGCGAAATGGTCCCGTTTATTTTTTTTTCAAATCGGTTCAGTAGTTTTCAAGGTATCCTGAAAACACTATGATTTTGCATCAACTAACTTGACTATTTTGTTATTTATGAACCGAATAAGATGATTCTTTTTGTTGGGTAAGAGGTACTTTTAGTCTTTTTAACCGACTTCAAAAAAAAGAAGGTTCTCTTTCAGTTTGACCTGTATGAATGTATGTTTCTCCGCGAATATCTCACGTTTGACTGAGCCGATTTTTCTACCAAATAATATACTTACACTACACTACCTAATAGAGAAGGTACTTACACTAAAAACAAAAAAATAAAAATTGTTTTAAAAATAAAAAAAAATGTTTTAAAAAACAAAAAACCAACTTCAAATAACCTGCCTCTAAAAAGCAAGAAATAATATTCAAATCATTAGATATGCATTATCATTGTTATATAATAACAACACGTATATTGAAGTCGGGTAGGGCTTTTAGAATAAAAAAACGAAGTTGTACTCCAGCCCCACCCGACTTCAATAGACGTGTTGTTATTATATAACAATGATAATGCATATCTAATGATTTGAATATTATTTCTTGCTTTTTAGAGGCAGGTTTTTTGAAGTCGGTTTTTTGTTTTTTTTAAAAGGTAAGTAAATACTAAAGTTTAATTTTTCAAGTTTTGACTTATGTAGTAAGCATAAATTACTTTACAACCATTGAAACTTGTCCCAAGTAACAATACAAAAACTCACATACATACAAACGTAGAGCAGTGTGGAACAATGCAACACCAAAAGCTCTGAGTCTCATATTTCTCTCATTTTTAAAGATATGAATTCCGTTTTTAGAGGAACGGAATCTACTTAATTAGGTATAAAATGGCAGTTATAGTTTCATTAATAAATAGATACATAAACCAATAAGAAGACTTTTAAAAGAAAATGGGAATTGTTTCATTGTGTCCACCTAGGTGTACACAATGAAACATCCTCTGTCCAACAATGAAACACTGTTATTAATTTTGACATTTTCATATTTAGTGGAACAAGTAAATGACAAAATCTGTTGAATTCCAACCGATAAAGGTTTTCTCAAGGTATTGCATAATTATTCAGACTTTAAAAGTACCTATAGGTTTATCTCAGGTACAATGATTTGTGTGTGACTTAAAGATAAATGAGTCTAATTTTTTTTAAATTGTAGTTATGTACCTTTTATAGGCAATAACGATTTAAAATCAACAATTACTTATAATAGGCATTAATCTCTCAGGTAAAATTCTACATACTAAAAGATTAATGAGTCTAAAAATCACAAATATTAGGTAGTAGTAGTGGAAACACTGTTACATTGTGTCCACCCTTGAGCTGTGACATTCTTGGACACCTGGGGTATTTTAGAATAACATCAAAAAATAATCTACCAAAATCGAATAATTTATTAGGTAGTATCATAGTTATTCTGTGGTAATGTAGTCCACGTGAATCTATGATACATGTACAAATATATTGATTAAAAAACACATTCGATGAGAAAGGCAACTGTCAAAAAAGCATTTTTTTTAAAAGCCCACGACTTAGGACAATTATTCTTAATGAAGGCTTTACAAAGTGACATTTTAAAAAAATAGTAACTATTTGGCTCTAGATGGCGTTGATGGAAAGAGAAGTGTAAAAATTGGCTTTTAAAAATAAACGGCCTGTACCAAAGAGGCAAATAAGCGTTCGCTGGCTGACATCTGGCCAAAGAGAAACATTTTAGGGTAACATCAGATTTGCCTGCCTACCTGAGTACTCTTCGAAGCTGAGTAAAAAAATCACATTGACACATACATTTTTATCAACGCCATCTTATCTATCGAGCATACAGTTTTTTGTCATTTTGAAAAACCCTAATTGAAAAACAGTTTGGTTAATATTTTTACAAAAATCCTCCGACTAAAAGTAATGAACATACTCTGTCTGTCAGCTTCATCATCAGACCCTGGACTTCGTCTCCCATTAGAGTACTCGTCAAAACAATAGGGATGACGACTACTGAATAAAATAACAAAATACTAATAAAAACCGTAAACATATTGAACTTTTAGAGTAGCTTGTATACCTCTTGGTTTTATATATTGCGTATTATTTGTTTTATTACCCTTCAAAGTTGGGCGGACAAGTCCATTTAAAAAGTTTAAAATATATTAAAATAAATAATACATTTAATTAATCCATAAAATTTATAGCAAATTTGTATAAGAAACAATTTTGATAAACACAATATTTAATATAGCTGCCAAACTTTCCTACGCGTTGCATACAAACACCTAGGCGTGACGTCATAACTAGGGTAGCCGTTAGTATGGAGCATTTTCGGGTGAGTCCAATTTGTGTGCATTTTAAACTGTGATATCTCGGGCAGTTTTCACGCTAGCGAAATAATTATTATATATATATCTATAAATATTAGGTCTTTACTTATGAACTTGCCGATATTTTGTCACATACAGAGAAAACAATAACTTCTATGTTTTAAAACATTTAACAATATCTTGATTTACGTATGTCGAATTATGACCATGATGGTCAACTATCAGTAAAAATAAAGTCCTTTTTTTAAGCTTTCATAGCATTAAAAAAAGATCTTGAAAGTTACTCTTTTTTTTGTGAGCCAAAAAAGGGTGACCGGAGGGGTTGTAACTTAGCCAAAACTTATTTTTTTCGCTTATCGTAAATGGAATAGGTTAGCATAGTGTTCAAACATTAGTACATAAAAGTTTTGTTACAAGAGTGTTAACGGTTGTTAAATGAACAAAGAAAATGCTAGTATGAAAAATGCAACTTCTTGAAAATTCTCCATACAAATCGGCAATTTCATAGGTAAAGACCTATTATATACGGTTACGAAAACCTGCTTATTTTTAATCATAATACAATTTTCACCAATATTTTAGACTTAAGCGTGTGGGCCGGAGAGTCGCATGCTTTTAAAACTTTAGGTCGCTATTGCGTTACATGAGCAACGAATGTGTTTGTAGCTGTTACAATAAAGCACGTTCCAGACGGATTTAATCACGCCTCCCAACCAAGGTCACCTTGGTGGAAGCTTGATGGGGGCGTGGTTTCCATCCGTGGATTGTGTTGCGGCTACACGAGTTTACATCCAAGCGCCGCCAACTAGGGCTGCCAACCATACTATAATAATATGTCGTATTATACTATGTTTCGGGTCTGCGTGCTTTATACTATTGAAGAAATATATAGTACGCAAAAATACTATATTTTCAACATCGATCGCTAAGAAACAAATGTTTCTTTTTTTTTAATTTGTGATCGTGAATTTTGACTGATTCTATAGCGTGTAGTGTATAGTCACACCATATAACAAATACTATGTGTATAGTGTATTGTATCTGAATTCTGAACGTATCTATCTGTCTTATTGCGTTCCAAACTTGTCAATATAAAATTGACAACTTAATTAAATCTTAATCCATGGACGAAATATATCTTAATCTTAACCATGGACGAATTTCTTTCATGTCTTAACTTAATCAGTAATACTGATACAATCGTAAGTAAGTTAAAAACGAGTTTTTAATTTACTTATATTTAATTAATATTGATGGTAGAAAATAATATGAGACTTTTATTTTGATTCATGATTGTTTTATTTATGGTTTATGATTTTGACCAAAACATTGTTCAAAAATGCAAAAAGTTCAAAAAATATAGTTTTTATAAAAAGTAAAATATAATAATATATTTGCCTAATTTTTGCCTTTTCCATAAACTACTATATTATTTTAAAGTGTACTAATTTTTTTAGCCTTATTTGAAAAATACTGTATTTCGCCTTAGACATGTTGGCAACCCTAGCGCCGACACTCTTTCCCATTCCACGGTAAAGATATCTATCAGTACTGTAACTCGGCCCTGTCCTTGAAATAATTACCTAAATAAACCCGCGCTGGTTCAATCAATTAATTTTAAGGCAATAATATAACTAGATTAACAAAACTAATGGTAAAATAAAAATAAAAAAAAATACATTATTGATGGGAGAAACAAATTATTTAATAATCCTTAGTACAATACCTACGTATTATATAATATTTTAAGTATACTTAATCTTAGCTTTCGGACTTTCCAGGTATTTAAAAATGTAAGGTATCTCTGGATTATTGGTTAATTATATTTATAATAAAAACAGCACAATCTGCACTTTGCAATAGTAAGAACTTATATTTCAATCAATAGTACCTATTGAATTTTTAGACTTTTGGCATTCAGAATGTTATTTCTATATTAAGGTAATAAATATAATAGAAAAAAACCCGGCCAAGTGCGTTTTGGGCAACACGCCGTACGGTTCCGTAGATACCTTATACCACACCATATTTAATACCATTATAATTTTTCGTCTGCAAAAATAACTTTGTTTTTCAGTGTTGTTATGAATGACAAAGTTATATTTGCGGTTATGGAAAATGTGCTTTATCTGAAAAACTAATTACTATATCTCATTTAAACCAATTTTTATTGAAAGTAATTATTAAGACCTACATGCAGCATATATGTTTTTTAGATTTTTCACTTTCTTATTTCAAAAGTTAAAGGGGGGGGGGGGGGGGGAGGATAAACATTTTACCACTTTGGAGGAGTATATCTTTCAAACCTTAGACTTTGAGAAAAAAATGTCTTAAAAACCTCAATGTCAATTTTAAAGACCTATTTATTGACACCTCACACGTTCGCAGTTTCAGTTCCATGTATGGAGAGCCCCCCTTAATCTTTATTTTTGTTATTTTTGTGTTAAAATCGTTAAGCGGTTAACAGAATACATCTACCAACCAAGGTTCAATTGTGTAATATTAATACTTTTGGAATAAAATGGCTGTGACAGAAGGACAGATAGACAGACAGACATGACGAATCTATAAGGGTTCCGTTTTTTGCCATTTAGGCTACGGAACCCTAAAAATACTAGAAAAAATTGACTCACCCGTAACCCGTAGCAGCCGAGCCATTTGAGCCCGTCTGAACTGCGAGGGCTGAGTCGATATTTTATAGTATTTTTTCTATTATATTTATTACCTCAATAGTACCTGACCTACGTACATCTTTCGTTCATCACTGCGGCGCATTCGCGACTGTTTGTGTACCGAGTGCAGACTGCAGACTGAGCTCGAGGGCCGAGGCGCGTAGGTACGACTCGCTTTTCGACTATTTGTACAGATGACACTTGCATATAAATTGGCAAGAGAAAGATGAGACAAAAGATGCGCAATAGCCACAAACACTAAAATTTGTGGCGCTGCACATCTTTTGTCTCGTTTTTATCTTGCCAATAAAATGCCGGGCAGTATATGAAGTTGGAGTACTGATAAATATCATTACCGTGCCTGTGTTGGAACTCGCGCCCTTCCACCAAGGACGTTGAAGGTCATTTGGATTGGTTGGAGAAATTTGGATTCAATCTGCCGTCTAGATGGATTAAATCAAGCAAGGTCACCTCTGTTGGGAGGCGTGATTTAATCCGTCTGGAACATGCTTAAATATGTAACGGCTACAAATACATCAACCCACCGCTACAGGCTCCGATTGATCTGGAATTCGACGATTTAACAAAAAACATAACCTCAAAGCATGCGACTCTCCGGCCCACATGTTTTTGTCAATCATTCTGCCGGGAAGCCGGTACAATCGATTTGATATCTGAAATAAGAATGTATATCGTCGGTACATTACTTCTAGGTTGTTTTAGAATGGAAACAGAACAGATATGTATGTACTATGGGCAACAGCTTCGCTTAAAAAGTTAGCAAAAAAATTGTGTGCGCATGTATCCCCCTGCACGAACTAAATATATTATGTTATGACGGCGGCGGCGCAGCGTGCAACCGATTTTAACCTTAAGAGTTGTGGTTAAGTGACGTTGTTGTCCATAGTACATCTGTATGAATTTCTAAAACAGGAGATGTAATTCTATAGAGTACCTACTTAACCAAACGAAAGGTGCGTGTTCGTTCGTATCGTGACGTGAGACTTATAGGTATGTACGTACTTAGTATCCAACCGAAACGGACGAGCTTCGTCGTCCCTCGCCACGCGCCCGCGCCTACTCGCTTCGACCGCAAACTTTTTGAATACCTACCTACATAGGTATTATCCATGCATGAAAATGACACAAATTCATTCTGTCCATCACTCATGTATTTAAGATATTAAATATGTAAACTCTAATAATACTAATATTTTTTATAAGCATCAATGGCTCGGACAAACAAAAAAATTGAAAATATTAAAAGTCCATGCCTTAATTTGACACAAATTTATTTCATAGGGATTTTTAAGTGATCTGAGGTATATGGTACTTGTTTTTCAAATTGTAATATTTTTTTGACGGTGTTATTAATGTACGGGTCCCACGTCTGTTTCCATGGACGAAAATGACACAAATTAGGTTTGTACACTACGCAGGCTATCTTAAATACAATACTATTGTTTCTTTTTACTTTAAAACAATTTTGACAGTTTAGACGGTTCTCACACTGGCGACGCGCGTGGTCGCGGCGCACCCACGCGCGTCTTTTACGTTGTATGCAAGTACATTAATTTGTACAGAAAACCGCCTCGTCCAACACACCAAGGCGCGCCACGGCGCGTGAGCGCACACCGCCGCGTGCCGCCGGCGATCCGCGAGCAGTTTGCGCCAGCAGGCGCGTTACCGCGGGGTACAACACACTGCGACGCGCCCCGCGGCTAGTTTTCGATGATCGTTTCGTTACGATGGCGGGATTTCCTCTGGTTTTCAAATGTTTCGTGGCTTGGATATACGCCCATTTTAGTGCCATTTGGTAGGTACATTATGCAGCACATGAGGTTATACAAAACTGTAAAAAATCTGTTATTTATTTGATTGAATATCATTACGCTGTCGTGGAAGCCCAGCATGCCGTTGACCGTACCTACCTACTCGTATGTTATTAAAATTCCGTCATTAATATCGAGATGGCAAATCTTAATTATTTGTCTGGACGTTTTAATCTCATGAGTGATTTTATATGTGTTCAGTTTTTTTTCCTTTTGAGGTACGGAACCCTAAAAACCTGGAAATTAAAACAAAACGACTTCAAAATTTAATGCCTCTAAAAAACAAGCGGCGGGGACGCGTCAGACGCCGAATGGCGTGGGGGCGCGGAGAAAACCGCCCGAACAGGCGTTGCGCTGCGCCGTCACCGCGCACGTGAAACGCCAAACCACGCCCCGCGACGACGGCGCGCGTTGGCAGTGGGAGAATCGCCTTAGAGTCCAATTATTTATAACCACCACAAATAATCTAATTTTTCAAGATGCATCGGCTAGATGTGACACAAAACGCAAAAATAAACTAATTATATGCCAAAGTATCGACAGGCAAGAATTAATAAACTTTAGAATTCTTGAAGGTTATACCCTCAAAATAACGTATTCCGATCGGTCTATTTTCTAGAAACAGCCTAATGATTCTGACCGACCGACGATATGGTAACCCTACACTGTGATTGTTCATAGTAAATAAATTTGCAAATTTCTCTAAAACGAGTAAAGATATTCTGAAAATATGTTTTCGGGTCGTTTATCGTGATCAAACGATTACAAAAACCTGCTTATTTTTAATCTTAATGCAATTTTCATCAATATTTTAGACTTAAGTGTGTGGGCCGGAGAATCGCATGCTTTTAAAACTTTAGATCGCGATATCTTTGACCCTGTTGCGTTACATGAGCAACGAAAGTGTTTGTAGCTGTTACAATGAATATGTAACGGCTACAAATACATCAAACCACCGGTACAGACTCAGATTGATCTGGAATTCGACGATTTAACAAAAAACATAACCTCAAACCATGCGAATCTCCGTGCCACATGCTTTTGTCAATCATTCTGCCGGGAAGCCGGTACAATCGATTTGATGTCTGAAATAAGAACGTATATCATCGGTACATTACTTCTAGGTAGTTTTAGAATGGAATTATTCAGTGGCACGGAGATTCGCATGCTCACGTCCGCTGGGGGTCGTTCCGAACCTACGCTCCGAGTGCAACCGAACGCTCTAACGCCGTTCCAAACATTAGAGCGTGACGTTCGGTTGTAACAACTTTCCCGTTCCAAACGTCAGAGCGTTGCAACCAAACAACCATCAAAATTGATGGTTGCAAAACGCTCTGACGTTTGTCTATGAAAACATGTCAATGTCATTTGACATTATTTTGTATTTTGATGTTTTTGTGTCTAATTTTCAAATAAATCATGGTAGCTTCGCAAAAAAACAGTTTCTATTTGATTTTGAATAAAGGAAACTTTAAATTATTCCTATTCCAAGTGGAAAATGAAGACTTTGTTTTGACATTGACATTTAAAGTTCTTGGTCGATCCTAACCTTAGAGTGAGTTAAAAAACAACCAACAACCGGCACTCTAAGCCTCTGAACGAAACCCTGCGCTAAGCGGGACACGCGTGCGTGGCAACATAGATTAGAGCTTACTCCTGCACTGCAAGCCTTTGTCTGTCAGAAAACCAGCAATCTATATTCCCGCAGCGGGATCTCGCTTAATGCAAGTTTACGCACTTAAGGTCCAACCCATTATCGGTCTTGGTCTCGGCGGTCGGCCAAAATGGCCGAGAATCTCGGCCTATTGGCAGAGATGTGCAAAATACTTTATTAAAAGTATTTAAATAAAAAATACAAATACTTGGCAATTTTTTGTATTTCAAATAAAAATACAAAATGGTTTTCAAAAAAAGCATTTAAATACAAAATACGTATTTTCAAAATACTTTTTTCAAATAAAATACCTTTTCTCGTATTTTATTTTTATCATTGTTATTAGAAGATTTTTGGTAACCAATGTTTTCTTATTAATTCGACCCCGCTGTATTGAAAATTATGAATGAAAGAAAAAACGCTGAAAAGAAAGATGGCGGCCTTTTTTTGATTCAGCGGTGTCACAGTAATAAGATAATACCCAGTATTCTAACTTAGTGCTAACGGTCGAAATGCGAGCCACACCTATGCGCATCGAGTTCGGGCTGCTCTCGGGCTGCTACAATCGCGAATGCGCCGCAGTGACGAACGAACGGTGGTTTCGTGTTTTGTGATCACGATGGCGAATTGCAACTATAGAGCACGAGTATATTGTGCTGTTTATGGTTGCCTCAGTTCTACAAAAACGCACCGAGGGATAACATATTTTAAATTACCTGGAGAGTCTGAAAGGTGAATATAATACTTTTTTAAACCTACTAGTACGTAATTTGTTTCTTCTTTGAATAGGTAGGCATATAGCTTTTTCCACCGAGTAAAATACCTGGATTAATAAGTAATCCAATCAAATTAGACATGAAAAGAATGATGAGAAACTGAGAAGAAACTGAATGACAGCTTTTTCATCAAGATTGTGTAAAAAAAATTTCATCATCATCATCATCATATCAGCCGCACGACACCCACTGCTGGGTATAGGCCTCCCCTAAGGATCTCCACGACGATCGGTCCTGCGCTGTCCGCATCCAGTGGCTTCCCGCGACCTTCACCAGATCGTCGGTCCACCTTGTCGGGGGCCTACCCACGGAGCGTCGTCCGGTGCGCGGTCGCCATTCCAGAACCTTTCCGCCCCAACGGCCATCAGTTCTTCTCGCTATGTGTCCTGCCCATTGCCACTTCAGCTGAGCAATCCTTCGAGCGATGTCGGTTACTTTAGTTCTCCTGCGGATCTCCTCGTTTCTGATTCGATCACGCAGGGAAACGCCGAGCATGGCTCTCTCATTGCACGCTGGCTGACCTTGAGCCTCCTTATGAGACCCATAGTTAGCGACCACGTTTCACTGCCATAAGTCATCACTGGCAACACACACTGTTCATAGACTTTCGTCTTGAGACACTGAGGTAAGTCGGACGCGAAGATTTTTCGAAGCTTCCCGAATGCTGCCCACCCGAGTTGGATTCGACGAGAGATCTCTTTCTCAAAGTTGGACTTACCTAACTGGACTGCCTGTCCTAGGGATACGTAGTGGTCAACAACTTTAAGTGTAGTGTTCCCAACATAAACTGGAGAGGGTACAACATGGCCATTTGACATAATTTTCGTCTTATCCATGTTCATCTTGAGACCCACTCTTTTGGAAGCACTACGGAGATCTTCGAGCATTGTGTTCAGGTCTTCCATGGTCTCAGCGATAAGGACTATATCGTCGGCAAAACGAAGGTGTGTTAGGTACTGGCCATTAATGTTGATGCCGAGTCCTTTCCAGTCCAAGAGCTTAAAGATGTCCTCCAACGCAGCTGTGAACAGTTTCGGAGAAATAACGTCTCCCTGTCTCACACCACGCTGCAGTTGGATAGGATTTGTACTCTGGTTCTGTACTCGGATCGACATGGTGGCATTTTTGTATAAGTACCTCAACACCTCGATATACCTATAGTCCACTTGGCACCTTTGGAGAGACTGCAGCACCGCCCAGGTTTCAATCGAATCAAAGGCTTTCTCATAATCCACGAACGCCAAGCATAGTGGCAGATTATACTCTTCGGTCTTCTGTATAACCTGCCGCAGCGTATGGATGTGGTCTATGGTGCTAAAGCCTTTTCGAAATCCGGCTTGTTCGGAAGGTTGGAAGTCGTCGAACTTGCGAGCGAGACGATTCGTAAGGACTTAACTTATAGACATGGCTCAGAAGTGAGATGGGTCTGTAGTTCTTTAAGAGGGACTTATCACCCTTTTTAAAGAACAAAATCACCTCACTTATGTTCCATGCCTTCGGCGTTCTGCCCTCGACGATGACGGAATTGAAAAGCTTCTGGAGGACTTTAAGTATCGGCTTACCGCCCGCTCTCAGAAGTTCTGTAGTGATTCCGTCGTCACCCGCCGGCTTGTTGTTTTTTAGCTGTTTGAGAGCCATACTAATCTCGTACATGCTGACGTCCGGGATATCTTGGGTATAATGTCGGGTAAGCTTGGCTCTGGGGTCTTTAGCCTTGCTTTCAACAGGTGTCTGCGTGGAATATAACTGCCCATAAAAACTCTCGATCTCCCTCAGGATTTCAGGTTTCCATGAGATGATGCGTCCGTCGTCAGTTTTCAGCTTCGTCATCTGGCTTTGCCCAATAGACAGATCTCTCGCGAACACTTTGGAGCCTTTATTCCGCTCGATGGCCTCTTTAATACGATTCGTATTAAATTGGCGAAGGTCGCTCGTCAAAGACTTAGATATCTGTCTATAAAGCTGCCGATAACGATGAGCATCCGCTGAACTCTGGAGCCTCATTTCTCGTCTCTGATCCATGAGTAGGAGTGTGTGGTCGGAGAGTTTCTTTAGCTTGGGACGGCGGGTCTTAAAGAGCTTGGACCCTACCGTACGGACAGTATCCACCACCATGTTGTTTAGATCGTCCACATTTATGCTGTTCTCAAAAAAATTTAAAGTTGGTTAAATTTGCAACAATTTGAGGGTACAACGCTTTTGATACGAGTGATAGTTTCGGAGACACAAGCATACCATATTTAATACCAATATCATATTTCGTTTGCAAAAATAACTTTGTTTTTCATAGTGTTTGTAGAAATAACAAAGTTATTGTTTGCGGTTTTGGAAAATGTGTTTTATCTCTAAAACGGCCCACTTTATCTCGTTCAAACTGATTTTCTTTGAAAACGTTTATTAAAATTTACAGCATAATATTTTTTTTGATATGTCACTCTCTTATTTTAAAAATTAGACGTGGGGATACACACAGGGGTTAATTTGCTAAAAATCATGTAACTTAAAAATTGTCCAAATATTCAAGTGTCTCCGAAACTAGCGCTTGTATCAAAACCGTTCTACTCTCAAATTTAACCAACTTTAAAAACTTTTTACATAATCTGTATGAAAAACCATTTCTTCCGGGTCAACATCGAGAAAAACTGAAAAAAGGTCAACATTTTTCTAAATAGAAACTATTTAGCGACCGGTTTCATTTGACATACATTGCTACTTTTCTTTGGTATGTTTTTTCTTACCCAAAAATGAAGTACCCTACTAGCAATGTATCACATTCATCTGTCAAATGAGACCGGTCGCTAAGTGGTTTCTAATTAGATAAACAGCCTGCCGGTCATTTGCCAAGGCCGAAAACTTGGATTTGACATTGCCTTCACATAACAAATAATGTATGTAAAAACCGAAAATACCTGATTTGTTGCAACATTCAATGTCTAATTTGATTGGACTAAAATAAGTTAAGTGTTTTATACAATTCATGAATTAAAAACTAAAAATAAAATTAACAATAAGAAAAACGTTTGTAGAAAATTTCAGATTTCATATACCTACAATAATAAAAAAGGTTAAAACTTTCCTTGGGGAAAATAAAATTATAAAATAAATTTTTAAGGGTAACTAAGTCACCGGTGATCTACGCGGTGGCTTAAGTGTTAATAATTACAGATAATTTTTTCTATTTGCTTATTACCAAAAGATCAAACCATATTATAAATTGTATATGACAAAATATAATTTAAAAACAAAATGATAACCTTTTGAATTATTAGGCAACCTAACACGCTATCACCGTTATTTCTAAAATATAACATACGAAATTAGAAACGAATTCAAGTAGGTGAAGATAGGTACTGTTAACTTTATTTCATCTACCTACTTGAGTTTGTTTCTAGTTTTCTACAAAGATGCAGGCAGCCCTATCGTATGTTGACGTACCGCGCGGCTCAAGTTACGTATTTCAAGGACAGGCTCGAGTTATAATACTGGTAGTATCTTATTACCGTGGCGGTGTCTAATTAGTCAGTAAGTAATAAGTAATATGATTTGCTTCTAGAACTTTATTTTTTTTTTCATTCTTGACTGGTCTATATCTGCGCCGTATCCGCACCTTAGGCGTGAAATACACAGAAGTGACGCGGCGCGGATACGGCGGCGATACGAGACTTTCGGATGCTTTCGGCCAATCAAATACACGTATCGCCGGCATCGGCGCCGTATCTGCGCCTTATCTCCGCCGCATCTCTTCTGTGTATTTCACGCCTTACGTCGCTTCTATGTATTTCAGGCCTTAGGCAACTTTGAAAAATGGTCGGGTTTGGGATGGGTAACCGTTTTGGGACTGCAATAACGACGGGTATGGGATTAATTTTCATACAAAACTCCAATATTTTTTGTCTGTTTTCGGAAAAGTCGTGGAACAAACGTTGTTTATTGTTTATGATGTTAGCAATGTACTTATAGGTACTCCTGCGAGGTTGTTGGTGTTTTACAAAAAAACCCTTAATAAATGTTACGTTTAACGTAACATTTAGGGCCTTCTGAGACAATCATAAATTACGAAAGGTGAGCAAAAAAGGTAGCCATTTATTAGGAAAGCGGCTAATTATTCTTAAATTTGGCCTCTTTTGTCTGAGACGACTCCAAGGGGGGCGATTACCCGCAATCTGGATTTCCCCGGCGAAAGGAATCTGTTTAAATTGCACCTTTTAATCTGAGCAAAGCGAATAGATGCCGACTTTGCGGCGAGCGGCGGACCGGAAAACAGCATTCTGCTTCTTCAGACTAAAGATGCTAATTAACTCCCCAGATATCATGGAACAATACTCTTTTATACAGTCAGAATAATTTTGCTTGCCTTGATATTGCATGCAGATAAGCTAACTTGATTTTTAGGGTTCCGTACCAAAATGGTAAAAAAGGAACCCTTATGGTGTGACTCAGTCTGTCTGTCTGTCTGTCACAGCTGGATATCTCGAGAACTACTAACGGTATCAACTTGAAATTTGGAATAGTTTAAGGTGACATTTGCCCAACTATTTTGCAACTAAGAAATAATAATAAAAAAAATATATCTTTTTTTTACAACAGGGCCTGAAAAGGGGTCTTAAAAATTTGAAGTGGAGCTACTAGGGTATGTGGGGTATCATATGAAAGAGCGCCATATGCACGTCATTTTTTCTTTTTGTTTTAGGCCGCATAGTTTTCGACTTATGGTAAAAAATGTAAAAAAAATACCGTTTCCCCCTCTTGTCTCCGAAGTTTGCAAAGATAAAAATCTGAAATAATTCTATGTGATAGCAGTTTATATAAAGACAACAGGAAAAATAAAACGATGTCTCAATATAGCATACTTTTTTAGAAATTATCAAATTTCTTAAAAAGTTAACATTAGGTCCACTATCGGTCAAGAGATGGCGCTGATCTAAAACTGCAATACAAATTTTATTATTCTACTCTGCAGTGTGATTTAATGGTGCAAATATGATGGTACGGAACCCTCGGTGCGCGAGTCCGACTCGCTCTTGACCGGTTTTTTAGTTAATGTATGTAGCAATTGTTTAGCAGCTTATTTATTCTTGAAAATATAGATATGATCAATGTGATGGCTGAAAATCAGCGTTTTTACTTTCAGCAAAAATCGCGCTGTTTGACCCTTTTTCTTGACCTTGACGTCATCATGCGACATGACTAATATAAGAATGCCTATTGTATGTTTAGCAGCAATAAACGAATTATCTATCTAGGTATCTATAAATGTGATTTTTATACCTAGATTGATTGTGAGAAATACCGTGCGGTTTACTTATCAGCCATGGGCAGGGCACACAGAGCATACATATAAAGTTTGTGGCAGGGCACCATCATCGACCTCTGTTATTTTTTTCACAGGACTGCCCAAAAAAGAGTGTAAGTATATGTGTCAGGGTTCATGTATGTTTGTGGGTATGTGAGTTTTTTCTTCATTGAGGTCCCTAGCGGGCGCACCAGTCGTCAATCTCGTAGTCGTAGCACTTCTCGTAGCAATCTCGTAGTCGTAGCACTTCTCGTAGCTCGTAGCAAGTGGGCCAATGCTACGAACGGACCCGATTCTTGACAAAATTCTTATAAATTCGCATCAGTTTTGTAATTTCAGTTCCTTAAAACTTCTGTAGCGTTTAGTTTTAGCACAAAATAAAAAGTCTTGACTACTTACTTCATTTTGTGTTGATTGTAACGAGTTTAACTTTTGGGGTAATGTATGTACCTACGGTTGTGCTTGTTGTTGTAAACATTAGATAGATAGATAAACACTTTATTGCAAGTCTTTGTTGCACTAACTCCTGTAAAATACTGAAAACTACTAGGTATTGCGCTTCCGCACCAAAATTCAAACATGTGGATTGTCAGAGTACGTACTACGTTACAACATCACATATTACAGGAAATCATTACTAATATTATAAATGCGAAAGTCCGTTTGTTACGCCTTCACGTCTTAACTACTGAACCGATCATCATGAAATTTTACATACATGTTGTCAAGGGTACAGAGAAGGACATAGGGTACCTTTCATTCCGAAAAAACGTATTGTTCCCGAGGGATAGCAAAAAAATTTTAGACGCAGACGAAGTCGCGGGCGGCCGCTAGTAAAACATAAAACTTAAAACTATGGTGAGCAAAGGCGGCCTTATCGCGCAGAGCGATCTCTTCCTCTTCAAAATAAACAAAATTGAAACTATACAAATTTAAAACCAATCATGGGCACAGAAAACATTATAGTACAAGTTCCTGGGTTTAAAACTAGGAAATCCAGTTTGTGTCGACAATAATAATAATTGCAATGATGTAATTTTTTTTTCATATTTTTCTTGATGAATAAGTGAGTCCAAGATAATAAATAAGATCTATAAAATGCAGGTACCTACTTACTTTCAAAATTGTTGGCCAACCACACAAATGTAGGAAGATACAAGAATTTAGACATCGTTACTGAGACCATTACAATAATAAATCGATTGCAAACTTTTGGAATCGCCGGCAGACATTGTGGGCGGCAATATATTCGGCTTAATAGTGTAATTCTGTTGCCCCGGGCAATATCTTGCGGTGAGGAGCCCATGCCTCGAGCCTCGACCTCTGACAGACAGACGGGAACTTGCAACCTTCTGAAGGAATATTTGAAAGGACCGAAATAGGCGCTGTCATGTAGATACCTACTACATGACAACCTACGCCTCGCCTCAGAAAGATCTTATCTAAGAAACAGTAACTGATTTTGTAACTCTACCAATACCAACTCTACTACAATTTTGTTTACTTTTTAGGGTTCCGTACCAAATGGTAAAAAAGGAACCCTTATGGTGTGACTCAGTCTGTCTGTCTGTCTGTCACAGCTGGATATCTCGAGAACTACTAATGGTATCAATTTGAAATTTGGAATAGTTTACCCCAACCAACCCAACTATTATGCAAATAAGAAAGAAATAAAAAAATAATGTTTTTTTACAACAGGGACTGAAAAGGGGTCTTAAAAATTTGAAGTGAGGTGACTAGGGCATGTGGGGTATCATATGAAAGAGCGCTGTTTGCACATTTTAAAATTTTTTTTTTCTTAGGCCGCATAGTTTTCGACTTATGATGAAAAATGCAAAAAAAAAAAAAACTGTTCCCCCCCTTATCTCCGAAGTTTGCAAAGAGAAAAATCTGAAATAATTCTATGTGAAGATTACTTACAGGAAAATAAAACGATGTCTCAATATAACACACTTTTTTAGAAATTCAAAAAACAAACAAAAATTCTTTAGTCAACAGATGGCGCTGTCCTAAGAATGCTGGCCTAAGAAAAAAAATAGTTCCACTATCGGTCAAGAGATGGCGCAACCTAATACTACAATAATAAATTGGTGGCTCTGGTTCTAATATAATACTACTATTTGCCGTACGAATAAACGAAGAATAAGTTCCTACTTAGTAATATAAACAGTTTGCAATGTGGAGTGGCTGAAACGTTTTTCAGTCACCATAAGCAGCTGTGGTTAAGATTCGTAAATTAACTGTCCACCTGTTCGCCCTTCTACCTGTCTGCCGTTTATCCTACTTTTTTAAAGACTGTACTAAAGTAACATATCCAAATATAATATTTATGATTGTACGGAACTCTCGGTGCGCGAGTCCGACTCGCTCTTGACCGGTTTTTTCTATATTGACTCTCCTAGAGCTCTGAATTTGAGGAAAAGGGTACAGACACCGGGATGCGTAAATGCATTTCTCTGCGGCATAAAAAAGGTACCTAACACAAATGCCGGACCTAAGAGTGATAACAACCCGAGCGGTAAAGGTCGACAAGCAAGAGACAAGACATGTATGTACCTAGTTACAAATGTTGTACACTTCAGAAGAAGCTTAAATACCTACTTACCACCGATATTTTTCCATTGCGATCTTTGTTCGTAGATTGCGATCGACTAACGTAACGCGCGATTTGAGATAAGTAAGTACCTAAGTGGGTATTCCTTAAAAATAAACCTTGCATACCTAATCCATCCTAAGTCTTTATAACCAATATATTATTTAGGATAAAAACCTAGTCTTCAAATTAATCACCAAGAAAACAGGTAAGTTAGTAATAAAAAGAAATAAAATAAGATTAGGTAGGTACTCAAAATTTTATTTTCACATTAACTACCTACTTTTTACGATCCGTGCTCTATACTAGCTGAAACTTGCTTTTTAATGCTGCGGAACTTTTTTCCTGAAATTAAAAAACAAAATTATTATAACGTTTCAAATCCATTTAAATAGCTATTCATACATTAATGATGTAAATAAAAAAAAATGGGTTACCTTTCCTTTTACTGGGCTCATAGTTCTCAGCTTCCCTTTTGTACCGCTTACGTCTAGCTGAAAGAATATTTAAGCATCTATAAGGACCTACCGTAAGTACATAAAATATTAGGTCTTTAGTCTTTACCTGTGAAATTGGCATTGTGTGTGTATGGAGAATATTAAAGTACTTAGTTGCATTTTCCATACTGACGACATTGTATTTTCAAACTTTTATGCACTTATGTTTAATTAACTACGATAACGTATGCCACAAATAAAATGATAATTTCTGCTAGAAAGGGAATAATTTTTAAGGTATTTTTTATATTTAGAAAATTGAAATGATTTTTTTTACTGCTTTACTTGTCGATTTTAAATCATGCAAGTGACGAGGTTCTCTATGAGTGAGAAAAAAAATCGCCAATTTTATAATATTATATTATTATATAATATAAAAATGTACCTATCAACCTTGAGTTTAAGTGTGTCTAAAAATAAATATACCGAACATAATATATCTAACATACCTAAATGGCTTTCTTTTTACCGACTTCAAAAGGAGGGAGGTACTCAATTCGACCCTTATTTTTTTTTTGTTTTTTGTATGTACACCGATTACTCGAAGACGGCTCAACCGATTGAAATGATTCAAACGTTATTACATTAGGCAAACTTTCAAGTTGGTCCCGTTTTTTAAAATTTTGAAATCGGTTCAGTACTTTTTAAGTAATCTTGAAAAAAGCACGTAAACTACCTCGATGATTAGTCGTATAACTTCTTTGTTTATAAACTGAATAAGATAATTATTTTTTTGTTGGAAAAGGGATATCTTTAGTGTAGTTCTTTAACCGACTTAAAAAAAGGAGTTTGACCCGCATGTATGTATGTTTCTCCGCGATTAACTCACGTTTGGCTGAGCCAATTTTTCTACCTAAATAATATCTACCTAATACAAAAGGTACCTGCACTAAAAATAAAAAAATGTTTAAAAACAAAAAACCGACTTCAAAAAACCTACCTCTAAAAAGCAAGAAATAATATTCGTAATAATAAAAACACGTCTATTGAAGTCGGGTGGGTTGTCTTTTAGAATAAAAAAAAAGGAATTTGTACTCCAGCCCCACCCGACTTCAATAGACGTGTTTTTATTATTACGAATATTATTTCTTGCTTTTTAGAGGTAGGTTTTTTGAAGTCGGTTTTTTTTTTAATAAAGATATATGGTAAAGTCGACAGCAAACCTACAGTTAACAGCTTTCCATCGAAACTGACATGTCCTAGCCAGAATGAAAAGCTAACAAATTGTCAACTCAGCTCACATTTCACGTAAACTCTATGATGAAAACTATGGTACCTACCTAGTACTAGTAGAGTTATAAAAAAATAGTGGATATTACTTACCATCATCATCGGACTCTTCTTCATCATCTTCATACCTTCCATGCACTCTACCACCATCTGCAATAATTTCTTAAATGATTAGGATAGGTACCTACTCTATAACACCGAAAAAATATTACCTAAGTTCCTATTATGAATTTAAGAAATCAAGAAACGGATAAAAATAAAAATATTAACTAGGTACCAGGTTCATATTCTCCAGGCCTTATACCCTTGGTACTCCTCACATTGACGACTTCATGTTTAGGACCTGTAAAAGAGAAAAAGGTAAATAGCAGTTATGCTAGGTAACCTTTATCATAACCTATAATTATTGCTGTAAGCAATTTATGATCACAGGCGGAATGTGTTTTCTTTCGCTAGGTTGGAGTTGCCCGAACCGTATTTCGAATTTTCAGAAGATTGCAGTCCTTTTTGTCCTTTTTTTCTTGTGTATGTAGGTATTGTATATATGTTACCGGCATTGTGTCTAATCCGGCATTGTATACAATGCCTGCTGGTCCACCGGCAATGTGTAAAATAAGTATGTTTCTGTTGTCTGTTATAAAAAAATAACCTCGAAATTTAAGGCTCATACGCGAGACCTACAGGAGTAAAGCAGGTTCGATTCCAAACTCAATATATTTCTGTTGTCTGTTATAAAAAACTAACCTCGAAAAGGCTCACGCTCCGCTGCGCTTCGCGCTCGCCTTAAATTTCTAACCTATACGCGGGACCTACAGGAGTAAAGCAGGTTCGATTCCACACTCAATGAGCCCTCCACGAGCACCCGTCGAGCCCCCCGAGCCCCCTTTGAGTTTTCCCTGAGCCCCCGTCGAACCAATTCTCAAAAATCTTTTTATTTAACACATTGCCGGTGGACCATCAGGCATTCTATACAATGCCTAGTCATTCTATACACTGCCTAGTCATTCTATACACTGCCTTGGTAATGTGTGAAATAGACAACAATATTCATTCTATTTTATACATTGCCTAAAAGGGCCAGGCATTGTATACAATGCTCAGGCATTGTATACAATGCCTGCATTTCATACATTGCCGGTAACATAAACATAATTTGTTCTATAATACTGGTGGCTGTAAAGTTAGCCATTATGCGCGTAACCATGCCATGCCGTGCGCCCCACGGTTATGAGCATAGTCTCGCGCGAAGCGATGTTCCGAGCCAATAAGCTTGATAACTGTACACGTGTAAATGTTGTTAAAAATATAAATATTATCTATTCTAATTAATCATAGCTTGAAGAAGTATAATATTTTATATCTATTGTTGTTATTAGAGTCTGGCCAGCGAGTCATGTCATCTCCAATCACCGTTAAATTTGAAAATGTTGAAGCTTTATACACTCAAAAATCTGCTAAATATTAATTTTATACTTTCATTATATTTCTTTAGCTTGGAAATTTGTCAAGGTGTACTTATGTACTTATGATAAAATTGATATTCCGCAGTATTTAGTGTCTATGTCACCGTTAAAGTGCGGAAATCAATGAATCTGCAGATGCAAAAAAATTTTTCATTTCGTACTTATACTACTAACGTTACTAATTAATGTTACTAAACTAGTTTTTTAGTTAATGCTAGCCTTCTGAGTCTTTGTTACTTGTACCAATAAATAAAAATAAATTCATTTTCATTAGATCACAAAGCGTTCATTAGGTTAGGTTGGGTTAGTATTGCGAGTTGCGACCTAAAACGCGCAAGCTGAGCGAGCGGAGCGTGCGTGCCGCTGGAGCGGCCGGCGAAGCGCCAGAAACGAAGTTTTTTTAAAATAAACTTTCAATCATTCAAAAAATTGAAATAAAATTTCCTAAAGCCCTGGCTATTTCACTCACTGTATTCCACACTTTAACGGGGTAGCAACCGTTAATGTACAGATTAACTAGTTAAAGTGCGGAAATCGTCTATTTTAAGAAAAATTTCGCACTTTAACTGACTCGACCAGTTAATCTGCAGATTTATGAGATAATTTGCAGATTAACGGATTCCGTAATTTAACGGTAACATATATACTTAAAGCATTCAACATTTTCAGCGGCAGTTTGAGATGACACGACTGGCCAGACTATCGTTGAGTAGGTTGCTGAAACCCAAGAGGTATGTGAGTGGTGGGGATCGGCAATTCGTGAATGATATCCCCCCGTGCTATCACGTCATGGCTGGCTGGCAATAGAGATCATGTGGGATTTATGGAGCACTCACAAGCTTCTGCTACAGAACGGTTACCCCATCCATGGATAAAGGATAATTGGTCCATGCCATGCCCCATCTGAGTTATATGCTAGTTGCCCAGCCATGGTGATTAAAATAATTGGTAGAATTTTACCAGAGGCATCATCATCATCGTCACTAGATCTTGAATCTGCTTTGCTCATGGATTCATCTTCAACTTTGTCTTCTTTCTCGTTGCTATCGCTGAACGAATCAGCTCGTATGGCGGTTTTTTGCGGTACTTCTACGGCTTCTGCTGCCCTATGGTTTAATTCTGACGACCCTAAAGATTGACAGAAAAGTTAATAATTTAAGTATAAGTAACAAAAATCAACAATTGGGGTGTACTCGGACGGGAACCATTTTTACAGATAAATCGATTTTTGGAAGCCGTGTAGCAGGCACTTAAGTAAACATTAAACCCAAGAGATATGTGGTGGATGGCACCAACATTATAGGTATTGGGTGGTATTGGTTAAGCAGATGATAAAAATCGAAAAAGTACCTTCAAAGTCACGTATCCGAAGTGATGGTGCTCCATTTTTACCTTGATTCAAATCAAATCCTATTCTTAGATTAACTGAAATAAAAATTAGGTACTTATATTAAAATAGGTTGGTACTTACCTTAGATAAAGAAAGAAAAAAATAGTTGGTAACTTTTCATAATTGATAAAAAAAAACAGACTTGTACCTATGCGCTTTATGTTTTTAGGTTTAAAACATCAGGGATAGATAACTATAATTTTTTTACGAGAGTTTTTTTATATTTTTTCTAGTCTGTTTTTAACCTATGTTTTTGGTCCATTTATTATTCCTTTTAGTTTGTTTTAAAAAGTTTTTTTTTTCTGTTAATAAATAGGTAATAATTATTTTCTGGTTTTTAGTCTTTTTCGTGTCCTTTTTTTCCTGTGGGTTTTTGCAGCTTCGTCATCAGACCCTGGACACCATCTCCCATTAGAGTACCTAGGTACTTGTAAGGACGAATCAAACGAGCCCAAACTCGATGGGGTTGTGTGTTACTAAAGAGTTCCTGTGGCATTTTTTCAGCTCCATCACCAGACCCTGGACACTATTTTCCAACAGAGTACTTGCCAAGACGAATCAAACGAGCTCAAACTCGATAGGGTTGTATAGTTTGATTACAGAGTTCCTGTGGCCTTCTTTCGATCATCAGACCCTGGACACTATTTCCCAACAAAGTGCTCGTCAAGACGAATCAAACGAGCCCAAACTCGATGTGGTTGCATGTTTCTTATACAGAGTCCCTGTGGCCATCTTCCGGCTCCATCATCAGATCAGCTCAATGACACCTTAATATTCTATTGTCTTCCAGTTCTGACTCTCTAGCTCATCGGGAACTGTTATAAAATCGTTTGCTTAATTTGTGGATAAACAAATAAAAAAAAATGTTTGTAAGCTCGTAGGTAGACAGTTGCCGCTATTATTGAGGGTTTAGTCTAGTAATCTATGGTCTAGTGCGAGTTGATTCAAACTGTTCACTAAGTACTACCTATTGAAAACTATCATCATAGTCAATGCGAGTAAAAGAGAGAAAACAGTTTGCATCAACTTGCACTAGGCGCTCCAGAAATAATGATTACCTACTTGGTACCTACTGATTTAAATGATAACATTTTTTACTTACGAGTTTTTGCTCCAGCGGCAGCCCCAACAAAGGCGATGGCCCATGGTGTAAAAACCTATAAAAAGGATTAAATTGAGTATTTAGGTAATGGTATAAAATATTTGAACAAAAGGAGACCCCATTATTGGTGCCATCACCCTAGATAGAATAGGTAGAACCTACCTTTAAGTTTATATAACTGTTCTGCTTTAAAAAGCTCGTTTGAAATATCTGTAAGTACCCTATGTATTTAGCTTAGATTATTTATATGTCAAGATAGTCGAAGCTACTACAGCGTCGAAAAAAATATCACCCAACAGTTGGGTGACCAAAACACGCACACATTGTCAGTAGTGTGAGCCGGCCATAGTTTTTATTACAATACTCTTTGGACGCGATGATGCTAAAAATGCACACCACCTTAAAAAAGTTGGCCTGTTTTGTTTTTAATACGTCAAAAGCCTAAGACTCTATCTAGACATATAAATAATCTAAGGTATTTAGTTGGTAAGCCTTTTAATAAACATTATGCCAGCTATTCTTTTAAAAGTCCTAAGTGGAAAAACCTGTAGGCCTGTTTTTATGTATTTTACCACATCTTTATCTAGTTCTTGTTAAGATTTATTCGTAATTAACTTATAATAAATAAAGAAAATTTTACCGCAAAGAAAAGCACTGTTTTCGGAGTGACTTCAGCGGAAAAATACATTTTTCATAATGGATGCTGAAAAGCAGTTAACAATGTAATTCAATGCCAAGTTACAAACAATGTTGCGTTTCGCTTTGATTTTAATTTGTTTTACGGTTGACACTTAGGTTTTACGACCAAGCAACTCAAGTGAAGGACTTATGGCTCCTCGGGTTAATAAACATGCTTACTTGAGGAAACTGTAAGTTTTATTAACTTAAGTAGGTAAGTACCTAGTAGGTATCATGCTTGCTACCTTATAAATGAATAACAAGATTATAGGTGAGTACCTACCTATGATAGAGTGGATGACTATTGTCCACAACAGCTGAATGTCTGTTCTTCTCTTCTGTTCAAGATTTTTTAAATTATGAAAATTACAATATATCCGGAACCTGTGAATGCCTTCAAAGACGTATACATGCTGTTATATAAAACAAATAACCAGATTACTTTTAAATACCTACCTAAGTGGTAGGTACCTACTTGCACCTTGTTAAAAACTTAAAACAACCAAGGACCTTTTTCTTCTTCAAATTAGAAGAACAGTGAACCCGGTTTCCCCGACGGGGATTTGCTCCATCTTCTAAAGCTCGTTGTGAATGCTTTAGCTTCCCAAAAGTATGTTATAACGACCGACTGCAGACAAGAGCATAGGTAGAGCGCAGAGGGATTTTCTAACACTTCCATGAAAAATGTAAAGAATAAATCTTAAACGCTTCGCGCGCGGGACCAGTTCCTACCTACATTACATTTCTAAATTCCAGCTAAATTGTTGGTACTTAACTGTGAATTTGCGCTAGACTCTATAATGCTTGGTTTACTGAAGCTAATACCGACTTAAGTTTCGTGAGTCTAAATTATTTGGTAGGTGTATGTATACTTGTAGCTGTAAGTACCACCTTTAGGACCTAAACCAAAAACAAATTCCTAAGGCAGGTACCCACTCAAGGATTCATTCGATATCGTGCATAAGTTAATCAAGGCACCTAACTTAAATCAGCACACACGTGACTGTCCGCACTTTCCCGAAAATTGTCTCAACAATCGGATTTGGGCGGAATCCTTGCAAAAACCGACAGCTTAAAATTTACATGAAAAGTACGTGGCTTAGCGCGCCACCAGCGGACGTGTTTTTACCTTGGCTTTAACTGCTCACTCTTTATTTGAAATTGGCTTCGAGGCTTATTGGATAAAAGAGATTATAAAACGTTGTTTCAAAGGATGGGACTCAAAATTGTTTTATGTTTTCTTTTCTGCATTATGCGATGGCCAATAATAAATTGCCTGCCGAGTTATTGGACTGCCATCCCTGTATTTGGTTGTAAGTAATACACGGAATTGAACTTTGGAAACCATTTATTCTGTATTGGAACTCTGGTTTATTTTTATATTCGTATTGTAGTTTTATTTCTATTTTCAGCAACATGTGGAAAATAATAAATATAGGTAGGAACTCGAGTCGCGTGACTCAGAAAAGTCAGCAATCACACCATCGCATGACTGCAGTGGCTTACAAAAGTTCTGTTTCTGTGCTTATATGAATGGCTTGACGAAGTCTTTCCGTAGGACAACTTTCATGCAGACAGTAAACTTAGGTACTACTTATTTGACGTTGCTATATATTTGTCTCAGCCAATCAGGAGCCGTACCGGCTAACAAATCGATTATCGAAAAGTCCGCTGGGTTTCAAATTAAAACAGATAAATCGAGCCCCAATTGGGCGAAAATGGCGAACCCCAATTCATGATGTCACACGAACATCGTTATCTTCCAAATTACGTCAACAGAAAGTACAAGACGAAATTCCTTACTTTGTTTTTTTTTGTTAGATAAGAATAATAGTAGAGATAAAATAATAGTTCTTTACCTATGAAATTGCGAATTTTTTTCACAAACAGATAATCTAATAAAATATTTGATTGAATCAGAAGTCACTAGGCGGAAGCGCCAAACCATTGTGAAAAAGAAGTATACAATATGTTTGGTTAGCGATGTCGGAGCTTTTAAAGGCAGATAATATGATCAATTTTATAGACAAAACCCCCCCCACATGTTGGGGTATATCCCCTCTCCTGTTGGAATTACCAGCATTTTAAATTTGACTTTTTATTTTAGATGGCCCTGCCGAAAAATATTAATTTATCCGAATTTAAAAGTCCTACAGTTATAAAAATAATATTATTTGAAAGCTAATAATATCATCTATCAAGTAAAAAACAAATATGTAAACTTTTAACTTTAATACGTCATAAAGAAATACTACAGTAAATTTTAGTCCGAAATTAGTGTGCTTTTTTTAGTTTTTCTAACAGATCTCAAAAACTGGGACATGTGTGCAATTTTTTTGCATTTTAATAATACACAGGAATACTATCTACAAAACGACATCTAAATATGCAACTCAGAGCAATGGCTCTGAGTTGCATATTTCAAGAGTTATTGTTGTTTGAATATGACCCTTACGTTACCAATAAAAAAATATTTTCGAAATTTTGACAAATTTAAAAATATTTTTATTAGTTTTTAAGTTAAATTGATTATTTCATTTTAATTTAAATGTCATTAAACCATAAAATCAAGTATTTAGGAGTTTTGAATTTTGACCATTTTTCAAAATTAACATTTCGTGCTTGTAAGGGTCATATTCAAACATTAATAACTCTCGAAATATACAACTCAGAACAATGATTTAGATGTCGTTTTGTAGATAGTATTCCTGTGTATTATTGAAATGCAAAAAATTTGCACACATGTCCCAGTTTTTGAGATCTGTTAGAAAAACTAAAAAAGGCACACTAATTTCAGAAAGTATTTTTAATGATGACATATTAAAGTTATGAGTTGATTAGTTATGTTATGATATAATATATTAGTCTAAATTAGAAAAGTACCTAGCCATTAATTAGTTAAGTAATAAATAAAAAATCTTATACTCATTCAAATTATGATTTAATGCAATGTTTAAGCTTTATAATACTTGTCTTCAGGACTACTGGCAGTAATCTTATCCATATTAAATCGAAATGACTTATCTAAAATTTTCTCTGTCATTATGTCCATGCTTAACAATTCGTTTTCCCATTTTATAATTTTGTTTTCAAAATCATTCCATTTTTCAACAAGTAATGCATTCACTTTTGCAACGATAAGATCTTTTGCTAACGATGGACTTTGATTTTCAGGTGAAGAAGATTGCACATCAGTTTTAAGATGATTCCACAGTAGTTCCGTCATTGATAGGTTTCTACAGCCAAAAGGTAAACGTAAAACGTCATAGCCGAAAGCCTTTAATAACCGGTCCAATTCATAAAACTGCTCCTTTCTTGTAAGTTTTTGTACAAGTTCATATAATTCAGCCTTGTGCATATCTTCATTGCACGGAACATTATTAAGTTGTAAACATTTAATCATTTCTTCTTTTGTATGATATCTGGTGATCTCATTGGAGATTAGTTTGCCATGAATTGGGTCATTGTCCATAATTATCACACCTCTCGGACTTAAAGATTTTAAAAGCACATCAAATACCCATTTCGTAAAGACTTTAGTGGATACAACGTTAGTCATAAAACAGTTCTTCATTTCCCTTGAAGATATGGTATGTATGAGAAGGTAACTTCCTTCTATAAGTTGATATTCTTTTTCGCTTATTTTACCTGGCTTTTCAAATAGTTGTTTTGGGTCCATTAATCTTTCGTCTATATAATAAATGGGTGTGCCTTGATTTCTGATTTTACTTATTTTGTTTAAGAAATGAAATCTCTCAAATCTTATTTTTGGGTCTTCTGTTAACAAGAAGCCTGTTGTTGTGGGCATATAATAAAATCCAAATTTAAACAAGTCTTTTCGGAATAGATAAAGACTGGTTATCTCTATTGATTTTTTTGCTCTTTCAAAGATATCTGAGTATGTCGGAGATTTTTCCTGGAGATACAAGTTTTGTAAGATTCTTATGAATATGATTCTTTCAGCAACATCAAATTCTCTCTCTTTTTTAGATTGTTCAGCCCTTTCATTATAATCTTTTAATTTAGATATAACAGCTGGAGGGTAGCTTGTGTAGTAGGAAACTCTTGCTAAAAATTGATCTAAAGGTACCTGTAGTGCATTTTGTTCACATTCCTTCTTACATCGTTCAAGAACGGTCCTTACAACGGAAAGAGCTTGAGGTGTGAAGCCCTTTATAGATTCTTCATCATTGATTTCTGAAAATGAAATATGTATAATAATTAATAAAATAACATTATTGACTCACTGATGGCCGAATACTCAAACGCTATTTAACTTTGAGCGGCTCTCAAACAGCATGCTGTCTTTGTCATATCTTTAACATTTAATGCGACAGGACGACGTTTGAGAGCCCCTCAAAGTTAATTAGTGTTTGAGTATTCAGCCATGAGTGATTCATCATCACGCAGTTGAAACTTTTCGACGGATTGAGTTTAAGTTTGGTATAGGTAATACTAAAATAGTGATAAAAAGTACTTAGGCATCTGCTAAGAGAGGAATGACTTATCATAACTCATGAGAAATATTCCACCAGTAACCAGTAAACACAAAGTCGTAGACAAATGTTTCTTAGTGCTCGCCTCGCCTAATCCTTACTAATATTATAAATGCGAAAGTCCGTTTGTTTGTTTATTTGTTTGTTTGTTTGTTTGTTACGCCTTCACGTCTTAACTACTGAACCGATCATCATGAAATTTTACATACACGTTGCTAGGGGTACAGAGAAGGACATAGGGTACCTTTCATCCCGAAAAAAAGGATTGTTCCCGAGGGATAGCACAAAAACTTTCCACGCAGACGAAGTCGCGGGCGGCCGCTAGTATACATATAAAAGGGGATTCTTTGTCCAAAAGACTCTAGTCCCCACAGTTTAGACGATAGACTTAGAATCTGCAAGTTAAGACTGTCCCGATGTGTCAGTCAGTGAGTTTCTCCTTCTGTATTATAGATGTAATAGAATAAATAATTACTGTCTAGTCTCTAGTTTGAATATCAACACACTATCATTGATATCAACTGCCATAGTTTGGAGCGGTTGTGTTGATAAAGAAAATTCTGTTCAGTTTCAAAATTTAGAGTTGGAAGTTGAATTTTATTTTAGAAATCAATCATTTTTGGGTTAACGTTTAGAGTTACGAAAGAAAAAACACTTACGGAACTTGTTAAACAAAATATATTCATCTCCCATATCGGTAGGTATACGTACAACTTGAAACCCTTTGACTTATATGCTGTTCAAAAACTTTTTGATTATCTGGAATAGGTCACTTGTTGGCTTTTTTAATGCACAGCAACCAGACACCACAGCCATAAACACAACTCACATCACTTCACAACAACACAATTATTTTATTTTAGCTTTAGATAAACAACAAACAAACCAAAAAAGAAAGAAGAGAAAAGGTTAGTTTAGTTTTTTTGACAGCTAAGCGAATGAAATAACAATGGGTGCATTCCAACAGACTAACCACTGATTCATCGGTCGTAGATTTTTTTTTACCGTAAACTGGGGTGAATAGCAACAATATTTTTGATTCTACGGTACATAATATATTTTTGTCAATTTTCAATGTCAATAATAAATTATGAAATAAATGAGTTAACAATTACGAGTGCCCTTATTGTTTTTGTTCATCTCAAAAGGAATGAAATTGATATAATATTAAATACGGACGGGGTCATTTGCACAATTCATTGTGGACGTTTGAGAAATTACTAGGAAACGTTTGACCGGGATTAAAAAGAGAGCTATCTGAGTGCCAAATTTAATTTAAATCCATTCAGTCATTTTTTTGCGTAATTCATCAAAACTTCACATTTATAATATTAGTGGGATATCTTCTACAATCTACATCTTGATTTGGCACAAGAACTTTCTGAATATTTTTTTTTTCGTACATATTTATTTTGTGTTTCTAGTTGGCATGCTTTTAACGAACCGTATTTAGCTATTGCTAATGTTGTAATGGAATATCGAGGGTTCTCATTGATGAAATAACGCTGATTTGCAGCTAATAAAGTAAAATGTAAGTACCTACTATAAAAACTGAATGAACCTACCAGCGATAGCAACTCGTTAGCGTAATTGGGCCGGATCCCTAGGCGTGCGGGTTCAAGTCCCGTTTGAGAAACTACGGATAAGTCGATTTTTTCTAGTATATTAGTTGTTGCGAATGACCCTTTACCATCAGCCATTTTTACCGACTTCAAAAGGAAGGAGGTACTCAATTTGACCCGTTTTTTTTTTTTGTATGTTCACCGATTACTCGAAGACAGCTGGAGCGATTGAAATGCTTCAAACGTTATTACATTAGGTAAACTCCCAAGTTGGTCCCATTTTTTTAAATTTTGAAATCGGTTCAGTACTTTTCAAGTAATCTTGAAAAAAGCACGAAAATAGTATGATTTTGTGTGAACTACCTCGATGATCAGTCGTATAACTTCTTTGTTTATGAACTGAATAAGATAATTATTTTTTTGTTGGAAAAGGGATATCTTAAGTGTAGTTCTTTAACCGACTTAAAAAAAGGAGGTTCTCAGTTTGACCCGCATGTATGTATGTTTCTCCGCGATTAACTCACGTTTGGCTGAGCCGATTTTAATTTCTACCTAAATAATATACCTACACTACCTAATACAAAAGGTACCTACACTAAAAATAAAAAAATAAAAAATTGTTTAAAAAAACAAAAAACCGACTTCAAAAACCTACCTCTAAAAAGCAAGAAATAATATTCGTAATAATAAAACACGTCTATTGAAGTCGGGTGGGGCTTTTAGAATAAAAAAAAGGGATTTGTACTCCAGCCCCACCCGACTTCACTAGACGTGTTTTATTATTACGAATATTATTTCTTGCTTTTTAGAGGTAGGTTTTTTGAAGTCGGTTTTTTGTTTTTTTAATCATTTTTTTATTTTAATGTCCCCACTGCAGGGGTACAGGAGCCGTATTATGACCTCTTATTTCCTGGCAGTTTTCTGACTGGCTATCAACCTATCTCTTTTATTTGCTATATTACTGCAAGAAAGAGACGTAGCTATAGCAATTCATAAACCTGGCAAGTTTTAAAAGGTTGTAATACCCCCCCAGGCCCCAAGCCTTCCTTATGGGTGGATAATGAGGATGGGTCATAACCCACTACGCAGGCCTAGTGCGGATTGGTGGGTGTTAACAACTGCAAATGCAGCCATGAACAACAGCTTAACGTGTCTTGCGAAGCACGGAGGAGCTCGAGATAATAAATTTTTGGTCACCCATCCCATGACCGATCCTTGCAAAAGTTGCTTAACGTCCGCAATCGCAGGGCCAGGTGCTAAACCACCGCGCCACTGAGCTCCTCCCTATGACCCTTTAGGGCGTTGAAAATGTCCCTAAAGTTTTTGGAGATAACGTTATCTCCTTTATTGCTGATTTAATTCAGAAAAAGTATAAAACTACCCAAAAACTTAGAGGAGCTGGTTGTCATAGTTTCTGTTGTTGATAATAGGAAAGTTTTTTAGCGTCTAATTCGGCTATCAGGCACGTACCTATCCAGACTTTTAATTCGGGGGAGGGGTGGACGACCACATCTCACAAGCCGGGCGAGTCCCTCGCCCGGCTTTTATCAATCAACACGATAAAAAGGGTCATTTTTAATGTTTGTTTCTTTTTTCTCGAAACTGTTGTACCATTAAATTAGGTACTTTCAGGTACTTTTCATAGGTAAAAAAAGGAGATGTCCCAGCGTTGCCCCAGTTTCATTTTATTTAATTACTTTCATAATCAAAAAATGCTAAATACATTTTATTTAGGTATAGTATCAGTCAAGAATTGTTTTATATTAAGAAAAACAATATTACAAAAACATTAAGTTGTTTTCTGAAGTTTTTGTGAAAAAAATGTAAGTAAGTAGTACTATCATAATAAAAATTTTTGATTTAAAAGCATTTTTACTTAAAAATCCCACTTTTTAATGCAGAAAATAATTATTAATCTGATTCTAGAGTTAAATACCTACCCTGACATATTTCTTAAATTAAGACGCGATAGACTTTTGTTTTTTGAGAATGGTGAGGCAAATGACATAGGCGCGATGGGACATGTCCTCTGTACTTTAAGGCAATCTATGGTGATCCAGCGGTTAGCCTGCTGGAATGCACCCATTATTATGACATTGACATTAGGCGCATTCTGGCAGACTGACCGCTAAGTCATGGATCACTGACCGGCAAGCTGATTATCTAAATAGAAACTATTTAGCGACTGGTTTCATTTGACATACATTGCTACTTTGGTATGTTTTTTTTCACCCCGAAAAGAAGTAGCAATGTGTGTATCACATTCATCTGTCAAATAGATAATCAGCCCGCGGATTACCTTACTTTATCGATGTATTCTGCGGAAAGCATGCAATTTATTTTTGGGGTGTTATTTTAAAGCTGGTGGCGTACATTGCCGATTTTGTTACAAATGTATCAAAAAGGACCTTTTCAAAAGCATCAACGAACGAACTATATGTTTGCCGAGGTGGACGAACGTGGGTATTAATTAGTTCTTTTAACACTGCAGCACTTGAAAATCAAACAAAAAAGGTAGGTACCCACACTATTGACCATAAAGAGTTGACAAAAATTGAGGGCGCCAGTTGTTACAAAGGGTAGGTAGTAGGAGTAATATTAAATAAGCGTTAGAAATCGGCACTGGCATTAGACCAGGGTCAACCTTTTACCCTTTGAGCCCCACTCAACAGTATGCTAAAATACTTACACCCCCCTCCACAACGATCATATTAAGAAACAATGAAAATATGTGTATATGTACCTAAGTATATGTACCTAGATGTGTTTATATTTATTGAAATTAAAAAAAATATATACTTATTGCAAATATTGCAATAAATAGAGGTGCACTACGCATTAAAATATGATTTTTTAGGGTTTTTAAAAGTACTAACTACCCGGAGCCGCTCGCCGCGCCCCTTTTGTATAGCTCGACGCCCCCCTCGGGGGGGCGCGGGGCGCGTCCCACGGTTGGGAACCCATGAGTTAGACGCTCTCTTTATTTTGTGCTCTAGCTGTGGTAGTTTCACGATCCTAATAGGTAGGTACCTGATGTATACTACATAAGTACTTTATTAACAGTCTGTTAGAGCCAGTCAGACGCTTTCCCCCACCTTGCTTTGATTTGATCAACATTAATTAAAGCTATTAGTTTCTCTTCTATAATGGGAATGTCTGAAAAATAATCAAATTGGTAGTTTTTTTTAATTCGGGTTATACAAGGTGTTTGATAAAAGCCTTATAAAGCCGAATATGGTAGATAGGAACCATCAAACTGAACAACTTTTACTATGGGACCGAAATCGCGAAAAAAAATCAGCTGTTTCATACATTTTGATATTTTCGTTATTAATTTTTGTATGAAACAGCAGATTTTTTGATGGTCCCTATCTACCATATTCGGCTTTAAAAGGCATTTACCAAACACCTTGTTTAAACAGCATTGGTACCTACTTACCTAAAAAACTAAATCTAAACTAAAAAATATTTGCTTTCCACACAGAAGAGGTATGCAATAGCGCATGCCCTATCTTCTCAAAAAACATCAAAATATGTTTATGGCAAAAAGTTGAATGTGAAAGCGCATGGTTTGGAGGCAATATTGCATGCGTTTGAGGCAATTTGTCCTGAAAGTTGATAGTACAGTAGCCCGTAGTACATTTAAATCAGGAAAAAGGTTACCGCTTGCCGTTTTGATATAGTTATTTATTATGAAATTATAGATACTTTAACCCAAGTTTTACAGATTGCAGCCCGCCGTAACCTATATTTTTATATCTCCAAAAATGATATTTTTTTTATTTTTCGAGGTTTACCATATGTTTTTGCTATTGTCGTGTTCTACTCTCGAAAAAAAAAATTTTTTTGGAGATATACAAATATAGGTTACGGTGGGCTGCGATCTGTAAAACTTGGGTTACAGTATCTATAATTTCGTAATAAATAACTATATCACAACGGCAAGCGGTAACCTTTTTTGCGATTTAAATGTACTACGGGCTATTGTACTATGAGGCGACTCGATGAAGACAGACCAATTTTCGCTATCGCTTCGCTCTGAAAAATTTATGGATTTGACGTTTTAAAATTCGATAGTTAACGACACCTTAAGTCAATCCCATACATGTTTCGAAAGCGAAGCCATAACGAAGATTCGCAAATGTTACTTTGGCTAGGGGGTCAGGTTTATTCCATGTTTTCTACTAGTTAAAATGGATCACGCAGTCCTTGGTATACAAGGCGCCTGACGCCCGGGGATCCTTATCGGGGCTGCAATGTATGTTGCCGAGGAAGCCACTTTAAATTTTTAAACATTCGGAACAATATACGGTCTTGTCATCGCACTGCAGCGCAGCAAATAGTGTTGACCGCAACGCAACGTGGCGGGAAAAATATGGAAAGCAATCTTTTTCACAACAAAGGGGGAGCTAAACTATTGATTTCAAGTCTTTTTTAGTCATTGTGTTTTATTCAGATAGAACACTAAAAGTGTTTTTTTTGTGATGTAGGTATTTGTTTCTTGGATATCCATTTTATTTTAATTTAAGCAATAGGTAACCCAATTTAACTCAATAGATAGAAGTTATTATAGAATAAAGTGAGAGAGGTAGAAATTGTTTTTAACAATTTTTTTAAACATTTCACACAACTATGGGAATAGACTTACAATCAAGAATCCACGGGTAAACTCACTCTGTATAGCTGGTACAATCAAATTATCTATGTATTTCAATTGATGCCTTACAATAAATACCTATTTGATAGGTGGCTGCAAGTAATAATATTACCTATAGAACAATAATATTATGTTTTCGTCGTAGACACGCTAAAAAGTAAAACTTTTAGTCCACAGCCCGACGAATTAATTATTGCGAACGGTTGTGTGGTTACACCTAATATACCATACCTAACCTACTATTAATAGCCCTTTTGTTCATTGTAATCAAAAGGCTAACCGTTGTCCATTTACAGCTTAAAATTAACAATTTAGAAAGTATTTAATTAGTAATCGAGAACCACTATTGTCAGCCTACAACATTAATATGGTTTATTATTGCGTAAAATACCTAGCTACACTTAGAACTTTTCGAGTTTCTTTTGTCGTAGCAAAGAGCGCGCTACGAAAGTTGCGTAGCGCACTACAAAAGTTACGTAGCGCACTACGAGAGTTACGTAGAGTCTGTCCATCCTTACTTGTCTTATTTAGTAAACAGTTTTTGACAGTTGTCATACGTCTTTTATACTTAAATCGTTATTTAAAAATATGTTAGTAGCTTTATGAAATTGTTATTAATTTATTAACAATTTATTTCGTAATCTATGAGTGGAAAACCATTTGTTGTATTTTATAAATGATTATTTCAATAAAGAGTTGGGTGAAGATTGTTTACCATATAAGACAAGTACTATGCGCGCCAAATAAGAATAGTATCGTCAAATTCACGGCACTGGACAATTTTGATATTGCTTGGTAGAATTGATAACTCAATAATGTATAGGATGTACATAAAAAGAAACAATAAAAATATGATTTTTATTTTTGCTGGCATCGATCAGCATGGCAAACGATCATTGGATTGGCAGTACAAAATTGATCAGTGACGTGAAGTTGTCGATACTATTCTTATGTGGCACGCATAGTAAAGATGGGCAGACTTTAGTGCGCTCTTTGCTACGACGCGACAGAAGAAACTTGAGAAATTGTAAGTGTAGCTAGGTACGAGAATTTTACACCTAGGGCGGGCGGGCGATGCTACACATCGACTGACTGTGCGTGTTTGAGATTCAAAGGTACCTAGACATTTAATTTGATGGAAAAAAAGTAAGTAGGTAGGTCTAATGTGTTTTTGCGATTTATTTCTGCTTAGAATCGCTTACCTACTGAGTCATCACCATTTTTTACGCGTCATCCGATGCATTGCATTGTCAAACATTGAAATAAGGCAGTTGGTAAGCATTTTATTATTATTTTTTTTTATTTTTTTTGGCAAAAATAGTCTCATTCTAAACCGAAAAATCCTAGGATAAAAGCATTGTAGCTTATAGATTTCATGTATCGTTAGAATAAATGTAAAGAACTTTAATTTAGTGAATGAACACAGTGTTTTAACATTTCATATTTGGCGTTGGAAAAGGCGAGCGCTGTGTCTGCGTTCATCATAACTGCTATTTAAGGCGGAGCGTCTCATTGTTCTGAAGTCACAACGTTGTAATTGTTGAGAGTTATGACTATTTGGAGATTAACAGAGTCCTACTATTATTGCTTTAGCACAAGCACAACGCAGTGAAATGGAAACAAAGTTCAACTTGAAACGAGCGAGGTACTGAGATTTTTATATTTTCGTTCGGTTTTTAACAATTGTTTTCCTTTGATTGATTCGAAACAGACATGAAACAAATGAAAATATTTAATAAGTAGGTAGATGCCTATAAATATTATGTTCATATTCGATGCCTACCCAACAAGCAAAAATGTCATATAAGTTCTGACTTGTACGACTTTAAGTCGGATAGCAGTCTTACAATAGTAATGAGATGACTGTTAGGTCATATATACGTCTTAAATCTAACTTTTTAGTCGTGCAACAAATATGTCATAATAAACTGGTCATAGTAACGTCGGCACGACTTAAACTATACGACGTTATATTAAAGTTTTAGCCAAAACGTCTGTACGACTTGTAGTCGCATTGGAGTCAAGTTTCGACTTTTAAACGACGTTTAACAAAATGGCGGCTTAACTTGGTCTTCAAATAACCTTAAAATGACTTTTTGTCCTTAAAACGTCATATAGAGATTAGTGTGCGACAAAATTAACATGGCTGACATTTAAAGAAAAACAAAATTTTATTAATAAAAAAATATGTTTCAAACGCAAAACTACGAAGGGGCATGAAAATATGAATTGTATTTACATAGGTACATCATAAAACTTTAATTCCCAGACGAACTAAACGGTATAAGAGACAGACACAGTTAGCAAGATATGAAAGTTATGTAATACTCACCTTTTATTTCCTTGTAATAGATTTATTTCGCACTCAGATCTCGAAACATAACCACAAACACGAGTCACTGACAAACATTAAAAATCAGTCGTACTGGTGTTGTTACTTGACTCTTATACAACGTTTTTGTCATTAAAAAACATCTGTATGACCACAATATAACGAAAAGACGTTGTAAAGTTTTGATGCGACTACTGTACGATGAAAGTGGTAATCTTGTGACTTTTGTATGACCATTAAACGACAATGTAGGTCGTATAAATGGGGCCCTTTTCGCGTTTAGCAAACGTTATTATAACGTAAGTGTGACCTATCTTTTGCGACCAGTGATAATAAGATAACGTTTGTACGACCATTGTACGACCATTGTACGACGTAAAATTGTTAGTTGGGTAGGTAGGTACTTACTTTAAGCAAGGAAAGGATTATCGAAGAAGGAAAGTGACAATTCGTAACCGCGAACTTTGATTTCTGAGCGAATAACCGCCTCTGTGGTCTAGTGGTTCGCCCATCCGTGTATGACGCAGGGGCCCCGGGTTCGATTCCTAGGTCGGTACAATTTGTACTCGGTTTGGTTGGTGGCAGGGCTTATTTCAAGTCCGCCTGGCTAGCTACCACCATCTTACCTAAGTCTGACGCCATAATAACAATATAAAAAACGGGTTGCACTCCGAGAGTGCCGGCAGAAGTGAAAACTTGAATATTAACGTTGTGCATTTTTGATGTTTTGGAATGGTTAGGGAATTATTTTGCACGAATTTCTTTAATTATCAGTATAAAAGACTATCATTTATGTGGTAGAATACAATATTTATTTATTGCGCTATCGTACACAAACATGACAATTTATATTACATTAAAAAGGTTATCTCTCAGAAAAATCAACCCGCCGAACGCCAGAACGACGCGCCGCCATTTTAGCTGCGCCGTAGAAAGAGAGGGGATACTTCCGCCGCCGGCAGTCTACTCTCCATCCGTCTTACGAATTTTCGATCAGCACGCGTAGCATGACCATGACCAACATCGAGATAAGATTCGACTCACAGAACAATGGCTTGTCTACACCGAAATGTCACTTTTGTCGGGTTGAGATCGAGATACTCATGCTCGCATTTACAACTAGTAGACTCGTATTGTTCTTTGTCGTAGCCTAATGTCAAAAGTCGACAAACACGAGCTTTTCTCTTCAACTGACATTAATTTGACAGTTGAATCAGAGAAACTTGTCTACCACCCTTTGAGTAGTCGAGAAGGTCGAGAGAGAGTTCACAGACTAATAAGAAGATTCGAAATAGTTTTCTACGTATTTTATTTTATATGAATCTAAATTTCGCAATAAAAATAAATCTAAATTGTCCGTGCTTATATTTTATTCCTTAAAAACTTAAATTAACATTATTTTCATACGTTGATTTCAATATTTCGTAATTTTCTCGTCATTTTACACAGACTACTAAATTAACAATTTCGTTAGTAGTCTGTGTTATCTTTTCAAAATACTCTCAATAAAAGAAAGGCAAACGAATTTATATCCATACAGCTATATTTAATTAGTTTTAAGAGTTTAGCGTTGTGAAATCTATAGAAAGGAACGGTGCTTTATGAGAAATAAAGTAATTATTTTCTATTGGCAATATTATTCTTCTCGAGCTCGAGAGAGCTTGTCTACGGAAGAGAACGCTTTCTTGAGTGCCTCTTTATCTTAGAACTTATAAAAAAATGAGAATCATGTTTAAACTAAATTATTTTGGTCTGTCAAACTGTGCTCAGCAAACGAGAAGGTCGAGACGACAAGTCTTCGTAGACAAGAGTCGCGTTTGCTCATGCTACGCGTGCAGGGTCACGTGTCCTGACGCGAGTTTAACATTTTTTACCCATTAAAAAAAGTGTACAACGCCGCTAAAGAAGTTTTCACTTCAAAAACTGTTGTGTTCCGGCAGTTAGAGGTAAGATAGCCAGTTTCTCAGTGATGAGGATTCAATGTGTAGTATGCTTCCACCTTCGGCCTTATCGTCACATAACATCAGGGTAGGGTGAAAGCCAAGCACTATCCTGTTGTAGAAAAAAATATATTAATCTTTCACTTAAAAGCTACAGGGATCTAGTCAAACAGAGTTTTTATTTTTAGGGATCAGTACCAAAATGGTATAAAGGAACCTTATGGTGCGACCAGGGGCCCTACCGCCTAACTCAAAGCTTTAGCCAGAGCGATAGCTAGACTATATCCATTCTTGTCATATCATAACACGATGACAAGGACGGACAGTGCACTGACGTCATAAACCAAAGCCAGAGTCAAAGCGAGAGAGTTAGGCGGTCCGGCAGCTGGTATAGATGATCAAAGGTGCGACTCAGTCTGTCCGTCTGTCACAGCTGGATATCTCAAGAACTACTAAATGCTATAAACTTGAAATTTGGAATAGCTTTAGATGACGTTTGCCCAACTATTTTTCAAATATATAGAATTTTTTTTAGGCCGCATAGTTTTGACTTTTGATGAAAAATGTAAAAAAACTGTCCCCCGAAATTTACATGGAGAAAAATATGAAATTATTCATGTGATAGAAGTTTTATTTATGTAAAGATTACAGGAAAAATAAAACGACTTCTCTAAATAGCACATTTTTCAGAAATCATCAACAACAATTAACATTCTACTATCGGTCAAGACTCAACTAAAAACTAAACTAAAACTGCAATCTACACCGCAGTGTATGTATTTATACAGGGTCACTGGAAATATGACGTATTCCCGCTAAGGGGTTATAGATGAGGCCAAAACAAATATTTTTTGTCAAATAACTTTTTCTCATAAAGTTAATCGTTTTTGAGTTAATTGAAATTTAGTATTTTTTTACCAAAAGTACGTTTTCAGACACAAAAATTTAAAATATTTAGATAACTACTCATTCGATTCCGGATTTTTTATCATTTTGGGATAGAAAACAATCTGAGTGTTGATAAAGAATAAAAAAAAACCCTGCCAAGTGCGAGTCGGACTCGCGCACGAAGGGTTCTGTACCAAAAAACGGCAAAAAAATACATTTGTTGTATGGGAGCCCCCCTTAAATATTAATTTTATTCTGTTTTTAGTATTTGTTGTTAGAGCGGCAATAAAAATACATCATCTGTGAGAATTTCAACTGTCTACCTGTTGTCGTTATTAATATCGAGCAAAAAACGGAAAAAAAATCACGTTTGTTGTATGGGAGCCCCCCTTAAATATTAATTTTATTCTGTTTTTAGTATTTGTTGTTATAGCGGCAACAGAAATACATTATCTTTAAAAATTTCAACTTTTTAGCTATCATGGTTCATGAGATACAGCCTGGTGACAGACAGACAGACGGACAGCAAAGTCTTAGTAATAGGGTCCCGTTTTTACCCTTTGGGTACGGAACCCTAAAAAATCATAAAATACAGGTGTTTATAAAAAAATAAATCCTTAAATGCATTTCATTTTTTATTTTTTCAGATTTTTTAGAAATAGCATCAAATGTCTTTAAAAAATTCCTTGTAACTAAGCGTGCATAATATTTTTAAAACATCACCATCTATTCAGCTTTCAGTTGAGGTATAAAACTTAATAATAACTTAAATAATGAAAATTTAAAAATGAATAAGCACTTTCTGGGCAAGCTCGCTCCATCGTAGGCCCTGTCTTTGCTTTTGGGCTAGACTGGGGTCAAGAGCAAACCCATTTAAGATAAAAAAAAAAAAAAAAAAAAAAAAAAACCGGTCAAGAGCGAGTCGGACTCGCGCACCGAGGGTTCCGTACCATCACAATTGCACCATTAAACCACACTGCAGAGTAGAATAATAAAATTAGTATTGCAGTTATAGGTCAGCGCCATCTCTTGACCGATAGTGGAAGTAATGTTAACTTTTTTAGAAATTTGATAATTTCTAAAAAAGTGTGCTATATTGAGTCATTGTTTTATTTTTCCTGTAATCTTTATATAAACTGCTATCACATAGAATTATTTCAGATTTTTCTCTTTGCAAACTTCGGAGCTAAAGGGGGGGAACGGTATTTTTTTTTCATTTTTCATCATAAGTCAAAAACTGTGCGGTTTAAAAAAAAAAGAAAAAATGATTCGAAATGTGCAAACAGCGCTCTTTCATATGATACCCCACATGCCCTAGTAGCCCCACTTAAATTTTTTAAGACCCCTTTTCAGGCCCTGTTGTGAAAAATATATTAATTTTTTTATTTATTTCTTATTTGCAAAATAGTTGGGCAAATGTCATCTTAAACTATTCCAAATTTCAAGTTGATACCATTATAGACTGAGCGGTCGTGGGATTTTTGGTAACGATCACGGAAAAGGTTAGATTCATTTTCATGGGTTGTAGAGTGGTCCCCTAATGTGAATGATGTCGGTCTGCCTGCTCTCAGTGGTTGCAACTTCGAGTTATAGCGCTTACAAGAGGCATCATTGTTATGAAAAAAAAACGATCAGAGAAATGGTCAGTTTTAGTACCTGTTCAAAGAATGTCGTCTCTGCAGATGAAACAAGTTGGTCTGCCGGCTCATAGTGGTTGCGTTTCTGAGCTATGACGTGCGCAAGTCACGTCATTGTTACCAAAAAAAAAACGATAAGGGAAATGGTCAGTTTTAGTACCTATTCAAAGTATAGTATCTCCACGGGTGAAACAAGTTGGTCTGCCGGCTCTCAGTGGTTGTATATCAGAACTATCATTGTGTACGCAAGACGCTTATTTGTAGAGAAAGCCTAAAAAAACTATGAAAAACGGGACAATAGGCAAATTTTTAAGTGCACGCCGGCCGTTTGCGTATCTGTGACTATATGAGTCCCCTCCCCACCTTATGGCATCTCTACACTCGCGCGCGAAAAGCCCCAAACCTCCCGCAAAGCAGTGTGCGTAGTGTGGAACCGATTTGAATCGAATCTACACACCCGCGCGTGAGTATGGAGAGGTCTTTATGCCTGTGCCACCACGCACCCCCCATCCCCCCCCCCCACTTCCGGCTTTAGCGTCAATAGAGATGTTCGATCCGGGTGCCTTGTATCGATATTCCGGATCGCCATGGATCGTAACTCACTGTATCGATCCAGATTATAGAATCTGGATTGATAGGCATCGGCTACACGCTCGGTAAATACTGTGGCCCAGCGCCATAGAGTAAATTTTAACCATGGAAAGTAAAATATTGAATATTCCATACAAATTACTTTCCATGGTTAAAATTTACTCTACGGCGATGGACAGTTAGTCAAGCGGGATTTTTGGTAACGATCAAGGAAAAGGTTAGATGCATTTTCATGGGTTATAGAGTGGTCCCCTAATGATGTCGGTCTGTCTGGCCCCTATTTCACCAAATTGACATTTGTCAGTGACATATGTCGGCAATTTTTACAGTACTTTCCTTATTTTAATAGGGGACAATTTGTGTTGTGAAACAGGGGATATTTTTTACAAGTCAACAATTGTCACGCAAACTTGACTCAGCTCCAATCTCATAATATCAAGAATTACTGACAAATCTACAAATATGTCAGCTTATAAAAAATATCGCTGTTTCACAACATACTTGTCCCTAATTAAAGTAATGACAATTGTAAAATTAACCGACATATGTCACTGACAAATGTCAACTTGGTGAAATAGGGCCCAGCTCTCAGTAGTTGCAATTTCGAGTTACAGCGATTATAAGAGGCTTCATTGTTACGAAAAAAAACGATCAGAGAAATAGTCAGTTTTAGTACCTATTCAAAGTATGGCGTCTCCGTAGCTGAAATGATGTGGTCTGCCGGCTCTCAGTGGTTGCATTTCAGAGCTATGCTATGACGCGCGCAAGTTACAATATTTTTTTTTTGTCAAATTGTGTTTTTAAAAATACTTATCTATAGAACTCTTTATTATAATGAAAAAATGTTTAAGCCATTTTTGTCTAAAATGAATAGATTGGTCGGAAAAAAATACTTTATGGTTTTTTTTGTATGGAGTGAGATATTCAATGTGCTCTTTTGGCCAATTCCTAATTGTTTCTGCCTCAAAACTACTTTTGCGTCAATATTTTATTGTTATTTTAAACATTTAAATAATCCTAATTAAAATTAATTTTTACTTTTTTTTTACTTTTTTTATTATTTTTTTCAGTTTTTACTTAAAAGTAATTTTTAAGTAAAAACTGATTGTTTTGTCGTTATTTATTACTTTCTCATCAATTAAAACACAACAAAAGGCAACAAAACTTTCGGTCACTATTATTACTATGGATGACTTTTTTACCATACTAAATCAAATAAAACCAAAATAACATAATGCAGCGGGATGTTAAGTAAGGCCCAGGCGGGTTATTTATTACAAACTAAAATAGTATTATTATTTTACAAGGAAAAAGAAAAAAAGAGAAAAGGTTAATTCAGATCAATGATTAATATAATATTCAAATAAATGAAGTTTTTAAAATATTGACGATAGAAACTAAATTTTATTATGATTTTTAAAAACCTTTATATGGGCTTTACTAAAAAAAATAGGCTCGTTTATAAGTTATTTATAACAAAAGTAAAGATTTTGAAGATATATATCTTAAGATCTAAGATCAAAATTGTATTTATGAACATTGATAGGAACAAGCAGAAACTAAAAACATCAATATGTTATTATGCGACAGATAATAAGAAGCACCAGTTAATTCATTTTCATACATCCTCCGCCAGGGATTGATCAAGCTGTGATTTGAAGACGGCTATCAAGAAAGTAAAGGAAGGAGATCCAGATCGCAATATACACACAACTGATCTATCAGGAATATCAGGATTGTAAGATCTGTTTCGATAAGTCAAAAAAATCACGTAAATACCATTAAAAGGTATGGAAATCCTGAAACTGAGAACTTTGGTACATACAGCTCTTAAAATGCCGTTCAGATCACTTGGATGTATCATCATATCAGCCGCACGACACCCACTGCTGGGTATAGGCCACCTCCAAGGATCTTCACGACGAACGGTCCTGCACTGCTCGCATCCAGCGGTTTCCCGCGACCTTCACCAGATCGTCGGTCCACCTTTTTGGGGGCCTACCCATGGAGCGTCGTCCGGTCCGCGGTCGCCATTCCAGAACCTTTCCTCCCCAACGGCCATCGGTTCTTCTCGCTATGTGTCCAGCCTACAGCCACTTCAACTGAGCAATCCTTCGAGCGATGTTGATTACTTTAGTTTTCCTGCGGATCTCCGCATTTCTGATTGTATCACGCAGAAAAACGCCGAATACTCTCTCCTTTGCACGCTGGGTGACCTTGAGCCTCCTTATAAGACCCATAGTTTACGGCCACGTTTCACTGCCGAAGTCATCACTGACAACACACACTGGTCATAGACTTTCGTCTTGGACACTGAGGTAAATCGGACGGAAAGATGTTTTCGAAGCTGCCCGAATGCTACCAATCTGAGTTTGATTCGACGAGAGATCTTATTTCCGCAGTTGGACTTACCTAACTGGACTGCCTGTCCTAGGTACTTCTACGTAATGGACAACAACTCCTAGTGTTCCCAACATGAACTGGAGTGGGCACAACATGGGCATTCGATATGATTTTCGTCTTATAAATGTTCATCTTGAGACCCACTCTTTGGGAAGCACTAACGGAGATCTTCGAGCATTGTGTTCAGGTCTTCCAAGGTTTTAGCCATAAGAACTATATCATCGGCAAAACGAAGGTGTGTTAGGTACTGGCCATTCATCTTGATTCTGAGTCCTTTCCAGTCTAAGAGTTTAAAGATATCATCCAACGCAGCTGTGAATAGTTTCGGGGAAATAGCATCTCTCTGTCCCATATCTCGCTTTGTGCTCTGGTTCTGTACTCGGATCAACATGGTGGCATTTTCGTATAAGTACCACATCACCTCGATATACCTGTAGTCCACTTGGCAATTTTGGAGAGACTGCACCACCGCCCAGGTTTCAATCAAATCAAAGGCTTTCTCATAGTCCACGAACGCCAAGCATAATAGCAGATTTAATGGATGTGGTCTATGGTACTAAAGCCTTTTCGGAACCCGGCTTGTTCGGGAGGTTGGACGTCGTCCTTGCAAGCAAGGACCGGAACCGCTTTCCGTTAAAGGGGTTTTTGATTGGGTATTTCAAAGACTTGTTTTCAAAAACCCTATCAATACGGTAACCCTATAAATACGGTAACCCTATCGAAAGGGTAACCCAAGTAAGCACTTACCGAATACGAAAACCCTATCGGGGAAACCCTATGAAGGCTTTATGAAGGGGTTTTAAAACGAATTCAAGCAATTTATACCTAGTTCCAACTGGACCGAAGGACCAGGGGGCCTATTTTTGAATCGCTCGGCTGGCGTCGAGCGCTCTTTTCTACTGATTTTCGTTCAACATTTGACTCAAATGTATGGAGGTTAAGATAAATGTTGAACTAAAATCAGTAGAAACGAACGCTCGACGCCAGCCGAGCGATTCAAAAATAGGGCCCCAGAACCGCTTACCGTCAAAGGGGTTTTGATTGGGTATTTCATGAACCACTTCTTTTTTAATATAGACGGCAGGCATTTGACCACCATCTTGCTTGGTAAACAGGATGTGGTCTAAGGTGTAGCATGCATGCCCAGGAAATGCCTTTTCACTCTTGCCTTGAAAAGACCAAGGTTGTAATTATCGGGGAACACATGAGCAGGTAGCGCATTCCATTCTTTAGCAGCTCGCATAAGAAATGTATTGGCAAAGCGCTTGGTACGGACAGACCCTTGGAGTATCTACTATATAATAAGTGATATGCTTATCTGCGTCTGGTATCCCGATGGTGGAAAGGGGCTGGAGGAACAAGGTTGTGCAGTTCCCTCGCACATTCTCCAAAGTACACAACTTTCCGTTAAAAGGGTTTTTGATTGGGTATTTCATAGACTTGTTTCCAAAAACTCTATCAATACGGTAAGCATAACGTCGACTAACCCTATCGAAAGGGAAACCCTATCATTTGGCAAGTTTTTTATTAGGGTTTTCCTATCAATTGGGTTAACCAAAGAAGAGGTTTTCCGGTCGCTGCTAGCCAGCGAAACGTTTAACGCATCAAAGTTACTTTGTTTGTATGAAAATTAAATTGTTTTTCTAATTATCCATATACATATTTAACATTATACATTGGCTCTTATTGTATGTCTCTAGTTAAGAAGCTATGTGTACAAAGCCCTGTAAATTTTGGTAATCTTGATTTAATTTTAATTGTATTAGGTAGTCTATTCTTTAATATTAGTTAAGTCATGTTACGTGTGGTAATAAAAAGTGAATTTATTTTTTTAATAAGGTGATACAGTTATTTTATTAAGTAAATCACTTAAAATTTTAGGTCTTCTTTGTTTCATTAAAATAAATGTAAGGACATCAGATAATGGTATAAAAATTAGCTTTGTAAATGGCTTATTATATTCGTTGTGTTTTTGGATGAGTTGTTTGATGGTGATGTGATATATCACATCATCAAACACCATCAGACAACTCATCCAAAAACACAACGAATATAATAAGCCAATTTACAAAGCTAATTTCAATACCATTATCTGATGTCCTTACATACAATACAATATATTGTATTGTAGTTTTTCCTGAGCCCTGCCTGTTGATTGGTTGATTTTCATCAAGATTACCAGATACCATAAATAAATTAAAATAAATAAATATTATTTCTAGTAAGACCTTTGCAAAGACTTTGTATGTGTTTGAAATCAGTGAAATGAGCTTGTAGTTTCCTATTTCCTTCCTTGATCCTTTCTTATGTAAGAGTATTATGTGTGACTCTGCCCATTGTCTAGCTAGGTATAATAACCGTGCGTACTATTTCGTTGAAAACTTTAGCCAGAATTGGCCCCATCTCTTCCGCAATACCTCTTAAGAGTTCGTTAGGAATTTGGTCTCGTCAAAACTATGAATGAAACAATTACAACTCAGATATTTATGGTTTTTTTTTAGAACATTTTAGCTTTATATTTTAGTTGCGTTGTAATTATGGTAAAAACAATTGTATAATAGACCTTAACTGAACGTTTTGTTGGCTTTTCTAGTGTTAAAATTGATGAAAATAATAAAGAATGGCAAAAAAAATTTTTGTAAAAAATACGATTTTATACTGTTTAGAAATCCAAGCTGTGTGAATGTACAATTTTGGGCGAGCGTTGATAGTGTATGATTATTTTAAACGTTTGAAATATTGACGCAGAAGTAGTTTTGAGGCAGAAACAATTAGGAATTGACCAAAAGAGCACATTGAATATCTCACTCCATACAAAAAAAAACATAAAGTATTTTTTCCGACCAATCTATTCATTTTAGATAAAAATGGCTTAAGACATTTTTTCATTATAATAAAGAGTTCTATCGATTAGTATTTTTAAAAACACAATTTGACAAAAAAATATTGTTGTAACTTGCGCGCGTCATAGCTCTGAAATGCAACCACTGAGAGCCGGCAGACCACATCGTTTCAGCTACGGAGACGCCATACTTTGAGTAGGTACTAAAACTGACCATTTCTCTGATCGTTTTTTTTCGTAACAATGAAGCCTCTTATAATCGCTGTAACTCGAAATTGCAACTACTGAGAGCAGGCAGACCGACATCATTCACATTAGGGGACCACTCTATAACCCATGAAAATGCATCTAACCTTTTCCTTGATCGTTACCAAAAATCCCGTGACCGCTTAGACTAACTGTGATCCATCCATCGCCGTAGAGTAAATTTTAACCATGGAAAGTAATTTGTATGGAATATTCAATATTTTACTTTCCATGGTTAAAATTTACTCTATGGCGCTGGGCCACAGTATTTACCGAGCGTGTAGCCGATGCCTATCAATCCAGATTCTATAATCTGGATCGATACAGTGAGTTACGATCCATGGCGATCCGGAATATCGATACAAGGCACCCGGATCGAACATCTCTATTGACGCTAAAGCCGGAAGTGGGGGGGGGGGCCGGGGGGGTGCGCGGTGGCACAGGCATAAAGACCTCTCCATACTCACGCGCGGGTGTGTAGATTCGATTCAAATCGGTTCCACACTACGCACACTGCTTTGCGGGAGGTTTGGGGCTTTTCGCGCGCGAGTGTAGAGATGCCATAAGGTGGGGAGGGGACTCATATAGTCACAGATACGCAAACGGCCGGCGTGCACTTAAAAATTTGCCTATTGTCCCGTTTTTCATAGTTTTTTTAGGCTTTCTCTACAAATAAGCGTCTTGCGTACACAATGATAGTTCTGAAATACAACCACTGAGAGCCGGCAGACCAACTTGTTTCACCCGTGGAGATACTATACTTTGAATAGGTACTAAAACTGACCATTTCCCTTATCGTTTTTTTTTGGTAACAATGACGTGACTTGCGCACGTCATAGCTCAGAAACGCAACCACTATGAGCCGGCAGACCAACTTGTTTCATCTGCAGAGACGACATTCTTTGAACAGGTACTAAAACTGACCATTTCTCTGATCGTTTTTTTTTCGTAACAATGATGCCTCTTGTAAGCGCTATAACTCGAAGTTGCAACCACTGAGAGCAGGCAGACCGACATCATTCACATTAGGGGACCACTCGACAACCCATGAAAATGAATCTAACCTTTTCCGTGATCGTTACCAAAAATCCCATGACCGCTTAGACTATTAGTAGTTCTCGAGATATCCAGCTGTGACAGACAGACAGACTGAGTCACACCATAAGGGTTCCTTTTTTACCATTTTGGTACGGAACCCTAAAAATGAGAAATTAAGACTTAACTAAATAACAGTCACCTTTCATGTAGCAGAAATTTCCTACTTCAAGCGCTTCGGAGGTGGCCGTATTATCCTATTTATTCCATAAATGTGAAGTTTGCTTGTTTGGATGATTGGTAATCAATCACGCAAAACGGCTGAATGGATTTGGATGAAATTTGGCACACAGATAGTTTATAAGCCGTATTAAAACATATGAGGATACTAGGGATTTTCTCGAATGTAAATGCAAATGAAGTCGCGGGCGCAAGCTAGTTTTCCATAAATGGTCGTACTTACTAAAAATACTTTCGTCCAAGTGAGTTTAAGACAGGATTATTTTCCGCCGATGAGTCATAATTTTATACAAACTGTATCACAAATAACCATTCATATCAGCCATTTTTAATGCCCCGCTGCTGGGGAACTGGCCTTCCTTTTGGCTTGTGGATGGATAAAGCGGACGGGCCATACCCACCACGTGGGCCCAATGTGGATTGGTCAGTGTTAACACTGTAAATGCAGCCAGAACCAAGGGCTCAATGTAAGGTACATTGAGTTAACACCGACCAATCCGCATTGGGCCCACGTTGTGGGTTATGGCCCGTCCGCTTTATCCCTAAAGAAAAGGAAGGCCTGTTCCCCAGCAGCGGGTCATTAAAAATGGCTGATATGCATGTTTATTTTTGATGCGGTCTGTATAATTTTTTTTTTACATTTTTTTGCTACATGAAATGGGACTGCTATTTAGTTAAGTCTTAATTTCTCATTTGTTACTTAAGTTATTATTAAGTTTTATACCTCAACTGAAAGCTGAATAGATGTTGATGTTTTTAAAATATTATGGACGCTTATTTACAAGGATTTTTTAAAGATATTTGATGCTATTTCTAAATAATCTGGAAAAATAAAAAAATGAAATGCATTTAAGGATTGAATTTTTTATAAACACCTGTATTTTATGAAATCTTTTTTATTTATTATTAACACTCAGATTGTTTTCTATCCCAAAATGATAAAAAATCTGGAATAGAATGAGTTGTTATCTTTTATTTTAAATTTTTGTGTGAAAACGTACTTTTGGTAAAAAATACTTAATTTCAATAAACTCAAAAACTATTAATTTTTTGAGAAAAAGTTATATGACAAAAAATATTCGTTTTGACCTCATCTATAATCCCTTAGCGGGAATACGTCATATTTCCAGTGACCCTGTATAATGATGGTATGTACCCTCGGTGCGCGAGTACGACTGGCTCTTGACCGGTTTTTTTTCAGTTATGCTAGAAATGAATCTGATAATGCAGTAGGTAACTCATTCAATGGAGCAAAAACTTTGAAGAAATAAATCACAGTGCAATATAACATGTTCAATTATACTTTAGTTTAACAATAGAAATGTTTACTGTGTGAAAATAGGTTAAAAGTATTCATGTTTTAAGACATTTTCTACATAAGTTTCTATAGGTAAGTTATATTAATAAACTTCTTTACCGCTAGACTTGTCGAGTATGACTTGAGACATTAACATCCAAACAGTGTCGTTATATGGTCGTTATTCATACAAAGCATATCGTGAGTCGTTATTCAAGTTAAAACTAGAGCCACGCGATTCATTTTTCTGGTACTACGGTACGGAAAAGAAGTTAACAATTGTTTCGTAAACTTATGTTTTGATTACGTACACATTTTATATGAAGTTGGTACATTATAATGTGTTCATTAAAGTTGTTTACTTTTAAAACAGTAATTGAAACAAAATAATGTTTACAAAGAACAACGGCAACACTAATTGCTCGACGAGGGACAGCGAAGTAATATTTGTATTTCTCGTATTTTAAACAAAGTTCGGTAAACCGTGCCTCAGCCTGTGTATCTACAAATTATGCTTTATTTTCCAGCCAAGCGATTTATCTAGTGCTAGTAGTTTTTGGTAAATAAAACTCACCGTTTCGGGCGTCGTCGACGCTCGTTAAAGCGCGCGGCTATTGATGGTCCGTTGGACCAAGTGCACCTCGGCGCAGCCGCATCCGTCACCGACACAGACCAAGCACGGACTAACTCTCAATTTTATCACCCAAAAGAATGTAAGCTTAAACTGTACTTTATAAATGTGTAGAAAATACTTATAGCTAAATGCGCTAAAGCATTCATAACGAAACCGATTGGAGGTTTACTTTAAAACAAATACTGTAAACGAGTACGAGTATATGCCACCGGCAATGTGTGAAATGCAGGTAAGTATTGTATAACACAACCACTAGGTATTGTAGACAATGCTTGGGCCTTCCAGGCAATGTATGAAATACTTAGTATAAATATTATTGTCTATTTCATACATAAACTGCAAAAAGATCCTGAAAAACACTCTTCAAAAGATGACGTATGATGAGACAGAGGAGTTACTTGTAATATTAGGATGATTAGAATTAGTACCTATAACTTTACTTAGTGATTAATTTATTCGAAAAAAAATAATTTCTATTAAATTATGTAACTTTAATTAATTAATTTATTTTTCATATTCATCGCCTGAAACACAGGATAACCTAGTTCAGGCACAACAAAAATGTTTTATTACCTAAATCAAACTAAAGTAAACGCAGGTATTACCGCGGTAGTCAAAAAGCTACAGGTGTTACTGAGGTATGTAATATAATTGTTTACTCAAAATGTTAAACTTTTATGAAAGATCAATTTATACCCATGTGAATGGATCCGAGGCACACTGTGCACAACAAAGCAGAAAAAGAAAACAACGATTGGTTTGCTTCAAGCCGGCGCCGGAGCACGACGTCCATATAAACGCGAGTCGCTTAATGTAAGTACACTAAATATTTTGTTAAGGTTGATGTGTCGTAAAGAAACCATCTATGCAGATTCGAAGCAGGTCACAAGGTGGAATATAGTTTCAGTCATTATTGTAAATATCTAATATTCGTTTATCTTGCACTATTTTTCGTCAATAAATAAAAATAAAATACCGCGGAGATAGCTTCATAATTTTCTTGCTTGAATGTATTAACCGCGGTGTACTCGATAATAGCGTAAATAAGTACCAATAGTTTTATTTAATTTTTAAGAAAATTGTATATCGCAGTAACCCAAATGATTTGGTAATTCGTTTAGGTAATTGAGTTTAGGGTTTTCTAGAAACCTATATGAAATTCAGAACTATATTTGTTTTTAATAAAGATTTTGTACGGAACCAAAATGGCTATTATTTTTATTATTTTTGTACCCTCGGTAATAGAATCACGATTCGCGGTATTAGCTGCAATCACTTTAGCATACCTCGGTAATTAGCTTCATCCAGCTTTTAATATTTAATAATTTTTTTCTTTACATATTTACTCAAAACCTATCTCAGACTTTATATATTCCTAAAGTCCTAAACTCAAAGTATTAGAAAATATATACTTGTAACTGTTTTTACGACCGGAAATCCTTATTTCGAATGTTTAAACCAGGGGTCTCCAAACTACGGCCCGCGGGCCAGATCCGGCCCGCAAGCACCAACAATCCGGCCCGCGAAAGCAGGTCGGATCGTACCAACGATACTGTAATTTACAGTATGTTGATACGGAGCTAGCTAGATCCTGGCCCTTGGGACTTCGTGGAGAAGTAAGTCTGGCCCTTTTGCTAAAAAGTTTGGAGACCCATGGTTTAAACCTTAAAGCCTTGATTTTACCTCGGTAATACCTGCGTTTACCTTATATCTGTAATTTTTACGTGTCTACAGAATCTAATATTATTTAGTTTATACTTATAGAAACTAATTCCTCATTTTTTTGCATACTAAACTAACCTATAGTTTTAAAGCTGATATTGTCCATTATTATAAATGTGAACGGTATGAAGTTATGATTAAATGATTTATTTATCTTGATTGACTTATTTATTTGCGAAGCGCCAGAAACGTATAAAATGAATAATATTAAAAAAAACAATATTTCATACATTAACTAAAACTTTCAGGCATTGTATACAATACCGCCGGATTACACACATTGCCGGTAACATATACACACACACATGTTGGTGCAGATAGTTTTGTCGTTAGTGGCTCAAGATTAAAGTTCGCTGATGAAAAGTTAGATTGAAGCCAAATTGTAGCTTAACCACATACTAACTTACATTGTTTTCAAATATAATCCATACATTTGAGAGTTAAACATTAAAAAAAAAATAAAACAAAAAACCGACTTCAAAAAACCTACCTCTAAAAAGCAAGAAATTATATTCGTAATAATAAAAACACGTCTATTGAAGTCGGGTGGGGCTGGAGTACAAATTCCTTTTTAGTATTCTAAAAGCCACACCCGACTTCAATAGGCGTGTTTTTATTATTACGAATATAATTTCTTGCTTTTTAGAGGTAGGTTTTTTGAAGTCGGTTTTTTGTTTTTTTAAACAATTTATATTTTTTTTAATTTTTAGTGTAGGTACCATTTGTATTAGGTAGTGTAGGTATATTATTTAGGTAGAAAACTCGGGTCAGCCAAACGTGAGTTAATCGCGGAGAAACATACATACATGCGGGTCAAACTGAGAACCTCCTTTTTTAAGTCGGTTAAAGAACTACACTAAAGATATCCCTTTTCCAACAAAGAAATAATTATCTTATTCAGTTCATAAACAAAGAAGTTATACGACTGATCATAGAGGTAGTTCACACAAAATCATACTATTTTGGTGCTTTTTTCAAGATTACTTGAAAAGTACTGAACCGATTTCAAAATTTAAAAAAATGGGATCAACTTGAAATTTTACCTAATGTAATAACGTTTGAATCATTTCAATCGGTTCAGCCGTCTTCGAGTAATCGGTGTACATACAAAAAAAAAGGGTCGAATTGAGTACCTCCCTCCTTTTGAAGTCGGTAAAAACGTACCCATTGTTCTAAAGACGTGCTAATCCTATTCGTTTTTTATGCATATTGTAGTAATTATGTGATTTTAATGTCATTGGGTTAGGGTTTTTTACAGGGGAGCCTATAAATAATATATGACGATAGATGATAGGGTTTTCATGAAAACTATGTATCAAAAATGAGATTATTAAATTAATGAGATTACTAAATTACATGGACCCCATCGCGGCAGTTGAGTAAACAAAACTGGCCATTCGGCTGCTCGTTAAAATCACAAGGCTATTGATGAGCATCGAATCCGTAGCGCCGTGCCGTAACGACCGCGGCGCAACATCCGTCAGTGACACGGACGGACACCTCGCTATTTTATTATTCACTAAAATGTGAGCTTCGGTATTGCTACCTCAATTTCGGGTTAAGTAGACAAAGAACCTATAGGCATAGAATCATAGATTCTTAACATAAAAGTAAGGAAGAAGAGAAAGAATACCACCAATAATTGTACCTCTACACTGGATTATTAATACGCAAACAAATAATACCAACCAGCTGCATTTTCTCTGAAACGTACCTAAACCAAATAATATTATGGAATTTGTATTGTCACATAGTCAAAAGCAAAAGTACTAAATTAATGATTGATCAAGTTTCAAAGTATGAAATCTGAATGATTATTTGATTTGATTTGTAAATGTAAACTTTGTATTTAATTGCTCTCTGCGTTGCAAACTACTGATTCCTATCTAATGCTCTCGTAATTATTGTATTTGGGAATCTGGGAAACATCTATCTAATTTTGTTGTTGATAGCATATTTGTAGTCACCCTCAGTCCGCCGCCCACTTAGTATTTCAGTCAGTACCTACGCTATATTCAGTATTTTTGATACCCAAAATGGGATTTTATTGTTACCCGATTAAATACTACACATTTGTATTTGATTTGCAACATAGTTTTATCACACTAGGTAGGTAAGGGGATCCCTTGTTTTCGCATAATTGTTTTATACCTAATTTGATTTGGCATAACGGATTTGGCATATTTTTTTTTGTCATAATAATACTTTCGCATAATTGTTTTTTCGCATACTATTTATATTAGCATAATTATCATTTAGACTAATTTGTTTTCGCATAATGTTATTAGGCATATTGTCTATTCGCCTAATATTATTTAGACATAAAAATCAAAAACAATAAGAATAAATATTTTTACGCACTTATTTATTTTCATGCAAAAGAGGTAGGTATTGTATTAAAATGCCAAAAACTCATAACACATACGACCCAAATATCGACTCATAAAACACCTATTTTTAAAATACCGAAAATCCTTAATGTCGATATCCAATAGACCGAAACTTAAAAGATCGATTATTAAATGACTGATGATAGTTCGAAACCCTGAAAGTCAAAATGCCGATAGTTAAAAATTCCGAAAGTCTGTTTAGGTCTATTAGGTGCTACGACGAGCGAGCGTAGCGAGCAAGGAGGAGGTAAGGTTCCATTGCGCCCAACAACGCACGAGCCGAGCGAGTGAAGCGAGCGTGCCGCGGCAGCGGCCGGCGAAGTGCCAGAACCGACCTGCTGGCATGTAACCCTCAATTAACCTTCGGTTTTTTAAGCTTTGGGATTTTGTATTTTAGATAAAATGTTCTTTTGTGATTTTAAACGTCGTGATTTTTTGTTTATAAAAATATGCGTAAATAACATTATGCGTGTTTCAATTTATGCTAAAGAATATTATGCTTAAACATGATTATGCTTAAAGTAGTTATGCCTAAAAAAATTATGCATAAGCTGTTATGACTAAATAATATTATGCGTAAACATCATTCGGCGAAATCATATTATGCTATGACATATTATGCCTTAAAATTTTATGCAAATACATAGGGTAGTAAGTAAGTACTTATAAATATTTTTATGTCTAAAAATGTAGGTAGGTTTTACCTCATTATTTTATTGCGCCATAATATTGTTTCTGATTCAAGATTAAAATGAGTGTTGACAAATTGCTTAAAATTTCCTTTCTCTCGCACGTGAAATGTAAAAAAGATACGTCTTATAGGATTTTGGCCGATACATTGTCGCGCACTTCGGAGACTCCCACGATCGGAATAATAAATCAAAATTGACGCAAGTGATACAACAGATTTTCTGTAAGTATATTCTCTTGTTTAAATAAACAGATACACAGAAATAACATGCGTGTAATACTTGTCAGGCTTATTACCTTTGGCTTTTGTTTTGTTCGTAGTTGCAATCATAAACAGTTTTCAAAGGGGTTTGGGATTCTCGCATTATTTCAAATATTGTTGTAGTTAAGAAAAATAATACCTATAGATAGTGCTCCTAGTATGAACATGAAGTAAGTCTGTTTATTAGAGATAACATCATCATAGGCATGCTACTTAATCTGCAAGATTAAATATTATTTAGAATAAGTACGTTTGGTGTCCTCTAGAAAAAGTAATATTCTTGGTGGCTTTGTTAGCGCATTATTATAGACTAGTGGCTCTGTGAACTGCAGTTCACAGCAGAGCTTCAAATACCGTTAAAAATTAGTAATGTTATATAAAAATAACTTTAAAACTGGAAATTAATAACGGTAAAATTGATAACGGTAAAACAGAATTTATCGTTATTTTTTCGTTTCTTGATAACGTTATTATGTTACTGTATAAAAAATATTTAAAGCAATGTGTAATTGACGTTGACGCCACCGTGACGTGATCAGTCTCTGCGGTAGGTACTAGGTAGTAGAAGTACCTACCTACAATACACAATACTTATAAAATTACCATTAAAAAGAACGTTATTTTTAGCGATATCTAGTAACATAACCGTATAATAACGTTATATTAATGTTATGTTACTAGGTATCCTTAAAAAAATAACGTTATCAAGGTACTTATCATATTGAAAATAACGTTACGTAACGTTATTTTTTCTGTTAATTGGTAACGTTTTAAAGACCTGGTTCACAGAGCCACTACGCGAGATCTACAGACCTCGCGTTAAAATCTAGCTCAAATTGCATGTTTTTAAAAACAAATAACACAGTATAGATAATAATATTAAATTTTTTAACTTATAGGTATCTATCTATACATTCTATACTATGTAAATAATATACGCAGGTTCTGTCACAAAGTAAAGTACCTTATTTATTTTCGAATTTCAAAAATTGGCCATAAATGTTTTGACTGATGAACTATTGAGTTTTCTAAAAATAAAGAACTAAATTTACTTTGCACCGCTATAAAAAAAAATATTGTTACATTTTTGATTATTTTTCGAAACTGTTGCAATATATCTTTTCTTAACATATCTCCGCCATTTCGAAAATTTTCGAAAAAGTGGCCCGACTGAAAAATTCTATATAATTATCAAACCTGTTTACAAAATTTCACGATAATCGGTTGAGAGGAGAACAGCCAGCGCCGGAAAGCCGGTCGGAAATATGTTTTTTCTGCATAATTATGTCCACCATTTTGGCAAATTTCGAAAAACAAGCTCGACAAAAAAAAAACTATATTTTCGAACCTGCTCACAAAATTTCACAAGAATCGGTTGAGAAATGAGACCTGTAGAGGAGAACGGACAGCCGCCGGAAGGACATAATGAAAGAATTTTTGCCCAAGCTGAAGCATCTTCGCTCGCGCTTCGCGCTCGCTCGGTCAATTAGGTACATTTTGCTGTTAAGTCACAATAATTGAAACCTATAAAATTCTTTGTTCTTATTTACCAAACGTTCAAAATACCTCGTTCAGTTGTTACAAAGAACTAAGTACCTACTTGTCATAGAAAGCCTGAAAGTGTGAACGTATCGTTTGATGTTCAAAAACACAGTTTTGAAACTGTATTGCCACTAGGTAATAGACGACCATTTAGTTCGCTCGTATTGCAGTGCAAACGGTTCAAAAAAGTGTACAACCGATGAAGCAATTTCCGAATCCATCTTTGATTCAGTTTCAAACCTGCATTGAAACTAGGTAATTTTACAGTCGTTAGGTTACTGTGTGTGATGTTCTGTTTTTACAGATTTCCATTCCATTGTCTGGAACACAGATGATCAGAGTCTTATTTTGTTACGAAGTAAGGTATATAGTCATAGTAATTATGAAAAGGAAACTGCATTTTGTGATGGAAGCAAGCCACTTTGCACAGAGATAGTGGGGGCCAAACTAAGCGATTTCATCCGAGGATAAACGAGATTCACCCCTTAGGAACAGAGATGGCGCCACTTGTTTAAAACAATCTTTAAAAATTTCTAAAACCTAAACGAATGATCCGATTTTGATGATTAAGGTGTCTATTGACAGACAATCAGTTGTTTTACTATTTAAAAAATAATAAGGTAGCAGAAAATAATAATGAATACCAAAACACCTTCATTATTGAAGAAAAAAAAATTTTTTTTCAGTATTTATTTAATTTTATAAAAATAATGTATGAATATGATACTCTTTTATTTATTCGTATTATTACCTATTTAATTGCACGTTTAATAAAAAATACCGCATATCAATATCTTGCGCAGTTCCAAAGTTATTGAAGAAAACACTACATGGTGCCGGTATATCCCTTAATTCGCTGAACAAAAAAAATCTCAAAATTGATATTTTTTTCTTTACATATGCTTTATTTATGATCTCTATGTATACATAAAAATAAAATAAAAAATCTATAATATACCAATTTCGAGAAATTATATGTATATTTCGGCGAGTGATCTTTATTCTTGAGTTTCGAAGGTGCTGGTTACCCTGAAAATAAAATAGCAATGAAAAATATCATAATAATAAAATAATAATAAAAGACGCTAAATAACATTTGAACTAAATCTTTATTTTACTTACGTTTTATTTTCGCATTCGCCTTTGCAGGTTTTGCACTGTAAAGTGCAAGATAGGTCAACGCCTCGGCAGCCACAACGCATTGTGTCACAGTTCAATTTACATCCACAATGGTCAAGGAGGCTTAATTCTGGCCAAATTGCAGTAACCTTCGACCATCGTGGAGTCCATCTATCTTTGACATCTTTCCATCCCTAAGAAGATGGACTTTGGATTGATTTATCCATAAGGCATTTCCCCATAATATATGTCGCCCTCTTAGACGCTGCACGCAGATCATGTTGTTCAAGGGCGGCTGAAGTAGGCGGAAGACTTGTCACCAGCCTGCTTTTAGTCGATGATTATAATTGATAGAGATCACTGGGCATAGGCAAGGAGCAACCCATATGTTAATGCGATCTTTGGACACAAATGTGTTGGTTCTGTTTATTTCGTACTAAGTACGAAATTTAAAAAAATGAAGGTCTGCAGGTAATGTCGATGTTGACGGGGACAGCTAACAAACGCCGTTACGTAGCAGTAGTGCAAAAAATAGCTTTATACTTTAGGTCATGAAGTGTCAACTGCACTTCGAGGCTTTCATGCTTTCACAGGCTGTTATTTGAATAAAAAAGGTAAAACACTTGTTTTAAAACATGGGTTTCACACCCTGAAGTAACTACTGCTTTTGCAAGTATGTCGAGTCCTATCCTATAGAAATTCCTCTGAAGAAATATTGGCTCATTTGGAAAGGTTTGTATCCATTGTTTTATTGTATATAGTGTAAGTTAACATAATTATTTCACTCGTTCTCAAATAAAGCTAATCTTGCTTCAAGATGCACTTGCCAGCTGTACAATGCACAAACAGAGAACATTACTGTAATGGCGGTTCGGAAAGATTTGTTTTCGAATAAAAGCAGGCTAGTGACAAGTCTTACGCCTACTTCAGCTGCCCTTGAACAACATGATCTGCGTGCATGGAGAAATGCCTTATGGATAAATCAATCCAAAGTCCATCTTCTTGGGGATGGAAAGATGTCAAAGATAGATGGACTCCACGATGGTCGAAGGTTACTGCAATTTGGCCAGAATTAACCCTCCTTGACCATTGTGGATGTAAATTGAACTGTGACACAATGCGTTGTGGCTGCCGAGGCGTTGGCCTATCTTGCACTTTACAGTGCAAAACCTGCAAAGGCGAATGCGAAAATAAAACGTAAGTAAAATAAAGATTTAGTTCAAATGTTATTTAGTTTCTTTTATTATTATTTTATTACTATGATATTTTTCATTGCTATTTTATTTTCAGGGTAACCAGCACCTTCGAAACTCAAGAATAAAGATCACTCGTCGAATTATACATATAATTTCTCGAAATTGGTACATTATAGATTTTTTATTTTATTTTTCTGTATACATAGAGATTATAAATAAAGCATATGTAAAGAAAAAAATATCAATTTTGGGATTTTTTTGTTCAGCGAATTAAGGGATATACCGGCACCATGTAGTGTTTTCTTCAATAACTTTGGAACTATGCAAGATATTGATATGCGGTATTTTTTATTAAACGTGCAACTAAATGGGTAATAATACGAATAAATAAAAGAGTATCATATTCATACATTATTTTTATAAAATTAAATAAATACTGAAAAAAATTTTTTTCTTCAATAATGAAGGTTTTTTGGTATTCATTATTGTTTTCTGCTACTTTTTTTTTTTTTTAAATAGTAAAACAACTGATTGTCTGTCGATAGACACCTTAATCATCAAAATCGGATCATTCGTTTAGGTTTTAGAAATTTTTAAAGATGTTTTAAATAAGTGGCGCCATCTCTGTTCCTAAGGGGTGAATCTCGTTTATCCTCGGATGAAATCGCTTAGTCTGGCCGCCACTATCATTGTGCAAAGCGGCTTGCTTCCATCACAAAATGCAGCTTTAGGCCAAAAAGTGACCATAATGTCTATGACTAATAATCTTCACTGTCAATGGGACCCGCCTTAGTATACCTACCTATCTAGTACCGCCTTCGTGGAAGCCAACCGGGAGCAGCGAAAATTTTATGAAGAGCCAGTCCAGAAGTTCGCAGTCAATTCATTGATACGCTAGAAGTGTATACCGCCGGCTGCCCCCTTTATGGGCGGGTGTTAGGAGCGCCTTATGCAAAGCGTAAAAACTGCCTTTGTTGCGACGTTAGAGGAAAGATCTCCGACGGTATAAACGCTGAGTACCTTCCTTCTAGAAGCAGAGGCAATTTAAAACTCTAGGCCGCGCGTTGACGCATGTGGACAGGACACAGACCCAGACGCGGAGCAGATAAAGTCAAGGATGAATTGAAAAACACAATATTTTATAATTAAGGAGAAAATTCAAAAAATCGGCTTCCTTTACCGTTTCAACGGCTACTTGTGAACCATTTTGGCAACATGACTTTTCCGATGTAAAAAAGCCAGTCGATCTCTTCGGGAGTAACCCCCGATCTGACAAGTTTCTTTTCCATTCACCATTTCACTCATTTAGGGGTTGAAGCATTGCCACCATATTGGACTTCATTTTCGCAATCAACATCCCATAAAACCTTAATAACGTAACGACATCCATATAGATTATTAGTTCTTTTTACCCATTCAACCCTAAGGGATTAATTTTCGGAAAATCACGAAATACTTGTTTGAAGAATTACTCCTACGAAGTCAAGTCGAAATGTCAATTTTTTTTAATACAAAATTTGTACTCCATTTCACCCCTTTTGGGGTGGAATTCCAAAAATCCTTTCTTGGTCGATGCCTATACTTTATAAGGTATCTATGTACAAAATTTCAAGTCTCTAGATCCAGTGGTTTGGGCTGGGAGTTGATGTAAGTCACCGTTCATTTTTACTAACATTATGTTACTTAGAACAAAAGTTAAAACCTTTGAAAGCGGAAATAGGAAATTCTAAAGCGTTGCTTTAAATAGGTAAACGAGTACAAAGACTAGTCTGGCATGTGATGAAAAAAGGTGAATTTTTGGGGCATTAAAAATTCTAATGATAATTTTTAGTAGAAAGCTGCTGATGAGTATGAGATGATGCATTTGAAATTTTACAAAAGTTAATTGTTTGCAATCATTGTGTCATGTGCCATGCAAAATCTACATCTGAGTAGTAAAATAATTCTTTAAGTTACTGCTATCCCACAATGTTCGTTGATTACAAAATGTAGTTTAATTTCGATTGCTAGTAACTATCATTTGCTCGCTACTCCATCGGCGTAGAAATTCGTTTCCTGAGGTGATTTCGGGAATAATAGTAAATAGGTACCTTATAAATTTGTTTCAGCAGAATGTACCTAACAGACAGACAGACAGACTTTCTTGCGAGAACTTCACGTCAAAATTACTTCAGGCATAATAATGAACGTAATTGAATCTATGAAAGTTGTAAGCCATAACATCATTTTCTCTCGTCAAATAATTATTATGATGTGAACTTTGACTCTTAGGTTTCATACGCCGTCACGCCATCGTCGGTACTCGTAAACAATTCACGAAGAACTGTCGTATCATAAATCAGGTGGTATTTTTCTTTTATGTCTAGAACTATCGTGATAGTCGAGACAATGAATTGGGATTTTAAGCCCTAGCAGCTCACAATAGTAAAATCATAACCATGGTATTTATCCTCGTCTAAAAAAGACAGAAATGGAAATCTACAAGTTCATAAACACTCTGTATACATTATTTTTCAAGGCTTTTCCAACTCAGACAGAGCAGAGCTTGAGAAAACTTACGTCGTGTCTTTGTATCAACCTACCAATAATAGTAAGTAACACATTTATTTGGTGAATCGAGGCTTTTATAATGACAATGGGGAATGTCTGAAAAAATCTAATCGGATAAATATTTTTTATAGGTAGGTAGGGCTAGGTATAAGCTCCGGTATAAGTAATAGAAAAAAGTTTCAGATTTTACGGTTGCGTGAATAAATTTAAAAAAATTAAAGATATTTCGAGTTCACAAATGTACGAAAGTAACAGCAGAATGGAGATTATACCTTTGACACCACCTACCACAACCACAACACGTAGGTATTAAAAAAAACTTTCATCACAAAATGTCGAAACTTTTTTTGATACCTACGTGTTGTGGTTACGGCAGGTGGTGGCAAAGGTATAATCTCCATTCTGCTTACTTTCATACATTTGTGAAGTAGAAGATTTTTTTTTAATTTTGTCACGCCAAGTCTGAAACTTTTTTGTATTACTAAGGGAGCTTATTCCTACCCATAAAAATATTCGGCCTTTTTTTTCAGACATTCCTTATTCAATTGTGAGCCAAATTTCAATACAATCCATCTTCGTTTTTACCGTGACATTAATTTAAGAAAATATGCTCAGAGAATAAGAACAAAAGCTGGATTATGGAGGTTAATATTGTTATGTTGTAGAGGAAAATCCCGAATACCGTCCCTATTTTTGAGCAGAGAACGAGGGCTCTCAAAGAAACAAATATTTGCGGCTTTGCGCCGACCGTAGTAGCTTGTATTTGACTTTTATCTTACAAGCTTGAGCTATTCTTCCTGATTTCTTTGTTAGTAACACACTTCATTAAATAGAAAAGAACTAACCATATAACAAAAAGAACAAAAAATATGTACACAAGTATTTATTCTTCCTATGTATATATTCTGCATCAATAGGCTATTTGACTAATTTTGGAAAACCATTTCAAAATCTTCCTTATTACGTAATAAGCGCACCACATTGATATTTCAGGAAAAATCAATGTATTTCATAAAAAAACAGTGTTAAAATTTAAAATTTTAAAACTGCGCCAAAAACGCTATGGCCCTGGGCACGTGACTTGTTGACGTCACTAGCCTGTAAACATTGTAATATCCTTAGCCATTTGACAGCCATCAATTGCGGATCCTTAGTCTATGGTCGTGTCAAACGCCTGAAGCCATATTTATTTACAGGCAAGTGACGTCATCAGTCATCTTAGAGCGTTTTCGCCACAGAAAAAAATTAAAAAAATATTGCATTTTTCTAGGTGAAATTAATCAATAATAGACTTAATTTAGTCTATATAATAGTTAAATATGTTTTTTTACGCCAATATCTGTTAGGATGACCACAATTTATAGTATATTTTCAATGTTGTCAAATACCCTATTGTGTTCGGGTACTAAGTATAAAATAAAAAAAAATCGAGTGTTAATGATTGGGGATAATATCGAAATATGGAGGAACATTTTTAAGTCATCTTTTCCGAAAATTTGGATTCGGAGTCGAGTATTTTTTATTTGTAGGTGTTTACCGTAAACTATTCTCTTATAACTATTTAGCTCGTTAATCACTATAATTTCCGCAAATATCCTAACGCTCACAATGAAGAAATGTTCGTAAATTAATTAAAGAAAGAGCAGTCGTGTCTTCTTGTGTGGGTGTGGCCATTATTTCTGTCCGCCAAGGGGAAAAAAAAGTTAGATTAAACGAGAGTCCATTGTCCTTCCATTGTAATGCCGAAGTACTGTAGTCAGCAAAGAGCATTACGATTTGATTATCGCGGATGGAATTGACAGAGGCGCCTGGCGATGTTGATTGAGACAGCCCTAAATATAAAGAAGAATGACTTTTTTATGCTCCAAGATCTAATTGTAAGATTTGTTTCGAAAGTGAAAGTTTCAAATTGTCAAATAGATACACAACACAATGACGAAGTGTAAAAGACTTGGTGGTAATCACAACAATAAAATATCTAAAAGCAGAACACCGATTTTCTGCCAACATAAATGCACAGTTGCACAAGGTGAAAACTCCTTTTACTTACCTTAAGCCTTTGATCCAATTTTGATGAAATTGGATTCTGTACTCACTGTAAAATCTGCAGAAAGGCATAATGTACTTTTCAATGTAATATATTGTGCTTCTTACTGTCAAAATCAAATAAAACAAGCCTTTTCTAAAGAGAAACCAATAACCACAATATTGGATGCATAAAAACAATCAGGTGCAGTAACCTAATTGTTTTATGCATCTAATATTGCGGCGTATTTAAAAGGTCACCAACTAATGACTTACAGCTACCTAAGCATAATGCCGAAGTCTTCTGCCAATAGACGAACAAGATTCTTACTCAAGGAGGCAGAACGATTTGAAAAAATAATTATATTTGCCCAAAGGTCGTTCGTTATTTGTGTTTCTCGGAAGGTTAATCTCATGACGTTTGAAAGCGATGAGAAATTTTCGAAAAAGTAATTTATAATCGACCACCAAGTTCAAAGGGCCGAAATTGGCGAAATGCTAGGATCGCCTATTAAAATTTGAAACTTCATTTTGTCGGATAAATTGCTTCTTGACTTTGGCTATTTTCAAGATAAATAAAGTCCGCAATCTGGGCTCGGTCGGCAAACAAATTTTGTGAGGTAATCTTTGCTTAGTTCATTTGTTTGTCTATATCTAATCCTGAAACAAGCATAAAATAGGTACTTTCACTTTACTTTGGTGGATTTATTATGTTTTTTAAATTATTTCCTTTAGCCGTAGGATTAAGTAGCTTCAAAGCTGACCTAGTTTAAATAAAATCTAAAATACTGTTGATAACATTCACGAGCCATAACATAGCAAACTTTGATTTAGGTTTAACGTGTTCAAATCAGTTTGAAACTTTATAGCAAAGCGAGAATACATTTTATTTTCCAAAAAATATGCCATTTTTTCTATCTTCCTGTTCTGAAGTAGAATTCAGATGGAATACGTCAGTTGGGGCACTAATTTTTAGTTTGAGAGATGGGTCTGAGTCAGACACTCCCCATTGCCCACTTATTCCAGAAAATTCGCGTACCTTTTCCACTTATTCCTATAGAAATTCAAATACTTTTTGGTGGAGCCGCGAACCTCGCACCCAAATTAAAAAAGGTTGGAATGGAACAAACAAAGGCCGAACCGTTGGAACTCCTTCCGAGTCATTATTCAAATGCAAGCGCGGAGAACCACTCTTGCGATAACAATTTGGATTTGTAACGGCGGTGGCCGATAAATAAATTATAAATACATTTAGCGAGCACGTCTTGGACCATTTCTCTTCATGTTCGACTAGCCCATTTGCAGATCTGCAAACGGTGCCATTACTCAGCAATAAATTGGCATTTACGCCGTCATACATAAATTACGAGAGCGTACAGAAAACCAAGTTCCTTCGTAGTCACTTTTTGTACGCTTTGATATCACGGAATGTTACATTTTATAGCGGCATTCATCCGATGATTTAGGAATAGTGGGAAAATACAAACGTTTTACTACTTGCTATTGCGAATAGTTACTTATACGTTATTTTGTATTTGTTACATATTTTATTAATAGTTATTTATGTATTTAAAGGATTGTATAGTAGATAACCAGCCACTTAAATACTTTTTCAACTTTTTTAATTGGTTCGTTACGTAGGTAGCTATTGTATAGAACTTTATTGTATGTGCTGTAGCTATTCGTAAAAGGGCTATAACAGCTCAGGCAATAAATTATACTTTATTAAAGGCATATCGTAACGTCTCTTAAAGTAATTATGTGACACTGACAGCAAATACTTAGAGGTTGTTATTATCCATTAAAATCACGTTATACTGCAGTTTTGTAGACTTCATTATAGGCGGCGATCACGCAACAGCCTGCATTATTCACGCAACTTTTTGATGGGTTTGATTTTACGGTTTGAAGTGGGTGCGTCAACGCTCAAAATGCGTAAGTACTAAATAACACGTCTTGTGAGGTTATTCGGATTAAGACAGTATTTGTCTAGGGTTCTATTAACTCAAAAATCCAAAATACTAATCCAATTAAAAATAAATGCCAATTACATTTTTTTCATCGTAATAATTTTTAATTGGTTTGTTATTCTGGATTTTTTATTTATAGCCCCATTCGTACAACCCAAAAAAATTAAGAATACGGTTATACGTGAACCAAAGATTTCCTTCAGTAGGATTGATCCTTGTGTTCCTAAAATGAGTTTACGAAGTGGAGCCACCTGGATTTTTCAAGCAGATGAAGGGGAGGGGGGAATTCTGCCTTTACGAAGTCCGAGATTAATAACTGCCTAAGTTTATATACTAAGCCAAATTTGGTATCATTTTCGGATAAATCAATGACGTAGAATTCATTTCTGGTATTAAAAAAGCAATTTATTAAGATGTTTCCTAAACATTACACAATAACCAATATTTTCAACTACTTTTTTTTACTTTAAGTCACCATGAATATTAAATTGATGTTATTATTTGCAAACAAAAAATATGTTAACAAAGCTTATAGAATGAGGACTTGAAAATATATAACTTACAAATTTCTTTATTAACAATAAATAGCGAAAAAAAAATTCACTGTCGCATGCCGTTAATTTCTTTTACATCTATGGAAATATATTCTTTTTTATTATAACAATATGGGTATTAAATGAAAGGTAATAAATCGCCAATTCCAAATATATATATATATTATTACACTTTTATGTAACTGTTTTGAAAGAAACTTAAAAAGTATAACGCAGAAGTAGTAAATTATTAGAAAACAAAAAATGCCAGTCAATATCCACAAAAAAGGCAAATATCACAAGCGCGCATATAACTACGATTTTTTAAGATATTGTTAGGTACCTTGAGAGTATTTTTACCCAAGTTTTAACCCTTGGAAAAACTCTGTACTCTGTACTGCTGGAAAAACTTTTTCGAAATTACTTGTTTTAGTATTTTCGAAAAAACTACCTTAAGGAAGCGTTTTTCAGATATCTCTTCTTTATACTTTTATAAAGTTAACTAAATTTGCTACAATTTGAGCCTATCACAAACAAGTTTCGATAAGATTTTTAAAATATTAATATTTAATAAAAAAAGCTACTTCCTTACAACGGTAACGAAGTTATTATTTTTTAATTAACCAAACAAGAATATTTTCTTATATTATTATTTTAAAAATAAAAGGATAATAGAGCTCCTACGAGGTATTTTTCTTTTTCAGATATTCCAATTTGTGTATTTAATGGAAATTTTTTTCTTTAATCAAGCGCGTGATAGATTTTGGAAGATAGAGCAATGTTTAGTCTAAAACTAATCTATTGTCTATTATATCTCTTAAGTTTAAATTGTAATTAATGTAAACTATTGAACTGAATGTAGACTAATTAATACTGAATGTGGAATATTTAACTGAATGTAGACTATTCAACTGAATTAGACTAACTGAATGTAGGAAAACTAAGGGGAAATACCATTTAATAAAACGTAAGAAGTCCTTCAACAATTAATAATTTATTATTTTAAATAATTAACACAATAGGATCGTTCATTAAGCAACAACTATAAACCAAATCGAATATGTAACACATTTACAATAAAAAGAACGTTCATTAAGCAACAATTCTATCAACCACTTAAAATAAGTAACACAATTAATTTAATAGGAACGTTCATTATGCAACAAAAATCGACCAGATCAAATGAATAACACAAGCAATAATGGATGATTGAATGGCATAGAATAGTCTAAACAGCAGAAATAAAACATGTTAGAATAATACTTAACTTTCTGTTCCACAACCTTTTCACTTGACTTACTACAGTAGAATGTGTCTAAAAATATGCTATGCTCGGCAAGAGCAAGAAACATTCCCGCCATTTTTAAACAACCAATCAGCATTCAGCATTACAGAAAACAAGTCTGCCACAATGGCGCCAAACGATCAAATCAATACTTTTATACAAATAACTATTAATTTAATAAACAACCTGTGACAATTAAAATATAATATTATTATCATTATTTATCATTGAATTAATAATAAAGATATCTATTTTATACTTATTTTAAAATGATCATTGAATAAAAGGAAACTGTAGCAAACGGACATGAATCAAGTAATCAAATTAATTCCTTTTTATAACAATTAAGCAACAAATAATCAAATAACAGGAAACGGAAGCAGATCGTCATGGATCAAGTAATCAAATCAAATAATTTTAATAAACTTAGTAACAAATAATGATTTAAGTATTACATAAACTTACAAACAAATAATAAACTTTACATCAATAATTGTAACTATGACATTACATTATTTTCTATAGTCTCATTTTTACTATATCTATTACGGCCAGACTGACAGTACTTCGTCCTCGAAGGACATAAAAATATACATTAAAATAAAGAAAAGAAAAAAATTACAATGTTTGTTTTATTCTTCATAACCTTATTGAAATACACATATTTAAGTATGTTTTGAACATTGTTTCATAATGTCAAGTAATTTGGTACTTCGATAAATCTCACGAGTTCCGGCCACTTCCGGTTAGTAATAATACTAACACTTTGAATCTAAGAATTAAGAAAATTAAAGAATTATTTAAAAAAGAGAAAAAATAAATAAAATTAACTATGAAATTATTTGTCAAGAAACTTAACAGGAACTTGACCGAAATCCGTGAGACACTTTCTTTTATCCATTAAATAATACGTTTACTCCACTTTGCCTTTTTAATAATTAATAAACATTTTATTCCATTTTTATTTAACAATACAACATTTTTAGTAGGTATTGCCAGACACCTAGACATGCCAATAACATTCACTCGCTGCTGGTGAGAATAACTGACACCAAGCATCTGACCGACCAGCGAATACCATGTTTCTTAATATCAACATAACTTATAGGTAGGTATTGCCAGACACCTAGACATGCCAATAACATTCACCCGCTGCTGGTGAGAATAACTGACATCAAGCATCTGACCGACCAGCGAATACCATGTACCGAGGCCACGATTGCCAAATACATAGACATACTGATCACATTCACTCGCTGCCAGTGAGATCAACCAGTACCAAGCATAAGGCCGTCCAGCGAATATCATGTACCTGGTATACCTATAACATTCATCGCCAAATCATACATAGACATACCGATCACATTCACCCGCTGCCAGTGAGATGATTCGGTACCAAGCATGTGGCTTAACAGCGTTTTAAATATTATACAAAATGGAATAAATATAACTGCCAAATCATACATAGACATACCGATCACATTCACCCGCTGCCAGTGAGATGATTGGGTACCAAGCATGTGGCTTAACAGCGTTTTAAATATTATACAAAATGGAATAAATATAACTGCCAAATCATACATAGACATACCGATCACATTCACCCGCTGCCAGTGAGATGATTCGGTACCAAGCATGTGGCTTATCAGCGTTTTAAATATTATTACAAAGTGGAATTCACGTAGACTTGAATACAGGTAAGGGTATAATTTGGTTCTATCGCTTTCAGCAATCGCAAAGGTATTAAAACCAGTGGATTTTTGAACAGTGCTCTGTTGTACTTTACACAAACCGTTTGGCCAATCTGACTTTAAACAATAGTACCTAGGTTAGGTATTATAATAATAAAATATAAATAGTCCTTTAAAGAACATAACGAAACAGTTATATGACTGTCTTGTGTCTATATTATAATCAAAACCACTACCCATTCACAACAACAGACAAAGTCAAACCCTGGACTGAGCAAAAATAGTTAAAACTTAAAACCACTGTCACCCTCAGGGGTGACACTGATCAGTGGGCGGGCACCTAAAAACAGTCAAAGCACTAGACTAAACCACTATAGGTAGGTACTTATTACTAATATTTACAATTAAAATCAATATGTATAATTAGAAAAGAATTCTATTAAAACAAAAATGTGGTACGATATCACGTGGCTTCATCAGTTTGCGAATAAACAAGCATTATCATTATCATAATGATGAATCATTACCATTATCAACATCATCATTAACATCAATACTAGCATCAAGACCAGCATCAAGGCCAGCATCAATGCCAGCGTTAACACCAGCATCAATACCAGCACTAATATCAGAATCAATACCAGCATCAATCCTTGCATCAATACCAGCATCAATACCATCATCAATACTAACATCAATACCAACTTCAATACCAACATCAATACCGACATCAATACCGACATCAATACCGACATCAATACCGACATCAATACCTACATCAATACCGACATCAATACCGACATCAATACCGACATCAATACCGACATCAATACCAATATCAATACCAACATCAATACCAATATCAATACCAAAATCAATACCAACATCTATACCAACATCAATACCAACATCAATACCAACATCAATACCAACATCAATACCAACATCAATACCTATATCGACTCCTAAATCAATACCTACATCCTAACCAAAAAGGATTTGAAGTCAAGGCATCCGATAATATATTTAGTTCCTACAACATAGGAATTCCAAGAGTATAAATTCTATCAGAATCTCGTAAATCTCGTAATAGAAACTAAAGCTTTTAGTTTGTCTAACATTAAAGTTATCAGACCAATAGAATACTCTTTGCCTGGAACAACTAAAAATATTCAAAAAATTCGGTAGGTATGACCATAGAATATGAATAAGATTCTTGGGTATGACCACAGTTTTTTTTTCTTACACACCCGCAAAGAAAGTTGTCAAAGAAATGTTCCCGATAAGTTTTTTACATTATTCAATAACATGAAAAAAATAACACTAATAACTAACTGAATATCATAATATCAACCTTGTCACAGATTAGGTAATAGTACAAGTACCTTGTGTTTTAATAAAAATAGTGTTTATCTTATCACGCCGTTCTTCTTTCAAGTGGTAACGGTCACCAAAAGTATCTTTACTTAATACGATTCTTGTAGGCTAGTTCGAAAGTGAACAATTAAAACTATAATAATATAGATCTCAAGAAAAACGGAAACACTTAAAGAAATTATAAAAAGTTAATATACATAGTTGATACTTAAATATCACAATTACGAAATAAATTACTCAAAAACATGGTCTAATCAGTTGATAGATTTAAACTTATTGGGGTAGTTAATAAATAGTAGTAGTAGTAGTATATAGTAGTAAATAAATAATATATAGTAGTAGGTACTACTATCTATATATATCCTATGAATAGTAATAGCACAATAGCAGCTAATAGATTCATTTAAGGGTCCATGATAGGAAAACATGGTTTGCCGAGATCATATTTTTATACAGAAAACTTAAAGTTGTAGCCGCAAACAAAAAAACACACGACAAGCTAAAGAGATTCTCAAGTAGCTATAAGAATTTAATTGCGTATAAACCTCACAGATGATTGTAAAAAAAAAAAAACCGAATATCATCAAAACATAACGTGCTGTGCAGTCCAATCTCCAATAAATCTTTCAAGAAAGATAATTGTGCTAAACATAATGATGAAAAAAAAAAACAACGTGAAACATCGAAAAAGCGTAGAAGAAAAGTTATTTTCCGTACCCTTTACACGTAAAGAGAAGACAGAGACAAATGTTTCCGCATAACCGAGCCTTAAGGCTAGACGAGTTTACGGTCTGACGAAAAGATTGATATTTTAGTTTTCAGTGTGAGGACATTATTTAAAATTCCTCTACACAAAACAAATACTATCTACTAACTAAAGAATATAAAAAACCCATTAACCTAACAGAATATTGGAAAATGGCTTGGTAACTCAAAAATAAAAACGTAAATATCATCATAAGAATAAAGTTCCACTTGTCAGATTTTGTAGTATTCAAAGATATGATGTTTTATACAAAAAGTTTTAAATATAACTTTTTGCTGTACACAATACCGGGTATACTTTTTTTTTTATGGTCCAGTATTTCAGGAAATCGAATAAAAGGTACTAAATTTTGACAAATTTCTGGCAAAGTGACAAATAAAGCTATGCAGTGATCCACCATATTGTACAGAGATAGAGAAAAAGTAGATTTCGTGAACTGCCTGGCCTTAAATTGGAAAAAGATAACAACTCAACTATACTCAACTCAACTCAAAAATATTAATTTAATCTAGACTGTTAAAAGCATTTGTTAATTTCATAGCATCTACGTCATCGATTCGCGAACGCTATGCGGTAAACCTTGTAATGACAACAATAAATCTAACCTATTGTATGATTAGAGGTATAGATTTATGTAGTAATAGTAACCAGCAATAATAAAAAAAATTAAGAATGAAAAGGCTAAAAACCATTGATACTAATACTTCGATAAATGTTAGAATATTACTGCTTTCGTCAAATGATTTTATTATTACTTTGCAAATGATAACCAAAACGTCTATGATGTTTAAAATATGATGTACACAAAATACATAAATAATATTACTTCAGCAAGTTATTTCATAGTGTAGAATTATAATAACTACCTAGTGACGTAGTTAATAAGCCGTGCTGCAAAAAAAAAATTGTTTGCTTAACCCGGTAAGCCTTAAACGGTCACCAATTTCTATGCACTTCAAAAAGTTTGGACGTACAATACCTATAGTCAACCATTGTACATACTTAGTAAAATCTGCCTACCTACTTGTGAACCTATTTTAAGTGAACAAATATTTTGTTAACCTCATTTTAATTTCATTATCCTACTATACGCCACTAATGACACCACATAAATGTGTACCACAAATACCATCACATATCAGTTTTTTATAAATATCTTTAGATGATATCGATTATTAATCTTTCTCTTCAAATTTTACGACAATAATTCGCTAAATTCAACTAACTGAATAGCAGGTTTTATGAATAAATCACAGAAATCGTAAAAAAAAACACATCCACCGAGAGCCTTACCGGCCTTTGCAGCAGGGAACGAGTCCGGATGTTTTTCTTCTTTTCGAAGCAAGGTACTCGAAACTGTTGTGACAGCAGCTTGTATCCCCGCCGATGCAGTTTTCGGGATCAGGACCATACAACGGCAGCGGAGCGGAGTCATCTGGTCGATCACATCAGCATCCACCCTGAAAATTATTAGGAAACGGTGTTAATATTTTGAAATGGACAGAGACTATCCCACTTCTGATGATAGATTTTGGAAGATAGAGCAATGTTTAGTCTAAAACTAATCTATTGTCTATTATATCTCTTAAGTTTAAATTGTAATTAATGTAAACTATTGAACTGAATGTAGACTAATTAATACTGAATGTGGAATATTTAACTGAATGTAGACTATTCAACTGAATTAGACTAACTGAATGTAGGAAAACTAAGGGGAAATACCATTTAATAAAACGTAAGAAGTCCTTCAACAATTAATAATTTATTATTTTAAATAATTAACACAATAGGATCGTTCATTAAGCAACAACTATAAACCAAATCGAATATGTAACACATTTACAATAAAAAGAACGTTCATTAAGCAACAATTCTATCAACCACTTAAAATAAGTAACACAATTAATTTAATAGGAACGTTCATTATGCAACAAAAATCGACCAGATCAAATGAATAACACAAGCAATAATGGATGATTGAATGGCATAGAATAGTCTAAACAGCAGAAATAAAACATGTTAGAATAATACTTAACTTTCTGTTCCACAACCTTTTCACTTGACTTACTACAGTAGAATGTGTCTAAAAATATGCTATGCTCGGCAAGAGCAAGAAACATTCCCGCCATTTTTAAACAACCAATCAGCATTCAGCATTACAGAAAACAAGTCTGCCACAATGGCGCCAAACGATCAAATCAATACTTTTATACAAATAACTATTAATTTAATAAACAACCTGTGACAATTAAAATATAATATTATTATCATTATTTATCATTGAATTAATAATAAAGATATCTATTTTATACTTATTTTAAAATGATCATTGAATAAAAGGAAACTGTAGCAAACGGACATGAATCAAGTAATCAAATTAATTCCTTTTTATAACAATTAAGCAACAAATAATCAAATAACAGGAAACGGAAGCAGATCGTCATGGATCAAGTAATCAAATCAAATAATTTTAATAAACTTAGTAACAAATAATGATTTAAGTATTACATAAACTTACAAACAAATAATAAACTTTACATCAATAATTGTAACTATGACATTACATTATTTTCTATAGTCTCATTTTTACTATATCTATTACGCGCATTTTATTTTTGTTTTTATTTTTTTAAATAGTTTAACAATTGAATCGTACAAATATGAGTCCAAAAATGAATCCAACACCCTAAATTCATACGAATATGATATCAAACTGGGCATAGCAGCTAAACTAATACATCTATCAAGAGTGGGATGAAAGCCAAAACTTCAAAAAATTTACTACAAAAATCGAGGTGGCTCCACTTCTTATATCCATCCTAGGGTCCTAAGGACCAATCCTACCAAAGGAAATCTCTGGTTCACAAAACGCCGTATTTTTCACCCTACTGACGCCACTATTAATATAACCCTAGACAAATACTGTCTTAATCCGAATAATATCACAAGAAGAGTTAATTATGCTCAAATTGCAAATCATTTTGGTATTACGTTTGTATAGGAAAATAAAAATAAAAATAAGCACCCCATTGAAATACTTATAGATATAATGCTTTAAATAACATGGAAAACATAACGATACTCGAAAATCTCATTACAAAATATTTTGCTCCTGGGATTTCAGAAGGTCACCTTTGAAATATGAATTAAACATGAATTTGCCCATAAAGTTTCATACTTTGCAATCGAGAGTTGACGTCATTTTGATAAAAGCAAAATTATGTGATATTTTGTTTCCAGTTGTACATTCTATGTATTGTAAATATTTTTGGCTTTCCTCTATGTTGTCTTGGCTTCCTGACTTGCGCTTTGTGAATTAAACTGACAACATAATTGTTTCTGAGTAGAGTTATGGCAGTTTTGCTCTTTATGGTGACAAAACATAAGCTTCGCAACGGTGTTCAAAAAAGTTCTCAACTACCAATTGTTTCGTCTAACAGTTCCTAAAATTACTTTTGTAACCACAATTCCTCTGCGACTATTATAAGAAATCACAAGGAATAGAAAGCAAATTAAACTTAATGTTCATTCTGCGTTTATCGAGTCATTTCCAAGGCAATCACGTGGCTCCTAATAAAGGCACGTCCTTACGTGGATGGTTTGCGGCTTCAGTACTAATGAAACTCATAAGCATGGATCTTACACCAGTTTCCAATTGCAGAGGGTAGAAAAACTCCCCTTCCTTACACCCCATGTTAATGTTCTATTAAACTTAGCACACTTTACCTATACACAACCGTACCACAAAATATAAAGCTTTGTCCAGACTAGTCCATTTTGGCGTATCAGATCACCATATCTTTAACATACATCGCTAGTTTGGTTGGGCGTGTGTTGAAGTAATATCAACGCACGCCCAACCAAACTAGCGATGTATGGTAAAGATACGGTGATCTGATACGCCAAAATGATACAAGTCTGGACAAAGCTTAAGCTACCTTAAGCTTTGTCCAGACACAGAGCAGAAGAACCACTCGGAATAAATCTTGGTAGAGGTACATAGTTGTTACGTCCAGGCAGTCTCGTACCAAACCGGGCTTTAATACACTTTGTGATGTATTCTGTGCTTCAGCTCCTACTGCAAAAAAAACATTTTCATTTCTCATATTCGGAAAGTGATGTATATTTAAACTGAGCAGCGGGTCCAAAACTCTTCGTTCCACCCTAGGGTGTAAAAGGAATTTAAAAATAGAACCGAATTTGATTACATAATTAACCATAGAGATTTCCGATGTAGTAACATCGGAAATGATTAGAAAAAAAATAGGTAGGGCGCATTCACGAACAACAATGAAACATGGTATATACAGCCAGTGCAAAATTGAAAATATTGGGCAGAGCGGCCGGAAACGCAGCGTGTTCCAAATTTAAATTAAGAAAAACTATAAATTAATATTAGCGCGAAATCCAACCCAACTCTGTGACTTTGAGCTGTGTGTGCCAAAAGTGTGCCGTATTAAAGTTTTGTGTTGATTTTGTATGAACTAAAAATTAATTTAAAAACAAAACAAAAAGTTCAAACTAAATAAAAGAAACAATAAACCTACGCTCTAATTCGCCTCAAACAACTACTTCAGGAGAGTCTCTGCCATGGACTTCACCGTCTAATCAAAGACCAAAGAATATCTCCAACTTTTACAGGCATCCAACAAAGTCAAATCCGTCATCATAATATATCAAACTGTAAATATTCCAAGCAAGAATTTAACTTTACACAAATTGTTCTAATTTTGTAATTAAATTTAAATGGGTAAGGTAGGTAAGTTAGTATTATTAATATAAGGTCTTCTTATGTTTTTATTAATAAACATTTTGGAAAATCTAAGACTTTGTTACTTTCCTTATATTCGAAATGAAAAGTAGAGTGTTAAACACGGGTCAAAGTCATCAATTCCATACTCGAACTATACTAAATATCTCGTATGGGAATTGATTCCATTGGACCCTTTTTTAACAATCTACTATTTTGAATACGCGTAAAGTGGGACTTCTGTTTGGCGAGCAAGACTTACTCTAATGGAGGTATTTTCAGACCGTATACAGTCCGACAAACGTAAAAAAACGTAAAACTAAAAGAATTGTGAATACTTAATCTCTCTTAATACAGATAGACATTTCTTTGTCTAGAATTTAATTAGTTGGAATCTTCAGAGCATTTTCGCAACTAAAAAGAGAAAGAAACTGAATGCAAAGGAATGCACTGAGATCTCTCACAGAGAACAACTGAAAAAAATATCAAAGAACTCTTAGATAAATAATTTTGTATAGTAAAATTTATCTTAAATAAAAGTATTTTTCCTGTCTTTACTTATTTTGAAAATGAGCTGTAGCAGTTTTAGTCAAACAATTAATTAAAAATTAATCAAGTGTAGTACCCACTTACCTTGATTTTAGATATTTTGATGAAGCCACTTCGTATCGTCGATCGACAATATCGAATGAAAAGCAAGCAATAATCTCTCACAAGATACTCGTACGTTACTTGGGATATTTCAATTCCGTTCTATACTAAAGTGAGATGTAGTAGTAATTAATTGCTTTATAAAACCTTGACTACCTACCTATCTTTTAACCAACATTTTCTTGGCGTAGGGTTTCTTCCCGACCCACGAGGCGTGGTGACTTTTGCATATTTACTGTAGGTAACTGATACACATAAACATTTAAAGTCCGATCCTTTTACTTTTTCCTCTAAATACTTCACTGCCAATCAAGTCAGACAAAATAGAAAATAACTATATTTATTATTAGTCACTTAGCAGTAACGGGTTAATAAGTTATCAACAGGATCTCTTTTTGGTCCAATATTTCCGGGGCCAGAGGTTTCAGTCGACCACTTATACAAATCTCAGACGGAGCGGAGTTTGCTTAATACTTAAAACTGGTAATGAAGGCATTAAGGCCAACCGAATGCATAAGGAATGAGCTCCGCCACAGGCTCCTATATAATTAACCCCTTTATAACCTATTTCCTACTTTACAACATTTAATGAAATACTAATTGTGTAAGCTGAAAGCCTTCGAGGAAAATAATTGCACTCATCCAACCTTAATAACGCGGTGCAATAATGTGAGCTTGGTATACTTAGCGGTTAATCGCACCGTTTAGTCAAAACCAACAATAGTGTAAGTACGTTACTTAATTACTTAAGTACAGTTTCGGTAAAGTGTAAACTAAAAACCCATACCTGGAGAACTAGTAACTATATTGGTTAATTGGACATGAAGTTCTAACTTATTTTGTCATTTGAAGTCCCAAAGTAAGATTTTTTCAGTGAGTTATGTCAGAAAAAAAATTGTCACACTGTTATGTGTTCAACTTTAAACGTAAAACTACTTAAGATCTGTTTTTTTTTAATCTACCCAAATGCATTTCTAATTAACACTTGTTTCCTATAATTACTTGAACACCAAATATTTCCCCTAACTAAACTAATTCCATAAAGCCATCGAATGCGTACCGCGACTCGTATCGTCTTGTTTAATCTCCATTCAATACTTCCCTTCTTGTTAAACAACAATTCTGACGTGTTAATAGCCAAAGTTTATTTACGCCTATCGAACGAAATTAACACAATTTAATTTAATTCGGAAGCAGAAACTCCTTTGTAGGAATTTATTAAAGATCGATTGCACATTCAAAGTTCTTAAACGAAGTTACAATGTTACAATGTTTATTTTAACTTGTCATTTAACAGAATAGCAAAACATTTATTTGGCTAGTGAACAGAAAAATAATGTTGCTTACCAAATTGATCTAAGTAAAAATATATTTAGTGTCGGTGTGTTTATGTACGTTTCATGGGATCACTTTCAGTTTCGATGATCTATTTTGGAACGTTCTTTAAGAACCAAGTTGGTTAAGTAGTCAAATTAGTCGGTCTATATAGATACTGGGGGCTATTACCTTATTTCAAATCATTAAATCTATCGCAATCGATTTCAGGATGTGATAGGTACATTGATCCTTCCTTTTGGCACAAATAAAAACTTATCTAAGAAATGCAGCAATGTGTCACATACATCTGTTAAATGAAAGCGATTGCGATAGATTTTGAAAATTAGACAATAAGTAGGGTTCGATAGTAGCAATCCTCCTTATGCCTTCCCTCCCTGTCTGAGCCTGTGTCGGTTGTGATAAAACTCGTCTACTCGCGCCGGTATTATGATTTGAACAGAGCTTTAAGCGAATCGGAAGTAGAATAAAGAATCAATCGTTTTTAGTCTTGCCCACCAAAGGTGTATTTGAAAGAACTAATCTCACTTATCAATACAACGACGAATTTCGTGCATCCTTAGTGAAATGTATAGTGCCAAGCTGAGTTTTATGTCGTGTAGTATATAAGGTATTATGTTGTTTAAAGTATGCTATATGAGGGTGATATTTGCAAATTCACTAGATAAATCCCTAGGGGTATACAAGGATCAGTTAGAAGCACTGTCACAAGATCCTACCAGTTACCCGACGGTAATAGGATCAAAGAGGGCTTTATTTGGGCCGTGTCCACGCGATTTCACCTAACTTATCGAATTTGCAAATCGGCTTACACTTCGTTAGTAGTACCTATGTAGGAGCATTTGTGGGCAGATTACCTATAAGCCAGTGTTATTTTTAAACAAGTGGTCTTAACTGTTATAAGTTCAACATTTCGTCTCTTTTATATTTACAATTATAGTTTATGCCAGACCGTTGTTACTACTATTAAACACAGACACACATTTATCTAGCCGTACATTTTATATGCTGTATCCTTTAATCCCAAACTTTATACAGAATTCGTTATTCTGTTCGTAAACGCGAAATGTGATTCGCACTGTTTGTTTCCCATCGCATGCATCATTCATTGATATTGCAGTGGTGATGGAAACGAAACAATTTTAGTTTAAGTAGAAAATAGACGGGCGGGCTTCTCGCGTTTAGTCTACTAAATAAATTATTAACCTTTGGCAGGGTGATACGTAGAAAGGTTCTATCTTGTTTACGCGTTAGGGGAGAGCGGGATGGGAACTTAATGCCCTATATCACTGCCGGGAAACACAAACTTGAGGGGTCCCAACCTTTTCCTCTAAATTACGTATCGGCGCATGAAATAAGCCGAACTAACTTGACTAACGTGCTTAATACCGTAATAAGTGCATCTCGTTAGCATTGTTTTGGGTTTAATCTGCTTTAACTACCTTGACCTATTCCACGGTGGTTATAGTGATACGTTTAATTAGAAAATAGTTAGGTATAACAGTATTGTTAAAAATATTTGAGTCCGAAATTCAATAAAAAGGATAACTGTCGCATGCCAGCACCGTAGTCGTCCGTGTCTAGGACAAAGTGGCATGCGATGCGAAGGACTACGGTTATCCTTTTTAACACGTTTTTATTAGGTTGCTTTCTCGTTTGTGTGTTCGTTCGTTTGTTTGTTTCTTCACAAAGTTTGCGAACGATATAATAGTAGCTTTCCGATGAGCTAGAGACTTAAGACTTTGAACATAGGTCAGAACTGTAAGGCAATGCAATATTATGGTGTCACTGAGCTGATCTGATGATGAAGCCGGAAGAAGGCCACAGGAACTCTATGATGAATACATACATTCCCATTGTGTTTGAACTCATTAGAATCGTCTTGACAAGTTACTCTAATGGGAGACCGAGGTCCAGGGTCTGATGATGAAGCTGAAAGGCCATGCCATAGGAACTAAATATTGAAACCGTGCAACCCCGTCAAATTTGGACTCGTTTGAATCGTCTTGACAAGTTCTTTGTTGGGAAATAGTTTCCAGGGTCTGATGATGAAGCCAGAAGAAGGACACAGAAACTCTTTAATAAAACCACGCTACGCCATCGAGATTGGGCTCGTTTGAATCGTCTTGACGAGCACTTTGTTGGGAAATAGTGTCCAGGGTCTGATGATGGAGCCTGAAGAAGGCCACTGGAACTCTGTAATAAAACTGTGTGACCCCATCGAGTTTGGGTTCGTTTGAATCATCTTGACGAGTACTTTAATGGGAAATAGTGTCCGAGGATCTGATGATGGAGCGGGAGGAAGGCCATAGGAACTCTATAATAAAACCATGCAACCCCATCGAGTTCGGGCTTGTTTGAATCTTCTAAAGAGTTCTTTATTGGGAAATAGTTTCCAGGGTCTGATGATGGAGCCGGAAGAAGGACACAGGAACTCTTTAATAAAACCATGTTACCCCATCCAGTTTCGACTCATTTGAATCGTCTTGACGAGTACTTTATTGGAAAATAGTTTCCAGGGTCTGATGATGGAGCCGGAAGAAGTCCACTGGGACTCTGTAATAAAACCATGCAACCCCATCGAGTTTGGGCTTGTTTGAATCGTCTTGACGAGTACTCCGATAGAAGATGGTATATTTTTAGTCTTAGCTCGTTAACTAAAAAGCAGAAAATAATAGTTTACTGAAAAAACAATCTTTTTTAAAAACATGTTTTTAAAATGGACTAAATTGTTAACAAAAAAAAAATCGGATTAAAAACATTAAGACGGTCTAGATAAAAGTAAAAAATAAATTCTTCTATAAATATTAATAACCCTATACCTAGAGAAATTTTAAACTTAAAAACGTGGGGCGCATGCTAAAGACAATATGGATGATAAATTTTACGATATTATGATAGGTATAGGGTTATAAGTATTTACAGAAGAATTTATTTTTTACTTTTTAGTCTGGTTTTAATAGTCCGTTTTAATCACAGATATATATCGAGATAGATGGTAAAAGTGTACGTACTTCGCGTGTAAAAAGTTTGATCCACGGTCAAACTTTTGTCCGACCTAAGTTAGTCCGCTTGAGACCATTGCCGTGAAAACACGCGTCACTCAAAAGCGAAAATGGTAAATTGTGCAGTGATTTCATGCGAGAGCTCATCAAAAACTGTTGGCCGAGAAAATGGTGATATTTCCTTTCACGGGTAAGTATTTATAAAAATAACCCCTGATTTAATATTTAAACAAATTAATTTAGATTAGTATCACTTGTACCATGATAATTACATAGTGAACGTATAGCTACGCGTAAACTTTCATTGCGGGTTATAAATGACGCGATGTTTACTGTGTGCCTTGTAAACACGCAATGAAAATCGCATCTGTAGATACTATTGCGTCCACTGAATGTCATGGTAGGAGCATTTCCTCATTCCTCCGTCCGATTGAGAGTGTTGTAGTGTTGTGTATGTTTCGATTTTTTTACCCGATTCAACAAATAAGAATCGATTTTCGAAACAGTGGACCGAGGTTGTTTTATGTGATCAATAAACAATGTTATTCCTTGCATCCAAAGTTTAATAGGTAAAAGTTTGTATTAACCTTAAAAATTATTATTAAGTTTGTTATCATTCCCCAGTAAACGAAAAGGTGTAGAGGGAAATGATTGGAAGACAATTTTTAACTACGAAACTTTGTTTGGACTAGTTAGGAGGTGAACATATCAAAAGTCCTCGTCCGGTCCGTAGCCCCGACGCCCGCCGGGGGGACGGCGGAGTTTGAAGGTTCCATTTTTCGGTTTTTCACATATATCTCGGAACTTTACGTTCTAGCGACATGGAACATTTTACAAATAACAGATTATTAAATTTGCTACAAGTTTTATTCAGTCAAGTTTTTCGATATCTTTCATAGTTTTTGAGATATCCGCTCCTGAATGTCTATCAACATGCTTAAGGTGAAGCTTAAAGACAATGGAATGGCGCATTTTTAGGGTTCCGTAGCGTAAATGGCAAAAAACGGAACCCTTATAGATTTGTCATGTCTATCTGTCTGTCTGTATCTCTGTCCGTCCGCCACTTTATTCCGAAAGTATTAAGACTACACAGTTGAAACTTGGTAGGTAGATGTATTCTGTTAACCGCTTAGTGATTTTAACACAAAAATAAAAGATTAAGGGGGGGGGGGGGGCTCCCCATACATGGAACTGATACTGAAAAAAAAATTTTTCTTCTAACCAATACGTGCGGGGTGTCTATAGATAGGTATTTAAAAATGATATTGAAATTCCTAAGGGTCCCCCCAGACCTACCGGTTTCTTTTCTTTGCTATGCTGTTCTACTTGCTGTTTAGACCGCCGGCCAACCAGGGTCATTTTCAATCTATCGCATATTGGGACCAGGGGCCCTACCGCCCAAGTGTCGTTGACTTCGCCGTCAGCTTCATTTGACAGATGGATGAGATACATTGCTACTTCTTTTTGGTACAAATAAAAACTTAGCAATGACAAAAAGCAATGTATTACAATCATCTGTCAAATGAAGCCGACGGCGAAGTCGACGCTACTTGGGCGGTAGCCCCACAGATCAAATTGACAATATAGCCATTAGCTTGGTGTTATCAAATATCTGGGTTGCGAAATAGGAAGCTTCTGGGAGATATGCCACCCTGAACATGGTCTCTGATTGCTAAAAATAAATCGATCGCATATTTATATAAATTGTGAACACGGTCGTGGGTGGCATCATTACCTACCTGAACTATTTTTTGTGTTTTCATAACGATCGTTTAAGGAACAAAGCTCACAAGAACGTACATAACATATGTGAAAAAAATATGCGATAGATTGAAATGAGCCTCTTGGCCGGCGGCGGTCCATTGCCGAACAGCAAAGCAAAGAAAAGAAACCGGTAGGTCTGTGGGGACCCTAAGACAATTTTTTCTCAAAGTCTACAGTTTGAAAGATATACACCGCCAAAGTGATAAAATGTGGTTTGAACGACATATTTTTTGTAGTTTTTGAGATTATAGCACATTTATATAACTTTGTCATTCATACCAACAGTGTGAAAAACAAAGTTATTTTTTGGAGACCAAAAATTATAGTGGTATTAAATTTTAGGAGCGGATATCTCGAAAACTATACAAGATATCGATAAACTTGACTGGATAAAACTTCGCGCTCGACTTTGGCTGGGGCATCTGCATCTGATGCAGCTATGAATATTGAGCTCTATGTTTTTTGACTTATATGATTGCCTTGGAAGCGATGTTGTAGTTTGGGATCGGATAGCCGCGTGTTAGTATTGTCCCACATAAGTACCTACCTATTCTAAATATTTAAAATCGATTATCATTGCTCCATCGAGTTTGACAAAGGAAGTTATTCCTTATATCGATAATCGATAGTTATATCGATTCAGTTCTCAAGGCCGGTTTTGCGCCTTTGAATCGGTTCTGAGCGGTTTTGATTTCACATCACTAAATCTCGCTTGTGACGTCATCGTAGGTACAAAAAATTCGACACGCTAGGTTCTCATACAGTTTGAAGCGCTCTTATGGTCTATCTCGATATATGTCTGTGGTTTTAATGTTTTTAGTCCGATTTTTTTATTATTGACTTTCGGACTCGATTACTTTCTTAATTTGTTTTCGAATATTTTAAAGAGCGATTTTTCCATCGTTGGGTTTTAGTTTATAAACCCCTTTTTATTTTAATTATTTTAGGATTGTAATGCAAGAAAAGCTGCGAGCAATAGCTAACAATCTATATATTTTTGAAATGTGCTAAGCCATTTTTGTTTGATTCTCAATACGACATCATTACGAAAGTTTTTGTAAGTTCGTGACTTTATGTCTTTAGAGGGCACCATATTTATATGATGTTACATATAATTAGCGAACGATCAAGCAAGACCCAACTAACTTATTTGTCAAATTAGGGCGAGGCCCCATTAGAGCGAGGCCCCATTAGTGCGTTGCGTCGCGTCGTCGCAACGGAACAACGCATTGTATGCCACACCTGCGTTGCGTTGACGCTGCGACAGCGCAACGCCAGAGGGTACGCTCGTCTAGATTCCTCCTCTAGCAGTGGATCACTGGCCGTCATCGCAGCATGACGCAGTGCATCACCCTCCATCCCGCTTCGTCTCCTGTCCGTCGATCCGTTGAAACGTCGCGCGCGACGACGCAACGGTGTAATGGGGCATGTCATAAAAAATATATGGAAAACAACGCAGCGACGACGCTGCGACAACGCAACGCAGCGCAACGCACTAATGGGGCCTCGCCCTTAGGCGTGAAATACACAGAAGCGACGCGGCGCGGATACGGCGGCGATACGGTGCAGATGTGAGACTTTCGGATGCTTTCGGCCAATCAAATACACGTATCGCCGGCATCGCCGCCGTATCTGCGCCTTATCTCCGCCGCATCTCTTCTATGTATTTCACGCCTTAGTGCGTTGCGTTGCGTCGTCGCAACGGAACAAAGTATTGTATGCGACACCTGCGTTGCGTTGACGCTGCGACAACGCAACGCAAGGAGGTACGCTCGTCTAGCTTCCTCTGTAGCAGTGGATCACTGGCCGTCCGTCGTCGCAGCTGAGCGCCGACGACGCAGCGCATCACCCTTCCTCACGAATCACCCCGCTTCGTCTCTTGTCCGTCGATCCGTTGAAACGTCGCGCGCGACGACACAACGGTCTAATGGGGCATGTCATAAAAATATATGGAAAACGACGCAGCGGCGACGCTGCGACGACGCAACGCAGCGCAACGCACTAATGGGGCCTCGCTCTTATGGTTAGTGGTTTTTAGAAGACAGATGAACATATACACATATATACTGGTCAAAATCATAACCCCCCCCCATTTTGCTTCACCGTAGTCAAGTAATAAAATGATGATGATACGACATTCTATGATTTGTATTCGCTCGTAAAAAAATAATTGAATTTTGAATAAAAATATATTTAATTGTATAAATTAGAAATATTCTATTTATATAAATATTAAATAAAATTAGAAATTTCTAGTATATTATTTAGTATTGTTAGAAATTTGATTTGTTTTATTCGGGTTACCTATTGTTGGATGATTGATGATGATATTTAAATCTATTTGATTATTTAAAATTCTTAGCCATCTCTTTTTACTCATAACGGGATAGTGCTTGGCCTTCACCTCACCTGATGTTATTTGACGATAAGACCGAAGGTGGAAGCGCACTCACTACACCCGGAATGTTCATCACTGAGGAACCGACTTAACCTCAGCTAGAGTTTCCTAAGAAAGCGGTGCCGTTACATAGCGGCCGTAATTTTACGGACGTAAAAAGACGGCCGTCCTTTTACGGTAGAGTCATGTGGAAAGTAACAACACCGTACAATACCATTACGGCCGTCTTTTTTTCCAGAAACGTACCTATTTGAGAAGAAAATGGATCTTAATTTAGCATTAATTATATACTTGGAGATATCATGATCAATCATCAGGAGAGTAAAATAACTATGGAAGTAGATCATTTATTCCATGTTTGTGGTACAGATGCAAAAAACTCAAAAGTTGTGATTTTTTGATATCGCTGTCTGTCTACTGTGCTTGCGTAATGACGAGAAATTCAGGAATTACTTTCGCTTTACACATTGTCGCGGCACCGCTATCCTGAAAAAAGGTGGCAAACTGTTATACACCGTCATGACGGCTATGACGAAAATAGCGGCGCCGCTTTTTGACGTTACGGTGTCCTTTACCGCTGAGAATCAAACCCGGAACCCCTGCGTCTTACCCGGGTGGGCGATCGAACCACTAGATCACAGAAATTCTTAGCATCATTTGTCTTTTCAAAATGTACTTAACTAAAGTGTATTGTAATAACTGTCTGTGTTAAGTGTATCAATGATTAAATCAACTAACACCTTATGCATAAATTATGAGCTTATCTATTCTAAGCCCGTGGGGCGTTCCCCTTACAGACATAATGTTTGTTTGACAGTATGGTGCTTCTATCGTAAATAATGTTTTCAATGAAAACTATGCATTGAATTTTATTATATTTTGAAGAAAAACACCATAATTCTTTTATGACAGTGTTTTTTAATGACAATCAATAACAAAAACGTATCTGGATCGACACAATACTATTAAAAACAAATATATTCTAAAAAAAGGTGGTATTCGGCCACATTCTCCCCCTTTTTACAAAAGCACCAACTTTTTAAGTGGTCTTCGGAGGGTGCCCGCTTGAGTGCGGACCTCTACCACCCTGGTCACCCCATCACGGCCCGGATATAACGCCTCCACTACGCCGCGGGGCCAGGTGCCTCTCGGCAAGTCCCCATCACCGATGAGCACCAGGTCCCCGACCTTAATAGAGACGGGTGAACCCGGTACGCGACGGGGTGCCAAAGAGGGCAGGTATTCTCGCACCCAACGACGCCAGAAATGGTCTGCGAGACGCAAGGCCTTGCGCCAATTACTCCTGCCACACATGTCAGCATCGACAAGCTCTACGTTATCTAGTATGCTTCTTCTTGATGATTCTCTGAGCAGAAAATGGTTAGGAGTTAATGCTTCAGGGTGATCTGGGTCCGGGGAGACATGGGTCAGTGGCCGCGTATTGACGATCGCCTCTGCTTCTGCCAAGATTGTGTTCAGAATTTCATCCGAGGGAGTCCTCTGTCGGAGCGTAACGTTTAAGGCCGTCTTAATTGATTTCACGAGGCGCTCCCATGCCCCGCCCATGAAGGGGGCCGATGGCGGTATAAAGTGCCACCTTATCTCATTTGTGGCTGCAAAATCGTGGACATCTTTGCCGTAGAGCGCACGCAATTGTCGACTGGCACCCTTGAAAGCAGTTCCATTGTCCGAAAAAATGGTTTCTGGAGTTCCTCGGCGTGCAACAAATCTCCGCAGGCACATGATTGCAGAGTCAGTCGAAAGGGTATGCGCAACTTCTAAATGTACCGCTCTCGTTACTAAACAAGTAAAGAGTGCTACCCATCTTTTTTCCCGCCTGCGGCCAACAGAAACTAGAACAGGGCCAAAATAGTCCAAACCCGTATTGGTGAATGGTTTCTTGTGATGATCCAATCTATTTACAGGCAGGTCACCCATTGGTGGCTGCATGGTGGGAGCCCGTAGCAACTTACACATCTGACAACGACGTACGATGGCTCTAGTTGCGCTTCTAACACCAAGGATCCAGTAGCGTTGTCTGAGCTCGTTAAGAACAGTTTCCGTGTTAGCATGAGCGAATTTGGCGTGATAGTGCTGGATCAGTAGTCTAACTGCGGAGTCTTTACTATCAAGGATAACTGGCCGTTTCAATTCCTCCTCGACGCCTGGTGCTGCAGTTATTCGTCCAGAGAGGCAGATCAGTCCCCTACTATCAAATTGTGGGGATAAAGTGGCCAGACGACTTTTCTTAGGCAAGGACTGGCGGCGAATCATGTGAAGTATCTCCTCTTTGAACGAGGCCAGCTGGCTTTTCAAAAGCACATGACACTCTGCCCGTTGTATCGCTGACGCATCAACGTGGCTCAGTGTGGCAGGAGGACTTGGCGATTGCGCGCTAAAAAAGTTATGTACGATGTCACCAATAAGAGGGTTTTGAAAGCAACGGTGACTTTTATTGCGGAAAAATTTTGCTAAAACCATATGAACATGCGCGGTTGCTTTCAAGAGCTTAGTCCATGAGCTGAGGTTGGCGGCTTCAACTACTACGGGTGACGGCAACTGATGAGTATGACTGCAAAGGATGGTTTCTACACTGGGTGGAGATGTCGATGACAAAGATGTTGGGGATAGGTCGGATGGTGAGCTGCGACATGAAGGTTTTAGTTCTTCCACCCCTGAAAGGTTTGATAAGTTCTGCGGTTCAACAGGCCAATCAGAGGGGGGAGACAACAAAAAACTAGGCCCTGTTATCCAACGCGACTCAATGTTCAGTGCTTTGCACTTCCCCCTTGTAGCATCATCGGCTACATTAAGCTCCGTCGGCACCCAATGCCACTCATCGATGTTAGTTGTTTCTATAATTTCGCCAACGCGGTGTGAAACGAAAGGCTTAAAATTCCTAGCGTCACTTCTTAACCACCCAAGCACAGTCATTGAGTCGGACCAGAAATATCTTCGGTGAGGCTTGTACCGGTGGGCTTTACAGATAGTATCAGCCAGGCGAGAGGCTATCAGGGCAGCTTGGAGTTCCAATCGTGGGATTGAAGTAGGTTTAAGTGGAGAGACACGTGCTTTACTGGCTATCAGAGCAAGACTTACTTGAGAGTTTTCGTAAACAAAACGCCAGTAAGCAACAGCGGCGTGAGCAAGCTCACTAGCATCACAAAACAGATGAAGCTCAAGTTCTATCACTTGTCTCTCCGATAGGTGGTACCGTCTAGGGATCTGTAGATTCACGGAAGATTTTAAACCCTCAGACCACTCTACCCAATTGCTCAGTTCAGCCTCTGATAGTCTCTCGTCCCACGTGAGGCCCTTGCGCCATAAATTTTGGAAAAGTATGCGACCTTTTACTACTGGGGGTCCAAGAATGCCTAAAGGGTCGTAGATGCGCATGACATGTGCCAATACATCACGTTTGGTAGCTTGATTTGGCAGATTCTTAAAATCAATGTTAAACCCGACAACGTCTGAGTGAGGCTGCCAAATCAGGCCTAAGGTTCTAGTAAAGGCAGGAGCTCCCAGGTCTACATCACCTTTGCCTGACGTGACTTCAGATAGCAGCTCCTTTGGCAAAAGGCTCAGTGCAGAAGGATTGTTTGATATCCAGCCACGCATAGTGAATCCGCCGCGTTTGTGGACTTCCACAATCTCTGAAGCCAAGCGAGCTGCTTTCTGGGGTTCATCAACGCTCCCAATATAGTCATCCATGTAGGTGTCTCTGTTAATAGCTTGGGTAGCCTCTGGAAACTCGTCTTGGTAATCCGATGCGTTTAGGTTCGTTATAAATATGGCTGTGGAAGGGCTAGAACATGCTCCAAAAATCATAGAGGACATTCTATAAGTCTCGATTGGAGATGAAGGGTTGTCGCGCCAAAGAAAACGTTGCGCATCCCTATCTTGTTCCCAGATTTTAATTTGTGGAAACATTTCTTTGATATCCGCGGTCAGTGCTATTTTCCCTTCTCTAAAACGCATCAGAATGCCAAGTAACGGCTGCAGGAAGTCAGGTCCCTTTAGCAAGAGAGAGTTTAGAGAAACGCCACGTGTCTTTGCAGCGGCGTCGTGCACGACTCTGAGCTTGCCCGGCTTATTGGGGTTTACCACGCCAAAATGTGGGAGATACCAAGAAACCGAGTTCGACTTCAAAGTTGTGCACTTCTCCGCGTAACCCTTGTTTAAGGTGTCATGAATGTTGTCCCGATATCGTGCCGCGTATTGAGGATCGCGGGCCATTTGTTTTTCGAGACTTTCGAACCTTGCCAATGCCAATGGAAAACTATTCGGAACCACAGGATCATCGTCTTTCCATAACAGTCGTACTTCAAAACGGCCACTCGGTAATCGACGCGCAGTTTCAGACAGAATCTTAATTGCGCGTTGATCCTCGGTGCTTCGAGTCTCATGCTTAATGATACCAATCGCGTCTAATTTATATTGCTCTTTCACTAAAAGCTCTAATTCACTTCGAGGGTCAGGAGTATCGTGATGGCTAACATGGAACGCAAAATCAACAATTTTTGTTTTACTAGACGAAAACCCAAATACTACCCAGCCTAACCGTGTTCTAATGGCAACGGGTTGAGTCTTTGTACCTTGTCGAAGTTCTAAAGCTAAAATCAACTCCCAATGGTCAACACCTATAACTAAGGAAGGCTTCGCATCAACATAACATAACTCCTCTTTTAGATCAGTTAAGTGAGAATACGCGCTAAGATTGGCCCGCGTTACCGTTTGCCTAAATTCCAATCCTAAATTATCAATAGCTCTTGCCTTACGGATCTCGTAGGTGTCAGGTGAGAATTTGCCTTTAATTTTGAAATCAACATAACGTACGACGCTGTTTCGAGACAAGCCCCCAACGCAGTCGAGGTGGACTTGTCCTTCTGGACCCTCTACACCTATCTTCTGAGCAATATCCATGTCGAGAAACGTTGCTGTGGATCCATCATCCAACAGAGCAAAAATGTCAGCGTTTCCAGCTGGGCCGAAAATAGTAACCGGAATTACCTTAAGAAGAGGTCGAAGCGAAGGTTCTGTATGTTCGGCTGTGGTACTGATGGTCACTCGTTCGGCTGAGGACGTGAACGGTTCGACACGACGATTTTCCTCAGATGTGACACGGCTAAAGTTGGGATTATGTAAAAGCGTATTATGTTTACGATTGCAATTTTTTATTTCACATTTTTTATTTTTGTTGCAATATTTAAAACTATGAACACCTGGTATAAGGCATCGGTAACATATTTTACTCTCTTTAATAAAAAGCCACCTGTCATCTATGGTCATATGTTTGAATTTGTCACAACTTGACAATGATAAATCATGATTTAATTGACAACAAGGGCACAATGAAATTTTATTTTCTTGTTTGGTACCGGAACTTTTTTTCAGTTTGGCAGTAGCCAATCGAGATTCCGACACAGCATGTGCCTGATGACCGGGAACGGGCTCCAGCTGCGCGTGATGCATGTTTGTAGGTTCGGCCTCCGGGTCTGCTCCTGACTCCGTCACAGTATGCGATCGCTCACGATGTACACCTGTAGTTTCAGCGACGGCACCAAACTGCAAAACTAAATCTACTTCTCGAGACAGGAAATCAGAGAACAACTCTACTTTAGGCTGGCCTTCCCAATAAAGCTTCGCATAATCGAGCCATCGTGCGCGTGACAACTGTGGAAGTTTGCTTATCAAGGCCGCGAATAATTCTGGTGATCTTAAATAATCATGATGATCTAATAATTTCGCGACTTCCACACAGTTACGCACACGGGTAGCGAAAAGGCTTAAATCTTTGAAGTCGTTTCCTAACTTCGGGAAGGAGCGTATTGAATTTACCTCTTGTACAATAATAAGTTCGGGACGACCATAACGACGGTTTAGCACGTCCATTATTTGAGTAGCATGCGAAGCGGTTGCCAGCATTGTGCCAACAGCTTCACGCGCTGCTCCCTTTAAACAGTGGCTCAAGCGAGCTATATTATCCATCGTACTAAAGGATGCTTGAGTACTATCGAAAGCACGTTTGAATGCTAAATATTCTAAGGCAGATTTACCGTCAAAACTGGGAAGATTTGTCGACATCTGTGGCCTATGTTTGCCCGCCAGGGCTTCAATGGCTCCGGCAATGCGAGCTACGGAGTTATCCTCGCAAACGGGCTGGGAGGACTGTATAGGTGCGGCATTCCTGTCTTCAAAGATAGGCTGGTTCAAAGGCGGGCACTCGGCTGTCTTGTTTTGACAGTCGGTGTCTTGCAACCAGTTCTCCACGCTCTCCTTACTTCTACTGCAGGTTGAACGGCTACCTCTGGATTTTACCTCGATAGTGGCCAGTTCCGCATGCAGATCAATTTCCGCTGTCTTGCGCTTAAACTCTAACTCTATTTGTGCAAGATGGCGAGCGTGTGCAGCTTCCGCCGCTATTCTTGCCACCGTGGTTGCTGAGGTAGAACTTGTTGTGCGCGAGCTTGTACATCGGGCAGAGGCAGGACGCCCCGGTTGCTCCGGTGCCTGTGAGCTGGTGGACGTGACCTGGAGTGCCGTTTGGGATCGTGTTTTCACCATCATAATAATTATGCACAAGAATAAACACTATGCACAAGAATACACACAAACAAGTATGCACAATAATAAATACACACAAGCACTGGTTGTTTTGTCAGAAGGACCACTATTTCAATGAAAACTATGCATTGAATTTTATTATATTTTGAAGAAAAACACCATAATTCTTTTATGACAGTGTTTTTTAATGACAATCAATAACAAAAACGTATCTGGATCGACACAATACTATTAAAAACAAATATATTCTAAAAAAAGGTGGTATTCGGCCACAAATGTATTGAGGTGACGTAAATCCTTGCATAGATTTATGTACTTGTATTCATTAATTTAAGTTGTATTTTAGTCTTTGTTTTTATTTTCGCCTTAACTTAAGGCTAATGGTAAAATAAAACACTGCTTTTCAGCATGCATTTAGAAAATAGCAATATTAATAATGAACCCAAGAGAGACTTATCGAGCTTCGTTGAAACATTAAAGTTTAGGAGGCGGTCTTACCGTACTCAGTTAAGTGGTAATAAAAGAATAACTCGGTTTTATTTTCCACCCAAACACTGATTTCTCGGCGAGTAACGTGCGGATTAAAAATTAATTTCGCAAAATAAAATTGCGATGTTATTTCGCCCTCGTGAGTGGAGTGAACTGATTCTTCAATCTCCGTGTCTCAGGGCGCCCGTAAGCCGCATGTCGCTTACCCGTTACTGTTTGAATTATTTATCAGACTATCCCCTATATTGGACTGAAATATCCAACACCGCACTACCTTCGAAACAATACTGGTATGAATAGACCGCCCAATAATTAAGTTTAGTAGTTTTAATGATTGTAATCATACAATTTAGTCCATTTGAAATCTGAACCATTAGTGTTTGACATACAGTTTGTGAACTAAATTGATGTCATTAGCTACTTTTAACGACTTTCGGTCGCATCATTTTATTATCGGAACAATCAACGTCGCTTACGTCTTAGGGTAGGTGAGAAATAAAATTTTATCGGCCAATGTGTAAGAATAGTTATTCCGTTTATTACTCTTCGTCCGGTCATCTCGTAGGCTATTAAATTCGTCGAAAAGCGTCACATAAAATCGTTCGAATCGATTTCGCATAAACGGTAGACGTGACTGACGGAAAAGTGTGTTGCCTAATTTGAGGATAGATATCCGGACTGGAGAAGCGATCTCATATATAAATAACAGACCAATGAATTCATATACGATAGTAAATTTAATAGGATTTTTTTATGACATCGTCATTTGGCTACGGAACTGCTTCGATTTCGGAGGATTTATATGGTGTTCAACACAATTAAGATAATGTACTTAGGATTATTTATTTTGTGGTTTTGGGTCTTTTACGATCCATCATATATTATTTTGTAGCGTAGCGGGAAAAAATCCATAAAAAGTGGCAGACGCAAGGTTCGCTCAAAAAGAAAAACAAGACAGCGAGACGAAAACTACGATAACAGAACTGTTCAAGGGTCAGATAAGCAAACAGATCCAAACAGTTGTATAGCTTTGTAAACTTTGCTAGGGCCACTTAGGAAATGTGGTAGATGAATAATATCTCTTATAGTTCCCAAGTCAGCCAAATAAATCAAAGTGTCTATGATATTTGTAAAAGTTCTTGTAGTTGCATGATATTACGATGTCCAAGTTTGCTGAGACTGAAATTCAATTATAAGTTTCGAGCGTGAGTGACCATCAGATTAAGGGTGGGACAGACCCAAAGATTGAAATTAATTGGCTCATCCAGATATTGTTCTTGGAAGTACCCTCATCTCTCAGGATTTATGTCTTACTGTGAAACATTGATAGCTAAAACTGTTTACTATATTTTATAGTTATTGTTTGTCTGCAGATGTAATTTTATCGTAGTCGTTTGTCGGTAACGAAAGAAGGCCAAAAGAGATATGTCGCATAGTTTGTTACCGCTTTATGTTTGAACATGCTAATCAGAACAGTAGTGTAGCAAGGAGTGTTACTTCCTATTTTCATTGATGTATCTAATCTAAAGAATCAAAACTCTGTAAGCAAGGTTGTATTAACCTTGCCTTTATTTCCGCCATAGTTAAGAGGTATTTTAGGTATGTTTCAGTTAAAATTAGGACACTAAAATATTGAAACGAAGAAATTAAGATTTTGCATTTTTTTCCACAAGAGCGACGTTATGAGTTGTAATAAAAGAGTGGCATTGTTATTTTTCAAAGGTTGCAATACTTGCAACTTCAAAAGGGGTTTTATTTCAACTGTATTAAAATAGTAAACTAAAATTATCTTATTATCCATACTTATTCCTTACTTAATCTTATACCTTTAAACGAGCAATTTTTGAACATTTATTTATTTATTTCTGTGATCTCGGAAACTGCTCTAACGATTTCGCTGAAATTTGGTATATGGGGGTTTTCGGAGGTAAACAATCGATCTAGATTAGTCTTATGTTTGGGAAAACGGGTGTTCTCGAGTTTTCATGCGTTTTTCTTTCGACACAGAATATGATCGCTAGTTTTGTCCGGCCGGCCACTGTCCGTCTGGTCCAGCGGGTTAAGACGCGGACGGCAAGAAACGAGTGTTACGGGTTCGAATCCCGTTCGGTGACTTACTTTTGTTTTTTTATATGTTCAAGTTTTGTTATTTTTAATTTTTACTGTTTTGAGGCAAGTTTAAAAAATGTAAGTATTTGACTTCATCAATATCAATATCTATCAAATACAATCAGAAAGCATAGCTATGCAGGCACGTAAAAACATGTAGTTAATGCTTGAGATAACAATGTAGATTATCACCTAAACACCACCATATTACAATAAATAGTAATAACCACGAAAAAATTATCAGCTGTTCCATTCAAAAGTACAATCCTACTCCATTGAAATGTATGAAACAGCTGATTTTTTTTTTTTCGCTAATTCCGAGGTTGGTCCCATAATAAAAAGTTGTTCAGTTTGATGGTCTGATCAACCCCACGAGAGGTTTTGTATTAACTAAAAATAACCTTGTATATATAAAGATTATTTTTATACGTAGGTATGATTAGGTTTTTTGAACAGAAGTATTTTTACTTAAGATATACGTATTACAAAAGTAGAAGGGGGTAGTCAAAGCTTGATTTATAAAAGTTAAAGAAACCTAGCGCGAGAGTTTTCAGCTCATCTAAAACTGAGCTCATAACTTTACTCATGTGCTCATAATACGAAACTAGCCAACCAAGATGATCAATCAGGTCAGACGTCTAAGTTGTACAGAGAGTACTATAGGGGAGAGAGTACTAGGGGGCGTCGCTACAATTTTGTTAAAAATACATAACTCTTGATAGAACTTCTTCTCCAATACTTTAATTTGACCTCAAAAATGAGTAAACAATGGCGAATCACCTACGTTAAAAAACTTTTTCTTGTTTTCTAAACTTTTCAATTTCTAAAAATATTTATTTTTCGAAGAGTAAGCTTATTTTACATGGTCTCGTCAAAATTACGCCAAGGACCGGAACCGCTTACCGTTAAAGGGGTTTTTGATTGAGTATTTCATAGACTAGTTTCAAAAACCCTATTAATACGGTAACCCTATCAATACGGTAACCCTATCGAAAAGGTAACCCAAGTAAAGGCTTACCGAATACGAAAACCCTATCGGGGAAACCCTGTGAAGGCTTATGAAGGGGTTTTAAAACGTGTTCAAGCTATTTATACCTAGTTCCACCTGGGCCGAAGGACCGGAACCGCTTACCGTTAAAGGGGTTTTCATTGGGTATTTCATGAACCGCTAACCGTTAAAAGGGTTTTTGATTGGATATTTCGTAGACTTAGTTTCAAAAACCCTATCAATACGGTAAGCATGTCGTCGACTAATCCTAACGAATGGGAAACCCTATAATTTGGTAAGCTTTTTAATAGGGTTTCCCTATCAATTGGGTTAAACAAAAAAAGGGGTTACGCAACATGACAATAGTTTTCAAAATTATTGTAATCAAAACAGTGAAAAGCCTTTACGCTAATTGATAGGTAATATCGAATAACCATCGAGTAACCCAATGAAATTTTGTTGGTATCCCGTACAGTATCTTGTTATAACAACAAGTAATCGTGTTTATCCATGTAAAGATTATTTCCAGATTAATAAAGGGAATCGTGGATCAATACCGGCGTAGAACGTAAGTCTTCGTGGATATTATGACATTACAACATAAGGTGGAACACACACTACGCTGTAACTTGCAGATTTTACAAGGAAACACAGAAAAAAGAAAAATGTAATAACTAACACTTCCCTATTCTATCTAAGACGTGTCAATGCTTTTCTTTCAGCAAATAAAGTGCCTTGTTTTTTTACATTTAATGGGCTTACTCTTGGCCACATTCGAGAACCATAAGGCTAAGAAGAGGCCGAAGATGAAGCGAGCATGCCCAGAAGAAGCCTATTCACTCGTGCCTTAAATATCGCTGTGTTATATTCTTTCGGGAATACAGACGCAGGCAGGGAATTCCACTCCTTGGCTGTGCGCATTAAGAATTAAGAAGGAAGATGAAAATTGCTTCGTGCGCATGCATGGAATGTCAACCAAATAGGGGTGAAACCCCGCCGTGCGTCTGGATGTCCGATGGTAGAACGGGGATGGCGGAATGAGCTCATGCAGCTCAAGAGCATGCTCTTGTGTTTAAGAAATCCACTCTTTATGAATTAATCGACGACCTTGCCTTACAAACCTTGACCTTACAAGCAGAGGTTTAATTGATCTAAAATGACATAACTGTTAAGTTATTTAACATTTATTTGTCAGTTCAATGTGTGTTTACTTGTGTAGGGTAGAGTAGGTGAGTAGTAGGTAAGTTAGTTATTATTTAATAACCGTTTTAAAATATCTATAAGTAAGTAATAGTATTACTTACCTAAATAGCTATGGTGTCATACGTACTCTCATCCCATCGCACCGAACATATCTACGTGATTTTTGGTGCGTGTATCATCAATGTAATATTTTATTTTTGATAAATAAATAAATAATAAAAAACCGTAATATCACCTAGTTTTTCAGTGCTCAACTCAACAGGATATTTTTGGTCCTTATACTAATCGTGAAAACGTCCTGTCTTCACGAACACGAGTCGTCTCGCAAGCCGGAAATCATTTTCAGGATAAATTAGCCCTATTCGAATAATGTTAATAGCAGCTAATTTCGCCATCTACTCCATGAGCCATCATCGCCTTCCGTGCCGTAATCGCCACCTTTCAAATGAATACAACATTGAGCCCATTATTTCGTCCAGTGTAATCGCGTGGCAGTGAAATAGGGCTCGGAGTCTGGTGGAAATGAAGACGCCGCGCCGTTTGTTCATAACCAGATCGTTAATTCCATTATAACAAGTCAGAGAGGCGAGAGAACCGGTAACAGATGTGCTGCTTTAGTCTCCGAGTCTCTTAAAATTTGATGCTACTTTTTAAGACAAATGCAATCATAATTTTTTTTTTATCTTAAATGGAATGTTTTTTTAAGTTCATAAAATTAACGCAATGTAAAGCACATTGGTTAACTTGTATTAAATATATGAACCAAACGTCCTACAATGGAGTTAATTTTAGCGAAAAACTTTAATTAGTTTTGGGTTTAAACAATGCAAACCTTAAGCAAAATTTCGGGTCATCATATCAGCCGCTCGACACCCACTGCTGGGTATAGGCCTCCCCTAAGGATCTCCACGACGATTGGTACTGCGCTGTCCGCATCCAGTGGCTTCCCGCGACCTTCACCAGATCGTTGGTCCATTTTGTCGGGGGCCTATCCACGTAAATTTCGGGTAAAGTGTTTTTATTTTAAGATAAACGGTTAAAAGTACTCATATGTACCTACGATAGAGTGCCTATCATAAGTAAAACATATTTTTGATAGTATGGTATACTTACCAGAAGGTTTAAACTTACTCGTAGAAACTTGATCTGCTAGTTCGAGCGTTCTGCACACGAGAATTCTACGTAGAAACTCGTGCGAATCAAGAGTGGGTTACGAGTACCCACAAGTAATATGTAAATAAGGTACTCCGCCCTGAAATGAAAGCGCAGGCCTCAACCCTGAGTAATGAGCCGCGAATCGCGATATCATCTCGTCTAATTGTTTGATGGAGTCATTTGACCCCATGCTAATTGCCACGTCACTTTTATTTATGAACCGTTGATTATCCCATTTCTGTTCTACAAGTTGGTACACTAGCTAAATTACTGTTTGTAGAACAAAAGTTTTTATAGTTAATATTCACTTCTCAAGCTCACTAAGCACTCACTAATCGGGTAGTATTTAATCGGGTAACACTAAATTCCCATTTTTGGTATCAAAAATACTGAATACAACATACTCAAATACTAAGTGGGTGACGGAGCGAGGGCGACTACAGATATTGAAAATGGGTGACAAAACTTTAAAATACAAATAGAGTAACTAGTTATTCAGAACGGGCGACTAAATTACTATTTGGGCGACAACCTTAGGGCACACAAAACATTTAAAATTTGGCATATATTTTATTCATAAAAAAGGTGACTACTTATTATCCTAATCGAGATGACAAAAAACGAACAAACAAGAAAGCAACCTATATTTTTATTAGGTTGCTTTCTTGTTTGTTTGTTTGTTCGTTTCAAATACCGTGTTAAAATATCATATTGGGTAGCTTAAATCAGTTATATAGTTACCTACTTGGTATAATAGTTGCCCACTCAGTATTTTAGTCACCCATTTAGATTATTTGTCACCCACATGTAGTCGCTCGTTTTAAATATTTTTGTAATCCACTGTTTGTCGCCCGTTCAGTTATTTTGTCGCCCAAAAATAAATTGCTGCCCGGTTTAGTAATTAAGTATCCCATTAACAGTTGCCTTGAATTATTTCCAGTCATGCACCCAATCAATTAATTCCCTTAGTAATCCTGTGGTACTTAGAGCTCTTCTGAACCTCTGTGTGATCATCATATAAGCCGCACGACACTTACTGCTGGGTATAAGCCTCCCCCAAGGATCTCCACGACGACGATCGATCCTGCGCTGCTCGCATCCAGCGGCTTCCCGCGACCTTCACCAGATCGTCGGTCTACCTTGTTGGGGGCCTATCCACGGAGCGTCGTCCAGTGCGCGGTCGCCATTCCAGAACCTTTCCGCCACAACGGCCATCGGTTCTTCTCGCTATGTGTCCAGCCCACTGCCACTTCAGCTGAGCGATTCTTCGAGCGATGTCGGTTACTTTAGTTCTCCTGCGCATCTCCTCATTTCTGATTCGATCACGCAGGGAAACGCTGAGCATGGTTCTCTCCATCGCACACTGAGTGACCTTGAGCCTCCTTATGAGACCCATACTTGGCGACCACGTTTCGCTGCCGTACTGTTAGTCATCACTGGCAACACACACTGTTCATAGACTTTCGTCTTGAGACACTGAGGTAGATCGGACGCGAAGATTTAGTAGGTGAGTATGTAAAAATAAATAAATATTCTGCGAAATTTAAAAACTCACATACAACAATGTGTCTAGGTAGGTAGCACATAATTTTATCTTATCAAAATGTAAATGTACTGTTAGAAAACTCGTTTCCTCTTATTATCCGTAGAGAACGGAATTTCCGTTGTCACGCGTACAAAATCGCCACTATCTGGTTTAATACTGAAATCTAGTTAATTAGCAGAGATGAAACTATATTATGGATATAAATAAACGCTCTCGTCTCGACCTTATATTGGATGGATGGTTTTTCGGAAACATGTGAATGAATAGCAGCGTAAGTAATATCGAACTAATAAATCTTGAACCTTAGAAAGTAATGAAAACTTGCAAGCTACTTAAACATATCAAAATGGATTAAGTTTCTAAGAATTTCGTAGATGCTTCTATGAGGGTTCAATAACCAAACGACCCTCTGAAATACACCCGATGCACCGTCTCACACGCGGGAGTCTCTCATTCCTCCAGTTCCGTTGTTTGTCGTCGATGCCCCCATAAATCACGACCCTCGTCTTTGAATACACAATGGACACAGAGTCACGACGTCAACCTGACCTCGCTAAGTCTGGTCACCCCGCAATGGGATCGCTGTAAATTTACTGTCCCTGAATTAGATAAATAGATCTGTAAAGGTTTTATTGACGCCGGAGTTAAGTAGATGTGGGTCTTAAGAGACTTGAGATGTGTTTTGGAAATATATATTGTTATCCAGGTTACCCCAGGGTATAAATAGACAGTTGAGTTATACTAGATTTTTAAACATATTGGTAAGCAAATGTAGTAATTAAGTGCAATAAAAATGACAGGTTGTCAGACTGTCTTTTAAATAGACAATCAAATTACAAAAATAAGGTTTTGACCCTCAATTCTATTACTTTCATATTTGCTACAAAAATATACCGATTCATCATTTCCATTCACACAAAAAACATTACAAAACAACCTGAAATCATGTAAAATTCAGCAGCTGAACTGAGGCTCGTGTCATATTATGCAAAGTTAGAACTAAGCTCTGCGGTGAACCTGGGACCTGGTGTTTGATAAAGTTTGTTATTTAAACAAACTAGAAACTATTTGATGGATGACTTCCCCAACAGAGAGTCTTTCAACCCTGAGTTTTACTTAACGCGAAACCGAGCCGTCCAAGTTTCTCTGCACTTAACTTAGTTCTTAAGTGTTAATCGATCATCTCCCTGGTCAATGATCTGTGAAAACTAGATTACTTTGTAATTAGTTATTGAACTGAACTGTTTCGGTTACTAGTAACATATTAACCTAAACATAGAGTTATTCGTACTAAGCAATATTTAAAATTATTTATTAAAGCTCAATAATCTTAGTTCAAATATTGAAAGTCGTTTAAAAGGTGCAAAGATACATAAATGTTCACGATTTTTTAATCAAGTTTTGTTATGTTTATGGAAGAATTCTCAAAATTCAGCAAGATGTGTAAAAAGTCGGAAGTGAAATAAAAAAAAAATGGGTTGCACTCCGGGAGTGCCGGCAGAAGTGAAAACTTGAATATAAACGTTGTGCAGTTTTTATATTTTGAAATTAGCGGCAAAGGATTAAAATTATTTATTTCCTATTACTACTATACAGTCACACAATTCAATCAATTTGTAATTAGAGAAAAATTCTAAAAATTTCGCGCCAGTGGCCTTTTTAATTTTTACATGCACGCATTCTACGATTTAAACTTATAGTCACAGAGTATAAATAAGTCTATGATTTCACCGAATACAAAAAGCCTACAACGCCGCTAAAGAAGTTTTCACTTCAATAAGTCGAGGATTTTTACATAATTTCAGTGTAAACCCACATCATTCATTTGCAAATGCGTTTTTCTCTGATAATTATAGTTTACCGAACATCAAAACATGAACTGTTCTAGGGTATTGCAACATACTGTGTTTCTTATGACTTATGTGGGTCATAAAGATTGTGATAAAGACGGCGTTCAATAAAAAACAAACAGTGGAAACAACATCATAAATTATTCTTTTAAACGAAATTCGTTCTTTATCAATCACAAAAACGTATTACAACATTGTTCTTGTGGCATCGGTTGAATGAACGCAAATCGATAACGATATTAAAATTTACTCTGCTTATCGGCTGTGATTTGGTAATTCAAAACAAATGCACTGAGCGAAATTCATAGTTTGTAGCGGCATGCAATATTTCAGTTATCGTCAGTGCATTGTATACCCACTGCATTGTAGCGGAGTTTTATAGAGCCCGTATTCATGGGTTCCGTTCACGGTTCATTAGCCATCAGGGTGGCAGGGGTGATGAAGCATCGCGGATGTATGAACGAAGATTGGGGCGATGCGATCGGGAAATAAACGACGTTACCGTTTTCTTACCTACCACTTTTTAACCGGAAATTATTTCATTTTAAAATACTATAAATATAGTACAGGACTACATTATCCCGAGATTGCTGTAATCAAAGTACGGTAGAACTTATCTTTTTAAGAGAGTACCTACGCGTTATAATCAAAACAGATAGAAAATTACCTCTTTGCAATCTATTGCTATATCGAATTTGAATACTCAAAAAATACGTCATATTTTCTCTAGAACAGCTTCTGCCTGCGATTTCGTTCACGTGATCTGCTGAGCTGGACGATGATGAACCAGTCAGTCACGAGATCTTAATAAAATTAAATAAATATAGAAGATAAGCAAAACTCTATTGTTGAGCCTATGGAAAAGTATATTTTAAAAGATAATACAAAGCATGTTTTAAAATACCATGGCTAAAGTAGTTTCTTAAAACCTGCTTAAAGAAAGTGGCTTTCTTCCTGTGCTTTGTATAATCTGCGGCACACCGGCACCTTCTCAGTTTCCTCATTAATATTGATGTCTGGGTTATTGCAGCGATCTTGGGGTTACCATGTCGCTATAATTTGTGTATAACACTCAGTTAATGGCTTCTCGTATGAAACATGCTTGAAATGGAGGCGTGCTCTAATGATAAGAAATTTATACTTTAAAACTCGGCGTGTTTCACGCTAATTGTTTGTGTTGCTGGAGTAAATTAATATCTGTTGATTTCAATTTACTATCGAGCAATTAATTATAAATTCAGAAATTACGACAGTAAGACCTGTGAATTATTTTCTGTGATGTTATTAAAATACAAACAGTTACACGATGACGCACGTAGTCCGTTTAAATTATTTACAACAAAAGTTTAAATTATTAATAATTTAATTACATTATTCAAAAGTATAGTCACCGTAGCAACTTCTAGAAAACTGTAACAAGGTTTCTTTTGATGTAGCTTTGACATGCCCATTAATTGCCTTCTCGGTAAGCTGACTGCCTTTAGAAAATTAAGCCTTGAAATTTGATTAAACGTCATGTAGACGTATCAATCCGAATTCGCTTAGTTGCCTTAAATTAAATTCGCACATGGACGCTGCGTTTCGCCGCGTTTATAAGCGGTATTAAGCCGTGGTAAAGCCGGGCCTACGGGCTTACTGGATTTATTTTATTACGTTTGCTTATTCGCCGTTTGGATCGCCCCGTGATGACCGTCCGTTTAGATGCTACTTAGTTAATTAAATGTAGCACGAACGGCTTTGCACGGTTTTAATAGCTGTCTAGGTATTTAGTACTCGTTTTAATTAAATCATTGTTTTAGTCAACACTTTTGACAAGTGTTTCGTGTTTCGTTTTCTTCTTTGATAGGTATTTCTTTTACCTTTTGGTTTTCTTTTTTTATATTTTTTTATTTTCTATAAACCCAAAACTTCGTTTTGTTTTTATAGCATTTCACAAAAATAAAGTAATAATGAAGAGGAGAGATTATTGAGAAAGTTTTTGATATTAGCATAGCGATACGGAAAGGGTGATCGTGAGGCAATCAATCTTTATAGCTCGACGACATATTGATAAAATATCGTCCGCCTTTCGCTCGAGCATTTTCGAGAGTGCAACCAAAACGATTTTGTTTAACATTCATAAGTCACTAGAGATGACGAATGAATGCTTCTATTTAAAAGTGCCGAAGCGTGTTGAAAATCGTGTTTGTCGCGATAATTCGAAAATTGAAAAACGATTGAATATTTTAACACTTGCAGTTTCAAATACTTCTATCTGATTTATTAGAAGTTTATTAGAAGTCATATCATAAAGAAGATTGCCAAAAGTAAATAGAGTATTTGTAGTGTTTAACGATCTTGTCGAATTCCTTCGAATTCGGGTTTTATAGTTACTGCCGGATACTGAATTGTGGAACATATAGAACAGTAAGTTTGGAATCCTAAAAGCGAAACTCACTAATAGGTATTCCAAATGCAAGTACAGTTGGCCTCAGAAGTAGCTGAACACTTTGTCTCACTATCGCTTTTTTAGGGTTCCGTACCCAAAGGGTAAAAACGGGACCCTATTACTAAGACTCCGCTGTCCGTCTGTCTGTCTGTCTGTCTGTCTGTCACCAGGCTGTATCTCATGAACCGTGATAGCTAGAAAGTTGAAATTTTCACAGATGATGTATTTCTGTTGCCGCTATAACAACAAATACTTAAAACAGAATAAAAATTAATATTTAAGGGGGGCTCCCATACAACAAACGTATTTTTTTGCCGTTTTTTGTATTTTACCGTTCTCATTGAAAAGCTCTGCAGTATTTTTATCATATTTATTTGTTACTTAAATTCGTTGTTAACGCTAGCTTTCTATTTAGGACACATTGTAACTTTACCTTGAATGCGTAATTTAGTTTAGCTACAAACATCAGGTATTGTGGAAAGGATCATTGCCGGCCGGCGGGTTCACAAACACATCCTTTCTAAATTAATGACAATGTACGCCTGAGCGGTAAGAGGGCCTATAACAAATATTATATTGTTCACCATTCTGAATTATGAATAGACACTACACGTCTGTTGTGAGACGTATTAATATAATAAATCAAACATTAACATTTGATAGCAGACAGCCAACGTGACTCACGCATCGGTTAAAATAAGTGTCCTAAAATGCAGTCAAGATTAAAATTATAAGTTTACTAGCGACCCACCCTCGCTTCGCTTCAGTTCCTTCCATTTTTGTCAATTTCACCCTTCCAACAACTCCAAAAAAAAAAACAAATACCTTCCAGTCGTCGCCATGTTTCTGTTCCGTTCGAGTCCTGTCATCGGTGTGAGAAACGCAGTGATGGTAAAAATTTACTCTGTGGTGCTCGATTATTTAGCGGTTGCTGGAATGCACCAATTTACACAAAACCTTGACAAATTATATTCACAAACCTTCCTCATTAATCATTCTATCTATTGGAAAAAACTGTATGAAGATCCATGCAGTAGTTTTCAAGTTTATCGCGAACAGACAGACAGACAGACGCGGTGGAGGACTTTGTTTTATAATATGTCGTGATAGTGATTTAGAAATATGAACTTCCTAAGAAATTATAATACAAAACGACAGTTCCACAATCATCTTAAAATATTTTTGTGTCAACAGCTTTTTAAAATTTAATCACTCAATTCATTCTATATCCATGAATAGATACGGGACCCTTCTACTCTATATTATCTTTAACGTTAAGTACTACTAAAATTATCGAACATTTCTTTTCACGTGTCGTGTTAAGAATAGTTTCTGGGGCTAAATCTGTCACGACGCGCGTTATCTTTATGAATAGTGCTCATAAACATTATCAGCTGACCTTGTACGGCGTAACTTAAATATGCGAGCGACCCTAAAGATAAAATAATATCTTTTTTTTTGTGCTGGCATGTTTTACAGTTTTGTCCAAAATACTCAAAGTAGATATATTAAAACACTATTTCGTTTGAAGAAATATAAAATGCAATGTTTACCTACCTACGAGTATGTTATTATTATCCGAAAGAACTGAAATTTTTGTCAACACAGAATCTAAAAACCATTTGTCGAGTTGACCATTCTGAACAACTTTTTGTAGGTACGGAAACAACGCTGAAATCGAAAAAAAGTTGTTATTACTTATAGCTGTTTCATACAAAGATCTGATAAAATTATTTTATTCACACAGAAAACGTCACACAAATGACGTTTTCTGTATGAATAAAATAACTGCTGTAATAAATCAAATGAAAACACCTGTAGTTTTTATAAGTGGGTTATTTACCAACGTACTATGAGCAACAGCGTCGCTTAACCAGTTTGCAACAAAATTCGTTTGCGCGCGTATCGCCCCTGCAAGAACTAAACGTATGTGACAACGGGCGCGGCGTGCAAGCGATTTTTACCTTAGCAGTGGTTAAGCGACGCTGTTGCCCATGGTACATACTGTTTTAAATTTTTTATCAAGGTCGATAATACTTACCCCCTTGCTAATAAAGATTGTATAGCAGCTGCATAGTTACACAGTGTTTTGTCACTTTCTTTTTAATGTCAAATTCAAATAGTTTGACAGAGACCATTGTGTAACTATACATCTGCTATTCAATCTTTATTAGTAAGGGGGTTATAGTAGTATAATTCTACCTAAATTCTATTTTAGAAATTGTTTTTATTTTTTATTTTTGACTTAAAATAAATAACTTTTGTGAATAAAAGGAGAACATTCAAAGAAAGAGAAACCTTTACATCGTTTTTGTTTTTAAATATCAATGAAGTTTCTTATTAAGGACACAATGAATACCGTGTTCTATTCCTTTATATTCCATTAAATTGATAGATGGTATTTTGTAAGCTCAATAATCCCACCGGATTTCACAGTATTTGGCTAACGGGGATTTCAAAATTCCGGACACGATCTTTGCTTACGATCTAATCATTCCTCAGCCAGTCCGTTAGATCCGTTAAACTATTAGTTTATTGAAACTTGTCTATGAATTAACTATATTATGAATACAATTTTATAGAACTTTTTGATTTTGGAACAAATTAACTAGAGTTCAAATAAAATAATCACAATAACATAGCTTTACTTAACTACCGAAATAGCTAAATTATCGCCAAATCATATAGTTCCTTATTTACACTTTGGTAAGCATTTATTTATTTATTTTAATTATTTATTTAAACTTTATTGCAAACAGAGCAAATGGCGGACTAAAAGCCTTAAGGCATTCTCTTCCAGTCTAACGGAAAGGGTATTCAGGAAAGAAATTGTAGCGGCAATATAGATATATTAATATAAATTAAGAATAAGTAGTGAAATACCAATGCATACATAAATATTAAAAATATAATACAATATAATACATACATAATATACAATATATACACATAAAAATATACAGCACAAATGGCAGATATAACAAGCTAAAGTGTAGAACTCATGTAATGTTCACGAACCAATCTTTTGAACACGAACTTGCTAGGGGCACTTCGAACATCAACTTCGAACATTTAAGTTTTTTGGTGGAACATTATGGTAAAATTTTAGTAACTTCTGCAAATATTATATAAAAAAACTCATGGTATGAGGTTCATAAATATTTTCTTGTTCAATCAAAGTTGATTCGCAGCATTTGTGAATGTCGAAAATCGCTATCGGTTTATAAATCTATTTTGGCTGGAAAATTAATAGAGTAAGAGCTGCGACAGCCAAATCTACGTCATTTTATTTTTCAGCGCAGAGGCAGAAGACAGTCTTTAGTGAATATAAGGTTTAACTCATGATTTAAAAACTGACCTAGAACAACTTAAGCAACACCGTATTTTTAATTGTTATTTATAAATTCATGTATGATATACTAATTGGTACACATCTAACATAAATACATATGACAAAAATGTATGTAGGTAGGTTGTAAACGAATGAATGTTAAAAAAACCAAACACTCATTTCGAGGGACTTAATTGCTCCATCCCGAAGTATCAAAGGTGTTCCGGCAATTAACAGCGCCTGCCGATGCGTTCCCGCTTACTCCGAGTCACGATTAAGCGATTCAATTTTCGAAGTGGCAAATTAATGAAGATTTTGCCGTCTATTTTCTGCTCCAAAAGTATTGAATGCGGTCGGTGAAAAACAAGCGCGAAAATTGCCCGGGACTACGAGAGAAACGTTTTGTTTTGATAATATGAAAAGATTACTTTTGAAGAGAGCAACGTTGGTGCTAATTTGGTTATTCTAAGGCCAGCGAAAATTATGAGGGTAATAATATAAGAACACTTTACTTTGTTTTTATCAGATTTTCAATTGTTTTGTTATTTGGTGAAAATTTCTTTTAAAACCCCGTTTTGCAATAGCAAATCTTACCATAATGATACAACTACGGTTAATCTAGTTATTAAAAAGTAAATTAAATACTCTATAACACTAAATAATATACCTAGAAAGAAATCGGCTCGTCGCCAGATTATTTTCTGAGGTGGGAAGTTACTATGAATTCCATTCAACACCTATTTGCGAAGAAGAGAAGATTAACATAATTGTAAGTAATTTTACATTCTTGGAACTTTATTTTCCAAATAATTAAACTTGGTAATGATTCCACTTTATCTATGCTAATTAAGAATATAATGACTGTCTAATTTAGTAAAGGTATTATTTATTCAGAACAACTTTATTATTCATTGAATTACTTGAGAAGACTTATAACATTCTGAGTATGTACCGGCTGTAATGCTGTTTAATTGAAGTCTAAGAAATTATTCTAAGATTGAAGTAAAACAAATTTTATGATTCCAGGTAAAGGGTTTACTTAGAAATTCGAACTAATACTGGATAAAAAGCGATTCTAAGTCATGGCTTTGTTAAGGCTGCATCACAATTAAGTCAATCACGCCTGCTTAACTCGATTTCCTTTTAAGAAACCTATTACAGGCCGCAGGGACTATTCTCGGAGAGAGCTGGTACAAAATTACTCCAACGTGGAACCAGTCAATTTAAATGTTAAAAGAGATTCATTTAAAAAATTGCCGATGCAAATGGTTGGGGTGGGACAATATTACGTCCAGATTGTGATCGTGACCCTATTTCGTGCTGGTTACATTTTTATTACATTAAAACCCTAATTTCCCTTACACTTGGGAAAGGTAGTTTCAATTTTCATTCGCGTTTCTGTCCTAAAAATATATTTTACGATTTACGAGTCATCATCATCACAGCCATTTTAATGTCCCCACTGCTGGGGCACAGGCCTTCCTTATGGGTGGATAAGGAGGACGGGCCATTAACCCACCACGCGGGCCCAATGCGGATTGGTGGGTGTTAACGACTGCAAATGCAGCCGGGACCAACGGCTTAACGTGCCTTCCGAAGCACGGAGGAGTTCGAGATGATAAATTTTTGGTCACCCATCCCATGACCGACCCTTGCGAATGTTGCTTAACCTCCGCAATCGCTAGGCCAGGCGCTAAACCACTGCGCCACCGGGCTCCAAGATTTACGAGTATCTACTCGTAAATAGTAAAATATAATTTTTAGGACAGCCAAAAAAACCTCGTGGATTCATTTTCATTTGAAATATAAATAAGTACTAAAGCCCACCGGTAACGATCAATTGCGATTGTCAATTTTTCCGCAATTGACGCCCATTGACGCAAAAATTGATCGTTTACGCGTGCAATTGAAGCGATTGTCAATTGCTCCAACAATGGCATTGACGGAAAAATTGACAATCGCAATTGATCGTTACCGGCGGGCCTAATAGATAAATAAAACTAAATTAATTTTATTACAATTATTTTATGAATCAAAAATAATTTCTATTGATGATTTCACGAATCGATAAGCATTTCTCTAAGTTGGCGGCGTAAGATCTTTCCTCGTGCGTTTCTCGGTAATTGTTCTAAAAACTTCACTCCTCCTCTTAGCTGCATATACGGTGCAACCTGTAAAAACATTAAATGTTAAATTATTCTGAGGTTTAAATAGGTTTGTCATGAGATATTACAAATAAACAACAGTACTAAGCTACGTTCGTGTGTCAGGATTGAGCGCAGCGAAAATTTTTCTATGTCTATGGTCAGGATGGACTGTTGTTGACTTTCGGAATGTTCGGTATTCGAATAACAGATGTTAGTTTCCAGATAGCAATAACGTATAATAGCTTCAAAATAACTGTGATGGTGTTGGCATTACGCGTTGTATTGAAAACGGTTCCAAATGTGTCAGGGTCTGTGAAAGCATTGTGCGCTGCACTACCGGGAATATGTAGGCACTTTGCGTATTTTATGATTTTAACGGTACAGAATTTGTATGGAACTGGGTTCACAATTACCATAAACGAGAGGAAATTAAGCTGTAAGTAATGCTAGATTTATTTTGCTAGTGGATATTTTGAAAATAATAGTTTAAATATGTAGTAATCGATTTTTCGATATTATTCAAAAACCAGTAACAATCTATTTGATCTTTGATTATTATCCTTACTAATATTATAAATGCGAAAGTCCGTTTGTTTGTTACGCCTTTCATGTCTTAACTACTGAACCGATCATTATGAAATTTTGCATCCACGTTGTCAGGGGTACCTACAGACAAGGACATAGGGTACCTTTTATCCTGAAAAAAATATTGTTCCTAAGGGATAGCAAAAAAACTTTCCACGCCGAAGTCGCGGGCGGATTCTAGTAAAAAATATTTTCATTTTACTTAAACACAGTGAGTTTTAAAATAATTAGTGATTATTTTCGATGTTTATTTAAAATCTGGCACCTATAAATCACGAACTCTTTTATTGTAGTAGAAAAAACATTGCATTTTAAACAAAGGTACCTCAGCAGACACGTAGGAAATTAACTCTTCTTCAGTGACATTTGAACCTGGCTGTCTCACTACAAACGCAGCAGGTGCTTCTCCGTAGTCAGGAACTGGTTTCCCTACAACTCCAACTTCTTTCACTCCTGGATGAAGTTGTAGAATTGTCTCTAGTTCTAATGGAGCAATCTGTTGATGGATGAATAATAATAAAATAGTAATTTATATTCTAACAACTTACAAAGTGTCGTCTCATATTGTTAAATTACTTACTTTATTGCCATCGTATGATATGATTTCTTTTATTCTATCTACGATAAAGAAGTATCTATCATCATCATAATACCCCAGATCACCAGTTTTAAAGAAACCTTCTTCGTCTAAATAAGTAGATGGATCCACTCCAATATAGCCCTTCATAAAAACAGAACCTCTTAGACAAATTTCACCCTTTTGGTTAGGCCCTAGAACTTTACGAGTTTCTGGATCTACGACCTAAAATACAAAAAAAAGGTTAGTACTTCTTTAAATTTGAAAACATTGTTTAAAATTCGACTTCTGGTTCCAACCTTTATGGTGATGCCTGGAGAAGCCATACCAACACTTCCAGGCTTAGGGCCTTTAGATCCCCAACTCTCTGACGTAGGTTCTCCACACTCAGTCATACCATACCCTTGCAAAATATTTTTCAATTTAGGCAACCTTCAAATAAAAAATAGGTACCGTTGAAAAGAAAGTAACAATTCGGCTAGCTCATTAAAATATTTGTGCTCAAAAAATGTTTTTACTGCAAAAAGAAAGTGAAAACAATTTCGCAAAAAAACTTTGTTGTTTTAAAAAAGTCATACCTTTTCTTGACGCTATCAATTGTTTTTAAGTGAAGTGGGGAAGAGCGAGAGTAGATAATTTTTAAAGAGCCCAAATCAAATTTGTCAAACCCCTCTGATTTTGACAAGTAGCCGACAAGAGACGGAACAATCATGGCTATGTTAACCTAGAAAAAGAACATAAACACCTATCTTTGAACAAATATAACGGAGTAGAGGAGTTTACCCAGGTAAGATTAAAATAATATAACTGAGTTTAGAGTTTAGAATGTGGATATAATACCTGTTCATCTTGAACAATTTTTAGAAATACTTGTGGTGTTGGGTCGTTTACGTACACAATTTTCTTTCCCATGGCCAAAAATTTGTAAGTCATAAATGTATCATAATTGTGATACCATTCGCCGAAAATAAACATAGTTTTCAAAGAGTCATCATCGAAACTAAAAAAATAGAATATTTAAAATTCAGAATCATGATAAGAACAAAAATAATAACAAATATTATGTTATTATTTTGCTGTATTAAGAAAAAACATACTCATGAGGTAGACTATTGAGAATGCAGTTCAGATGCGTCAATTGCACTCCTTTTGGCATACCAGTCGTTCCAGATGAATACAAAATAAACGCCACGTCAGTTTGACCCTGAACTCTTGCAGGTTCAAAAAGGTCGACATCAATCTCATTGTTTGCAACTAGGGACCTTATTGGTATCAACGATTCGTTGGCATCATCGAGGGTTATAAATACTTTGATGCAGTCAAATGTCTTTAATACACTTTCATAAGTACTCCAGAAGAGATTTGAGCAAATAAAATATTTCGGATTTGTGATACCCAATTTGTGTTTTAGCACAGCTGTAAAAAAATAAAAGTGAATTAAAATAAAAAAACACGACTGCCCTGCTAAAAACAAACTAAAAATTTAAATAACAAGTGTCATTGCAGTCGGGGGACCGTTTTGTGAAACAATTTTTAATCGAAGAGGTCCCCCGACTGCAATGACACTTGTTATTTAAATTTTTAGTTTTTTTTAGCAGGGCAGTCGGGTTTTTAATTTTTATTAATTTATTTATTTTTATTTCACACATTTTAGTAACAAATTATATATTTTTGAAATGTGCTCATTAAGGCCTTTCATTTGATGCCCATATTGTAATAAATGAAGAAAAATTTTTTTTTCACATATGAAAATGGAGTCTACCTTTAATGGCAGAACTTTTTATGTCATAATTTTATTATGCATAACAACTAATGGCATAAACTTCATGTCGCAGAAAATCGTTTGGCATACACTCATTTATCATACACTTAAAACGCATAATTTTGTAAGCCAGAATCATCTTTTGGCATACATTTCATATCCATAATAATCAAATAGTAGAACCATCATATCGCAGAAAGTTCACAGTCAGAACCATCATATCGCAGACAGTTTATAGTCAGAATCATCTTTTGGCATACATTTAATAGAAAATTCATATCTAGAATAATTTTGTATTACTTACACGCATGTTTCATGCTGCATGCATCCTTACATGCAGACAAATAAACATGCAGCAAGCAAGCAAGCATGCAGTATGCAAGCAAGCATGCAGCATGCAAGCAAGCATGCAGCATGCAAGCAAGCATGCAGCATGCAGCATGCAGCATGCATGCAAGCATTGTGGAGCTCCGCTCGCTTCGCTCGCTCCGCTGCGAGTGGTCAAGACACTAACCTAACCTAACCTACTGGTAGGTGCATTAAAAGTTTATCTTTATAGCGGGGGGCCTCAGGCCCCCCGACCCCCCCGAGCAGGGGGGCCAGCCCCCCTGCACCCCCCGGCAAGCATGCAAGCAGCATAAACAAGCATGCATGCATGCAAGCAAGCAGCAGGCATATCGGTTTTGCAGCGATTCGTTCTGTTGTTGACTTTTGTAGCACATTTACAAAAATTCAACATATTGACTTTTTAAGACAAATTTTTAATTCAATTTGAAGTTAAAATGCATTTTTTTAGAGATTACAATATGCTTGATGACATTATTCTTAATGAAATGCTGCCATATTCGTAGTATACCATGTGAAAATTATACCAAATAATTGTCGACTAAATAAACGTTATGCCAAACGAAATTCTGCGAATAAAAATTTTGCCAAAGGTATTTATGCCTAATGAAATTCTGCCATCTGAATAGTATGCCATTGTAAATTCGGACATGTAAACATTCTGCCAAACAATAATTATATTAAACAATTTTTATGCCTTAAAAATATTCGTTTAAAGAAGATTCTGCCAAGTGTGTTCTGCCAAATAAATTTCGGAGCATCAAGTTTCTGCCAGATAGAGGTAACCCATGAAAATGGCGTCAAACAGTTGCCATATTAACTTTTTTCAAAAAAAATAATATAGCCAGTGTCACTCGGAATGATGTAAAGATTCTAACAATACCCCACACATCCAAATCCGTTGAGCCATTTGGAAGTTATGGTGGAATAAAGAAACTCACATACCCACAAACATACATGAACCCTGAACACATATACACTCTTTTTGCATTGGTCAGTCGTGTAAAAAAGGCTTTAAATGTTTTGTTAGTTTCATTCAAACATGCAATTATACATGATAAATTCTATGTGCGTATAAAACGCTACATAAATCGGAAATTATCCTAATTTTTACATCGTATTTCATAAAGTTCAGATTGTCCATACAATTGCTTCACTGTTTTTGACATGCTATTCGTCCATCTAATAAAAGATTGAGTTATGCAGTAATAATATATTTTAATAAGTTTCATTACATTACAAGCTATTTCGTTCGTCCGTCTTCGGACATATACCTCATAGAGATGATTTAATCCTTTCTAAAAAAGTCTTGGGGTTGAAGTGGAACGATTTTTGGGGTTAAGTGGAATAAGCCCTCTAAAGCCTTCCACGATCTTCTAACATTAAAATCAATTAGTTAATAATACTGAGACCTACCTTTACCACTTTTAATATCATAAGGAGTATATGTAGCGCCCGTGAAAACGATCCCAAGGATAGTGGCAACGAATTCGTTCCGTTTTTCAGAACCCACTGCGACAGTGTCCCCCACTTTAACACCTAACTTATTGAGCGACACGGCTAAGTTCACGGCGTAATGTGTCAAATCTTTGTAAGTTAGTTTCTCGTGAGTTTCACAATGCTCCTGTTGAGGTAAAATGAGCTCTTTTATGTAAACATGTAAGTTTAACTTAGAATTTACTAGAAATAAAACACTTGCTACGGATTACAGCGCGTATATTTTTAATTCAGGTGTTGTTTTAGAATTATTTAGTTTGGATTTATTGGTTTTTTGAAATCTCGACGAGTTGACACCTTTCCAGGAGCCGTGGAGGACTAAAGCAAAAAGGCTGCTCCATAGTTTTTTATGAAATTACCCGCTCGGAACTGAGTGAAAACGGCCTTAGGAAAGGTGTTGAAACGTCAGGAATTCAAAAAACCAATAAAACAACACCTGAATTAATAATATACGCACTGTAATCGTAAAAAGTGTTTTATTTTTAATGAACTGAATGCGCGGAATCAGAATTTACTATTTAAAGCAGATTTGTATGACAACTTCCATTTTTGGCTTTGCATAACTTTACACAGAATACTAATGTTGCTTGTCTGTTGATGAAAATGAATTGAAATGTATTCCAAAAATAATATTTGTGTACTTACTAGCGCTACTTCATTTCTTTTTAACCTGAGACGGTCTAGTATAAACTTTCCGAAATTCAAGTGTGCAGGAACATCAACGTTTTGGTTCCCATAAACGAAGCACTTATTGTTAAACATTGTGATGTCTATGAAAAACTGTTACATTAATGGCAAATTATACAAGATCTTTATTTATATACTCAACCAAGAATGTGGAAATAATAACATGTATGACTCACTAAGGGCGCTCACGTACGCGACTAGACATTGTCAGGAAATTGTCAGATGCATCAGATTGTTATCAACTCATAAAACGTTAGATTAGAAAAATATTTAAGAATATCTGGGGGACCGAGCTTGACTCGGTTATTACTATTTATTGTAATATGGTGGTGTTATAAAACGTAGTAAAAGTAGTTATAATTTCTTTTTTATTTTCCAAAAACTAAAAAAAACTAATTGGTAATAGTCGGAGTATCGCCATCTATGAAGTGTTGTGTACATTTTATTCTGTGGTGCTACTATCCCTGTCAATTGGTAATGCGCTGGAACCTTTTCATATTAACATCCACATTGACGTGATCCGCAACTAAAAATGTCATGATACAGGGGATGCAAAGATGCATAAAACAGAGAAGTACAAGAGGATAGAGTATTTTTTTACTTTAAAATAATGAAACTAATTAAAAATTTAATGGGGTGGAAGCGAGTATAGAAATAATAAAATATATTTATAGGTAGGTACTAGTGGCGAGGGGTGAAATTAAGGCGAAGGTAAGCCGTTCTACAAAAATGATTAAGATCTGCATAGTGGATCGGTGGGGTGGGATTTCAAAAAGGTAAGCCGATGGGAATCGAGTAAGACCCTATTCGCCACTGGAATAGGAATCAACTATTTTATATTGTCGTAAAAAAGACTCACTGTATGTGGTTGTCCTAATATATGCAATTGGATATCAACAGTTATGTGATAAAGGGTGTAGTGAACTTAAAGAAGAGTGAATCAAATAGAATAACTTTATTTCATTAATGGCCTATTTTTATTATTGACTATTATTTATTTTGTCGACATTTATCGTTTTGTTTGTGTTTGAGATAACAAAAGCTGAGAATTAATTCATAAAAAGTTTATCATTTTTATTGACTTTAATTTAATTTCCAGTGTTTTTCTTATATTTATTCTTTATTGTTTTGCTGTAAGATAAAGTTTATCTGTTTGTGCAAAGATGCTTAATGTAAACAATTAACATTATGTATCAGTATCAGTATATATGAAGGACCTCAAAGTGGCTTCCTCATCTTATTATTAAGTTTATTGCTCGCTAAGTACATAATGTATCGAAAATTCACATGTAAAGTGGCCACTTTAGGCACTTATGTCTACTACTACTACACAGAATTATATTTTACTGAGGTTATTATTTGTAAAGAAACTATAGAACCTTAGCTTTAATCTGTAAATGTGAATTTTCAATACATTATGAACGAGCAATAAATATGATTAAGATTAGGTCGCCACTTGAGGGCTTAAGGAGCCTTAATTTAGAAAGTGACAAAAATGAACGCAAAAGCAGGGGCCGTACCGGCTAACGAATCGATTATCGAAAAGTCTGTCGGGTTTCAAATTAAAACAGATAAATCGAGCCCCAATTAGGCCAAAATGGCGAACCCCAATTCATGATGTCACACGAACATCGATATCTTCCAAATTACGTCAACAGAAAGTACAAGACGAAATTCCTTACTTTGATTTTTCTGTTTTAAGTTGAAACTCGGCAGACTTTTCGATAATCAATTCGTTAGCCGGTACGGCCCCAGAGCGCTCGAACGCGTGCGTGACCGCTTTCTGTCTGATCAAACTCGAAAGTGTTTAGTTACACACATCAACTTTGTCTTGGGATACAGGTGTTATTTTCATACAAACGAGATAATTTTGAAGCCTTGGTTTCCTGCCAGGGATGTACTGTGCTGCAGTGGCGAGGGGTGAAGGTATGGTAAATGTAAGCCGTTCTACAAAAATGTTAGGATCTGCATATTGGATCGGTGGGTTGGGATTTCTGAAAGGTAAGCCGATAGGAATCGGCATGTATAGACCCTTCGCCACTGCTGTGCTGTGATCTGATGACGGCTATCCAGGGAGTGAATGGAGGAGATTCAGATTGCTATACACACCCAACTGATCTGACCAGCATTCTTAAAACGTAAAGGACATGTTTAAAAAACCGGCCAAGTAGGAGTCGGACTCGCGCACGAAGGGTTCCGTACCAAAAAACGGCAAATAAACACGTTTGTTGTATGGCAGCCCCCCTAAAATATGTATTTTATATGTGTTTAGTATTTGTTGTTATAGCGGCAACAGAAATACATCATCTGTGAAAATTTCAACTGTCTAGCTATCACGGTTCAGGAGATACAGCCTGGTGACAGACAGACAGACGGACAGCGGAGTCTCAGTAATAGGGTCCCGTTTTTACCCTTTGGGTACGGAACCCTAAAAAACCGCGAAAATAGCATGAAAATGTATGGAAATCCTCAAACTGAGAACTCTGACCCATCAATCTTTTAGAATGCTGATCAGATCAGTTGGGTATGTATTGCGAATATCTGAATCTCCTCCATTCACTCCCTGAATGGCCATCATCAGATCACAGCACGGTACATCCCTGGCAGAAAACCAAGGCTTCAAAGTTACCTCGTTTATATGAAAATAACACCTATATCCCTAGACAAAGTTGATGTGTTAAGTTGATATTTCTAAGATCGATTTTAAGGACATTACAGAAGTACACAATTTAAATCATATAGTACCCCATTTAATTATACAACCAACTACATTATAATTTATACTTACTCCAATTTGATTGGAAAAATCCACTGCGCCTAATACTATTTATTTATCAACAAAGTGTGAATCAACGACACGACATTAGGTTACTAGGTTAGGGTAACATTTTCTTTGACAATTATTGTTAATTCTCATCAAGTAAATTAACTTATATATAGGTATGAATATGAAGTTGTATATTTATTAAACCGCTATGTTTCCGTAGTTTTATTCGATTTGGTGGTGACCCTGCGATCTTCGTTTGATCGCAAGATCAGGACAGGAATGCTCTTGTCTTGATGAGTTCATATGAGAAACAGAAAAGAAGATCAGAAATGAGGATGGGACCAAAAACACCTAGACCATAAATAATTAATAAAAAGTTTATTTTATCACTAATGCCACAGTTTAACTCCATATGCTCTGAAAACTCATCATTCCATGTGAGAAAGGAATGCGGGGCGTTTCACATTTCCGTGGGGGTCTGGGGGTCTATTACGAAAAGTTTCATGCGATACACGCAGCTGCGTCCGTGCTTCGTTTTGATTGTTTCCTATTACAAATCACTTTCGTATACGCGAGTTTCACAGTTGCTCTCTAGCGCAGTGATTCTTAACCTCGGGTCGCGACCCAAATTCGGGTCGCGAGAGGTATTGGGTTGGGTCGCGGGCCCCCAAACGACTTTAAAAAAAACGGCCAAGTGCGAGTCGGACTCGCGCACGAAGGGTTCCGTACCAAAAAACGGCAAAAAAATCACGTTTGTTGTATGGGAGCCCCCCTTAAATATTTATTTTATTCTGATTTTAGTATTTATTATTATAGCGGCATCAGAAATACATCATCTGTGAAAATTTCAACTGTCTACCTGTTGTCGTTATTAATATCGAGCAAAAAACGGCAAAAAAAACACGTTTCTTGTATGGGAGCCCCCCTTAAATATTTATTTTATTCTGTTTTTAGTATTTGTTGTTGTAGCGGCAACAGAAATACATCATCTGTGAAAATTTTAGCTATCTAGCTATCATGGTTCATGAGATACAGCCTGGTGACAGACAGACAGACAGACGGACAGCGGAGGCTTAGTAATAGGGTCCCGTTTTTACGCTTTATTTATTTTTATTTTATTTATTAGGTTTGCCAACATTTGTGTACAATAATACATTTTAATAAAGTAATATTTTTTCAACTTATATAACTAATTGCCACAAACTTTTACAGGCAAACACAACATGCACCAATAACTTAAAACTTAAATAAAATTAAAAATCAAGCACATACCCTTTGGGTACGGAACCCAAAAAATGATAGAATTTTACGTTTTTAATTACAAATATTTTTACTTTTTATTGATGGGTCGATCGATGTCATTACACAAAGTATTCTCAAATTTATTATTACTCACAGAACAAAGACTAAAGGCTGTGTTACTGCCATCAGTTTACAATCGCAACACGTTAGTTCTCAGTTTTTGGCATCTTTACTAATATTATAAATGCAAAAGTCCGTTTGTTTGATTGTTACGCCTTCACGGAGTACCGGCGTTAGGGGGGGGGGGGGGCGAGGTTGGGCTACCGCCCAGGGCACTGGATATAAAGGGGCGCTGCAGGCGAATCTTTTAGCGACGAAATCGTTGTGGTAGCAACACATCTTTTTAATATATAAAATCGTAAACTGAATGACTGAATGACTGACTGACTGACTGATCTATCAACGCACAGCCCAAACCGCTGGACCTAGAGACTTGAAATTTTGCACACAGATACCTCATACAGTGTAGGCATCCACTAAGGAAGGATTTTTGAAAATTCCATCCCTAAGGGGGTGAAATAAGGGATGAAAGTTTGTATGAAAGTCCCTCAGTTTTGAAGCTAGGATCTTCAAATTTTGTGTTTAGACTGACGATTGAAAATTAATAAATACGGGTCTCAGATATTTCAAAATTCTACCCCCGAAGAGGTGAAAAGGGGTATGAAGTTGTGTATAGAAGAAAATCCTTCATTTTCGAAGTAAAAATCATTTAATTTATGATATAGGCTTATGGAAGAAAATCTAACGCAATGTATATTATTACTTTTAGTACTTCAACCCCTATGGCGATGAAATAGGGGTGAAATGGGTAAATAAACTTAAAAATAGATATGGATGTCGTTATTGGGGTTTTCTGGTATGACGTTTGCGAAAATTACATTTATTTTGAAGATCAACACGGTGGACATAATTTTACCCCCTAAAGGGGTGAAATGGGGTTCAAATTTTGTATGGAAAAAAATATAAAATAGACATTATAACTTTAAACTTCGTAGGAGCACGTCTAAAAATAAATAGGAAAATATTTATTTTGTGATTTTGAAAATCAACCCCTTAAAGGGGAAAAGGAGTAAGTAAACATAAAAATCGAAATGGATGTCGTTCTTGAGGTTTTATGGGATGTTGATTGCGTAAATGACATTTGTTTTAAAGTCCAACACGATGTACATGATTTAACCCCTAAAAGGGTGAAAATGGGGTTCAAATTTTGTATGAAAAAAGAATATATGTGAGAGAAAATAAAAGAAAGGATGGCAATGTGAGATATTTATTAATTTATTTCAATATCGTGGTTATGACTAAGTTACCGAATAAATTATTGATTCTAAATTTATCACATGTCTTAGATTTATTAGCTTTAGCATTACATTAAATATTGTAATTTTATTACACTATTATTACTGTCATAAAAGGAGTAATACTTAACTACATTACCAGATAGTTCAGAGCACCGATCCGACAGAGTGCCGTGTCCGACAGTTGAACAACGTCTGAGCTATCGACACCTGCGCAAGCCGCTTTTATGCACGTGCGCAAACAAGCTCGGTGGCGTGATGTGGCGTGATGGCGCAGTGGGGAGGCGCACGTGCACACAGTTGTTTTACGAGTCGTTTAGTGACTTTTATTTATAAATTACATTGAATAAACTAATTATTTGTAACAATTATATTAATTGTAATAAAAATCTACTATTTGCATTGTTTTTTATTTATTTACTAAGAAAAGACGTGCATTCTCCCACACGGCCATTCTGACGAGCAGCCACTTGGCTCGCGAACAAAACAATTTACACTTTATTTTTCACAAATAACGAATCATTAAAATCTTTATTCGAAACTACATTATATTTAGTAACTATATTTCCAATTTGTGGAATAGCAATAAAGCACCAAATCGAATTGAAACTTCCAGTATAGGAAATGTAACGTTTCGTCAACGGATGAATAATTAAATTCACTGCCTTAATTTATCAGTCTACTCGCTTCAAGTAATATCAATCTGCATTTATATAAATATTCTAATATTGCATTATTTTTATTGAATTTATTGGATTAAAATTGTTTCAACTACTGAATCTACCAGCAGTTCGTAAAGGAGGCCTCTCGAGAAAGAACTGCCGAAAGAAAACTCTGAAAGGTTATGTCAACCTCCAATGACAATGTTAAATAGATCAATCAAACAATATTATGTAAATTTTTTTTCAAACATATGTAAAAACATAGTTGATTAACTCTCAAATTAACAAACATGGATATTTGTTATCTGAACAATAAATCATTATTATCGAATCACACAACATCATCATCATCAAATCGCCAAATTACATGACTCTAACGCTAAATAATATAGCAACTAATCATGGTCAAATTACATGACCGTAAAGCTAAATAACATAGCAACTAACTATGGTCAAATCACATGACCGTAAAGCTAAATCACCTAGCAACTAACTATGGTCAAATCACATGACCGTCAAGCTAAATAACATAGCAACTGATTATGATCAAATCACATGACCGTCAAGCTAAATCACATAGCTTCTAATTATGGTCAAATCACATGACCGCCAAGCTAAATCACATAGCTTCTAATTATGGTCAAATCACATGACCCAATTCACTTTTATTACAGTGAAACCTTCAATGTGAGATAACCCTTTTTTTATATAAAATAAACAACATAACAATAATCTCCATTGGTAAACAAAACAAAAAAAAATTAAAAACCTTAAATGTATAATAAGGACTTATTACAAATTACTCGTATTTATAATAAGAATCTTTGTAATCGTAGATGTTACATTGTACTGGTGCAGACCAGTGTCCGAGACACGCAAACGCCTACAATTCAGGATCATCAGAGCCCCAGGTGTACGTCATCTGGATAATCATGGACATCAATCAGCAGACACTGTAACAATTGAACATCTTAGGAGTCTTATAAAAAAACAAACTTTTATTTTTCAAATAGTGTGTGTAGGGGTGTGTCGTTGTATGTGAGTAAATGCATGTGTCGTGTAGGTATTATAATATAAAATAGTAACATAGAGCATTGGTCATACTACCATGAATGCATGGATAACTTTCGATCCAATATTTTATATTGCTCAGATGTAATTGCCTCGGTAAAAATAAGCCACGAGGGCACGGCAAACTTGCAATATTATTCATTGCACATAAATTATATAGTACTACCTCGGTAATAAGCCACATGGGCACGGCGAACATGAAAAATATCATTTATTTTTTACTTAGTAGTACCTTGGTAAAAAACCATTATAAAGTTCATATGGCACGGCATTCATTAGAATCTCGCAACCTCGGTAAAAATCGCCTCAATAGCACGCACGGCCAACTGGTAATATTCTTTATTGCTCAGTATACAGTGAACATCTGGCCAGGAGTCAGTGCATAAAGAGAAATAAGATAACCAGGTTAAGGAGATCAGCCTGTCTCCAACGATTTTGTCACCTCGCCTTCTATTAAAGGGGAGTGACCTAAAATTATCACGAACCACAGTTCGCAACACATCCGACACATCCGATTATTATTATACGTTACTAGCGGCCCGCCCCGGCTTCGCACGGGTGCAGTGCAATGTAGTTACTAATGTAAAACTGTGCTAATGTGGTGTCAGTGTGAAGTTATTTGATTATACTACAGGATATCTACATATATACGACGTACGCAAGGGGTGTTAAAATATAATTGAAGTGTGTGTGTGTCTATCTGTCTGAGGACTCTGAGGCAAGCTAGCTCCCAAACTTAAAGATCGATTTTATTGCGATTTTTATGTATAGTTTAAGAGAAGCGACTTTGTTTTATACTATGTTGGTAAATCGTTGTAATCGTTGTAAGTCTTCCCTTGGAAACCAATGATCGGCATGAAAAGAAGCCTGTGTTAAGTATTCCAGACTAAAATCTATCCCTGTGCCAAATTTCGTCTAAATCCGTTCACCCGTTCAGACGTGATTGAGTAACAAAATGAACAACATCCAAACATCAAAACTTTCACATTCTTACAATTTTGTGATATATAGGTAATAGCTGCACCCCGCGGTTTTACCTGCGCTATCTGTTGATTCTGTAACCAAACGCGCATCTCAATACACTTCACTTCGCGTGGATTAGATTTTAACGATCACAAAAATTTTAGGTAGCTATCTAAAATATTTTATGATGAAAAAAAAATCTTATTATTATCTTAGTTATGATTTAAAGTTCCCGTCCCGTGCAGTGAAGTGAGATTCGAAGTGGGGTTCGAGTTTGGTTACAGACGCCCTACTGTTCACGATTTTGTATTAGGTAGGTAGGTAGGTACTTAATAAAATTTCTTAGCAGTAATGTAACAAAATAAGTATAATAATATTATGTAACATTAAATACTCATACTTAATAGTTTGGTAGGTATCTTCTTTTTTAAATAAAAATCTATGTATGTTTATTATTTTGTTTCCTATGCACTCCTAAACCATTCACATCCGATTATGATGAAACTTTGGTACGCTTATAATCTTCTTATAATAAATATTTGTTGAATTTCTGCTTATGACTGAAAAGGTTCCTGGCTAAAATAACGTGACATTGCAAATTATGTCGGGTGCAACTAATGTTGTGCATTATTATCCGGCTCTCAATTTCAACACTTTACACCACATTCCTTGTCACGTTAGATATCTGATATTTGCCAGATTTTTCCACATTTTATAAGTAGACTAATATTTTGTAAAATAGTGAAAATCAGGATAAAATCTTATACAACATGAAATGTCAGCTCGTGTGGTGACATAATTACAGTCTCAGGGGAGGTGATAACCTGACAACTGACATTTATTTTTCTTAATCATTCAAATGCACTAAGAAGTTTTGATTCCGATATCGAAACCAATCACCCTAAAAATAGCTTTCTACCCCTTTTCAACCCTGTTAGGGGAAACATTTCAAAAAAATGCGAAACACGTGTTCAATTAATTTTGTGAAAAAATGTCTATGCCAAATTTCAAGTCAATCGGGCCAAGGAATCGCATTCTCCCATACAAACTTTGCCACCCTGTTTCACCCCCTTAGGGATTGAATTTCGCAAAATCCCGTCTTAGTGAGCACCTACACCCTAAAAGGAAACCTTATGCAAAATTTGAGACTCCTAGCACTTGTAGTTTTTGAGATTTCGTGATGAGTCAGTGAGTGATCTACTCTTTTATATATATAGATAGTTTAATCATAAAAATAAATATCATAGTGGTCTTTGAAGACTGACGAAACATCAATTATAGTCAAAAACACTACTGCCACGAATGGGCATTAATCTCAAAACATTACAACATCTAAAACTCATAGAAGTAAGTGAAGACTAAGTTTGAGTAATTCGCAGACTAAAACATTCAACAGACCTCATCTGATGTAACCTGCATCTTTGTGTCAAATAATGACAAAACGGGTTGAGAAAAGATATCCAAGAATACTATTACCAATTTCATTTTATATTGATGTAATTCTCACCTTTTTTGTACAACATAAAAACAACTAGTATTAACTTTAAGTTTATCTTGTTTACGAAAAACTAAAACATCAACGTGAAACTTAAATTAATCACGAAATCTTTAAGTATCATCACATCACTTAGAAAATCATACTCACTTTTCTTTTTAATTAGAATCACTAGCTATTTGGTAAGATCTGCTGCCACAATAGTACAGTAAAGTACAATTGCACAGTAAAAGTACAGTAAAGCACAGTAAAATATTAAAATCTTAATAATTTACTACTATGTATAATGAGAAGCGATTACGAATGTTGAGGGTTTTTTTTGTCTACCCACATCCTATCAATACAATACCAGAAATAAAATTGTGAATATTATTTACGATATTCTTGTACGAAATTGAATCGAACCGAATGAATCGAAAAACATATTTCTGCATCATAATTTAAATTAACTTTCTTTTGAATATTGGACTTAACATAGGAAGACTGTTGTTACAAGTTCTTGTAAATTTCAACTGTATATTGTATGTACAGTTTTCTGCAATAATGTTTTATTGCACAAATTCTATTGAAAACTATCCCTATTAAAATAGTTTGTATCCACCAGGGATCAAAATAAATACAGTGCAGTAAATAAGGCATCAACCAGTGATGAACTAAAACAATAATTGTTTATTCTACAATTATTGTTAAAAAGATCTAGTAAAATCTAGGGATTGGAAGTGATCCTATTCTTGTTTGGATCATTTTAAGCAGAAGATAACGCTCAACACCAGCTCCAACACGAACAATTTCTGCACAAGAAGAGAACCCTTGTTTCCAAAGACCAAAAGAGTTCCTGTTTTGAAGAGGAAATTTATTTAAATGAAAATTGCCTTTAAAAACATTTTGCTTACTTACTCCACACAATGTTTAAGGCACAATTGACATCTGCAATCAAAACTGCATGCACAAAAATTGTTTGAATTTTCAATCTATAGGTAACAATAACGTCAAGTTATCTCTGTTGTAAATGAATAATAAATATCAGTTGGTTATTTGTCAGATGTTTCATTTACTTTATTACAGGTTCTGTACACACAATTTTAACCAGAAAAGAATCCCACTAGTTCTACTGAGCATGAGCAGTTCTACCAAAGAAGTAATAAGACTTTTTCTCATTAGTGCTATGATTTGATACGAGAATAAAATTGTAAACTGTAATTGTAAAGGGCACAGCTTATTTCACATTAAAATTTCTCTCAGCAGGGCGGTCTTTCTTTCTTTTCACAAAAATATTTTTTTGTAACTTAAAACTGACTGACTTTTCCGTATTGTTTTATTATTAAACCCTTCAAGTTTTAAGCACAATACAACTGTTGTGATGTAACAATATGCACATAATATCTTAAAATTGTCTTTTTACTGATCAAAGGGGAAAGAAGGGGTAAGACCAAATTCAATTTGAGCATTTTTTCTACGGAAGACTAAAATTCTTTCTCATACCAAAATGGTATTATTAAATGTTACGTTTTGAATCTAACTATTAAATACCATAATTCGAACATCAGCCAGTAGATATTCCATGTAAGTAATCCGTAGTCACAGTTGCAAAATAAAGCGCGCATGGCGGAACTTGACAGACTGATCGTACTCAATCACGTTTGTTAAGCAACGCTCGGTCCGGCCAGGTGTTGGCTGGGTGACCGTTAAGTGGCATTACAACTGAGCGCTTTCGTGCTTCGGAGGGCACGCTAAATCGTCGGTCCCGGCTGTTGTCATCTGATAACAGTCGTTAAGCCAAGTTAGAGGCCTTACGGGCGGCTCGATAAACTCTAACACCAGAGGTGGCCACTAATCCTCATTCGATAAGAAGAAGTTGCAAAATCACGGCCACTTGGTGGTACACTCGCACACTCGTGCAAGGCACATGGAAAATTATATATTCTCGTCTAGCCAATTCACTCCAATCATTTAGTTCCAGTTCCAAGCTATGCAAAACTTGTACTGTGGATACCAAGTAACGGGTAAAAATATAGAAAGATTTAACAAGAATTAAAAAATCTGTGACTAACTACTATACGCATAACAAAATTATGTATACCAGTATTCGAACCCGGGATCTTTGTATTAAACAACCTCCACTAATTTTACGAAACATATAGCACTCTTTACGCAGCATTTGCGTTATCATTTTCTACGCCAAATTCTACTTATTTTTTTTATAATATCACAAGGAACGTCATTCTTTTTGACTTTCAAAATTCAAAATTCAAAATTCAAATTAATTTATTCAGTCTAGGCTGTTACAAGCACTTGTGAATGTCATAGAAGCTACGCCATCGGTTCGCAAACCCTAAGCGGGAGACCTTGTAACGAGAAGAACCGGCAAGAAACTCGTCAAGGGCTGCTTTTTTCTCCCTGTATATTTCATACAGAGTCGTCAAGATTGAAAAATGAGCTCCACATTTAAAGTGAGGTCATTTTCCATCACAATAGTTATCAAAAGGTTACACACAATGGGTAGTTAGGTTAAAATTAAATATCTACTATATTCAGTTAGATAATCGTGAGAGTAAATAACTTTCAACTAGTTTAGAAATCACTCTGTCTGCTACTCTAACAAAAAAAACACTTGATACAAGACATAAAAATAAAACGCAATTCTTACAATTCAATATGCGTTAAGATAGGTACTCAGAAGCAGACCCATTCCCACTGGCAGCACCCGTTCACGAGCATGACGCATGGACCAGCCATCGCTTCGCTCAACCATATTTGAGGGAACGTAACGACCCGCCCCACACGACACCACCGCAGAAATGATTAAAGAGAGCATGACATACTTAGGCTACCCATCCTAAGGCACCGAATTGAAAACTAATATCCAAAAGCTTTTCATAGGCCTTTACTTACAAAACTATAGACAAAAAAATACGAAAACATCGTGATAACGAAAGCCAAATAATCATTTTGGTCATTAGCAATAAAAAAGTGAGAAATCAAAACAAGGATTAGTTATTAATTCCATGTTTTGAGTAAGAAGTGCCATACTGATTGTTAATATTAAACAGGAAAAAAAATATGCGACGCTTTTAGTACAAGCAGACAGAAGCAGACCCATTCCCACTGGCAGCACCCGTTCACGAGCATGACGCATGAACCAGCCATCGTTTCGCTCAACCATATTTGAGGGAACGTAACGACCCGCCTCACACGACACCACCGCAGAAATGTTTAAAGTGAGCATGACATACTAAAGCTACCCGCATTAAGGCGTCGAGTCAAAAAGCTTACAATACATTTTAAGTAGGTAGGACAATTCTCCCAATTTTCACATAGAATAGAAAAATCTACGACCAAGCTGTTTTATCAATTAAGTAATCTTTAACGGTATAGTATCCTTTTTTAAGAAGACAATTCTTTACATGAGTCTTAAAGTTTTCAAATGGTAAATCCAAAATATTACTTGGAATTTTATTATAAAACTTTATACCAAGACCTATGAAAGAACCACGGATTTTTTCTAATCTATACTGAGGCATTACAAGTTTGTCTTTATTTCTGGTGTTCCGATTGTGCCAATCACTATTTTTTGTATATAAGTTAATATTGCGACGCACAAAAAGTATGCAGTTTAATATAAATTGTGATGCTGCTGTCAATATACCAATTTCTTTGAATCTATCCCTAAGAGATGTTCTAGAACTTAGTTGATAAATAGCTCTTATTGCTCGTTTTTGTAAAACAAAAATAGTATTTATATCGGCTGCTATCCCCCACAAAAGAATACAGTATGACATGATGCTATGAAAATAGCTGAAATACACTAATCTAGCAGTTTCTACATCTGTTAACTGTCTAACTTTTCTAATAGCATAGGCAGCAGAGCTGAGCTTGCCAGCCAGAGCTGCGATATGCATATTCCATTGAAGTTTACTGTCAAGAGTAACACCCAAGAAAACTGTTGAATCGAGCAAATCTAATTTCTCATTATTGATTACAATTTCAGTGGGATACGCCTGTACATTAGGTAAAGTGAATTTAACACATTTGGTTTTCTTAGCATTAAGCTGGAGATTATTTACATTAAACCAAGTAAGAACCTGCGAGAGTGCCTTGTTCACATCGTCAAAATCAGTTTTATTCCTGTCAACTTTGAATATTAAAGAAGTATCATCTGCGAACAAAACAATATCACAGAACCTCTCTGCAAAAAAGGGTAGATCATTTATATATATTAAAAATAAAAAAGGGCCCAAAATGGAGCCTTGCGGAACGCCCATTTTTACATGAGAACCTGATGAACTTACTCCATTGATATTAACTGTTTGAGTCCTTGAACTGAGATACGACAGTATTAATTTTTGGGCATTATTTTTTACACCGTAATGATTTAGCTTCAATAGCAGCGTCCAGTGGTCCACGCAATCAAAAGCCTTGGACAGGTCGCAGAAAATGCCAAGGGCATTCTGAGACCCCTCCCAAGCCTCAAAGACATGCTTCAAAAGCGCAACCCCAGCATCAGTTGTGGAACGACCTTTAGTAAAGCCAAATTGTTTATTGTGCAGAAGTTTATTTACATTAAAATGACCTAATAATTGCTCAAGTATTATTTTTTCAAAAATCTTGCTTAGGGCAGGTAATATCGATATTGGTCTGTAATTGCTAGGGTCTTCTTTATCTCCTGATTTAAACAATGGTATTACCTTGCTAAACTTCATAAGATCAGGAAATATTCCTTGATCAATACACCGATTAAAAATGTCAGCAAGATAAGGGGCAATAGTATGCACAATATTATTAATAACCTTAACTGATATGCCCCATAAATCAGTGGAGCTTTTCATTTTTAGAGATTTGAAAGCTTTTATTATATCTAAAGCATTAATACATTTAAAATTAAACAATGAATCACTTTCAGCCACATGTCTCTTTAGCATAGATACAGCAGCCGCTGGTGAGGAATCCAAATTTGATGTAGTTTCTACTGGTATGTTTACAAAGAACTTATCAAAAATGTTAGCAATTTCTTTATCTGATTTTATTAATTCATTATTAATATTAAGCGTTAGGCTATTTTCCCGTGCTTTAGTTTTACCAGTTTCACGATTAATGATATCCCAGGTTGTTTTAGTTTTGTAACTCGAGTTTTTAATTTGCTTTTTAATGCAGTTAGACTTTGCAACTGCACATAGCATTTTGAAAGTCTTCGAGTATTTTTTAACATGTTCTAAAAAACCTGGGCTTTGGTTAGTTTCTCTAAGCTTGTAAAGTTCATAAAGTCTGTTTCTACTTTTATAAATACCTGTCGTAGCCCAATCGCAGAACCGTAATTTCTGAGTACATTTAATAGTTTTGATTTTAAATGATTTATCAAACTCATTAGTAACCAAATGAAAGAGGTTCCCGTACAAAACATCAGGATTATCTGAAATCCATGGCAATAAAGAAATTTGTTCATCAATGTTGTTTTTAAAATTGTCCAATCCCTTTTTTGTGATAGGTCTGCATTCTACAGTCTTAGGTGTATCTATAACGTTCACAGCGTATGAAACTTTCAAACCGTAATGGTCAGATGAAATATTACTAAAAACGAACTTTGAAAATTATAGTTGTGGATTGACCATACATACATAAACTCACGCCTGTTTCCCATGAGGGTAGGCAGAGACTATGGATCGCCACCTGCTACGACCCTTGCACACTTGGATTGACCAAATGATAATAATTTAGTAAAATCTACGGGTACCTTACAAAAATGTAAAATCTATGGGTACTTATCAGCAATTCGTCGATCAAACGGGAACTGTCGCACTTTTTCATGCTTCATTCCACTGTTCAGATATTTGCAACCACCCAGGATTGATGACTCAGATCCACAATTGGTTACGCGACTTGATCTTCAACACAAAGTCGCCAACGTGGCGGATTCTACAGCAAGCATTTTGATATTCCTGAAACATAAAAATTCGAAGGCAGAGTATATGTAATCCAACTAGGTTAGATCTCACTTCTGATGTGAGAGAAAATAAAAGAAAGGATGGCAATGTGAGATATTTATTAATTTATTTCAATATCGTGGTTATGACTAAGTTACCGAATAAATTATTGATTCTAAATTTATCACATGTCTTAGATTTATTAGCTTTAGCATTACATTAAATATTGTAATTTTATTACACTATTATTACTGTCATAAAAGGAGTAATACTTAACTACATTACCAGATAGTTCAGAGCACCGATCCGACAGAGTGCCGTGTCCGACAGTTGAACAACGTCTGAGCTATCGACACCTGCGCAAGCCGCTTTTATGCACGTGCGCAAACAAGCTCGGTGGCGTGATGTGGCGTGATGGCGCAGTGGGGAGGCGCACGTGCACACAGTTGTTTTACGAGTCGTTTAGTGACTTTTATTTATAAATTACATTGAATAAACTAATTATTTGTAACAATTATATTAATTGTAATAAAAATCTACTATTTGCATTGTTTTTTATTTATTTACTAAGAAAAGACGTGCATTCTCCCACATATAAAATAGACATTATAACTTTAAACTTCGTAGCAGCACGTCTAAAAATAAAAAGGCAAACATATATTTTGTGATTTAGAAAATCAACCAATTAGGTGGTAAATGGGGTAAGTATTCATAAAAATCTATATAGGATGTCTTTCTTGAGGTTTTATGGGATGGTGATTGCGAAAATGATATTCATTTTGAAGTCCAACTCGGTGGACATGCATGATTCAGCCCCAGGGAACGGGGAGAAAGGGAACGGGAACGGGAACTGGACGGGGCGGAAGAGAACGGGAACGGGAACTGGACGGGGCGGAAGAGAACGGGAACGGGAAGGGGACGGGGCGGGAACGGGATCGGGAACGGCAGTGGGACAGGACGGGAACGGGAACCAGACGGGACTGGAACGGTAGCGGGAACGAGAGCGGGAACGGGAATGAGAGCGGGAACGGGAATGAGAGCGGGAATGGGAACGAAACGGGATGGGATGTGACGGAAAGGGAACGAGAGCGGAAACGGGAACGGAACGGGATGGGACGGGACGGGAACGGAACGGAACGGAACGGGACGGTACGGGAACATGAACGAGAACGGGACGGGACGGGGTGGAAGAGAACGGAAACGGGAACGAGGCGGGAACGGGAACGGCAGTAGGACAGGACGGGAACGGGAACCGGACGGGACGGGAACGGTAGCGGGAATGAGAGCGGGAACGGGAATTAAACGGGATGGGATGTGACGGAAACGGAACGAGAGTGGGAAAGGGAACGGGATGGGACGGGAACGGGACGGAACGAGAACGGGAACGACCAGTCGTTTTTACGCGATTAAGCGGGTCCCCACCAAGCGAGCGAGCCTCGTGTGACAAACGCCTTGCGTCTTGGCAAACGTCTTGCCTCGCGAGGCACCCGCCTAATCACATAAAAACGGCTGGTGGGATCCTGGTTGAAGGTTCCCTTAGGATTTTCTCTGATATCCACGCAGACGAAGTCGCGGGCGGAAGCTAGTAATCACAACAAATTGGCAATATCTCGCCGAATCATCGCTCGCTACCATGCGCCGTTTAAGATTTGCCCATTGTAAAATCCAGGGGCGGCCCTAGGACGGTGCAAGCAGTGCGACTGCACTGGGTCGTGTGTGGGTCGCCGAAAACGCCCGACCACCACCGGTCGAAAATCAATCGTATTGTTGCTTGGTGACGAGCGACGACGCGACGAATAAAACTGAGTAAAAATCGCACTGCGCAGCCATTTTTAGTATAAATAAGCAAGATTAGTGGATAAAACTGACTAGAAATCGCGCTGCGCGGCTGTTTTTTTTACTATAAACAAACAAGATTAGTCGATGAAACTGACTAAAAATCGCGCTGCGCGGCCGTTTTTTAACCAACAAGTCAAAATGAAAATCTTGGAAAAAAAAATATGGCCATTTTTTTTTCTATAAACAAAACAAGCGAGATTACAAGATTAGTAGATGAAACTGACTAAAAATCGCGCTGCGCGGCCGTTTTTTAATATAAACAAGCAAGGTTACAAGATTAATAGATAAAAGTGAATAAAAATAGCGCTGCGCGGCCGTTTTTTAACCAACAGGTCAAAATGAAAATCTTGGAATCGCAAATAGGGGGCACTCGTAGAAATGTCGCCCAGGGCGCTGGTAGTGCTTAAACCGGCACTGCCTTCACGTTTTAACTACTGAACCGATCATGAAATTTTGCATTCATGTTGTCAGGGGTACAGAAAAGGGACATTTAGTTCCCGAGGGATAGCAAAAAAACTGTCCACGCAGACAAGTCGCGGGTACCTGTCACTGGAAAATAAAAAAAAATATTTGGATTAGGGTCGCGAACTTCAAATATATTTCTACTTTGGGTCGCCAGTCAAAAAGGTTAAGAACCACTGCTCTAGCGTATCCGACATCGTTCGTTAAGTAGTCTATGGGCTAAGATAGCCAAATTCAAAAGGTTTGTTATAAGTAGTTATAACTACAACCAACGAACTGCGGACGACTATCGTGGCCAAGTGACTGCGTTACGCAATTGCGTACGTTATTTTCGTAATAGGCCCCCAGGTTCATCAATGCGAATATGAATTTCAATACTTACTTCCCGCACTGAGCTGAGTGACCCGATTCACATGGCCAAAAAAAACATTTTCTTTGTTTTCTGTCTTATTCTTCTTTAAAAAAAAAGGTGAATAAAACAAATAATCCAATTTGTTTTTCTTAGTAATTTTATCGTTTTTTTTTCTTAAAAAAAAAACGTTTTATTTTATTTTTTCAATATGGGTATCTAATGAAAGACCTTGATGGGCTCATTCAAAAATTTTTTATTTTGTCACTATAATTGAATATATTTTTTTCAATTTTTCAATATGGTTATCAAATGAAAGGCCTTGATGTGAACATTCCAAAATTATAAATTTTGTCACTAAAACTTAATAAAAAAATATTTGTTTTCATATTTTCTATATGAGTATCAAATGAAAGGCCTTGATGAAAACATTCTAAAATTATATAATTTGATACGAAAATTAAAGACATTTTTTTTTACTTTTTAATATGGGTACCGGATGAAAGGCCTTGATGAGCACATTCCAAAATAATATACTTACTTAATAAGTAAAAATGAAAAATAAAAATGAAAGAACGGATTTTTATTTTTAATTTCTTTAAATCGAATTTCCTCGCATTTCTTGAGAAAAACACTATACCTTACAAGCCTTGTACTGGAAGCAACTTGCATTGCCTCGAATGATTAAAGCCTTCGCCTGCGGCTCGGGCTTCAAACCATCCTCGACAATGCAATCGCTAGCTTCCCGTTCTCGGCTGTAATGTACTATTTACTACTTTTATTTCACCACCGAAAATCGAACCCTCAGACGCTCAACCAAGGAGATCGTCAATTTTTTCTTTTTGTTCCCAACGAGTCACACCATCAACTGTCACACTGACTGGTTGAGAAGTTTTTGTTAAAAAATACAACCCATTTATAAAAAGTTCCCACCGAGTTACAGGTGTGACTCGTTTGGATTTTTTTAATAAATCTTCCCAACCAGTCACAGTGTAACAGTTCATTGTGTGACTCGTTGGGAACAAATGAAATTCTCATTTACATTTTTTTTTGTCAAAACCAACAAATACAGATCATTTCTCATTATAATTTATAAATATTTCTGATTTTGACAAATATATTTACACAAGATAAGTACTACTTATCTATATTACAAAATTTTGTTCCATTCTTGGACCCTTTTTATTCGGTATTCGAGTATGTCACAGTACAAATTGAGACGTTGTGCAAACTGAGAGTCTTAGAGTAATCCAATATAAAATCCGCACCCATTTGAGACGGGTTAAAAATGGCGTCGATCGCCTCTCGCTTTGTGGAGATTGCCACCTTTGCCTGATGCCATTGGAAATTCACTGGCATAAAACTCGAGTGCAGTAAATTACTAAGTAACGTATCGATTCCTTCAGACAGCGAAGGGCAATGCACCGAGATTGTTCCGTTAAGTATTAATGAATATTGCGGAACTCCAGGAGTCAATAGCGTTTTGATATTGGATTTTAGTATGAGCAGCTCTTTGTCTATAGAATGCTATGCAAATAGTCAAACTTTTGGGTATCGATTGCTATCGAGCGTTTGTTTGCATATATTTGACTTCTCTGTTCCGAACCAGTAATATGCTCATTCATGCAGGTAGTATTATGTTTGATATAAATAATCTAGTGAATGCATAAAGTTATAGAATAAGTTTAAAGTAATAGTTTAATTTTAGCAATTATACAAAAATAAATGATTTTTTTAGTTAGTTAATCTAATACAAGAGATATTTCTAGATCTTGAATTCTTGATGGTTGTTATGATTCATTGAGCATCTCCCTCAGTTGTCGACGCAAAACCTTTCCATTGTTGTTTCTCGGTAATTTTTCTAAAAACTTCACTCCTCCCCGAAGCTGCATGAAAGGTGGTGCCTGTAGCATAAATTAATAAATTAGATCCCTTGCATAAAATTCAAAAGGCGCCTCAAAGTCTGGATCTATACAAAATAATTTCGTAAACACGATGAATGATATATGTTACTAAACTAAACAGTAATTAGGCAGTCAACCGCCTACTGCTGCCTATCGCTGCCACTTAATTTTTTTGCGGTAATAGTAGATTGTTATACAAGACGCTAAAACAGCCCATTTCATACGAGGTAGTTTTATTAACTAAAAACCGAGTTACAATGGGTTTTTGGCGTCGTGTGTTACACTCTACTTTTCACTACGATTGCGAGAAAATAAAATACAATATTAAATAGGTTGTACTTCCATAAACGAATCCACTCGTTTTTCTATCCTCCACTTCATAAACTTTTCGTACAGTATTTAAATAAATGATTTGTGCTTGATAGCAAAATATTAAAATTATTTCTTTCTTATTACAGTCACAGTCACACAATTCAATCAGTTTGTAATTAGAGAAAAATTCTAAAGATTTCGCGTCACTGCCTTTTTAGGGTTCCGTACCAAAATGGTAAAAAAGGAACCCTTATGGTGTGACTCAGTCTGTCTGTCTGTCTGTCTGTCATAGCTGGATATCTCGAGAACTACTAATGGTATCAACTTGAAATTTGGAATAGTTTAAAATGACATTTGCCCAACTATTTTGTAAATAAGAAATAAATAAAAAAATTAATATCTTTTTTACAACAGGTACTGAAAAGGGGTCCTAAAAATTTGAAGTGGGGCTACTAGGGCATGTGAAGTATCATATGAAAGAGCGCCGTTTGCACGTTTTCAATTTTTTGTTTTGTTTTAGGCCACATAGTTTTCGACTTATGATGAAAAATGTAAAAAATAATACCGTCCCCCCGCCTTATCTCCGAAGTTTGCAAAGAGATAAATCTGAAATAATTCTATGTGATAGCAGTTTATATAAAGATACCAGGAGAAATATAATGATGTCACAATATAGCACACTTTTTAAAAAATTATCGAATTTCTAAAATTTTTTACATTAGTTCCACTATCGGTCAAGAGATGGCGCTGACCTAAAACTGCAATACTAATTTTATTATTCTATCCAAGTCCGACTCGCTCTTAACCGGTTTTATTTAATTTCTACTGTAGCAGCTAAGAAACACAATGCACGCATTCTACGAATTAAACTTATAGTCACGGCAGAGTATAAATATGTCTATGCCTTAGCGATTATTTCTCTATTCAAAATAATTATTCTGGCATTTTTTGCGGGGAGAAAAAGTGCACACAAGTGTAATTCCGCATACTCACATACAAAAACAACACTAATGACGACACTAACACATAAAAAAATAAAACAAAACAGCAATTTGTATACGGATGAGTCGCCACTCACACAATGACACTTTTTTGGCATAAAGGGCTGGGCTCAACAGCTGTCGATGCAGCAGTATCGATACGGAAAAAACTATGAAAATAACTTACCCTCAGTTATGTCGTCTAATCTCCGTTTGGACAAATATGTCGATGTGTAGAATAGAGAAATTGATGTACATTACCTAAATAGGATTCCATCGATACATCTGTCAACGTGGGAGCTGACTGTAACTTATACTAGTTTAAAAGAAAGTAAGAGAATTATCCCACCTCGATAGAAACATGATCAACTAATTCCTTCTCAGTGACTTTTAAACCCGGTTGTCTCACAACAAAGGCTGTAGGTTCTTCTCCGAAGTCAGGAACTGGTTTCCCTACAACTCCAGCTTCTTTCACTCCTGGATGAAGTTGTAGAATCGTCTCCAGTTGCACTGGGGCTATCTGTCAACAATTTGGTAATTTAGGCGACGACACGACAATGTAACTTGACTTAAAGATCGAAAGATATTGTTGTAAATAAAACTTTGCTTCGTATGTATACAACCTGTTACAAAAGTACCCCTAATCCCTGAAATGCCAATGAGTATTAATGAAATAGAAATGATGGGCGCTGTTCTTTATTTTTTAGCTATAATATTTACGGAGAAAAACGATGTCGAAGTTTTGCAAAAATATCGACAAGAATTTGAAATATATTGTTTTAAATTTCCATGGTTATTAACATTATTTAAATAAACTGTATCGGGATTTTCACCATGTACCTTTTTATTTTTGAGACTCCGATATTTCGGCGCAGTTGCATGCGAAATATCGGAGTCTCAAAAATAAAAAGGTACATGGTGAAAATCCCGATACAGTATATTTAAATAAGAATTTGAAAGATTCCCAATCCGCTGTTCCGGTCAGTTCCGGTCATTGGCTTCCAAATCAAAGACTATTCGTTTTTCAGACTGGTCACATCTGTAGATATTTGTACCTACGTTTACATTACAGTGACCTAAGTAAGCTAGTTATGACATAAGCGTATTTAAATTAACATAAATACCTCAGACATAACAGTGACGTAATTTCTAAATTAAATAGTTACTGAATTAATATTTATTTCAAAAATGTAAAATTAATCTCTGCACACCAATTCGAAAAGACACGTAAGCGTCATCATCTGTATTTACTACCATGGATAAGTTAAGTAAATTACTAATTTTACCTAGAGAGTTCTTGCTTTGATAGATAATTTCAAGCAGGTTCCAGAAGTCCTATCTGTTGTTGTTTAATCTTTGAAATCGTGTTTGACTGCGGTCGTGTCCGCGGACACGTCCGCGGTCATGACCGCGGACAAATATCGGCATCACACAAAGCATCAAACGAAGCCGCCGCGACGCGTGCTAATGTACAGTAAAAAATGTCAATAGTCTTAGTTGTTCCGTTTAGTGTAAAATTCGTTAATAGTTTTTATGGTATTAAAATATCTGTAGGTGCAATGCGATTAATTTAGCTTTGTACAACAGAAGTGAACACCTTCAGAGCGCTTGCGGTACATAAGGATGTATTTTAATTTGTTGAAATCTGTGCACACCGCACCATAGCTACATTCTCGAGTGAAGTTGCCGCGGATCAGTCTATTGTCAATTTAATCGCATGTTTAGTATTAATAGATCAATTTTTTTTATTTTAATGATAGGATAAAAAGATATAATCGGACGTTGTGAAAAGAAATGTATGAAATCTCTAATGTTGTTATTAACGAAAAGACTAGCTGAACAGTGTTGGAAAAAAATATGATTTTCAAAAAAGGTCATGAAAAATTTCTCTTTGAAATATTTTAAAAACATGTAAGTATAGGTAAATAGATTTACAACAACTTTAATCAAATCGTTACCTACCTACCTACTAAATGAATGAAGCGCGCGTACTTTTATACTTTTACTATGATGCGGGTCGGCTTGTCCTTTGTGCATCATCGGGGGTCTGGGACTTATCGTCGAAAGTTGTTTCGTCGATATCGATGGGCTATTTTGCCGGTGGGTCGTTTCGCCGAGGGGCCGTTTGGCGGTGGACTTATATCACTAATAACTAGTGTGTTTCTTTGAGCACCGTGTTGTCGAAGAGCAAATAAAATAGTCTCGATTACAAAGTTTAATTTAATAATACAAAAAAATTAATAGTGACGCTTAATTACTTTAAAAAAAAACCACTACTCGCATCATTAAAAAATTGTATTCAGTAGTCAACATTGATTTTTTAGATTTTATTTCTCTTTCGATGGAGTGGTGTTCGAGGAAGTGTGTTGTCGGTGATTTAGGCTTTCCGTCGGGTGGTTTTTCGGTGGGGTGACCCGTCGGTGGAATGGCCCATCGATGAAGTGAATCTTCGATAATATGGTGGCGAGAAATGGCTTTCGACGAAGTGGCTTTCGGTGATCGGTTCTAGAGCCGTCGATGTCCGCGGACCGATCGGTCCGCGGTCAGAGTTCGAACGAGGTTATAGTCTTGAAATAGTGATGTGGTAAATCATTGTCGATATTTTTATTAACGATTAAAATTTGCAAATTTAGACAAAATTAAAACTTAATATTAGGAATTTAAGAACTTTACACAGGACTCTTTACATGATGTACTTCAACCACCTTTCGGGATTAGGGGTATTTTTGTAACACCTTGTATAATAATGTGGTTTGATAGATGTTTTATAGGTTAGCAAAACATATTAAGGGCTAGTTCCACAGGTTTGAAAATGATCTGACAGATAATTTCTTACAAATTCTATTGCATTTTTAATTAAACTAGAAGATTAGTGCTGTCCGGAACCGTGAGCAAGCCGAGAGAATAATCTTATGCTCTTGACATAATATTGCACATAATAGAGGTATTTAAAGCATTCTATCTTTCATAACGAGAATAGTGTAGGTACTCTGTGACAATAACTTTGCTTTTAACATGTATGTATGTTAAGAGCAGAGTTAGAAATGTACTTACGAGTAGGTAAAATGCAAGAAATCCCTCTTTAGAGAGCTAGATATCTCATAATAATTTTTCACTTAGAATTATATTGATCTTCAAATCATAGCTTTATGAAGCTTTGTTTACATTGTATGTCATTTATTAACCTAAATATACCTACATATTTAATTAAGCATATTACGAACGTATTCATTAAAAATGAGAAAATTACATTAGAACCGTTATAGTTTATAATTTCCTTCAATCTGCCTATAATAAAGAAATATCCATCTTCATCATAGTATCCCAGGTCACCGGTACCAAAAAATCCTTCATCGTCTAATGAAGTAAAGAGATCTATTCCAATATAACCATTCATGCGTACTGAGCTTTTCATTAAGATTTCCCCCTGTTGATTTGGTCCATGAGTTTTATGGGTTTCCGGATCCACAACCTAAAAACGTGCAAAATATTATCGAAGCTGTAATAATTTTTCTTTAAGCTGAACCTAAGGGTCCTCAACTCAAGCCTGAAAAAAGTGTCTGCGATATAATTAAATAATAACATACTTTCAAATTAAGCAAGAGTTGGCCTTTTGTTACATCAAGCGTTTCGCATGTAGTTTCACTTTTGGAAACCGTTGACCAAAATAATTATATTGCTTAAAACTTCAAAGATCACCAGTCGGACGTAATCTCTGCTGGGCATAAGTTTCCCCTTGCGATCTTCATGGTAATGGTATTGCGCTGCATGCATCCAGTGGCTTTCCGCAAATTTTACTAACATGTTGATCCACACTGTGTAGGTAGGGGGACTACTGAGGTCTTCTATGCGGTCGCCATTTCAAAACCTTTCAATAATCCCTTCAAACGCTACTTGATAATGTTTAGTTCCGGACTAGTCGTGTTCCTGACTCATCGTGTACATGTTTGCATCGCCTCACCTTTAGTGTTACACCTGGAGCCACTACACCAACGCTACCAGGCTTGCAACCTTTAGAGCCCCAGATTTCTGACGCTAGATATCCAGTCTCAGTCATACCATATCCTTGAAAAATGTTCTCTAATTTTGGCATCCTTTAAAATAAAAAGTGTTTAATGGTCAAAGTAATCAAATTGACATAAACAATGAACATAATTTAGTTTTATTGATACAAGTGTGTTTTGACGATAGAATACTGTAAAATAATTTATAATTATGATGATATAACAACTACAGGCTGTTTTCACACTTTGTATTTATGAGTTTTTAATAATTAATTAATTGACTTTACTTAATTACTCCATTTTCACTACTCGACTCAATAAGTACCCTGGGGTTTGGCTTTTATGTAAAAGCACAATTGTGAATGTTAAAGAAGCAAGTCATCGAACCCGGTTCAAAAGCCTTAGCAGGAAACTCGAGAAGAACCGATATTTATTGTAATAAGAACATTTTTATGTTTCTTCAATACCACCTTACCTTTCTTTAATTTTTTTTATTATATAGCTATGAAGAGGAGCACCAGAGCAATAAATAGTCTTTAATGACTCCAAATTAAGTTTATTAAGTTCATCCAATTTCGCAAATATCCCCACAAGCGAAAGAGTGACTTGTGCTATATTGACCTAAAAATAAGTTTGATCGTTAACGACGTTTGCTAAGCTAAGAAATAGATCCAATTTTTTTGTAATTTAATAATAATAAAATTTAAATTCAATATTAGGATGAATATTAGTAGTTAACTACTAATGGTTCGATAAAGCTACTAAATATTTTTTTAAAAAGCTTGAATTTTACCTGATAGTCTTGAATACTTTTTGGGAAACATGATACGTTGTCAAAATAAACAATTCTTTTTCCCATTGTCAAAAACTTGAAAGTAGCAAATAAGTCATACGGGCTGTACCAATTTCCACAAATAAGCACAGTTTTTGAAGAGTCGTCGTCTAAGCTGAAAAAAAAAAGTTTATATTAAGCTGAACTTCACGGTCCGTTTATTTGATCTAAATCAAATGGATTAAATCAAATGGATGGACGTCAGTAGTTTGAGGTTACACACGCGGGGTCCATCGATTTGATCTGTGGCCCTACCATGAGTTGATGCAAACTTTTTACGTTACAGTAAACTATCGGATATACTGCTCACAGTCAATACGAGTGAAAGAGAGAAAACGATAGTTTACGGTAAAATAAACAGTTTGCAACAACTCGTGGTAGGGCCACTAATTCGAATTATTTACCCGCCGTCCCAAGCTAAAAAAACTCTCCGACCTACTGATGGATCAGAGACGTGAAATGAGGCTACAGAGTTCAGCGGATGCTCATCGTTATCGGCAGCTAAATAGACAGATATCTAAGTCTTTGACGAGCGACCTTCGCCAATTTAATACGAATCGTATTAAAGAAGCCATCGAGCGGAATAAAGGCTCGAAAGTGTTCGCGAGAGATCTGTCTATTGGGCAAAGCTAGATGACAAAGCTAAAAACTGACGACGGACGCAACATCTCATCACAGCCTACACATCATCTCATCGAAACCTAAAATCCTGAGGGAGATCGAGAATTTCTATGGGCAGTTACATTCCATTATAAAAATATTACGGCTAAAATAAAATATTACGGCTAAAAGCCCGGGAATAGAATGTCCAAGATGTGAAAAACTTGTGTATTGCAGCATTTCTTGCTCGGGGCTTTCAAAAAAGCAGATAAGTGTACTCCGTGCAGCAGAAACCCTCGAGTGGACATGCCAGGAATGTTTGGAAGTCTCACTAAGAAGATCGTCATTAGTGGTCCTGAAGATGAAGACGAATTCGAAGACTCGAGTGCTGAACCCAACGCCATAGTCCAATTTGATGCTAACAAACTCCTGAAGAATATCACTGTGGAAGTGCAAAAGGCGCTCAATAAGGAGCTGAAAGAAGTGAAACAGTCTATGCAGTTCCATAATGACAAAATGGACGAAGTACTGGAAAGTGTACAAGCAATCAAGCAAAGGATTATCGATCTGAAACGAAAACTCGTGGAAGTAACCAATAAAAACACTAACTTGAAAACGCGAATAGGTGCCCTTGCCTTAGAACAACACATCCAACAGATCGAGTAAAAACAGTTATCAAATCATATCGAAATATCTACCGTGCTGATTCAAGACCGAGAAAATGTAACACATATAGCAAATCTCTAGCTAGAAAACTATCATTAGCCAAAGATCATATTCTCAGTGCAAAACGTCTTAGCGGCAGAAAGGACCACCCTGGACCCATACGCGTTATGATTAAGGATGAGAGTACTCAGAAAAAGTGGATCTTGACGTCTAAAACTCTGTTTGTTCATGTTCATGACCTGATTAATAACTTACCTTCTGATGTCGGCGGCCGGAAGGTTTATATTAACAAAGGTTACCAAAATTTGGATTGCAGATTCGACACTCACGATTATGGATGTACGGTCAACGGCACGCTGGGATTCCACGACAGCGTAATGATATTCAATAAATTTTATACTTAGATGCAAAGCTCAATGTTTGAAATAAATTATAGATTTATGACAGTTTTGAATAACCTCATGTGCTGCTGACTGTACATCACTCCATTTGGCGCGATTGACTGACCGTGAGTATCCACCTTTAGTCCTAAATTAGTTGTAATTGTCCTCGGGTGGTCTGGATGTTCGTGGTACCTACCGTCGATTTATTATTTCCTTAACGCAAGTGCTTTAGCCTTAGCACTCATAATCGGACTGGTATTGTATTGTTCAAAATGTTTTACGTAATTTAGATGGGTGGTCGTACTTACCCGTGTGTCAGACTATAAATAATGCAGTTTAGATGCGTCAATGGAACTCCTTTTGGCATACCAGTAGTTCCAGAAGAATATCCAATGTATGCTAAATCAGTCTGCCCTTGAACTGGGGCTGGCTCGAAGAGATCCATATCGTGAGCATTGTTCATATCGAGTGGTTTTATCGAAATCAAAGATTCGACGTTGTCATCAAAAGTTACGAAAGTTTTAATGCCGTCAAAGCCACTTAATATATTTTTGTAATAATTCCAGAATGACTTTGAACATAAAAAGTATTTCGGCTTTGATATAGTTACTTGATGTTTCAATACCGCTGAAAAAATTAAATACATTTTAACCATAATTACCTAATTCCAAACGACACAGAGCAGAGCTTGAAATAAAGATATTTTATAAATAACATAAAGTACCTAATGTAGGTGTACAGATAAAATGTATAAAATATTGATATTGTTAATAAGCTCCAAAGATAAACCTATAAATACGCAGCGGGAGCGTGGCGGGTAGCAGACTTTCGGTGGAAAAACGTCATGCGCCTGTAACAATCTCCAATCTCCTTAGTTTGTGCACAGATAACATAATACTACCAGCCCCCTTGCAAATAGCCAACTTTCTATTCGTTCACTAGTGGCTCCGTGAGCTGTAGACCTCGCGATAAAATAAATAAAATGTCGCCATGAAGTTTTCAAAGCACACAATACGTGAGTATTCGCAGCTAGATGGTGCTACTAATTTTTATCATTTTTAGAAATGGGTGAATATTTTTTAATGGTCTTTGGGTAACTAACTATGGACATGTGGCGACATCATTTTTATTAGCGGCCACTCTTGGAAGTTATTTATTTCGAAAGAACAGTTTAAAAGAAACAAGTTTTAGTATGGAGCTCATATGGCTAAATGACATCGGAGCCGAGATATTAACCTTTGTATTTTTCAAAGAAAATCACTGACTGGCTGAAATATGTTTTTACTTGACATACTTCCGTCAATTAGAAAAAATTCAAAAAACTGGCTCGACAAAAAAAAATATGATTTTCAAACCTGCTCACAAAATTTCACGAGAATCGGTTGAGAAATGCGACCTGTAGGTGAGAACAGACAGCCGGACATACGAAAGAATTTTTGTCCAAGCTGAAGCAGAGACTTCGCTCGCACTTCGTGCTCGCTCGGTCAATTAAAACTAACACATAAACCAATAATTTTCACAGAATATTACAATAAGTATCTGTGATTTATATAACTGCCGTGTCACACCAATCTCACCTATCTCAAGAAAGACTACTTTGGTAAACCGGCTTAGAAGTATTTTTCCTAGTTTTTTTCATATGTAATTAAATTAACAGACTTTTGTATTTTTTTAAATAATAAAATCGTTGTTGATTCTCATCTCTACGAAATTATTTTTTTTGTTAATGTAACATTAATTTTTATCCTATTTATTACATGTTTTAGTTTTCATGCGGCTCAGAATCCCATACAAATGATACAAATCCTGTAACGCACTGCGCGTATCTTGACATAGGTGAGCCTGCCCGTTACTAGCTTCATAGAAGGAAAATAATTTATTTGTAACGGCTATCTCTCGTACCTTTAAATACGGGAAATTGGCTTTACTAAACAGACTAGAGATTTGCTATGTTGTTTTTAAAATATTTTTGTTTTTATTTAACTTTAGATACCTAGTGATTATCAAAGTATTAAATGTAGGTACTACTTATTTGTAAATTAGTATAGTTTTACAAATAACCCTGTATAACATTTACCAAAGTCACTTTCGAGACCGAAATAAAGTGTAACATTATGATAACAAATAATAATAAATAATAAACGACAGATATCGGTAGATAATGAAGTCAATAATTGTATTGATGCTTTAATTATTTATATAGCGTGGCACTTGTGTTCGTATAATAAAATAAATTTTCATACAGTTTACCTTAAAGAGCTTAAACCACGGCATAAGTATGTATGTATTAAAATCACGTAGACTACCTGTCATAGGGCAATTTTAATTGATCCTTGACGTGGAGCCTAATAAAACCAACCTACCTAAGGGAGAGTTAACAATGAAGCACCCGTATTCATTAACATTACTATGAGGTCTCACAGTGCCTGCGAACGCACAGCGGCAGCGTCCCAACTACCAATCACAAGTATAACGTAAAACAAACGAACCAATCACCGAGCTCTATTTCAACGCAGTCCGTTCGCTTAGGCAAGGGTCGTTTGAGTATGTTCTTGAACACGGGTGTGAAACACTTACCAAAGCCACTTTTGAGGTTGAAACAAGTGACTGCAGCTCCGGTGAATGTGACTCCAAGCATAACAGGAATTAATTCTATTCGTTTCTCAGAGCCCACTGCGACGATGTCGCCCACTTGGACACCTAACTTACTGAGTGACACGGACAAGTTTACAGCGTAACGTGTCAAATTTTTGTAAGTAAGTTGCTCGTGAGTTTCACTGTGTACCTTTTGAACATAGATGGATTCCATCAACTATGTGAAATTTATTTGCACCAGCCACCTAATTCTTTAACTCGTAATCTATCGCAATCACTTTCAAATTGGCACGAATGCTACGTCCATTGCTGTGGCATTACAAGACACTGTGACAGACTGTCTTTGAGACCCAGTTATGGATATACACGAATGCCAAATTAAACGTGATCGTATTAGATTTTGAGATAAGCAATAAAGCCCCTGATTAGGAGTTAAAAAAATCCTTTAAGTAGAAAAAAAATTGGTTGTCTGCGCAATACCTAAAGGGCCCCGGTAACGATCAATTGCAATTGACAATTTTTAAGCAAATGACGCTCATTGATGCGAAAATTTATCGTTTACACGAGCAAATGAAGCGATTGTCAATTGTTCTAACAATGGCATTGATGAAAAAATTGAAAATCGCAATTGATCGTTACCGGAGCGCTTTAAAAGCATTATTAAAATTAAGAAATAATAATACTTAATCACTTACCAAAGCCACATCATCTGTTTTCAGTTTGATGAAATCCAAAATGTGCTTTCCAAAATTCAAATGAGCAGGAACGCTTATATTTTGGTTTCCAAAAACGTAATTCTTATTATTAAACATTTTTGTTCTGGTCTGTAGGGGACCTTCACGTTCTGACTCTCAAGAAGAAGTGAAAATGTTCAGCATTAAATAGACGCAGTTTACATTAATTTGTACTATCTAATAAGGGGCTCTATTTTTGAATCACTCGGCTGGCGTCGAGCGCTCTTTTCTACTGATTTTCGTTCGACATACATTTGAGTCAAATGTCGAACGAAAATCAGTAGAAAAGAGCGCTTAGAAAATAGGGCCCCAGCACGCGTAGCATGACCAACATCGAGATAGGATTCGACTCAGAGAACAATGGCTTGTCTACACCGAAATGTCACTTTTGTCGGGTTGAGATCGAGATACTCATGCTCGCATTTACAACTAGTAGACTCGTATTGTTCTTTGTCGTGGCCTAATGTCAAAAGTCGACAAACATGAGCTTTTCTCTTCAACTGACATTAATTTGACAGTTGAATCAGAGAAACTTGTCTACCACCCTTTGAGTAGTCGAGAAGGTCGAGAGAGAATCACAGACTAATAAGAAGATTCGAAATAGTTTTCTACGTATTTTATTTTATATGAAACTAAATTTCGCAATAAAAATAAATCTAAATTATCCGTGCTTATATCTTATTCCTTAAAAACTTAAAATTAAAATTATTTTCATACGTTGATTTCAATATTTCGTAATTTTCTCGTCATTTTACAAAGATTACTAAATTAACAATTTCGTTAGTAGTCTGTGTTATCTTTTCAAAATACTCTCAATAAAAGAAAGGCAAACGAATTTATATCCATACAGCTATATTTAATTAGTTTTAAGAGTTTAGCGTTGTGAAATCTATAGAAAGGAACGGTGCTTTATGAGAAATAAAGTAATTATTTTCTACTGGCAATATTATTCTTCTCGAGCTCGAGAGAGCTTGTCTACGGAAGAGAACGCTTTCTTGAGTGCCTCTTTATGTTAGAACATATAAAAAAATGAGAATCATGTTTAAACTAAATTATTTCGGATCATTTTAGATAATTTTGACGTTTATTGGTGTTGAAATAAAAAGATTACCTTTAAAATTCACTTTTTTTATTAAGAGACATTAAAAGGTTTCGAAATTCTGAGAACGAGTCCCACCTGTCTGTCAAACTGTGCTCAGCAATCGAGAAGGTCGAGACGACAAGTCTTCGTAGACAAGAGTCCCGTGTGCTCATGCTACGCGTGCTGGTCTTCAACCTTTTTGAAGTCAAGGGCCTATTATACTCTGACATTGGTTCGGTGTGCCGCAACACAAGAAAAACATTCTCTCTTCAAGTAGAGTGCGTGGAGAATTTGGTTTATTTGCAATATCATAGTGTTCATGGTTAGTATTTTATTAAAACAAACCAGTTGATCTATTTATCATCGTTTAATTTTTTATTACCATTTATCAAATATTTTTTTACAGATCTTGATGGTTTTTAAGATTCATTGAGTTGAGCATCACCCTCAGTTGTCGACGCATAATCTTTCCATTGTTGTTTCTCGGCAAATTTTCTAAAAACTTCACTCCTCCTCGAAGCTGCATGAAAGGTGGTACCTGTAGCATAATTTAATAAATTAGATCCCTTGCATAAACTTCAAAAGACGCCTTAAAGTCTGGATTTAAACAAAATAATTTCGTAAACACGATGAGTGACATAATGTTACTATACTAAACTGTAATTAGTCAACCGCCTACTGCTGCCTACCGCTGCCACTTTAATTGAGATATTTTTTTTAAATATTGTTCTCAAATGTTAAGTGGTCTATGAAAATAACTTAGGTACCCTCAGTTATGTCGTCTTATCTCCGTTTGGACAAATATGTCGATAATAATATGTAGAATAGAGCAATTGATGTAAGTAAATATGATTCCATCGATACATCTGCCAACGTGGGAGCAATTAACTGTAATCATACTAATTTAAAAGAAAGTAAGATATTATCCCACCTTGATAGATACATGGTCAACTAATTCCTTTTCAGTGACTTTTGAACCGGGTTGTCTCACAACAAAGGCTGTAGGTTCTTCTCCGAAGTCAGGAACTAGTTTCCCTACAACGCCAGCTTCTATCACTCCTGGATGAAGTTGCAGAATTGTCTCTAGTTCCACTGGGGCTATCTGTCAAGAATTTGGTAATTAAGGCGACCACGATTATGTAACTGGATTCAGATATTGTTATAAACTTTGTTTCGTATGTAATAATGTGGATTGACAATTAATGTTTTTTAAGTTAGCAAAACATATTAAGGGCCAGTGCTACAAGTTTGAAAATTAATCTGACAGGTAATTTCGTACAAATTCTATTGCATTTTTAATAAAACTAGAATATAAGTGCTGTCCGTGAAACCTGTGAAACTGGCCGAGAGAAAAATCTTATGCTATTGACATAATACTTATTGTAACGGAACTTAATAATGTCTATAACTCTATAGCTATATCTTACGTTAAAGTCAGCTGTCACACTCTGTCACTTGACAGTTGACAGTTACCTAATGTTACAACGGTAGATAATCTTTTTCAGGGCAAGCTTACCCTTTGTTGCCCGTGTTATTTCCAATCTTCCTACCAATAGTAATAACGGTAATTTAATTGTCCTTGTTACAGGTACTTAGTTGAAAGTTGTAAGACGGGAAAAATAAAATTGCCCGTGTTACTACCGTAAATACTTAAACAAAAAAAAAACATTTAAGTTAATTTCTCTAAGTCGGTCGGAAATATATAAATTCACATTTAAGTAGTAATTTAATTGTTTTATTTAGGCCTGTTTTATTTAATTTTATTTCGACACATAATATATCTTAAAATTATTAAAAATGTAGTAGTACATACCACGCGGGTGAAATAATATTTCCCGTGGTACTATTGGATCGATTGGTAGTACGACGCACGGGAATTTTTTACCCGGTGGTACTACTGGTATACCAGTAGTACCACGGATGGTAGTACCACTGGCAACAAAGGAAGCTTACAGGAACGATCTCATTTTATTATTATAAAATAAGTAGTTACTAGTAAATACTCACTAAAGCCGAAATTTCACACCCACGGAGCCTGCGAGTGACATGCTTGAGCCGGATATACTTGAGTCGGAAGTAAGAGCCGCTATTCAACATCTAAAGAATGGGAAAGCCACAGGGAAAGATGAGATCCCAATTGAAACCATACGAGCATTGGGAGACCGTGGCGTTCATATCTTCCACATCATCTGCAACAAGATATGGCTCACAGGCAAATGGCCCTCTGAATGGGCGCACACAATATTCACTCCTCTTCATAAAAAAGGTTCCACGAAGAAGTGTAGCAATTTCCGACTTATTGCACCGATAACACACGCCAGCAAAATAATGTTACACATCATAAACGAGCGACTGAAAGCATATTTGTCCAGAGAAATTGCGCCAGAACAAGCTGGATTTGTGAAAGGGAAAGGAACCCGTGAACAAATTCTCATCGTTCGTCAAATCATTGAGAAGGCTCGAGAGTTCAACAAACCGACATACATATGTTTTGTTGATTTCTCCAAGGCGTTCGACACTGTGAAATGGCCACCGTTGTGGAAAACACTACTGGACATGGGCACACCACAACACCTCGTGCACCTGCTCAGGGAGCTCTACGAAGGGGGAACAGCTTCAGTGCGGACAGATGACCTCCTCTCAGATAGTTTCCATCCAAGTGCGGGCGTGCGACAGGGCTGCATAATATCACCCTTACTATTTAACATCTACACCGAGCTTGTAATGCGAATCACTCTCGAGGACTGGAGTGATGGTGTTGCGATTGGTGGATACAAAATAGCGAACTTGCGGTATGCAGATGACACCACCTTATTTGCGAGTAACGCTGGGCTTATGGAGGAATTACTTCTCAAAATGGAGCGCGTGAGCCTTACGTTTGGATTAAAGATAAACCGATCTAAGACCAAGATCATGATCGTGGATCGCGTCAACGACAACTCGCCCGCAGTGACACAGATTGCGAACTGCGACGTGGTCCAGACCTACGTGTACCTTGGAGCTTTAATCTCAAACAACGGCGGCTGCGTAGATGAAGTGAAACGACGTATGGCCATAACCAGAACTGCGATGGAGAAGTTAAGGAAAGTGTGGAGGAATCGTAACATTACCAAAGCCACCAAAGTCAGGCTCGTGCGAACACTTGTATTCCCCATTTTTCTTTACGCGGCAGAGACGTGGACAGTGCGCGAGCTGGAAAAGGGGAAGATAGATGCTCTAGAAATGTGGTGCTGGAGGAGGATGCTGGGGATATCATGGACGGAATTCCGCACCAACGTGTCCATACTCCAGGAGCTCGGCATCACGCAGCGTTTATCGGCTGTAGTACAGTCGCGCATACTGCAGTATTTTGGCCATGTCTCTAGGCGGGGTAACGACTCCATAGAGCGGCTGGTCGTACAGGGCAAAGTAGAGGGAACCAGATCGCGTGGCAGGTCACCGATGCGTTGGACTGACCAGGTGAAATCCGCAGTGGGACACCGTGTATCTGACTGCGCCAGACAGTCTGTCAACCGGGAGAGATGGCGGGAGATCGTGCGGAAAGCTGTGTCCGCCTCTTCCACCGACGCGGACGCCTCAACGTGACCACGACCGCTCTGCCAAGAGCGAAACGACGAAGAAGAAGACTCACTAAAGCCAGGTAATGTGTTGAAATATTATGAACCATAATAATGTCAAAAATACAACTCTTGTTATTACGTTGATTGAACTGTTGTTTTTAATTAAACATTATCCCTTCCGAGATAAGAAGCCAATAGACTGGTTACAATATTTACTGTACACAATAGAGGTATTTATAGCATACTATCTTATGAGAATAGTGTAGGTACTCTGTGAGGATGACTTTGCTTTTAACATGTATGATAAAAGCAGAGTCCTAAATGTACTTACGAGTAGGTATAAAATGCAAGAAATCCCTCTTTAGAGTGCTAAATATCTTTATATTTATAATTTATATAATTTTTCACATAGAATTTATTGATCTTCAAAATTTAACATATTACTAAGGTATTCATTAAAAATGAGAAAACTACTTTAGAACCGTTGTAGCTTATAATTTCCTTCAATCTGCTTATAATAAAGAAATATCCATCTTCATCATAGTATCCCAGGTCACCGGTACTGAAAAAACCTTCATCGTCTAATAAAGTAAACAGATCTATTCCAATATAACCACTCATGCGTACTGAGCTTCTCATTAAGATTTCCCCCTGTTGGTTTGGTCCAAGAGTTTTATGGGTTTCTGGATCCACTACCTAAAAAGGTGCAAAATGTTATCAAACTTTGCTAAGCTGTTATATTTCTTCTTTAAACTGATCTAAAAAAACCGGCCAATTGCGTGTCGGGCCATGCGCAGTAGGATCCGTAGTTTTCTCATATTATAACATACCAACCATATTTAATACCACTCTCATTTTTCGACTGCAAAAATAACTTTGTTTTTAATAGTGTTTGTATAAACGACACAGTTATTTATGCGTTTTTTTTTCAGTTTCAGTTACATGTATAGGGAGCCCTCTTAATCTTTTATTTTTGTGTAAAAATCTTAAAGCGGTTTATAGAATACATCTATCTACCAAGTTTCAAATAGTTTCGGAATAAAGTGACTGTGACATACTTACGGACGGACGAACAGACAGACAGGACGAATCTATAAGGAAAAAGTGTAGTATATGCGATAGAATTAATGTCATACTATCAAATTAAGCAAGAGTTGGCCTTTTGTTACATCAAGCGTTTCGCATGTAGTTTTACTATTGGAAACCGTTGACCAAAATAATAAATAATTGCTTAAAATTTTCAACCATCACCATAAGCATAAGCTTCCCCTTGGGATCTTCATGGTAATAGTCTTGCCTTGCACGCATCCAGTGGCTTTCTGCAAATTTTACCAAATTGTTGGTCCACACTGTGTAGGGGGACTACTTAGGTATGTCTTCTAAGCGGTCGCCATTCCAAAACCTTTCAATAATCTCTTCAAACGCTAATTGATAATGATTTGTTCCGGATTCATCGTGTTCCTGACTCGTCGTGTACATATTTGCATCGTCTCACCTTTAGTATTACACCTGGAGCCACTACACCAACGCTACCAGGCTTGCAACCTTTAGAGCCCCAGATTTCTGACGCTAGATATCCAGTCTCAGTCATACCATATCCTTGAAAAATGTTCTCTAATTTTGGCAATCTTTAAAAGAAAAAGTAATTGTTTAATTAATGGTCAAAAATCAAAATGACCTAAACTATGAGTATAAATAAGTTTTATTGATATTAGTGTGCATTGACGATAGGATATTGTGAAATAATGAATAAGACGACATATATTTTTTACAGTAAGAGACCCTAGCGTCTCGCCTAGCAAATGAGCAATCACAGTTTGTTTAAAATATTTGGTAATCTTAATTATAATTTAAAATAAAGATATCGTGGAGCCATGGTGTCTTGTGCTCTAAGTAACTGTGATGTGACAAAAAGAAATAATCCAAGTAATCACACTTTTCACAGGTAAATAAGATATTGCCACACATTTCTCTAAAACCAAATTTCTCTACATTTATTCGTTTATCGACGAAGAAAACAGTATGGAACATAGTTTATTAATTTCCTTTGCCGTATATAGTCATATTTTATGAATCTAAGTCATATTTTACGTATCTCATATAAAATGTATGCATTCACTTGTTTATTGACATTGTTGTTCTTTGACATTCTATTTCTATGGTCACCGTTCAAGATTCGTGCCGAGGTATTTACGTACATATGAATTTTAAAAAAGCTATATTTGACTGTGAATCTGAAAAGGTAAGTACAACTTTCGGGATATGAAGTTATTGATGGTTCCTAAAACTAGATAAAATTACCTATCTAAAGAAAAAAGAACTAGATCTAAAAGTACAACCATATTTTTTTTATATTTTTTTTGAATCTGAAACTGTCGAAATGTAAAAGTTGAGAAAATCGAATTTGAAGTTTACGGTCGTGAAAAATATACTTGTACTGCGAAGAGCAGTGATTGATGTAGGGATCATTGCAAATATTATTTGAAATGACCTCATTAAATGTTAATGTAACTTTACATCACTGCTCGGTAACTAGGATTTACTTATATAGTATGAGGCTGTGTAAGTTGGCATGTGCACCACAGTGCATTGTTTAGATAGAACGTTCTATTTTCAAATCACTTTACAATTCAAGGATGGTGAATGCTTTAACTGTAATAGTAGTTTATGAAACTGATGCATAATGAGGGGTATTAAAACATGAGTGTGAGTTTATAGTATCACACGAGTGTTTTAATACCTAGTTATGTACAGTTTCATACACTACTTTATCTACTCTCATACAATTTGTGATTGAACCTACAAAAATAAATTAGCAATGATAAAAAGAGTAGGTAAGGTAGTATCTTGACTTTCTACGACTAGGTAGGTAGTAGGTACTTACCTAGGTTAAGTAAGACGTTTTTCCGTCGCCGCATCTAAAATATCGGGTGGAGTCCACACTCACTACTACCAGACATTTTTAAGCAAAAGTAAAAATTAAAATCAAAACATGGCGCGTATTCTATTAGAAAAAATAATAATGAGGTAGTGCATTCCAGCAGACAATTCAAGCATTTAAAACTCCTTAGTGAACCAAGCTCTTTTCTTTTGTTATGAACTGACGGAACTTTTGGCTGAAAAAAAAACAATGAAAATGGCGGCATTTCATTTCAGTTCAAGCTAGGTACCTACAGTGGGTCGACACTTTGAAAACTTCATACAAAAAATTTTATATGGAATTATGAACGTACTTTGTACCAACATTAAAATACGAAACAATCCTACCAATGAAAAAAGTAGTTAATCGTTTTGTCTTATTGTACTACCCATGACACGGTAATTTAGCCGCATTATACGTGACGTCATTTTGTGGTCATGTTGGCCAGCATGTGACCCGCCACCGCCGCCAAAAATTAAATTTTGACAGAAGTTTTCAAGTTTTCGTAAAATTATTTTACGCATTTAAATACTACAAAATTTTATTACATACGTCTTCAAGAGACATAATGGGAGGCAAATCATTGCGAAAGTGCGAAATTTGTGGTGTCCGGAGAGTCAGAAGATTAAGCAAGGACATATTTTTGGCTAGATTCCCGCTTGATCCAAACAGGTAATTTTATTAATTGTTTTCTAAGTTTTAAGTTAAGTTGAGTAAAAACATTGTTAAGAATAGTAGTAATATCAGTAAATATATAGGTTTAAGTAAAATTTAAACGAAATTTGCGTTATCATTACAGAGCAAGTAATTTTACGTTATCATTTCATAGTGCTGTACTAAAGTTATCGATATTATTTTATTTTAGATGTCGATTATGGGTTAAATATACAGGGAATGAGGACTTGATTTATATTCCCATATCGAAATTGAAAAATAATAAGTTTATCTGTGTGGATCATTTTCCTAGAAATATGTATAACAAAAAGGGTAACAGATTAAAAAGAAATGCATATCCTACACTGAATGTAAATACTCCGCTTTCGGAGGAAATTCTTGCAAATTTCCCTTTTTGTAAGCTGGAGAAGGAAAAAGGTAATTTTACGTTTTATATACTTACACGAAATTCGCATCTGTGTTCATTAGTGTAGTGTAGTGTATTGGGTTAAAATTTACCACTAGCGACCCGCCCTCGCTTTGCTTTGGTTCCTTCCTTGCGCCAAATGCGACCTTCCAACAACATCCAAAAAGAAAATAAATACCTTTCTGTCGTCTGTAGTATATTAGTTAATTGTGAATGCTAAAAATATAAAATTTTACAGGTTTCTTTAAATCACCCTGTTTATAAAAACATAAGTCTTCGAGAGTGGTGGAAGGATAAACGCTCCTTAACATATCCATCTATCCAGCTGTGTCGCACTACCGAGGAGGCGTTACTTTGTTTTAAAAGTAATCTTAACGTACTTCATGAAATATATATGTATTAAAATATTTGTATTAATTATGTAGGTATATATGTATTTAATTATGTATTTTGTTTCAGTTTTTTTTAAATTAGGGTTGTTTATATTGCCGCCACGATTTCTCTCCTTAACACACTTACCGGTTGACTGGTAGAGAATGCCCTTGGGCATTAAGTCCGCCATTTGCTGTTTTAATTTAAGCAAAAAAGATTAAATAAAATAAAATAAAATAAATGAATTAATGAAGACTTCATAAAGGCAGAAGAAATTAATGCCAACGCGAATAAAATTTCGCAATCTCAAAGTTTGGCAAAATAATAAAAAGGTTATAAGAACTTTCCTTGTATTAATTTTACTTTCAGTACTGTATTTATGACTATCTAGTAGGTAATTTATGTTATATTATTTTTGTTACAGCCTCCAAAGGACTGGAATTCAGCCCAAAATAAAAAAAATCTGGTTGGCGAACTCTCGTCTTCTATTCCACCGACCTGCTTAAATAAATGACTTGATTCTTACCTTTTTTTTTTATTTAAGAAAGTAAGCGATAATCAATTCACGGCATGTTATCAAGACAGAAATTCCAAATTTTTTTTAGACAAATATATGTAAGTATATCATTTATTGTTGACAATTATTTCGAGTAGGTATAATATTATTATGGATTTGGTTGTCGTATTGTGTTGGGATTTATCGCCTGCTTTTATTTCCAAAATATTAAATATAATGAGGTCTATGAGTAAAGACGCTACAAAGCATTATTTTTTATCGATATCGATAAAATCATTTCAAGTTGGTGAAGTACTTCACTATTCTTTTGACATTTCCTCTTTATGTTGGTAGTAGGATTTTATTTCTTAGGTTGGTAGAAAGTACGTTCATAATTGTAGAGTGCCAACTCTTAAAACGTAGTGATTATTTCCTCTATGGGTACCTATGCAAAATTCTGCAATGCAAAAACAGCAGATTTTTTTTCGTGATTTCGAGGTTGGTCCCATAATGAAAGTTGTTCAGTTTAATGGTCTGATCAACCCCACGAGTTTTCAATGAAATAACCCTTTAACTTTTTATTTTTGTTTTAATGTTTTTATTTTTATTAAATTGCGCATGAATGATGTAAAATAGTATGCTTACCTCGGCTGTAAGTAGCTATTACACCCTTGTGTAACAAACTACTATTATTAATCGTAAGCTTATCAACTGACTCTTTTTGTTAACATTGTGTCAATAAATATATTTTATTATTATTTTTTGATATCAAGCTAATCTATTTGATAACATTCAAGATCCATAATACGTGGTTCATGTCTTTGTAGCATGCATAGTTTAAAATATTTTGAGGGAAATAAGTTTAGTACTTTAATGATTATTTTACCTAACCTAACCTACCTATAGTGCATTAATTTTTTTTCTTTAAAGCGGGGGGCATGCAAGCGAGCATGCATGCATGCAAGCAAACAAGCAAGCAAGCACGCAACATGCATGCAAGCATTATTAAGCTCCACCCGCTTCACGCGCTCCGCTACGAGTGGTCAAAACACTAACTTTATTCAAATAAACTTAGTAACTAAGCGCTTTTACGTTTTCCTTCGTTTCAGACTTTTTTAACTGACAAGAAGGTAGCATTAAATTGGTTATGCTTTTTTATATTATGCTTTAAAACATTAGTACCTACCTACTTATGTACATTTTTAATTACATAGTTAAGCAAAATTATACTAACCATAAAAAAAGATAATTATTTACAATGTTAGGTTACGTATTTATCTTATATTTTTTAGGTAATCTGAATTAAAATGATTCTTACAAAAATCGTTTCTGACTTAAATCCATCTTCTGAGTTAAATCCATTATGCACTTCGTATTTTATGGTAAATTACCTTTAGACGTATAACAATTATGCCCTTTTCTTTTATGGTAATTAAAATTATGTTAAAGGAGATTAGAGTAAGTAAGAATTATGCCGATAAAACCTTTCTGCTTCCTAAAACTCTGCTTATCATAAATTATGCGAAAAGACTTTATGCCAAAACTGTTATGCCAAACGACATTATAACTAAAAAGATTATGCGACCGAAATGGCACCCTAAAATACTATTATTATTAATTGGCTTCTTATATACGTGTATAATGCATTTACTATTTTACTACGACTACACTTGTACAGTAAAAAAGGGCACGCTGGGCTTCCACCAAGTGTCAAATTTTCTAAATTAATTTTAAACTTGAAACCAAGGAGTTTCAGGTTTCAAATTTAATGGAGATATTTGACAGATTTGTATAGCTTGATCTGCTACTGACCGTACATTCTAATTTCTAAGGCAGGTACAACTTTGGTACTAAACTTCCAGATTGGATAAATAAATAGATTGACGAAATTATGAAATAAAGCCAAATAAATATTAAAAACAATAATGCTTGGACTCGAATGAAATTTACTTTTATTTACTTAAATGACACTAACTAGTACAAACACTTATAGTGTTGTTAACGAGATCTATCGATATTTATCGATACAAATAGAAATATATATCTATAAACAAGGTTATTTTTAGTTTATACAAAAACCTCTCGTGGGGTTGATCAGACCATCAAACTGAACATCATTCTGAACATCATCAAACTGAACAACTGAAAATTATGGGACCAACCTTGAAATCGCGAAAAAAAACAGGTTGGTCCTGTAATGAAAGTTGTTCAGTTTTATGGTCTGATCAACCCCACGAGAGGTTTTGTATAAACTAAAAATAACCTTGTTTAAAAATGAATCCCTATTTCCCGTGGTCAAGCCATCACGCGTGAACGGCTGGACCGATTTCGCTAATTATTTTTTTGTTGTGTTTATTATTATCAGCAAAATCTTATGAAAGAAAAAATTAAGATAATTAGAAAATTAGAAAATTACAGATTACTTAACCACCACATAAAATTATTTTGGAAAGTATAAATTTGTTTAGTGTTACCTTATGACGTTTGACATAATAATTGACAGAATTTTGCTGGAAATATCGTCAAAGAAGATGAAAAAACTGAATATCGTTTAAACAGATGCTTTGGTCGGAGTTATTTTATTGATTATTTTTTATTATTATACATGTTCAATTTAATATGGAGTTTTGGTAAGTTTGGATAGACTAACATACACGTTACAATTGAACCCGGTTCAGAAAGCCTTAGCAGGTTAGGAACCGATACTTATATAAGAAAATTTTAATGTTTCTTCAATACCACCTACCTTTCTTTTATATTTTTTATTATTTTGCTATGAAGAGGGGAACCACAGCAATAAATAGTCTTCAATGACTCCAAATTAAGTTTATCAAGTTCATCCGATTTTGTAAATATCCCCACAAGCGAAAGAACGATTTGTGCTATATTGACCTAAAAATAAGTTTGATCGTTAACGACGTTTGCTAAGCTAAGAAATAGGTCCAAAATTTTGTAATTGAATAATAATTCAAATTAAATTCAATAGTAGAATGAATATTAATAGATAACTATTAATATTTCTATAAGGCTAAGTACCAAATATCTTCTTAAAACTTGAATTTTACCTGATAGTCTTGAATACTTTTTGGGAAACATGATACGTTATCAAAATAAACAATTCTTTTTCCCATTGTCAAAAATTTGAAAGTAGCAAATAAGTCATACACACTGTACCAATGTCCCCGAAGAAGCACAGTTTTTAAAGAATCATCGTCTAAACTGAAAAAAAAGTAGTTTATGTTAAGCTGGACATTTACGCTCCGTGATTCGGTCGTTGATTTACATCAAATGGATTAAATCAAATCACGCCAGTGTATTTTAAGGCCACACACAGCGGCACCCATATCCATTTGTAGCAATGATAAGGTTGTGGAAAATATATATATATATATATGTAATATAAAGATAAACTGCTGTAATTATTTTTTTGTTTGCTATAGTTCTTTTAAAATATATTGGAAAAAACCCAAAAGAACAGCTTATAGTAAAAAAAAAACGATATTGCTAATTTTGTATGTAAATATTGAGTTTTTATTAACATGTTTTATTAGGTTGCTTTCTCGTTTGTGTGTCTCCACAAAGTTTGCGAACGATTTTATACTAGCTTTCCGATGAGCTAGAGACTTGAAACTTTGAACATAGGTCAGAACTGGAAGGCAATGCAATATTATGGTGTCACTGAGCTGATCTGATGATGAAAACGGAATAAGGCCACAGGAACTCTATGATGGAACCATTCAACCCCATCGTGTTTGAGCTCGTTAGAATCGTCTTGACGAGTACTCTAATAGGAGATGAGGTCCAAGGTCTGATGATGAAGCTGGAAGGCCATGCCATAGGAACTCAATATTGAAACCGTGCAACCCCATCGAATTAGGGCTCGTTTAAATCGTCTTGGCAATTACTTTGTTGGAAAATAGTTTTCAGGGTCTGATGATGGAGCCGGAACAAGGACACAGAACCTCTTTAATAAAACCACGCTACCCCATTGAGGTCGGGCTCGTTTGAATCGTCTTGACGAGTACTTTGTTGGAAAATAGTGTCCAGGGTCTGATGATGGAGCCGGAAGAAAGCCACTGGAACTCTGTAATAAGAAGGCCACTAGAACTCTGTAATAAAACCATGCAACCTTATCGAGTTTGGGCTTAATTGAAGCATCTTGACGAGTACTTTAATAGGAAATAGTTTCCAGGGTGTGATGATGGAGCCGGAAAAAGGCAACTGGAACTCTGTAATAAAACCATGCAACCCCATCGAGTTTGGGCTCGTTTTAATCGTCTTGATGAGTGCTACGATAGGATATGGTATATTTTTAGTATTAGTTCGTTAACCTAAAAAGCAGAAAATAATAATTTCCTGAAAATAAAATATTTTTTCAAAACACGTTTTTAAAACGGACATAAAATTATAAAACTCGGACTAAGAACATTAAAACATTTAAATATTTACAGAAAAATTTATTTTACGTTTTAGTCTGTTTTTACTATTCCGTTTTAATTTTTTTAGTCCGATTTTTATAATTTTTAGTCTGTTTTGAAAACGTGTTTTATAAAAATATTTTTTTTGGAAATTTTGATAAAGAGGTTTATTCCAAAATAGAACCTCTATTTAACTTCGACACTGATGTCTTGACACTGATTTCTCGATTTGTCATCCAAGGAGAATTTTACCAAATTCGAAACGCAACTAAAACACGCAAAAAAGCTACTGGATATTATTTGTTCTTAAGTTCTTTTTTTCTCCATTTTATAATCTACGTATATTTAAAAATCCTGCAATTTATGGTCGTCTTATTTATTGATATCAAAATGTCGATGTTTTTGTACTATCGAACATCCCTAATTTGGACTGAAGCTTTGACTGCCGTGAGTGACCTTTTGGCGTCAATCCATTTGATTTAAATCAACTGGATGTGGGTTTTCACATATACGGTCAAACGTTTGGACCTGGGGCCGTATTATGACCTCTTATTTCCTGGCAGTTTTCTGACTGGCTATCAATCTATCTATTTTAATTGCTATACAGCGAGAAAGAGATGTAACTATAGCAATTCATAAACCTGGCAAGTTTTAAGAGGTTGTAATACCCCCCCTGGACCGTGGTTTTGCGGCGCATACGGAAAATCCGTGATTGGACCACATTCAAAATTTGGATTGCAGATTCAACACACACGAACATGGATGTACATCATTCCATTTGGTGCGATGTACTGACCGTGAGTTTCCACCTTTAGTCCTAATTAGTTTTAATTGTCCTCGGGTGGTCTGGATATTCATGGTACCTACCTCGATTTATTTATTTCCTTAACATAAGTACTTAAGCAGACTTAAGCTGGTACTCTTAATCGAAACTGTATTCTATTGATGAAAATATTGGATGTAATTTAGATGGGTGGTCGTACTTACCCGTGTGTCAGACTATAAAAAATGCAGCTTATATGCGTCAATGGAACTCCTTTTGGCATCCCAGTGGTTCCAGAGGAATATCCAATGTATGCTACGTCAGTCTGCCCTTGAACTGTAGCTGGTTCGAAGAGATCCATATCGTTAACATTATTCGTATCAAGTGGTTTTATAGAAATCAAGGATTCGACGTTGTCATCAAAAGTTACGAAATTTTCAATGCCGTCAAAGCCACTTAATATATTTTTGAAATCATTCCAGAATGACTTTGAACACATAAAGTATTTTGGCTTTGATGTAGTTAATTGTTGTTTCAAAAACTCTGAAATAAATCAAATACATTCCAAATTACGCATTATAAATATAATTACCTATTTTTTGGAATTAGCAGAGCAGAGCCAAATAGAGCAGAGCTTGAAATAATTTTATAAATAATAAAGTACCTAATGTAGGTGTACAGATAAAATGTATAAAATGGAGCTTAATTAAACCTACGTACCTACATAAGAGCAAATAATGAAGTGTCAATCGTATTTACAAACATTACTATGAGATCTCACAGTGCTTGCGGACGTACAGCCTCCCATCTACCAATCACACGTAAAACGTAAATAAACGAACCAATCATCGAGCTCTATTTTAATGCAGTGCATAGGCAAGGGTCGTTTGAGCATGTTCTTGAACACGGGTGTGAAACACTTACCAAAGCCACTTTTGGGGTTTAAACAAGTGACTGCAGCCCCGGTGAATATGACTCCAAGTATAACGGGAATTGACTCTATTCGTTTTTCAGAACCCACTGCGACGGTGTCGCCCACTTTGACACCTATCTTACTGAGTGACACGGCCAAGTTTATAGCATAACGTGTCAAATCCTTGTAAGTTAGTTGCTGGTGAGTTTCGCTGTTTACCTTTTGAACAGAGATTAGAATACCATCAACAATGTAAAAGTTATTTGGACCTAATCCATAATATATAAATAATAGTTAAAAAAATCGAAAAAAAATGGTTGTCTGCGCAATACCTTATTTAGCATTATTAAAATTAAGAAACACTAAATCACTTACCAAAGCCACTTCATCTGTTTTCAGTTTGATGGAATCCAAAATGTGCTTTCCAAAATTCAAATGAGCAGGAACACTTATATTTTGGTTTCCAAAAACGTAATTTTTATGATTGAACATTTTTGTTGTTGTCTATAGTAAGTAGGGACCTTCACGTTTTTACTCTCAAGAAGATGTGAAAACGCTGAGCATTAAATAGATGCACTTATCTTTTGTACTATCTAATAATATGATACTGTTATATAAACATCATGCGAAATAATTTTAAGATTATGGTAAGTTTTTGTAGGTACCAAGAGACTTGTAGTAGTATCTTAATATATGAAATCGTAAACTGAATGACTGACTGACTGATCTATCGACGCACAGCCCAAACCGCTGGACCTAGAGACTTGAAATTTTGCACACAGATACCTTTTACAGTGAAAATATCCATTAAGGAAGTATTTTTGAAAATTCCATCCCTAAGGGGATGAAATAAGGGATGAAAGTTTGTATGAAAGTCCCTCAGTGTTGAAGCTAGGATCTTAAAATTTTGTGTTTAGGCTGATGATTGAAAATTAATAAATACGTGTCTTAGCGTTTTTCAAAATTCTACCACCGAAGGGGTGAAAAGGGAGATGAGAAAATCCTTCATTTTCGAAGTAAAAATAATTTAGGCTTATAGATGGAAATCTAACGCGACGTATATTGTTTCTGGTATTATTTCAACCCCGATGGGGTTGATAAATAAACCTAAAAATAGATATGGATGTCGTTATTGGGGTTTTCTGGGATGACGATTGCGAAAATTACATTTATTTTGAAGTCCAACACGGTGGACATTATTTATATCTTTCACTAGGAAATTTCAACCATTGCACTTCAATTATAGCAATCAGTCGCAAGTTCTAGAAAGACGCAGCATGGTGAATGACCTTGGTGTGATGTTTGATGCAGATCTGACATTTAGAGGACATTACGATTCTATTGTTGAAAGATGCAATAAACTGCTCGGCTTCATCTATAGATCGACTAAGCCTTTTAATAACCATAACTATCTCATTTTACTTTGGTGCAGTCTAGTACGTAGCGTATTAGAGCATGGATTTGTTATTTGGTCCCCCTACTACCTCACTCATATTAAGAGACTGGAAAGTATCCAGAAAAAATGTCTCAAACTGGCTTGTAATCACTTTCTAAATTGTGCATCCGGCACTTGACATATAGTGGTTTATTGCGAAAATTTAATCTAATCAGTCTACAACTGCAACGTCTACACTCTGATTTCTTTTATCTGTTCAAGATTTTAAATGCACACATCGCTTCTCCCAATTTACTGTCAGATACTGATATCTGTACATACTGATATCTGATATCTAATAGCGGCACCTGTATCTTATGTTAATATCAATTAACATAACACAGGTGCCGCAGACCAAGAGTATTTGCTTAATTACATTTTAAATTTAATTTATCTATACATGAATCGGTTATTTGACTAACCCCTCAAGTCCACTTTTTGGGTGATTTAGTTTTTTTTGCTTATTGCAACCTATGACCCAAGACACATCATGGTATTAAAGGAAGTTCTTTAAATCCATCTCCTTCCATTAAAATTTCGAGTGTCATAATTTGACTTTATTTGAATAACCCCTCAAGTCCAGGGACATGAGGGGTTACTGTAATAAATATAAAACATCATGGTGGCTTAATCTATACTTAAAAAATTGTTTCTTTATTTAATTCAAGAAAGGGGAGTTCCTCGTAAATAAAAACAAAATTTTAACATAAAAAAATATGCTATTTTACTATTCTAAAGAGTTCCTGCCACCCTAGCATGACCACCGAAACACGATATATATCGCGTGAATATAGCATTTGATTGACACTCAACTGTCAAATTCCATTGTCTTTTGACAGTTAAACGTGATAAATTGCTATATGCCTATATCATATTGCGTTTCGGTGTTCATGCTAGGGGGGCTGCTGGTTGTGTAAGGTGAGACTTGATAGAATATTTAATGCCTTTCAAAACATACCTACATTTAGCTTATCACTGAGTCTCACCCAGCACTATTGCTATTTTCGACAACATTAACCCACAGGAGTGATTAAATTACAATTAATTATAAAAAAATACGATTTAAATAAATTTGAACCTCACCAACCACAAAATCAGGAAATTTAAGGTTTTTTTTATCAAAAATTATTCAAGGAGCCTCCATGTACGGGCAATGATGATGATGAGGCACATTTTGAAATAAAAAATAATACTTTATTTCAATAAAATATCATTTAAAGTTAGGTCTTTCTTCTATTAATTACTTGTATTTGACTAACCCCTCATGTCCTTGAAGTTTATTGTTATTTTTTTATACTATAGTCTATTCGTATTTTTGTGTCTGATATATTTTTTAATTACCTATGTGTATACTTTTATAATTTGATTCTAAACGATATCCAATTGGCTTTGGTTAAAAAATAAAAGGTATTTTTTTATATTTTTTTACTACAGATTAGGCCAATTTAAGAAACTAATTTGAATATTTTAACATTTGGTCCCGTATTAATTTTTTTATAAATATATTTGTCGAGCGGATACGGTCAACCGGAATGACGTCATTAGTGGCATGAAAGTTTAAGAAGGAAAACCTTTGCCATCTACTTATAGAAAAAGAACGGCCAAGTGTCATTACCTGTCATAATGACTTTATGGTTGTTTGTAAACAAATAAGTTATAGTTAATATTTCTTCTATTTTATTCATTTAATCCAGTTGTGACGGTTCTAACCTACCTTCTTAATTTGCCGCAATAATTTTTGAGGTGGTGAAATTATAATAAAAATGCTTACCATTGGAAACTCAGCTGAAAAACTTTGTAAAAACTGACACGCCCAATCTACCCAAATTCAAAATTGCGAAATGTATTGTATGTATTGTGTCTATTTTGGATGTAGGCTACATGGATGAAATTGTAACGATTGCTTGTGGACTGATAAATTTGCAGGATAACATAATAAACATTGTGAAAATATGTGCATACTTTATTTCTATTTACAAACATTTAATAGTAGGGATGTGGAAAAAATTACGAGATAAGTTCATCGATATACTCTGATATATCGATAGATGTTTTTTCAATAATTTTTCCAAAACATTTTTTTGTAATTACGTATGGATTCTAATAGTCGACACTATTTTGTCACTGGAGCATTTTGATTTTTTCCTACTTTTGAGTCTTAAAAATCATCGTAAAATTCGTCAAATCGAGCCAAAATTTCGCGTAGGGGTTTATTTTGCTATTTTTTATGTTTTACAATACCTTAAAATTAGAATCCATTACTTAGTCATCATCCCATTTCATCTTATTTTTTTCTGAGAAATATTACCTATATCGATATTTTTTCACTTCCACCTTCCACCATCCCTAATGCCAAGTTCATTGTCAAAATTGTCTTTGCCCTTTTTTCTTTTTTTATTATGGCTGGGGGATCTGTATGTGATGACGTCATATGAAGGTCATTTGAAGGTTAAAGCTTTTTATTGAATATTATAAATATCTTCAAAAATATAGAATTATTTTTAAATTTAATTAGTAGACACTGTACCGCAAGCTTATTCCTCGAAATGGTTTTGAGATTTCCAGTCATGTTCAAAAAGTTATCAAAGCCAATTCAACATAATATATCCAGAAATTAAAAAAAATGTTTCTCCTGTAAAATTTACTTCAATGGACATGAGGGGTTAGTAAAATAACCGATTCACATATAAAATTCAAAGTTCTGACTGACTGTCTGACTGAGTGAGATATCAATGCATAGCCCAAACCGCTGAACCTAGAGACTTGAAATTTTGCACACAGATAACCTATACAGTATCCACTAAGGACGTGTCTCATCGCTTTCTTAAATTCTACCTCCGAAGGGGTGAAAAGTGGGATGAAGTTGTGTAGAAGAAAATTCTTCATTTTCGAAGTTAAAATCGCTAAATTTATAATTTAGGCTTCTGGTTGGAAATCTCACGCAACGTATATTGTTATTATGAGTATTTTAACTCCTATGGGGATGAGATGGGGTAAATAAACCTAAAGATAGATATGGATGTCTTCATTGGGGTGACAATTGCGAAAATTACATTTATTTTGGAGTTCCACACGGTGGACATGATTTAACCCCTAAAGGGGTGAAAATGGGGTTCAAATTTTGTATAGAAAAGGAATATAAATTGACATTACAACTTTATTATTCATAGGAGCACGTCTAAAAATTAATAGGCAAACACATAATTTGTTATTTTGTAACGCACCCCCCCCTTTGGAAAAACGACTATCGTATCGAGGCTTAGGTGACAAAGTACAATGTCAACAGGGCCTACTCACAGAAAATCTAAAATCTCAGCGAGCGGCACCGTTTTGTACCTCAACTTCCCGCTTGGCTAAACTGGCTAGCTGGAGTGACGTTAACTAACCAGGACTTAATCAGTCCTGGTAACATAATCTTCAATCCATTACAGCTGTAAATAACTGAAATTTCATGAAGACATAGTATTGGCCAAATTTTTGATCGTCTAAGTTCAAGGACCTTCGCTGTGATTTGGGAGTAGTACCCTAGACTCTTTTGGTATGCCTGGACTAAGTTCAGATGGTTCAATATCAAGTGCTCATGTGCTAATTCTATTTACAACTAAAGCCTTATCACTAATGTCTTAGAAGTAACAAGCATAATAAAATATAATTATTAATACATAACATAATGTAAATATATTTGTGATTTAGAGTAAGAATAAGGATAGGTACTTAAGGATCAAGATAGACTAATAGGACCGAGGTCAATGACCCCGGGGGAATGCTTCCTCCATAAACCCCTCATTCCCAGGTGCCAATCGCCAACCAGCATACCAAGATGCTTTCCCGGAAGGGAAAGGCACTTGATATTGAACCATCTGAACTTAGTCCAGGCATACCAAAAGAGTCTAGGGTACTACTCCCAAATCACAGCGTAGGTCCTTGAACTTAGACGATCAAAAATTTGGCCAATACTATGTCTTCATGAAATTTCAGTTATTTACAGCTGTAATGGATTGATGATTATGTTACCAGGACTGATTAAGTTCTGGTTAGTTAACGTCACTCCAGCTAGCCAGTTTAGCCAAGCGGGAAGTTGAGGTACAAAACGGTGCCGCTCGCTGAGATTTTAGATTTTCTGTGAGTAGGCCCTGTTGACATTGTACTTTGTCACCTAAGCCTCGATACGATAGTCGTTTTTCCAAAGGGGGGGTGCGTTACAATGTTATTTTAAAAATCATCCCTTAGGTCCTAAGGTTCAGGGGGTAAATGGGGTAAGTAATCATGACAATCGATGTGGATGTCGTTCTTGAGGTTTTATGGGATGGTGATTGCGAAAATCACATTTATTTTGAAGTCCAACACGGTGGATATGATTTAGCCTCTAAAAAGGTGAAATAGGGGTTCAAACTTTTGTTAAGGGGCCGTGAGAGGAGAGTGGAGAGATTAAGGAGAGTGAGAAATTATTGTAATAAACTAGCTTTTGCCCGCGACTTCGTCCGCGTGGATATTAGAGAAAATCATTAGGGAACCTTCAACCAGGATCCGACCAGCCGTTTTTATGCGATTAAGTGGGGCCCAACCAAGCGAGCAGCCTCGTGCGAGGCACGCCACACGCGGTAAACGTCTTGCTTCGCGAGGCAGCGCGTTTGGTAAGTCTGCTAATGTTTTTGTCAAAATCGTAGTTCAATGGTCTTTGAATGGTAATGCTTTTTGACACAGTTCTTGTTTCTTAAACCCAAAAATGAAACACATTATGTTTCTTAAACACAAAACGGAAAAATATTGTGTCTTGATTTTGGGCTAAAGAAACAAGAACTGTGTCATAAAGCATTTCCATTAGAACACTATTGAACTACGATTTTGACGAAAACATTAGCAGACTTGACCCCCTGGTTGAAGGTTCCCTAATGATTTTCGCTAATATCCACGCGGACGAAGTCGCGGGCAAAAGCTAGTTTATTTATATTATACTTTGCATGTTTTCACATTTTTTTATCTCGCCAAACTGCAGTGCAGTTTGTTGGCTCTAAATGTATTTAAAAATAATATCTCTTATTACAATTCCATCGTGCGTATGTGCAGAGTTTAAAATTAGATGGTAATTAAACACTCAGAACTTGATATCTTTGGACAACGTTACTTAGCTTTTAAACGAACAGTCAAATCTAAAATTCTGCCCGAGCGACCCCGCGACGTCTTATATCGTCCGTATTGTGTATGTTAAATATATTTAGTATTTTTAGCTTTTCTTTAAATTAAATTAAACACTTGTTGCTATCCTTGTCAATAAAATAATATGGTCTAAATGTGTACATTGTTTTGGGTTGCATCCCAGCTCGTTCACTTTATTTAACATTATACACTGTATCTTTTGGATGTAATCTGTTAATGTGCCTAATAAACAAACAAACAAACTAATATCTCTGCAGCCAATTCTTGTAATAAACTAGCTTACACCCGCGATTTCGTCCGCGTGGAAATTACAGAAAATCCTTAGGGAACCTTTAACCAGGATCTAACCAGCCATTTTACGCGATTAGGCGGGTCCCCACTAAGCGAGCAACCTCGTGCGAGGCCCGCCACAGGCGGCAAACGTCTTGCCTCGCCAGGCAACGCGTGATAGCTTTTGTAAGATAGAGCTAATCTAAAACTAAGCTTTTGTCTATTATATCTCTTAAGTTTAAATTGCAATTAATTTAAACTATTGAACTGACTTTGTAGACAAGATGCAATTGGTATATTTTGCGATCTCTCTAAAGCATTTGATTGTGTTGGTCACAGTACTTTATTAGATAGATTATGGTGTATCAAAATATGCAGTAAGCCTTATGCAATCGTATCTTTCGGCGAGAACCCAAAAAGTTGTTGTAAATAAAACAGAATCTTATGAAGCACCCATTACCACGGGCGTGCCGCAGAGATCGATATTGGGTCCATTACTTTTTCTTATATAATACATTAATGACCTTCCTTACTGTACCAAAAAACTTGTGTAAAACAGTACTGTTTGCTAATGATACTTCTTTAATTTTTAAAGTTGATAGAGGATGTGACTGCAGTGATGATGTAAACAGCACTCTTTCCAATACCCCAGTCATCTTAAACATTCTAGGTCGCAAAAAATTGCAAGGTTCTGCATTTTTGGGGTAATGTTAGGATAGATACTAGTAGTGTAAATCCAAATTTCCAACCCTGAAAGACCTGTGCTAACTTCGTAGTGCTCGAAAAACCTTGACTTTTTTCAGTTTTTGGCTTACAACTTCTAAAAAATTAATTCTACTTCAAAGTCGTCTATGACACTTTTAAAGAAGATAAAATTACCAATAGTTTGAATTTAATTTTAGTTCTGAGTGTCATATCTCGAGATACACACTTTCAAAACGGTCCCTTTTTGACAAAAAGTTATTCAAGCTAGCCTTTCGAACAAAACAACGTCTAAAATACTCATTCTACGAGTAAAAGCATAATAAATAAAGTTGCATAGCAGCTATTTAGCTTTAATTTAAGATTAAGAAAAACTCTTTAGGACCAATAATAATTTTCTTGTTATCAGATAAAAAAAATAGGAATTCGGATTTTTCAAAAAAATTAAGCCTGACGAGGGGTAGGACTTTAAAAAAAATAAGAATGATGTTAATCAGCGGAAAACAGTGTATCATGAAAAATTAAATTAAATACAATTAATGTTTACGTGTAATCACTACACATTATAAAACAAAGTTCTCCGCCTCGTCTGTCTCTGTCTGTTTGCGATAAACTCAAAAACTACTGCACAGATTTTATGCGGGTTTTCATTAATAGATAGAGTGATTTATGAGGAAGGTTTAGATATATAATTTGTTAAGGTTTAATGTAAATTAGATGAAATATAACATAATCCGAGCGATAACGCTCCTATAATAAACAGATTTTTGGCGCAAATGGAGGTGCCGACTGGAAAGTATTTGTTTTCTTTTAGGGGTGATGAAAGGTTGCAATTGGTAAAATAAAGGAAGAAATCAAAGCAAAGCCTGAGTAGGTTGCCAATTTCTTAATAATAAAGTCACAGTGGCGAAATGATAGTGGTAAGCTAGTTTTTTGAATGAAATATTGTCTAAAGTACTCATTCTACGAGAAAAGACATAATAAATATAGTTGTAGAGTCTACAACTTTAAAGTTTATGTTTTCCTCGTAGAATCAGTATTTTAGACGGTATTTTGTTCGAAAGACTAGCTTTACTACAAATTTACAACTTTTTGTTAAAAATGGACCGTTTTTGAAGTGTGCATCTCGAGGTATATATGACACTCAGAGCTGAAATTAAATTCAAATTGTTGGTAATTTTATCTCCTTTAAAAGTGTCATAGACAACTTTGCCGTAAAATGCATTTTTTAGAAGTTGTAAGCCAAAAACTGAAAAACGTCGAGGTTTCTCGAGCACTACGAAGGACTTTCAGGGTTGCAAATTTGGATTTACACTATTGGTATCTATCCTAACAACATCCCAAAACCTCACAACCTTGCAATTTTTTGCGACCTAAAGCCGACAAGGTGATGCATTGGTTTACTATTAATAATCTGAAGCTTAACTCTAGTAAGATCAAATGTGTCAAAAGTTCACTTCCTAATGTGAGGCAGGTTCATACCACAATAAATGTAAATGGCGAAGCAGTTGAATTGGTTGACTCAACAAAATTTTTTGGTATTACTATAGACTCGCGGTTGCAATGGGACCCTCTTATCGATGCCTTGTCAAGCAGACTTAGTTCCGCTGCCTTTATCGTTAAGAAAATAAGGCTTCTGACCGACATGAAACAGCAAGATTGGTTTACTTTAGTTATTTTCATAGTATTATGATCTACGGTTTGTTGTTGTGGAGCTCAGCTGCTAATATTAATAACATATTCATCTTACAAAAAAGGGCAGTGCGCGCAATATACAACTTACATTGTTAGGTCTAGAGATACCCTTTGGGACCTATTTAAAGAAATTAATATATTAACGGTTGCTTCCCAATTCATCTATGAAAAATGTATGTAAAGAAAAACTTGATAGCTTTGGAAAAAATAGGTTCATAAATTCAAACTCGACGACTTAAAATGGGTAGCTTTAGTAAGTCATGCTCACTTTAAACATTTCTGCGGTGGTGTCATGTGAGGCGGGTCGTTACGTTCCCTCAAATACGGTTGAGCGAAGCGATGGCTGGTTCATGCATCATGCTCGTGAACGGGTGCTGCCAGTGGGAATGGGTCTGCTTCTGACTACCTATCTTAAATTATTGATTTAAACTATGTGTGTAGTAATGAGCAATATGCAGATATTTTTACCAAACCCTTATGTAAAGTAAAGTTTAGCTTGTTGAGAGATAAAATAGGAATTAAACCATGTTGTCAGTAATATTTAGTCAAAGCTTCTCTTTGCATTTACTTAAGTTCTTGTTGTTATTTTAATAAGAAGGCTTTAATTTAGTGGGGGAGTTGAATGTTCTTTTTTAAAAATTCGCGCCTTCTATAATCTATGCCATGTGTGGCTCTCCCTACTCAGCGGACATTTTTGTGTGCAAAGTGTTTTACATAATTAATAAAGTATTGCTGAAATCTGGCATTAAACATTTGCAATTTCGTTTTAATTTATGATTAACGCATATTGAATTGTAAAGTTGTTTTTTTTTTCTTGTAACAGCCTAGACTGAATAATAACTTCAAACTTTGAATTAAGCTTGAACCCTGTAAATTGATAAAGAAATTTGAAATTCATTAAGTAATGATCTAATTAAAGAATGTTATTTATTTGTTAATCTTTGTTACTATAAACTCTGGAAACGATATACATATTTGTAAATATCGTTCCATTTGATAAAGCTGATAAGTTTTTTTGCACCCATTTTACTTGTCAACTAAAAGACTTCATAATGAGCGGTAGGGTAAAAAAAATTTGGACGATTTAAAAATGCTCATTGTGGTGTGAACTTATTTGAATATAGTACATTACTGCAGCGGCATGCAAGACAGGCATTGAAGGACGAACGTGAAAATGTGGGCCGAGGCAAAGCCGAGGCACATGTGTGCCTCGGCTTTGCCTCACGTATGTACGTGAGTCCATCAATGCATAGTTGCGGCCAAGGCTTGTATAGTACTTTTCTCAAATAATACGCGGAAATTCAAACCAAGTAGCTTTTAAACTTTTAACTTTTTAGTTTTAAGCTTTTTATTTTTATTTCAAATTACAGTAATGGGAAATGTCCGAAAAAAATCAAATTAGCTGAATATTTTTTTTTACAGGTAGGAATAAGCTACTTTAGTAATAGAAAAAAGTTTCAGAATTTTCGGTTGCGTAAAACTTTTTTTAAAAATTAAAGTTCCTTAGACTTCACAAATGTACGAAAGTAACAGCAGAATTGAAATTATACCTTTGCCACCACCTGTCACTGTATTAAAAAAAGTTTTAATACAAAATGTCAAAAAATTTTTTTAATACTATGTTGTGGTTGTGGCAGGTGGTGGCAAAGGTATAATTTCCATTCTGCTGTTACTTTCATACATTTGTGAAATCGAAGAAACTTTAATTTTTAAAAAAAGTTTTACGCAACCGAAAATTCTGAAACTTTTTTCTATTACTAAGGGAGCTTATTTCTACCTATAAAAAAATATTCAGCCAATTTGATTTTTTTCGGACATTCCCCATTGCAAAAAGAAAAGAAAAATATTATTTTTTTATTTTTTTGGAATGTGCACATAATGGCCTTTCTTTTGATACCCATATTGCAAAAACAATTTTTTTTTCGTTTTTAATATTTTTTTTCAGTTTTTTGGAATGTGCTCATCAAGGCCTTTCACGTGATACCAATATACCTACCGAATATTTTAAAAAATTTTTTTTGAATGTGCTCGCTCATCAAGACGACATATGATACCTAAATTCGTGTTTCATTGAAAAGTTCGGCCCATTTCTGAATTACACGTGTGTAATGAGTTTTAATAGAAACATTGCCCGACAGACGCCGGCAATTTTTGTATGAAAATCCATTATTACACGTTAGTAATGGATTTTCATACAAATATTGCCGGCGCGGTTTGGGTCTGTCCGGAAACTCCGATTTAGCACGAAGAAGGTTGTCAAAATAATGTTCGAATTTCCAAGCATGTTTGAGAAAAATAATTTTTCATTTCATTTCATTACTTTTTATAACAATTTAGTAACAAATACTCAAATAACAGGAAACGGTAGCAGATAGTCATGGATCAAGTAATTTTAAATCAAATCATTCTAATAAAACTTAGCAACTTTAAGTATTACATAAACTTACAAGCAAATAATAAAGTTTACAACAATAATTGCAAATTTGGAACTTTGACATTACATTATTTTCTGTAGTTTTATTTTCACTACAACTATTACGCGCGTGGTGGGGACCCGCCTAATTACGTAAAAAGGCTGGTTGGATCCTGGTTGAAAGTTCCCTAAGGATTTTCTCTAATTTCCACGCGGACGAAGTCGCGGGCGGAAGCTAGTTATACATATTATCTGTGTCCTAGCGGAGAACCAAGGCTTCAAATTTACCTCGTTTGCATTAAATCGACTGGTGTCTCGTATTTATTTCTCCACCACGGTATTGTATTATTGTAGAAGCATTGGAGAACCACTTATCAATTTTGTTACGCAGAATGCCATATAAATACATGATACCATTAATTGATTGAATACTTTAAGGTCCTTATACTTTTAGGTCAGTTGCGTCTTCTGATGCAGATTTTCAGCATTTGGTTTATTTGCAATCATGTTGAATATTTTATTAAAACAAACCAGTTGATCTATTAATCATCGTTGATTTTTTATTGCCATAAATAAAATTTTTTTTAGAGATCTTGATGGTTGTTGTTAAGATTCGTAGAGCATCCCCCTCAGTTGTCGACGCAAGAGCTTTCCATGGATGTTTCTCGGCAGTTTGACTAAAAATTTCACTCCTCCCCTTAGCTGCATGAATGGTGGTACCTGTAGCAGAATTATTAATAAATATTAGAGCCGAGTAACTGTTCAAAAACATACCTCAAAGTCTGGATAATAATTTTGCAAATATGATGAGTGACATAATATTACTAAATAGTAAGTCAATCCTTCTACTATTTAATTGTACTGCTTACCGCTCGCTGCCTCTTTTCTTTTGCGGTTAAAGTTTTTATTTTTATTTGTTCTGACCTATTTTGTCTAATCTCCATTTAGTTTTATAGAAAAAAGTCTATTGATGATAATGAAATATATGAAAGTAAGAGAATTATCCCACCTCGATAGATACATAGTCAACTAATTCTTTCTCAGTGACTTTTGAACCTGGTTGTCTCACAACAAAGGCTGTAGGTTCTTCTCCGAAATCAGGAACTGGTTTCCCTACAACGCCAGCTTCTTTCACTCCTGGATGAAGTTGCAAAATCGTTTCCAGTTCCACTGGAGCTATCTGTCAAGAATTTGATAATTTCGGCAACCACGATAATGCAACTTGACTCGAAATGAATCGAATGATATTGTTGTAAACTTTGTTTTGCATATAATATTGTGGTTTAACAAATATTTTTTTTTATGTTAAGGGCCAGTTCCACAGGTTGTTGATAAACCTTTGAATCTGACAGAAAATTTCATACAAATTCTGTTCCCATTTTAAAATTTAACTAAAAGATTGGTGCTGTCCGGGACTTGTTAAATTGCTTAAAATAAGAGAAGAGAGAAGCCTATGCAATTGACAATTATATTGTATGTGTAAAGAGATATAAGAGCATTCTATCTTATATTATGAGATTATTTAGATAGAGAACACATAAATGAAGGTACAATAATTAATAAAATATTTGAAGACAATGGTACAAACAAAACTTAAAATGAAAGAAATGCAAGAAAGAAGAAGCTAGATATCTCATAATAATTGTTCACTTCGTCATTAATTGATCTTGAAAGTATAGTTCGCTTAGTGCTCTATTTTTAACTAACTTATTTGACAAGCAAATAAATTATTTAGGTGTAAATAAAACATAAGAAAATTACTTTGTCGCCGTTGTATTCTATAATTTCTTTCAATCTGTCCATGATAAAGAAATATCCATCTTCATCATAGTATCCCAGGTCACCGGTACTGAAAAACCCTTCATCATCTAATAAAGTAAAAAGATCTATTCCAATATAACCATTCATCCGTACTGAGTTTTTCAAAAAGATTTCTCCCTGTTGGTTAGGTCCAAAAATTTTATGGGTTTCTGGATCCACTACCTAAAAACGTGTAAAATATTATTAAACTTTGCTGAGCTGATATATTTTAAAGCGGAGTATCCCCGAGGCTGAAGAGCGTCAGAGTTTCACTTTTGTATCCCTTTCGTATCAGTCTGTACAGCCACCAAAAACACTGAACAGATGAAGACTGAATTACGTTTGTCTACGAAGTAGGCGTCATGTTGTCTGCGATGGACGACTCGTCTGTATTCACTGAGTTGTTTCAACTTTCAATTCAATTTGCCTCAGACGCATGCAATATTGTCTCCAAACCCTGTGTTTTCCCTTTCACTTCCTGCCATATAAATTTGACGTTTTCAATCATAATATCAGCCGCTGTTATGTATGTATCTATACATGTGTGGCTGCGACCACCACGCCACCTCGCCGTATTGTAATAAAGCAGTGTGCTACTAACAGCCGTTCGTTTAAGTTGTCTCTTCGCCCCAATACATACCAATTGGCGACGATTACCCGCGTTTAAAACGTTAAAATGTCTGCTCTTTTTGGAATTTTGGGCACGTTCGACCATAATGTGCAAAATTGGAATGCATACAAAAGCCGATTATTGCAATGGTTTATTGCGAACGATGTGAAACCAGACAGTGATGCTACGGGAACGAAGAGGCGGGCCATATTGTTAAGCGCACTCTCAGAAAACACCTACGGGCTCGCTGCCGATCTCGCCCTACCGAAAGAACTCCACGAAGTGCCATTTGAAGACATTTTGTGTTTATTGGATAACCATTTCACTCCAAAACGTTATGGGTTCACCGAACGCCATAACTTCTACACTGCGACGCAACACTCGGGCGAAACACACACACAATGGGCCGCACGGCTTCGCGGACTCACGGCTCACTGTAAATTCGCCAACGTTGAAGAAGCATTGCGTGACCGTTATATATTGGGCATGAGGTCTGGGGCCGAGAAGGAAAAGTTGTATGCGCAAGAGTTATCTACGCTACCACTCAGCAAAGCAGTGGAGCTAGCGGAAGCAGTCAGCAGCGCGAGGGCAGGCGCCGCTGCCAGCGCGTCCGTCACGGTTACAGACGAACACTTGTTTAAAATCGCGAATAGTGATAAAGTGCGTCAGAAAGAAAGGTGTTCTGTGTGTGGTTATTATAACCACAAATCGGCAGAATGTCGTTATGCAAAATTAGCCTGTAAAAAGTGTAAAAAGGTCGGGCACTTGCGAAGAATGTGCACTAGTGTTGTTAATTGCGTCGGTACTGTGGCCTGTGACGTAAGTGACGACGATGACGGTGAGTTATTTAACATTCGTTCCGTTAGAGGGGAGCCCTTGGTAGAAATGATTTCAATTAATGGGTTAAAATTTCGATTCGAAATAGATAGTGGTTCGGCTGTAACGGTCATACCGGAAAAAATGTACAAAGAACATTTAAGGGCCGTGCCATTGTCGATTACAAGTAAAAAACTTGTGACCTACATGGGAAATAAAATTATATGTGTGGGTACTATCAACATCCCTGTCTCATACGCGGGAATAGAACGCTTAATCACTGTTTATGTAGTTAAGGACGGGGGACCTCCTTTGTTAGGAAGAAATTTTATTTCGCAGTTTAACTTGCAACTGCTCCCTGTTAACAATGTGGATGTAGGGAAAACATTTGACTTTGAAAAGCGTTACCCACAGTTATTTTCTGACAAGTTAGGAACGTGTAATAAGTACAAAATTAATTTACCGTTAAAGGATAACGCTAAACCAATTTTCATTAAAGCGCGCCCTGTTGCCTTCGCGTTAAGAGATAAGGTGAGCAAAGAAATCGACAGGCTAATTAATTTAGGTGTGTTGGTGCCGGTCGAACATGCTGAATACGCCTCGCCTATTGTACCGGTGCTAAAACGGAACGGTTCGGTAAGACTGTGCGTGGATTACTCCGTAACTATCAATAAACAGCTGTTGGTAGAACAATACCCCCTGCCTACTATTAAGGAACTGTTTTCTAAATTACACGGAGGTCAACAGTTTACAAAACTCGATCTGTCCATGGCGTATACGCAATTTGTTTTAGATGATCAGTCTCAAATGATAACATGCATAAATACACATCGTGGTATATATAAGTATACACGCCTCGTCTTTGGACTGGCTAGCGCTCCAGCAATATTTCAGCGGGCTATGGAGTGCGTATTGGCTGGATTGGATGGAGTTTTGTGCCTAATGGACGATATTTTAATAACGGGTGTAGACGAAAAACAACATCTAGAAAGATTGAACGAGGTACTTGGTAGACTAGAAAATGCAGGGTTAACATTACAGAGGGAAAAATGTGAGTTTTTCAAAAGTGAAATTAGTTATTTGGGTTACATAATTAACAAAGACGGATTAAAAAAATCACCAGATAAGGTAAAAGCAATACTTGAAACACGTATACCTACAAATGTAACGCAATTGCAATCGTTCCTGGGTTTAGTAAATTATTATAGGAATTTTGTACCACAAGCATCAAGTATTTTATCGCCATTATATGAACTTTTAAAAAAGGGTTCGAAATGGACTTGGACGTCTGAACATAATTACGCTTTTGAGCGTATAAAAAATATTTGGTTTCTGACATTGTTCTGGCACATTATAATCAGAATGCAAAACTAATATTAACCGTAGATGCATCGCCTAGCGGTCTCGGTGCGGTGTTATCCCAAGTTGAGGGGGTTACAGAAAGGCCCATCGCGTTCGCATCGCGTACATTGAACGCAGCTGAAAAACATTATTCCCAAATACAAAAGGAAGCAACAGCTATAATTTTCGGGGTAAGGCGCTTTCATCAGTACTTATATGGCAGGTCTAGTCCTTTTATTCTTCGCACAGATCATAAGCCATTAATATCAATTTTTGGGCCGTATAAAGGAATTCCGGAAGTTTCTGCTAACCGGCTACAGAGGTATGCAATGTTTTTAAGTGGTTATAACTATACAAAAGAATACATTCGTAGCAAGGATAATATTGCAGACTATCTGTCTCGTTCTAGCTTGCCTGACCCGCCGCTCGCGGGCGGCGGCGAGGGGGGTTTGCATTGTACGCGCTCGCAGGCTGATGATGACTCAGTGGCAGTGACAGATCGCGCTGCCTATGTGTGTTTCGTGGTCGACGGTAGATCATCGACAAAACGAAGGTGCGTTAGGTACTGACTGGCATCAATGTTGGTACCGCGTCCTTTTCAGTCCAAGAGCTTAAAGATGTCCTCCAACGCAGCTGTGAACAGTTTCGGAGAGATAACGTCTCCCTATCTCATACCTCGCTGCAGTTGGATGGAGTCAGTTCTCTGGTTCTGTACTTGGACCGACACGGTGGAATTTTCGTTTAGCTACTTCAACACCTCGATATACCTATAGTCCACTTGGCACATCTGGACAGACAGCAGCACCGCCCAGGTCTCTATCGAATCAAAGGCTTTCTCATAGTCCACCAACCTCCAGCAGAGTGGCAGATTATATTCTTCAGTTTTCTGTATGCCCTGCCGCAGCGTTTGAATGTGGTCTATGGTGCTAAAGCCTTTTTGGAACCTGGCTTGTTCGGGAAGTTGGAAGTCGTCAAAGCTGCGAGCAAGACGATTCGAAAGGACTCTCGAAAACAACTTATAAACATGGCTCAGAAGTGAGATGGGTCTATAGTTCTTTAAGAGGGTCTTGTCACCCTTTTTAAAGAACATAATCACCTCACTATGTTCCATGTCTTCGGCGTTCTGCACTTAACGATGTCGGAACTGAAAAGCTTCTGGAGGATTTAAGTATCGGCTTACCGCCCGCTCTCAGAAGTTCTGTAGTGATTCCGTCTGTTTTTTCAGCTGTTTGAGAGCCATACTAATCTCGTACAGGCTGACGTCCAGGATATCTTCGGTATAGCGTCGGGTAAGTCAAAGTAAAAAAAAGACTTTATTCAAATAAACTTAATTATTGAGTACATATTTTCCGTCCGTCCATATATTCCTACTACCCGTTCAAGACTTTTTTTAACTGACAATAAGAACGGGCGCAAGAAACTATGTTACGATATTAACAAACTTAAATATATCGTTACCAGATAATTATCACAGGGTGACAGGATATGACAACAAAGTAATTATAGTTAGCAAGTTATGTGTTACATCATTTCCACACATTTTGATCTTTTAGACAGTCGTCTTCTTTATAATAACCTTTACCCATGAGCATCTTTTTAACATGGTTTTTAAGTTCATGCAAAGGAAGATCAATTACTTATTGTGGAATTTTATTAATAAAGGCTATGCCTTTCCCTATAAATGAATCTCTAGTTTTTGCAAGCCTAAAACTTGGAACGGCAAGTTTATCTTTATTTCTTGTATTAAACTGGTGATTATTGCTGTTCTTAGCAAATGAATCATAGTGTCTCCTTACATTAACTAAATTTTATTATATGTATTGGCCTGCCAAAGTTAAAATATTTATTTCTTTAAACAATTCTCTCAAGGTATCTCTCCGCTGAAGATTGTAAATGGCGCGAACAGCTCGTTTTTGGAGTACAAAAATATTTTCAATACTGGCAGCTGAGCCCCACAAATTGTGGGGCTCAGCTGCCAGTATTGAAAACAATAGCAGTCCATAAGACATTACACTGTGAAAATAACAATAATAATATACTAACCTTGCCGTTTTAATATCAGTTAAAGCCTTATTTTCTTAACAGCGAATGCCGCTGAACTAAGTCTACTTGACAAGGCTTAAAATATGTGAATCCCATTGCAGTCGAGAATCTAGTGTAATACCTAGAAATTGTGTATTCTCAATAAACTCGACTTCATCGTTATTCAAATTAATATTTAATTTTGTCTGGTCAACAATGAAAATTTTATACATTTAGTTTTTTTGGAGTTAAGTGCTAAATTGTTACTATTAAACCAGTATGAAACTTTAGAGAGGGCACTATTCACTTCGTCCGAACAGTTATTACCTCTGTTTACATTGAAAACTAAAAAAGTATTATAAGCAAATAGTACTGTCTCACATAAATTATTCGCGTAGTTGGGAAGGTCATTTATATAAATAAGAAACAGCAATGGGCCCAATATTAATCCCTGTGGCACACCCATATTGATGGGGGCTCCGGTAAATTCAGTTCTATTAATTACTACTTTCTGAGTTCTATTGTACAAATACGATTTCATAAGGCTGATTTATCAGAGATACCATAATGTTATAATAGCTTCTCGCAATCGAATGCCTTAGAAACATCGTAGAAAATGCCAATTACATGCTGATTTTCTTCCTTATTTTCTTCACATATGTCAAGAATATGTTTGAGAAGTGCAATTACAGCATCAGTAGTATTTTTATTCTTGGAAAATCCAAACTGATTTTTATGAAGTATATTATTGTATTATAAATAGTGGTTTAAAGGATAATTAAAAAGGCTTTGAAATAGTGGCCGCATAGAAAAAATCTAGTCCAACTGCAATTTGAAATTGTGGACTGACTATCTGGTAAAGCCACTCTCGCGGAAAGCCACTGGATGCGGGCAGATGTAAGACTGATTTATAGTGGAGATTCTTAAAAGATCCCTATGCTAATGAATTGATGATAGCTGATATTGATATATGATCTATCAATTTTATTATTACTTTATTAACTTTCTATTCTAGTACTTCAATAATTGAATGTTTTTGTCTACCGGTTACGAAAAGTGAAACTTAGCGTATCAGAAAACCAGCTCTTGCAATTTTAAAATGCCTTAAATTGAAAGCTTTCTATCATAATTATGATGTTCGTATGTGTAACTGGTCGGTGTGTCTTGACACATTCGCTTTCCTGTTCCTCTTGCGCTTTCAACAGAGGCATGTCTAATTGCATTCAATAGCACGTGCCCTATTAGTGTACGATGTTGCATCGCCTTACCTTTAGTGTTTTACCTGGAGCCACTACCCCAACGCTGCCAGGCTTACTACCTTTAGAGCCCCAGAACTCTGATGCTAGGTATCCAATCTCAGTCATACCATATCCTTGTAAAATGTTCTCCAATTTTGGCATCCTTTAAAATAAAAAGTGTTTAGTTAAATGTTATAATTGAGGAATTTTGTGTACTTTACATAATTTACGTACTTTTAAATTGATATTACTGAATCAATTCAGGCTACACATAAACCGGAGGTGATTCGTATGAAAAGTGAAAATAAATAAGTAACTTATCACTTGTTTGGCTGATCCAAGCACATGTGAATGTTGAAGATGCTATGCCATCGATTCGCAATATTATCAGGGGACTTTTTATTGAGAATAAACATACACATAGTTTGATAAATTTTCTATACCTTTCTTTTACATTTTCGATTATTTTGCCGTGAAGAGGGGCGCCACAGCAATAAATGGTTTTCAATGAGTCCAAATTAAGTTTATTAACTTCATCAGATTTTGTAAATATTCCCACGAGCGAAGGAATGATTTGGGCTATATTGACCTAAAAATAAATTCGATAGTTGAAAGACGTTGAAAACGACGAAGCTAAGGAATAAGGTTAAAAATTTAGTAATTGAATATTGTTCAATTTAAATTCAATAGATTTATAATGAATATTTATAACATTAGTCTATCGTTAAATAGTTATTTAATAATTAAAAATAGATTAAAAATAATTATTTAAAGCTATTATAATTGTTTAGAATGCTTGAACTTTACCTGATAGTCTTGAATACTTTTTAGGAAACATGATACATTGTCGAAATAAACTATTGTTTTCCCCATGGTCAAAAATTTGTAAGTAGCAAATAAGTCATAAGTGTGGTACCAATCTCCACCAAGTAGCACGGTTTTTGAAGAATCATCGTCTAAACTGCAAAAAAGTGATTTGATAGTCATAGGTTTTTTATTATGTCAATTAAAACTAATAAACAGTTTTAGTTGACAAAATAAAAAAACCTATTTCTTTTTTATGTAGTACCTACGCATACCATACCATATTTAAGTCATTTAAGTATTGTCTCTTTTCAGGGTTCCGTATCCAAAGGGTAAAAATGGGACCCTATTACTAAGACTCCGCTGTCCGTCTGTCTGTCTTTCACCAGGCTGTATCTATGAACCGGGATAGCTAAACAGTTGAAATTTTCACAACAAATATTTAAAACAGAATAAAATAAATATTTAAGGGGGGCTCTTTCTTAAACAACAAACGTGATAGTCCAATAAAACTAGCTTTATTTGGACATAATTAGATAACTGAAATTTTCTTTTTCTATGTCATAAATTAGTGTTAGTTATAGTTAAAATAAAAGGAATTAAACATTTCGAAACTTCGCATAAAACTAAAAAAAATAAAAAAAAATCAACAAATTTTGATTTCATTATTACAGCATAATAAATAACTTAGTAAATGTACATGTATTATGCTATGACGCTTGCATTTCAGGTAAATAAATCAAAATTAAACGAATTGATCAATCGGAACTATTGTTAATAAAGAAGATTCAGTAAGTGACAGATATTTTGGCTTATCTTACCAGAAATTATAGGTAACTGTTATTTAATAAGTCATACTGAATGGTATATAATGTGACGACGAACTTGCGAAATTGGATTTAGTTTAATTTCGCTATTAGGTTATAGCATTTTAATGTACCATAAAATTATACTAACAAGGTATTTGGTTGTTAACTATTTTGCTTTTAGGAAAAAGCTAGGTAATGTACGAAATCTCATGATTTTTGTATGAAACGGTTACCACCCCGGATTTCTTACATCACATATCTAATAAATTATTGACACTTAATATCAATATCCGATAAATTAATAAAAACAACGAGTTTATTATTTATGTCCAGATAAAGCTAGTTTTATTGGACTATGATTATTTAGCCGTTTTATGCTCGATATTAATAACGACAACAGGTAGACAGTTGAAATATTCACAGATGATGTATTTCTGTTGCCACTATAACAACAAATAGTAAAAATAGAATAAAATAAATATTTAAGGGGGGCTCCCATACAACAAACGTCTTTTTTTTTTTTGCCGTTTATTCGTACGGAACCCTTCGTGCGCGAGTCCGACTCGCACTTGGCCGGTTTTTTTGGTACGGAACTTTTCGTGCGCGAGTCCGACTCGCACTTGGCCGATTTTTTCTTGTTTTATGATTGCTATAAAAATAGGGCCCCAGATACCGATATCGTTCAGGGCCCTATTTTACCAATTCGACATTTGTCAGTGATATATGTCGGTTAATTTTACAATTGTCATTACTTTAATTAGGGACAAGTATGTTGTGAAACAGCGATCTTTTTTACAGGTCGACATATTTGTAGATTTGTCAGTAATTCTTGATATGACATTGGAGCTGAGTCAAGTTTGCGTGACAATTATCGACTTGTAAAAAATATCCCCTGTTTCACAACACAAATTGTCCCCTATTAAAATAAGGAAAGTACTGTAAAAATTGCCGACATATGTCACTGACAAATGTCAATTTGGTGAAATAGGGGCCAGATATCGTCGGACGATATCGTCGTGCAAGCTGACGATATATGAGTATCGTGTCATTATCGTTATCGTCCAATGTGAAAACGCCCAAAGACGACCTCCGTGGGTCAAGTGGTTAGTACATCGGTTTTCATGGTGTTGCCATCGACGAGTTTCCGGATTCGGGCCGCGGGTGGTCTGGGGGTCAAGTCTGCTAATGTTATCGTCAAAATCGTGTTTCAATGGTGTTTGAATGATAATGCTTTGTGTCTCAGCTCTTGTTTTTTAAATCCAAAATCGAGACACAATGTAATTCCGTTTTGGGTTTAAGAAACATAATGTGTTTCGGTTTTGGGTTTAAGAAACAAGAACTGTGTCAAATACATATTTTTTTTTATACACAACGGGATAGTGCTTGGCCTTCATCGCACCTGATGTTAAATGACGATAAGGCCGAAGGTGGAAGCGCACTACACCCGGAATACTGGCTATCTTACCTCTAACTGCCGGAACACAACAATTTTTAAATTGTTGTTATGGCGTCAGACTTAGGTAAGATGGTGGTAGCTAGCCAGGCGGACTTGAAATAAGCCCTACCACCAACCAAACCGAGTACAGATTGTACCCCCCCTGGGAATCGAACCCGGGACCTCTGCGTCTTACACGGGTGGGCGAACCACTAGACCACAGAGGCGGTTACCATTCAAACAACATTGAAACACAATTTTGACGATAACATTAGTAGACTTGACCCCCTGGATGTTTGTGTGTATCGTCGTTGTATTTTGACTTCTATTAACACAAGTGCTTTAGCTTCTTAGAATCGGAACGATGAATAAGATTTTGTCCAATAAGTATAGGGCATTAATATACACTACATACATAGGTACCAAAGAAATAATAAGCTAGAATTTGTAATCCTAAACCACCAAAGGATTTGGTGATCATTTGCTAATTCTGGTGGTAGTTAAGTAAAGTGATCATTTAAACATAAACCATATTATATAGGGTGTTCCAAAGCGTCCAAAAATTACTTTAAATATTGAAAATAGAAAATTTAACTGAAAGACAACTCAATTTTATTTTTAAAAATAATCGGAACTGCATTCAAAGATTAAACATAGTGTTTGATTTTAAGGCCTACGCAAACCTGAGCGGTATCCGCTACCGCCGTGAGTGGCAGTAATACCCGAGCGGTATCCCACGCGGGAATTTGTATGTCATTTTCGCAGCTGTCGTGAAACCCGATCCGCTTACTGGATGGGTGTACGCGATACGTACCGCACGTTCGGTGAAACTTTTACTCCCTCCGCGGATGCAGCCCGCGCCGCCCGCCCGCAGCGCTCGCGTCGCGCGTCGGTACAGCTACCGCCTCCGATAGCTGTATAATTCCGCTATCGTTTGAACCATAAAGTTAATAGGTATATTAACTTTATGGTTTGAAGAGCGCGTTATCCGCATACTCATTGCTCTCATTGTATTATATTATACCAATGACCAAGTAACCGACATCGCTCGAAGGATTGCTCAGCTAAAGTGGTAGTGGGCTGGACACATAACAAGAAGAACCGATGGCCGTTGGGACGGAAAGGTTCTGGAATAGCAACCGCGATATCGCTACCGGGATATCGTTACCACCACCGGTAGAGGATACCGCTGAGATTTGAATAGGCCTTAAAACGTTCATGGTCTTCCTTTGTTTATGATGCTGTGTTATTCGTCAAAAATCGGCAATCGTATTTGTTTCATCAATTGGTGGGTTCGATTCCTGGCTAAGGCAGGCGATTTAAAAAAAAATATATTAATGCACGTCCAATTAAGGTCCTTGGTTTAAGATCAAATTTTTAAGATCAAATTGAAGTCTTCTTTCAGTGAAATTTCCTCCCTTCTGTTCCAAAAGTACTTTCCCTCCGTGTGAAAAAGTTTTGAGACACCCTGTAATGCCAGCCATAGCTTTAGTCGTAGTAGTCGTAGTAGTAGAATTATTTATTTTTATGGTAATCCCACTATTATGTATTCAGTGGTAATACCTACCTCCCAGTTTAATTTAGGTAGGTAGGTATACCTACTTACCCGTGTGTCAGACTGTAAAAAATGCAGTTTAGATGCGTCAGTGGAACTCCTTTTGGCATCCCAGTGGTTCCAGAAGAATATCCAATGAATGCTAAATCAGACTGCCCTTGAACCGGTGCTGGCTCGAAGAGATCCATATCGTGAGCATTATCCGTCTCGAGTGGTTTTATAGAAATCAAAGATTCGACGTTGTCATCAAAAGTTACAAAAGTTTCAATGCTGTCAAAACCACTTAATATATTTTTGTAATAATTCCAGAATGACTTTGAACACAAAAAGTATTTCGGCTTTGATATAGTTACTTGGTGTTTCAATACCGCTGAAATAAAGCAAAAAGAATCCGAATGCACACGATTTTTTTTTGTATTTCCTCATTAAATAAACTAGAACAATATTCGTAGTTAGGTAGTTACAAACCAAGCAGAGAAGAGCTTGAATTAAAAATACTTTCTAAATAACGTACTAAACGTAATTGCTCATATAACATAATACTACTCATTATCATTGAATAAATACCTAGTAATACTTATAATATTAGTGTTTGCGCAATTAAATCTGGTCTTTAACCACTCTCCGCCAGAGTAATGCAAAGATAATAATATGATAGATTACATGATAATAATTAGTAAAATCAAAGTAAATAAGTAGTATAAGACAATGGCATTTCAAAACTAAGTAGCGACCTAATAAAAAGTATACTTATCATAAAAAACTATTTAGGTTAGGAATACCTTTTATTAGGTCATGTATTGATTAATTCTTACCTACGTAGTACTTATATTTGATGGCACTTGGCCTTTATCAGGATGATCCATTTTCGTAGATTAGCGAGGAGTTCGTGGGTTAGCGGGCAAGGAGATGAAATAACGTTCGTAATAGTCACTATTCTTATAATCAACTAAATCACAATCAACGGTAACATAAAATAACTCAAGATGGCTTAAATTAAAACGGATTCTATCGTCCACCAAGCACGTGAATGCGTGCGCACGTTACACCGATTCAAAGAAGACTGACTGACAGCGACACTGTCAGTCAACCCAGACAATGACAGCTGACTTTGACACTGTTACAAGATGGCCGCCTATTCAGTGCTTGGTGTTCGTTAGTTAGTCTATGGAATCAACTAATAGACGGCGCTGTCAGCGGATGCGCCGACACGGCCAATCCTGACAGTCGCACGGCCTCGTGCGAATAGTCCCATTGTACGTCTGTAGTTCTTTTTGCGGTTATTCGTCTTGACCTGCAGAATAAACGAGGACACACGTCATTACACGTTCGGTCATTCCTGACAATAACGCAGCTTAGGCAAAAACATGGCCAATACAAAAACCAGGCGTACTAAACCCCCTTAAGTCCAGTTGTCAAACTATGGCCCGGGCGTACATGGCCCTTTCAACCATTCGACGCACCTAGTTCTCTGCGTCCCTACTAACCAGGTACCAAGCCTTGGTCCGGGCGTGCGAGGCCCCTTCAACCAGTTGCCTAACCGTGGCCCGGGCGTGCTAGGCCCCTTCGACCAGTTACCAAACCATGGCCCGGGCGTGCGAGGCCCCTTCAACCAGTAACCAAGCGTTGGCCCGGGCGTGCGGGGCCCTTTCGACCAGTTACCAAACCTTGGCCCGGGCGTGCGAGGCCCCTTCGACCAGTTACCAAACCATGGCCCGGGCGTGCGAGGCCCCTTCGACCAGTTACCAAGCGTTGGCCCGGGCGTGCGAGGCCCTTTCGACCAGTTACCAAACCTTGGCCCGGGCGTGCGAGGCCCTTTCGACCAGTTACCAAGCCTTGGCCCGGGCGTACGAGGCCCCTCCGACCAGCCCCGGGTATATTGAGGTGGTGTGATGTGAACCAAAAATAGAAGAGTGAGTAGATACTTACTTCGATGTATTTGAGCATGTTCCACGATCACGTGACGGTCACCTTCCGAAGCCGTGAGGGTGTCAGAGCTGGCGGTCAAAGTGCTTTCACTAGCAATGGAAGCTGTTTCAGTGTCGGTATCTGAAGACTCTACTTGAGCAACCTCGCTTCCATCGACTGCCGTCTCAGCATCCTCGTCGTTGATCAACGATGAAGATATTTCTACTAGACCTTCAAACCCTCTTGGCACTGCACGCAAATTTTCGTGAGAGTACTTATAGACGCGGTTAGATCTATTGATGCCTTTAAGTTCGTAGCGATCATTATTGAGAACCCTTGTTATAATGAATGGTCCTTTGAACTTCTTGGTGAGCTTGGTCTGATTCCGTTCACTACCCTTTATAAAGACGTAATCTCCCTGCTCAAATGGTCTTACTGTAGCCTTACCTCGATTGAACAGTTGTTCTTGAGAACTGGCTGCCTTAAGAATATTAGCAGACGCTTCACTTCTTATGGCATCCAGATCAGCACGGGCAGGAGTGTCTACATTAGGAGAGATTTGGGATATGCCAAGAGATTGGGCACGCACGCCAAACATTAATTCGGTTGGTGTGAACCCTGTGACCCTAGATTTAGTGCTATTCAAGGCTAATTGGACCTCATCTAGTTCTTCTCTCCAGACTTTATTTGAATCGTTCTCAATAATAGTCAGTAAGCTTTTCAGAGTGCGCATAACCCTTTCTACTTGACCGTTAGCTCTGGCAGAGCCAGTTGCAATAAGGTGTAACTCGATGTTATGCTCACTACAAAACTGCTTGAATTCTGCACTTATGTATAGCATCTACCTTGATCTGCTATTATTCTTTTAGGGGAACCGAAAAGACACACGGCCTTCTTCAAGGCTTTTACTGCACAAGCTGCATCTAGAGATTGAGTGTACTCTAATAGGGTGTATTTCGTGAAAGCGTCTATGATGACAGAAGCGTATTCTTTTCTATCACTCTTGCCACTGAGTTTGCCCGTAATATCAATGTGGATAGTATGCCACGGAACAGCGACCTTGGGGATGGGGTGTAACCTGACCTGTTGAGCACCCGATGGTCCTTTAGATGCCTTGCACACTATGCACGAATCAATAAATTTACGGACATTTTTTGACATTTCAGGAAACCAGTATTGCTCGTACAGTTTGTCTAAAGTTTTGTCAAGGCCGAGGTGTTTGATTTCACTGTGCACCTGATTTATAAGTGTCCACACCAGTGAACGGGGTACAATAGGAAGCCAGCTGCTAACCTTGTTCCGCTCCACTTTACGGTAAAGAATACCGTCCCGGATATCGTACGTATGAGCAATAGCTTCTGGAAACTCGTCATTTTCGTGTTGCCTCACAAGAGTCTGGATCTCAGGATCTCGTTTCTGCTCCACTTGGATCCAGCTGTTGTGAAGCTCCACGAAATTTACGGATCTGCGAGCGTCAATTTGGATCGAGTCGACTTGCTCAACGGTGTTCATTGGGGAGGGCAATGCGTTCCTAGAAAGAAAGTCAGCGTGCCCCATGCTACGTCCTTCCTTATACATGATGTCAAAGTCATATGCTTGGAGAAATGCCCACCATCGGTGGACTCGAGGTGAAAGATCGATTTTATTTTTAGAGGCTTTTAAAGAGTTGCAGTTGGTGTAAACTGTAAAATGTTGACCATAAAGATAGTGGCGAAAGTTTTCAACTGCTCGTACAACCACTAGTCTCCAGCTCGTACGAGTGATATCTGGATTCAATTTCGGTCGTGCGACGGCTAAAATATGCTACCACATGAGGTACGCCGTCTTTTCTCTGGATCAAAATTGCACCATAGCCGTCGGAGCTGGCGTCTGTGTGCAGCTCTACTGGAATATCAGGGTTAAAGATTGTCAATACCGGCTCAGATGAAAGGATTTCGACAATTTTTTTGTGCACGTCTGAATGTTTCTGTGTCCAAGTAATAGGTCCTTTCAGTTTCGTTAAGGGATATAATGGACTAGCGAGACTAGCGAAGTTGGATATAAACCGCCTGAAATAAGAAGCGAGCCCTAAAAATTGCCTAACCTGTGTCGCGGTTTTTGGGTGTGGAGCATTGACGAGAGCCTTGACTTTATCAGGGTTTGGTCTTACTTCCCCTGCTCGTATGACATATCCTAAGTAGTGAATTTCAGATTTCATAAATTTACACTTGGTTATGTTAAAGGAAAATCCTGCCTCAGCCAGAGCCGTTAGCACAGCATCAAGACGCTGGAGCCCTTCAACAACACTAGTGGAATAACACAGAACATCATCCATATACGCTAATGCTATGGTGTCCTTAAGAGATTTTAGTGCCGTATTGATGCATCGCTGATATACAGATGCAGCATTTCGTAACCCAAATGGCATCGTCAGGTATTCATATTGCCCTTCCGGAGTTACGAAGGCTGTTCGCTCAACTGACTCCGGGCTGACCCTTATCTGATGGTAGCCTGATGCCATGTCAAGCGAGGAAAAGAATCGGGCACCATTTAGACGGTCTACTTCTTCATCTATTCTGGGAAGAGGATAATGTTCAGGCCTGGTGTTTGCGTTCAGTTCTCTGAAGTCGACGCACATCCTGTCTGTGCCGTCCTTTTTCTTCACCAGTAAGATAGGGCTGGCGAAAGGGGATGAACTCTCACGGATAACGTTGGCATCTAACAGAGACTGGATTTTATCGCGCACAATTACCTTCTCTGCCGGGGATAGTCGATAAGGTCTTCGCTGAACCGTTTTATGAGAGTCGATAAGATCAATTTTCAGCTCACCTGTGGTTACGCGACGAGTAGGCACGCCATCTATGAAGTATTCGCTATACTTACGCAGCACATTAAGCAACTGCTCCTTCTCGTCACCTTCTAGATCGGTATCAATTGAACTAAAATCAATAGTATTAACAGTTTGACAAGTGTTGATACATTTACGCAAAGAAAACTTTATTGAGTCACTGTCAATTTCAACATGCAACCCGTGATCTAAAATATCCCTACCTATAATGATAGAATCGGTTAAAATATCTTGCGGAACTACATGAAATAATAGATCTACTAGAATGCCCTGAATCATTACAGAACTGAGTATTTGAGTGGTGCATTTTATGTCTCCACCACCTATGCCTGTCAAATAAACGGTGTCATTGCGTACAGAACCAAGAAGTTGGTCAACTAAATTATCTTTGATCAACGAACACGCTGAACCACTATCGAATAGAAACGAAATTGTCTTACCAGTTGATGTCGACAGAATACCTTTTTTCAATCTGCGCTCACAGACATGAACTTCTTTCCTGGCGGGTTGATCCTTTTCATTCTTATTATTCGGACAGCTTGTACTTATATGACCAGGTTTCTGACACGTGAAGCACGTGACCATCTTCTCTTTTTCCGGAGCCGTTCTTGGAACGTTGTCCCGGCGCTTGCGACACTCTTCTATTTTGTGACCACGGTTGCCACAATAATGACAGGATCCACTAAACTTCGCTTCACTGGTAGTACGTGTCTTCTTAGCGTTGGAAGCCTGGTCGTCGTTTTCTTCATGACGTCTTTTCAGCGACACCCCACTCAGAGCACGACATAACTGAGATCTTGTCGTAACAGCGTATGAATTTAGCTCTCTTCGTATCAGATGGCTCTTTTGACTAAGAACTGATATTACAAATCCCGTGATAACCTCTTCCGGCATGTCAACCTTTGGTATACGTTCGATGAGATTCCACAATCGTAGACCTGCCTCTGAGGCCGTTTCCTGAGCTCCAATTTCAAATTTCATTATATTGTCAAAGTGGTCTTGCATTAACATAGGTTTTCCGAATTTAGCAAGAAGCATCTCTTTAATTTGGGGCCATTCAATATCTGAAGCTTTTAACTTCGTTAAGCAAGAAGCGGCACGGCCTTTTAACGAATGAATCAAAGCGAGAAGAAGCTCAGTACCAGATAGTTTTCGACTACTCACTATTATATCGGTAATTTTGCACCAACCTTCTATATCAGCTTCAGCATCATCAGGATCAAATTTTATAAGTTGGGTCGAATTATGTTGCATAGGACGGCTTTGTGTTGCAGTTAGCAATCGCGTGAAAATTGATTCCATTCCCACGAGAAAATCATTGGTACTCACACTGGCATTCTGATTATCTTGATTGTTATTGTTGCGCACGGTCTCCTCTGAAGGATTAAGCCCTTCGGATCCCACTTCTGATGATGGCACTTGGCCTTTATCAGGATGATCCATTTTCGTAGATTAGCGAGGAGTTCGTGGGTTAGCGGGCAAGGAGATGAAATAACGTTCGTAATAGTCACTATTCTTATAATCAACTAAATCACAATCAACGGTAACATAAAATAACTCAAGATGGCTTAAATTAAAACGGATTCTATCGTCCACCAAGCACGTGAATGCGTGCGCACGTTACACCGATTCAAAGAAGACTGACTGACAGCGACACTGTCAGTCAACCCAGACAATGACAGCTGACTTTGACACTGTTACAAGATGGCCGCCTATTCAGTGCTTGGTGTTCGTTAGTTAGTCTATGGAATCAACTAATAGACGGCGCTGTCAGCGGATGCGCCGACATATTTATTCTGTGCTACAATGTTATTGTTTGTTAACACAAAATTTGAAACTATTTGTAGAAAATTGGAATTGAGAAAAGGTTTCAGCTGTCTCATACATTTTACCATAGTTTTAATTTACCAAATGTGAAGCCAGGTAATTTTGCTTGGAGATAATTCAAGGAGTCTTGGTTTTTTGATAATATTGAAACTGAAATATTGAAACTACTGAAACTTTCTCTAACAAACTCTTTATCGAAGTTCAAAATAGTCCTACCGATTTTGTGTTAACAAAAAAATTACGTTGTACAGCATGGCACCTGTGTTCAAATAACAATCTTGAGAACAAACAAGAAGTTGATAAAACACTTACCACAACCACTTTCCAGATTGAAACAAGTGACTGCAGCCCCGGTGAATGTGACTCCAAGCATAACAGGAATTAATTCTATTCGTTTTTCAGAACCCACTGCGACAGTATCGCCCACTTTGACACCTAACTTACTGAGTGACACGGCCAAGCATACAGCGTAACGTGACAGATCCTTGTAAGTAAGTTTCTCGTGAGTTTCACTGTGTACCTTTGAACACAGATAGTAAGTATACCATCAACTATGTGAAAGTGATTTGGACCTGGTCCACATTAGGAGTTGAAAAAAAACCCTTCAAGTAGAAAAAAAAATTGGTTGTCTGCGTTATACCATAATTAGCATTATTAAACTTAAGAAATGAAAGCTATTCGAATGGTAGTAATGGTACTAAATCACTTACCAAAGCCACTTCATCTGTTTTCAGTTTGATAAAATCCAAAATGTGCTTTCCAAAATTCAAATGAGCAGGAACGCTTATATTTTGGTTTCCGAAAACGTAATTTTTATGACTGAACATTTTTGTTCTGGTACCTTCACGTACTTACTCTCAAGAAGAAGTTAAATTAAACGCTTAGCATTATATAGACGTAGCTTACATTTGTACTATCTAATACGGTGATACGGTTGACAAACATGATGTTTATGAATGTTATGTAATGTACTCGTACTATTGTCCTGAATTTTTTCATGTATCCAAAAGCAACCGATCACCTGATTTTGAAATATTCATGACAAATTGCAGCTTTCTAGTGCAAAGAACCTCTGAGCTAAGCCACAGACTGACACGGCGAAATTATATGGATTCCTTGTTGACTTGACTACGGAACCCTAAAAAGATCTAAAACCAAAACTTATGTCAATCCCACGCTATCACCTATAGCGAAGTTAGGTTTGCAAATGTGATTTTGGCTGCGAAACCTTTTTAGTACCATTTTTCTCCAGTGTATCTATTTTCTTTTATAAATTTTGCTCTGTAGCTGTTCACGTGCTTTAGTGTTATCAATAAAAATATTGCAAACATGATTGCCTCATTTTTCAATTCAATGATTATGGTTGAATTTCGACTATCAGGCGATAATCTTTATGAATAGCAGAGTGCAGCAATTAGCATTAACAGTACTTGTACTATGTATACTCTACAAAGTTTAAAATATTTAGATTGTATGTACCATGATAATATGTGTTCCCGAGCTGACATAGAAGAGTGAAATAGTATTCAAATTTTCGTCTTGGATTGTATATTTCATTCAAAACATGATAGCATCATAACTAAAAATCTATTGGACTTATAACTTGAGTAAATTTTGCTGAATTGGTCTGAGGTGATGGACGGTTAATTAAAAACACCATTACTGTGTATTTTGATGCAGATTTTCAGTATTTTGTTAAAATGCAATATCATAGTGTACATGTTGAGTATTTTATTAAAACAAATCAGTTGATCTATTAATCATCGTTGATTTTTTATTTAATGAATCTAAATTTATTAATCTAATACATTTTTTTAAATCTTGATGGCTAACTAAATAATATACTAGAAAAATTAATTATAACATTATTATGTTTAATAAAAATAGCATTGTGAATGCTAAACAGAACTCAAATTTAAAAATATTGATGGTTGTTAGGATTTGTTGAGCATCCCCCTCAGTTGCCGACGCAAGAGCTTTCCATGGATGTTTCTCGGCAATTTGTCTAAAAATTTTACTCCTCCCCTAAGCTGCATGAATGGTGGTACCTGTAACATATTTTTTAATAATAAATAGATCCGATATAACGGTTAAAAATACACCTTAAAGTCTGGATAATAATTTCGCAAACATGATGAGTGGCATTGACTAAACGGTAAGTCAACCTTCTTCTATTTAATTGTGCTAGTGCCTACCACTACTGCCACTTTTCTTTTGCGGTAAAAGTTTTTGTTACTATTTTCATTTATATTTATTCTGAAATATTTTGTGAATAACGAAAATAACCACACATGTCGTCTAATCTCCGTTTGGGTAGTAAAGAGAATAGAGAAAAATGTACATTACGATGTTACAAGAGCCTGTCTGATGTCATAAATCTGTGAAAGTGGGAGCAATTGATAAAAATAAAAATTTTAATAGTTCTTTTATGAAACTAAGATAATTATCCCACCTCGATAGATACATAGTGAATTAATTCCTTCTCAGTGACTTTAGAACCTGGTTGTCTCACTACAAAGGCTGTAGGTTCTTCTCCAAAGTCAGGAACTGGTTTTCCTACAACGCCAGCTTCTTTCACTTCTGGATGAAGTTGCAGAATCGTCTCCAGTTCCACTGGGGCTATCTGTCAAGAATTTGTTAATTTAGGCGACCACGATACGATACTACTTGACTCGAAATAAATCAAAAGATATAAACGTTTTTTCACAGGTTTCTGATATACCCCTGAATATGAATCTGACAGATAATTTCATAAAATTCTGTTTATTTCCATTCTTAAATTAAATTAGAAGATTGGTGCCATCCGGAACCTTACCACAGTATTATGACTGTGCCCTATCGCTTAAAATGACGGAATACAGCCTTTGCTTTTGACAATAATTTATGTTGTAGGTGTAAAGCGATATTATAGCATTCTATCTACATGTATATATTATATATACATGTAGCTAATTGAAAATAATACACATAAATGAAGGTATAATAATTAATAAAATATTTGAAGATAATGGGACAAACAAAATTTAAAATAAAAGAAATACAAGAAAAAGCATTAGCTAGATATTTCGTAATAATTTTTCACTTCGCCATTAATTTATATTGAAAGTATAGTTCAGTAAAATAGTGCTCTACGTAGTTAATTACTTGTTCAATGAGTGCTATTATACCTAAACCTTTATCTAACTTATTTGACAATCAAATTTAATTATTTAAGCGTAGGTATATAAAAAATAAGAAAATTACTTTGTCACTGTTGTATTCTATAATTTCTTTCAATCTGTCCATAATAAAAAAATATCCATCTTCATCATAGTATCCCAGGTCACCGGTACTGAAAAACCCTTCATCGTCTAATAAAGTAAAAAGATCTATTCCAATATAACCATTCATGCGTACTGAGCTTCTTAAGAAGATTTCCCCTTGTTGGTTTGGCCCTAGAATTTTATGGGTTTCTAGATCCACTACCTGAAAACGTGTAAAATGTTATTAAATTTTGCTGAGCTGAGATATTTTTTTAAGCGGAGTATCCCCAGGCTGATAAGCGTCAGAGTATCACTTTTGCATCTCTTTCGTATCAGTCAGTACAGCTACCAAAAACTCTGAATAGATGAAGATTGAATTACGAGCCGTCATGTTGACTGCGATGCGATAGACGCTTCAACTTTCAATTCAACTTGCATCAGACGCATGCAATATTCTCTCCAAACCCTGCGCTTTCCTCTTCACTTTCTGCCATACAAAGACGTTTACGATATTGCCACTAAACCTTGTGCTTTTACTTTCAACTTTGTGCCATATAAATGTATCATTTTTTCAGAAGATATGGCATTTGCAATTGGATGCAATGAGGCATGCCTCTGTTGAAAGCGCAAAAGGAACAGGGAAGTGAATGTATTAAGACACACCGGTTATAATATGAAAAGGCTTTCAATTTAAAGACATTTTCTAATTAAACAAGAGCAGGAGCCCAATCGCGGTAATAGTCTTCTAATAAGTACTTCAACTTTTCGGAACCGTAGACCAAAATATTCATTTTTTTTTATTCCAATTTCAACCATCTTTAACTTAGACGCCTACTGTTGGCATAGCTCTATCTCCACTATAATTGGTCTTGCAGTGCACTGCTCGCATCCAGTGGCTTTTCGCGAGCTCTACCAGATCGTCGGTCTACAATTCCAAATTGCATGGGGACTACTATGTCTTCTTTGCGGTCACAATTCCAAAGCCTTTTTAATAATTCTTTCAAATACTGTTTAGTATACGTTGTTACATTGCCTTACCTTTAGTGTTATACCTGGAGCAACTACCCCAACGCTACCAGGCTTACAACCTTTAGAGCCCCAGAATTCTGACGCTAGATATCCAGTCTCAGTCATTCCATATCCTTGTAAAATGTTCTCCAATTTTGGCATCCTTTAAAATAAAAAGTGTTTAATGTTAAAACTGACAAAATGTTTGAAAACAATGACAAATTAATCCTCACCAAGCGCGCTGCTTCCTCTCATTCTCCCCCTCCCCCCTCCCACGCTCTCTCAGTCTTTCCCTCTCTCCTCCTCACATATCCTCCCTCTCCCCTACCTCTCACTCGCTCCTCCCCTGCCCCTCATTCTCCCCCTCTCCCCCGCATTTTTCCCTTGTCCCCTCACTTTTCCCCGCCCCTCTCTCTCTTTCTCACTCTTCCTCTCTTTTCCTTTCCCTTCCCCCCTTTAGCACATCCCCTTAAGGGTTGAAATTCCAAAAATACTGATGTAGGTACGTTGCGGTAGTTTCCAACTATAAGCCTAAATAATAAATTCAGTGATGTTTACTCCAAAAAACCGGTCAAGAGCGAGTTGGACTCGCGCTCCGAGGGTTCCGTACAATCATAAATATATTTGGATATGTTACTTTAGTACAGTCTTTAAAAAAGTAGGATAAACGGCAGACACGTGGAAGGGCGAACAGGCGGACAGTTAATTTACAAATCTTAACCACAGCTGCTTATGGTGACTGAAAAACGTTTCAGCCTCTCCACATTGCAAACTGTTTATATTACTAAGTAGGAACTTATTCTTCGTTTATTCGTACGGAAAATAGTGGGTAATTATATTAGAACCAGCAACCAATTATTATTGTACACTGACATGAAAAAATTTGTGTTATTGTAGTATTAGGTTGCGCCATCTCTTGACCGATAGTGGAACTATTTTTTTTTTTAGGTCAGCATTCTTAGGTCAGCGCCATCTGTTGACTGGTAGTGAAACTAAAGAATTTTTGTTTGTTTTTTGAATTTCTAAAAAAGTGTGTTATTTGGAGACATCGTTTTATTTTTCCTGTAATCTTTACATAAACTACTATATCACATTGAATTATTTCAGATTTTTCTCTTTGCAAACTTCGGAGATAGGGGGGGAACGGTATTTTTTTTTACATTTTTCACCATAAGTCGAAAACTATTCGGCCCAAGAAAAAAGAAAAAAATGTTTTAAAATGTGCGAACAGCGTTCTTTCATATGATACCCCACATGCCCTAGTCACCTGACTTCAAATTTTTAAGACCACTTTTCAGTCCCTGTTTTGATTTTTTTTTATTCTTTCTTATTCGCAAAATAGTTGGGCAAATATCGTCTTAAACATTTCACTTCAATAGTTCTTAATATATTTGTTTACTTGAATTGCATTATCCCTTGAGAACCATTGGTAAGGTAAACAGGTAAAAAAAAAAAAAAAAATCGTCCATTTGTTTCGAATCGATTAAGTAATTTGTTGGATAGTCGTAATTGGCCTTTAGAATTATGTTTTAAAATTGTAACTTAGACTGTAAGTGAGCTGTGTACTGTCCCTAATAAAAGAAAATAAAATAAATAAATAAATAAACTATTCCAAACTTCAAGTTAATACCATTAGTAGTTCTCGAGATATCCAGCTGTGACAGACAGACAGACTGAGTCACACCATAAGGGTTCCTTTTTTACCATTTTGGTACGGAACCGTAAAAATGAAGGATTTTCTATACCTAACTCCATTCCCCTATTCACCCTTTAGATTAGAGAGTGGAACTATCAAAAACGCTGAGACACATGTTATACCTACCTATATTGATATTTAATCGTCAGCCTAAACACAAATTTGAATATCCTAGCTTCTGAATCGAGTGACAGATAGACAGACAAACAGAGTTACTTTCGCATTTATAATATAAGTATAGATAATACGTCATTTTTTATACCTTTCCTTTACTTTTTCGATTGTTTTGCCATGAAGAGGGGCGCCAGCGCAATATATGGTTTTCAATGAGTCCAAATTAAGTTTATCAACTTCATCCGATTTTGCAAATATTCCCACGAGAGAAGGAATGACTTGGGCTATATTGACCTAAAAATGAATTAGATTGTTGAAAGCAGCGAACTAAAATCTATGGAATAAGCATTCCGCTCAAAAAATGGCACCACACCAAAAATTACAACTAACTGGATGAAGATAAAAATGCTGACATTTAATTATGCAGCACAAAGCATCTGAACACTAGTTGTTTAGTGACCATAATTTATATATAAGGTGGTACCAAATGATCTAATGATATAAGTACCCTTGGAGGAAGCTATCACCTGTTTAAGAACAGGTGATAGCTTCCTCCAAGGGACATTGGTCGAAAAACTAATAAAGTTTTAATTCTCCCATACTAAATGTACAAAGGAATGTTGACTTATGAATAAAATAACGAAATACGGGATTGCTTAAAAATGGCACCACAGGGCCAAAAAATTATAACCCGCACAGCTTTAGTCGGACCAGCCACGCGCTCGGTGACTGACGTTAGCGTTCTTTACAATAATAATATCAGTTTGTATTGTAAAGAAAAGAAAGAAAGAAATAATTTATTAGAAAAATGACGTCCTGTATCGTTAAATGGTGTAAAAGACGCAAAAAAGGCAGTAAAAAGATGAAGAAATAACATAATTATATCGTTTAAGTATATAATGTGTTACAAAATAATCCTTACTGCCGAATATGGTAGTTTGGAACCATCAAACTGAACAAGTTTTACTATGGGATCAACATTGAAATCTTGACAAAAAAAAACAAAAAAATAACTTTGTGATTTTCACAGTGTTGTATGAATGACAAAGTTATATTTGCAGTTATGGAAAATGTGCTATATTTCAAAAACTAATTACTATATCTCGTTCAAACCAATTTTCGTTGAAAGTGTTTATTAAGATCTACAGCATATATATTCTTTACCACAATATCCACATATGTGCTACCAACCACAATATCGTTTTTAAAGACCTATCTATAGACACCCCGCACGTATTGGTTTGAAGAAAAACTTTTTTTTCAGTTTCAGTTCCATGTATGGGGAGCCCCCCTTAATCTTTTTTTATTTTTTATTTTTGTATTAAAATCGTTAAGCGGTTAACAGAATACATCTACCTACAAAGTTTCAATTGTGTAATATAAATACTTTCGGAATAAAGTGGCTGTGACATACGGACGGACAGACGGACAGACAGACAGACACCTATAAGGGTTCCGTTTTTTGCCATTTAGGCTACGGAACCCTAAAAACAGCTGTTTCATACATTTGGATATTTCCGTTTTTAATTTGATTATGGAACACCTTTTTTTTCGCGATATCAGAGTTGGTCCCTTAGTAAAAGTTGTTCAGTTTGATGGTCCCTATCTACCATATTACGGCGACGTCGCCGACACCCACCGTTTGATATACCACGCGGGCGCACCAACCTGTTAAAAGAAGCGCCTCTAATTCGAGCACTGCGAACATTAAATATTGTTGCCAATACTGTTGACGTATTCTGTTGCTCATTGGATGAGTTCACAAAAGTTGCTCTGTTTGTACTGTGTTACAGTCAAAGTTAACGTAATTTAGCATTAATTATTTTTATAATTATATCGGGTCATTTTGAAATTACCATCCAAATTTTGAGAATGTGTTCAGTCCATGAAACTGAACAACTTTCTCTATAGAACACATGGTCAAATATGTAAAATAAAAATCGACTTTCCATACAAATCAAAGAGATCACGTGATCAATTTAGTATGGGATGACCAAAATTTTCTGGCGATATTTGACACATGTTTCTTAGAGAAAGTTGTTTAGTTTCATAGACTGGACACATCCTTAAAATTTGGATGGTAAGTTCAAAATGACCCTGTATAATACATTGTCCATATAACAATAATTTTAGTTATACTTAAATTAAATTTTGTCTACACTATCGCATTGGGTGTACCTGTAAAGATAGATGTGTGTTATAAATAAATAAAATAAAATAAAAAATATTCATCATTAGGGGTTATTTTTAACACGTTGTAGAAAATATCTATGAGTATATAAGGTGGTAACAAATTATCGAATGATACTTAAACAGGTATAGTGTTGCTTAAACTGAACAACTTTTTCCATCGAATGTAGGTCGAAAAACGATTTTTTTTTTCGCCTTTTCGTAGTAAGTCGGTCAGCTGACCAGCCCCCCTACTCAAATGGCCAACTTTCTATTTGTTTGAACGTTACGCTTACTTTTACAGCTTTATAATAAGCCGTAAACTACAAAATTACGTGCCGTAAGCTTGTCAACTCCAAGGCATGTTGACTATTTTTTTATTTTATGTTACAAAAATTACCCCTAAAAAAAAGAAACATTTGTATAATAATTATTACGCTAGCATGAAAACTGCCCGAGATATTACAGTTTGAAATGCACAAAATTGGACTCACCTGAAAACGCTCCATACTAACGGCTACCAAGTTATGACGTCACGCCTTCCTACGTTGTATGCCACGCGTAGGAAATTTGTTCGGCAGCTATATTAAATACTGTGTTTATCAAAATGGTTTCTTTGACAAATTTGCTATAAAAGAGGATGGGCAAAAATATATGGACCGTGGTACCAGCTCCAATAGCTATAACCAATATATATTTGAAAACATGTTTAGATGTAGGAAAACGTCTGCTATGGGGCCAGTTCTAATTCACGTTTTGAAAGCAGTAATTCCACTAATTATTATAGGTACATGAAAATATACTACAAACTATTAATATAACCAGAAGAAGGATAAAATAAGTGTGGGTTTTTATTGGGTTTAAACCCATTGGTCCGGTTTAAACCCGGATCTTTGCCCATCTCTACAGGTAACTGATAACAGCCCCGTGCCTCCCTTCATCGTTGTACCTTGGGTCCAGATGAGTTAAAGGGAGTGGAGCCTGGCGTTGGCTATCGTAAAACTGTTTTAAACATAAGAGCATGAAAGAAATGTAGAAAATGTTACACCTGCACTCATTTTCCATAGAGATAAGTAGTAATATTGATGTATGAATATCTCCAAACGCAACCAGATTTCAGACTAGTACCAATAGTCAAAGTTGTTCGCCTTGATGAGACCTTTCAAATGACACTACAAGATTCACTATTGGAACCCTGTACCATTCTGCCCATCCTCCTTTTACGGACTAATTAAATGTATTATTTATTTTAACAAATTTTATACTTTTTAAATGGACTTGTCCACCCAACTTTGAAGAGTCTTAAAACAAATAATACGCAATATATAAAACCAAGAGGTATACAAGCTACTCCAAAAGTTTGATATGTTTACGATTTTTATTAGTATTTCGTTATTTTATTCATAAGTCAACATCCCTTTGTACATTTAGTATGGGAGAATTAAAACTTTATTCGTTTTTCGACCAATGTCCCTTGGAGGAAGCTATCACCTGTTTAATTTTCTTCAAGGGACATTGGTCGAAAAACGAATAAAGTTTTAATTCTCCCATACTAAATGTACAAAGGGATGTTGACTTATGAATAAAATAACGAAATACTAATAAAAATCGTAAACATATCAAACTTTTGGAGTAGCTTGTATACCTCTTGGTTTTATATATTGCGTATTATTTGTTTTAAGACTCTTCAAAGTTGGGTGGACAAGTCCATTTAAAAAGTATAAAATTTGTTAAAATAAATAATACATTTAATTAGTCCGTAAAAGGAGGATGGGCAGAATGGTACAGGGTTCCAATAGTGAATCTTGTAGTGTCATTTGAAAGGTCTCATCAAGGCGAACAACTTTGACTATTGGTACTAGTCTGAAATCTGGTTGCGTTTGGAGATATTCATACATCAATATTACTACTTATCTCTATGGAAAATGAGTGCAGGTGTAACATTTTCTACATTTCTTTCATGCTCTTATGTTTAAAACAGTTTTACGATAGCCAACGCCAGGCTCCACTCCCTTTAACTCATCTGGACCCAAGGTACAACGATGAAGGGAGGCACGGGGCTGTTATCAGTTACCTGTAGAGATGGGCAAAGATCCGGGTTTAAACCGGACCAATGGGTTTAAACCCAATAAAAACCCACACTTATTTTATCCTTCTTCTGGTTATATTAATAGTTTGTAGTATATTTTCATGTACCTATAATAATTAGTGGAATTACTGCTTTCAAAACGTGAATTAGAACTGGCCCCATAGCAGACGTTTTCCTACATCTAAACATGTTTTCAAATATATATTGGTTATAGCTATTGGAGCTGGTACCACGGTCCATATATTTTTGCCCATCCTCTTTTATAGCAAATTTGTCAAAGAAACCATTTTGATAAACACAGTATTTAATATAGCTGCCGAACAAATTTCCTACGCGTGGCATACAACGTAGGAAGGCGTGACGTCATAACTTGGTAGCCGTTAGTATGGAGCGTTTTCAGGTGAGTCCAATTTTGTGCATTTCAAACTGTAATATCTCGGGCAGTTTTCATGCTAGCGTAATAATTATTATACAAATGTTTCTTTTTTTTAGGGGTAATTTTTGTAACATAAAATAAAAAAATAGTCAACATGCCTTGGAGTTGACAAGCTTACGGCACGTAATTTTGTAGTTTACGGCTTATTATAAAGCTGTAAAAGTAAGCGTAACGTTCAAACAAATAGAAAGTTAGCCATTTGAGTAGGGGGGCTGGTCAGCTGACCGACTTACTACGAAAAGGCGAAAAAAAAAATCGTTTTTCGACCTACATTCGATGGAAAAAGTTGTTCAGTTTAAGCAACACTATACCTGTTTAAGTATCATTCGATAATTTGTTACCACCTTATATACTCATAGATATTTTCTACAACGTGTTAAAAATAACCCCTAATGATGAATATTTTTTATTTTATTTTATTTATTTATAACACACATCTATCTTTACAGGTACACCCAATGCGATAGTGTAGACAAAATTTAATTTAAGTATAACTAAAATTATTGTTATATGGACAATGTATTATACAGGGTCATTTTGAACTTACCATCCAAATTTTAAGGATGTGTCCAGTCTATGAAACTAAACAACTTTCTCTAAGAAACATGTGTCAAATATCGCCAGAAAATTTTGGTCATCCCATACTAAATTGATCACGTGATCTCTTTGATTTGTATGGAAAGTCGATTTTTATTTTACATATTTGACCATGTGTTCTTTAGAGAAAGTTGTTCAGTTTCATGGACTGAACACATTCTCAAAATTTGGATGGTAATTTCAAAATGACCCGATATAATTATAAAAATAATTAATGCTAAATTACGTTAACTTTGACTGTAACACAGTACAAACAGAGCAACTTTTGTGAACTCATCCAATGAGCAACAGAATACGTCAACAGTATTGGCAACAATATTTAATGTTCGCAGTGCTCGAATTAGAGGCGCTTCTTTTAACAGGTTGGTGCGCCCGCGTGGTATATCAAACGGTGGGTGTCGGCGACGTCGCCGTAATATGGTAGATAGGGACCATCAAACTGAACAACTTTTACTAAGGGACCAACTCTGATATCGCGAAAAAAAAGGTGTTCCATAATCAAATTAAAAACGGAAATATCCAAATGTATGAAACAGCTGTTTTTAGGGTTCCGTAGCCTAAATGGCAAAAAACGGAACCCTTATAGGTGTCTGTCTGTCTGTCCGTCTGTCCGTCCGTATGTCACAGCCACTTTATTCCGAAAGTATTTATATTACACAATTGAAACTTTGTAGGTAGATGTATTCTGTTAACCGCTTAACGATTTTAACACAAAAATAAAAAAAAAATAAAGATTAAGGGGGGCTCCCCATACATGGAACTGAAACTGAAAAAAAAGTTTTTCTTCAAACCAATACGTGCGGGGTGTCTATAGATAGGTCTTTAAAAACGATATTTTGGTTGGTAGTACATATGTGGATATTGTGGTAAAAAATATATATGCTGTAGATCTTAATAAACACTTTCAACGAAAATTGGTTTGAACGAGATATAGTAATTAGTTTTTGAAATATAGCACATTTTCCATAACTGCAAATATAACTTTGTCATTCATACAACACTGTGAAAATCACAAAGTTATTTTTTTGTTTTTTTTGTCAAGATTTCAATGTTGATCCCATAGTAAAACTTGTTCAGTTTGATGGTTCCAAACTACCATATTCGGCAGTAAGGATTATTTTGTAACACATTATATACTTAAACGATATAATTATGTTATTTCTTCATCTTTTTACTGCCTTTTTTGCGTCTTTTACACCATTTAACGATACAGGACGTCATTTTTCTAATAAATTATTTCTTTCTTTCTTTTCTTTACAATACAAACTGATATTATTATTGTAAAGAACGCTAACGTCAGTCACCGAGCGCGTGGCTGGTCCGACTAAAACTGTGCGGGTTATAATTTTTTGGCCCTGTGGTGCCATTTTTAAGCAATATTTGTTTGCAATTACACTACCATTGATTTTAGTTGGCTGGTTGAAAGACGTTGAACAACGACGACGATTCCCTAATAGAGCGGCGGTAATCTTAAAAAAGACGCTTAGAAAACACTTTTCGTACAAGTCATCTCGGAAATATGAAAATGTGGTATCGATGCATTCAGTACGATGCCCTCATCACAAATATATAAGATGACAAGTGCGAAAGTGGTGGGGGTAGAAACTGTGACGTCATAAAGTTTTCAGTACAAAGAATTTTTTTTTTTCATACCATGTGGTATATCAAATGAAAGGGCTTTGTGAGTAGATTGCGAATATATAACACACTATAACATTATCACTACTTGGTCTAGCAAATTATTAGCAAACGTCGGAAAATTTCGCAATTCAGAGTCGGCATTGAACAGGTCTAGATTGAAAACGACTGAATTGATTTTTACAAAATACATAACAAATAACTCTGCACATACTCTTTTCGAATGTCTAAAGGTAACTGACCAAAGATATTTAAAAATAAGAAAAGTACATCAGTTTTAATAACAGCATAATTTTCTGCTTTTTCTAAATTCTCAGATTCCGTAAATAATTAATAAAAAAATAAGTAAAACAACTTTGGTATGTTTATCCTCACTTGTCCTATTTAGTAAACAGTATTTGACAGTTTCCATGCTTCTTTTAAATTTAAATCACTATCAAAAAATGTGTTAACAATTTCTTTAGTATTCAATGCGTGGAAAACCATTTGTTGAATTTTATACATTATTATTTCAAAAAAGAATTGAATAAAGTTTATTTACCAAATAGGACAAGTAAGGATAACTAAAAGAAATGACAAATACACATGGAAAACACACACAGTTGCTCGGAGACCTAAATAACCTGACGAAACTCAATAGGCAAAAGTTATTTTCAAAAAATCAAAACAATACACAAAAAGTACAGTCTTTCTAATGGGTGTAAAAGGGGCTTAACGGGTGTAAATAATCATTCATAAAATACAACAAATGTTTTACCACGCATAGAATACCAAGAATATTGTAAATTGTTAATAATATTTGATTTAATATGACAATATATTTTAAAATAGTGATTAAGTTTAAAAGAAGTATCTAACGTGTCAAAATTTGGTTATTTAAATATTCGTCTATTTATCTTAACTTGTCCTAGTAAGGATAAACATACGAAAGTTTATATATTTATTTTTTTATTAATTATTAACGGAATCTGAGAATTTAGAAAAAGCAGAAAATTATGCTGTTATTAAAACTGATGTACTTTTCTTATTTTTAAATATCTTTGGTCAATTACCTTTAGACATACGAAAAGAGTATGTGCAGAGTTATTTGTTATGTATTTTGTAAAAATCAATTCAGTCGTTTTCAATCTAGACCTGTCCAATGCCGACTCTGAATTGCGAAATTTTCCGACGTTTGCTAATAATTTGCTAGACTAAGTAGTGAAAATGTTATAGTGTGTTATATATTCGCAATCTACTCACAAAGCCCTTTCATTTGATATACCACATGGTATGAAAAAAAATTTCTTTGTACTGAAAACTTTATGACGTCACAGTTTCTACCCCCACCATTTTCGCGCTTGTCATCTTATATATTTGTGATCAGGGCATCGTACTGAATGCATCGATACCACATTTTTGTATTTCCGTGATGACTTGTGCGAAAACTAACCTCAAACCTTGTTTTACCGGTTTCAAAATTTAGTAGTAGAATATGATTCAAATTAAATTCAATATGTAAAAAAATTGCTTTAGACTGTCGTAAAATGTGAACAAAATAGTTATTTAAAGCTATTATATTTGATTGTTAAATACTTGAACTTTACCTGATAGTCTTGAATACTTTTTAGGAAACATGATACATTGTCAAAATAAACGATTGTTTTCCCCATGGTCAAAAATTTGTAAGTAGCAAATAAGTCATAAGTGTGGTACCAATCTCCACTAAGTAGCACGGTTTTTAAAGAATCATCGTCTAAACTGAAAAGTGATTGATAAAGTGGGTCATCATTAGTTTTAGTTGACAAATTAAAAACCATTTTCTATTTTTTTGGTATGCCTACGCATACCATACCATAAATTATTATTTACGCATTTTGTCCCTTTTTCCTGTTTTATGATTGCCGTTTAGGCGCATTTGGTCCACTTGGTCCACTTCGCAGAACGTCTATTTCGCATTTGGTCCATTTTGCAGAACGTCCATTTTGCATTTGGTCAACTTTCACATAAATATGGGAAAAGGTAAATAATTTTGTTTTTGTTCTTTTTAATACTCCTATAAAGTTTTTGAAGAATGTTATTGTTCGTTCACTTTTTAATATATTTTTTCTTCTTATTACATCACAAAAGTACCAGGAACACATAAATATGGAGGATGTTAACGAATATATTTTTACTTTTTTATTTTTTTTCGGTTTTCTTTTCCTCTCTCCATAAGGTTTTATAACCTTCTCCACATTTATGAAAAACAAAAAACAACGAAAATTAATTGAAAATAATCATTTTAGCAATTAGATAAACGTTTTGTGCATGCAAAAGAAGAAATTTTAGAAAATGGACCAAATGCGAATTAGACGTTCTGCGAAATAGACGTTCTGCGAAATAGACGTTCCGCGATATGGACCAAATGCGAAATGGACGTTCCGCGAAATGGATCAAATACGAAGTGGACGTTTTTTCGCCAAGTGGACCAAATGAGACTAAACGCATGATTGCTATACGCGTTTGAGCTCGATCAAAATTTTATTTGATGTAAATAAAACACACAATTACATTCATTGTTAAGCGTAAATACTTATTTACTATAATAATGATGCATATGGACTACTTAGTCCATATAAATTTAATTTTACTCTTTGGTCTTTATCTCTAACTACTCCGTTTGTCCTACTGACGACCTCCGTGGGTCAACTGGTTAGTACAGCTCGGGCGATTCTCACACTGCCTCCGCGGGGCGCGGTTCGGTGGTTTCCGCGCGCGGTGACAGAGCGGCGGATCCGCCTATTCGAGCGGTTTACTCCGCGCCCCACCGCGTCGGTCGGCGTTGTACCACTGATCCGCGCTACGTACAAAAACCGGCACAATACTGTGGAGCTCAGTGTGTTGTACCCCGCGGTTTCCGCGCCTACTGGCGGAATCTGCTCGCGGAGCGCGGCATCGCCGCCCCGGTGGTGTGTTGGACGAGGCGGTTTTCTATACTAATTGATGTACTTGCATACAACTTTAAAGTCGTCGCGACAACTAGTTTTTAGTAACAAATTACTACTGCGCATATCCACTCCACATTTGCCAAGAACTCTTAACTCGCTGCGCGAGCTGTACTCTTTCATGGTGTCACCACGTGTTGCCATCTCTGAGTTTCAGAGTTCTGCCCGTGAGTGGTTTGCCTGTTTGTGTGTATCGTCGTTGTTTTTGATTTCCATAACACAAGTGCTTTAATACACCACATACTAAAGCAGAAACAACATTTTGTTATCTAGAATTTGTTATACTGTGCGTTTTCAGATTATCCGATACGATATCGGAAGAAGTAAAATGTATGAAATATCGGATATCGGAGCCGACACCGATATGTTGGCGGCATCATCGGTCCGTGAACTGTCGGACGATATTTTTCGTAAGTGTGCTATACGTGAATCTAAATTGTATCCAATATCCACAGAGCCCGATGCCCGACTATGGCTACCTATGTCATCATTTAAATACGACATAATTACATTAACTGAATATCTAGCTCCCACAATGGGATGTAAATCATAAAATCATAAATCATTTATTCACAACTTCATTTTGTACACATTTATAACAATGGGCAATGTCAGCTTTAAAACTAGGTTAGTACTTATGCATAAACAAATTAGTAAGGAATTAGTTCCTACATAATACTAAATAATATTAGAATTCTGAATACCTACCTACTCGTAAAAATGACTGATATAGTTTTATTTAGGTAATATAAAATTATTTGTGCCTGAACTAGGTTATCCTGTGTTTCAGGCGGTATGCGCCTATAGAAGAGATAATTATGGTATTACATAATAGGGAAAATAATTAAAGAATTAATATAATAATATTAGAATTAATATTTCTGAATAAACTAATCAACTAAGTATACATATACTAAAACTAATCATCTTAATACTACAAGTAACTCCTCTGTCTCATCATACGTCATCTTTTGGAGAGTGTCTTTCAGGATCTTTTTGCAGTTTATGAAATTAAGTGGATAAATCGATATTTTAGCACTTAATTTATTGTAGAGAAACGGTCCTAGAAACTTGTAAAATTTTCTCGTAAAAGCAAGATTATTTCCACCTTTTATAGTACAAACTTTATCTTTCCGTCTTTTGTTAGTAATCTCAGTGCTATAATGCAGGGCTGCGTGCTGCTTCAGAACTATGCTCAGTACAAAGAGTTGTCTAACTGTTAATACTCCACAGTTTTTATAAAGAAGTTTTGTAGGATAAAGGAAGGGACGAAAAGTCGATACTTTGAGGATCGCTCTCTGGGCTCTTTCAGCAGATAAGAGTAAAGTCTTATTCGCTCCACCCCATGTAGAAATACAATAGGTCAGTAACGATTCACAAAGCGCGAAATAAATTTGTTTACATAATTTCTCATCAGCAATATGACGAAGTTTTTTAAACACAAATATCATCTTACGTATTCTACTCGTTAGAGTTTCTATATGTCGTTTAAAGGAGAGAGTTTCATCTAACATGACACCTAAATATTTTATTTCGGCCGTTGATTTAATTTCTGTGCATACACATTTATTATCATATGGATCAGAGCAGTAATGAGCGTATAGTTTTGAGAAATTTGGTGTTAGCGATGTTTTGCGCAACGAAAATTGCATGAAGCTTGTCTTTTCAGCATTGAGTGTTAGTAAATTATCCTGAAGCCATTTATTAACTACGTTAAAACCGTGTTGCGCATACCTGAATACTTCTGTTACCGACTCAGCTGAAAAAAGGAGAGCAGTGTCATCAGCATATGTTATGACGTAACCATGATCTAACTTTGCATTACAGAGGTCGTTTATGTAGACCAGGAAAAGGGTAGACCCTAATATGCTTCCTTGTGGAATTCCGAAGGATGTATTGTTTTGCTCATTACTGATAACATTGCCAATCCTCACGCACTGAGTACGATCCTCCAGATAACTTTCAAATAATTTTAGTTGAGTGCCTCTTATACCTATGTTTTCAAGCTTGCGCAGCAGAATAGGGATGGACACGGAATCGAAAGCTTTGGCGAGGTCTAGGAAGATTCCTAATGTGTGCCTACCTTCATCTAGATTTTCCACTATGTGATTGGTTAATTGATGAACCGCATCAGCAGTTGATAATTTTGGTCTAAATCCAAACTGCGCTTTCGATAGACTTGATTTTTCCTCCAAAAAATCAATTAACCTTTTATTTATGATTTTTTCTAGTATTTTAGACAGAATGGGTAATAGAGAGATAGGTCTATAATTCGTAACTTCTTTTTTATCGCCGGATTTATGAACAGGGACAACAATAGCTTTTTTCAGACACTTAGGGAAAATACCTGTTGACAGGCATTTTCGAAAAATGAAAGTTAAAGGAGGAATCAAAATGTGCCTAAAAGTTTTTATAATTTTGGCTGGAATATTGTCCCATCCGACAGCACAATCGTCTTTTAAACTCAGTATTATATTTTCTATCTCAGTTTCGTCCGTGTCCATCAGCACAAAAGATGAGAGTGAAGAACTACAGCTAGTAGAGGTGTGACTATTTGACAATGGCTGAGCTTGTATTTTTTCAGCCAGGCACTTACCAATATTTACAAAGAAATTATTTGCGGCATTAGCAGATTCCATTTGTGACGGGTGAGCTTGTAATAAACTCGAAGAGGACTCTTTGCTCTTTGACAAGTATGTTACATTTTTAACATGTTCCCAGATTTTCTTAGTATTTGTACCAGCCTTTTCAATTAATGCTTTCTCATACGTAATTTTAACTTTTCTAACAAGATTATTGCAAAAGTTTCGATAACGCTTGTATGATAATTGTAACACTAGATTGTTTGGGTTGCATTTTGCTTTGCATGTATCCAATACTTTCTTTGGACAGATCTTTTTTTGCGTCTCAAATATAATAGATACAGCAAATAAAGTTTGCTTCTTCGTCTGCGTGGAAAGGTTTTTTTGCTATCCCTCGGGAACAATACTTTTTTTCGGGATGAAAAGTACCCAATGTCCTTCTCTGTACCCCTGACAACGTGTATGCAAAATTTCATCTTGATCGGTTCAGTAGTTAAGACGTGAAGGCGTAACAAACAAACAAACAAACAAACAAACGGACTTTCGCATTTATAATATTAGTAAGGATACAGCAAATAAAGTTTTCTATTATAGTCTGCCATGATGACGCCCGCAAAGCTATTGAGCAAGTGGCCGAATCGCAACGATTTTGTCGTAAATATGTGAAAACAGCATATGATGTCGGCTATCGGCTGTTTGCTATCGTCCGACACCAACATTGGATCGCATAATCTGAAAACGCTCTAATTTAGCTACCATGTGAATTATTTCTGGTGATTTTTTGAACAATAGTCATAGTATATACATACAGGGTATCTCAAAACATTGCGTCAGGAAAGGAAAGTACCTGAAATATTGAATATAGAAAATTTTACTAAAATAAATGTTTCATTTGGTTTTTAAAAATAAATGAAACTGCATACAAAGATTTAAAGAAAATAACGATACAATACGTAGTATTTAGAATGTAAAAGTGAGATTTCATGGTCTTCCTGTTGTTTATTAAAGGGTATATTCGATGGGAATCATGAAAAAATTTTTTTCATTATTTGGTGGGTTCGATTCCTGGTTAAGGTAGGCGATTTTTCAATATTCTTTAAAGCAAATCCAATTATTTTGAAGATCAAAATGAAGTCTTGTTAATGTAAAATTTCCTACTTTCAGTTCCAAAGATATTTTCCCCCGTCTGGCAAAGTTTTGGGACATCTTGTATTGCCAGCCATAGTCTTGGTATATTATCTTCCAATGTAATTTAAATAGGTACTAACCCGAAAGTCAGACTATAAAAAATGCAGTTTAGATGCGTCATTGGAACTCCTTTAGGCATCCCAGTGGTTCCAGAAGAATATCCAATGTATGCTACGTCAGTCTGCCCTTGAACTGGAACTGGCTCGAAGAGATCCATATCGTTAACATTATTCGTATCGAGTGGTTTTATCGAAATCAAAGATTCGACCTTGTCATCAAAAGTTACAAAGGTTTCAATGCCGTCAAAACCACTTAATATATTTTTGTAATAATTCCAAAATGACTTTGAACATAAAAAGTATTTCGGCTTTGATAAAGTTAGTTGGTGTTTCAATACCGCTGAAATAAAGCGAAAGATTATACTGATGGAACTCGATTATATTTTTTGGTATTTACTCATTATATAAACTAGAATATTTCTCGTAGTTACAAACCAAGCGGAGAAGAACTTGAATTAAAAAGACTTTTTGTAATTGCTTAGATAACATAATACTACTCATTATCATAGAATAAATACCTAGTAATACTTATAGTATTTATTCTATTATGAGTACTACTATTAATACTATTAATGAGTAATAATATATATATATATATATAATAGTAATAGTAATACAATAATACGTATATTTGCGCTCTGACATCCTGGTCTTTAACCACTCTAACTGCCAAAGAATGCAAACATAATATGTTAACATGATAATAATTACTAAAATCAAAGTAAATAGTTATAGGTACGACAATGACATTTCAAAACTAAGTACCTACCGACCTAAAAAATGTAAACCTAACAGAAAAGACTATTTAGTTTAGGTATACTTTTTATAGAGTTAGGTCGTAATGTTAATGATTAATACTTACATACGTAGTACCATTATTTATTCTGTGTTACAAAGTTATTTTTTGTTAACACGAAATCTGAAAACCATTTGTAGATTTATGCGACGAAAAAGTTTCAGCTGTCTCATACATTTCACCAAATGTGAAGTCAGGTAATTTTGCTTGGAAATAACTCAAGGAGTTCTTGGATTTTTGAAAATATCTAATCTTTTGATAATACTGAAACTAAAATATTGAAACGCGCGATTTTGCGCGATTTCAAGGTTGTTTCGCAAAAAAATTTCAGCTGTCTCAAACATTTTATTAAATTTTGAAACAGTCCTATTGATTTTGTGTTAATAAAAAATTACGTTGTAAATAGTGTCATTTGTGTTCAAATAACAATCTTGAGAACAAAAACGAAGTTGATAAAACACTTACAATAACCACTTTCCAGATCAAAACAAGTGACTGCAGCCCCGGTGAATGTGACTCCAAGCATAACAGGAATTAATTCTATTCGTTTCTCAGAGCCCACTGCGACGGTGTCGCCCACTTGGACACCTAACTTACTGAGTGACACGGACAAGTTTACAGCGTAATGTGTCAAATCCTTGTAAGTAAGTTTCTCGTGAGTTTCGCTGTGCACCTAAACACAGATCAACTACATTTCGAAAGTGATTCCGACCTACTTATGCGCATGGGAGTTATAGTTCCGTGTGCTCAATAAAAAATACGGCGTTTGGTGATCGAGGGATATTAGTTTTTTGTCTATATTTTGTCAAAATTTATAATTTTGAAAATATTATCATTTTGAATTTTTGAAATATTTTGATCCCAGTATTCTATGAGTACCAGAATAAAAAAAAAAATAAAAAAAAAAATGTTAGTTTTATAAAAAATGCTTCCAAGATGTTAGATAAGAGTATATAACGAGTTATTTAGCGTATGTTTCATAAGAATTTATTTTGGGGTTTTCTTCCTGCAAGAGCCCAAACTTAGTATGTTTGGAAAATGTTTTTCTGATTTTTTAAGCCAACAGCTGCAACGTCGTAATATTGTATATATTTGGAATCAGCTCAAATAGCCCTTTCATTCGATATCACACATCACAGGGTTTTGATAAAAAAACAAATTCCATACAAAAAAAAGATTGTGTTATAACTCCCTCCCATACAATCTAATATCGCTCCCCTTCTTAAAATGATCTAAAGGTTCAGAAGGTTCACCCTGTCACCAAACGCCGTATAGAGCAAATACCACTATTAAAAATTCTTTAATTTAGAAAAAATGCACTTTGCCTACCACTTTATTATTATTTGTACTACTACTATTTATTAAAATTAAGAAATAATAGCTAATCAAATACTAAACCACTTACCAAAGCCACTTCATCTGTTTTTAGTTTGATAAAATCCAAAATGTGCTTTCCAAAATTCAAATGAGCAGGAACGTTTATATTCTTATTTCCAAACACGTAATTTTTATAAGTATTCATTTTTATTTTGGTCTTTTACGCTCCTACTCTCATAAAAATGTGATAATATTTATCACTAAATAGACTTATTTAACATTTTGTACTATTTATCGAGATACTGAGGGCCTATTACGAAAATAACGTACGCAATAGGCATGTTGACTATTTTTTTATTTTATGTTATATAAATTACCCCTAAAAAAAAGAAACATTTGTATAAGAATTATTACGCTAGCATGAAAACTGCCCGAGATATCACAGTTTGAAATGCACAAAATTGGACTCACCCGAAAACGCTCCATACTAACAAGCTACCAAGTTATGACGTCACGCCTTCCTACGTTGTATGCAACGCGTAGGAAATTTGTTCGGCAGCTATATTAAATATTGTGTTTATCAAAATGGTTTCTTTGACAAATTTGCTATAAATTTTACGGACTAATTAAATGTATTATTTATTTAAACAAATTTTATACTTTTTAAATGGACTTGTCCACCCAACTTTGAAGGGTCATAAAACAAATAATACGCAATATATAAAACCAAGAGGTATATATAGAGGTCGGCTGCTAAAAAATAACTACAATGAAACATAATCTTTACTAGAAATCCTGCAATAGTCTACTTCTACATCATGCAACTTGTTAAAATTACTTCATACAACAATTTACTTAATTTAATAAAATACTAGAACCATAAAGTCGCCCTAGTTTAGGCTCCAGATCACACACTCCAAGCAGTTTATAATGTTTATGTTGTTTGTTATGTTGTTATTGTGTGTGATGAAATAAATGTCTTTTATTATTATTTATTATTATTATAGTTACAAGCTACTCCAAAAGTTTGATATGTTTACGATTTTTATTAGTATTTCGTTATTTTATTCATAAGTCAACATCCCTATTGCGTAACGCAGTCACTTGGCCAAGATAGTCGTCCGCAGTTCGTTAGTTGTAGTTTTATCAAACATTTTGAATTTTTCTATCGTAGTCCATAGACTACTAAACGAACGATGTCGGTTACGTAAGAGAGAAACTGTCAAACTCATACAATCACTTCGCAATATCGCATACGAAAGTGATTTGTAATTGGAAACAATCAAAACGAAGCACGGACGCAGCTGCGTGTATCGCATTAAACTTTTCGTAATAGACCCCCTGTTATCTAAACATCATGCGATATCATTTGTTATCAAGAGACATGTGTGCAGTTTTTATCTTAATTTTGTTCTATTTTTTAACATCCAACTTGTAGGTAGTTATGAAATAAAAATGTGTGAGTTACTCGATTTCCGTGATGATTTCTATGGAATCTTCAGTGCGTGAGTGGTCCTATTGAGAAAACTATTTTCAAAATCAGGTGAAAACGTGGAAGTTGGGTCATGTCGGGTATCGGGTCTCACTGCATTAGCGCTGCACTGCAGATTTTAGATTTGTAGCACAGACCATACAACTTTAATGTCTGTCAGTTGTAGGTATCAAATATTATACAGGGTGTGCCAAAACTTTGCCACACGGAGGAAAAGTACCTACCTTAATTATTGAAGATAGGAAGTTTTACTGAAAGTACATTTTGTTTTTAAAGATAATGAGCATCGTATTCAAACCCTTTCGATATTTGGTGGGTTTGATTCCTGGTTAGGGCAAGTGATTTTTCAAATATCTTTGAATGCAGTTCCATAAAAATTAAGTCTTCTTTCAGTAAAATTTCCTGACTTAAATTTTTTAGGTACTTTCTCTTCGTGTGGTTAAGTTTTTGGACATCCTGTATACATATACAAAACACGCAATTTCGCGTTATTTTCTGCAAAAGTCTGCAGAACGCAGCGTCTTATGTGAAATCAAAGATAGTTTATTATTAAGCTTGACTTTATTTTACACATTCATTTGGCAGTTCCACTTACAAAATGGTTGAAATAATAATTAGTTACTACTTGATATAAAACTTCTAGTTGCTTACCACTAACGGCTTACACTATAATTTGCTACCACTTACTGCAAAGTAACTTAAAATTGTAAGAATTTACATAAAAATAACGAATATAAAATTTCATGTATTTTTAGCAAACACAAAAGTAACATTTCTACTCAAGCAAAAGTTATACATTTATTATTCAAACTATAATAAGTACCTAATATTTTAAATTACATAGTGTATTTTATTATAAACATCAAATCTAAAGAACTCAAAGAGGAAACAGATTATATAATCTATTTAATGTTGGACAGACTGTTAGTTATCTATTTATAAAATACTATTATAATTTTACAAATCGATGTACGAAAAACACTTTTATATACAATGTATTTTTTTGAACAGTCATCAAATTTTGGGGTATGGCTTAGACCATCAAACTGAACAACTTTGTCTACAGGAACAACTTAATCAGATTAAAAAATCATCTGTTCCATAGAAAACATCAATATCGACTCGGCCAAAATATATGGAACAGCTGATCTTTTTTTTGCTCTGATTAAGTTGGTCCCAAAGTCAAAGTTTTTCCGTTTGATGGTCTAAGCCACACCACAAAATTTGATCACTGTTCAAAAAACACACTGTATAATTTTAATAAAATAATTCCAAAAATTACTGTTTAAGTTAAGTATAGAGTTTTCAAATGGGAAAATATGGTAACGGATTAATTTTACAAAAATATACAAAAGCTTGAATTGTTACACAAGGATAATAATGAGATGATCGTATTATAAATATCGTTTAGTGACGGATAAAAAAAATACGGTCTCTTTCAACTTCATAAAGTGATTTGTGACTTGCAAATGCAAGATGGTGGCATATCGTCATAATACCACTATTTGCATAAACAGCTTTTAATACTGTCATTTGGTAAGCTTATGGAAATATTTTTATTGTCTATAAAGAGCTTAACAAAATCAAATAAATGTACAGCCAATATGACAATAATTATAATTATCAAATAATTCTCTTAAAATTAATTATCAAGAAAATAAATAACTTCGAGTCAGTACAATTATGTGGCAAATTAACAGGTCAAATAATAATAAACTTGGTTTTCTTGGATATGCAGAGTTGTCATATTCATCTATATCTGAAAAGAAGCATTATCATAAGAAACAGAAAAACAGCCTCTATATTGTATCCTTTTTACTAATCTTCTAATAAATTGCTGTTTTTTGCTTGTTTCATTGAACATTTTCAATCGCAGAAATATGTATTTTTCTTTTTTTACATCAGTGACATTAGTCAGAATAGTTTTAGGAAAATGTAAAGGCAAATAATTACTGTTTTTGATGCAGGGAATAAATACGCCAAAATATCGTTCCTAATTTCTCAATTAACTGGATTTTTCATTTATTTGTCTGTCATGTTAGCCCAAAAAATATGGTGACTTGATTTTCTCCTAGTTATAAAAATAGGCTCATTTGTACATTTTACAAAATTGGTACTTACCAAAATCCTTAATTTGTTCTACGTATGCTCCACCCAGGAAATTTGAACTGATGACTTCGTTTTTATGCAGTGACGAAAATTTATCTGTCGGAAAAATATTTAGTATATTGAATGTTGCAATTTTTGCTGGGGATTTGCCTTCTGAGTAAGTATAAACAGTTCAGAGAAATTCCAATTGTTCAGTGAAATCATTTAAAAGAGCTCATAATAATATAACTATAGTACGCCAGATAAACGTTCATCTACTACATGATTCTAGGATTTATATTTTCTGATATTTTTTTTATTGTTCCAATACCACATCACAACGACAACGACCAGTTAAGGCGTTAACATGCGTCAAATCCCAATATTCAATTGAAAATATTAAAAGACTACGCGCGTGAAGCTATCATAGAAAAAATATATAATGCACTTGAAATAATACACAATAGATTTAATTGAAAACATTTATAAAAATGATGTTAAAAACAACGTAAAAAAACCTTTGATGTAAAAAAAATATCCCGTGGACCTCGTTTTTGGGTTTATTTGCAAAACTTCTCGGAAACAGAACATTCGTTTATGTTAAAATCAACGCATAAAAATCTGCGATGTTCTGAATTTGAAAACGAAGAAAGGTAATAAAAACATGTAAAAATCGAGGATTCAGCGCTCGACCTCTACGCAACCGCCGCGTTAGAACGCGCACTGATTTGATTCCAAAGCATATAAAGTTACGTTTGAATTCACTGTATCACAGATCGACCCGCTCGGATTGATGCATGTTAAGGCCTTAATTTACACAAACCATTCAATATTGTTAGGTTACGTTGTGTTCAACGTAGCTACATCAAACATAATGCAACAGCAAAAAGCTGCAGTGACACAGCTGTTCACACAGTACCATTGATGGGTGTATATTTTCTTTGCTGATGGCCTATTTTTTGTCGCTGCGATTTGGTACATGTCAACAGACCCTAAGAACAAATATCCTAAACAAAATAATACATTTTGCCAACTCAGAATTTCACCATAATGGGAATGAATAGTTACATACCTTTTTTACGAATAGTTTGGTTGTCTAAAATACTTTTTTGTGTGGTTGTGTATGCTGAAGGTGGAGCTGGTATTTCTGTAGTAAAACAAAATGGTCTTTAGTTCAGGTTGTTACTATGGGCAACAGCGTCGCAACAAATTAGCTACAAAATTCGTGTGCGCGCGTATCGTCCCTGCACGAACTAAACGTATGTAGTGACGGCGCGGCGTGCAAGCGATTTTAACCTTAGGAGTGGTTAAGCGACGCTGTTGCCCATGGTACTAACTTAAGTAAGCGTTAATATCTTAATATGTAAGTCAATGTACACTGCAGGAAAAATACATTGTTACACTACGCTCTTACCATCAAGTTTTATAATCCCATCAGTTTCGCCAAGGGAGTTCTTAGCAATGCATTTATAGAAGCCGAAGTCTTCTTTGGTGATATTCCTTATTTTCAGCATCATGTACTTGTTGTAACCACTGTCTGTCGGGAACGCTTCATATTTTCCACCTACAATTTCCATTTCTACTTAAATATAAAACCTGTGTATGTGTCCACGTGGAACACAAAATCAAATATTGATGTTGTAGTAAAATCAATAAGTACTGGTGAAGTGTTTAATTATATTTTATAATTCAAACCTATGTTGATAATAAAATAAACATAGGATTTGTGGGCCGGGGTCATGTATTGCTTTGGTCTTATGCTTTACATGATGTAGGAGAGTTTTCAAATGTAAGAGAATAAATTCAATCTATTGTGTGCCACTAAATAAAAACGATCGTATTATCGAGATTTCTAGGGAAATTTTAATTTTGGTCCTTCGAGCCGGACAATCAAGACACTTTTAAATAAAATAAGATAATTTTTTTATCGTATAAGATTACGATACAATAAGACACGGTACATTTCTGTGCAGAATGGAAAACAAGTAAGTACTTAAATAGATTGCAAAGTGTAAAAAAGTTTTAAGTATAAAAGTCTCACCGGAAATGATCATGTCCCCTTTGTCTGTGGTCCAGTAGTTAATAGAGGAAGGAAAGGCCTCTGTGTGGCACTCCAACGTAACATCCTGTCCGATATATGCACCTTCCAGCTGGTTCGGTATCGACAACATCGGAGGAACTGTTAAATAAAGTCATTATAACTACACAACGTTTTTTTTATATCTCATAACTCTGGGATATTGATGAGACCATGAAATAGAATCCAATAGCATAATATAAATAAGAAATATTTTTCAATTAAAAATTTTTTTTACACATAATAAAATAAACATTTTATGTGAAATATGGCAACGTAGCATTTTTGTACCTCTAAATATGACTCATCAAGAAAAATCTTCGTAGAAAAGTTTAACCCGTAAAAACTTTTGAAATAAGTAAATTAAGATTAATGATAATAATATTTCCAAAACCATGCATTTTTGGACTACATGTTTTAGGAGTTTTTATTATTATTTTGATCTATAGAATATTTAACCTCATACAGGTTGTATATTATTTTGACAATAAATCCTTGCATCATTAAGCCCGGATTTCAGTACAAGAGGAGCGGACCCCGTACAGACACCATTTATTTGGAATTGAAAACTGCTGTCTTTTATGTGACTGTAAGACTAGGGGAAAGTTAGTAAAGGGAACATAGACTGCATAAGGTCTATGCCCACCAGTTATGGGCATCGAACAGTCGATGACGCAAAAAAATCGAGATGCACTCCGGGAGTGCCGGCAGAAGTAAAAACTTGAATATTAACGTTGTGCATTTTTTATATTTTGGAATGGTTAGGGAATAATTTTGCACGAATTGCCGTCTTACGAATTTACTCTGCATTTGAATTTACGAATACAGAACAGTATTGTACGAAAGTCTTGTCCATAGCTTGACAGAAAATCTAGAGTTTTGACATTGAATTAAAAAATTTGCGCGTTGCTATGGTGACACAAGTGTTTACGTCTTGAAATGACGCACCGCCATTTTCACCGCGCCCCGTAGAAAGAGAGGGGGGTACTTCCGCCGCCGGCTGTCTACTCTCCATCCGTCACATCCGTCTTACGAATTTTCGATCAGGGTCACGTGATTCTTACTGACGCGAGTTTAGCATTTTTTCCCCATTACAAAAAAGCGTACAACGCCGTTAAAGAAGTTTTCACTTCAAAAACGAAATCGTATGGAGCGGTGGCTTATGATACTTTTTGACTACTTATAACAACTCTCTCATAATGTGAAAAACTCATCTAATATAGTAGTCGTCGTTAGTTGTAATTTATCAATCTTAATCAATAACTTGACATCAATAGTCAGCTATGTCAGAAATAAGGTCAGAAAGTACCAAATATGCAATCGATATTAAAGGTGTCGATAATGGTCTCACTACTTCTTGGATAATATAATATTTATCGGTTCCCTCTGTGATTTGACTCGTTGCGATGTTGTTATTAAGCCATCGCGTTCAACGGCCTCTGGGGAGCTTTAGTATAATTTTGTTATGTTGTTTTTTCTTACAATATCACTTCTACGTTTTACCTTTTTATACATTAGGCAATCGTATTATTATAACTTAAAAGGAGAGACTTTATACTATACTAAATAATATACTAGAAAAAATACGACTCGCACCAGATCATTTCTCGGACGGGAATCGAACCCGTGACCTTTGGATATCTGGTCCAATGCTCTGACCGCTGAGCTACCGAGTCAGGAGTCCAAAGGTCACGGGTTCGATTCCCGTCCGAGAATTGATCTGGTCGAGTTGTATTTTTTCTAGTACCTATATTATTTAGTATTGTATAAAAATAGCTTTATCAATGCGAAAATCTCAAATTTAAGAAGAGAATTTGTATAAAATCAGTCCAAACTTAAGCGTAACCGCTCACGGGCGACTTTTTGTAGCTGCGATTATCGCGGCGTTAATCGCGGCGATAATCGCCCGCGAAATGACACGACAAAGGTTTTACTTAGCCAGCGACAAAAAAGCGCCGCGATTAACGCCGCGTTTATCGCAGCTACAAAAAGTAGCTCGTGGGCGTTTACGTATAGAACTCCGTATGTTCCATTCTCAGGGACAAAAAATCGCTCAGCGATTAATCGCCCGTCAGCGGGAACGCTAACTGTTCTGAAATATTTCTTCTGATTGTTTTTTTTTTTACTATAAAAATTGAAGATCTTTCAAAAACTAACACCTAACCTACCTAAAATAGATTTGGACAAAATGAAAATTAAGACATTTAAAGTTAATGATATCATTTATGTAACCTTTTAGGAGTAATAAAAGCCTTAGTGCCATGTGACAGTCTCTTCCAGGCAACCTTAAGTAGAAAAATATTAAAGGAAAGAGGACAGAGGGGGAGTGGGTACAAAAATACTAGAAGGACAACAGATATAGATGTACATAAATAAAATAGAGAGAGAAAATGTAACTACTTATATAAAATGAAAGTTGAAAGGGAGATATGAGAATAAGGTTATATTAGGTGGGATAAAGGAAATGTCTTCTAACTTGATCGCTGAAAGATCTTAAGTACGAGCTTTATAGTATTTATAGAATTAGAGTGATACTAATATAACTGTTCATACTTACATTGCACCATCAGCATTATACGTTTGCTAATCGATGGGGGGACTCCGTTCGACGCTATACACAGGTATGCGCCCATGTGAAGCCGTGACACCTTTGTTATGGTAAGGGTCTCTCCGTCCACCACGCTCACTAAATAAACATGATAATGTTAGTTTTTAGTATTTTTACCTATATAAACTTTGATTTCTATAGAAAATATCTACTAATAACGGGTGTAATAAGCCCCTCAACGAAGCCAAAGTCCACGCATTCCGCTCATCATCACAATCATTTTGTCTTTTAGACTATGCATGGGAAATCAATAGCTACGAAGTTATTGAAGGTCAAAGTAAAAATAGTTTTTCAAAATTATTATGAACACTTATTTTATTCGTTATTTCCTCATTTTTGTCAAAAAAAACATTATCAACATTTTAAGTATTTCGTTACAAACAATGGCCTTAAAACGTCATCACTCAATGTATCTCATGAGCACATAAACGCCGCCTTTCAACTCGGTCGCACACAGCTGTGTAGCATACTCTCACAGGCGCGGTCTATATATGCAATGCTTTTTTAACACCAAAAATAAAAATCATATCCCAGCAATAATTTTGAACAGAAATGGTCCTGATGATGGGCAGAATACGTAGATCTCGGCTTTGTTGATGGTCTTACACCCGGTATGTATTTCCTTAACAATCATCCGAAAACACTATTAAAATAAAAACGTATGAATTGAGCCGTGACACCTTTGTGATGGTACAGGGTCTCTCCGTCCACCACGCTCACAATAAACATGATAATGTTAGTCTATTAGTGCCTTTACGAAAGAAATTTTATGTGTACCTACTTTGATTTTTATAGAAAATACATTTTCCATATTAATGTTTTCTTAACAATGACCCAAAAACACTATTAAAACAATATTTTAACGAACAAACGTATGAACACGATAGTAAAAGTAATCTCGGTTGAGCTACAACTAATGAAGTTGTAATTCTTGTTTTTAGGAACGTTAAAGAAACAAGCATCTCTTTATACCTACCTAACTGATGAAAGTATCTTGTGCTGAGAAAAAGTCAACAATTTCAAAGGTAAGGATCCTGGATTATCAGGGTTATTACACTCATAGTGTAGATAAAATAAATAAGATTTATTTACAAATAGTGAATTTATATTTTACCATTTAAATTGGTGTGTTACCAGTGTAACGATAAAATATTAAACAAATTAAAATCACTCTGTGATATAATTATTCGCATAATAATAATTAATGATTTAATTTTAATTTCTATTACATAGATCATTCACCTCATCAGGTCATATGCGATACACAGTCCAGAGTACCGAGATTAACATAATACGCTAGAATCTAGATAATGGTATGAAGGTGGCAAAGTGCCAGAAAGATGGACAATTAAGTCTCTCATGTCCACTGTACCACACGAAGTTGAAGTGGTCATTTAGTATCCCTGCTACGATGCTATAATAGCCTTCGAAACTTGGAAATAAAATTAGTCTTGTTGCATAATGTTATTATTATTAATAAATTTGACATTAGTATCCCAAAATAGTAGTACTCATTAGTAAACAGACTATTCCAATAAACATTCTAGTCCAGCAGTCAAATCCAGCGATAGAATGCCACTGGAATGTACCCATCTCACTGAGATCTCGCTGCAATATACTTATCCATTCCAGTGAGATCTAGTCTAGCACTGAACTGGATTGACTCACTGGATTACAGGAATTAAATATTATGAACCAGACATAATATTTCATTTTCTCTGTCCTAAAGAAAAAACATTAAAATTTGACCATGGCAAAGTACCTACCTATGTAATAAGCATTTTTTATTATTGCTACTTATTAGATATACATACTTATTTAATTGACAATTACTCTGGAATAGAAATCATTCACAACAAGCCAAAACAAAGGAAACGGTACCTAATCAGTAACCGGAATTCCTGGTTCCCGATAATTTCCGGTTTTCCACAGGCTTTGTTAACATTTCCTTATTTACTTGTTATTTCATAAATATTTGCTTATAAAAATCTATCATATAATGTTCCATAATAGTGCTAAAATCATAAAGTGTTGCTATTTCTTGAAAATAAATAAATTTATTTCTATTTTCCTGTCGACAAAAATATTTAAGTTTTTATTTACACCAAGAAACGTACGCTCATTACGTTTTTTACTCATGTGATACGGTGTTCAATATAAGTTTCACATAAAAGTCAATAGACAAAATATGTGATTTAATCAATGATAATTATCATTCAAAGGATCAAAGGGTTAGGAATTGTGATGCAGCAACAGTTGAAATACTGTATGTTTTTGTGTTGGATTAATTAGTTGGAATGGATAATTAAATGTCGATGGTTTAATCATGTCATACATCGCAATCACGCTAATTAACGCTGATATATTGCAACATTTTTATCTTATTGTGAAAGTTTTCGAAACATTTTCACGAAATTTTGTTTTCCCCGTAGTAAAAAAGAGTTTTTAACAGCTTTCTATTTACTGTTGTGTTTTTACAGACCTGATTCTCCATTGTAGTTGAAGTCTTGCCCGTCCTCCCTTCGCCACATGACGTACGGCTCGGGGTAGCCCGAGGCCCGACACACCAAGGTCACGTCGGAGCCCTCGCGCACCACCATGTCAGTCGACGTCATATTATCAATGATTGATGGTGGCACTGCACGAATAGACACAGTCAATAAAGCTAGGAGCACTCTGCTTTCAGAAAAGTTGTTTGAACTTTGATATTAATGGACCTCTTTTAGTAATAGCTTTGTAAGATAAATATCTTAACAAACTTGGTATTTGGAAACAACTTTGGAATTTATATTGTTTAAAATTATACAGCTTTTTCTTTGTAACACAAAATAATAAGTAATTGAACAATTCTGACATAATTGCGTTAATGTTAACAATATTCCCCAAATCTGCTGTGGTGAAATCAAGTCAATAGGAATTTTATGTCTCCGATATAAAACTGTAAGAGATGATGCTTCTATAATATAAAAAAACCGGACAAGTTCGAGTCGGGCTCGCCCACCGAGGGTTCCGTACAGACCTACATCTATACACAAAATAAAGCTATAGAAAAGTTGTGTCGGTACAAAGGAAATATTTTGAAAAAAAGTGGTTGGTAGGTATTAGTTTTTTATATGAAAATTGTACTACGGAGAGTTCAAGCTTTATCCCAGGTTCTACCTACCGGAATTATGTGAAAAATTGCTTAGATTATAAGTTGGACTCCAAGCTACCAAACTGTAAAAAAATACCATCAAAATCCGTTCAGCAGACTGCTATATATAGATAACCATTTGAAATCCTTTGTCGCCACGTAGAAAATAACCCTTCCAGGGATTACGACAAAGAATTGACCACGGGCGAAGGTTTGAAATGGAATAGTACATTACTGCAGCGGCACTCAAGACAGGCATTGAAGAACATACGTGAGTCCATCAATGCCTAGATGCGGCCAAGGTTTGTGTAGTACTTTTAAACTTTTAACTTTTTAGTTTTAAAAGTTTTAAGCTTTTTATTTAAATTTTGAAATTATTTACAGTAATTGAAAAAAGAAAATGGAAAGTGGAATGTGCACATAAAGGCCTTCCATTTGATACACATATTGAAAAAAAAATCCGTTTTTTTTTCATTTATTTCCAGTTTTTCATTTTTTTTTTCCAGTTTTTTTGGAAAGTGTTCATCAAGGCCTTTCATTTGATACCCATATTGCAAAAAAAATATAATTTTTCGTTTTTTTTTTCAGTTTTTTGGAATGTGCTCATCAAGGCCTTTCATTTGATACCCATATTGCAAAAAAATTTTACCTTTCGTTTTTTTTTTTTTTCAGTTTTTTGGAAAGTGTTCATCAAGGCCTTTCATTTGATACCCATATTGCAAAAAAAAATATAATTTTTCGTTTTTTTTTTCAGTTTTTTGGAATGTGCTCATCAAGGCCTTTCATTTGATACCCATATTGCAAAAAAAAATTTACCTTTCGTTTTTATTATTTTTTTCAGTTTTTTGGAATATGCTCCTTGATGAGAAAAACTTTTCAAAAAACTTTCATTTGATACCCATAGGTGTTTTTGGAATGCGCTCATCAAGGCCTTTCATTTGATACCCATATTGCACGAAAACAGTTTTTTTTTCGTTTTTATTTTTTATTTTTTCATTTTTTTGGAATGTGCTCATCAAGGCCTTTCACGTGATACCAGTATAGCTACCGAATATTAAAAAAATTTTTTGCAATGTGCTCGCTCATCAAGGCGACATTTGATACCTATATTAATTGTGTTTCATTGAAAAGTTCGCTCCATTTCTGAATTACACGTGTGTAATGAGTTTTAATAGAAACATTGCTGGACAGACGCCGGCAATTTTTGTATGAAAATCCATTATTACACGTTAGTAATGGATTCTCATACAAATATTGACAGAACAATATGTGGGATAATGGAAATAGGCGAGATTTTGGTTGTGTGAAGCCGAGACTTTTATTGTAGTGGTGGCCACCTCGGCTGACCTTACCGAGTAAACTGTCTTGATTATACTTGGTGCCAAATGCTCCAAGCAACATTGGAATGCGATGCACCCGCATTTTAATGTAAACTGAAACAATCTACCACTGAACTATTCAACACTTGACACTGGCAAAAATTACTTCCAAGAAGAAAGTAGATTGCCAAAACAAAAATAAGAAGAAGAAGACCCCTGTCATACAGCGTGACATACCGCCATGTTGCGAAAATATTTAGAGCCAAATTTATTACTTGTTAATTTTATTTTTAAAAGTAATTAACTATAACAATATTTGAAAGGATCTGAATAATTAATAATAATAAATATTGATATTTTAAAAAGAATTTGTGGCGCGATTAATCCAAAAGTAATTAGAAGTTAAACTATGACCGCGCATACCGTTGTTTCACCAAGATGATTAATAATTACGTATTTTAATGACCATATTTTATTATGATTTAATTACAAATATACAGTTTTCAGATTTATTCCTGTAAGTATAGTATAGGACGCTATTACCTGACAAATTTCATAGTTCTAGGTCAACGGGAAGTACCCTATGAATTTTGATTCCTTTGAGAGTATCGAAAATGCGTTTTTTGCGCCCTAAACGGCAGTATCTTTTTTTTTTACGTTTACTTAGAAGTTTGATTTTTTTACAGCTTCAAGGGCCCGTAGACCTTAGTATATGGTTTAAATTTCAATTCGATACCTCCACGCGTTTCCGAGATAAAGGGTCTTGACAGACAGACGGACGGACAGACGGACAACAAAGTGATCCTATAAGGGTTCCGTTTTTTCCTTTTGAGGTACGGAACCCTAAAAATGAATCGCTCATAGACTTATTATACACGCTGAAATTTTAATCATTTGGTTCCCGCCGTGTGGTGGTTCCACTCATGATTACAAGCAACTTTTACTATGGGGCCAACTCTCCTGCTCGCAAAAAAAATCAGCTGTTCCATACATTAAGGTCGAGTAGGTACTGCACTTTTGTATGGAACAGTTGATTTTTTTTTTGCGAGCAGGAGAGTTGGCGCTATAGTAAAAGTTGCTTGTAATCATGAGTGGAACCACCACACGGCGGGAACCAAATGATTAAAATTTCAGCGTGTATTATTGGAATCGCTGAATATCTCGCTAAGCGCAAATCTCGAGATGAGCTGAACCGATTTCGCCAATTCTTTTTTTGTTGTTTTTTATTATTAGGAGAAGGTTCTTATTGAAGAAAGAAAATTGCGCGGAAAATAAGAAAATTTTAGAATACTTAACCACCATATAAAATTTTATTTGGACTATAACCTAATGATGTTTGACATAGAATGGACAGAATGTGGACTGAAAAAAACTGATAGTCGTTTAAAATTTGAATTCATATTCATAAATCATAACTAAGACAAAACAACGTCTGTCGGGTCAGCTAGCTGCATATAAAAATAACGTAGAATGAACTTCGCACCCATTAACTATTTACACAATGCTTATGGCGTCTATCTTAGACGATAAAATATGTATCTTTTTACGGGTGTAAGTATTATCCAAAGAACTCGTACCGAACTGGCAAGTATTAGGTTCTATTTTATAGTATCAGTTTCCCAAATAATTGAACTTGCTAGATATTCCTATTATTGAGTTCGGCACCTTGGAAATGTTAGTCGTAGAAACTCTGTTTACTACATATTGGATACAATTTTCGATACAATGTTTGTTTTAGCTCTTATGGTAAATGCTTCTGAGGACAAATACAGCTGATGTTTCCCTTATTAACAAAATATCTATAATCGTGTATTGTGCTCATGGGAATTAAATGTCTTCTGGATTTGAAATTCTAAAGTATATTCTTTGAAGGCTTCTTTATCATTTCTTTTATATCTGCTTGTATTCAGCTTTAATTTTTTAACATTTTGTGAAAACTGAATATGTGCAATCTTGAAACATCAAAATTACAAATCATAAGGCCGCCGGTAATGATCGGTTCGCAACGCAAAGCTAATTGTAGATGTCGCTACGTACGCTTGTTCCTAAGACAGTAGACGTTCAGAACAAAATGCGATTTGTTCCGGATTCGTCATGTTCCTAACTCGCCGTATTCCAGATTCGCCGAATTCCAGATTCGCCGATTTCCTGATTCGTCGTAATACGTACAATCGATAACACTGGCGCTTTACCATTTTAAGTTTAAAATTGCTTGCAAGCCTCGCCATCACGTTGCGCATGTCAAAAAAGGTCTCACAATAAAATAAACGATTGAAATGGACAAATTATCAGTAAAATAAGTGGGAATTTTGTATTTGTTTTTTTTTTATTTCGAACATGCTTCAGATTAACTCATTTATAAACTAAAATGCAATTTATGTTATGCTGTTTTTGTATCTTATAATTAAATAAATAATTGAATAAATGAATAAAAAAATATGTCATTGACTGTATTCCGACGAATCTGGAATACGTCGAATCTGGAACTCGGCGAATCTGGAATACGACGAATCAGGAACATGACGAATCCGGAACAAATCATGCATGGGAAAATAGGTATTTATTTTGTGGTGTTTGCCTTTTTGACAGTTGCCTTCCCTATTACGATTGTCAATTTTTTCGTCATGCCATTGTTGTAGGAATCGAACTCTGCGTCATAATAATATGTGACGAAATTATTTGAATTTTAATAATTAGCTTCCTAATTATCTCCTCTTCTTGATGAGTAGATATATAGAATGCTTTGTAATTGTAAGCAAAGTATGGTCTTTTAGCAAAATATTTGAGCTACCAACCTACGACTTGGAGATATCCTTTCCTCGACCGCATAGGGTCCGTGTTGACCTGACACATGTACCACCCTCTGTCTACTTCTTGCACCTCCTTGATGTGGAGATACCACGATCGGTGGTCGTTGTACGACAGACTAATTCGAGGGTTTTGCGTTATGATGTTGTGGTGGATGCTTAGTATAGTTTGGGTGTCCATTCGCACCCATGCCACCTGAAAAGGGCAGACTTGTTAGGTACTTAAAATATTTAACTTATCCTTGATGAATTAGAATGACAAATTTATACGGGTAGGCTATGATAATTTGCAAGAAAATTAAAAGAAATACCGTAAGTGTAAAAGTTCTTGTACGAGTACTTACCTAGCTAATATAAAGAATTACTAAAACCGACCAAAATAGTCATAAGTAGTAAAAGTTGTTCGTTATCATGAATTTTTAACATCCTTTACCGGATTATGTTACGAAGGTACAATTTCTACAATATTACTTATTATTTCATTAATTTAATGAAATTTTTAATGTCCCCGCTGCTGGGGCACAGGCCTTCCCTTTGGGAGGATAAGGAGGAAGGGCCATAATCTACCACGCGGGCCCAATGCGGATTCGTGGGTGTTAACGACTGCAAATGCACCCGGGATCAACGACTTAACGTGCCTTCCGAAGCACGGAGGAGCTCGAGATAATAAAATTTTGGTCACCCATCCCATGACCGATAAGTATTAATTAATTTAATTAAATAATAAGTAGTATTGTAGAAGTTATAGGGTTCGATTCCTGTCTGAGAATTGATCGAGTCGTATTTTTTCTAGTATAGTATTGTAGAAATTACATCAAAAATGTTTTGAATTTGGCGTCCTACCTTAAATCCTCTTAAATTTTCGACCACGCACGCTAAAAGTGCATCTCTTCCTATAGTGACTGTTACATTAGGTATTGGCTCCGCGAACCTCGGATACATGGATTCTGAAAAAGAAAAAGTAGTTTTACATTTCCGAATATAAGAATAAAACCTAGCGACAAACTTGTTTACAAGCTCTAAACTTTCAGGGGGTCTATTACGAAAAGTTTAATGCGATACACGCAGCTGCGTCCGTGCTTCGTTTTGATTGTTTCCTATTACAAATCACTTTCGTATGCGATATTGCGAAGAGATTGCGTGAGTTTGACAGTTTTTTTCTAGCGTATCCGACATCGTTCGTTTAGTAGTCTATAAACTACGATAGCCAAATTCAAAATGTTTGTTATAACTACAACCAACGAACTGCCGACGATTATCGTGGCAAAGTGACTGCGTTACGCAATTGCGTACGTTATTTTCGTAATAGGCCCCCAGATCGATGGACCGAAGCACAGCGTTTGTGACTTTTGTCACAAACATGCCGCCGGGTTACATATTCTAAAGATGCGGTTTGAGATCAAGCGATTTTAGTATAGGGCTGCCATAAATGTTGAAATGCTGACCGGGACATTTAGAACAAAATAAGGTAAACAATTAACTTTTCTAAAACGCGGGTAATGTTTAAGTGCTACTTTCTGATCGGAACACCGGGACACAATGCTTCAAACCGAGATATATACTTGTGTACCGGGACGTATGGCAGCCCTACTTTAGTAAAATGTTTTGGAAATCAAAATTTTCATGTATATTCTTAATTAGGATTAATGATTTTTTAATTAAGGAGCGCAATTAAGCAACCGTAGAACGAAGTACATAGCAACTTAATTAGCTTATAACTTAATTAACGGTAAGTTTTAATTTAATTGCTTGCTTTTATAATGCTTTTAAACAGCGGAAAATGAATATAATATTTGTAATACAAAACTTTTTTACAACTTGTTTAAAATTGTAAAACGATGAATAGAAAAAGGGTTTTTAAAATGAAAGTTTCAATAGATGCTTAAAAATCATGTATAAATATCATATCATTTTCATCCTACTAATATTATAAATGTGAAAATTACGATATTTATGTTTGAATGTTTGTTACGCAATCACGTAAAAACTGCTGAACGGATCTGGATAAAATTTGGTACACAGTACTCAATCACGCAAAAATGGCTGAATCCATATAAATGCAGTAGGTATAGAAACCCTATTTTGTGTAATATTTTGTGACTACTACTAAATTCGGATTCGGATTCGCGCTAACAGTGCTGTCATCGTAATTCGGAACGCGGCCTAATGTCCACGTGGACGAAATCGCGGGCGAAAGCTAGTAAACCATAAATAATTATCATAAGTTATAAACGTTAGGTAGGTACTAGAAATAAATAACATTTAGACGACCTGAGTGGTGCAGTGGTCACCATGCCGCTTACCACGCAAGAGGCCCTGGGTTCGATTCCCGGCCGGGCAGAAATTGAAATGATGAATTTTAATTTCTGTGACGGGTCTGGGTGTTACTATGTATAATAAGTATATATTTAAAAAGTATATAAGTAGTATATCAGTTGTCTAGCACCCATATTACAAGCTTTGCTTAGTTTGGGGTTAGATGGCGCTGTGTGAAATTGTCCAAACATTTATTATTATTATTTGAACAATTGAAATAAATATGAAAAAAATATAGTTTTAAATTATCCTTCTAGCAAACAATATAAATACATAATAATTTCTTATAAAATAATCAACATTATTCTGGTTTTATAAATTTCTACAATAATTTCAAATTATTACCAACTACAATTAGAATAATTGATCTAAACATTATAATTCTATCACTTAATCTAATTGGATAACTAATATTAGTTAAAAAGTCTACTTATAACTTGTTCCGAAGGTCTCAAACCTTGATCGTAGCCCATCATTTATTCACGGAAATCCAACAGAAAATTATAGTCTTCTTTAATCATAGAATATTCAATTAGTACGTATTGAATTGAAAAATAAATGTGGCTAGTAAAATGTAATATTATTCTTTTGAATGCTTTAGTTTAGCCATATATTATTTGTAACAAATTCTATGAACGTAAATCCTATGAATCTTTATTATTACCTTCATGAATATACCGGATGTAACAAGACCCTCAACGAAGCCGAGATCTACGTATTCTGCCCATAATCAGGAACATTACTGTTCAAAATTATTGCTGGGAAACTATTTTAATTTTTGGTGTAAAAAAAGCATTGCATACATTTACCACGCAATGTAACGCGTACAAATGACCGCGCCTGAGAGTGTATGCAGCTGAGTGCGGCCGAGTTAAAAGGCAACGTTTATGTATGCTCATGAGATACAGAGTGATGACGTTTTGAAGCCATTGTTTGTAATAAAATACATAAAATTCTGATAATGTTTAGACAAAAATTTGGAAATAATGAATAAAATAAGATTTCATATATTTTTAATTTTGACCTTCAATAGCTTCGTAGATATTGGTTTCCCAGGTATAGCCTATAAGACAAAAATGACTCTGATGATGGGCGGAATGCGTGGACTTCGGCTTCGTTGAGGGTCTTGTTACAGCCGTTATGTTTGAGAAATTAAAATTTCTGGGATAGATACATAATGATATATTGTTTTTAATTTCCATGTTTATTGACGTTATTTGAATATATCTACCTGTTTATTTTAGAGGCTAGAGGAGATATTTGGACGTCGACTTATCAGGACTTTAAAAATAAACAGGTACACGGTGTAAATCCCGACATAGTTTATTCTAATAGATACATAATAGATAGACGTTCATTAGAAAAATCTGGACTACGAGCTTCGCGCTACGGTGCGTAATGCTACGATGCTACGCCGTAGCCATCTAAAGTGGTTCGCGGAAAACGGCAGTAACGAAAAAGTTTTTCCCGGTAAATCTATCCCAGTAATATACTCGTATGTACCTTATATGGAAAATGTTACTATTTGAAAGAGGTCTAGGGTTATTTACATAGCATCTTTTTATATAAATGTATTTATTGTGTACAAAGTGTTTCGTAAAAACTTTATAAAGTCGAATATAGTAGATAGGGACCGTCAAACTGAACAACTTTTACTATGGGACCAACCCTGATATCGCGAAAAAAAATCGGCTGTTTCATACATTTTGATATTTTCGTTGTTAATTAATGTATGAAACGTAATATTTTTTTCTCGATTTCAGAGTTGGTCCCATAGTAAAAGTTGTTCAGTTTGATGGTCCGTATCTACCATATTCGGCTTTAAGGGTTTTTAGTAACTCGTGGTATATGTTGTGCTGGATATAAAAAAGGACATAGTGTACCTTTTCCCTAAAAAAATACTGTCCCGAAATAGAGAAATGACTGTCAACGCAGATGAAGTCGCGGGTAGCCGCTAGTAGAACATAATTCAATGTGTACAAATGGTTCTAAGTAATCGCTTGAACACAAGCCGCGTCTTCGGTGCCAGCGAGTCTCGTCCACAGCCAAAGCTCTCGAACTATGTAGAGCAGGGGCGCTGATTAATGCGCGGTCCTCCAAACAAATAGCGGTTTTTCGCGATAAAATTACCGTCAGCCTAGAATCTGGGAAATCAAACGAGTGTCACTTCTGCTTTATTACTTACTTGATTTGATTAAAATATATAAATGTAGTGTATTCGGTCTTGTAACTTTTTTACGTAAACCATTTTTTACGTATTTTGTTTTTTTTTTCTAAGTTTATAACATGCCGTATGTATTAAATTGTTACTAACAAATTATGATAGACTAAATCTGAAATAAAAATATAATAATTTCACTTATTTAGAATGCTTAATCTATTTTTATATCATTTCTATAATTAGGGAGCTTTTTTAATTAGTATAATCAGTGGGAAGGGGTGAAATTATGGCGAAGGTAAGCCGTTCTACAAAAATGTTGTGATCTGCATAGTCGATCGGTAGGGTTGGATTTCTAAAAGGTAAGCCGATGGGAATCGGCTTGTATGAACCCTTCGCCACAGTGGCGAGGGGTGAAATTATGGCGAAGGTTTGCCGTTCTACAAAAATGTTGTGATCTGCATAGTCGATCGGTAGGGTTGGATTTCTAAAAGGTAAGCCGATGGGAATCGGCTTGTATGAACCCTTCGCCACAGTGGCGAGGGGTGAAATTATGGCGAAGGTTTGCCGTTCTACAAAAATGTTGTGATCTGCATAGTCGATCGGTAGGGTTGGATTTCTAAAAGGTAAGCCGATGGGAATCGGCTTGAATGAACCCTTCGCCAATGGTATTTAGATAAAAAACGAAACACAAATGAATAAACTATCACTATGTAAATAAGATCGGCACAACTATTCCTAAATGAACGGGTTTCAATTTGCACAACGGGTAATAGACACTGAATAAACAAATTACGTTCTCTCAATTGTAACTGGAGTTAATTTTAAAACCACGCAGCGGTTTATAATAGCTGGCAAACTTTATTATGCCTATTTATTTACTACACTTGTGTCTATTAACGTTTTCAACTTTTCAATTAGACAAACTTAAACTATCGTCTTTAATAGCCTATTAGTTATTATTGAATTAAGCTTAAATTACAGTTTAAAGTAAAAATGGTGATATATACAGAATTATTGTGTAGGCCAAAGAAGCAAAAGAAAGGCTCCACATGCTTTGGTCTGCCCAATAGCTTTATCTACTAGATAAAAACCCTTGTTTACGTATTTGATATTCGATTCAACTTTCCAGAATTTCTTTAATTCATTATATTTTTTTCAGAAATATATAAAAAAAATCTTCTATTTAGTACACGTTTAATTGCGAGATAATTACAAGCTAGTTTTTCATTAAAATCTTAGTTATTTGACTGGATTTTTAATATATAATGAATGAAATAAATGTCACCAGAAAGCGTACTAGGACCTATTCCTTCTTTTAATAGTGTTTATCCACATTTCAATGAAATTGGCGTTTTTCCAAAGAAGTTATCTAAAGAATTAAAGCATTATTAGTGATGTAAACTTTAGTTTTAGGAAGCAAAATTCTTAAATTATTGCCATATAGAGAGAAAAACATAATACGTTATCAAGCATTTTAAAACGAAGACAATCTGTGTGGAATTTCAAATTTGCTTGTCAGAGGTATTTTTATCAAACGTTTCAGCTGTAAAAAATATGAAATGAATACGACTCATATTTATTTTTTCACTTATTGTTTGTATTGTCATAGAGAGAAAATTAAAAAAAATATTTTTAATCACAGAGAAATAAAATATTAAAACATGCTTAAATCGGTACATTTTGACATGTTTTTTACTGGTATTTACAGATTCTAAAGTCAATGTTTTTTTAGGAATAATGAGGTATTTGTCTAATGTATTGCGTGTTTTGTATATACTCATATCTATTTAATAATTTAATAGGAATTTTCAAAGTTTGCCCTCATTACGGCACGCGCAGATTTGTTTTGATCATTTGTAATGAAAATTTAAAAATGGAATGTGGTACGCGTCTACCTTAAGTAAGTATAAGTTATCTCAGATTAACTTTAAAGGGTTTTCCCGTTGCTATATTTAATGATAAATGTTTAAAACAACAAGTAAAGTTTTATTTTCCCATAATAAAAAGTGCACGTACCATCGCGACATAATTTCAAGTCTTGTCTTTCTTAAATCTTAGTTACTAAACTGGACACGACTTTGAAAATCGAATGAATGAAATAAATGTCGCCTGAAACCGTGAGAAGCATTCCCAACGTGCAAAAGTATTTCTCAACAGCAATCAACTGTTTAGTTTCAAAGGATAGCTCAAAGCGTTGAGCTCACGACTGGTACCTCCTTTCCAGTTGCCCATTTGACAGAAGCCACGTGGAATTCTTGCAATTGAGAAATTGAGTCAAATACAGCAGTTAAGGAGTAGCTATTACGAGAATGTACCTACGTTAGCACCTTTTAGATCGTTTTCAATTTCTGACTTCGAATTCTCTTGTGGAATAAATTGTTTTCCTCGAATAACATTCTTTTGTTTTCTTATACTGCTTTTTGCTTTCAAGCACTTGATTGGAAACCATGTAAGTGAAATGCTCCCTGCTTTCTAAGTGAAATATCAGCAAACAAAAAATACTAGGGGTGTTTTGTGCATCGTAGGGCGCAGCAGGCCATGACTCGGGCAGTTAAGCCAAGGGTCACCAATGTGAAGGACGAAGGGTAAACAATGTTATTTGCTTTCCTTTCGAGCTTTCTAGGGACAAACGATATAGCTACAAAGACGAGGGAGAATATTATTAATCGCATCCTTAAATTGCACATTTGGGTGTCGCTCCCATGAGAACCGAAGAAGAGTTCTAGAATATATTTTACACATAAGTACATTAATGATACAGTGACTTACATAGCTTAATTTGTGATTTTGTCTAACCATGTAATTACTATAAAAGATTCGAGAAAATCAGTGACCTTCAAATGAGTGTTATATTTGAAGAAATGTGGAAAATTTAACAATATTTACGCTTAATAGTCAATAATAAATGTAACTATGCTTACAATATGTTTTGTAAAATTCTGTCTCTTTAGTTAGGCTACCACGCAGTTTTTAAAGTTAGTCAGAAGTTAAGAAAAATCTTTAATTTATTTATTTTTAAAGTTGAAAATTCCATTCTGTTCTGTATGTTCCCACTTTTTTTACTGATGCTCAATTTTTTGGTATCAAAGTTAGGAAGAAAATCATTTTACTCATAAAACTACAAATTACAGGCATTGTTTTGCAAAAAAAAAATACAGAGAAAAGCTAACCAAAAAAAGATATATTTTTTTAAAGCCGTTCAGTCGTTAAGTCATAAAAAATAATAAAAAAAAATATAACTCCAAAACTACAAAAATCGCAGAACATGCATGGGGGTTCATCAATATGTATGGTACTCAACTATCACCTCGCACCGGTTTGACACCTTTAAAGAAACACCTTGTATATGCGCGTTATTACATTAGGTCATTTACCCGAATTTGGGTACAAATAAGAGAAATCGGGTTTGCCTGTTTCCATATAAATTCAACCGGCTTCATGTTCATTACCATGTAAAATGCATACCAGCATACATATAAAATAAATAGTCAGGTAAGTACCTACACGAAACTTACTTACCCTTGTAACGGTTACCTTAAATTTGGTAAACGACTATTAGATTGAACCATTAAGTTAAATAGTGGAATCACATTAGTAATGACTGACTATTATTAGTAACCACTCGACTTATAACAAAGAAAAGAGCCTTCTAATAAGAACTAGTAGCTCGGTGAATACAACGACATCATAATAAACTAATTATAAAAAATTAACGTTCAAGTGGCCATAAATTATGCTTTAAAGATTGTTGTTATGCTAACTGTAGAATTCAGCATCGTCCGTAGTTAAAAGTTTTTACGAGGGGTTGTTAGATTGTGCTATTAATAAAGTTATTCTTCAATCTATTTTTATGAACACTATTTTAACGGGCACTTTAACAAGAACTAATCACTAGACACTAAAGTACAAAAGCAAGGCTTGAATTAACATAATTATAAATTACTATAACCAACCACACACACACACACACACACACACACACACACAGACACACAATTGCACATACACACTTACACACCTAAACTAACATACTTACCGTCAGGAACATCTATAGGTGCTACAGACACTACATTTTGTCCAGTCGGCAATTCTCTTGTTAACTTTCGACCTGCAATGAAAACAGAACACAGATAATACAAATTTATAATTTTTAACCCTCTGTGAACTAATAAACAAGTTGAAATTATTTTTAATGTTGATATTTTAGCATTCACAATGCTACTTTTATATAATACTACTTAAATACTTATACACCGTGTCCCAGAACTTTGCCACACGGAGGGAAAGTACCTTAAATATTGAAGTTAGGAAATGTTAGTAAAGAAAACTTCATTTTATTTAAAAAAAGGAACTGCATCTAAAATATTTTTTTAAAATCGCATACGATTCGATAGGTACAAATTGATACAATGCGTGATAATTAAAATGTTAAATTTCATGGTCTTTCTTTTGTTTAAGATGCTGTGTCACTTAAGAAAAAATCATTTCTATGAGTAACCCTTTCGATTGGTCTCGTAAAAATAAAGAAATATTTTTTCGTTATTTGTGGGTTGATCCCTGTTTAATGCAGGCGATTTAAAAAAAATAAGTACAGTTCCTATTATTTTTAAAAACATAATGAAGTCTTCTTACAGTATAATTTCCCAATGGGATGATTGGAATGATGGTTGGAAAATTCCACCAGCTTGAGACCCCATCATTCACAAGCTAAAGCCCCAAACACACACTGCAAGATCTAATGATACGGTTAGTTCTTTTAGCAAATAAATATATAAATATAAAAGACGGAGGTCGGCTTTCCTCTCCAAGTTTTCTTTCGCCATTTATTTATTGGAGAGGCCTCCCAATTTTGTGAAATGGTGGTAGTTTCAGTAGATTCTCTCTTTTTAGCATTTTTTAAATCACAAAATTAAATTATAAATTAACTTAAACCAATTAATGTTTTTTTGTTAAATATTAATTTCTGAACGTCTTAAAAAATTCATCGATTGAGGGTAGGCTCACGAGCAGCTTCAGTCCCCCGTGACCACGGCAGCTGCAAAGGTGCCGAAACGTCGGGAAAACTAAAAATCAAATCAAATACCAACTAATTACCAAAGTACTTTCAATAAAACCGCGCTAGTACCCGTTAAAAATTGTTTTATTTAATAATTTCCCAACTTCAATATTTAAGGTACTTTCCCTCCGTGTGGAAAATGTGGTTTAACAATTTCATGTGTTTATCTGATTGATCACGCTAAATTATTTTTAAAAACTTATTTTACGTTTGTCACAAATCATATTAAATATTTTGTTGAAAAGATGAATAGCAATGTCCGGTAAAACTTAATTGCTCTTTTTGGCATCGTTTGTCAGCAATATTTATTATTGTTCTATAGAGAAAATTAATTAAAACTTTGAAATGCATGGAATGATAAACTCGACATCTTTTTCGAGGAGCTCGGTGGCACAGTGGTTTAGCGCCTGGCCCTGCGATGGAGGTTAATCAAATTTCGCGAGGGTCAGTCATAAGATGTGTAACCAAAAATTTATTATTTCGAGTTCCTCCTTGCTTCGGAAGGGACGTTAAGCCGTTGGTCCCGGTTGCATTTGCAGTCGTTAACACCTACCAATCCGCATTGGGCCTGCGCGGTGGGTTATGGCCCAACCTCCTTATCCGCCTATAAGGACATTAAAAATGGCCAAGTGCGAGTCGGACTCGCGCACGAAGGGTTCCGTACCAAAAAACGGCAAAAAAATAAGTTTGTTGTATGGGAGCCCCTCTTAAATATTAATTTTATTCTGTTTTTAGTATTTGTTGTTATAGCGGCAACAAAAATACATCACCTGTGAAAATTTTAACTGTCTACCTGTTGTTGTTATTAATATCGAGCAAAAAACAGCAAAAAAATCGCGTTTGCTGTATGGGAGCCCCCCTTAAACATTAATTTTATTCTGTTTTTAGTGTTTGTTGTTATATCCGCAACAGAAATACATCATTTGTGAAAATTTCAACTTTCTAGCTATCACGGTTCATGAGATACAGCCTGGTGACCGACAGACAGACAAACGGACAGCAGAGTCTTAGTAATAGGGTCCCGTTTTTACCCTTTGGGTACGGAACCCTAAAAAATGGCTGATCATTAACTCAATTAGCCAATATTCAAGCGCTTTTTTGAATTCAATTTTATTTCTAGCCGACAGGCTAAGCCACTTTAAATAACCGTCATTTTGATCCTAACAGGGTTTATTTCCGAGAAATACTCGTGGGAAAAAATGAAAGGGTTGGCTGTATTAATAGCGTTAATGTAAACGTAGAATGCACATTAATTGTGTCTGTCATCTCCCCGGTACATTAACTAGGATAGGTTTTTGCGAGAGTACGCCATTACGCGTACCGTTGACAGCGCCCTCTGCGCGGCGACAGGATTGTTCCATTATCGGCCCGGATGTATGAATAATTGACGCACTCGACTCTTGGATATGCCACGGTAAGACGCTTCAGAAACTCTTCGTCACCATTCTGAAATTGGCACTTTATTGGAAGATGAAAATGTGAATGTGAATGAAAATTTTCATAAACACTTAAGATACATTTCATGATTTTACTTTTATTTGACTGAATCTTTTAAAGTTTCATACGTTGTTGAAGTAAAACAATCTTAATAACTTGATATTATTAAGATCATGATACGAGAATAGCATACGTTTATCAGGTTAGCAATTTCCCCCTACGGGATTGCAGCCTGTAGGACCATGGAATTTTTACTTCAGCTTCTCTTATCGAAATATTAATGATTGTTATTACCTACGTTTTCTGTTTATTGGTCCTTTAACTCATAAACTTTCGTTTTGTACTTTATTAAACTTTTTTTCTGTATTTGGATTCTGATTGAATTTTAGTAACGGAGCAGTCGGAGAGTCTACAAAAAGTATTTTCGTATTTCTTTTTTATTTGAAATTCACAACATAATTTTTATACAATACTTAATAATAATTTGACTCGCACCAGATAATTTTCTCAGGCGGGAATCGAACCCATGACCTTTAGAAGTCTGGTCTAATGCTCTTCCAACTGAGCTATCTAGCCGCCAGTGGTATGTGAAAACTTCTTTAGCGGAATTGTACGCTTTTTGTAATGAAGAAAAATGCTAAACTCGCGTCAGTAAGAATCACGTGGCTGATCGAAAATGCGTAAGACGGATGTGACGGATCGAGAGTAGACAGCTGGCGACGGAAGTATCCCCCTCTCTTTCTACGGGGCGCGTTGAAAATGGCGGCGCGTCATTTTAAGACGTAAACACTTGTGTATGTGTCACCAACAACGCGCTAATTTTGAAAATGGAACTAATAGCAGCGATCTCTTCGGTGAAATCATAGACTTATTTATACTCTATAACTATAAGTTTAAATCGTAGAATGCGTGCATGTAGAAATTAAAAAGGCCACTGGCGCGAAATCTTTAGAATTTTTCTCTAATTACAAACTGATTGAATTGTGTGACTGTATAGTAATAGGAAAGAAATAGTTTTAATACTTTGCCGCTAATTTCAAAATATCAAAAATGCACAACGTTAATATTCAAGTTTTCACTTCTGCCGGCACTCCCGGAGTGCAATCTGATTTTTTTTAGTATACGCTGCAAGCCAGCGTTATTTTATCAATATGAGGAATTACTTCGACATACAATTGAAACACCTTTCAAGGATGAAACAGCCATTATCATTTTTAAATTTGAGTTTATAGCATTCATAATGCGAGTCGAATTTTTTCTAGTATTATTTAGTATTATTTTCGTAGTTCTCAGACAAGGGATGCTCACAAGTTCCCGAGGTCCGTTGACATGGGGTCATTGCGAGGGTAAACACTCCGCTTACCGCCCGATTGCCAACTTCGCTGTAAGTGGATTGAATTTGGACGAAACTGAAAAGTCTCGCTTCTTATGTCTCTAGTACCTAGTATTTTATTCCATAGCCTTTTGAATTTTTCGTCGAAGCTTTGAAGTTATTTGAATGAAAAGTTGATTGCGAAGTTTTGAGACCATGTTTTTTGTATTCCAAGCCATTAAAATGTTTTTTTGTAATATTTTCAATATAACTTTCCAAATTGCAGATCTTCGATATCGTTTCGTATAGTTAATATAAGAACTTTCCAGACTTTAGACAGTATGTAGATACTCTACCTAAGTAAGGGTAAAAGTATCAAATATCTTTGTTTGAGGTTAAAGGCCTGAGCACACCGGCTGCTTAGACACGCGCGTAGTCACGCGCGCGTAGTTACGCGCGTAACCCGCTGACACACCGGGTTACGCATACGTCTACGCGGCACGCAACGCAACCTGTCCCTTGCGTACCCAGCCGCTGCGGCAGCCATGTTTGCAACTCTAGTGCGCGATGTCAGACGAAGATTGAGTAAATGGACTAATTTTTTCACAATAATTCAATTAGTTTTTCATTAATATCGTTAATCATTATTTAAAAACAAAATAAAACATCACTTACTACTGGTAGTACCGGTACTATTTGTAAACAAATACAACTGAATGCGTAGTCACGCGCTTGGTTACGCGCGTAGTGACGCGCAGCAAAGATACGTGCGTGTTCGAATTTGTTCGGTGTGACGTCCAATAGGGAATGCCATTGACTACAAAGTCATCAATGCGTTCAGCTCTGCGTAGGTACGCAGCGTGTTTGTCTCATGGGAGCTGCAATGCGTAGGGTCTACGTGCACGCGTACGTTACGCAAGCGGTGTGCCATGTCTCATAAAGTTTCAGATATTATAAGGTAATTATACGTCTACGCGTACGTGCACGCTTACGCTTACGCATCCGGTGTGTATCGCTTCTAAACATTAGTACGTGACTCGATATTGTAGGTGCACAACGTAGTTTCCCAGGATTTTAGCTTTTACAAAATATATTTTAGGGTGTTCCGACAACTAACGGCAATTGTTCACTTTGAACTATGTTATCAATTCGGCAAACAAAGTATTCGGCAAATACTACAAACATGTACTTATTGCATTAAATGAGATAATTTTTCTTTGATAAAATAGTTCATCGTTGGTAGTCGGATATAAAATAAGATTGTTGAAAAGCTAAAATCCTGAGAAACCAGGATACGTGCCTACAAAAGCGTGTCATGTGCTAATGTTTACCCTTTCAAATACTTTTCAACACACTTGCTCGTAAAGTGAGCCCTAATACATCGCTTTTAGGACCATAAACCGATCTATAACAAACGCGTGCAATAATATATAAAACACTAGTTGGTTATAGAATTATCCCTACTAAGTTAAATTAGTACCTTACTGCAAGTTCTACGCGAGTAAACAGAGCATTACCAATTTAACCGGGTAATACAGTTATTTATTTTTAGTAACAACAAAGAGGTTTTATGCCGCTGAAAATTCATATACATTTTTGAAATAAATAAATGTGTAAGTCCTTAATTAAGTCAAACAAATATTTATTATTATTAAATTATTCATAATTCACAATATTTTGTTATAAAATATTAAAATATTTGCATTTTATCAATTAAAATTATAATTTTGAAGTAGGCTGTATGCTCACTCACCCCTTGTTCCGCAAAATATTCTTGGATTGGGCGTGTGAAAAAAACAAAAAAAGAAACGTGCGCGTCTTTTCCCATCATAATTATCATATAATGTTTTTGTCGTTTTTGTTGTTGTGGGATAAATTACTTTGTGTTTTCCTCGCAAATGTGTTGAAAAACGTCGTATGACACTCGTGAGCTCTTGCTTATTGCACGCTCGGCTGAGTTACGCCCTCGCCTGCGGCTCGGGCTGCAACCCACAGCCTTGTGTGCAATGAGAAACCTAAGCTAACTTGTTTCATAATGTACTATTAAATTACTTACAACAATGTTTTTTTTTATTCACAAGCGAACTTTGAGCATAGAAAGAGCAATGACATAAAAGTATTTGGGTAGCTATCATTAAAACATGCCTTAAAAATTAGATAACAATTTTCTCACTGAGAATGTAGTTTCTATAACATTGTACAGTAAAATTAAATTTCGTCTAAACTCCATCAAACTTTAGCATTCACATTAAGCTAACTTCGTCATACTCTACGAGGTAGTGATATCTTTTATCTTTAGTTACGTCTTTATGCATGACATTATCTAAAAAAAATAGCTACAAAGAATGAAATCTATTCATATATATAAAAGATAAAAATGAATTGCTGAATTGTATGTACGCGCATAACTTCAGAATGACTGCACCAAATTACATTTTTTTTTTGTTGTGTTTGTTATTATCAGGACAAGGTTTGTATAGACGATTATTTAAAAAAAAATAGTACGGAAAGACGTATTTTTTTAATAACGCGGAAAATAATTATTTTCCTTTCGTATTTTTGTTTTATTTAAATAAATGAAAAGCACGTAAATATTAATAAATTAGTGAATGCAAGCTATAAAGATTAAAGAATTTTCTTTTTCAATGAATGGGCATAAATAATAAAAGTTTATGAAACTGATGCATAATGAGGGGTATTAAACATGAGTGTGAGTTTAAAAACCGAGCCGTAGGCGAGGTTTTTAATAGTATCACACGAGTGTTTTAATACCTAGTTATGTTCAGTTTCATACACTACTTTATCTACTCTCATACAATTTGTGATTGAACCTACAAAATAATTTAACAATGATAAAAAGAGTAGGTAAGTAGTTTCTCGACTTTCTACGACTAGGTAGGTACTTACTTAGGTTAAGTAAGATGTTTTTCCGTCGCCGCATCTAAAATATCGGGTGGAGTCCACACTCACTATTAACAGACATTTTTAAGCAAAAGAAAAAATTAAAATCAAAACATGGCGCGTATTCTATTAGAAAAAATAATAATGAGATGAGGTAGTGCATTCCAGCAGACTAATCGTTACGCTAAGTCATCGATCACCATAGAGCACATTTTAATCATGGAAAGTATGTGGAAATAACCTTGTTTTTTTATTTTAATATCGCGGCACTGCTTTCTTTTTGGATTTGCCCTGTATCGTAATGAGAAAAAAAGTTCTTCTTCTTCTTCTTATTTTTGTTATCTACTTTCCTCTTGGAAGTAATTTTTGCCAGTGTCATGTTTTGAATAGTTCAGTATTTCTAGATTTTCTAGTAGGTAGATTGTTTCAGTTTACATTAAAATGCGGGTGCATCACATTCCAATGCTGCTTGGAGCATTTGGCAGCAAGTATATCAAGACAGTTTACTCGGTAAGTTTTGCCGAGGTAGCGACCACTACAATAAAAGTCTCAGCTTCAACTAAGATGCGCGATCTTTATTCATATCCATTATCCCACATACTGTTCAGTTGCGTAGACACTTGTACCACAAAACTGCACCAATTTTAAGACACAATATTCACTATGAATCAATTTGCGAATAATTAAAATAGTCACCGAACTGAATTCGACAAAATCCCGCCAAAAACAAAAAAAAAATAGTAGTTTATGAAACTGATGCATAATGAGGGGTATTAAAACATGAGTGTGTCTTTAAAAACCGAGCCGTAGGCGAGGTTTTTAATAGTATCACACGAGTGTTTTAATACCTAGTTATGTACAGTTTCATACACTACTTTATCTACTCTCATGCAATTATTGTGATTGAACCTACAAAATAAAATATCAATGATAAAAAGAGTAAGCAGTTTCTCGACTTTGCTTTAGGTAGGTAGGTTGTACCAAATATTATAGAAACTCTACGTGTACTTACCTTGGTTAAGTATTACGTTTTTCAGTCGCCGTATCTAAAAAATCTACTCACTCACTACTTACTGTCAGATATTTTTAAGCAAAAGTAAAAATTTAAATCTAAAAAATGGCGCTTATTCTATTAGAAAAAATAATAATGATATGACTGCATTCCAGCAGAGTAATCGTTACGCTTAGTCATCGATCACCATAGAGTACATTTTAATCATGGAAAGTATGTGAGAATTTCATTGTTTTTTTTTTAATATTGCGGCACTGCCATCTTCTTGGACTTGCCCTGTATCGTAATGAGAAAAAAAGTTATTTTATAACATTGCTTAGTATAGCGAAGGTATGTTATAAAATAACTTTTTAATTTTTTTTCGGTATTGCGTGTATAAAGTATGTCAATATAAATTCGATTTGAAATTCATAATTCGAATTTTACGATATGAGAGTAGATAATAGTACATTATGATACAAGTTAGCTTAGGTTGCTTATTGCACACAAGGCTGTGGGTTGCAGCCCGAGCCACAGGCGAGTGTGTAACTCAGCCGAGTGTGCAATAAGTAAGAGCTCACGAGTTTCATACGACGTTTTTCAACACATTTGCGAGGAAAAAACAAAGTAATTTACCACACAGCAACAAATACGACAAAAACAAAATGATAATCATGATGAGAAAAGGCGCGCAGGTTTTTTTTTTTTGTTTTTTTCACACGCCCAATGCAAGAATATTTTGCGAACAAAGAGGTTAGTGAGCATACAGCCTACTTCAAAATTATAAATTTAAGTGATAAAATGCTAATATTTTAATATTTTATAACAAAATATTGTAAATTAGGAATAATTTGATAATAATAAATATTTGTTTGACTTAATTAAGGACCTACACATTTATTTATTCCAAAATGCAAATGAATTTTCAGCGGCATAAAACCTCTTTGTTGTTACTAAAAAAATAACTGTATTACCTGGTTAAATTGAAAATGCTCTGTTTACTCGCATAGAACTTGCAGTAAGGTACCTATTTAACTTTGTAGGGATAATTCTATAACCAACTAGTGTTTTATATATTATTGCACGCGTTTGTTATAGTTCGGTTTATGGCCCTAAAAGCGATGTATTAGGGCTCACTTTACGAGCAAGTGTGTTGAAATAGTAGTTTATGATACAAGGTTGGTAAGGAGGTTTTTAAAACGAGTTGACGTTTTATAAGCCCGAGCCGCAGGCGAGGGTTTATAATCGTCACGAGTTTTAAAAAACCTTAACAACCGTGTGCCATACTACGTTTTTCAATACATTTGCGAGAAAACACTATAGGTACTACTGAAATTGTAATCTATACATATAATAAAACTGAAAATTCTAAATATTTGTGCGCGTATTACGCAAAAACCGCTAAAAGAATTTTGATGGGCTTTTCACAGTTTAGTAGATTAAGGTCCAACTTAAAATCTTAGCTATGTTTTATTAAATTCATGTGGGTGAAACCAGGGAAACAGCTTGAACTCTTCTTAGTTCTAGCTTTCATACCCTAAAGAGGTCATTTTAAACTGGTCACTATATTTTTCTACTGTCCACGCGGACGAAGTCACGGGTGGAAGCTATTAGAAATTAAAAAAAACGTACGTAAACAAAAACGCACGGCACGAGCGTGCGGTAAAATCAACTTACCGCACGCTGTACTAAACCGTAAACAAAAACGCACGGCGTGCGGTAAAATCAACTTACCGCACGCTGGCCTGTCATCGTAAACTCACATTTTCGAGCAACTGTATTGAAAAATATTTTATAGCATACTTCACTTAGCGAAGGTATGTTATAAAATAACTTTTTAATTTTTTTTCGGTATTGCGTGTATAAATTCGATTTGAAATTCATAATTCGAATTTTACGATATGAGAGTAGATAAAAATAATTACCATGTAACTATAATCGACTTTATGTTGCTATTTGCTATGTAAGGTAATGTTCACTTTAGGCCGTCCTAAAAGAAATAAATAAACATCTTCTAAAAAATGCTCGCACTTCTCAATAGCTTTTTGATCAAAATATGTAAAATGTTATATTTTAACGAGTGTCCCTAGTTCACATAAATCAGCGATATTTATAGGTATATCACGTATTTCTTGCAATAGAAACATGACAGATTTATATCCGTTGAGACGAGGACTTAGAAACTTTACAGGTTTTTAGACTAGTGCCTAGCCAATGTTATTTGAGGCCAGTGTCTTGGCTGCAGGGCTACGGATTTTTATAGACAGCTTAAAAAATAGTAGTCGAGTCCCAGCAAAGTAATTAGCATTTGAAATCAAAATTCTGAAATCACTAACTTTAATTGGCATGATGACTAATTTTTCATTTTATGTTATATAAATTACCTCGCAAAAAAAGAAACATTGGTAAAAGAATTAATTCGCTAGCATGAAAACTGCCCGAGATAACACAGTTTGAAATGCACACAAATGGACTCACCCAATAACGCTCCATACTAACGACTACTCAATTATGTCGTTACCCTTGAGTAGTTTGTATGCAACGCGTAGGAAATTTGTTTGGCAGCTATATTAAATATTGTGTTTATCAAAATGGTTTCTTAGACAAAGCTATACATTTTACGGACTAATTAAAGGTATTATTTATTTTACTCAATTTTATACTTTTTGAATGGACTTGTTCACCTAACTTTGAAGGGTCATAAAACAAATAATACGCAATATATAAAACCAAGAGGTATACAAGCTACTCTAAAAGTTAATATGTTTATGATTTTTATTAGTATTTCGTTATTTTATTCATTAGTCATCATCCCAATTATTATTCGACGGGCTAAATATTACCATAGAGTAGCTACAATGGAGAAAGCCAATGGGTTTGTTAAATAACTTGAAACTTTATGACCATGTAAATAAATGTCTAGCAGTTTCATTAAAATCAAGCGAGTAGTTTTCAAATTATAAAGGTATGAAGGAAATGCCAAGCGCACTGAAATAAGTGCATTATTAGGTACGACGTAAGGTTCACCACCCGCCGTGTTATGACGTCATAACGCGAGTCAAAATAATAGTTTTCTTATACGCTAAGGCTTCCGTGCATACAGTTCATTAGAAATAAAACACTTTTTACGGATTACAGCGTGTATATTGGTTAATTCAGATGTTATTTTAGAATAATATAGTTTTGATTTGTTTTTTTTTTTTTTGGTTTCCCGACGTTTCGACACCTTTCCAGGGGCCGGCCGTGGTCACGGAATGACTGAAGTACGAAGCTGCTCATATTTTTATGAAATTACCCGCTCGGAACTTTATAAAAATGCAATCAAGTTTATTAAATTATTTTATAGCTGCGTTCTGATTTTAATAATATAATTATTGAATTAAATTGATTAAAATTAATTAGAAAACACGATCTAGCTACTGAATCTATCATAGTTTTCTTACATAGTTTTCTTTCTACACCATATAACTTGTTAACAGTTGTTCATGTGGTACCATAAGCTATAAGTCACTAAACAAGAATCGATGGTCAGATTCATTCACATAAGGACGTATTTACGATCTAATAAATACCAAACAAAAAGTTGAATGGAAAAATTAAATAAAACTCCAGATAATTTAAATAATTTAAAGACACTCTCCGCTATTACGGTAGACTGATTTATGAAAAAAGTTCCACAGCCTTAAAACCAATTTAGCCAAAGTTTTTTTTTTTGTTTTACGTGACGCGAGATCGCGGGCAATTTACTTAGTTCCTGAAGTTGTTTTAATCTCAGACTGAATAAACGATACGTTTTATCTTAATTAGAAGGTACGAAGAATGAATAAAACATGAGAGTTACTGGTGGACTAAAATCTTTTAACTTTTTTGTGATCTTACTTTCACTCATCATTAAATAAATCTTCATTATAGCCGGTAACTATAAGCATAATTCTAAGCGATTTTAATACTTGATTCAATTAAATAGTCTAGTATCTACGAAATTCATACTATTCAGCAGTCATATGTAAGCGGAGATTTTATGACTCAACATTTGTTTTATAATACATTCCAATGGGAATAAATAAAAGGAAAATAAATGCCAAAGATACAATTAGTTCCGTCCTCGGTCCTCTGCCCACGAAAAAATCGTTTTGAGTTATTGATATAAGGCTAAAATAAATACGACTTAGGTATTCTAGAGTAAATATAGATAAACTTTTCTCAAATATTTTTCAAATCTTAACTCACCGGTTTCTAAATCTGTTACAAAACCTTTTCACGTCCTTTTAGAATTTTACGATTCAGTCTCTTGGGGAATCCTTGTAAAACTACCTAAACTTTATATTTCTTTGTTCTAACTAAGGTCTAACTGTAAAATAATTCTCGCTCGAGAAACATAAATGTATCCACTCGGAATCCTTAGTGAACAAATTATCTGTAGTTTTTATGGCTAAATATTATTCATGAGTATTGATTTCCTAAACTTATTAAAATTATTGGAAAACTCAGCGTTATAGATTTATCATTGACAGACAATGGATTTTGTATCGTAGATGTAGATACACACATAATTGAATTTTGTGACAACCATGAGGTATTTTTACTTAAACCAAAGGAGTTTTATTATGAAAATATCTATGACATAAGTAGGTAAGTATGGTTGTTACACTGGCTCTTTCTTTACCTACGTAGGGTAGGTCTAGAGGTGATGTCACCTAACTAGAGCTGGGTGGAAACACGCGAGGCGATGGTGAACCCCCACGTTGGCTTAGTGTTGTACATACGAACCCCGTTCGTCTCCCTCTTCTCCTGCGGGGAGGATGCACAAATGCTTTCATCGTTAGACGTTCCGGTATAAAAAGGTGATGACACCTAGACTATTGCCTACCTTACCCAAGCAGCATCCTTCTCCCCTGTGAGCATAAGTCGTGGACCGCTCGCTGAAGCTCAACTAGCCTCCCTCACGGGTCTCACTGGGTGGGCTGACCGCGCCGAGGGCCGCGCCGCTCGTACAACGGATGAGAGCATGCCACTCAAGCCACTCATCCAACAGGACGGCCGCGCTCAACGGCAACCAACACCAAGGCTGAAACCTCCCGAGAAGAAGCTCGGGGAAGGAGTTTTACACGACCCCGCACCGCCCAGAAAAGGTGAAGAATTCCGTCGTCGTCGTCATTCCGTCGTCGACTATTGCATTCCCTTGTGGTATATGCCTCTGTTGAAAGCGCACGGTCAGCATGCGCTTTTGAATGCCTTGAGTTGAGGCAGAGGTGGCCAAACTTATGACTTATGAGGGCTACTTGAACTATTTATGTATTATGTGCTTGTGTTTAAAAGATATTTCTTGCAGTCGACTGCAAGGTAGAATTTATGAATTGTTTGATATTAAATGTTATTTTTTCATATTTTTCTATTTCAGTTTATTTAACTCTCGCGGGGCCGGCTACCTACGGTTGACCGCGGTCTACTGGTTTGCCATCCTTACCTTGACACATTCCGTTTGACAAATGAATTTTTTTTTTAAATTTATTTAGGATAACAAACAACTGAACAAGGAAATTACATACACATAGCACATTAATCGGTTTTTTGAGTATTTGTACAGTCAACACCGTTATCCACAAATATCTGCATGAAGTAATTGCTAATCTATTAACTTAAAGAAACATTTTTATTTTTTATTAATCGGTACAAAACAAGTAAACCAACTGATTTAATTAAAAATTTTCAAATAATTATTTCGAAAAACGTTTTGGGACGTGTTGTGCATAATATCAAGTTCACAAGATAATATTTCATTATAAGCATACATCAGACGCCTTAATGGAGCTCTCTTGCCTGCATTAGTTCTGGTAGTTCGCGGGGAAAAGAAATGGTACGTTTTAGTATTAGCCTTACGGGGAAGTCTATTGGGTACTCTAAAATATATCTGATTATGTATATCAATACAATCATATTTATTATGACAAATGTTATATAAAATAGTCTGGTCAGCAAGTAATCTTCTCATTTTAAGAGGTAAAAGAGAATATTTATTTAAAGATTCTTCATAAGATCGTTTCGCACGGAGACATCTAAAATTTACTAATCGAAGAAATTTACGTTGGACTAATTCAATGCGATCACTGTATTTGGCATAATAGGGGTTCCAAATCACAGAACCATATTCGAGTTGAGATCTAATAAGAGACTTATAAAGCAACAAATAAGATTCAGATCTTTTAAATGGTTTGCAAGTTCGTGCCACAAATCCATACATTTGAAAAGCCTTATTAGTAATATGTTCAATGTGAGTATCGAAATGCAACTTCGAGTCAATCATTAAGCCTAAATCTCTAATCAGTGATACTCGCTCAAGTATGGTGCTGCATAGACTATAATTATGAGGAATAGGGTTATTTTTTTTGTGAAAGTTATCATCTTACATTTACTAATATTAAGTTGTAATTTATTGACTGTGCAATAGGTGGAAAGATGGTCTAAATCACTCTGCAGTTTCAAACAATCTTCAGGTGTGTTAATATTCATATAAATTTTTAAATCATCGGCGTATAAAAGAAACTTACTGTACTTAAAACAATTATTTATGTTATTTATGAATAAAACAAAAAGCAATGGCCCAAGAATTGAGCCTTGAGGTACCCCTGATGAGATGTTTACCGCACAAGATGAGAAACCGTTAACCACCACCTTCTGTGTTCGATTTTCTACATATGACTGAAACCATCTCAAGAGATTACCTTTTATACCATTGTATGCAAGTTTTTTGAGTAAAATGGCATGATCTACCTTATCAAACGCCTTGCGAAAATCAGTATATATTGAATCAATCTGATTGCGATCGTCAATACTCTCAAATAGATAGTTAGTGTATAGTAAAAGATTGGTTATGGTCGATCGTCTTTTCACAAAACCATGTTGTTCTGGTATTATAATATTATGTAATGATGGATAGATAAAATCATGAAAAATTCTTTCTAGAACTTTTGATAACGTGGCTAGTATGGAGATCGGACGATAATTGGTCACATCATCTTTAGGCCCGCTTTTATGAATTGGAGTTATATTCGCCATTTTCCAAATTTGAGGAAGAAAACCTTCTTGCAAACTTTTGTTATAAAGAATAGCAACTGGAATGCTAATAGAGCTCGCACAAAATTTTAGGAAAATTGGTGGAAGACCATCTGGTCCACCCCCCTTAGTGATATCTAGACGTTTCAGCTCCTCTTCAACACGTTTAGAAGTGACACATAAGTCAGACATACCTTCAGAAATGCAGGAATCAGATGTCATATCATAATTTTGAAAATTATTTTGTTGAGTTCGTTCAAAAACAGAACTGAAGAAACTCGAAAAGTAGTTACTTATTTCTTCTGGATTGTTAGACACTCGATCTTCATAACTCATGGTGTTTGGTATTCCCGATGACTGTTTACGACTATTAACAAAAGCCCAAAACCCCTTTACATCCTTACGCAAACTTTCTTCAATAGAGTTCATATATTTTGAATAGCATTCATCGTTTAAAGTTTTAAATCTATATCGAAGATCTGAAAACTCCTTATAATCCAGTTTTATTTATTATATTATTATATCCAGAAATCGTACGTTTTAAACTGTAAAATGAATACGATTGCTTTACACAATCAAAGTCAAAGTTTCAAAGTCAAATAAGCTTTATTCAAATAAACTTAATAATTAAGTACTTTTGAATCGTCTATATTTTCCTACCACCCGTTCCAGACTTTTTTAGCTGACAAGAAGAACGGGCGCAAGAAACTCAGCTGTAACAGCCATAAGTAACGATATTTACAAACTTTAATATATCGTTACATACGTTATCGTTTAATATATCGTTATAATCGCCTACCTTACCTTATTAGCAATTATGAGTTAGTAGTATATTGAAATGACATAAGTTTGACCGACTCACGTACTCGGTAGTGCCAATTAAACTTAGTTCTGATGTCAAGTTTGGAATATGATTAAACTGCATTCACGCAGTATTATTTCTGCTATTTCTGCAGGTAGGTATCTGTATCTATTAGTAGTGATTAACTAATTAATATAGTAATTAATATCGGAATGATTAAATAAGTACTAGGATTCTGATGTTTTACCACTAAATTAAGGTTTAAATTATTAGTCACTTGCACAATATTATCTTTTATATGACTGTAGCAGTTGCTTCGGAGAACAGTGACACATTCGTATTTTTATGTGAAAAATAAAATAATGCCAATGCGGTTCAAAGGGGTTTTTAGGAAAAAAAGTATACCAAGATAAGAACTCATAATACTCCGTATTATTTTACTTTCGCTGATAAAGTGCATGCGCATTCAATTTATCTATCACTTAATCATACACAGTAAGCGGTGTTAATGTAAAACAATTATTGTACCAATATAAGTAGGTACTTATATTGGTACAATAATTGTTGAGTTCAATAATATGTACGCACTTTTGACATTTCATCAACCTTTGTAGTAAACGCCTTTTTAATAAAAGACAAATCTGTCGAAATTGCTTACATATTTATGTGTACCTACCATTACTTTGATTAATCCATCCAAAGGCCTACTCTCTAATTATACCAAATGCACCGATCACTATTCAATCTTGTATCTATGTTACGGTGTGTTCCGACCAAAGCCCAAGCTAATTTAACGAATCCGATACGAAGATTACATGCATGATGAGCTGTGCATCCGATGTGTTAAAGACCACAGGTGACGTCACAGTAGTCCCGCGCATAATGAAAAATATTCTACCGCATCACCGAATCGTGCGTACGCGCATCCCAAAAAATTGTGGGAAAGTCAAAGTTGGCTTTATGAGATAATAATTTCAAAAGTATATATACGTCAAACAAAAGGCCTACAGAATGTAGTACATTAATGTCACTTGCACGACTGGTAGTGCATTAATACTTGTACGAGCTACCTCGTACATTGCCGACGCATCATTTCTTTAATGACCCAATTACTTTATACTAGCAATTAATTTCATACAGTTCAGTTCGCAATTAGCAGTGTATCAAGTCACGCGTACTCATTCCATTTACCATTATTATATAATAATTTTATAGTTTTTGTTCTAAATATACAACAGTTTAATTCTATCAGTTTTATCATTTATTAGTTAGTTGTCTTCAGTCAACGACAATACTCGTATGTAAGTTTATTGTTCAGGGTAACTGACTCTTTAATAAATGTATAATTAATTATTAGCTTTTAATAAAAATTTTGTCTTTCAAGAAGGTGTAGCTAAATGTCTTTAGGAACTGTTTCGTAGTGTTTTTCTGATGTAAGAAAATACAAAAACTTTTTCTGATTAAACAATAAAGCCTTAGAATATTTCGTCTTCTTTCAACATAATTTGTTGGTATAACGTATTTTTCGTTAAAAATAATTTCCCAATCAAAACTGTTCCGTACAGTAATTAGTCGTTATAAAATTCTCATTAAGGGCTGGAAGTAGAAAGCTTTCCTTTTTCATTACGCCCTATTCTCGGATGTCCTTCTTTAAAGTGAAATTAATTATGAGATAATCATATCTTATTATCAAAGCAGTGTAGACGTTTGGAATGCAGAGGTTACAGTATACTGTAATTTCCGTCCAAGCACGTTTTTGTTCACAAAGGTTTTTGGGATAGGCTGAATATAAAAGAGTTCTAACATTTTACTTTTTCGTCAAGGTTTTTAACGAATAAATACACTATTTTTGTGGTTAATTTTATGAAAGTTAAATGTACGTTGCATTTTATTAAACGAGCCAGATGTCCGCGTTATCTGGTCGTAAAATGAAAGTGTTGTAAAACGCTGTCGACACCAAGTCTATAATTTGAAATGTGGTCAATATATTGTTTCTTATTATGTGGTTCCTTTAAATATAAATATTTAAAAAAAATATTGATAAAACACGTTTAAAAACACATGTCGACAAGTTTTTTTTATAAAATTGATTTTATTGTGGTTTTATTATTGTGAACGAAACAAATAGGTAAGTACTAAGTACTTAATTAATAAAACAAAAATTTTTTTGTGTAATTATTAATTTTATTTTTTCTTCAGAGTTAAAAAATATCATCCTTAGCGTCAGTCTAATAATTGGTTTTATTGTGGTTTTATTATTGTGAACGAAACAGATAGGTAAGTACTAAGTACTTAATTAATAAAACAAAAATATTTTTGTGTAATTATTGATTTTATTTTTTCTTCAGAGTTAAAAAATATCATCCTTAGCGTCAGTCTAATAGAAAGTTGGTTATTTGAATTAGAATAATTATTTTAATGGAAAAAATCTAAAAATTCAAAAAATATATAGCTGTTTCATTTTAATCGATTGTCTCACATCTGTAAAGGTGTTGCATTCGAATGTTGAAGAATGATTCCGATGTCGGCAGCAAGCAGCAGTGTTGCCACAGTAGTGCTGCCGCAGCACCACTGGTCCCCATACATTCTCTATAAGTATATATGAGATTACATTCCGAGCTCGGCAACACTGTCGCGCAGTGCTGCGCGGCAGTGTCGCCCTGCCGCCGCGGCAGACCAGTAGTACTCTGTTGCCTTGCTCGGAATGGGCGCGGCAGGCAGCAGTGCTGCGGCAACACTGCTGCTTGCTGCCGACATCGGAATCATACCTTAACGCTGGCTTACAGCATGAACGTAAAAAGTACTAGAAAATTTCGCCGCTCCCACTAGCGACTCGGTAGCATAATTGGTCAGTGCATTGGGCCGGAATCCGAAGGGTGCGGGTTCGAGTCCCGTCTGAGCTGCTACGGGTGAGTCGATTTTTTCTATTAAATAATTATCTTAATATAAAAATAGCATTTTGAATGCCTAAAATCTAAATATTAAAACATTTGAATTAGGTTTCAATTAACTGTACAATTGACATGTTTTAATTTGTACAACCATTTCGAAGTTTTTCAATTTCTGACATCGTACATTTTTTTTCGGGGTTTTTCATGAATTATTTAACAAAATATGTGGAAAAACCACTGTATTTAAACCTTACCATACTTTATTTAATTTACCCTTGTTTTAAAGTGGAAGGAATATTAAATGACATTCCTTTGCGTAATAAAAGTTGCTCTTCCAGCAGCATACATTCCATTCCAGGACAAACATACATACATACGGGTCAAACTGAGAACCTTCATTTTTTGAAGTCGGTTAAAATACTAAAACCTTCTTCTAAGTGTAACAAATACTTTTATGAAAACTGCATCAAAATCGGTTCAGCCAAACGCGAGATAATCACGGACATAAATGCATACGGGTCAAACTGAGAATAGAACTTCCTCTTTTGAAGTCAGTTAAAATACCTACCAAAACCTTCTCCTAAATGTAACAAATACTTTTCTGAAAACCGCATCAAAATCGGTTCAGCCAAACGCGAGATAATCGCGGACAAACATACATACATACATACAGGTCAAACTGAGAACCTCCTTTTTTGTCTTTTCGAAGTCGGATTTGTAGCAAGCTGAATTGTAGCGCGGTAATTGTAGCGACGTAAATGTATGGTCCGTGTAGCATGTGGCGCTGGTATATGGCCTTACTACCCTGCTGATCGGTAGGTAGGTACTGGTAGGTAAGTTTGGCTTAATTTAATTGCATATTTTACAGTTCACTTCCTCTTGATTGATTGATTAAACTATGATTCCACAATCTACCACCTAATTACCTACTTCGGTACTGGTATTTCGGTACAGTTAATAAAGCAATAATGATCAGAATCAAAATCAAAACGGAACTTTGTGGAGTAGTAACAATAGAGCAAAATTGTTTGGTGTAACTGTAGCGAAAGTAATAAAAAGATTTAAATAGTCCCGGATTTAAATCCCACTAGAGCAGGGATTCCCAAAATGGTCGATATCGACTATCGACCTCTTGGGGTCAAAACCCAGGTGTCGACATAAATGAATAATTATTAATTACATTTGATATTTGATAGGATTTTTAAAGTAATTTGGCTATGGGGGTCTGACTTGTCAGTTCATTTTGGAAAAGGGGTCTCTTGCCCAAAATAGTTTGGGAACCCCTGCACTAGAGGTTTCAAATCCGTATGGTTATGTGACTGGCATACCTAAACATTTACCCCTGAGCTGTTTTTGTTTCCTATAAGTTGCTTAGTGTCCATACATGGCAACTATGGCGACAAATGACGCCTGCTAGAACAAAACAGGAAGCTGCATATTATTGTTTAAAGTTGTCTGAATTATCCTACTAATATTATAAATGTGAAAGTTTGTGGGTTTGGATGTTTTTTTCCTCAATCACGCAAAATTACTGAACGGATTTGATTGAAATTTGGCACACAGATAGTAGATAGCCTAGATTATAACATAGAATACTTTTTATCCCGATATTCCCACGGGAACGGGAACCACGCGGGTGAAACTGCGGGCGGCCGCTAGTTATTAAATATTTAAAAAAAATACTGAGAAGGTATGCGTATGAAAAATAAAGCAAAGTACCTATACCAAAAAGCTTTTTCTAGCTTGTCAAGTTCAACAATAGGCTGGTTTATTACACGTAACGTAAAAGTTTACTTAAAAATATTGTTTTAATAGTATTTTTCACACCATCCTTATCCCATCTATAATCCATTGATGTCGACATCTTCAATTAACTATATTTCCAAGTAATGTTACACGGAGGTAAAAAGGTAAAGTAAAAATAATATCACTCCAATAATATACGGAAAACAATAGCTGTTGTAAAAACAAAAACAAATCAAATAGTATAATATTATTAATAAAACATACAGTTATATTGCATTTATTCATGCCTTTTGATAGAGTTGTCATCACAATAATGGGTAGAATACATCGATTTAGTACCTACGGTTGCTGAGCGACGGGCGATGCGTCCGACCCCTGTTGTTTGCTATTCTTTCCCTTTTACTAACCGAATTATGTTGTAGAAATGAGTACTCCTTGTCTCTCCTTTCGGCCCCTTGAATAAATCTTGCACTTGAAGAAGCTTACTCCTTATTCGAAACCGAAGTAGCCTCTCACTTTTGCATAATTGAGAATGTCTCCGCTAAGTTTATTAGTTGGTTGGCTTGGCAGGTTTTCTTTTGGGTACAAGGAATTTCTATTTGAAAATACTTATTGTCTATTTGATCTTAAAGGATTATGTTATCTAAAAATATTCGTACGCTGCTTAAAACTACACAATTTTAAAAGTTGGACTGTAATAAACTTTAGTAAGGGACAAGCTATAGTAAAAGTACCAAAAACAATAATAAAATACCGCATAAGAATCCGTAAAATACTTTTATTTCTATCATATAGTATGCGCGGAAATCTTAGAAATGAATACGGAAATAACCAATTATAAAAAAAACGCTTTTTGTTCAATATAATGTCATTCATACCTCAATAAATGTTAAACAGGTATGTTTTTTTTTTATTATACAAAACAACTCCTTCAAGGTTGCTTCAAGGCTTGTTTGTTTTTCCAAAAAAGTTAGGTACACTGCTTTTTTTAATCAATCATAAGCATTCGTTTTCTCAAGAGATAAAACCGAATTCACACAAAAAACACTTGTCAAAGAATTTTAACAATATCGGAACAGGAAAATTGGCACGGAAGTGGATAAAGCAATTGTCTGCCTAACAACTTTGAACAATAAATTTTGTAAGAAAGCACTTTTTATGTTTCATTAAGATTTATAACTTCACGTTAAAATATTAGAAAAGATTAAAGACTCTCCGTTGTGCGGAAAAAGTCTAAAAATAAATTACGTAGACAAAAATTATTCTAATGAAACTTTTCATAAAAATACTATCGTTTTATACAGGTAGAGGTATAAAGTTTAGTCTGTGTTTAAGTATCTTGCATAGTTTTAATTGTTAATTCTTATCTTTATACTTTATAAGGGTTAGTTCAATTGTAAACAAAGCCTTTACCCATTAAAATTAGCTTTTTCTCTAGCAACAATGAAAACTCATCGTAAACATTTCCACCCGCACTATCTTTTAATTTATTCGGCACAAACTAAGTGTCAACGTAGCAAAAAGTTTCCAACTTCCCGAACCAATAAAAATGCTAATTGCAGCTCACCTGGGCGGCCGGCGGTGCAGCACACGGCCAACAGAGCTATGCATATCCAGTATAAATGTAGAAAAAGAGTCATTTCGTAGTCACATTTGTTCACCTGCGGGACAGTCGGGAAAGCGCGGTCGTAGTTCGCGTGGGCAAGGACGAGCGTCCCATCTCTAGGCGGGCGGCACAGTTACTGCCGCGGGGCGCCGCGCCGCCCCGACCCCAGATAAACAAGGGCGAGAAAACCGGCGACTGGCAGACAAGCCGTCTCGCTAGCCTTTATCGTTGAGCAGCAGCATAATAAAATAAGACAAAAGGCGAACAACTAAAGAATAAGCTGCCTGCAAATGGGGCGAAGCGCATGAAGTCCCGTCGTTGTTATCGAAAACTTCTTACCAGTTTTCTTTCTGGTAACAAACTAATTATTTTCATTGTAGACGCAACTAATTTATTTTCATACGGCTAATGTAGGTCAGAAAAGTTTACAGTTTATCAACGGTAACATACAGTTTAATAAAAAGACTCGTAGTGTAGGTTTAATAGCAGGATGAAAGCTCTTTTGAAGAAACAATAAATGTATAACAGCGGATTGCAATACGTGGCAACAAAGTGTATAAATGCACGATGCATTCAATGGTAATGGGTTCCAGTGGACCGAGTGTTATTGCGGCATCTTGCAAGTAGCTGGACTCGCCTCCCCAGACGCAGTTTATGCAACGCTGCATCACAATAATGCTCTTCTTGAGAGTTGCTCGGATAATGTGTGCATACATGCAACAAGATGTTGCCACACACTACAGATTAGAGTTGACAACGTCGCTAAATTTAAATGGATAAAACATTTTACACTGCTGTCTAGATTAAAATCTGTTTGTACTTTACAGAAAAACACTACCCTTTTTCTATGAGGTTGTCAAGACTATAGTATCCTTCTAAGCGATACAATAACTTGATTTGATTTTAAGGAAACGATAGAAACAAATAAAATTCTTCATATTCGCTGAATGAAGATAGTATGCTGTAATTATTTATTTGTTTCTATCGTTTTCTTATTATTGAATCAAAGTAATGTGTTGCTTAGAAGGGTACTTGTCTTAATGCTAGATTTGATATTAATAACTCACGGCTGGGTCTAAAAATTGGTCTAGAGACTGTAAGCAGATTTGTCGCTAATGGAATCGCTGACTCCCCGTGGACCCAGACTCGAAACGTGTGGTTCCGCAGATTTGTATTGATTGAGACGCTACGCTATATTTATATTTATGTGGTAATATTTTAAGAAAGGAAAGGATATTTGAGAAATTACACGTGGGAAGAAGTGGGCGAAAGTTATTGGCAGGTATACTTTTTTTATCCAAGTCATTTCCATACAAGAATTCATGGAAATGAAACAGTTAAAAATAAAAAGATTACATATGGTATACAATATTTAACTGTAAGTGTTTCTTTCAGTTATGAAAATCATAAGTTTTGCAATTAGGCGTTACCGATATAAACAAATAAATAATTACAGCTCGGTGAGCTCGCTGAACAGGTACAGTTATCTTCATATTAGCTGAATGAAAGTAATACGCTGTAATTATATGTATATTTGTTTCTATTGTTTTCTTGAAATTAAATGTAAGTTATTGCGTCGCTTAGAAGGGTACTTGCTAGATTTGTTATAAATAATTCACGGCCGGGTCGAACAATCGGTCTAGGGACTGTAAGCAGATTTGTCGCTAATGGAATCGCTGAACTCCCCGTGGACTCTCGGCACGTGTGGTTCCGTAGATTTGTGTTGATTGAGATGCTACGCTATATTTATTTGCTAATATTCTAAGAAAGAAAAGGATATTTGAGAAATAACACGTGGGAAGAAGTGGGCGAAAGTTATTGGTAGGTATACTCTTTGTACCCAAATCATTTACATATAATTCATGGAAATAAAACAGTTAAAATTAAAAAGATTTCAGATGGTACAAAATATTTAATTTTAACCATTTTTTTCAGTTATGAAAATCATTCGTTTTACAATTACGCGTTACTCAGTTCCTAGACTTCAGCATACTGCATATTTCGATTATCTGTTTAGTTGTTTTGAAGTGAAAGCTTCTTTAGCGGCGTTGTACGCTTTTTTGTAATGGGGAAAAAATGCTAAACTTGCGTCAGTAAGAATCACGTGACCCTGATCGAAAATTCGTAAGACGGATGTGACTGATGGAGAGGAGACAGCCGGCGGCGGAAGTATCATCCCTCTCTTTCTACGGGGTGCGGTGAAAATGGCGGCGCGTCATTTCAAGACGTTAACACTTGTGTCACCATAGCAACGCGCTAATTTTGAAAATTGAACTAATAGCAGTGATCTCTTCGGCGAAATCATAGACTTATTTATACTCTGTGACTCTAAGTTTAAACCGCAGAATGCGTGCATGTAGAAATTAAAAAGGCCACTGGCGCGAAATCTTTAGAATTTTTCTCTAATTACAAACTGATTGAATTGTGTGACTGTATAGTAATAGGAAAGAAATAGTTTTAATCCTTTGCCGCTAATTTCAAAATATCAAAAATGCACAATGTTAATATTCATGTTTTCACCTCTGCCGGCACTCCCGGAGTGCAACCCAATTTTTTGTTTTAAGAATGTAATCCATTTAATATGTCCTAATTAATATTCTTCTAGCAACCCTCAAAGCCGGATTTCGATAAATACCCAACAAGACATAGTGCATGAAAATTTATGGGCGTAAGCCGTTTCTCCCAGTGTCTCATCAAGTAATGGACGCCGGGCGGGTCAGCCGCCGCGGCGCCGCCGCGTTTTATCGACCTAAAGTGGAACAACGCAGTTTTTATACCACTATTCTTTGACTACTAGTACGCCAAACGAAGGAACACCCCCAATCCCCCATTAGCTCCATCCCCATCCATCAGTACTTTGAGTATGTTGTTTTAGACACCATTTGTGCTGGTCCCCGCGGCTGCGTGTCGCTTGTCTGCTGCTAATGACCAATCTGTATGTGATACTTACTGTATCTGTTTGATCGTCTAGTGATTTATATGATTATAATATCCCAAAATATAACTCAGCTTAAACCAAGTGTACATTTTAACAATCTCGTCTGAGATTGTTAATGTTGTATGCCTTTAGTAACGAGCTCGAGGTGTGATAATAATTTTTCGATTAATAAAAGATTACAATGATTTCAATACACGTTTGGATTCAATCTTGATATGAGCATCTATTCAGGTGCGATCCTGCCAGCCCTACCCTGAGTTTTGACATCATCGTTAGACGTGTGTCAATTAATCGCTGTCTTATTAACCCTTTTTTATTATTAATTTTATGGGAGAGAAAAATTTTCTCTCCTTCTTTATAATCGATGGCCATCTTTGGGTTAGATCAGCTTTTAGCGCTTTCAATATATATCCTATGCTATTTCTACATTGACCACAATGAAAGTCACGCTCTGTACCATTTGAATCCAAACAGCGTGTTTCTGATTTAGAATAAAACTAAATGAATACTAATTATTACTTTATGAATCACAACCTCTAGCCTAAATTCAATTATAGTGTCAAAGATTTATGATAACTACATAAATAATTCATGTTGAATGAATGGCATTTCATCTAGATATATAATGTGCTCTAAATGAGAGTCTTATCAAAGCTGAATTTGGTATCAATTAACAGGGCTATCAATTTAAAACCAATAAAATTCAAAGTTCTGTTCGAAAGAACTGTGATAGCTTTTACTCTATCTATAAACATGTACCAAGTATTTTTCAAGTGTCATGACACTGTAAATCAAATTCAAAGTAAGGAATCTAATTTTGTCAATTACCCAACAGACAAAATAAAGCATCATCATCGAAGATGATACTAGTATATTAATTTAATGATATCTACAAAAGGTATTAACCTCTATCTCTGGAAAATAGTTATTGCAAATAAAGGGGTGCCTATAAATGGGAAAATAAATATGAATACAGAATAATTGTTAGAGTCAATTATTATTTGCAATGTTTGTTTTGGTATTTGTTTGATTATTTGTTTGTTCAAGAAAATTACTTTAATTAGTTTTGATTTAATTAATTTGATTGTTAAGTTATTTTAATTATTTAATAAAAGGGTTTCATTTAGAGGTTTTGTTTATTTTTGAAATTATCTGATTATTATGAATCATTAATAGTATATATTTTATAAATAAGTCTTTAATTTAAAATTGTTTGATTATTTGATCTATTTAAAAAATAAAGCTTTGATTATTAGAACAACTTATAAAATGACTCTTAATAGAAACTATTGAATTGATTTGATCAATTTCTCGCGCTAGAAAGAAATTGATCCCTCGTTTCAGTTCCTAGGCAATTAAAAGAAATGAATTGAGAAAACGAAACGAGACAAAATTAAAAACTCAATTCGCCTCTTAATTTACTTTACAAATGAACACAAATTATGTGAAACAAATATAGTGTACTTATTTTAGACCTTTAGTTATGTGAGATCAATGCTCATCAATTTATTAGTTGAATACTTTAGTATAATTTCTAATTGAAACGGTCTAAAATATTTACGTAAAAATATTGTTCTTATTTCTATTTACTTAACTTATCTTTCTGCAGTAAGGAGTTCCTTCACTACTATTCATAAATAGGTAATATAAGTATTAATACTTCATGGTTTAAACAAAGGAAAGGACACCAACTTTAGGTAAGCAAAATTTTACAACACAACGTCTACATTTCACCGTGTCCCCAACGCTAATCCTCCGCCTTTTCAAATATCTCTATACAATTGTTAACAACAATAGAATTACATCTACTTTATCCTAATACGCTCTTCCTGTTATGAAGATAGAGTCCAATTTCTTCTTAACTCGCTTTCGATGCACATTGTAAACCACATCCTTTCAATGCGCCGGGGCAATATCATATCGTCCTTCGTCGTATTCTGCATTTGTTCCCGTTTCAATTTCCACCCAATAGATAGCGTTACTTGTCCAAAATATGCCTCGAATTGTTTCCAACATTCAATTTAGAATGTCTTCAGTCATCATCTGATTAAACCTGAAAAATAAAAGGTATTTGCGTAGAAACTGAATTTTTTAGATTTTGAAAATAACTAGAGAGACATAGTATTATGTCTCCTTAGTCTTTATCCATCAGAACTTAAGGTCTAAGTTTGTTCAGCAAACGAAGTTCAGTTATCACATCCCTGTTCTCGTGTTGGTATTTTTTTATATACGTTTGGGTCAGCTATGCGCGTCGCAAGCAAGTGTTGCAAAAACTACTTGCAGAAAAAAAACTCATCTTCCATTTCAAAGATGTGGAATATTTTTTTAACGATATTTACGAACTAAAATGTCAAACTTGTAGAAAATTTATTGTCTATTCAAGTGTCAAAATGAAAGATTTGGTTTACATTACATTTGCAACGAATTTCTAAGACGTTTTTAATGGTAGCCACATGTTGAAATGTTTGGCGATGTTTTCAGTACTATAGATTTTTTTCTTGTCGTGTATGGCCTATGGTCCAATACACATTCCCTACAACTATGCCAAAAATCGCTCATGCCCGAATTATTTCCCCTATAAGGCAGTAATTGGTTTTCCTTCGGCGGACTATACAGTTGATGCATTTAAATGGCTAGATCTTGATGGGAAAACGTCTGGGGGTAGAGTGCGGGAAGAAAATTCCTATCAAAAAAGAGGTATTTTTTTTTTAGAAATGGCTACTAAAGTTATGATATTTATTGTGACAGAGGTTAACAACAAATAAAATAAAGCGTAACTTAATTTGCTAAAGTAAGTATATATCTTTCCAATTTTTATATTTTGGGAACCGTCAAATTAATTTTGAAATATGAGAACGATATCGAAATTCCTCTGCGATAACGAATAATGGGCTACTGAATTATTGATGGAATTGGTTTCGTATAATGCTAGTTAGTTTTACTTTATTTATTTATAGATAATAATAGGATCTTGAATATAATTGTAATGGAGTGAAACATCAAAAGAAAACGTTGGTTCAATTCCAATTTGAACTACAGTGTTTGTCTATGCAAATAGACATGGAGATAAGATTTATTCATGCGGTTATTCGTTTGTAGATATGTTACCGCTAAAGCTCGGAATCCGTTACAGTGCGATTTAACTAGTTAATGTGCATATTAACTGATCGAGTCAGTTAAAGTGCGAACGGATGCTACACCGTTAAAGTGCGGAAGACAGTGAGTAAAAAACACGTCTGCCCTGCTAATAAAAACAAACTAAAAAGTTAAATAACAATGCAGTTGCAGTCGGGGGATCGTTTTGTGGAACAATTATAATCGAAGAGGTCCCCTGACTGCAATGACACTTGTTATTTAACTTTTTAGTTTGTTTTTATTAGCAGGGCAGACGTGTTTGTAAATTTTTCAATTTATTTATTTTTATTTCACACATTTGAGTGACAAATTATATATTTTTGGGCCTTTCATTTGATGCCCATATTGTAATAATTGAAGAAAAAAATTTTTTTACACATTTGAAAATGGTGTCATACAGTCGCCATATTTTTTTTTTTTTAAATATAGTCAGTGTCACTTGGAATGATGTAAGGATTCTAACAATACCCCATACATCCAAATCCGTTGAGCCATTTGGAAGTTATGGTGGAATAAAGAAACTCACATACCCACAAACATACATGAACCCTGAACACATATACACTCTTTTTGCTTTGGGCAGTCGTGTAAAAATAGCCAATGCTTCAGGAAATTTAAGTTAAAGACCTACATATATTGAAAGTTATAAAAAACGTTGTTTCTGGCGTTTCGTCGGCCACTGCCGCGGCACGCTCGCTCCGCTCGCTCGGCTCGCGCGTTTTTGGTCGCAATACTGACCTAACCTAATGAACTCTTTAAGATTTTTGCCATGGCGGGGGGCTGCACCTCTCTATCCTCCCGCTTTTGTGTCTACCCCTTTTTATGTGATTACACGATTTTTTCAAGAAAAGAACCTGTTTCCGTACTTTAACTGATTCTTAGTCGTTAATCTGCAGCAGTTTAACTGACCCGACCAGTTAATCTGCAGATTAACAAATTAATGTGCACTCTAACTGATTTACGTACTTTAACGGTAACATATATAGTAAATAGGTATAACATGCTGCTATGTATGATATCTGAATCGCTTCATTCAGAGCAGATAAGTATTTTGACTAATAGAATATCATTATAGAATTTATTTTAGATTTAAGGCATTCACAATGCTATTTTTATATTAATTTAATAGGAAAAAATAGGTACCAGAAAAAATCGACTCACCCGTAGCTGAGCTCATCATCCCGTCTGAGCTGCTACGAGTGAGACGATTTTTCAAGTATTTTTCTATTAAATTATTTATTTTAATATAATGTCACTTATCACATAATTATTAAATGTAAAACTATTTTTAAATGAATTGTACTCAATATCGTAAAAACGTACTTACTTTTCTTTGTTATTTTTATTCTTAGTAAATGTCACTTAACTTTCTTCTTATTAAATATTAATCCCTAAAATTTTGATAATCTAGGATAACAATGTAAAATTGTCTTTACAATTCAAAATATTAGATTTGTTTTCATTTCATGCAACATTAGATTATCTGAAAGCAAAAAAATAAAATATGATCAAATTTTTACCTTAGGTACTTAGAGTTTAACGCTTCGTTTTGCTAAGTTATTTATCTTAATAAGTTCGTTGGAAACTTCTAAAATGGCTTCATAAATTACAACTATTAGAACAATTAATCAGCGTGTCGCGTTTACGTTACAATCTCAATTGCTAAGTTGAGATTGATACCTATTGAACACCGAGTAAAAGTAATTTGTGTCACCAAACTTAATTTTCATACTTACTGGTTGTAACTTCTTAAGAATTCGAGTCACGTCTTGTCCATTAGCTGATTTGCCATGGGAAGTTTAAGTACTTAAATTTGAAAAACATAAAAATCTTTGCTTATTTACCTACCCAAATTATTAGTGTTGAAGAGATATAAATTCTTCAAATTGGAACGCGTTTTAATAATAATACAATTTGAGGCTTTTTATACATCTAAATCAACCATTTTTAATGTTTTTGCACTGCTGGGGCTCAGACCATCCTTAAGGGTCGTAAAGGAGGATGGGTCATAAATAACTACCACACAGGCCCAATGCAGACTGGTGGGAGAAAACGACTGCAAATGAGACCGGGCCAACGGCTTAACATGCCTTTCGAAGTACGGAACAACTAGAGATAATAAATTTTTGGTCACCCATCACATGACCGACCCTTGAGAAAGTTGCTGAACCTTAACCTGCTGAAGCATCTGGATGCTTAATTACGCCACCAAGCCTTTCAAATTTTCCACATAGTGTTGATTATGTTAAAATTTACTCGATCAAGCTGCATTGCGCAATTGACCATTTTTTAGCCCTAAGAAGAGTCATGGGACTCTGGAGATAATCCATCTCTTTTCGTTAAAAGAAACGCTCTTTGGTATCGGTCAGTTGGTCGACGCCGGGCGGTCGATGACTATGAAGAGAAAAAGACAAACAGGTACTGCGGTACCAGGTGATTCAATATACTTTCTGAAAATTATTCTGAAATATCTCTTCCACATGGTACTTCTAGCACGCAGCGTACTAACTATTTTGTTATGCAAAACCTAATCATCAGGCTCAATAATTCGATTAACGGCAATATAATATTCTATTATAGTAAAATTAATAAGATCGGTCGCGCAGTGGTATAGCGCCTGGCCCAGCGATTGCGAAGGGTAAGCAACTTTCACAACGGTCGGTCATGCGATGGGTGACCAAAAAATTCTTGAGCTCCTCGGTGCCTCGGAAGGCACGTAAAACCATTGGTCCCAGCTGCATTTGCAGTCGTTAACACCCACCAATCCGCATTGGGCCCGTGTGGTGAGTTATGGCCCATCCTCCTTATCCACCCATAAGGAAGGCCCCAGCAGTGGGGACATTAAAATGGCTGATGGTCATATTAATTTAATTGTCTGTGATTTAAAAGTTTTAGCTTTTTTTCGCATCTACAGCCACCAAAAGATAACAGTCATATTTGAAAAATAATTTTATATTAATTAAATTCAATTTTGTGCTACCTTATAATTCCAGACAAAGCCAAAATACATAATAAGTCGTTCCCAGATCATAAACGTAGAGTTTATTATTCTCCAAGGGACCACTTAATCCTCCAATTCGCCAAACGCCTCCTCTGGGCCTTTTTAGACAAATCAGTAATTTACGTGTTAGACTGAATTCGTTTAAGCACGACAAAGGATAGCCCTAATTGGTTTGCGGGTACCAGCTGGTAGACGTTCCGTTCCACTGATTGGTTCGATGGGTGTGGATATTGAATAAGATGTGAGATAGTAAAGTTAATTTGTGACAAGAATGTGCATAAAGTTAATTAGTAGTACCTATTTATCAATGGAACTTTCATAATAATAGCATGAAAAAATATTATAATTCAGTATTTCGATTCAGATAAATGCGCTAATAGCAAAATAAATGCATCGTAAAAACAAAACATTCAAAAATACGGTTCTGGAGGTAGTGAGAGATCTAACGATTAATAACAAGTGTCATTGCAGTCGGGGGATCATTTTGTGGAACAATTTTTAAGAAAAGAGGTCCCCCGACTGCAATGACACTTGTTATTTAAATTTTAGTTCGTTTTTGTCAGGGCAATCGTGTTTTAAATAATTTTTTTTCACATATTTTAGTGACAAATTATATATTTTTGAAATGTGCTCATTAAGGCCTTTCATTTGATGCCCATTTTGTAATATTTAAATAAAAAAAAAACTCATTTGAAATTGGCGTCGTTTAGTCGTCATATTGACTTTTTTCAAAAAAATATAGCCAGTGTCAATTAAAAATGATGTAAGGATTCTAACGATACCTCATACATCTAAATCCGTTGAGCTATTTAGAAGTTATGGTGGAATAAAGAAACTCACATACCCACAAACATACATGAACCCTGAACACATATACACTCCTTTTGGGCAGTCGTGTAAAATATGCTTAAATTGGTACACTTTGACATGCGTTTTTACTGGTATTTACAGAATCTAAAGTTATCTTAGATTTTTCTTAGGAATAATGAGGTATTTGTCTAATGTATTGCGTGTTTTGTATATACTTGTATCTACATATTTAATAATTTAGTAGGAATTTTCAAAGTTCGCCCTCTTCACGGCTAGCAGAGAGTTGTTTTAATCCTTTGTATTGAAATTTTAAAAATGGAACGTGATGCGCGTCTACAACCTTAACAACTTTTTACTTCATATTCCGTGAATCAACAACACAAGGTTGACCTGCGAGCCATATAGCCTAGCAACTCTTGCAAAACGCTTCGCGATGTGGAGACGCGTTTGCTTCGAGACATCGTGACATTGCCGAGCAATTTACCGCTCCACTCAATGCGAGCAGTCTTGCGATGCCTATGCACGGCATCCGATATTTTATACATACAGAGAAAATAATAACTTCTATGATTTAATATATTTATCGAATATGACCATGATAGTAAATTTTCAGTAAAAATAAAGTCCTTATTTTAGCTTTCTTATTATTAAAAAAAGATATTGAAAATGACTCTTTTTTGTGAGCACAAAAAGAGTGACCGGAGGGATTGTAACTTAGCAAAAAGTATTTTTTCGCTTATCGTAAATGGAATAAATTAGCATAGTGTTCAAACATTAGTAGGTACATGAAAGTTTTGTTACATGAGTGTTCACGGTTGTTAAATGAACAAAGAAAATGCTAGTATGAAAAACAACTTCTTGAAAGTTTTCCATACAAATAGGCAATTAAATAGGTAAAGAAAAAGACAGTTAATTATTATTGTGTTGGTTTATTTAAGGCTTCCCGCCCACGAGCGATTACTCGCTGAGCGCTTTTGTCTCCGAGAATAGAACATAGTGTCTATTTACTTAATTGTATCCGTTTGAAAAAAAATTAAATACTGTCGCTTTACTTCTTCCATTTTGGAGAGGAGGACAGACTCCGAACGCAAACAAGATAGGGTATTTGGTCGCAAGCTGTCGGCCTGCGGGTCAGGGGTCGGTCCTGGTCGTCTTGATCACGTCTTTTCTGCAATAATTCAGCAGCAGTTGCGTCTTTTGTCGATCTTCATCTGTCCGTCCGTCCGATACGTCACCCCTGTCACCCCCCTATGTCTCTCAGTCACTAGTCAAAGGAGGCTGGACGCTGCGACATAGGGTGATGTAGAAACGTCATGCAAGTCGATCCATTAAAATGCCTTAGTCTAGTCATTCTTTATATTTTCTATACTTATTGAGTCCTCTCAAGAGGCTCAATGTGCAGTCATAACAGGCTGACATAAAGTCCCTTATGTTCGTTACTTATTTTCTTCCAATGCCCGCTTACTATATTTCCTTGGAGTCACCGTTCAATATTCTGGTCACGCGGCAGGGTGTGTTGGTAGTTAATTCGCTGCGACCCACTCCTGTGTGTAATCGAACCCTGGACTTTACGAGCCACTGACCGGTACGTGTCAGACCGTACATGTGCGTACTTTATATTACATAAAATATACACGTTATGCACATTTATATGAAAAATTACGCAAGTTGTCGGTGCATTTTTTTTCAAATTGGTCTTAAAAACTTTGGAAATAAATAGGAAAATAATGTACCTTTATAGTCATATGAATTAAAATCAACAATTTATGGATGAAGCAATGTTTTTTATTGCACACCAAAATGGATTTTCCAGTTTTCGTATTATTACGTTCGATTTGTGAACTGGCAAAATGGCACGGGCCGTGGTTATAAGGGACGAGATTAATTCCGTAAAGTGTTTTATTTCAATGAATGTTGCTCGGAAATCTAAAAACTTTCTATACGAATTTGTAGAGTAATATGATTGCTGACTTATCTATTAAAGCGGATTATACGCCCCACAATTCATCAACTTAGTTTCGCTAAAGCTGCAATCCATAACTGTGCATAGTTGTTCAAATAAACCGTTGCAAAATACTATACCTACTCGACAATACAACACGAAATTTGCATTCAGAGTAGTTGAATGAAGTTTAATAATAATTTAATGTGTCGACTCTGCCAAAGTTCCGCCTGCTAGGTATCCACGAAAGTCCCGGCTCTGTATGAAAGTTGGTAAATCAGCAAGAAAATGCAGATTGAAGGAAAGCTATTTCCAACAAAACGGCTCGGCATCGGCTCAGAAATTGGTTCCTCTCCGGTCCGATGCTCGAAGAAAGTTGCTACGATAAAACCTATTTTTATTATTTGTTTCGTTTCCCTGTTTTATAAGTATGTACATGTTAGTTTTAATCCCCGATTGTGGGGTCTTGTTCCTTTTGGAGCTTCGACTATAGGCAAGTAAAGTTTCATGAAAATGTGTACGCTAAGCCAATCCTGTTTTCGGAATATTGGTTTCTTTTTAAGCCCCGATGAAAACAGAGCAGTGTTTTGATTTTTATTTCAAGTAAGGTAATGTTTTGAGAAATGGGAGGATAAATTTATAACAAACATAATTAACTATTATCTTGCTTGAACTAATTTTAAGTCCTGCAATAAATTTAATTTTGGCTACACTTAGATTAGATTATATTTGATTGAACTACCTGAGATTTTTTATAAAATTTTTGCGTTATTCTCGTAAATATTTTGTTATCTAATTCAATATCAATTTCACCTCTTTAAGGCTCCGTTACGCGAAATCATTTGTCTCTGTCTTTTTCTTTACGTGTAAAGAGTATGGAAAATAACCTCACTTCTGCACTTTTTTGATGTTTTTCGTTGTTTTTTCATCATTATCTTTAGCACAATTATCTTTCTTGAAAAAAAGTTATTGGAGCAACTGCACATTACGTTAAAGTGTATTTTGATGTAGAATTCAATACGTTTACGCTATTATTTACGCCAAAAATATGGCCCGCGATAAGCGCTTTTCATGATATTCTGATTTTTTTTTACAATCATCTGTGAGGTTTATACGCAATTTAATGTTTGTAGCAACTAGGTAAACTCTTTAGCTTGTCGTATGAATTTTTTGGTGGCTACAAGTTTACGTTTTCTATATAAAGATATGGCCCGCGCAAACCATGTTTTCCTATTACCGCCCCTTAATGATAATTGTCAATTTCAAATAAAAAATACTTTTTGATCGAAAATCAATCGTATCACTTTTACAATTCCATTGCCTTACCCGCAAAGCTATAAATTCTCCGTAAAAAATATTTTTTCCGCTAAAGGCAATAACCGTAAGGAACAAAGTAAACAAAGAAAGTAAGTATTTACTAACAACAACGCATTTCGCGTTGAAATCTAAATGCGCATAACTGAATTAATCCTGCACTTAACCGGTAGTGATTCATCTGTGTTTGGCTCAAGGAAAATGAAAAAATAAAATTGTCCCAACTCAATTCCACCGCTTCCCTTGAAGCAGACGAAAACCTTATCTCGGTTCCTTTATTATTTTCCAAGTCCGTCCGCAATATTATGCAAGACGGCAAGGCAGATGGATCAGAAAACATAAATCTGACGTCTAAACATGTTTGCGCTCGTAACGCTTACTTTTAGCCGAGGTTTCTTTCTGTTTCTCAACGTTCATAATAGATATCGCCTTGGTTCAACACTAACTTACGGTGCCAGAAACCACTTTACGTGGAACTTATTTACTTGCATATTTCACTGTTGCGATTTCGTAAGCAAAAGCAACGCTACGCTGTAACTTTGAGGAAATTAAATTCACTTTAAATGATATTGTACTAAATTAAGACAAAACACACAAAGATTGTCTGTTAAAAAGGTGAAACAATTTAGTAGTATATGCCCTATGACTATCGTCGATGGACGCTAGGTATAGGCTTCCCGCCTACAAGCGATTAATATGGTAAAGCGATTTTTTGTCACCGAGTACAGGGGGCCTATTACAAAAATAGGCCACGACAGTCGTCCGCAGTTCTTCGGTTGTAGTTATAACAAACATTTTGAATTTGGCTATCGTAGCCCTAAAGTAGTCTATGGGCTACGATAGCCAAATTCAAAAACGAACCATGTCGGACACGCTAGAGAGAAACTGTCAAACTCACTCAATCACTTCGCGATATCGCATACGAAAGTGATTTGTAATAGGAAACAATCAAAACGAAGCACGGACGCAGCATTAAACCTTTCGTAATAGACCCCAGAAAAATGTCACTCACAAAATTGCTCACAAAATTATAGCCAAAAAATCGCCACGATTATCGCGTGTGCGTTTACGCTTAACTCTATTTTTTGGGTCACATGCTTTGCTCACAACTCACTGCCAACGTCATCGTTTTTCTCTGGAAATCACAGTTGTTTTGTTAAACACTGTTCACTTCTTCAAATATTTAACTCTATCTTTTTCGATTAGCTTCATTTATAGTCGAAATACTTATTTATCAGTACTTACTTATTTCACCAACATCTAAGTGACAGAAGCCTTAGTAGAAACCTACAGTTACAGAATAAAACGTTACCTACAATGTTTAACTATTTTTTAAACTTAAAGTAATAAACACTCCAAGACTCAGTTCCATCAATAAAATATGACAAGTTCCATCCTCTCTTTCTTTTTCAAGTCTTTCGTACTGCGTAATGGGATTTAGAGTACTTTTAAAATATTCATTCGGCCGTAAACTCCACGCAATACCTACAAAAAATGAGCAACAATAAAGACGTATAATAAATAGGCTTTTTGTTTCGTCACCGCCCCGCATTCGAATTTATTAGCTTTCACGCTTATCACGGGAAACGTCTCACTAGGCGTGGGCTTTTGAAATTGTCCACATTCCGTTAGAGAACCACACATGTGTGGAAAATAATATGGCAGTATGGAAATTTAACCAAACAACTGAGTTCCTGATTTAAATTATTTCTTTTTACAGTAAAATTATCTGTAACTTAAGTAATTAATTTAATTCCAATAAAATGATATAACAATTTCTCAGAAATTATGTTGTTTTATTAAAATTATAACAGTAGATAGCTATTCAGAACTTACTGTTCAATTTTGCTGATTTAATGTAAAAAAATGTGATTTATTAAAGATTGGAACGATATTTACATATTTTTTTTAGAGTTCCCGTAGGCCAAAGGCTTTTAATCAGAGAATAGTTTAATTAGGCCCTTAGCTCAGGCTTTTAATCAATATGAAGTATCGGCTAAACGGAATCGTTAAAAGCTCCACTTGAAAAGTCTATGGTCTGCTGGGTCTTTTAACGTTTGCTTACATTAGAAGAGAAAGGCAATAATGTTTCACAAATTGAAAAATAATTTAATAGAAATTCTGATCAAACCAAAAGTACTCCTATGACCAGTGAAACATGCCATTAAAGTGGAATATTATCGAATAAATCGACGCTTTCATACTGTATTTGCGAATCCACTGTGTCACATAGTTCGCGCCACTTCCGCCGGCGGCAAGCAACCCGCCATAGATGTTTGAAACGCCACGTCCTCCTCGCGTTTGTTTTTATTTGTAGACTCCACCTAACAGGCTTAGAACGCCCCGTCATATAAACAAAAACGCTGAGTATGTGATGGACCTAAAGCCTTACCTTTGATATCATAGCAAATTCGATTACTCTCCTTTCTCATCGTAATGTGGATATATTTATTATATTAAGATCTTAGGGTACTGAGACTTAGTGCTTTTGAAAGCGAATTTTAAAAGCTTTCTATGATGCAACTTTAATAGCTCTTTTCATAAAGCAAATATGTCTCTGCAAACAATGGGGACTGTCCGAAAAAATCAAATTGGCTGAATTTTTTTTATAGAAAAAATTTTAATGAAATAATAAATTTTTAATAAAAAAGTTGCAATACAAAATGTCAATACTTTTTTTTAAATACTTGTTGTAGTTGTAGCAGGTGGTGGCAAAGGTATAATCTCCGTTTTGCTGTTACTTTCGTACTTTTGTGAAGTCGAAGATACTATTTATTTAAAAAAAATTCACGCAACCGAAAATTCTGACACTTTTTTCTATTACTAAGGGAGCTTATTTCTACCTATAAAAAATATTCAGCTAATTTGATTTTTTTCGGACATTCCCCATTCACATCAGTAATTTCCATCACTCCACTGATGGGGCAAGGCCCTCTTTATGGGTGGATATGGAGGATAGGCCATACAATCCAAACAATGATGGATGTAACAAAATTAGGTCCAGAGACAATATAACGATCAAATCAAAGTAGACTCTCGAATCACAATTCACTCTCATTGGTAAATGCTCAGTGAATTTTCAATCGTAGACAACCAAATTACAAAATCTGCCCCATCCATACTACCCTTAGTATAACACTCTCAATTCATGAATGTTTTATTGCGAAGGCGACGCAACGCAGCGAGAAAAATGCGATGCCATTCATTCCCGCTCGTCACGGACACTAACTGCGTGTTCCTTGTTGTTTGGATTTAGCAAGAAAAAATGTGACTTCCTCCCTCTAATGTAATCTTTTGAGTGATTTCTTTATGTGAGCAAGAAATAGGTAACAACGGTATTTTGCGGTAAAACTAAAGGCAATTATATTGTTTCTGACCGGTATAATATTATTTAGCGTATAATATCTACTTAAGTAACATTCGTTTTTTTTCGTTCGATTATTAAATGTTATGTTATTGAAAAATACGTTGTCTTTAGAGTAATTTACAGCAGATCGGCAAACAAAATTATTTGATGATGACGCATAATGATAAAATGATTATATTTCGTCATTATCAATACTTAGCGTTTATAGAAAATAACAGAAAATGAAAGAAAATTCATTTCAGTAAAGCATTTTGCTCATAGTTCGTCATTATGCAGATATTTTCCGGGACATAGAGAGGTTGATCGCATTATTCTGAATGAGTCTTCACTTCCAGCGGCCATAACGTTATTTATTAGGTAATTATGTTTCTTATTCAGCTAGTTTATTGCCTCTGAAGTCTGCCAATATGAAACTACCAGACATTTAGGCACCAGCTTATTTCAGCTCATGTTTCTGACCCGGACGTTGGCATACATTCGTCGATAGGAAAACATTGGATGCCAAACTAGTTTTGAATTAAAAGCGGCACAAAACAATTTTAATAGAAATAAAACACTTTTTACGGATTACAGCGCGTACTATTAGTCAATTCAGATGTTATTATAAAATAATTTAGTTTGATTTGTTGGTTTTTTGGGTTTCCCGACGTTTCGACACCTTTAGGCTGCGTTCAAACGATGACGCACGACTCGCCCTCAACGCAAACTCAACTCAAACTCAACTCGAACTCAACTCAACCGGAGCTCACTCCTTGAAATACAGCGCTTACAATTTTGAGTTTTATAACACATTAATAAGCTCCGTTATATTTTGTCGTTGCAACTGCACACGCCTCGCCCTCAACCCGAACTCAACTCAAACTCAACCCGAACACAACCCAAACTCAACCCGAACTCACCTCAAACTCACCTGAACATTACACAAGAGCTTATTAATGTGTCATAAGACTCAAAATTGTGAGCGATGTATTTCAAGGTGGGCTGCGGTTGAGGTGAGTTTGAGTTGAGTTCGGGTTGAGGTCGGGTCATGTGTTGTCGTTTGAACGTAGCCTTCCAGAGGTCGTGGTCACTGGACGACTAAAGCAAAAAGGCTGCTCATATCTTTATTAAATTACCCGCTCGGAACTTTATAAAAATGCATTCAAGTTTATTAAATTATTTTATTTTATTTTTTACATCTGCAGTATATTAAGCTTCAATTATTAACATTTTGAATTTTATTTATAGGTACCTATTGCAAATTCGCAACTCAGTAAGTATACCAAATCGATACATCATTAAAAGTTATTTCACGGACGAGAATACTTTGTCATGTCATATTCTAGGGTCAATGTAGCACAAATAGATAGGCTAGCTCAGGGATGGACAAACTTTTTCCTAAGCGTGCCAATATTTACTTTCTAAGGAAATCTATGGCGCGTCATGTGTTTCAATTTTATGCTTTATTTTTTATTGAAATAAACAATTTGGTATGTTATTTCTGAAACATCAATATATCATGCAAGCATCCTTACTATCCTTACTAATATTATAAATGCGAAAGTCCGTTTGTTTGTTTGTTTGTTAAGTACGCCTTCACGTCTTAACCACTGAACCGATCATCATGAAATTTTGCATACACGTTGTCATGGGTACAGAGAAGGACATAGGATACCAATTATCCCGAAAAAAATGTATGTTCCCGAGGGATAGCAAATAACTTTCCACGCAGACGAAGTCGCGGGCGGAAGCTAGTAATATTATAAATGCGAAAATCCGTTTGTTTGTTTATTTGTTTGTTTGTTAATTACGCCTTCACGTCTTAATTACTGCACCGAGCATCATGAAATTTTACATGCACGTTGCTGGGGGTACAGAGAAGGACATAGAGTACCTTTCGCCCCGAAAATAGTATTGTTCCCGAAGTATGATAGCAAAAAACTTTCCACGCAGACGAAGTCGCGGACGGCCGCTAGTGATGAACTAATTATTGAAATAGAAAATAAATTTTAATTAACGTGAGGAAATCATCTTTTTGGTTCGCTACGAAGTACCAGGTCCTGCAGCGATAGTCCTTGTGGGGGCATGTTTTATGCGAAAATTTCTAATAATAAACGAAGACTGGAGTTAGCTTTTTTGTTTGATGGCTGGAGACCAGTTTTCAACCATTCGCTTGCTGGAGATGGCCCGCGGGCCGTAGTTTGTCCATCCTTGGGCTAGCTGTATAGAAGTCATATAATAATGTTAGAGATTTGGTTATTCGATACTTTGACAGATTATATTCCAATATACTCTGTTATTTCGGGAAAATATTAATGGGTGAAAATACTGTGTTACATAAAATAATATGGACAACGCTAAAATTAATACAATTGTATTAAACACCACCGAAATTGTGTATGAGGCTCTGAGACAGTCATTGTAAATTACCGTAATACAATAAAGTAATGGTACGTGTATAAAATAAGCTCCATTTTGAACCTCTTTAGGGCTCATATCTCGCGGGTGCGAAGTCGAAATAAAAAATGTTTTATGGCATATGTTGCATTTTAAAGGTTATCTTCCGCACCCTAATACAAGGGGTGCGTGAAAAATATATTTTTATCCTAAATCTCACTTTTTCTTATAAGGGGAAGGATTATCAGACACGTAGCACTTCACGTGGAGAAACAAATTTAGAAGCTTATAAGCTTATTTTTGTGTTGCTTCAGTTTCCATTTGGTGAATGGAGGTACATATCGGTCTACATAATAACATTTGAAAGGTGAATATTCGAAAGGTGACTTGAAAAAAAAAATTATTATTTACTTAGCTTAAATAAAGAACTTTAAAAATGTAATGACTAAAATATGAATTTAACTAAGTTAAATAACTGCTATAATTTTTATTACATACCAACCACATGTATAAGTAGCTAGATGGATTCTTTTAAGCAGTGCCAAAGAAATTAAGCAAATAAGGCAAGGCTGGTCATTTATATTTTTCTTTCTGCTATTGATAATATTGTGTTGAACTTTTAACTCTAATCTAATCACTACTATAAAAAGACTAGCTTCCACAAAACCTACTAGAATTGGTTTAAAAAGTTGGCATTCCATTCACATAACGAGCTTGTTTGTTCCTGAGAGCGAGTAAAGTGGACAAGTGCAGCAAACATAACGAAGCTCCTAACTGAAGGTACCTACCTCAGCACAGAGCAAAAAACGACAGAACTAAGCATAAATAAATAGAATAGAAGAGCGAAGCGGCTCTTCTATTCTATTTATTTATGCACAAAATATAGCTATTTCCGTTTACACCGATATTCAAGAACAATACTAAAACGGCCCTTGCCTATGCGATCGCACTGCGTTGAAATAGAGCTCAGTGATTGGTTCTTTTGTTTTACGTTTAAGTGTGATTTTGGTAGTTGGGACGCTGTGCGTCCGCAGGCACTGTGAGACCTCATAGTTAATGGCGTTTCGGCAAAAATGTCTTCTCCTCTAGAGGTCGCATTTTTTAATCCATTCTCGTGATTGAAGCAGGTACGAATTTTTTTTTGTCGATTCAGTTTACCGAATTTTTTCAAAATGGCGGAGTACCTATCTTAAATAGAGCCACTAGTATTAGTAAATGAGTATGTTAATATTTCGTTTAGCTAATCTTAGGCCAAAATTTAGTACAAAACAAATTATTAGGGTTGTGTTTTCGAATACGGTTAGAGTTGCGCGCTTCTAGGTGTTTCTAGAGCACATAGACTTTATCTTTTGTGACAGAAGTAGGTATAAATAAAACTTTTTGTTCAAATACGTTGAAATTGCAAAATAAGCAGTAACATTTTGTTACGGGTTCTACTTTGGCGAAGCTAATTTGTTAGTGGTGAAAATTAAGCAACCACGTCTGGCTATTTCACAAGCCTAATCTTTCAGTTTATGGGTCTTAAAATGAAGCCCACCAAATATATAGCAATAAATACGACACTTATTCTACGAATATAGCTAATTTACTAAATTAATTCAACTCTTTCTTTATAAGAATACATTTTTGAAGTTTGTCAAGTTACGGCTCTTATCAGCTTGGATATAATGATACCCTCAGATTTCTTCAAGTCCATATTTAAATGGGCATACTCCTTTTAAGGTTTCTTACGTATTGTATACTACAAAACTTTCAGCATAAAATAATCGAAGAATTCTCTTAATATTTATTTTATTACACCTACAGGGTTTTATCATTCTTGTTAGTACAGATGATAGTCAGAAAACGTTGAAGCTGTAAAGAGGTCATTGCTCTATGTTTTCGAGTCTCTGCTCACTTGGCCAGACTCCAGTGTCTTGATTTAAATGTACTATTTATTGAGACCACTAAGATACAATTTACTCTGACCTCTTTGTTAAATCACTGCAGTGTGCCAACGTACTGTGATTCAGTGCCTAAATCTAAGTATCCACTTTGATCTGAAATTATCGAAGATAAAATAAAAAAATTCAATCACTAATATTAAGGAGTTAAGTGTGAAGAGGAATGGAATGTAATAAAACGAAATTAAACGTTTTCTCCTGTCTAAAGACTGTTTAATCAATCTGGACAACAAAGGGGCTTATTTTATTTTTGGCAGTCTCTCAAATGCTATTACGAGATAAAATTCATAATTTATTAAAAACAAATAAAAAAAAAACAAAAAACGATCGCGCGTGCCGTAATAAAATTATTATAAACCGAGTTCATATTTTCACATATGAAAATAAAATACTGTTGTAAAAAGATGTATAATTCTCTTCAACAAAGTGTGGTAGAAGTTCAGACTATGTATTTTTAAGAAGCAGGCTTAGCGTTTAGAATAGACATTATCATAGATATCGTCGATTAGATTGTTGTAAAGCCCCTGATCGTAGCCCCTCGATCCTATTAACTTCACCGAGCATTAATAGCGTTTGGTTGTTAAACTTTAGCACCCCCTTAAATAATTTTAGCGCCATTGCGTTAAAAACACCAACTAATTTCTTGATTATGGATCACAAACGTTTCGGTTCACCCACCCTTAAAATTAGATATTTTTAACCGTTACCCGACTGATTTGGAACCTTTCATGTGGAACTCCAAAAGTTAGTTATCTTCTTCATAACCAGTTATTTTTATATTATGCTTATTACGGTGATATGCCTATGATACTTAGGGATAGTGCAGCTTTCATTTAGTGATATAATATTTTCTTCGGATGAGAAGTTTATGAGATCATCAGCTACATCTAAAATTACATAGTTAAAAACATTATAATAATTGGTGTATAGCCCGTTGGTCGAGAGTTGATAAATATGAAATCGTCTCGAACACTAAGTTTTGTGATTCAAGCCATGCTGTTTTTTTCAAATGCAAGAGCGCCAGCGCACGGGCCGCGGGCTATCATTTGTAACGAGATTAGACTGAATAGACTATAGACTACATACAGTAATTTCTATGACATTCACAAGTGCTTGTAACAGCCTAGACTGAATAAATTATTTTGAATTTTACACACAAAACTACGTAGCTGACTTGATCTATTCATTTAATAAAGTGGATTCATTTTAAATTGGCTCGACGGTTTAATCCCAATGCTTTACAAATTCATTTTTTCTGAGGCTAACAATAGCTTTTGTGTTGCGAACACTTCACTTAATGAAATAATAATTCCGTCGCTTGGTGGGTAAAGGATTCCACTATAAATCTGATGCTTCCAAGATTTTCAAAAGAACAATAGTGATATTTCACTAATGGAGGAATCTACTTAAAACACAATGCAAATTTAGCGAGTGATTCTATGCGTTTTGAACAAAAAATCCATTATTTCGCTAACATTATGTTAATACGAAAGTTTGCAAATCAAATTTATAAAATCACAAGTTGTTAAAGAAAAATACAGACTCACTGTACTAGTGCAAAATATTGAATTAGGTCTGAATACTTTATCACACGAATTATAAAATACTTATATTTTTAAGAAACTCGCTTTTTATAATAATGTGTGTACACAACAATGTTTTTACAACTAAATTTATATTATTTGTACACTATTTACTTATTTTCATTTAATTGTTTAAACATTTTTTATAAAATACACCTACTCCTAAAAATATTATTTTAAAAACATTGTTGACCGAGAAAGCGCGAAGCGCGAGCGAAGCGTCTCCGTTTCAGCTTTCCGCGGCAAAAAAAATGCTTTCATGATGTCTGTTTGGCTGTCCGTTTGTTCTCCTCTATAGGTCGTATTTCTCAACCGATTCTCGTGAAACTTTATAAGCAGGTTCTACACTTATATATGTCACCGGCAATGTATGAAATGCAGGCATTGTATACAATCGAGGGCTCGAGGGGGCTCAAGGGGGGCTCGAGGGAGGCTCGAGGGGGTTCGAGGAGGCTCGAGGGGGCTCAAGGGGGCTCGAGGGGGCTCCAGGGGGCTCGAGGGGGCTCGAGGGGGCTCAAGGGGGTTCGAGAAGGCTCATTGAGTTTGGAATCGAACCTGCTTTACTCCTGTAGGTCCCGCGTATAGGTTAGAAATTTCGATGTTATTTTTTTATAACAGACAACAGAAATATACTTATTTTATACATTGCCGGTGGACCAGCAGGCATTGTATACAATGCCTAGGCAAAGTATAAAATGAATAATATTTCATACATTGCCTGATCGTTTCAGGCATTGTATACAATGCCGGTAACATGATTTAAGAAGATTCATTATTTAAAAATTTTTGAAAATGGTTGAGAGAGAGAGAGATATGGGAAAAATCAAATTCCAGACATTTCGATTTTTTTTTTAATGTCACAGACGCGAGGTCTACAGCTCTACAGAGCCACTAGTTTACTTTGTAATTAAAATACAAAACAAAAAGTACCATAACGTGGACCTATTGAACTAAATGTTTAGAAAAATATAAAAGGTAAAAGGTATCCGAAGAAAATTAAATAATCCAACGAACTGCCACAGTTTCAATAAAGTTGACTCCCAGACCACCACTGAAAAACTGTTTGAATAACGAAGGGGTTCTTTTATGCGAAAAGCTTGAAAGGAAAACCATTTTTTTCTAAATGATGGGACAGTATCTTGAATATGCAGGCTAGCGCATCATTCAACATCATTAGACTTGGAATAAGAGCGTACCTCTGAATACAACCTTTTAGCTGGGACGTAAAACGTCGACTTCGTATTTTTATTACATCTGAATTCAATAGATATGCACATTATGGTGAAACTAGGGAATGGTATCTCTTAAGTAGGTAGTTAATTGATTTTATAAAGTAGGGTAAATGAACTCTAGCGACAAAACAACATTATAGAACGTAAGTCAAGATCTTTTGAATAATGATTAGAGAGTTTGAAAGATCGAAGAATACAGACAATCTAAAAACCAAAAATAAGTTTGCTACAACTTTGAATTTTTCTACTTTAACTGGCCACTCAGTAAAATAAATTATGAAATAAAACACTTTTTAACGGATACTAGCGCGGTTTTATTGAATGTACTTTGGTATTTAGTTGGTATTTGGTTTGATTTTTGGTTTTCCCGACGTTTCGGCACCTTTGCAGCTGCCGTGGTCACGGGGACTGACAGCTGCAAAGGCAGCTGCAAAGGTGCCGAAACGTCGGGAAAACCAAAAATCAAACCAAATACCAACTAAATACCAAAGTACATTCAATAAAACCGCGCTAGTATCCGTTAAAAAGTGTTTTATTTCATGTCTAGTGAGCGCGTAAGCTTGAGAAGTGAATAAAATAAATTATGCTCATTTAGTCAGCTAAATTCTTTGAGATAAACATTACACAAAATGCTAAGGTTAATTGACAAATGTACCACGCGACGTTAGAAGTGTTCCGCATCATTTATATAACACATTCCCATTCAAACTAATGAGCACACATAGAAGAAACGTTTCAAATAAAGTAGCGGGCAATAAAATCAAGTGGCCCGCCGCTCGGATATCTGACACGGAACTAATTCCTACTATATTTTAATCCGGCGAAATACAAAGGAGCTCGATTTGCATAAACCTCCGCTGTTTGTTTCATGCGAGAACTATATTCCGTTTGCTGTGAACTATTTTGTACCCAATTTATCTGTTTGCGCCATGCGGACTGATTGTAAACATTATTAAGCCTGACAATTTGTTTTGTGATCATGGTTAACGGATAACAAATATCTGTTACAAGAGTGATAAGCGTTATGATACTTGATAAATAGTAAAGATATGAAAATTTCAAAGTAAGTTTGTGCTTTCAGCACGTTAGCGCCACGCCCACAACTTCACCTATAACCACCGTACCTCAACATATGCTTCTACCGTAACATACACTTAAGGCACTTATAGCTATCCACTAGCGCCCCCAATTCATTATTTTTTATTATACCTACGTAAACCAGGTCAATATTTAAAATAAGGAAACAACCATGCCCTTTAAAATTGTCTCTAATATTTTTTGAATAACTCTTCAACAGTTTTCTTTCTGTAAGTTTTAAGATTCATTTAAACCAAAAGTGGCCACCGTCGTCGTTTCGATTGCATTTTAAAACTAGTACAAAGAATGAAAAATGTTAAAGAGTTATTAAAACAATATTAGAAACAATTTAAGAGGGCATGGTTGTTTTCTTTTTTTAATATTGACTTGGTTTACGTGTAATAAAAATAAATGTTTTGCGGCATTAGTGGACCGCCTTAAATTTAAAGATATTGGTGATTTTTTTCTGAAAAACAATATTGAGCATAAACATTTTAAACGAAACTTTAGTGCAGATATTCATCCTCTCAACAGGGGATTTTTATATTCGTTTGAAATTGGAACTATTTTTTTAAATTGCACAAGCGTAAAGTTTTCCTCGCAAAGTTAAGTTTCTTTCAATCAAATGGATGTTCTTCATACATAAATTATGCGAGCGGAAAGTTTTCTCATTTTACGAAATTTTTCGTGTTTCAAATATCTTGAGATTAGACGACGGGCGCGCATATACTCGTATACTGTTAAAGGAAAAAGTATATACCAATAAAGTATTCGATACGGAGATGCAAGGTGCAATTTCGAAGGAGGTATAACTCGCATCTGTAATATTATTGGAAATGGCGTTGTGTTCTTTCCATTTCGCCTGAAAATGTCTCCAAATTCTTAAGTATAGTCATAAAATAGATATAAGTACTACCGTACAGAAAGGAAACTCTCCGCCCCGCCCCACAATCAATTACCTCACCCCACCGGCGCTCACCGCGCGAGTTCGTGTGCCGATCCCTGTGCTCATTCAATAGCTCTAGACTTCACGCACACAGAGCAAAAAGTGCGCGTCGCGTGTGCAAAAACGTCACTGTGTAGCGTCTGTGTCATTGGTAGTTGAAACGCGACGCTTGTATGGAGTGCCCGGGGTGTGGTATAGTTTGTGTAGTGATATTTTGGGTTGCTTGAATCAAAAAGACAAATAAGGCAGAGTGGCAACTTTTAATTATAATATTAATAGCGTCCGTCCGCGACTTCGTCTGCGTGGACAGTTTTTTTTCTATCCATCGAGAACATTTTTTTTTCTCTCTCTCTCTCTTCTTTTTTTTCAGGATGAAAGGCCTAACTATGAGGATGAAACCCTTTGTCTTTTTCTGTACCCCTGATAACGTGTATGCAAAATTTCATGGTAATCGGTTGAGTAGTTAAGACGATAATATTAGTAAAGAAGTAAGGAAAAGGATTTATCATTTTTAAGTTTATGAAGTTCCGTAAAATAACTAAATAGTATATTAATTATGTATTTATGAATTAAAAGAAATGCAATTGAAAAACTTTCTGTAGGTTTCTGCATTTCAATAGACGTAGATAACTATAGGGAAGTCGTATATTGTAATAAATCGTTTTAGGTGTGGTAACGAGTTCAACATTGCAGTCTCCGCGGATACGTATTTATTAGATTTACTGAAACGTTCCAGTGCACCAAACGATTATTTATGATCGTTTGTGGTGCACATACAACATACAAAGTCACACAAAGACTTTACCTTTATTTTCCGTTTCCTCTGTTGTGAGAAGAAGAAAATATTAACTTCGTGTTTCGGAAAACATGAAACGGAAATGCAATATGAAACATAAAAAAACGTTTTTGCTGAAACGAAGCTACGCCGGTCGTATTTGAAATTGGAATAGTGAAGTGTTCACATACCTACCTAAAACTAAATACGGTATTTGAAATCAATGACTGTTAATTATTTCAAATTGGTACCGTATTTATTTATTTAAAATACTGTGTATTTATTTAGGTATACGAGGGGCATACCTACCAAAAGTTTTTTTTAGATACTTTTTACTCAATAAATTGATGTTGACAAGTTAAACACATTCGTAAACACTGGTTATTTAGCGATAAACATGGAACTTTCGAGCAACGTGGCTTCCATACCGGAACGGAAGCCGCGTTGCTCTAAGCATGGAACATACTTGAATTAAAATTTATTTTTATTAAAAATGCTTTTATTTGTAAAAATCTGGGGTTTTTTATATTTAAGGTAATTTGGGTCAGTTTCATTTGACAACTATCGATTGCACTTCAAAATTGCTGACCAAATAGACTGACTAACAACCAACAACCTGCTGACCAACAAGCCATAAATTCAGATTTATTAAAAAAAAAATTTGAATTCAAAACAAATCAAATTATTGAGTAAAGAGTATCCTCAGTGATAAGGATTCCGGGTGTGGTGCGCTTCCACCTTCGGCCTTATTGTCCTTAACATCAGGTGAGGTGAACTTTTGGCATACCCCTCGTACCACAAATAACATAATGCTTATGTATACTTAGCTATTTAATCAGAAGTATTTTTGAGGGTTACGAGGTTATTGTTGGGGTTACGTTTGTGCTGGTTGCACCGCAGTAGTAGTACCTACCAATAATTATTGGACCCGTGTGGTGGGTTATGGCCAAACTGATGCCGTAAAATTAAAAAAAAAATGTTTTCCGGCAATTAGAGATAACCAGTTCTCCGTGATGCAAGATTCCAGGTTCAGTGCTCTTCCGTCCAGCCTTATTTTTACTTAACATCAGGTGAAATGAAGGCAAACACTTACTAGTAGAGTATAAAAAAACAAGCAATAGTAAAAGCAAAGTTAAATTCGTCTTTTACCACCGCACCGGTAAGTACCTCCTCCACCGTACCTCAGTCGCTATCAAATGATGGCTGCAATTATTCACGGCTAATACCGCCGCCCGCAAGCTTTGTTTCTATAGTGACAACTCAGCCGCAGACAAGTTGGTCGCCATTTAACATTACAGGAATAGTCAGACCGTGATTGTAAAGTAATAACAGCGACATTTAGTTGCAAAAAGTGCTGATTTTTCATCACATTATTTTATATTCAGCGGTTCATTTTATTACGATTGCATTGTTATGTTGAACGACATCGCTATGTGTCACAATCAAATTGAGCGATTCAAATTATAAAATATTGAATTGGGTCACAATTTTACTGCTGAAGTTTTGGCCAGAATATACGAGTACTTTAGATAACATTACGTGTTTATGATCTAAAAAAACAATTGAGTCATGGAATTCAGAAAGAACAATTATTATGTACTTATTTAAAGTTGTAATGCACTACTATCTTAAACAAGTAAAAAAATATTAATGTGTCACTCAGAAAATCAAAAGTGGATCCTTTGGTTTAACTTATGCAAGGCATTTCACAACCTAAAATCGACAAATCGACGAATACCATTGTGCGCCTCGTCTCCATTCGATATGAGAGCTCCATCGATTCAAATAGGTAAGAGGATCCGATTTCTTTCTCGTATAATATTGCTATTTTTCACGACTAAAAGCGGGGAAACGTCGAATAATACGTTTAGTTTCGGAAATGTCTGAGATTGTATTGTCTTTTTCCGATATAATTCCGCGGAATATTGGTACATAAAATACGTCGAGAATGGTTGAGAGTAAAGGTTGCATTTGAATGGCTTAATGTTAGTGCAACTAGTGAATAAATTTATCAGATTGCACCTCCGACCACTAACAAGATTTAGAGAGAGCGCACGGTGTAACGCGTCTACCTATAGGATAATTAGTATCGCTACCTCGCGGCGTCTCATTTATCCTGCTCCGCAGGGAGGCGGGTCAGCTGGCAGTAAATCTACAAACCTGAGCGCTCTTGTCTTCGTAAACTTGAAAATCTAATTACATTTACAGCTTAGCTTAACTTCACCTTCCTCTTGAATTTGCATTTCCTGATTTTTGTCTTTCCCCCTGATGAGATGACGGTGGAATTTATTTTCGTTTGCTTGGAACTTTTTGCTGTAGATTTCTGTTTTCGGTATCGATGTAAATGCCATTAACAGTATTGTGTTTGTTAGAGTGTGTCGCATGTCAGCTTCTAGATGTGTTTGCCGAAGCGCCGGTTTATTTGCTCGAACAGGCTCAATAAAGAGCGTCTCAATGTTGTAAAGGCGTTCCGAATGCTTATTTGCATTCAAGAAGGCTCCCTGAATGGGCAAGCAAGTGTAGGGGAACGGTGGAGACTCGACTCTAGCTAGACGTAAGACTCCCTTGATAGTGATTAGACGATGCTAATACCATTTACTTTCCAACTTTCCTGACTCACCGACCGTTACGCGAACATCCGCTATTTATTTTAAAGTACTTTAAAATCATCTTACGTGGTCGATTAAGTAGTATCATTTGGTTTTATAAAGTACTCGTTTGCTTTTAGCGGGGTTTGATTTTTAAATTAAATGATTGTCTTTTATATCGGATTAGGGGTACTGCTGGCACGTAAACTGGGAAACTTAAAAGAAAATGGAAAGCTTATTGTGCCCGCCCACAGTTCTAGGAAAGACAGTTCATTTCTAGAATAGATTTATTAGGATTAGGAATCCTTACTAATATTATAAATGCGAAAGTCCTACGTCTACTACGTCTACTACGTACTACGTCTTAACTACTGAACCGGTCATCATGAAATTTTGCATACACGTTCTTAGGGGTACAGACAAGGACATAGGATACCATTCATCCCGAAATAATGTATTGTTCCCGAGGGATAGCAAAAAATCTTTCCACGCAGACGAAGTCGCGGGCGGCCGCTAGTATTATTATAAAACATAAATAGTTATTTTTATTTAATTGATGATCAATTTCTAGAGATATAGATAGAGCTCGATGGCGCAGTGGTTTAGCGTCTGGCCCGGAGATTGCAAAGGTAAAGCAACTTTCGCAAGGGTCGGTCACCGGATGGGTTACCAAACATCTATTATCTCGAGCTCCTCCGTGCTTCGGAAGGCACGTCAAGCCGTTGGTCCCATCTGCATTTGCAGTCGTTAATACCCATCAATCCAGATTGGGCCCGCGTGGTAGGTTATGGACAATCCTTCTTATTCACCCATAAGGAAGGCCTGTGCCCCAGCAGTGAGGGAAAAAAAATAGCTGATAGTCAAATAGAGATAATGCGTGTGTCAGTGAACGCATAATTACTAGTTGTCTAGTAAGTTAGTGTTCCGTACATTGAACAAGTTGTGTATAGTATTAACGCTAGCACAAATCATTTTCTTTTCTTTAATTCTTAATTTAAATTGAAACTGTATCGGCCACAATAACTGCAATCCTTCGTAAAACGAATCGCAGCGCTTTGCTATAGACAGTGCTGCTATCAAGTGCTCTAACGTCAGAATAGAGAACTACCGTTCCGATCGCGAGCGCGCAGCGTGCATCACCGCACCATAATTCGTTAAATATTCATAAAACCAAAGCAAATCCCAAAATCGATCTGTGAACTATTTAAAACCATAGCCAGTGCTCATCTAGAGAGGATTTGTGATCCAACAGCAACCAGCTACCACTCCTGGGGCCCCAGCGACGAGGACATACGAGGAGCACCAGGTACGTGGTTGATACAGTTATTTCTCCAACACAAGTTTTGGTCCATTCGAACCTGGATCATAATTAAATTCAAAACTTGATTTGTGCTGGTTATTCATACTAAAAACTATTTTTCGATAGTTTATTTTGTTCAACAAGCGCGGATCCTACCGCCATTTTACAACTTTCATGCAACACTTTTATGCAATTAGCGTTATTATTTTTCGATAATACCATTGCGTACAGTGATTTTACATCGTATATTTGCGATAAACAACGATACATTTACTTAACAAGTGATATTTTTCAACTTAGTTTAATAATATTTCGTGCGGTGTGCCGTCCATCGCGCCAGGCAGGCGCCACGCTGTCGCGAATCCGTTTCAATCTCAATAAGGCTAGTTACACACAAAATATTTATAGTGTTTATGTATTACGCACATGACATTATTTCTTATTTAATTAGTATTTTCGTACTAGTTATTTATTGTTCCACTTAGTATTACGTACTAAGATTTTGCGAACTATTTAGCAATTTTGTATTTTCGTACAAAACTAAAAGTTTATTACGTTTTAAGCGGTTCCTGTATTTTCGTACAGTTCCCAATTCAGCGGTCCGTATTTTCGTACTTACTTACCCATACATGCATACTTATTGAGCGGAACCTGTATTTTCGTGCAGTTCCCATCTCGCGGTTAGTATTACGTACTTACCCATAGGTATATATCTATTAAGCAGTTCATGTATTTTCGTACTGTACTCACCCTTAAATATTTAGCATTACCTAAAAGTGTAATTAATTAAGTCTGCGACTGTCCTAATTACATACGATACACATTACCTACCTCAGCATATTTTACATTTTAACCTAACATAACTAGCCTACAGGACATTTACTTAAACTTACAAACTACATTTACCTACCTAACTAAAAACATACAATACAATAAACTATTTACAATTTAAAACTACGTTTTATCTTATTCACCACAATGGAAGTTGAGCAATTAATTTTCGAGCGTGAACTCGCCCTTAATAATATCCAACGCATGGTAGATTGCATTGACAATGACACAGAATTTCGAGTTCGCACTAAAGAGTTGAATAACGTTAAGAAGTCATTTTTCGCAGTTCAATTAAAGATTGAAAAAATATTAGCAAAAGAATCGAAGTTCGATAAGGATGAACAGTTAAAAGTCCGTAATTCTTTTGATACTTTATACTACCAAGTTCAAGTTGTGTTGGATAATATGAAGGAAACTCAACGTAGACAGAGTGTCGCGAACATTAGTATGACACAACCCTGTCATGCCCACTGTACTGGCAGCGGGACAACAGCTGATTCGCATATTCGCTTACCTACAATTTCTTTACAAAACTTTGACGGTAAAGTCACAGAATGGAATGCATATTACGATTTATTCAAATCTATTGTTCATGAAAATAAAACATTGACAAACGTCGAACGTTTTCGCTATTTGTTGTCGTCTTTGAGGGGTGAACCGTATAACCTTTTAAAAACTATTCAGATTACAGACAGTAATTACGAAGATGCTTTACAAATCTTATTAACTCGTTACGAGAATAAGCGAATTATTGCAACCAAACATTTAGATAGAATATTGGATCTCGAGCCAATGTCAGATAAAAATATTGAACTCGGTTTACGTAATATTATGAATACCTATGCCGAGAACTACTCCGCTTTAAGGGCCTTAGGTATTAATATCTCTGATTGGAGTTTTATTCTTTTAAATATTTTATTACGTAAAATAACGCCAAATATTCGTAAGCGTTTCGAATTATCATTACATTCGCCTAATGAAATTCCGCATCTTTCCGAATTACTCGATTTCCTTGAGAGGGAATTGGCGGCAACAGAAATCATGTCGGCGACCGCGCGCTCCAACGCCGCGGCCGGCCCCACGGCACCGTCTGCGTCGCGCCCGCACGCCGCTGCTGGCGACTCGGCCGGCTCGACGGCACCTAACTTTCCGTCGCGACACGCACAAGCCGCTCGTCGCGCACTATCTCGCACGCACTCAGATGCGCAGTATAATATAAATCGTAATAATAATAAGGTGCCTTATTTTAATCGTAATATGAGCTTTCATGCTGCATCTGCAACTGATCATTTAAAGCAAATAAAATGTGCTTATTGCAAGGATAATTCTCATCCACTAAATAAATGCGATAAATTTCAAAAATTATCTTTACCGGAGCGTAATAAATTCATAACTGAAAACAAGGTTTGTAGCAATTGTTTATTCCTTGGTCATGAAACTAAGGACTGCAAATCGCGTCATAACTGTCGTATTTGCTCACAGCGGCATCATACTTCATTACATGAAGATGTGCCCGTGCAAAATGTTACTTTAAAAACAGAATGTTCCATTTCTTCCCCTGAGTTACACTCGGTAGCGGAACCCTCAGCGCCCCCACCGACACTCGGTGTTTCTGGGCCTACCAATAAAAATGACTGCACGGTTTTATTGACCACCGCGTTAGTTAACGTTCGTCCCACTGATTCTAAGCCCTTTACTCCACGTTTAGTTCGCGCCCTCGTGGACCACGGCTCACAGGTCAGTATAATTAGTGAATCGTGTGTCCGACGTCTCGGTTTACCACGTTATCATTCTCAGATGAGTGCTACCATCACGGGCATCGGTGATAAGGGTGAACAGCCGCGTGGTTATGTTTTATGTGAAGTTACGCCTCACTTTAAACCAACGCCTCGACTTTTTATTGAAGCTCTTATTTTACCTAAAATAACGAGTTATTTACCGAACATTCCTGACTCTTTTGAGTTTATTTCACATCTCAGAAATCTTCCTCTAGCGGACCCAGAACTACGTTCTGCCCGTCCCGTTGAACTTCTTTTGGGATCAGACTATACTGATAGCATTCTGCTTCACGACAATATCAAAGGCCCACAAGGTACTCCTGTGGCAATAAATAGTATATTTGGTTACCTTCTCAACGGTAAAATCTCTCATAGTCTTTCTGCACCTCAAGTGTGTATGAACCTTAGTACAAGTCAACTTGACAAAACCATACAACGGTTTTGGGACATTGAGTCAGTGCCTGACGATGAAAAACCCTTGACTAAGGACGAAGCCCTTTGTGAGTCCATTTTCGTGGAAACTCATAAGCGCGCCGAAACTGGCAAATACATAGTTTCTCTTCCTTTCAAGAAGGATGCACCTCCTCTAGGTGAATCTCGAGACATTGCGCTCTCACGTTTATACAAATTAGAAAAACGACTTTCTCATGATCCAGCTTTACGAGCGGATTACAATCAGTGTCTGCAAGAGTATGTAGACTTGGGACACATGGAACCTGTTCATACCCCTACGACCAGTGACACGCCTTCGTATTATATTCCTCATCACTGCGTGGTGAAAAAGTCAGCAGTCACCTCCAAAACTAGAGTGGTGTTTGATGCCTCATGCAAAACTACTTCTGGGCGTTCACTCAACGATAATCTTCTTATTGGTCAAAAACTGCATCATGACATTACAGACGTTCTTTTAAAATTTCGACTACATAAAATTGTTTTTACAGCGGACATCAAAATGATGTATCGTTTTATAGATATTTGTCAAGAACATCGTGATTTTCAACGAATCCTATGGCGATTCTCTCCCCTTGATCCTGTTCAGGAATACCGCCTGTGCACAGTAACCTTCGGGGTTTCTTCTGCGCCATTTCTGGCCTTACGCACTCTTCGTCAGTTAGCTGTCGATGAAGCTGCTTCCTTCCCACTTGCTTCGCAAGTGCTTCTCAACGAAGTCTTCGTAGACGACATCGTCACGGGCTCAGACTGTGTCGATAACGCTCTTGCTCTTCAACGCGAGCTTATTGACATTTGCAAAGCGGGAACGTTCGAACTCCGCAAATGGGCAAGCAACAGTCCTGAGTTTTTATCTTCTTTAAATCAAGACATCTCCAATCAAGACGATGCTCTTATTCTTTCAGCACTTGACAATGACGCTTCAGTCAAAGTGTTGGGATTAAAGTGGAATCCTATGTCGGATACTTTTACCTATCAGACAGAGGCACCTGCCCAAAAATGCACAAAACGCATAATGCTTGCAGAAATTTCTAAAATATACGACCCCTTGGGTTTTTTGAGCCCTATAACCTTGTTTGTCAAACATCTGATCCAACTCTTATGGGTTTCTGGTACAGATTGGGATGATTGTCCTCCTGATGGTATTCGTGATCTTTGGTTTAGATTTGTTACAGAACTTCCACAATTACAAGACATTAAATTGTATCGTCCTGTACTTCCATGTACTAATGATGTACAACTTCATGGCTTTTCAGACGCCTCTGAAAAGGCTTACGCTGCATGCGTATATCTACGAGTTGTTGACTCAGACGGTGTTATTCACACTTCACTTCTTCTTGCTAAAACAAAGGTTGCACCTTTGAAACGCCTCAGTCTTCCTCGTTTGGAACTCTGTGGGGCTTTGCTTCTTTCGAAGCTTATTCAAAAAATTCTCGGTGCTTACAGCACATTCTTATCGATTGACAAGGTATTTGCATGGAGTGATTCGCGAAGGTCTTCAAATGCTACGTGTGTGTTTTTGTATGCATGTCGACGAAAGCGACACACTTGGAACTCGTTCCAAACTTAACAACCGATTCTTTTCTAAATGCATTGCGCCGATTTATATCACGACGTGGCCTTTGCACTGATATTTATTCCGACTGTGGTCGAAACTTCGTTGGATGCGATCGTTACCTTTCCGATCTTTATGAGTTCTTGCGGAACGAAGATAATCAAAATATTATCAATAAACAGCTGACCAATTTAGCCGTTACTTGGCATTTTAACCCCCCCTATGCTTCTCATTTCGGAGGGATTTTCGAAGCAGCCGTGAAAAGTATGAAAACGCATCTTTTCCGTGTTATAGGTCAACTCACCCTATCTTACGATGAATTCAACACGCTTCTTTGCCAAATAGAAGCAGTTCTCAACTCGAGGCCACTTTTTGCTCAGAGTAATGATCCTGCGGATCCATTACCCATCACACCCGGACACTTCCTAATCGGGGAACCATTAAGTTCTTTACCTGAATTTAACTTCACTGATGACAATACAAGTCGCCTTGTTCGGTGGCAAGTCTTGCAGCAAGCTGTCCAACACTTTTGGAAACGCTGGAGCGTTGATTATCTCCACCAACTTCAACAAAGAGGTAAATGGTTTCGTGACCACACTCACACACCCACTACCGCCACTGAAATGGCGCCTGGCTCGCGTGCATCAGCTGCATCCAGGCGCAGATGGTATTACTCGTGTTGTCACTGTACGCGTTGGTAATACTCTTGCTAAACGACCTGTCGTTAAGGTCTGTCCGTTGCCCTTCGAGTAGGCAACTTTAGTTTACTTTCTTAGTTGTAGGCTAGGTTAGTAACTTATTCTTAGTTTCTTTCTTATTAAAATATGTATATTTTAAGGTCGGCGGCATGTTCCGTACATTGAACAAGTTGTGTATAGTATTAACGCTAGCACAAATCATTTTCTTTTCTTTAATTCTTAATTTAAATTGAAACTGTATCGGCCACAATAACTGCAATCCTTCGTAAAACGAATCGCAGCGCTTTGCTATAGACAGTGCTGCTATCAAGTGCTCTAACGTCAGAATAGAGAACTACCGTTCCGATCGCGAGCGCGCAGCGTGCATCACCGCACCATAATTCGTTAAATATTCATAAAACCAAAGCAAATCCCAAAATCGATCTGTGAACTATTTAAAACCATAGCCAGTGCTCATCTAGAGAGGATTTGTGATCCAACAGCAACCAGCTACCACTCCTGGGGCCCCAGCGACGAGGACATACGAGGAGCACCAGGTACGTGGTTGATACAGTTATTTCTCCAACAGTTAGTTTAATGTGTTATTTACACGGTCAACTTGGCAGGTGATTTACTGGTCGATTTTAGACAATTAGTGCTTTTAGTCGTCAATCGCTTGTAAAATCTAATCACAAACCTAATTTCAATGAGGTGACAAGCAATTGTCGATAAAAAGCGCTGGTTGACTAAAATCGACCAGTGAGTAGCCTGCTAAGTCGAACCGTGTAAACACCACATAGTTAACAAGAGTTAGGTAATAAGCAATATAGTGCCAAATAATGTACTTACTATGGGCAATAGCGTCGTTTAACCAGTTAGCAACAAAATTCGTGTGTGCGCGTATCGCCCTTGCACGAACTAAACGTATGTTGTGACGGCGCGGCGCGGCGTGCAAGCGATTTTAACCTTAAGCACAGAATACATAATAGTACAAGTACAGAAGATCCACTCCTCAAAGTCATTTAAATAAATAGCGACTCTATTCTAGACACAATAAAGTGCAATTCAGGTCGCACACCGCTCCCTTCGCTACAGTTATATTCACCTACAAGTTACCTCTCTTTCTATCGCGTAGCTCTTATCTCTTCTAACGACATTAGGGTTTATTCTTTAAAATAATAATGAAATAATAGCTTACAATACTTTTTACAAGTTATGTGTTTGTGAAATAAAATGTGTACTTAAATACAGTCAACGCCACATCACACTATACATACTGATTTGAGGCAAATTGCTTTCTTACGAAATCAAATTGTCATTAATAATTAAGTTTATTTCGAAAGTGCGATGCAATATGCCTTCATTTGGGTTAAATATCATAAATGTACGAACGAACGACGCGACAATACGCGAATGCGGTGCGTGAGTGAGTATCGAAATCGAATTGCTAACGTGCGTCCCAGCCGGCACGCGGCGGCCCTTTGAAATTAGTCCGTCCGGACGGACCCGCCGGCTACTTGTAGCTTCGTACCTAAAGCGCGGAATGCGCCTAGCCTGCCTTAAGACGGTTCTCACACTGGCGACGCGCGCGGTCGCGGGGCTCCCGCGCGCGTCTTTTACTTTGTATGCAAGTACATCAATTTGTATAGAAAACCGCTTGGTCCAACACACCGAAGCCGTGCCGAAGCGCGGGAGCGCGTGACGCCGCGTGCCGCCGGCGGCACGCGGCGTCGCGCGCCAGCAGGCGCGGAAATCGCGGGGTACAACACACTGAGCTCCATAGTATCGTGCCGGTTTTTGTACGTAAGCGCGGGGCCGTCGTCTGACGCCGATCGGCGCGGAGGCGCGTCGAAAACCGCCCGAATAGGCGGCGCGCTGAGCCGTCGCCGCGCGCGTGAAACGCCAAACCGCGCCCCGCGACGGCGCGCGCCGGCAGTGTGAGAATCGCCTAAGAGTGGTTAAGCGACGCTGTTGCCCATGGTACACACGTCATGTACAGAGCCTTTATTTCACCCGCCGCCGCCGCGATGACGCATGTTCAGTTGAGTGAAATCCACTACAAACATTTTTTCACCGCATGTTTTTAACGTTTTTTGCGGCGCCTCATCGGAAAATGACACTCGAGAAAGAGTAATTTACAAGTTTTAACAGGAAAATCCTTTATATTTGGTCAATTAATAGTTTGAAGATAATACGTACTGCTCCAAAAATATAATCGTTGTTGAATATTTTAATAATTATAATCCTGAGTTGTAACTTTCTTTAATAAATTAATTATGGAATTATTGTTGTCTAGCAATCTTTACCAGAGTTTGACGAGAATTTTCATCTCTGATTAATTTTGTTAGTATACCTCAGGTTAATAATAGTAGTGCTTTCTGTATCCACCGTTAATTTTTTATTTATATCTAAAAATTAAATGGGGATATCAGAATGGGGATATCACATTCAAACGTGATTTTTGATTACGCGCGTGTGATTCTATGATTGAGCTTTAAATCCAGAAATCAGTAGAATTTTGGGACATAAACAAACATCAATATCTTGACCAATTAGTAAATATTGAAACTTATAACAGTAACTTTACCTACATACTCGATGAGAATAGGGAAGAGATACCTACACTCATTTTATTTTTAGATATACTTAAAAATTACCCGTGTATATGCATATCTTGTCTGTTAAGAAAACAATTATGTTCCTTAAATAAAATTACCTAACAATATCATCTTATACCTATAAATTTTAATAATTTTCTAACAAGCGCACACATTATGCAGTACTTCATTTTGTATTAGATCGCTTTATTACAGCAGCATCAACCTATTATACTCCCAGCTCCTCAAAAATGAACTTTAAAACCAGAGACGTAACGCACCAGCACATCCGAGTCAGGAGTCAGCGGGCCAGGGTTCACATTAAAACTGCAACCATTAAACTCGAGCGGGCAAAGTTGCGCGCTGCGGCCGACCGCACGTTGAAACTTGCACTGCATTACGACAAGTAAACCTGCATTTAAGTGTTTACTTCGCACATTCCAAGGCATTGTGCTGGCAAGTTTAGCCCATAAAAACCTACTGACTCCGGCGTCTGTGTTAAGAGATGGATGATAACTATTATTACGTTATTTGAGCTAGTTACATGCCCGTTGAATTTAATTAACCTGCTGCTTAAGTTGAGAAAGAACGTCCTCTATAGTCTCTATAGAGGAAGTTGGAAGTGCCTACTTTAGAAGTTCAAACGGTGCCTTCCAATTTTTTTTGGTACGTACTTAAAATTTAAGTAACAATCATAAGTAAAAGAAATAACTATAGGAAAATGTGTTTTATTTATACTATCTAATAAACTATAATAACTAGAGTGTTTGAGCAATTTAACTTTCCTTGACTTGCTAACGTTTGAACGTCAAATGGCTTTGGTCCAATTAAAAAGTCGTTTAGTATCGATTATAATTTTAATCTTACTCAGTTTTTAGTTTAGAAGTTGGAAGTTCAAAAGTATTGGACTCTTCTATGTATATTTTTTAGAAATACCTTTATAATTTATTATGTAGGTAGGTATATTATGGAAAAAAATAGCCGTCAAACATTTTATCCACAACGATTGGTGTAATCCTCTCCATTGTTGAATGAGATAATAACTCATACGGAAGGCTTTTATCGCTGAAGCCAATATTGCATCATTATTACGTAAACAGTTCAGTTTAATTTAATATTAAAATATTCATAAATTTTGATTTATTAACGCATTTCATGAGAAATCATACGTTTGTGGTCTTATCGATATTATTTTTAAATATTACATTAATAATATTTTATTCAGTTGTACATCATAGCTTAATACCTATAAAATTAAAATATAGATTTTTTTCTCCTTATTATTATAAAGTACTTCTTAGTTTGTTTGTAAGAAAGTTCTAATTATTCATCATACAGATTCACACTGTTTTCATAATATTATTTTTATAGAGAGAGAGAGAGAGAGAGATATTTTTTTTATTAACACAAAGACCACACGTTACAATAATTAGAGTTTACAAAAAACAGGGGCCCAATCGCGCTAATTTACAACGATAAAACCAAAACCAAATCGTTACCGCTTGAGTTTTGTTTACAGAAAAATACTCGCTTTAATTATGTTAAAATTGTACAAAGCTGTGCCTAAGGAGCCTAGAATGACAATCTCGGACAATTTAAATGAAAATTCTTAAGCTAAACCAAAGATTTTTAGGTAAATATAACCTCAATGACAACGTAACGGTTTTGGTTTTATCGTTCAGAATTAGTGCGATTGGGCCCCTGGTCTTAGGGCTAATTAGGACCTACCTCAGCTTGTGTTGCCATGACACATAAGTGTCACAGCAACGCTATAGGAACCTATATCATTATAAGGATACATGTTTATTTAGGTAGAACATTACAATGAACTGTTGGTAATAAACTGAGCAATTTATTTCACAAAGTTGAACGACGAATTAAAAATAATAACAATGTTATTACGAGCGTACATGATCAACGTATCCTACAGAATAACGTATTGTAGCGTAGCTTGGTGGTTCAGCACAGATAGTCCAATCAGTGCTGAACTACCTACTACGCTGAATAATGCTGGACTACTCCTACGATTATTGGTATAACATAATATTTCTGTAGATAATATCATGAGCAATAAATAATTTCTTCCACAAAGTTGATCGAAGAATTAAAAACAATACATAATAATGTTATTAAGTTGTGGCATACAGGGGATGACGACTAATGGAATACTAATAAAAATCGTAAACATATTAAACTTTTAGAGTAGTTTGTATACCTCTTGGTTTTATATATTGCGTATTATTTGTTTTATGATCCTTCAAAGTTGGGTGGACTAGTCCATTTAAAAAGTATAAAATTTATTTAAATAAATAATACCTTTAATTAGTCCGTAAAATGTATAGCAAATTTGTCTTAGAAACCATTTTGATAAACACAATATTTAATATAGCTGCCGAACAAATTTCCTACGCGTTGCATACAAACTTCCTAGGCGTGACGTCATAACTAGGTAGTCGTTAGTATGGAGCGTTTTTGGGTGAGTCCAATTTGTGTGTCGAAGAATTAAAAATAATTCATTATAATGTTATTAAGTTGTAGCATACGTGTTCAATTACACGTATGCTAAAGTGTTTCGGTAGTATAGCTCGGTTAGTTCGGCACTGATTGATGTGGTTACTACTACGATGCGCAATCCTTTGCTCTAGTTGTAGTTCCTACCATATCAATCCCATTTAATGTAATAATAAAGTTATAAATGAAAGCACAAATAAGAAAGAAATAATGTTATCTAATAATTATTTTTCTCTCTAATTTTATATCTTCATATAGATACTCAGGAGAACGTAAACAATCAAATAAAGGCTATAGTGAAACTGGTGAAAACTGTTTGTGTATTGATCTTAATAATTAAGATTAATACACAAACAGTTTTCATCAGTTTTACTATAAATTACAGACACGATAATATATTTTTTTCAAACTCATAACACAAAGGATGAAAAGAGGACAATCAAAGCTTGAAATCAAAGATTGAAAGTAACGAAGTTCAATTTTTCACCCATTTCGTTCATCACTAAGCATTCGAAATCGTTCCGGGCCACGGCACACGGAAAATTGCCACGAAGTTTGTATCTCATCAACAAAATGCTTTCACGGCGAATACAAAAGGAAAACGAATACCAATCCATAAAGTGTAATAGCGATTTCCGACAAAGCGAACAACAGTACCTAACAAGGCTACAAAGTTTCGGAGTCGAAACAAAGCAGGCTAGCACCTTTCCAACGAATGTGCTCACGGATGTAATATTTTTTCATTATGATGCCGGGGTGATACACGATCCATTAGGTACATTAAAATTAAGTTTATGCACTTATGTTGGCTTTCCCCCTTAATTTATTATCAGTTGAGTAAACTGAGCTTGTAAAACATGACCCAATTAGATAATTTGACTGTTAAACTATTTATGTACCAGGCGTTAATATTTTTGCAAAAAAAACAATCATTTCAATTACAAGATTTTTTAAATCAGTTTGAGAATGTTTTTTTAAATACCGACTCAGCTTAAGGCAATATTTAATATTATGTACATCAGATTCTGATGACATTTTAACAGCGCTCACGAAAAAAATACAGACGAAAAACAAGAACTTACCTACTTAATAAGACCGAGAAAATTAATCGAAAGGAGTGCTCAACTGCAATAAATTCATTTTAAAATGAAATAAGCTGACGTGAAGTCCCACGCGCGGTCTTACGTAAATAAATTCCAGCGGAAAAGCTATGCAGTGCGCTGTATTGATTGAGCTCCAGTTGGCCGCAATATGGAAGATTTGTTGAGAATAACGCCTGAGCAGATAGCTCGAGTGGCCATTACAGATATCCCGAGCTGGTTGCAATCGTGTACACCCTGCTTTACCTTGGGTCTCTTGAATTTCTCCCTATTGCAATGTATAAACCCCTTTTGCTACCGTGCCGTAATACCAGGATCAATGCATTTCGCTTAATGCCGGGATCTCGTGGAATGCTCTTTTATTTTATCGCGAAGAAAGCTAAGAAACAATAGCATAGTTTAGTCTTAACCTAGTTTATACTTGTATAATTAGCACGGTTTTATTCAGTGTATAACGCTGTGCTCTTGCATAGGCAATGCGAATGTTACTTCAGAATGTAATTTGCATACTTAAATGTGGACTGTGTGATAGGCGGTTCGAGAAGACGTATTGTCTCGCATTTATATGATGGGAAATGAATGTAAAGCGACATCCGATATGCAGAATAGTGTAGATATCCCATTTTCTTGGGGTTTTCATGAAAATGCAAGATTTCTAAGCAGTCAAGGTTATGTTTTTGTTATCCTGGGTAATCCTGCTTCTCTTTTAGCTTAATATCTTTACTTATCTGCTGTAACTATGCAATAAAATGGAAAAAAAAATTAAACTAATACTGTTCTTATCTTGATGTTGTCAATAATTATGTTGCTAATTAGGTAATTGTAATAATGCGGGCTTGGTTTTAGCAGTATAATTAAAAGTTTTTTTTATAATCTGTGAATGGTCATTTGGAACTTATTTATTACTAGCGGCCGCCCGCGACTTCGTCTGCGTGGAATGTTTTTTTGCTATCCCTCGGGAACAATAGGTTTTTTCGGAATGAAAGGTACCCTATGTCATTCTCTGTACCCCTGACAACGGTATGTAAAATTTCATGATGATCGCTTCAGTAGTTAAGACTTGAAGGAATTCCAACAAACTAATAAATAAACAAACGGACTTTCGCATTTATAATATTAGTAAGGATGAAAAACAAGTGAATAAAGGTAGACTCACGGTCAGTCCATCGCGCCAATGGAGTGATGTGCATCCAATATTTGATCGTGAGTGTCGAATCTGCTTGATCTAAATCATTTGATTAAGATCAAATGGATTGACGTCAAATTTTGGCCACTCACGACAGTCTCGGCTTCATCCAAAATAAGGCTGTCCGATAATATAAATCACATCGACATTTTGTTATCTATAAATAAAACGACCATAAAATCACAGGATTTTATATAAAAAATAATTACACTGGAGAAAAAAGAACTTAAGAACAAATAATTACGAATAGATTTTGCGTGTTTGAGTTGCCTTTTGAAAACTACAAATTGCAAGTCAATATAATATTAGAATGCGTTTGAAAATTGCAAATTTTACTCAAGCCATTACTTACTCGTCTATAGATTCAGGCTTGAACTCTAGTCAAAGAGAAGTTTTATTTTTGACTAAACCACTTTATTTAAATTTTTCTGTCTAAACTCAAAATTCCCTTACATAATTAGCAATGCTGGTTTTTTATAATTAGCTGTTCTTTTGGGTTTTTCCTATATTTTTTAATATAACTTTAGCAAACAAAAGTATAATAATTATTATATTATTATTAATAATATATTAATTATTATATAATATTAATATAGGTATAATAATTATTTAGCATTGTACATATAATAAATAATTAGTCCAATCGGTCAAGCATTTTTTTAATTTTAGCTAGAATAACGAGTAACGAACAGCAATTGTTTTTTATTATAAAATAATAAAAAGTCACAGTTATTTTTATTTTATTTTTTTATTTTATTAATCTTTGGGGGGTTTACAGCTCTCAATACAGCGTAATATAGAAAAATAAAAACTAAAAGCCTATTATAAACCTCCACAGCTATGTTACAAGTTTAGAGTAAAATGATTAAGGCTGCGCAGTATGCACACTAGCGCCGCCATTAGAAAAAAAATCATTAAAGTGCTTAAATAAAGACAAATTTGTAAATTATCTCTCTAGAGTGCACTCCACTGAGGACCGACACGAAGTTAATCGAGTTGGAAGAAGTTATAAGCAAGTTACACTGGGACATCATTGGGTTATCTGAAGTCCTAAGAGAGGGAGAGGACTCGATAATCCTTAATTCCGGTAACTTGCTGTACTACCGGGAGGGCGACCAACAGTCCCAAGGTGGTGTCGGGTTCATCGTCCACAAGTCCCTTGTCAACAAGGTGATTACCATCGGAAGTGTGTCGACCAGGGTGGCGTACCTTATACTCAGAATATCCAAACGGTATTCGTTGAATGTCATACAGGTTTACGCACCGACCTCGACGCACCAAGATGACGAAGTGGAGGCTATGTATGAGGAGATCTCTAAAGCCATGCATAGCTACAAAACCCACTACACCGTTGTGATGGGGGACCTCAATGCAAAGTTGGGGAAACGATGCGGTGATGAGCTGAGAGTGGGGCAATTTGGAGTTGGGCAACGGAATGACAGAGGCCAGATGCTAGCCGACTTTATGGAGAAGGAGAACCTCTTTATGATGAACTCATTCTTCAGAAAGCCGGAAAGCCGGAAGTGGACTTGGGTCAGTCCGGACGGTACAGTCAGAAATGAGATAGATTTTATCATGTCGACGAAAAAGCAAATATTCAATGATGTCACTGTGATCAACGCCGTTAAGACGGGGAGCGATCACCGATTGGTACGTGGCACATTGAATATCAACATAAAGCTGGAAAGATCTCGACTGATAAAATCAACACTCCGACCATTGCCTGCCCATATTCAAAACCCCGAGAGCTTTCAACTCGAACTCCAAAACCGTTTCGAAGCCCTTGAGAACAGCATAGATGTGGACGATCTAAACAATGTGGTGGTGGATACTGTCCGTACGGTAGGGTCCAAGTTCTTCAAGACCCGCCGTCCCAAGCTAAAGAAACTCTCCGACCACACACTCCTACTCATGGATCAGAGACGTGAAATGAGGCTCCAGAGTTCAGAAGATGCTAATCGTTATCGGCAGCTTAATAGACAGATATCTAAGTCTTTGACGAGCGACCTTCGCCAATTTAATACGAATCGTATTAAAGAGGCCATCGAGCGGAACAAAGGCTCCAAAGTGTTCGCGACAGATCTGTCTATTGGGCAAAGCCAGTGTTGGCATGTTACCCAACACTATTATTATTGTACATCACTGCTTCTTTTGGAGGGGCGCTTCCCGCCTTCTCTTCATATCCGGACACCGTTGTGTGTGGTTCGTGTTCCATACTTTTATAAGTATTTTGAGTTAAAATATACAAGTTTGTATGTGCCTTTGCTTCCAAAATAAAACCCTGCCTTCAGTCAAGCATACCAGTGAGTTTTCATTAAATACAGTCCTACATTTACGTGCCACCCCACAGCCAGATGACGAAGCTGAAAACTGACGACGGACGCATCATCTCAGCGAAACCAGAAATCCTGAGGGAGATCGAGAGTTTCTATGGGCAGTTATATTCCACGCAGACACCAAGACAATGAAAGCAAGGCTAAAGACCCCAGAGCCAAGCTAACCCGACACTATACCCAAGATATCCCGGACGTCAGCATGTACGAGATTAGTATGGCTCTCAAACAGCTGAAAAACAACAAGGCGGCGGGTGACGACGGAATCACTACAGAACTTCTGAGAGCGGGCGGTAAGCCGATACTTAAAGTCCTCCAGAAGCTTTTCAATTCCGTCATCGTCGAGGGCAGAACGCCGAAGACATGGAACATAAGTGAGGTGATTTTTTTTTTTAAAAGGCTGACAAGTCCCTCTTAAAGAACTATAGACCCATCTCGCTTCTGAGTCATGTCTATAAGCTGTTTTCGAGAGTCCTTTAGAGGGTTCCGAAAAGGCTTTAGCACCATAGACCACATCCATACGCTGCGGCAGGTCATACAGAAGACCGAGGAGTATAATCTGCCACTTTGCTTGGCGTTCGTGGATTATGAGAAAGCCTTTGATTCGATTGAAACCTGGGCGGTGCTGCAGCCTCTACAAAGGTGCCAAGTGGACTACAGGTATATCGAGGTGTTGAGGTATTTATACATAAATGCCACCATGTCGGTCCGAGTACAGAACCAGAGAACAAATCCTATCCAACTGCAGCGAGGTGTGAGCAGGGAGATGTTATTTCTCCAAAACTGTTCACAGCTGCGTTGGAGGATATCTTTAAACTCTTAGACTGGAAAGGACTCGGCATCAACATTAATAGCCAGTACCTAACACACCTTCGTTTTGCCGATGATATAGTTCTTATGGCTGAGACCTTGGAGGACCTGAACACAATGCTTGAAGATCTCCGTAGTGCTTCCCAAAGAGTGGGTCTTAAAATGAACATGGATAAGACGAAAATCATGTCGAATGCTCATGTTGTGCCCGCTCCAGTTCATGTTGGGAACACTACACTTGTAGTTGTTGACCATTATGTATACCTAGGACAGGCAGTCCAGTTAGGTAGGTCCAACTTTGAAAAGGAGATCTCTCGTCGAATCCAACTCGGATGGGCAGCATTCGGGAAGCTCCGAAAAATCTTCGTGTCCAATTTACCTCAGTGTCTCAAGACGATAGTCTATGACCAGTGTGTGTTGCCAGTGATGACGTACGGCAGTGAAACGTGGTCCCTAACTATGGGTCTCATAAGGAGGCTCAAGGTCACCCAGCGTGCAATGGAGAGAGCCATGCTCGGCGTTTCCCTGCGTGATCGAATCAGAAATGAGGAGATCCGCAGGCGAACTAAAGTAACCGATATCGTTCGAAGGATTGCTCAGCTAAAGTGGCATTGGGCTGGACACATAGCGAGAAGAACCGATGGCCGTTGGGGCGGAAAGGTTCTTGAATGGCGACCGCGCACCGGACGACGCTCCGTGGGTAGGCCCCCGACAAGGTGGACCGACGATCTGGTGAAGGTTGCCGGAAGCCACTGGATGTGGGAAGCGCAGGACCGATCGTCGTGAAAATCCTTGGGGGAGGCCTATACCCAGCAGTGGGTGTCGTGCGGCTGATATGATGATGATGATGATGATGAGTGCACTCCAAACAAGCTTTGTGGTACTTTTTATCACTTAAGCAATATTTTCTACCCTGTCGTTTAGTTTAATGGACTTTTATCGTTAAAAGTGGCCACTTTTCGCAATAAAAGTTCATATAACAAAACGACAGGCTAGAAAATATTGTTTAAGGGATAAAAAGTACCGCAAAGCTCGTTCGCAGTGCACTCCAGAGAGATAATTCATAATTTCTTTTTTATTTAAGCACTATGATTTTATTTCCAATGGCGGCGCTAGTGTGCAGACTGCACGCTCTTAAGCCAATGCTAACCAGAAATAGAAAAAAAGGAATACTTAATTAAAATGATAAAAATGAATTATGCATACAATAAATCAATCAATAAATTTAAATATAATGATAATTATTTTAAACTCAAGAACTATTATTTATTATCAATAAATAAATCCAAAACTATTGAAAGGATCGATATTTTTTCAATAACCCTAGTATCGCTACAAATCGACGATGTGGGTTTTCACACACGATTACGGGCACGTAAATCGTTTGATTTAGATCAATCAAATGGATGGACGCTGTGTGTGGCCTCAAACTTACGTCCATTTAGATCAAATGGACTGACTGTGAATGTCCAGCTTAATGTCTTTTTATCCGACTACGGCGAAGCCAAAACGGAGGGTATATGATTTTGACCTGTATGTATGTATGTTTGTAAATTCATCTGTTCCCTCATAACTTCCAAACTACTTGTTATAATTAGACAAATGAGGTATCGTTCGAAGCGTCTTAATCGTCCAATGAACATAGGCTACGTGACGTCACATTAAATTGAATGTGGCGCCCTCTAGAGGAGTTAAAGACATGAACTAAAAAAAAATATTTTTGAATGATGCCGTGTTGGGTACCTACCAAATGAAAGGGCTTAATGAGCACTTTTCAAATATATATATATATATATATATATATATATTGTAAGCTTTTGTCCGTGGCTTTGCTTACTTTTACCCTATTGTTTCTCACTTTTTAGAGCACGATTTTTCCGTAGTCGGGTTTTAGTTTTTATATAACAGTTTGAAGGTGTCAGCCACAAGACACCCACTGCTATAGGTTTCACTCAAAAATCCACAACGATCGGTTCTGCCCTGTCCGCATGCAGCGCGGGCGTCCCACAATCTTCGCCAAATCGTTGGTCCACCATTTAGGACCATCACGGAGCGACGACGTTCCGTGCGCCGCGCTGTCACGTCCCCCGTTCCTATACTTTTTGAGAATAAATCAAATTATAAAAAATTAAGAGCAATTTAGCTATTGTAACTCGTAAAACGTGTTACATACCCGTATTCCAAATATTATTCCAAAATAGAAGTAATAAGACACTAAGACACTATAATACATACTGTAGCGGCAGCACTGGCCACTTAACGGCAAACCAGCGACGAGCTCCGTTTGCTCTCTACGGATATGACAGCGGTTGTCGTGCCTCGCTCTTTTGTTCCTCACGTTTTGCTTTTTGCTCGGTACAATAAGAAATGTTACGATTTCCTACATTTTATGTTTGAATGCCAGCAATACATCTTTGTTTCGACTAACCGTCGTTTTACTATTTAGCAGTTCCCCAGGACCTCTATAAAGTGGTAACCCCGACGTCCAGGAAATGGACGCAGAAAATAAGAATACGGAGGGTGAAACTGCAAGTTCACGCGAATCGGCGAGGATGAGTGAAAATTCGAACGGTAACGGACAAGGCGTATTTCGTGTAGGGGTTCGTGTGCCGCCGTTTTGGCCAGACGATCCAGCCATGTGGTTTGCAATGCTAGAAGGTCAGTTCGTGCTATCTAATATTACAAGTGATCTCACTAAATTCCATTACGTAATTGGCAATTTGGAACATCAGTATACAAAGGAGGTTCGAGATATAGTTGTAAATCCTCCAGCTACAGACAAGTACGAGAAATTAAAAAGTGAGCTAATAAAGAGGTTGTCAGCATCACAAGATCGCAAAATAAAGCAGTTGCTAATGCACGAAGAACTGGGTGACCGCAAACCTTCACAGTTTTTAAGGCACTTACAAAGTTTGGCTGGGCCTAACATTCCTGCTGATTTTTTACGCACTATATGGTCGAGTAGATTACCCTCGAACTTACAAACAGTTATTGCATCACAGGTTCAATCTTCATTGGAGTCATTGGCAGAGCTAGCGGACACGGTGCACGAGCTCGCGCCGCCAACGCCGTCAACCATGCAGGTAGCCAACGCACCATCCCATGATCCAGGTACTGCTTTAGATGTTTTATCTAAACGAGTAGCAGAACTGACGCGGAGATTTGATGAAGTGCATGTTACGGATAGAGATTCTCGCCCACGATACAGAGGTTATAACAGGCAACGTCATGGGAATTATAATTATAATAGACGCAGTCAGTCGCGATCCAAGTCAAGATCCCGCGAGCGCCCAGAAGGACATCCCCACTGCTGGTTCCATTTTAAATTCGGATCCAATGCACGCAAATGCCGCAAGCCATGCACATACAATGCTTTAAACGCCCAGGGCAGCCCCTAGTGGCGGCGAACGACTGCCCCGAATCTGTAGGCCGCCTCTTTGTCACCGAATTCAAAACTAAAATCCAGTTTCTGATCGACACAGGTTCGGACGTGTGCGTGATACCTAAGAAAATGATTCCCGGCCCCCGCACGAAAACGACCTACACACTGTCCGCGGCGAACGGGACACCGATAGCAACGTATGGCTGCGCGAACTTACAACTGGACCTCGGCCTACGTAGAGCTTTCGAATGGCGCTTCATAATCGCCGACGTATCGAAGCCCATCATTGGTATAGATTTTTTAAGCCATTATAGCTTATTAGTCGACTGCCGTAACCAGCGCCTGGTAGATAATCTAACGTCTCTCACAGTTAATGCAAAGCAGCGTGCCACTACATCAGTTTCATCAGTACGAGTAATGCTGGACGACACGCCGTACCATCGGCTACTCCGCGAGTTCCCAGATCTGATTAAACCGGCAGGTAAATTAAGATTGCCTTGCCATAACACAGTCCATCACATAAGGACCACTCCCGGACCTCCTGTGTTCAGCCGACCTCGACGGCTAGATCCTGAGCGACTAGCCATAGCTAAGAAAGAGTTCGAGGAGATGGTTCGAGTCGGAACCGCTCGGCCGTCTGATAGCCCGTGGTCTTCACCCCTCCACCTCACGCGTAAGAAAGACAATGGATGGAGACCCTGCGGGGATTACCGCGCACTCAACTCACGAACGATACCTGACCGATACCCTGTGAGACATATACAAGATTTTTCATATCAACTATCTGGTAAAAAGGTTTTCTCCACTCTTGATCTCGTAAAAGCGTATAACCAGATACCGGTTCACAGCGATGATATTCCAAAAACGGCCATAACAATGCCGTTTGGCCTATTCGAATTCCCTTACATGACCTTTGGTCTCAGAAATGCTGCTCAGTCGTTCCAAAGATTCATGGACGAAATCTTAAGAGGCATGGAATTCTGTTACTCATATATTGACGACGTCATAATCTTTTCTGAGAACGAGACCCTGCATGAACAGCACCTGAAAGAAGTATTCGAAAAATTTCAAAAATATGGTTTATTGATAAATATTTCAAAATGTGTTTTCAGCAAGAAGGAGGTAGATTTCCTGGGCTACCGCGTCTCGGAGAGTGGAATCCAGCCGCTAGACAAAAAGGTACGAGCTATCCAGGACTTCCCAGTGCCCAAGACAGTCAAGGAACTGCGCAGATTTTTGGGTATGATGAATTTTTATCGTCGGTTTACTCCAAACGCTGCGCATATACAAGCCCCGTTGAACGCCTTATTAACCATGCCTAAATCAAAAGGTGCACAGCCGATAACTTTGAGCACAGATCAGCTGCAGGCATTCAACAGCTGCAAAGCCATCCTGTCGCACGCAACACTTCTTGCACACCCAGACATACGAGCAGAGCTTTCAATTCAAACTGACGCTTCAGAGGTAGGCATAGGCGCTGTACTACAGCAAAAGAGAGGAGACATGTGGGAACCATTAGGCTTCTTTTCCAGAAAACTAAGCCCGTCTCAAAAAAAATACAGCCCATATGACCGAGAATTACTTGCAATTTATGAGGCAATCCGTTACTTTCGTTATATGGTTGAAGCACGAAGTTTCGTCATTCTCACTGACCATAAGCCCTTATCATTTGCCTTTGCTACGAATAGAGATAAATGTTCTCCTAGACAATTTAGATACCTAGATTTCATCAGTCAATTCAGTACAGACATCAAATATGTGAAAGGCAGCGATAATATTGTACCAGATGCTCTCTCTCGTATCGAAAACATAACAGCAATTGACTTAACAACTCTTTTTGATTACCAGTCTTTAGCACGAGCCCAGAACGAGGACGCAGAGTTAGAAAATCTACTTCACGGGGGTTGTACGCTGAAACTAGAGAAAATAGAAAATAAGGAGGCAGGTGTACAACTATACTGCGATGTATCGACAGGCACTCCAAGACCGTATGTAACTCCAGATTATCGCAGGAGAGTATTCGACATGCTTCATAACCTCAGCCACCCGGGTATCAGGACAACGGTGCAGCTAGTTACTCAGAGATTTGTGTGGCCGGGCATGCGTAAAGACTGTCGACGGTGGGCTCAGGGGTGCCAACAATGTCAAAGGTGCAAAGTAACGAGACATACAAAAGCTCCTTTCGAAACTTTCAAAATACCATCAGCCCGTTTTCGTCATGTCAACATGGATATAGTGGGTCCCTTAAGACTTTCTTGTGGTTACAGGTACTGCCTCACTGTGGTTGACCGCTACACACGCTGGCCAGAGGCGTATCCTATGGCAGACATCACAGCCCAGACTTGCGCCGCCACCTTCATATCAGGGTGGATCGCAAGGTTCGGCTGTCCCGAGCGCATCACTACCGACAGGGGGCGACAATTCGAGTCCCAGCTGTTTAAGATTCTTGCTTCGCAGATAGGAGCCAAACACCACATGACTACAGCATACCATCCGGCAGCGAACGGCCTTGTGGAGAGACTTCATAGACAGATGAAGGCCGCCCTTACTTGCCACGACAACTCACAGTGGACAGAAGTACTCCCGTGGGTGCTGTTGGGAATACGAAGCGCCTGGAGGGACGATCTACAGGCATCAACCGCAGAACTGGTCTACGGTGAGCCACTCAGCTTGCCTGGGCAGTTCATGTCACCGTCTCCTGCCGATGTTCCAGCCGACATCACCGACTTCAGCAGCAGACTTCAGATGCACATGAGAAAGATGGCACCACGACCCACGTCGTGGCACACCGGTTCCAGACATCCATTCTACGTTCCAAAGGACCTGAGCACTTGTACTCATGTGTTTGTACGACGAGGACCTCTACACCGATCGTTGGAGGCACCATACTCAGGTCCCTTCAGAATACTCCAGAGGGGAACCAGAACATTCGACCTCGACATGTATGGCAAAAGGTACAAAATCACAATTGATCGTCTGAAACCTGCATACTTGTTGAATGATGACAGCACTCCAATCCCACCAACGCCAGTTGCTCTCAAGCCAGAAGCATCACATCCTGAACAACCAAAGAAAACAAAGAGTGGACGAGTTGTTAGATTTCCAAAGCATTTACTATCGATCTTCAGATCTCAGGAGGGGAGTGATGTAGCGGCAGCACTGGCCACTTAACGGCAAACCAGCGACGAGCTCCGTTTGCTCTCTACGGATATGACAGCGGTTGTCGTGCCTCGCTCTTTTGTTCCTCACGTTTTGCTTTTTGCTCGGTACAATAAGAAATGTTACGATTTCCTACATTTTATGTTTGAATGCCAGCAATACATCTTTGTTTCGACTAACCGTCGTTTTACTATTTAGCAGTTCCCCAGGACCTCTATACATACCATCATGATAGGATCCATAACCGTAAACTATTACTGGCTCCTATTCCATTGCTTAGCACAACAGTTTATAGAAAGCTTATACCATTTATGGGATAAAATGACGTGTTATTGATAGTAAACCTGTATATTCGGGCATGGGAAGCTAAAAGCCGTCGTAGATGTAAAGTTAGCGCTATCTGGAAGGCTTTCATTAGGACATTTTGTATGGACACCGGCCTCAGTGGTATTCCAATTAACATTTTTAAACCATAAAATATAAATTAGGTGTAATTAAACACTATAAGTAATAAGTAGTATATAATATTACTAAACAGTATATAGAATAGAAATTATAATATTTTTAATGTAAATAGGATTAAAATACTTTTAAATGCAAGTTTTTGTTTTGGTTTAAACATTTAGGGCCCACACATAAATAACTAAAAGTTAAATAATTATCAATGTATTTTTACTAAACGAGCTGTACAAGGAACGCTTCCGATAAAAAAGCAGGTGGCAGAGTTGCTACTGATCAATTTTCTCCAAGAAGCATAGATCGACAAACGAAAAAAAGTCACACTCCCATACAAAATGTATTGGTCAGCTGACCGACTTACTATGGAAAGGTAAAAAAAAACTGACTAATTTTTACTACCAATCTGTAACCAATCATGCGCGAGCTCGCGTTCGTAGTATACTAGCTCGTAGCTCGTCTTGTTGAACAATTATTATTTCTTTGCTAATGACTAACCGATCATTTCCGGAAAGTCTTTTCCAGGCGGAAAATGTCGGTGGCCAGGTGAACTCGCGGGAATCGCTATTTCGCTCACGTTCGACATCCGATAAAAGTTTCCGCCACAATCACCTAAGAGCTCAGCTGTCAGGGAATAACCGTATATCGGTTTTGTTTCCTTGCGTCCCACGACGCCCAGCTCTGTGCATTACGATCGAATCATACTTAAAGAAAAATTGAATCCGCACTTTATTGCCAGTGAGAGTAACGACGGGATATTAGGCACCGCGAAAGTCCGATAAAGAAAAAATATCGTAGGTAGGGATGAAGGTTGAAAGCGTGAGAATTTCAGATTCTGTAAAGGCTTCATAGGTTGGCCCTTATGAATCACTATTTTACTAATTTTGACAATCTTTTTACCTTTTTTATACTAAAAGAAACAGATTATTAATATCATGAATGTTAAATTAAGGATGACTGACGTTACGTTGTAACGGGTCCGTGCGGAGTTTTAAGCCGAGTCTTGGCTGAACACGATCTCATACTCAAAGTCAAAGTCAAAGTCAAATAAGCTTTATTCAAATAAACTTAATTATTAAGTACTTTTGAATCGTCTATATTTTCCTACCACCCGTTCCAGACTTTTTTAGCTGACAAGAAGAACGGGCGCAAGAAACTTATCAGCTGTAACAGCCATAAGTAACGATATTTACAAACTTTAATATATCGTTACCAAATAATTACAACAGGGTGACAGGATTATTGGCAACAACATAGACTTATTGTTATATTACTTCAACAAAGTACTTATAGTAGCAAGTTATGTGTTACATCATTTCCACGCATTTTGATCTTTAAGATAATCGTCTACTTTATAATAACCTTTACCCATGAGCGTTTTTTTAACATGGTTTTTAAATTCATGCAAAGGAAGATCAATCACTTGTTGTGGAACTTTATTAATAACTTTATTAATATACTCTCTCCGAATGTCACCCGTTGCTCGCCTGCCGCTCGGTATAGCGTGAGCGTGGTCACGTGTCAACGTGGAACGGTGCGTTGTCGTGGCGCGGTGCGTTGTCGTGCAAGTTGTGCTAATGCACGGTGCGCATCTGACGTCGCGTTGGAAGCTAGTTATCGGCGCACAAGATCAAAATCAATGTAAAACCGCAAATAGATCGAATCGATCGTAAAAAACAAAACTATATCCATATTTAGAAAGAGAGTGCGAATGTATCGGAGTGAAGAATGTATCGGAATTTTACACGACAACGTGTGACCTTGCGGCATCGTAAATTTGCACGTCACGTCAACGCACCCCGTTGCGACGACGCACCGTTTCACGTTGACGACGTCGTAACGTGGTCGTGTGGACTGGTCTTTACACATGTAATACAATATATTTAAGTATGCAAATTACTGTTGACCAATGCGATATCGTTTAATGTATTGTAATTATACTTATTAGGTGTGTAGATGTGTAGGCGACGTTTTTTTCGCACAAAGTTAACTCACTTATTAATATTAAGTGAGTTAACTTTGTGCGAAAAAAACGTCGAAGTCGACGATTAACTAACTTTAATTTTAGCCAAATGGAATAGACTAATAAAGTAAGCGATGTTTAGTATTAAAGTTGCTTTGCAAACTTTCATCTTTATATAATTATTCATATTTAATTGAATTGAATATTAACTTCTACGTTTGCAATAAAGTCGTCTTTTGACGACTCATTCAATAAACACGGTCACTTAGCTAATGAGCGCTCTAAAGTAAATAACTCTTGAATAAATTCAGTGTCAGTTAGACTCGACTTTTGCGACCATCTCGCAGGGAAAATAAAATATCGCACCATCTGAAACTTCTTTGAAAAATCTGTTATGCTCGTTCTTTAACTTTTTAGATGACAAATAAGTTTCGGAACAGTTACGGTGAGAATTTTCGTTTAAAACACGGAAGCTGTTTATCGAGAATTCTTAAAGTAAATGCTTTATTTATTCGTTATTCTATTAAATAACTGAAATTATACATTTATGGTACGTAATTATGTAGTTTTTGTCACTAGTTTTTGTTTCTCTGTTTGCTTGTTTGCACAGTAAATAGCGTTCTCTGACACAATTACTGGTTGACTGGGAAAGTATGGTCCATAATTTTCAAGTATTTTTAATACTTGCAATAAAAGTAAAATATATTTTTTACCGCAACATTATTTTATTGTGCAAATGATGCTTTAATTATTCAATATCTAATATTGATTTACGATTAAGATTTAAATACATACCTAGTAGATTGTGTTTTTCAAACAGTTATGTCGATATTAAATATTGATTAAATAAATTAATACCTACCCACTATTGACATAGCACCAACATATTAACAGATTTTGCGTTTATGTTAAATAAAGCAAAGGTCACAATTATTTCATTTCATAATGAGTATTTGCTTTAAATCTGCTTCATGTGGTTGTATTAAAGCGGGGCTTAATAATATTATATAATACCAAATAGCTTTTCATTAAATTTCGCATTGCAATATTTTTCACCTGGAATTTTCATAATAACAATATTTTTCATAAGATTCATAAGATTACTCGCGCCGCGAAAGCCCGCGAAGGCCGCGAACCGCGAGTGTGGAGGTTTTCGCGGCTTCGCGTATGGGCTTCGCGTTCGCGCTTTGCGGCGTTCCCCGTCCGGTGGCGGTTTTTTGGTCCGCGTCAAAGGACTTGTGTGCCGAACTAAGGTTGCCGTGATTCGCGGCCGCGGTTCACGCGCGAGTCTGGAGGGCTATATTTTTCGCACCGTTTTCATGCGCGAGCCCCACCCGTGATTCGCGGCCGCGGTTCGCGCGCGAGTGAGGAGCCGGCTATAGATTAATGCTACTGCTCCACCTGCGTTAACGTTAACGTCAATAGTAATGTCCAACTACGCTTTAGCTAAGGCGTTATGTAAATTTAGTACTGTCGTTTGTAAATTAACACGTTAAAGTCATGGCCACATCTGCGTAACGCCTAGATTAACGCTTTAAGCTATGCGTTAAGACGCAGGTGGAGCAGTAGCATTATGAACTATTTTAAATAATGGCAACTTTTCTTTATTTTAGGTGAATTCCATAAGTTGGTTGGTTGGTCACTTTTCAGGTCTATCGATTCTTCCGTGGTTCTGTGATTTCAATTTCATATAAGTCCTTCACTCACACAAAATATTTCAATCAGCTTAATGAAAGCAGTTGCTTAAATTTGATAATTAAGTGTTTTGAATTTTTTAAATTTCTTTATTTAACTTTAGTTAGCTAATTTTACTTTAATTAGCTAATTGAAGTGAAAGTTTATAAAAGCAGATAGCTATCTACTATCTACTTCTATGAAATAATTTACATTTAATAAAGTCCTTTATATAAAACCTTTATAATCAATTTTGGTTTTTTAATCTGGCTTTCTCCTTGAAATTAAATACAGATTACCATTTTCTGTTGGGACATTGCAGATGCATCGATTGTGCATTGCATTTTCTTACAACTTCTCTACTCAAACGAAACACATCGAACAGTTAATTTATGCAGCTATCTACTTCTACATAATAATTTGCACAGAAGCAGCAATCTATTTGGTATTCCCCTCACGCCTTCTCCCTGAGATAAGTTTCAGCCACAATTACCTGACCGCTGAGGCGCCAGGAAATATATTGGCACCTGGTGCAAGCCGATCAGATGCGATCGTGGAGCGCATCGTGCCAATCTTGTATCTACAATCTTTTCCGACAGCAGCCGTGAGAAAAAGTGCAAAAGAAAATGATGAAAATATCGCAGTGGAGTTGCTCAACTTTTCTAGTTTATTATGTTAAGTCCATATTGAACTTATAATAAAAATCCCTTTCAAACGGATTGTCATAGATTTCATACTCGTATTATAAGAATAGGAACCTTTTTTCAATAAACGAAGTAAAATAGGGAAATTCAATATCATTTCCTAAAACCTAACTTTTGTTTGCTAATGATATTTAAACAATTTTCTTTCAGCCGAACTTTTTGATTATTCATCGAGTACACAATGAAATCAGAAGACAACTTTAAAAGGCCCGTAATGGACAAGAGGCCATCGATCAAATGACAAAGAAAGTTTTTCTCAATACGAAACAATCGATGGGTTCGAAAATTTTCCCGGTCCATATTATTCATTCGGTTAAATGTGTCATCTTTGTGACACTCCAATGGATTGATGGTTCAGTTTTTATCAGAGCAAAAAATATCCGACGCCGAGGAACGGAGTAAAGATATTGATTTTATTAAAATGGAATTTATGAGAGTTTGGAATGCAAAAAGAAAAAATCTAGGGGTATTTTAGTACCGTGCGGAATGTCAGTCGAATCGAAAGGGCTGTTCCGGGCGGCAATATACGGGACCCCTCGATTTCGGGATGGAATACTTCGGTCGGCTTTCATTCGATCGCAATCTCTATGCTAACAGCTTGCGATTCTGATCTTCGCTTAGCGAAATGACCGCAGTCACCCCGCTGCTGTGACGCTTATTCCTTACACGTTCACTCCACAGAAGTTTTTATGGACACTACCAACACCGGGCCCTCTATTAAGATTTCCTTTTTCCGTTTGATATAAAACTATTGACTGAAACCCCAACTTCGAAACCGCAATCCTGATTTAAGAATGATTGAACGTAACCATAAAAACGGTTAAATATATTTTGTGTAATCAGCAACATCATTAATAACATAATTTATTGATTTATATAAAAGCACTTCGTGAATCTAAACCTAATAAATACGCAGTTATTAATTGAAATAAAATGAACTAATATTATCAAATTAAAATTTACCTAGAGCTATGAGGTAACAAATTGAAACTATTTATTGCGGCACGCCGATGTGACCAATTTAGTCAACTGCTCCCATTAGTTCAATTATGAACTTTCAATAAATATCTGGAAGCAAAATTTTCCGTTCCTTTAACGAATTGTTCCGGAGCGTGCACAGAAAACTTACTGATATCTAATATTTTACTTATACAGAAATAATTCGTGAAACAAAAAGAATGAGGGGTCAAAAGCAGATGGTCCGCTTTTATAAAAATGTTGGAGGGTTGTGAAATATGACACAGTGTTATTTCCTCGCACACCCGGTCAAGAGTTATTGCATTCCATTATACGTTTTCTCTATCTAAAGGAAGCTATTTTCACCAAAGAGGAACTATACTGTCTAATTTTTATTTCACTTATCATTTTTATTGCGTGCTGAAAGTAAAATGAAGCTATAAAATCCAAGACTTACTATAGTGACTGTTTCAAGTTATCTACTTATTTGTAAATAAACGATGAAGTGTGAGATACTATAAAACAGAGGTTTTTAATACATTGTAATTTTTTAAGTACTTAAGAAAAAGATTAATCATAAAATAGGCGCTGTTTCAAATTAAATTTATTGAGTTACTAGCGATCCGCCCTCGCTGCGCTTAGGTGTAGTGTAGAATTTAACACCATGTATTATCCTTACTTAATTATACTTAATAATATTATAAATGCGAAAGTCCGTTTGTTTGTTTGTTTGTTACGCCTTCACGTCTTAACTACTGAACCGATCATCATGAAATTTTGCATACACGTTGTCAGGGGTACAGAGAAGGACATAGGATACTTTTCATCCCGAAAAAAGTATTGTTCCCGAGGGATAGCAAAAAAACCTTTTGGCGCAGACGAATTTGCGGGCGGCCGCTAGTATACATATAAACCTTTCTCTTGAATCATTCTATCTATTAAAAAAACCGCAACAAAATCCGTTGCGTAGTTTTAAACATTTAAGCATAGGGATATAGGGACAGAGAAAGCGACTTTGTTTTATACTAAGTAGTGAAGTAGTTAATTAGTTTTCGCAGAAGCTATTGTATGTTTGTAGTAGAAATAATGTGGTATCAAAAGACAAATAAGTATTGATAAATAGGTACTTAGATGAAACGAATAAAACGTCTGTAGCTAAATTAGATAACATAGCTACGTAGACGTTTTGCGTAGATACGCACTGATTTGGCGGAAATTAACAATACCGCATATTTTAGGTATATAAAAAAAAATCAAATATCTTCGTTAATCTTCGTTATAAATATGAAATCCGTTTTCGGGTCGTGACATGGGACACAATGCTGTAAAGATAAGGTGCCCCTTCCGGCCCAGTGGCTTCATTGTGGATCTCTTACGCAGCGCGACAGGTCGCTAGACATCGGCAATTACCTAAATGTTTTTTTTACAAATTTTCGGGAAGCTTACTAGGTTTATTTTTCAAGGTCTGATTTTTCGATCCTCAGATCAATATCAGTCAGTCAGATTATTAAGCAACTAGCGACCCGCCCTCGTTTCGGTTCGGTGTAGTGTGGAATTTGACACCATGTATTATACATATAAACCTTCCTCTTGAACCACTCTATCAATTAAAAAATCGCATCAAAATCCGTTGCGTAGTTTTAAAGATTTAAGCATACATAGGGATACTGGGACAGAGAAAGCGACTTTGTTTTATACTATGTAGTGATTAAAGTAAATGGCATTCAAAACATTTGACACAAACATTTTAAATTTTTATCTAGACATTGAAAAATCAGCCCTAAGTAAATAATACAAATACAAAATACAACATTATTTATTTCGGTAAAAACATAATCTAATACAATCATCCGTGGATGCTCCCTTGTTAGGAGGCCCCCTACCTTAGCATAGTTACGGATAGAATAGTTAAAACCACCTTATTATCTATAAATTAACATTGTCTAGCCATAAGAATAAATAAAACTTACTAGAACGGACACTCCCGCCCCGAACGGGCTTAAGGTCATGATATTAGCCTACAAGAAACTCAGTCGGGCTGCCACGGCCGGCGCGTCGCCGCACACGCGTTTGTCTGTTTGTGCGATCCGTACGATCTTGGAAACAAATTACAATGGCGTCAAGTTATTGTGATGTGTTTGGTCATACAACCGCCTTAAAGTATAATAAATAGAGTATCAGTCATACCTAGCTTTATACAATACTATTTCGTATCTATTCTGTGATTTCGTTACGTGATGAAAGTTGAAACATAACGAAACAGTAAGAGGATTAAAACCTAAAAATGTTTTAGAAGAAGGTAGGTATATTTTTGTTCAAAATTTAATTTAATTTCCCTACTAAATCTTTATTTACTTTATTTATACAAACTCAGGAGTAGGTAAGTACTTACCCAGAAAAAGTGAATATTTTATTTTTGTATGTACAAACTAGACTAATATAATGATTTAAAACTAAAGAAAAACTCATATTTTAGCGATATTATCTTTAAACGTAAGCAATATTTAACAGTAAGCAACCCTGGCAAAGACGCTTGGACGACAGCGGGGCGTAGCGACGTGAAGGGGGAAGTAGTTACATAAATGGCGGCATTTGGGACTCGCACAAAGAAGAGTCCGTTCTAATATTGTCTATTCTTATGGTCTAGCTAACTGCTGTCTCTACTAAGTAGGTACCTAAATCTACCAACTTTTATTATATTTTGGGACTCTTTTATTTTGTCAATTATCACAGACAAGGTGCTCCTTCCAACCAGTCGCTTCATTGTCGATCTCTTACGCAGTGCGAAAGGTAAAGCCTAATGGAAGATGGAGGCCGTTTCTCCTCCTCCACCGACATCGAGCCGTCATCGTGAACGAGATGACGGTGCCAAAGTAATGATATATGCATTGACTTTGGCATTGTCCACAGCACGCCCGTCACGTCATTTTGAACCTCGCTCTCGGTGACAGGTTTTGTGACGGCACGGTAGTAGACAAACTGTCTGGTTATTGACCCACTTGCGTGATGCGTTTGTATCGAAGTCGCTGCTGTCGAAAATAAATTATAAACTTATTATAAACTGTAGTAAAACATACGTAAAAGGTGTACGTATTTATTGATCTTTTCGTTATTTGAATTCAATTATTTGTTTTTTTCTTTCTGTGGCTATAATAATATATATAATAGATAATAATAATATATAATTATAGCCACATTATAATATTATTATACGTTATGGTCTAATCAGGAAACAAAATATCAACGAATTTCTTAAGAAATTAGGGTTACGTCAGACTAGAGTGTAAAAAAATATTCCAAATTACTTGCGCAAGTCAATATTATTGACACAAATAAGTATAACATGTAATGTTGATAGCATTATATCTTATACTGTACGATAATACATCATATTTTTATTACAAGAAGCGTAGATGCATATTTGTAACATTGAGTGATACCTACAGAGATTTCAAAAAGTTCCACCGACACGTCGCATCACGGAGCCAAAAGAAGCCACGTCATTCTACGGTTACACGTCAAAACGCAGCGGGATATCAGTATCGAGATCGAGGCCAGCGAAAATTCGCTACCACTCAATAAAAAAGGTGATACCTTCATTGAAGTTCCTCAAAACACAGTAGAATTTCATCAATTTGATTTAAACTCAAAAAATAATTAGCATAAATAATATTAAAATGACAAAGACTATAAATTATCAAATTAAAGATTTTTTAAATAAATACAAACTCCCACATTGTGTGTGTGTGTGTGTGTGTGTGTGTGTGTGTGAGCCGATTTTGGACCTAAATGTATACATCCTAAAGGTAAGTAGCACTGTGAATTGGCTTCTATCCAGCTAATATCTAGATGGATAGAATATTCAAAAATATCTGGTTTTTCTCTATCATTTGACTGCCAGCATTGCGTCGTTAAGCTGTCAAATTAGGCCAACTCGTCCACGCTGTCGTTCGAAGAAAAACTGCAATTTTCTTTTATAGTCGTGACCTGGAAGTTTTGATGTTATTGGTGATATTATGCTTGTTTCCCCCTTCCGAAACATAATAATGATGTCCCAAGTTGCTTTAAGTTGCAACTGCTGCTCAGTTTTATTTGGGGGATGCGGAGTCATTGATGTCATAAAATTTATTGCTTTTACGCCTTTGTTTTGAATACTGATTTTTGTTTAATCCGGTCAGCAACTAGAAGCCTTAGAGCATCGCGGCTTGAAGCGCGTCTTACTCTAAGATAGAAGCATTGCAGTAAGAGCAGCAACCATTACAAAAATAACCCTCAAGTGTCATGGCATTAAATCCATATTTTCAAACATATCGACTCAACTTATGTAAAGTCGGGGGCTTAGATTTCAAACTCGAAGATATCGAACTTGTATTTCATAAAAGATTTTAAAAATGGAACACCTACAATATTTCAGCGTTCAAATCTCAATAAATCGTCTAGGCGGTAACGAGCCCGCTGCGGCGGTACTCTCTGCGGATACGTATTTTATTGGATTCACTGAAATGTTTTTCAGGTCCATAGGATTATTTACGAGCGTCTGCGCTGCCGTGTCGATGCAGATTTTTGCATTTTAGGTGGACGTTGGACACAACTTCCTTGGTGGAAAAGATGGTGTAACCGGATTTATCGTCTGGTATTCTCTGCGGTGCCTGCATTTTATTTGTTTTATTTTATTTTTGAAATATTTATTTTATTCCAAGCTTAACCCAGCATTCATTTGTTTTTAATCTGTTTAAAATTGTTGCCAGCATTTTTCAATATCATTTTGCATTATCTCTGCAAAATAAATTGGGTTGCTACTCAAAATCATGCTTATGTTTTGTGTGTGTTCATAACATTATAGATGCATTTTGTGCTAAATAGCATAATGGTCCTCAAAACTAGGATATATTTTTCGAGCACATTTTTCAGTCCTTAATTACAACACGTTATCAAAATCATTTCATAAACCTGAAGCAAGTGCTAAATAGCGTTATAATTAATAACGCAAGTTTGCCTTTCCTCTAATCATTTGGGACAAAAACGTCCTCTGTCCCTACTAATCACTCGACGGGTTTGTTCGTCTTGGATATTAAAGATATTAGAGGGCAGTCACAGGTGGCCCGCTTGATTAATTACCAAGAGAGAAAGCGGTGATTCTCCCTAAACTATCCGCCTATAGTTACGTAATCGAATCACATACTAATACGTAATGGAGACTAATAAGAGAGATAGTTCTGGTCACAGCTATATCATGGTGGAGATCGTGAGAGATTCCACTTAATTGACAAAAAATCCAAATACTACTAGAAGTCTACGGTGTTAGGAAAAAAATTGAGAAACCTCGAAATGGTTGTAAAAATTGTAAACCCCCGACAAGAAAAGTAGTTTTTAGAATTTTTGCATTTTATGCGATCACAATCATGTATGACCATATCGTCAAAGTGAGACAGAGGACAGAAATAACGGCAAAGCCAAACCTTTCCACTTAAGTCAGGCAGGAGCCTTTATGTAACTCAAAATCACGAGAACGAACGCTTTCAATCTGACAATTATTGTACGTTCACCACTGGCTTGTGAAGGACAGTTGTTCACGTTATTTGTTACCTTAGCAATGAATTTACAGCATACTTCTATCTTAATCTGAAAGTAATTACAATAGACGTGTGTGTAGCGAGAGTGTCACTATGCTGTTGGTGCCGCTTAATACGCTGCGGTGATTGTTTGCGACGCGATAACCCAAATGGTGTTTCCACTATACATTTGAAGCTTAGGTAGTTGATAAGTTGATGTTCTCTATAGTAGTTAGTTAAGCACTAAAATGTAATTATTATTAAATAATAAGGTAAACAATCCGCGCGGCCAAATGTGTGTCGCAGCGTAAGCTAAAAAGAGGTAGGTTTAGTTATGTGCAGTTTAAGACTGTACAGAATTTATGATATTTTTTACAACGTCTACACTGCCAGTGACTACATTTAAATTATTGAAGTAGAATTAAACACAAAAGACAAGTAATGAATGAGTATTTATTTAACTGGCACTAATCTGACTTGTTTGGTAATTGGCTCATGTGGGGTTGCAGGTGGCGGCGTGATTAATCTGTAGGATATACGGCGAGCGCGCCGCGTCGCCTTGGGCGAGCATTTTACATTACGTATCTTCTAAATAGTATTTAACAACTTAAAAATGCTGAAAAATATACTAATGTAAGATTTGTAAAGTTAAGTTTAAGGTCCTAGGACTTATGAACCAACTGATAACACAGAATAATAGTACTAGTTTGAAAAGTAAATAATGTATGTTTACAAAATTGTTTGTCGTTCGCCTTTCTAAAACAAGAAAACCCTTGCTAAAATTATGACTTTACGTATGTCATAAATTGTGTTTTATGACTTTTTTCAAATATATCAAGAATTGATTCAATTCTTATAGATGTAAGCTAGTACAAAGAACTTTGATCTATGACCTAACTAAATAGCAACATAGTATGGAACTGTTCATTTATTTTTTAGTTATATTATTAGCTTATTTAATGTCTTCAAAATTCATTTGCCTTCCTAAACACACACGCTACACTTAATCATTGTTCATGGGTCAGAACTTATGAGTTTTACTAGTTAAAAAAATGTTTCCAGTTTTATAGCAGAAAGCTTATTGTTCGTCCAAAACTTCAAAAAAATAATCTAAAACTCCTTAATAAAATTGACCTTTGTGAGTGTGATAGACGAGTACGAAAGAATAAAAATAATTTTATTATTTCACAGATGCAAATTGAGATGCAAGCGAACAACCTAGAAGCTACGTCTTAGCTTCTAGGTCGTGTTTATATTAACCACACAGAAGCAGGCACAGTTGGCAGGCGTGATTAATCTGTGGGCAATTCACCTGCTGGTAGCAAATGCCAGCGCGTTACCTCAAGCAAACAGCTGCACCGCAGCTAGCATTGAGATGATTACATTTGTTTTGTGTTTAAAGCGCTTTCACATTGGGTGATTAGCGTGAACTCGCGTAGCTATGCTTAGTCGCATGATTGGGTAGCATTTAGAAGAGGCTTTACTGACGTCGCTTATGCAGATAAAATCGTGGTCTACGCTATACAGTGAGTGATTACAACAAAAGCCCAATACGATAGGTACTGACTGAGCTACAATCGCAGTAAGGCTGCTGCAACGTATCTGTCGCCTGCTAAATCCTCGAATGTATTTAGATTCATAGAATATATATTTCATAGGTACGACCAAAAATGTTATAAAGTTTTAATTATTATACTTTTTAAAATATCTCAATATATCATTTTGATAACACCCAAAACTCTGCGTGTATCTTTTATTTTGATCTCATGTATCGATTGTATTTGTGAATCGTGTATTCTGTGCTTATGAATTAAAACCAAAAATAATGCCTTTTGTTTTTCAGTTTAGGCTAATGACAAGCTCTCTTGAAGGTCAGAAGCTACGTCATCTCTTGGGAAACCTCTACGACGGAACACCAATAAGAAACTTTAGAAAAGTTTTTTTTCTCCTTCTAATGTATTAATAAGGAAGGTCACAATTGATGTTATTATTGTGTGAAATTAGCATAAAGTACATACAAGTCTAAATTATAATGAAAGTTTTCTATCATGTACGAGTACATTTAATTTACATTTTACTCCAGAGCAATTATTCATTTCCACTATTAATAGCTAGGTACTTAGCAATTCATGCATTAATCTTGTAGAAACATTTTGGTAGTCGATTACGTTAGAGAAGTAGGACACAGGTGGCCTGTGTGAATTGTCATGATGACTATTTTTTTATTTTATGTTACATAAATTACCTTTAAAAAAAAGAAACATTGGTTAAAGAGTTATTTCGCTAGCATGAAAACTGCCCAACATATCAGTTTGAAATGCACACAAATGGAATCACCCAAAACAGTCCATACTAACGGCTACTCAATTATGACGTTACGCTTAAGTAGTTTGTATGCAACGCGTAGGAAATTTGTTTGGCAGCTATCCTTACTAATATTATAAATGCGAAAGTCCGTTTGTTTGTTTGTTTGTTTGTTACGCCTTCACGTCCTAACTACTGAACCGATCATCATGAAATTTTGCATACACGTTGTCAGGGGTACAGAGATGGACATAGGGTACCTTTCATCCCGAAAAAAAGTATTGTTCTCGAGGGATAGCAAAAAACCTTTCCACGCAGACGAAGTCGCGGGCGGTCGCTAGTATTAAATATTGTGTTTATCAAAATGGTTCCTTAGACAAATATGCTATACATTTTACAGACTAATTAAAGGTATTCTTTATTTTAATAAATTTTATACTTTTTACATGGACTTGTCCACCCAACTTTGAAGGGTCATAAAACAAATAATACGCAATACCTATATAAAATCAAAAGGTATACAAACTACTATAAAATTTTAATATGTTTACGTTTTTTATTACTATTTCGTTATTTTATTCATTAGTCATCATCCCAATTTGCCGGTGAAACAATTCCTAGTTCATATTTTTTATAAAATTTTATAATTTTCTTTTTGTAGATGTAAAAAGAAATAATTCATACATAAGCACATTGACACTAATTAAGCACATATGGTTGGTGGTACGGCTTATTACAATTCCGCCTGGCTAGCTACCACCATCTTACCTATTATGTCTGACGCCATAACTACGATTCAAAAATTGTTGTGTTCGGGCAGTTACAGGTAAGATAGCCAGTTCCTCAGTGGCGATGGTTCCGGGTGTAGTGCGCCTTACAGTTTCGGCCTTATCGTCACTTAATATCAGGTGAGGTGAAGGCCAAGCACTAACCCGTAGTGGATTAAAATGATTACATAATTTAAAAAAAACCCTATAAATTGATCACTTTCCAAAAGTAGACCGGTATCAAAATGGTACTGAGATTAAGATTCGATAAATTATGATGCGACATAAATTTAATTAATTTTACGGTTCAAAGGGACCCCTTAAATTATTTTGCTTTTATTTTGAAACAAAATTTTCTTAAAACGTAAATATTACATTTCAAATCTTTTTCGGCGTTCTTCCTAATTTTATTGAAGTCTGTGGTTTCGGACGTAATAAATCTTTTCTAGTCTTCCTATTGTCTGAACACAGTAAGATTTATTCACTAATATGAATTCCCTTACTGATATTGCATTAGTTGAATGAATGACAATAACTTTACGTTGGAGTGAGAAAATTAATAATAATACTATGTAATTTTGTCACCGTAACCAATCGCAAACTCTAACTTTTACGAAAGTTTACTGAAACGGTAAAATTGTTTTCAGTTATGACAATATTTCCAACCCTTGGGTGTTGTCGTTCAACAAGTTTCCGTTTTGCTCTACTGGATTAAATTGTAATTATGTAGCAGTAAATATTTAGATGGAGGGACCTTATTTATAACCATTAATAAGAGCACATGAGGTTTACCCCTGGTTCTCATTATGTGATCTGCTTATTTCGACATCGTTTTACGTTTTGTTCCATAATTGTGTTAATTATTAAGATTGTAGACGTAATGTTGGCTCTTAGCTAATTAAATACGATGACGACGCCAAAAAATGGTATCGTAATTAATTTACTGCCACACACGTTTACTGACATGTTTTGTAAACAACAATGAGGTTTAAATTACCCTCATTTTCTTGGCTTGAATTGAAATATTCTGTAAATACTATTAAAAAGATATAAGTCAGGTTAGATGGATTGCGGTAACTTTATACTTATTTAATGTATCAAGTGTACAACCAATATTTTTTATATACACTTCCGAAAAAAAAATTATTAAATTCCATCGAAGAAATCAAATTGGCTGAATATTTTTTCATAGGTAGGAATATGGTGACGGTACGGTATGGTACTTATTTTTTTTTTATAAAAAATGAAAAAAAATTAAATCTCTTCGACTTCACAAATGTAGGAAAGTAACAGCAGAATGGAGTTTATACCTTTGCCAATACCTGCCACTATGACAACAAGAATTAAAAAAAAAAAGTTTTGTCATTTTGTGTTGAATTTTTTTTAATACCATGTTGTGGTTGTGACAGGTGATGGCAAAGGCATAATCTCCATTCTGCTGTTACTTTCCTATATTTGTGAAGTCGAAGAGACTTTAATTTTTATTTTTTTTATTTTTCAAGCAACCGAAAATTCTGATTTTTTTTCTATTACTAAATGAGCTTATTCCTACCTATAAGAAAATATTCAGCCAATTTGATTTTTTTCGGACTTTCCCCATTGCATAATAACAATGAAATTGCTGGTCCATAATGCTCGGTAAGCAAAACCAAGTATCTCATTTGTATGATTATAAAACTAATAGAAACAATATTCAAATTTATCGTGGTCTTACAAGATCGAAAATTGCAGCACTTAAAAAACAAAATATACTTAATTAAAATTCACCATGCAAACTGTATAAATATCAATGGCATTATTGGTCCCTTAGGCTACTTAAGCAAACCAAGAAACCCATTTATATGGATATGAAACCAATAGAAACAAAAGAGGGTTGAGAGATTTTAAATCACTCCTAACTTTTCATTCGTAAACAAAGTTGGAGCGCAGATGCCAAAATCCAATAATAGTAGGGAGCGATTGGAAACCCTTGTAGGGGATGAATTTCCCCAAAGTATTAAAAGCCGACACTAAAGTCACGGAATACAAAATTCATCGATACTGCCGTTTGGCAAACAACAATCTGAGGGGAGTTTCTATGGAGATGCCATCTATACTAATATGTGGCCAAGAAGAATACCAAACTGCTTACGTTATACCCGATCCACAATAAAGATAAACATTTTATTTGCAATAAAATGCAGCACTTATAATATTATTGTAGTTGAGTTGGAGGACTAATAGATTAGTAAGTACCTACCTTTAATCCTTTTGTAACCGATATACTACACGTAAGTATAATACTACGAGGAGTTTGATAGAGCAGTAGTGGTTTAGCGCCTGACCCAGGGACTTAACCAGGGTTAAGTAACTTTAGTTAGGGTCGGTCATGGGATGGGTGACCAAAAATGTATCATCTCGAGCTTCTCCGTGCTTCGGAAGGCACGCTAAACCGTTGGTCCCGGCTGCATTTGCAGTCGTTAACACCCACCAATCCGCATTGGGTCCGTATATGGAAGGCATGTGCCCCAGCAGTGGGAACAATAAAAATGGCTGATGGTCAAGTATAATAATACTACAGTCTGTCTAAATGTCAAAATCCCGAGTCTAGAAACGTGAATGCGATGATCGATACCAAAAATTTCCAATTCTACGCCATATCGATATTGATTCTGTGGAATCGATAACCATTTTTTTTTTCTAATAAATAATGAAATACAAATGGAAAACATTTAAAAAATGCTCTAAATATATACTTAACTAGAAAAACTTGTGCAAGGGACTTTAGGTGTGTAAAAATTAAAACATCGGTGATAAGTTTGTAATCACGTCGCTTGTTTTTCACAACATTTATTTTTGGAATGTTTATTATTTTACGGAGATTTTGCAAGGATTTGAGTGAAAATTAGGATATAGTGCAAAATAATTGGTAAGACATGCAAAATACATGCAAATAGGTAATATGTGGATTTATCGGATTTATGAAATTGTGTGTTTTAAATAGATGATCGAAGGTTTGAAATTGTTGGATTAGTTTGGATCAAAAAAAAAGTGAAACGTCAGAATTCAATGGGGTTGGCAAGCTTGGCAACGCAAAGCTAACTGTAGATGTCGCTGCGTACGCTTGGTCCTAAGACAGTAGACGTTCAGAACAAAATGTATGGGAAAGTAGGTATTTATTTTGTGGTATTTTTTTTACCGAAAAAGTCCCATTGACCCAAAACGGATATAAAAGACTATTCTACAATGCAAATGCCAGAATTGAAAGCCAAATTAAGCCTTTGTTTTCATAGCTCTCGTGGAACAAGCGTACGCAACGCCATTTTGACAGTTGCCTTCCCCATTCTTCTGATAGACAGACTTTCAGATGCAGTGGACGTGCACCTCTGATTCACTGTTCTTTGCAATTTTTAACAAAATCATATACAATCTATGACGAAATTATGAATTATCCACTAAGCTTCTATTCGTTACAGAAAAACAAACCTTATTATTTTAACTGCTTTATTATTTACTTTTATAGAAATTGGGAACCACGGTCCACGACCGAATCTCGTTAATGAGCAAGTAATACGCAGAACACCGCCCACGTATTAGGTACTTGGCAACGACATACACATAAAGGAGCTCTTGATTTGTAATAAATGTTTCCTTTACTCCAATAAAGTGGCACAACTACAAGCTCCGTCGCGGCTGCGCTCCCATTGCCTTAATTTGAAACGATTTTAACCGCAAAATTGTATTTTGTTGAAAACTGCATTATGAAGTTGCTAGAATAAACTATTAGTGATACACTACTAGTGATAGTGAACTACTAGTGATATTAAAATTAAAACTTCATGGCGTTTATATGAGTAAATGAGTACCTATATTATTATGAAAAATATGTTTTACGATCATCTATAATTTAAAAACTTTAATAAAGTTGTTACACTTATAGTAAAATGTGCCTACAAAATATTTACCGGTTTGCCTAAAGATAACAGAGCGTTTTGTTTAATCTTCTATTAAATAATTTAGAATACAAATTGAATAACTGCTTTGTGTCGAGCGTAGACAATAAGTTCGCGTTATAATTGAATTAATGTCTAGTTTCGGAATTCACGATTGTAATTTTCTCCACTTCGCAACAAAACGAGAGCCGTGGAATAAATTGATACCCAAACAAAACAGATTAGCTCGCAGCTGCCGTTGAAGTGCCAAATTTAAATAATCACGGGCCCTAAGCACTGAATACTGATGACAGTATTCAAATTGTGTGGAGTTCTCTAAACAAGAAAATTGGTCGTACAGCGAGACCGTTCTGGATGGTGCCCTGTATAGCCCCCGTGGTGTCGATTAAGGCAATGTTAATGCCATTTGTTTGCTAACTTCCCAGACGCGAGACACGAAAATGTACATACGTATACGAAGCTACGTTTGCAGAGCAGCTCCAGTGCAAATATTGCGATTCCAAAACGGAAGAGTGGCCTTATCTTTGGCTGACATTCAGGTTCGTTTGAAATTTTCTCTCGAGAACGGGCACCGGAAATGGTACCAATCGAGTAATTTCAACGAAATTACCGAATTTACTATTATATTCTTGCTATAACAATAAACACGGAGAAGTGGGAACTTTTGGAACACGCATGTTTGCTTAGTTGTATAGTGAGAACCTATTACTTATTATAACATTATTTTACCAAACTTGCGCGTTCAAAAATTTAAATACTTATAATAAAAATAACAGAATAATACGTAAAAGTAAAATATCAGTCTTTGTTTTGTTTTCATTTAAATCTTCTCGTATTAGTCTCGTAGAAGTTATAACTAAACGCATACCTATATAAGAACGTTGTTACACCAACAATAACAAATATTGCAACCCTTATGTCTGACCAACCCACATAGTATTTGATATTAAAAGTTGATCAAAACTCTTTTTATATTTATATGTCAGTAAAATCGTTACACTAGCAATTTTTACCATAAAAAACTAGAAATTAAAACAACACGAGATTATTAAAAAAAATATGATGCCACAGTACAAAATTTTGTCTGATTCGTCGCACGAGCTTTCCTCAGTTGACTCATCGTCTTTATAGTCACTTTTGGGACTTTCTTGAGTTGAAGTTGTTGCAGATTTTGGTGACAGAAGAAGATCGATGGTTTCTTTGGAAAACAAAACAATAAACGCTCAACAATGATGAAACCCACAAACACCTCATATAAAAAAATTATAGTAAATATAACGCCAAACTTCCGCTACTTTTTTCTTTTTAGATTCCTCCTTGAGATAGTCTGCATTAATATTCTTTTTAAATTTTTATTTGGATGAACTCGGAAATATAACTTTTTCACTATTTTGTGAAGAGTTACCAAAAAAATTAAACTTTACTATAAACTTTCATTAATCAAAAAGCTTTAAAATTGTGTCATTAAGTTATGATTTATAGTTAACTAGCTTCCGCCCGTGACTTCGTCCGCGTGGATTTTAGAGAAAATCCTTAGGGAACCTTCAACCAAGATCCGACCAGCCGTTTTTACGCGATAAGGCGGGTCCGCAGTCCCCACCAAGCGCGCTGCCTCGCAAGGCAAGACGTTTGCCGCGTGTGGCGGGCACGCAGCCTCGCACGAGGCTGTTTGCTTGTATGTCAGTTAGTCACCTTTGGTTTTATGTATATAGATAATAGACTACATACCTTCTTTTCAATATCCATATCAAAAATCTTTACTTAATCAAAGTATCAATAACATAGAGGTATACTAAAGTGTGTATTTTTCAAAGTACTTACCAAGAACTGAAACGTACATAAATGAAGACGCTTATAATAGCGTCTCAAAATGACTGCCGATTGATGCGCCATCTATTGTACTATCCCCAAAAGTAATTACAATCATCCGATTTAAAAATCAATAAATTTGAGTTTTGATAGCTTTCCCCATACTGATACCCCTATGTGCGACAGTACATCAGCTAAACTATTTATAAATAAAATAAAATTGGTTGCAAAGTGCGCTCGGAATAAGAAGTTGATGTAGTTAAATTATTATTAAACAGTAAAATTTCAGAACTACCATTTCACGCTTGTCTCATTTGACGAAGGTGATATAATTATGACTTGTTATCTAATATCTATCGGTAAAAGCTTCGTGTCGTGCCATCACGCGCGTATAACTTTTAAATCGAAATCCGAATCTCCAGGAAAGTTACTCAAAGATTCACATCGATTTCGAACTTTTTTCATGTTAACTCACGATGCCCATCTATAAATAAATATTATTTTTTATTCCGTTACATTTGAAGGCGATGGGATCACCACAGCTGACTGCTGAAGGCGCCTCAAGTTACCTAAGTCACTTTATTCAAACTTTTGCCAATTTAAAAGGGGGACCCCTGCTTAGATACAAAAGTTTTCGTTAAAACCTTTCGGTTTGTTAGAAGGCGGAATAATTGTGGCTAATAGTAATCTTGTTTTGAGTTCACTCGAGTTACTTGACCGTGTAATCCCGATAAGGCCGTGAACAAGTTGATTAGAACAGGATTGTTTTACTATGAAGATAAGTTTGGCATTTCTATAATCATTCTATTGAATAGTGAGCGACACTGGTAGCTCAAAAGGAGCGTAGATACGGTAGACGTAATAATGAAGACTCTACAAAATGTAATTATAAATGTAAATTTATAATCTAAATAAGAATATAAGGAGTTCCTGTACATTCAAGCTAAAAATTCTAGTTTCAATGCTGGAGAAAGTAGGTATTCTTTTGAAGTACCTACTTTCGTACTTCGTTTTGAGTTGACTCACACAGCTAATCTTGTAAGTTTGCAGCAAAAACTGCAGTATTCTACAAAAAAAAAGTCAGGATTAATAGACCGATCCAGACATTAATATCGGAAAGACGCGCCAGCATTTGCCGGGTTAAATAAATGAAGTGAGTAATAATTAATTGGACTTTCGCCCTATTTTCTGTTCGGTGACAATTAATTTCCGGCAGTGAAGAGAAAAGAAACCCTTATCAGAAACGTTGCTCACTTCTCCGTTTGGTCTGAAATTACTATTGAGATAGTGTCTCACTTGGCTACCACAATTGTAAACTAGTCCTTAACCGTTTGGTTAATAAGCACCAAATTATATTCAAAGCGTATTGTTTAGTTTTTTTTGTTAACGGTCTTTTTTTTCCCCATTTTTGGTACAGTCTACGCCGGCATTCAAGATGGGATAGTCAAGCGCCTTGCAAGCAAGCACTACGTCAAGCAAGCCAGTCATGTCTGCCGTCATCCTGTATAATAATCAGAAGTCTAATCTTTTATTTTTCTCTTGTCCTAACGGACAGGTACTCTATACATTCCCGTGGAGACACTGATTATAATACAAAAGAAGTAATATCAATAGTCAAATCTTATTCACTAATAAGTTTTTATATTTTATTATATTTTATTCTCTGTTAATCCCGTAGCACTCTACGAGATTAACAGAGAATAAAATATAAAAAATCATATTTCTTTGAAATAATCTACAAATCATTAAGTCTTTCGCTAGCGTCTGAGTGAAAGAAGGGACTTTAAGTGTTAACATTGAAAAATCTTTGGACGCACTCAATAAATTCCTCTATAGGGGGAGCTCGACCAAAGTTTATGGGGCGCATCCACTTCGGCTACTCCATTCTGTTTTACATTAAATTTGGTGGAAAGTTTCATGCGGCAAGTTCCATCAACGGAGCCGAAGGGAAAATGTGCATTTTTGTATGTATGTTTAGTTTACACGTTCGTGCTATGGCTACCATTATGTTATTCGATCATCATTTTGTATCCCATTACAGCAGTACATACTGGAGGAAATATTTCGTGAGCTTGATTGGGACGAGTACGGTTTGAGTATAAATGGAGAAAAACTAACGAACCTCAGATTCACGGACGATTTAATACTATTCTCCCACACTAGCACGGAACTATCGAACATGCTTAGTGACCTAGTAAGAGTAAGCAGCCTAGTAGGTTTGACTAAAAATCTATCCAAAACTAAAGCTATGACAAATAGAACTGAAGACCCAATTGTGGTGAAAAGAGACGTGATAGAATATGTCCCACAATATACATACCTAGGCCAAGTCCCTTATTCCTCGGAGATAACTATGGCCAAGTTATCTCTCCTAACAATCAAACAAAAGAAATCGATACGAGAATAAGAAACGCATGGAAAAAATACTGGTCACTAAAAGAAATCATGAAAAGCACACAAATGAAAATTAATATAAAACAAAAACTTTACAATACCTGCGTCCTTCCTGTGTTGACCTACGGCTGCCAGACATGGGCTCCGACACAAGCACAAACTAAAAAACTAGAGGTCTGCCAAAGATCTATGGAGCAAAGTATGTTGGGAATTAAGAAATCCAATAAAATAAGAAAAACCGTTATAAAGGAGAGAAAAAATAGAAAATGACACTTTTACCGTTAGGAAATACAAATGGCGATTGACGGGACGTACTTTGCGAGGGGTCGATAAATGGAGCAAGTCAATTTCAAACTGGTACTCCAGGAACCTGAAAAGAAGACGAGGTGGGCAATACAAAAGATGGGAATATGAACTAAAAATGATAGCAGGGAAAATTTTAATGTGGTCAAGGAAAGCCAGAGACAGAGAAGAGTGGAAAAATATGGAAGAGGCCTTTGTCGTTAGGCAAACAGATGTTGTTGTGGATATTTTTAAAATTTAAGCTTTGTAACGTATAAATTCACTTAAAGTATCTGAATAAAAGCTATATTATTATATTATATTGTATCCCATTGTCAAGCCAAGCCGCCTTTGGGCACACCTTATTTTTTTACACGACTGCCCAAAAAAGAGAGTATATGTGTTCAGGATTCATGTATGTTTGTGGGTATGTGAGTTTCTTTATTCCACCATAACTTCTAAATGGCTTATAGATTTGGATGTATGAGGTACCGTTAGAATTCTTACATCATTCCAAATGACACTGGCTATAATTTTTTTGAAAAAAGTCAACATTGCGACTGTACGATGGCACTTTCAAATGTGAAAAAAATATTTTTTTCTTCGATTATTACAATATGGGCATCAAATGAAAGGCCTCGATGAGCACATTCTAAAACTTTTAGTGACATTCTAAAATTGTCACTAAAATGTGTGAAATAAAAAATCTGTGATATGAAATAAGAACTATTAAAAATTTAATACCTCATCAAACAGCTTTTGTTACTGTGAAATTTTAGTTTTATACTCACATCAACAAATAATATACAAGAGTAATACGTAAACTGTGCCCCGAGTTTTACAATGGCGACCCGGAATAATGCCATTCTGCAACGTTTTCGCTTGCCAAAAACTCTTGTAATGAAAACATCTACATAATTTAAACACGTTTGGCCTATGGTTGTATTTTTCTTCAGTAGAGCATGTATTTAAAGTCATGCAGTACAAATTTTACTATTCTATTGACGATAAAAACTTTTGACTAGTGTCTAGTGTGGTATAACCTACAGAAACTTACGTGAAGTAGATGATGATGATAATAATGATTGCTCTGTCTCCACCGAGTCGCTTCACTTTCAAGTAAACTTGCATAAAACGCAAGCAATATTTCCTTCAAATGTGCGTTTTTCCTTTCAACTTTTAATTCAACTTCCGTCAAACGCATGCAATATGTTTTCATCCCTATCGGAACTCCAAAGTTGGGTTATAAATAAAAAGTAAATGAGAAAATAATGTTGTTCAAAATAAAATATCTTTAATAAAATAACCGCTCTTATAATATGATATCGCGGACCATAACATAAAACAAAATTAACAAAAAGTATCATAATTATATTTTAAGGGTTGATGTATTTCATGCGTATGCGTGCGGCTGTTGAAACTGATGATAAACGATATCAGCGCTTCACATAATAGCAGCCATCATTTAACCGGCAACCACGGCGCCCAAGACTTTATAACATGCACGGATAAAACCAACCGGACTAAATAATAACGTCGTGATGCTGGCAACAATGATTTATTATATCGCTTTCCTCGGCCGCCCGAATGAACCACATGAAAAATGATCTCGCTTATTGCCACAGCAACTCTGCAGTTGACGCTTTGTTTAAGCACAAATGACTCGCACTATGAAGTTATTTCGTGCGACTTATGTTTTTACAGGATTACGAACGAACGCGCGCGGACGTCGCGATATGACAAATCGTTTGTTTTAGGCCTGGACCTCTTTGTCATACGCATGAGGGTCGTCCCTTATCGGCTGCATCTCTGTGTGGGTGGGGTTCAGTTTGGTTTTGAGATCAGATAGATTTGTTCTTTTGCTTTAGTTCTAACAACGGCTTTACTGCGTGAGTCTTTGATGTCACAGACAGGCTCCTATTGTTAACATAGTTTATAAAACGGGGAAGATAATTAACAGAGAGGTTTATCATTCCTGTTATAGTCTTTCATGGAAAAACTTTTAGAACGTTAGCAAAAAATATGAAGTGTGGTTAAAATTCCTTTCAAAGCCACATGAATATTGTGGTGGAGTAGAAGAAAGAACAAAATATATACAATATTTCATCTTTGTAACATTAGTTTGTTTGTACGCATAATCAGCTAACAAAAACGCTTCTAAAGGTTTCATTTAAAGCTTTCCCTTTTTTGATACGTTAATTAACTGAAACAACAACCAAAGTGATTCTGCGAATCTTATCACCAAGTCAATAACAAGTTACAAACTATAAATGATATTAATATATTTTAAATACGCCCGTCCAATTTTATCAAAGTGATTAAAAACTCTTCAATTTCAAGGATAACAAGGAGGTAAAGTGTTTAAGTAATCAACGGCTTGCCCGTGAAAAAATTACATGTTTCTTATGAATTCAGTGGTAATCATGTGTATTAAGCCTAAGGGCTCGTTCGGCCTCTTGCCTCGCGCACTCGAACGAGGTCTACTGCACGCGAGGCACGTCCAGAACTAGACTAAGCTAGCGGCCTCGCGAGGAATGACGTTTGCCGCGTGCAGCTGGCCTCGAGCGAGGCTGCTCGCTCGGTGTGGACGCAATTTTATTGTGATGTTTAAAAAAGCAATATAGAATCATTTCAACTTGTTATTAAACAATGACTGGACTTAAATTTAGTCCGATTCCCCATTTTCATCAGTAAATAAACTGATTATAGAAAAGAGGCAATGAAAATAAAATTGATGCAGAAAACTTTACTTTATGATCGAAAATTATTAGTTCCATTTGATATTATTTTGTTTTATGTATTGTATTGTAAGAATTTTCGAGCATAAGTAAAGATTTTTGTATAAACACCCTACACCTTTTGTTGCGTTTTACCCTATTTCAAAATAGCTAAGTAACAGGCATAAAAATTTATCCTCAAAGTTCCATCGCGAAATATGACTCAAATTCAAGTTAACGCAAAAAGAAGAAAGGAAAATATGATAAGCATATTTTCCGCGATTTAGGGTTATATTAGTTTTGCACAGTTTCGCCACATTTAAGGCACGTGAGGACGTAAGGGGTTTCGCTTCAGTAGGGCCAACCTCAATCTTCCCGTGTTATTTTATTTTGCCGTTTCCAGAGTCAGAGTCGACCCCATTTGTCTTTGTTCTCGGTTTCCTATATTTTTGCACGCAAACTCCATTATCTAATTTAGCTTTGGCTGAATGCCAGGTCGGCATTGTTACTTTTCTTTCAGAGAAAGAGAGTTTTTATTTCTTTACACTATACATCTAAGCGCATTTATTTCAATTACGTCTATGCTTCAACGCAAATGAGACTTAAACGACAGTGGCCTTAAAACCAAAGCGATGCTATTGTTGTTCAATACTCGAAGATTACAATTTTTATTTTATGAGTATTTTAAAGATGAAAGAAAGAACAATATTTTAAAATAGATAAAGATACCTTTGAATCTACTGGGCCCAAGGTGGGTGAAACCCCGCCGATATTTCATGGAAAAAGGTAGTTACCTCAACCTATCTTGAAATATAGCGTCTCATTCCAGAGAAAAAAATCTAGATTCGAATTCTTTGATAAAAGTTCTGGTGATTTCGTTGTTGGTGCTTTTGATAATAGCGCGCCGCCGTCTTTGCATTCGCATTAATAAGCGATTTTCGCTTAATTAGTATTAATTAATTACAAGCGACCACCCGCGATTTCGTCTGCGTAGTGAGTTTTTTTTGCTATTCCTCGGGAACAGTACTTTTTTAGATGAAAAGTATCCTATATCCTTTTCTGTACCCCTGAAAACGTATATGCAAAATTTCATGATGATCGGTTCAGTAGTTAAGACGTGGAGGCGTAACAAACAAACAAGCAAACGGACTTTCGCATTTATAATATTAAGTATTGATTAGTAAGGACGATGACGAAGCCTAATGAGCTAAAAATCAAAAGTAGATAGCTACCATTGTGATTACGAGGCAATAGATATTATTTAAGCTCTCACAACGAATAGGCAATATCAGAGCTACAAAGGGATGGGATTCATCATAAATTACGCAGAGCAAAGTAGGCACTTTCATTTTGAGCGTATTCAAGTCACGCGCGCACACGGTATTTTTCTGCCACAATTACCAAATACGCGCTACCCCGCGCCAGCGGGTCACTTGTTTATAGGGTGCCCGCTTTGTCAGTTACTACACAATTAGCCGGCTGAGGTTAGCTGAGTTGTGACTATGGCGACACATTAAATGGCCTAGACGAGGTATCGCGCTTTAACAGATTGTACCAATTCTCTACTACGACCAACAACGTAAATTTCGATGGCACTTGTACTCGAATTTAAACATCAAGTTTATATTAATTAGATGTCAAAAGATCGTATAATAGCGCCAGGGTCACCTAATTACAAAACATTTAGACTCAGTATAAATTACTTTTCAGTTTGAATAGAGTCGTTAGTTGTTCAAGCAGAGCAAAGGACTGAAGTATTGAAAGACTTAATAATGAATCGTTCAAACTTAAAAAGAAATAATTCAAATCGTGAGGCCTTAAACGAAATCTTTCAGACATAATAACTATTCCGTCAGGCGAGAAATTAGTTAAATTAATTCAGGAGATGACTCATTGAAAGTTGTTCTAATCCTTGGGGCGATGTTTGAATTCTTCGGAGTTTTAATTCCGAATCTGCATTTGGGGTAAGTTCCACGCTGCAGTTTGAAAGACCACGGAGGCCAGGCTCCCTTGATAGTGATTAAAGTAATGCTAATGCCTGTTGCTTTTGACTTTTAATTTCTATTCAGAACAGAGCCGTGCTCGCTCATTCGGTTTTCTGTTTTCAGTTGAATCCCTTTTTGAATTTCAGTACGTTCGCATCCTGCATAGTAATGCGGAATCTTTTTTTCGTTAAAATGCCTACTCTCCATGCACTTAGTGATTTCATTACAATTTGAAATTATACAAAATAATATGAAATCAAATATTTTTTTTTATCTACTTGTTGTAGCATTAGCAAAATTATTACTGCGTCAGGGTAAAACGCTGTATCATATTCATATGTGAGATCGTTAACGAATTCCATTCAAACTATCACATATATTAGTTGTATCAAAACCCCCAAGTAATTGAAATACCTCCATCAAAGACGGACAACTAATGCAAGGTTGACCTAATTTAATTCACCTAAAGGATACACAGGTACACATAATTCCCCACAGCTCAAAGTAAGATGTTTTAATTAAGTCTAAGACCTCGCGATAAATAACTAGCCGGCCCGGCCAGCGGGGACGGCACTAATTGCTACTATATTTAATCCGGTAAAATGCTACCCTGATTTCCATAAGCTTCAATTGTTTGTGCCGCTGTATACCTGGATCCGATTTAGTTGGATCATTCCCATTTATGTTTATCTTGGACGACGAACGTTGAATCGCTAAGTTGACGTTCGGCCTTTGATTATATTTGCACTGCCCTGAAATGTTTGCTGTGACTTCTGTAGAAAGAATTTCTTTTAGCAGTTGGAAACTAAATATGACCTCCGTTGCAAATTTGAGAACTCAAGTGTAACTTAAATTTGATGAGCAGTCTAGAAATGTTACAGAAAAGATTGTAAATATTTATGTTTGCACTGAAATTTGTTTTGAAGCAAGAGGCACTTCTGACGAAATAACGATACTTAACTTTATTAATCAAACTAAATGTAGTCTCAGAAAATCCATTTGAAGAGTAAAAATATTCATTAAATTAAGTACGAAATCATGTTCGCATTGTTTCTAACTACCTACTGAAATAACTTTAATTCAAGCTGATTTTAAATTATTTATTCTGTTTTTAAGTGATCACTTATTAAAAAATAAATACAATATTTCTGTTTTATGATTTAATAATGTGTTTTTATTTTGGAATACTATAATAATTATTTGCATATCATTTAATAAAACCCTTACCCCTAAAACAATAATACTACGGTGTCTTTGAAAAAATAATGTTATAATTAAGTATGCAAGTATAATTTCGAAAATAAATATATATTTCGATGTATATTTTAATATACTGAATGATTTTAATATATGAAACTTTTAAGTTTCAAGTTTAGTATGGCTGTAAAGTGGACAACGTGCTCTCGGAAATCTTGGGGCTGCCTTTTCACTCGAGACTCAACACTGTTGGCTTCACAAACGTTACTCCGTGAGTGTACACTAACTGTTACTTGTAAACGAAAGAAACATTTAGGGTGAGATTCAAAGCTTTGTAATAAATTCCGGATTCCTAATTTATAGCCAATTTTATGGAAATAAAAAAAATCTGAAACCTTTAAAATAACAACCAAAATATTTTTAAATAATCAACATAAGGAACAAAATAGCAATAATAATGTATATCTTTGTGTTAAATTTGGTTTAATTAATACATGGAAGTTTATTTAAATCCATGTATAATTAATGTATTAATTTATCCCATTCTACATTTAATAATTCCCATTATACAAATAATAAGTAGTTTATTACACTCATACCACAAGAATTATATTTGGATTTGATCCCACAGTGATCTTGAGGTTAAGCTCCGTCAAGTTAGAATTATGTTAGAGCGGTGGCTGCTCTAAACAACCCGTAAATCTAGGTGAACATGAAGCATACTTCCGAATTAACTCCCGCTAAATCTCGCTTCATCTTGGTCTGGACTGGACCCCTAAGTTGAGAGCCAAGTTTTAATTCACCTATTTATATTACTAGGAGCCTTCAAAATCGTAACAACATAGTATAGGTATACTTAAGTTTTATACAACTTTCACTCACGTTAGAGGCACTTGGGCTTTATTTCTTTCTGGCTTACTATAGATTCTTGACTAATGTAGTACTTACTTTGGTAGGTATTAAAATAACAAGTACCTTTAATGTGGTATTAACATGGGCGTCTAAAGCTGCACAACTTTCGCCGCACGGCGAAAACCTACCGTGTAAATGGCAATTCGGCCTCGGCCGCAGGTGACTCAACAAAATTATCTGATTCGGTGGCCAAAACTGGAACTACGTTATTACATATTGTGACGGCCGTGACGTCACATTACGTAGTTGAGACAGACAGTATCAAGGGATGACCAATTTAGCCACTGGCTGTCAAGTCACCGTGGCGTAGTGGTGTGGCTGCTCGCCTTATACACGAGAGCCTGCGGTTCGATCCTCTGTCGGACCAAAGCATTTTGATGGTTTTTACGATATTTCTAGAATGTTTACATGTTTATACTAAGTTTATTTACATATTTGATAGAGGAATATAACATTCTAGTATCGTCGGGAAATAATGGAAAAGATGAAAAAGGACAGTAAATGGTAACAAAAGACAAACGAAAAGAATAACGAAATGACTATCGAAATTAGAGTTACTAGAACGTTCTATGGGGTATATAAGCAGCGGCGAAACGCACAATCGATGTAGTAGTTAAGAAGTGGGTAGTAAAGAGGTAATAGTAGTTGAACAGAGGAGAAGTTCAGTAGTGGGAGTTAGGAGTAGTCGGATAAAGAAGAAGGCAAAGGAACAAGAAGAAGGAAGATGAAGAAGTTGTAAAGCGGTAGTGAAGAAGAAGTAGAAGATGAGGAAGTGGTGAAGAAGAGAAGTTTGGAGATGAAGTCTGTTTAGCAGTGGTTGGTGCTAGCACGGAGGAGTGTAGAAGTGGATGTTGGGTGAAGTCGTCGGGTTCAGCGCCGAGAGGCTTCGTTGTTCGGACGTGACGCTACTTGGAAGGGCGGACTGCGACATCAGAGGTCAAGAAGTGGGAATGTCATCGTCTAACAGCGCTGGGTGGCTACGTCGTTCGCAAGAAGACTACACCACAGAGAAGAGCGGACCACGACATTCAGAGTATTTGGATGTGTTTTTGGTAAGAAAGCGTCGTCTCTGCAACCACAGCGTTTTCCTTCCAATCCCGAAACCCACTTCCGTAACAATATTGTTAACTAGGTTACGCCATCAACTACATAGACGACAGCGACGCCATCACCTGCGATTCAATTTTGGGATTGACTTGCTAGTGACTAAAGTCGACCGTCACATGTGACTTAAATCGACCCATGTAAATAGTCCACAAGGGTACATAGTTTTATGGGTTTTCCGGAGCCGGACCGGAGCTCAACCGTAGTAAAATTGAGACATCGCGCTAATACAGACTGACCCCTTTGTTGACTAACAACCCCGTTTCCATAATCTATATATATAAAAGAGAAAATCACTCACTGACTCATCACGAAATCTCAGAAACTACAAGTGCTAGGAGTCTCAAATTTTGCATGGGGGTTCCTTTTAGAGTGAAGGTGCTCACTAAGACGGGATTTTGCGAAATTCAACCCCTAAGGGGGTAAAACAGGGTGGCAAAGTTTGTATGGGAGAAAGCGATTCCTTGGCCCGATTGACTTGAAATTTGGCATAGACATTTTTTAACAAAATTAATTGAATACGTGTTTCGTATTTTCTTGAAATGTATCCCCTAACAGGGTTGAAAAGGGGTAGAAAGCTATTTTTAGGGTGGTTGACTTCGATATCGGAATCAAAACTTCTTAGTGCATTTGTACGATTAAGAAAAATAAATGTCAGTTGTCAGGTTGTCACCTCCCCTGAGATTGTAATTATGTCACCGCACGAGCTGACATTTCATGTTGTATAAGATTTTATCCTGATTTTCAGTACCTATTTTACGAAATATTAGTCTACTTATAAAACGTGGCAAAATCTAGCAAATATCAGATATCTAACGTGACAAGGAATGTGGTGTAAAGTGTTGAAATTGAGAGCCGGATAATAATGCACAACATAAGTTGCACCCGACATAATTTCCAATGTCACGTTATTTTAGCCAGGAACCAGGAACAAATAAACATACATAGATTTTTATTTAAAAAGAAGATATAGAAGAAGATAGACCAAACTATTAAGTATGAGTATTAAATGTTACATAATATTATTATACTTATTTTGTTATATTACTGCTAAGAAATTTTATTAAGTACCTACACCTACCTACCTACCTAATACAAAATCGTGAACAGTAGGGCGTCGGTTCTGTAACCAAACTCGAACCCCACTTCGAATCTCACTTCACTGCACGGGACGGGAACTTTAAATTATAAATAAGATAATGATAAGATTTTTTTTCATCACAAAATATTTAAGATAGCTACCTAAATTTATTGTAATCGGTAAAATTGCTCATTTAGTTAGCTAATTTCTAATAACAATTCACGCGAAGTGAAGTGAGGTTCGAAGTGAGATGCGAGTTTGGTTACAGAATCAACAGATTGCGCAGGTAAAACCGCGGGGTGCAGCTATTACCTACATATCACAAAATTGTAAAAATGTGAAATTTTTGATGTTTAGATGTTATTCATTTTGTTACTCAATCACGTCTGAACGGGTGAACGGATTTAGACGAAATTTGGCACAGGGATAGATTATAGTCTGAAATACTTAACACGGGCTTCTTTTCATGCCGATCATTGGTTTCCAAGGGAAGACTTACAACGATTACCGACTCCCACGCGGGCGGAGCCACGGGCAAAAGCTAAACACAGTATAAAACAAAGTCGCTTCTATTACCTATATAATCACAAAATTGTAAAAATGTGAAAGTTTTGATGTTTGGATGTTGTTACTTGTCATGTTGTTACTTAATCACGCACGAAGAAGTTGCCTGAGACAGACAGACACACACACATGTCAATTATATTATAACACCCCTTGCGTACGTCATATGTAGATATCCTGTAGTATAATCTAATAGCTTCAAACTGACACCACATTAGCACAGTTTTACATTAGTAACTACATTGCACCCGTGCGAAGCCGGGGCGGGCCGCTAGTAACATATATGAGTGAAAAAAGTGAGGCACGCTTCGGTTGCAATCCGGCCCGGCTCCAATCCATCTCTGGTCGGGTCCAGTCCCGTTTCGGTCAAGTTTCGGTTGATCTCCGGACGAACTCCGGTGCCCGTTACACTATAGTTTATACTAAAAACAAACGTTTTACCAAAGAAATTTCAATTAAACAACAAACAAAAACGATAGGTATGCATTTCAAAACGTATCAATACACATACTTACTGACTGGAAAACAACAGGTACCACATTTTAATTGAGAACAGTTCATTACTGAAAACTCCAGTTACAGATAATTAAACGCGTTCGTTAATTAAATGTAGATTTAATACAAATAATTTGCGGTTACTCGAACAAAATTAAACGTGTACACTCTACAGTGTCGCAGTCATAATATCCATGATGAGAACAATTAAATTTACTTGAGCTTTTCACTGAACCAAATACTCAGTGTATAAGCAAGCATTATAATAATTCGGAGTCTTTTTGTGCATGTTAGTTAAATGTTTCGGTATTTTGTTAAATAATAACTGAGCTAAAATTTTCTTCTTTTAGGATCTTGTTAACTATCTTAGCGATCTATTTAATATTTCCAATCTTATATAATAATTATCTATAGAAGTAAGTACAACATTTCTAGTTTTTATCTATTTCGTGGACTTTCCAAGATTTTTCTATCAATTTTTAGGGTTCCGTACCCAAAGGGTAAAAACGGGACCCTATTACTAAGACTCCACTGTCCGTCTGTCTGTCTGTCTGTCTGTCACCAGGCTGTATCTCATGAAATGTAATAGCTAGAAAGTTGAAATTTTCACAGATGATATATTACTGTTGCCGCTATAACAACAAATACATAATAAAATATATATAACAGAATAAAATTATTATTTAAGGGGGGCTCCCATACAACAAACGTGATTTTTTTGCCGTTTTTTGCTCGATATTAATAACGACAACAGGTAGACAGTTGAAATTTTCACAGATGATGTATTTTTATTGCCGCTATAACAACAAATACTAAAAACAGAATAAAATTAATATTTAAGGGGGGCTCCCATACAACGAACGTAATTTTTTTGCCGTTTTTTGGTACGGAACCCTTCGTGCGCGAGTCCGACTCGCACTTGGCCGGTTTATTTATGGATAGCAGAAAATATTTTAAAACTTATTTCGATGGCTTTTAAATCAAAGTTGCTTGCTAAATGTGAAATATATAAATATACACTTTCGACTGGTTTATTTCGAATGCGGGATTGTCGGAAACTAAAATTGAGCACAGCAAATAGGACGACGGCGTCTCAACAATATATGATGGATAGTAAACAAGAAGTGCTCTAAACGAAAATAAACTAGAAACTATCGCATCGGTTTATACGAGAGAGCTTGAGAAATATAATATGAAACGAAGGCTAGCTCTAAAGACGAAAATAACTGCCGCTGAGATTGTACACAGTTCTTATTCAATACAAAATCTGTTTTTAATATAGAAACTTCATTTAACTTTAAATAGCTTATGAAAACAAAACTGTCAAGAGAGTTACGTACTTATTTTTTTGAACTGTTTAAGTACTTACGTACGCCTACGTACTATTTGGTAGTAAGTGACGTAATGCTTTGTTCTATTTTTATTTTCAGATAAGATATTCAAACTTGAGTTGCAAGTAAACAGTGCCATTCAAAAACTTTTCAACTTTTGCATAAAATTTGATTATTCAATACCAAAAGTTTATTCTTTATTATGTTCTAATAACAGTGTAAGTTTACGGTAGTTTGCGTAAACAATATATCAAATGCGCGCCACACACCGTGACTAGCGCGACCGTAGACACCTACGCTACATGAGCGCGTAATGGAATGCTGTAAATCTTTCAGTGGACAACGGGACGCAGAGCGACGCTCGCAACAAAACATTTTTTTCGATTTATCCCTTTGGGAGACATCGATTCGATTTTGTACATTCAATGCGATGTGACTGTAACCCATTGTTGTATCCCGTGATTCCCGTGCCACTCGATGCGAACGATAATAGTGCGTGTGATTCAGTAATTGTGAATCTGCAAATATTTTCACACTCGTTTGCGAATAAATTGCATAAATCTTCATATTTAAATGTCGTAATCAGAATTTTACAGAAAGCATGTAATAACATTTTCTTTGAGTATTAAAATCAATGTTTTTTTTTATTGACTGAAAAAATTGAATGATAAAAGGTTCATTTAACCAACTGAATGTAATTTCAATAGATCGAATTTACTGTTAAAATTAATTTTCAAAAGAAATATTCGGAATTTAAACTACCTAACCTACATTTTGGTACGTCTACTTTGATTTTGATGGGTTTGATTAATAACATAAAAACAGAACTTCTAATACCTATAACTGTAATATTAACCTTTCGCAATATACATTTCTTACAATAAAAAGGGGAGCTATAATATGCGTATAACGAGCTGTAAATGATATTAAAATTCATCACGGCATAACCGTCGCCGCGGTAGCGTTTGTGTAAGTAACGAATGTGACTCGAGAAGCTTTATTCATATAAATTTTTATTCGTCAAGCTACAAGGCGACATTGAGCCAAATAACCTGACGCCGTTCCCAGAATAAGGTTCTTTCTAATTTACATTCTGTATACAAATGTGGGTATGAAAATAAAATTCTCGCTTGTGTTTACTTGCGGGGTGGTCTTTCTCGCATTATGTAAATTTTTATTACGAATTCTGTCAAATTAGTTTATACACGCACGTTTTATCATACTTTCTACGGGTCATTATTGTTTTACTCATTTCTCTGCTTATTTTCACTTTGTATTCAGTTTTATTACTTTGAAGTGACAATTGGACTGTTTGGTAAACAGATTGAGTAATTTGTAGGGTAGTTAACTAAATCACGTATTTTACTTAAGAAACAACATTTTATAAAAATATTTATTTTTGAGATCTTATAAAGGATTTCGCTTCTTCGCCAGCACTACCAGAAATATTTCATGTTTTGAGATATTTATTAGTTAAGTCTATGCTTATTTCACAATGTTGTTTATATACACTCCTTTGTAAAGCATATTTTCTGCAATAATTTATCGTACACCGTTTATTTGCATCAAGCTTCGAGCAAATTACAAACGTTGCGGTGGAGAACAATTAGACAACGTGTTTTGCCATAAACTGACATGCTACCATTATGGTTTCCTGCCACCGATTAAGGCTGAACATTGAATAAATACTTAACTGAAAAAAATACTTCTTTTACAGAAAAAACCTCAAAATTAAAATAAACCTAGAGTAATAAAAAACGTACATTAGCCTAAATCAAAATAAAAATAATAAAAGTAATTAAAAAGTTGGTTAAATTCCAATGAGATTACAAGAAAATTTATAGTAATACTTATTAGGTATTAAGTAGTTTTGATTTAAAGCCTGGATATAATAATCATGTTGATTTTCTCCGATATAGGTATAATTGTGTTCCTAGTACATTTTGTTAAAATGGTTTCAACTCTTTTGACTCTAAACATAATTTATTATATATAACAACTTTTATTAAAATATCTAACAATATTTCGTCACAAATCCCGGATGAACATTTAACAAAACATTTACTATTATTTTTAAACGTTAAAATAGCTCGCCCTTGTCAGTATCTTAATATAATTGAAGTGGAGTCTACTAATTGCAGCGGTTGTGTTTAAGACAGCAGCTCCTATTAAAAGCCTCCTGAAAATTCTTGATCACGAGAGGCTATTATCATTTAGCGGCTAATAAATGCGAGGTCGAAGTCGAAGGTAGCCGCCGTCAGGGATCAAAAATCGTAGTAATAATCGTAAAAAGTTTCTGAGTAAAACGCGCTGTGAATTTGGAAGGCGGTGAAACGATCTAGTCGTTACTTAAACGATTTGGATGCCCTTTAGTTTGTACGTGATTTATCTTTGACTATCGAACGTTCTATCTGGTTAAAGAAATCCATTTGGAATATTCAAGCCATAACATTCCAACGAATTTTATTGAGTCACATCTGAATGTTATTTTATTTACAATATAAGATATTATTTTGTTACATCTATTATAAAGCACTTAGTATATGACAACTTTGGGATATAGTCTTTTATGGCACAAAACAACACTGAGGCATATTTCACAATTAAAAGTACACCCAAATTCACCCAATATTTACATAGAAAAAGAGTTCGATAGATAGCATGACCCCCAAATTCACTAGAGCGCCATCTTCTTTAAGCTTTTGAGTCTAAAGGATATGTTTGACCACTTAATTATTTTGTATCTCGACAATAACGTGCACGTTTGTACAAATATGTAGTGTCAAAGGGTGAGAATTAGGAATCTTATGAAAATTTGTCAGTCCCGTGACGACTATAAATTCTAAACAGTTAGCAGTCACAGCGTGTGTGTACTCAAAGTTAACGTACACATAAAAAAGTTGGTGCCATCCTGTTTCACGACCGCTTTTCATGTAGGGCCTAAGTCTTAAGGCTTTACGGCTGCGAAAACATCCCCTCCCTTTAAGTATTTCATGTATATATAATTCGGGATTTAAGAAGATTATAAGAACAAATTGTTGGTAAACGTAATAGAAACGATATTTTCGGAACAGAGAACAAAGCGTCATGCTACAACTATGCTATATTTATATTCAATAAATTTAATTCTAACGCAACATTCTGTTACATTAGCTTTCCTCACTGTGTAGTAGTAATTGCCACTTAAGTTTTCTCATCTAAATAAAATCAAAACTGAATTCAGGAATCCTCATTGAAATACTGAGTAATCTATTTTCTCTCTTTTTTAGGCTCTGAATACGTTGCTTATTTGATAATAATACATTCCTCTGCAATCATGTAAAATAAACATAATAATAAACAAATGAGATTTCAGTAGAAATTGACTTGTATGGTGACATCATTATCCAATAAGATTACTAATAATCTAAATATACATTGCACATGAAAAATAAATTATGATAATTTTTTTACAGCACTTAATAGGTACTTATCTATCTTTCAGATTTAACGAAATATGAGTCTTCCATGTCCTTTCCAAATTATTTTGATTGTATACATAATATACTGATTCACAATCGACTAGGTATTAGTTTACAAATACAACGATAGATATAAATAGCCAATGTTCCTCCACCAAAATGCATGCTTTTCATAGCGGGCTATCTAATTTGAATGGAATAATCTTTTAACGGAGGCAGACACATTAACTGGTTCTTTTGAAACAACAAGCCACATTCTCGAGGCTATTTGTTTTATTTTGCCATCACTCCGGTCTTTGGAAGTACACTCATAAATATGCAAGTCTCGAGTTGGTGCGGCAAGTCGTATTTTCCCACTTTTAGCTGGATACACCTACACAATAGGCACCTACTGCGCCGGTGAACTTCCAACTTACAATATCCGAACCTTCATAAATATTCACAACTGCAGCAACATAAAGTCTACTTAGCGCTACTTTTATCAAATTCAGCCTTTAAAGGAAAAGCTTTGATCTTCCCGATAAAATATTTTCTTTGACTGGCTTGTGCTAATTGGTAACACTATCTTAACTGATAGAACCAATCTAAACAATGCCATTGTTTTTAAATTACACAAAACAAATTAGTTAGTTCAGATCAGCCTCAGTCAAGTCAATAACAGAAACAATCCAAACACTCGCTTTTTCATGCTAATTATGTTTGTATCAGTATATTAACTAGAGCCATAATAACACTCTTTGATAAAAGTAATGGAAGTGCGAGTAGGTAACCAAAACGCCATCCTTACTAAGTCAATAATAAAGTGAACCGTGATGTCATTTAAAAAGCACACATAGTCTGCGGTGCACTTACTAAACGTTTTTACGTCTTTAATTAATCGTTGGACCGTCATCAAACCAGTATTTCATCAGTTATTATTGGGTTAAAGAAGGTTTATTTTGATTCAGGCGTTACGCAAGCCTCCAGAGGGCGGATAGACGTGTTAATCTCACGGTGTCGGGACCATGCGACGATATTATTTTTCCCAGCATCATATCGGGTGATTAATAACGTTATTCCGTCTCCCTTAATGACGTCTTTCGATATCGCTCTTGGCTGAAATATTTGCTCTGTCCAAATGGGTTAATAGAAAGTTGGTTCAGTTGTTACTATCATTAATAATTATAATCGTTGCGGCGATTGATGGCTATTGTTATTAACGAAATGTTGTTTATTACTTAGGATAAGTTTGTATACTACTCATGTCGTAATAACAGTCTTTTTTCATGATTGTATTTTATATTCATGTAAAAATCAACACCATTTCCAAAAATGAATGACCAAACAGTTCCAAAAGATTAAGCTATAATATCTGTAAATAAACTATTTTTAAAAGGATACCTAGTCCATTGGCTGGCGACTTATCGAAATCATATTTCAGAAACGTGAGGGTACGATGTAGCTTACCCTTTCCTAACGCGTTGTCTATCGAGCCTCCTTCAGATCTTGCACTTGAACACTAAACACTCGAGAAAGTTCTATCGAAAGCGTTTAGTAACGTTAAGTGGTCCTCAACTTTGATATGACTTGATAAATTAATTTGACGGCATAGGTATGTGTAGAATAATTAATCAAAGCAGTTTTTCAGAAGAAAAAAATCTAACAAATAGTTTACGGTTGGTTTTGATAACATGATGAGAGGAATACAAACACGACAGTGATAAATATTTTCGAAAAGTATTTATGGTATTAAAGACCAGTGATCAAAAATCTTGGAGGAATAAAATATATATTAAGGCTATGAGGAATATTCATAAAATGTATAATGTTGCTAAGCCTATTAACCGCCTCTGTGGTCTAGTGGTTCGCCCACTCGTGTAAGACGCAGAGGTCCCGGGTTCGATTCCCAAGAGGGGTACAATTTGTACTCAATTTGGTTGGTGGTAGGGCTTATTTCAAGCCCGCCTGGCTAGCTACCACCATCTTACCTAAGTCTGACGCCATAACAACAATTTATAAATTGTTGTGTTCCGGCAGTTAGAGGTAAGAAAGCCAGTATTCCGGGTGTAGTGCGCTTCCACCTTCGGCCTTATCGTCATTTAACATTAGGTGAGATGAAGGCCAAGCACTATCCCGTTGTGTATAAAAAAAAGAATAATAATTCAAGAAAAGAGATGAAGTTCATAATAAGCCTCAGAGTGGCTGACGCGTTGGTGTAATAGTAAAATCATTGTAGTTACTTAATGTGTGACCCTACATTCAAACGGTTTAATGTGGTCGCCTTTTAAACAAATTATTTGACCTAGCTGTGTTAACCGTAAAATATTAACGAAGAGGTTTAAAACGTGATTAGCATTTTCTGTACTCAATTAAAACAAGACCATGATTTGCTTTATTGTGTAACCTTTCCCGTTATTAAATGAAACTAAAATAATAATTATAATAATTTTGAGAATCTATTTCTCTTTACACACTTAGAGCAATTGCGTACTTGCGGCCTGGCCGCAGCGGCCAGGTCGCGGCGGTCAGCGAGATCGGACATTAGTATGGTTTTGGCCGCGTGTCTGTTCGCGCACCTTGCGGCCAGGTCGCGTGACTTGGCCGCACGGCCAGGCCGCAAGTGTGCTATGTCTCTTATTCTTAGTAATATATGTATAGTTTTAACCCTAGAATAACAGCAACGGCACTCTTGTACTAAGTTGAGCTAATAATATCGTTTGTAACTTGAAATCTTACTTCATGTTGTCACATATAGGTTTAGATATTTTTTTAAGTACAAAAATCCAACAAAGTGGAAATCTTACCAGACACATCTTTTATTTAAAAAGAATTACTTTAAGAACTAAACTGACCAGTAATATTGACTCACCTTTGTCATTTAATTTTTTTAATTTGAGATTTTAGCATTCATTATGCTATTTTTATACAATACTAAATAATATACTAGGAAAAATTAAACTCGCACCAGATCATATTCTCAGGCGGGAATCGAACCCATGACCTTTGGAAGTCCGGTTCAATGCTCTTCCAACTGAGAGTCAAAATTTTTACTAGTACCTATATTATTTAGTATTGCCTTTCTCAGCTCAAAACTAATATTATGTATCAAAAAGATAAGTATTTTAATAATCTTATAACGTATAGAATTAAGTTTCTCTTTTTTTGTAAGAAAACTATTTGACTTGAGCAGAGTAAACGCGGCACTACCCTTTTCTAAAGTATTGTCTATATCACATTGTCACTAGCACGCGGCGACACGAGATATTCGTGAAGATATAACTTTATTCTTGTAATATTTCTTCATGACTCATGTTGTTTGAACGGCAAACTACTTCGAAGATACAAATAAAATATTTACTAAATCTTATTTACTGTCTCAGCTCCACTAATAGGTTTTTCCACCAATACTTAATTTTTATATGTTCTGATTTCAGTTGAAATAATTTTAGGTAATGATATACCTACCAAAAAAAATTTCATGTAAAATATTACCAAAACGAGTCCCTAAGGTTTGAACTGTCATAAGTTAAGATCTCATTTATGGCCAAGCTTTTAACTCTACACGCTTTAACGCTACAAGCCCCAACTACACAAACTCTAAACCTTCAACTGTCAAAATATATGGCTTGGCCATTTCGCTACATTCACATGATGGGCGTACGGTGAAAAAATGTACTCACTATTCATCACTTTTCTGATAATTAATAGTTCTTGTAGTGACGAAACGGCCACGCCACATATTTTGACTAAGGTATAGCTTGTGATGTTAGGGCGTTAGATTTAGAAGCTTGGCTGTACATGAGGTATGATAACTTTTTGACAGTGCAAGCCTTAGCGTCCCCGCTGACGGGCGATTAATCGCTGAGCAATTTTTGGTTGCTGAGAATAGAACATACGGAGTTCTATATAAAAACGTCCACGAGCTACTTTTTGTAGCTGCGATAAACGCGGCGTTAATCGCAGCGATTTTTTGTCGCTGGCTAAGTAAAACCTTTGTCATGTCATTTCGCGGGCGATTATCGCCAGGACTAACGCCACGATTATCGCAGCTACAAAAAGTCGCTTGTGAGGGCACGTCTTGGTAATATTTTACATGAAAATATTTTTGGTGGGATTTCACTTCTTTTTGTTGGTTGCATATGACAATATTTTTTGTTTTGTTTATATTAGGTCTTTACCTATGAAATTGCCGATATTTTGTCACATACAGAGAAAATAATAACTTCTATAATTTTAAATTTTAACAAAATCGTGAATATTACATCGAATTATGATCATGATAGTTAACTATCAGTAAAAATAAAGTCCATATTTTAGCTTTCGTGACATTAAAAAAAAAGATCTTGATAGTGACTCTTTTTTTGTGAGCAAAAAAAAAAGGGTGACCGAAGGGGTTGTAACTTAACCAAAACTTATTTTTTCGCTTATCTTAAATGGAAATAAGTTAGCATAGGCATAGTGTTCAAACATTAGTACATAAAAGTTTTGTTACATGAGTGTTCATGGTTGTTAAATGAACAAAGAAAATGCTATTATGAAAAATGCAACTTCTTAAAAAATCTCCATACAAATCGGCAATTTCATAGGTAAAGACCTATTATTTTTTCTTTTTAAATTAAGTTATTTTGTTTATCTGGTATAATCCAAACCCAAGTTATGAGTAAAAAAACTACAAAGCGCTTCGAGAAAAGGTAGATAGCACCCTCGCGCGTCGCTTGGTCATCTTGGTGGGGGCGCTACCATTCCCCCAGATAATAATATCCTATTCCGTGTATTATTACTCTCATTGATTTTTGAAGCTAAAAAACCTTACAAAAATTTGTTCTTAATTTTCTGAAATATTTATGTTTTACGATTTTATCACAAATCACACCTTCTTACCTCTACGACTATACAGGAAACTGACCGGTTTCCAAACATCCTTTCGACTTATATGTACCTTTGAATGCTTCTCAAAAACAGCGTAACGATTTTGGATGAAACTTGGTATACAAATACATAGTTCAAACATAGGTAATTTTTTTTTCCCTGTTATGTGTTCCCGTACGATAATAATTCAATTTTGTAGATAACGCGGACAAAGTCTAGTGACTTTGTGACGTCGGAAACTAGTTTTATCATAAAGGTCAACAGTGATATGGTGACCTTTGCAAAAAAAATATTTATGGAGTCGCTACACAGATTTTATCCTTTTCTCAGCAAATAAAACCTCAGTATTGTGCCAAGTCGGTGAAAGTTGCAACCTCCACATAATATATCATGCATGAGTTGCTGACGATGCGATAAAATAATATGATCCTTTTTCTTGCTTGATCAGAACTTCATTGCATACCAATTTCTTTTACTTTAATGCAATTTTTTCTGAAGACATTTACGTTTATAAAACACTTAACCTAACTATTAGCAAACTATGAAAAGTATGCACGGAAATGAAAGAATGGTATAGGTTGTTTCAATGAAACCACAGATTATTAAGTATTATAATTAATTTAATTTTGAATTCTTGATTTATATATTATTTATTTATTGTATTTTCTATAAATTTTTGATAGAAATTCAAATATAAATTGTTTACCTCAATTATTAACAATTGATAAAGGTGATGTACCTACCAGTATATTTTACAGAAAAAGTATTGAATTAATGGCAAGTTAAAATAATGGATCTTCAAATCCAATCCAGGGAGAGTATTTTTCACTTAGAAAAGATAACGACTTTTTTTTCACAGAATTGAATATTCATTAAGCAATCGAGGTATTATTTTACGATTCTTGTAAATCAATCTGTATATTACTTCAGAGAATTTTTACACCGTTGATCAAGAATATAATTTTAATTAAAACTAACGACAACTGATGAAATTAGTAGCCATTTCTTAGTAATTGAAGTTATAAGTCAGTATTATTTTATTCTCAGTAATATTTTCTATTTCTGAATTGGAATTGTTTGTGGAATGAAACAAAGAGTTTTGATAATAATTAAAGGCGTTGATTTTGTTTACAGAATAATAATTGTAGCAATAAATTAAGCTCTGCTCAAGTAAACTTTGTTTATTAAGATATTGGGGTTCAAATAATCTTGAGTTCGAATAAAAACACTAAGGTACGTTACTCCACTAATGCTACAACGCTTACTACGCAGTCGCTACGTGCTACGAGCTACGACAGCTACGAAAAAGTATATAGATCTTTAGGTTCTCCTAGAACCACTCCGTTGTTTACGGTACAAAAACGTTACGGGGCATTCCTCATGTCTACAGAGTACAGGCGTACTTGACTGCTAACGAACAGTCGGAGGTAGCATGGCCCCGGTCCACTACCGTCCCTAATGAGGCTCCATCGTTAAATAAATTGGATAAAGACGCTCGTGATCTCTCAAGAACAACTTGAACCTCTTAACTGTGACTAGCAATTAAGTAAATTAAAAGATTGTTCGTGCTCTCACCGAAACGCTTAGAGTTTCTCCTCTATCTGCCTTTTATCGTTAATTCAGTTCTAAGTATCAAAACGTCGCTTTTTTCTTCCTATTTTAAGGAGCGTACGGTCATTATTTCCGCAGTTTCCGCTTGAGAGCGTAGCAGTTACTTTTATCTTGACACTAGCTTACGTTCGTGAGTTTTTATGAGTTGTCCACTTTCAAGGTGTTCTTGTCTTAAGAAAATGTACAACTTATCTCGTTTTTAAAAGACATGCAGATTTTAAAAATCGTTCTTGTTAAGAAACAGCTTATCAAGGTTTTCTTTGTTTTATATAAGTTAGTACGAGTAGGTGTACTATTTGTTTTGTGAAATCATTGTTGGAACAAATAAAATCAATATAGCTTGTGTCCTTTCATCAAAAGGTAAAGCAATATTTACATTGTATTAACTGTTTTATGCTTCCGAAAGCCGATTTAAACCAAAATTAAATATTGAAGATAAACCAAGGGATGTATTGGCGTTATCGGCGACGCCAGATTTAACTCATTATGCGGATTCCTGAGCTGTGACAATATCGAGCAATAAATTAATGATTGTTTGTTCTCCGCCGATAAATCAGCGTGACTAGCAGAACCTAACCAACAAGGCTACTCTAGAACGGGGAAATAGCGTGGCTAGAGTAAAACGTCCAATACTAGTTTGCTTTAGTTTGTCTAATGTTTAAATACTGGAAAAGTTAACCTTATGTAGGATTGGGAGATGACAATTTTTGGACTAGTTTGATATTTTTTAATTATTGTTAAAAAAGGTGTTTGAGAAAACAAAAAACCGACTTCAATTTCATCAATGGGTGGGGCTGAAGCACAACTTACTTTTTTTTATTCTAAAAGCCCCACCCGACTTCAATAGACATGTTTTTATTATAACAATGATAATGCGTATCTAATGATTTTAATATTGTTTCTTGCTTTTTAGGGGCAGGTTTTTGAAGTCGGTTTTTTGTTTTTTAAACAATTTTTAAATTTTTAGTGTAAGTACCTTCTGTATTAGGTAGTGTAGGTATATTATTTAGGTAGAAAAAGTGGCTCAGCCAAACGTGAGATAATCGCGGAGAAACATGCATACATACACCATATAGATTTGCTTTGTCTATAAAATAAATGTGTGTGTATGTCGATTTTAGAGCCAGTAAGATTAGTTCTGTAAAACACAAACAATATTTGAAATGGGATATACAGGGTGTCCCAAAACTTTGCCTCACGAAGGGAAAGTATATTAAATATTGAAGATCGGAAATTTTACTAAAAGAAGACTTCATTTTGTTTTTAAAAATAATTAGAACCGAATTTATGATTTTTGAAAAATCGCCTGCCTTAACCAGGAATAGAACTCACCAAAAACGAAAAAAAAATATTTTTACGATAGCAATCGAAAGGATTTATACTCATAAGGATTTTTTTTTAAAAGACACAGCATCTTATACAAAAGGAAGACCATGAAATTTCACATTTAAATTTTAATAATTCCGAATTGTATCAATTTGTATCGAATCGTAAGCCATTTAAAAAAAGATTGAATGCAGTTCCGTTGCTTTTTAAAATTAAAATGAAGTCTTCTTTCAGCGAAATTTCCTATCTTTAATAAATAATTAAGGTACTTCCCCTCCGTGTGGCAAAGTTATGGGACACCTTGTATATACGTCACGTATAAAGCACAGGAAACTGACAGTTTTAGAAAGATTTTATATAGGTACGGTTTATATGTCAGAAAGTTACTAAGAACAGTTTCTTCACAAAAGCTGTCTGTAACTTTACTCACTTTAGCACAAAACACACTCACCAAACTCCATGAGGGGGACGTACAAGCATTGTGAAACAATTTTGCGTGTTACAACGAAAACACTGAGATTTAGCTAAAGCTTAATAAATCTCGGAGAAGAAAGAAAATACCACAAAGCAAATCTTTATCCTGCACAATAATATGACGGGGGGGATTTTAAGCGTGGATAGCAGCGACGGTAGCCCGAACGTCAACCGACGGACCCGCGACCCGAATCACAGGATTAACTGCCTGTAACACAGTGTCAACCAGTCGAGCAACCAAGATTTACGCCTCTGTTTTCGTTCTATATTAAAAGGATTTGCTGCGTTTCATTTTGAGGCGTTGACGATGGCAGTCCATTGATTTTTGATCTGTTATAATGTAATTCGTTTCATTGTAAATCATAAAGTGGTACTATAAGGATTAACTGCATGTAGTACAATGTCAACCAGTCGAGCAACCAAGATTTACGCTCTGTTTTCGTTCTATATTAAAAGGATTTGCTGCGTTTCATTTTGAGGCGTTGACGATGTCAGTCCATTGATTTTTGATCTGTTATAATGTAATTCCTTTCATTGTAAATCATAAAGTGGTACTATAAAGATTAATTGCATGTAACACAGTGTCAACCAGTCGAGCAAACAAGATTTACGCCTCTGTTTTCGTTCTTTGTTAAAAATGTTTTGCTGCATTCCATTTAGAGGCGTTGAAGAAGACTTCCATTGAATTTTTATCTGTTATAATATAGATTATATTATAAGGTAGGTGTTCAACACCTATTTTTAGTCTTAAAACGCGTTTAAAACCTGTGTTCCTAATATAATAAAATGCAACGCGAAAGTTTAAAAGTGTTGTAATATAATTTGATTCATTGTTAATCATAAAGAGGTACTATTAGGATTAACTGCATGTAGCACAGTGTCAACAAGTCGAGTAACCAAGATTTACGCCTCGGTTTTCGTTCTTTATTAAAAGGATTTGCTGCGTTTCATTTTTAAAGCGTTGACGATGGCAGTCCATTGATTTTTGATCTGTTAGAATGTAATTCGTTTCATTGTAAATCATAAAGTTGTATTACTAGAATCAACTGCATGTAGCACAGTGTCAACCAGTTGAGCAAACAAGATTTACGCCTCTGTTTTCGTTTTATATTAAAAGGATTTGCTGCGTTTCATTTTGAGGCGTTGACGATGTCAGTCCATTGATTTTTGATCTGTTGTAATGTAATTCATTTCATTGTAAATCATAAAGTGGTACTATAAAGATTAATTGCATGTAGCACAGTGTCAACCAGTCGAGCAAACAAGATTTACGCCTCTGTTTTCGTTCTTTGTTAAAAATGTTTTGCTGCATTCCACTTAGAGGCGTTGAAGAAGACGTCCATTGAATTTTGATCTGTTATAATATAGATTATATTATAAGGTAGGTGTTCAACACCTATTTTTAGTCTTAAAACGCGTTTAAAACCTGTGTTCCTAATATAATAAAATGCAACGCGAAAGTTTAAAAGTGTTGCAATATAATTTGATTCATTGTTAATCATAAAGAGGTACTATTAGGATTAACTGCATGTAGCACAGTGTCAACAAGTCGAGTAACCAAGATTTACGCCTCTGTTTTCGTTCTATATTAAAAGGATTTGCTGCGTTTCATTTTTAAAGCGTTGACGATGGCAGTCCATTGATTTTTGATCTGTTATAATGTAATTCGTTTCATTGTAAATCATAAAGTTGTATTACTAGAATCAACTGCATGTAGCACAGTGTCAACAGTCGAGCAAACAAGATTTACGCCTCTGTTTTCGTTTTATATTAAAAAGATTTGCTGCGTTTCATTTTGAGGCGTTGAAGATGACAGTCCATTGGATTTTGATCTGTTATAATAATATAATTATTTTCATTGTAAATCATAAAGAGATACTATTAGGATTAACTGCATGTAGCACAGTGTCAACCACACGGGCAAACAAGATTTACGCCTCTGTTTTCGTTTTATATTAAAAGGGATTGCTGCGTTTCATTTCAAGGCGTTGACGATGGCAGTCCATTGATTTTTGATCTGTTATAATGTCATTTGTTTCATTGTAAATCATAAAGAGGTACTATAAGGATTGACTGCATGTAGCACAGTGTCAACCAGTCGAGCAAACAAGATTTACGCCTCTGTTTTCGTTTTTAGGGTTCCGTAGCCTAAATGGCAAAAAACGGAACCCTTATAGATTCGTCATGTCTGTCCATCTGTCTATCTATCTGTATGTCACAGTCACTTTATTCCGAAAGAATTAAGACTACACAGTTGAAACTGGGTAGATGTGATCTGTTAACCGCTTAACGAATTTAATACAATAATAACTCCCCATACATGGAACTGAAACTGAAAAACAAATTTTTCTTCAAACCAACACGTGTTGGGTGTTTATAGATAGGTCTTTAAAAATTACATTGAGGTTTCTTTGACAACTTTTTCTCAAAGTCAACCGTTTGAAAGATATATTACACCGCCAAAGTGGTAAAATGTGTGTCTCCTTCCCCCCCTTTAACTTTTAAAATAAGAGAGTGAAAAATCTAAAAAGAATATATGCTGTAGATTATAATAAACACTTTCAACGAAAATTAGTTTGAACGAGATATAGGAATTAGTTTTTGAGATATAGCACATTTTCCAAAACCGCAAATATAACTTTGTCATTCATGTCCAACACTGTGAAAAACAAAGTTATTTTTGCAGACGAAAAATGATAGGTGGTATTAAATATGGTATGGTATAAGGTAACTACGGAACCCTACGGCGCGTGGCCCGAAACGCACTTGGCCGGTTTTTTTATTAAAATGATTTGCTGCGTTTTATTTTAAGCAGTTGACGACAGGAGTCTATTCTTTTTTGTTATTGTAAATAAAATTGTTTTAAAAATATTTAATTTCATCATCAATCACAATTTGTCATTTCAGGATTAACAGCTTATACGTCAGTCTCCTTATTTTACAGCCCTATTTCTATTTATATTAAAAATAACAATGGCTAAATAAGGATGCAGCGACTCGAGTTTCAATATTGATATTCGTTCACTGTTGATAGTTTCATATTACTGATACTACTTGAACATAATTTTCTATTTATTCAAAAGTTTAATTTGTAAGCTAGAATAATTAAGTTAAGTATAGGACTACTACTAAGTTTTAGTAATATAACTCAGGATCTTAAGAAGTATTGTAGTTGGTAGACGGTTGCGATGATAGATTGCAAGTTGCGATAGCTAGTAGAAATTTTTATTTTCGTGACTAGGCGGTGACTTAAGAAATGTTTAACTAAAATTTATCAATTAAAATAAGAATTGAAATATATTTATGACCTATATGAATATTTATGGTCGGCATAGGCAGAGGCTAGGCGGGACGTATCAAAATATTGATAGCTATCAAACCGTCAGGCTTGTATTGGATCTAGCTGATTCTGGCAATGGATGCTGTAAGCTTTTAATCTCTGCATTGCGTCACGCCACGCGGAATGAGGGTTATCGGCCCCTCTCCTGATAAACGCAGACGAATGAGCTTGGCTCCACAACTCTGATCATAATAAATGAACCCTTAGAAAAATCTCTATGGGTTGAATCATTAATGAAATCTCATTCATCATTCAACTTATAGGGATCTTAACTGCAGTTGAATCCAACTACAGTGAAATAAAAGTGTTGAAATGCAATCTTACTTCTTCCACATCTTGGTGAATGATCACGGATCACGGACGTGAAAATTACGGATCAATATGATCGTAAGCAGATCTTCTTGTTAATATAAGCTACCTACTATTCACTATTATGCATAGAACCTCTGTAGCTGAATCTTTAGTCTCTAGTAGATAAAGATTTGCTAATAAAATATCAACGAGAGTTATTAAAAAACAATAAATAAAAATCATTTTAATTTTTTGATGGATTAAACATTTGTAAAACTCATAAATTTATATCCTAATAAAACTATCTTATTTTCACTCCATTTTTATATTAACTTTTCGACTGGTTCACAAATAGAAGCCAACAATAAATAGATAGGATAAAAATTGATTGTAACAGCCAATCGAATGGGCATTTTTTCCGGTGCTGTTGTTTTGGATATCGGAAATGAGTAATCGGTTTGAATTTTCGTTATTTATTGTTGTGGCGACAAAATGTCATTTTTATTAGCGATTCATAATTCAGTATTACATTGAATGGATGATTTCATATTCTGCTATAATGCTAGATAAGTATTGAACATAAAATAAGTTATGGAAAATGTATGTAAATCTAAATGTACGTTAAGTAGGTGCTTCAGCCATGTAAATCCAGGAAAATGCTTTGATCATAAAATAAATTATGGAATAAGTAGGAATTTAAAACAAAATCTACGACGGTAAGAACTACAAATATGCAAATCCAGGTTTGTTTTCTTATGTTGACGTGGAAGTAATGTCACGTTTCGGCATTTCAGGTCCTTGCCCATACCTACTTAGAGCTACCTCATTGTTTGCTGCCAAATACATGAATAATAAACAATTAAGATACAGAATCATTTTAAGGCAAAGATTACCGTTAACACAGGAGAACGTCTCGAAGGCATTACTGACCTTTAATTAGCTTAATCTTATTGCTACTTAGTGGTATAAAAAATAACGGTCACTCAAGCCAAAATCACGATAACGAGGTTAAAAAACGTGAGTTTTATACACCCGTAATATACCAGGGAGATAATTGGGTAGCTTAGCGGGCTTAACCTTGCCGACCTCATGACAAATAAATGCCGGTACTACAGAGATAGGATTACTGAAAAAACAGCGAGCTCACCTAACGCGGTCATGACTAACGATGTATAAAATTTCCATTGTCATCAATCTCTGACACGACGCCGAGGATTCGCAAACTCTTCACTAATTGCAATTTGAACAAAAAACTAAAAGTCAAAGTCATCGCACGCTGCAATTTTTAACGCGGCGTTCTTTAAATAAAGCTTGCTTTTTACAAATTTTTAAAAAGTCACGAAACAATGCTCACGTTTACAACCCCTCTGTTTGCAGTGAATAAGGACGACTTCATAATATACAGCAAAACGCAATTTCGAATTAATTTTCGCCTAACTAAAACGTACAACGCCCGTATTTGGAGAGTTTAGTTGTATTGATGATTTTGTCCAATATTTGGTAAAACAACAACAATTGACGTTTATAAAATCCACTCTCAGAAATACCATATCCAAACTCAATAACATAACAATACAATATTTTACTTTATATTAAAACAAGCAACATACATAAGAGAAGAGCGCTCAACTGGCGGTGACAGAAGGTAGGTAAAATGTCGTTGCAGTTGTGAAACCGACAATAGTGGAATATTAATAAAACCTTGCACTCACAATTACTTTATTAGGAAATAGGTCAGCTTGTTTGGGAAAAACGGAATAATAATTGTTTATCTTCAAAGGAAACTGCACGTAATTAAAAATTTGAAGACGCTATAACACAAAAGAAACCTGACCATACCAAAGCAAATAAAGCAAATATTATGCTGTCAGTACCCTTACCACAGAATAGATATAAGTACTACCGTACAGAAAGGAAACTCTCCGCCCCGCCCCACAATCAATTACCTCACTCCACCGACGCCCACCGCGCGAGTTCCGTGTGCCGCTCCGTGTGCTCATTCAGTAGCTCGCACACAGTTGCGCGTGTGCAAAAACATCACTGTGTAGCGTCTGTGTAATAGGTAGTTGAAACGCGACGCTTGTATGGAGTGCCCGGGGTATGTATGCCCTTACTTACACGAACAGTTATCGAGAAAAAAACTCACTTAAAGTACTCGATAGAGGATTTGTCTAAGAGAAATCTCATTTCGCTTTTCGGCGGTAGATGCCTTTGTACAAATTTCTCATACAAAACAACGCTATCAAAATTTTATACGCGCGTTTATTTTTTCTCTCGATTTCTGAAAATGCTAGGGGTATATTACAAAACAAACAAGGCAACAGTACTACAATCTGCAGTTGGCTGTGAAGACCATCGAGTAAATGACGTTTTAGAAGGCCACCGTGCGATGCGCCTTGCGGCATGCCGCGGCAGCCGCCTGTTACTGGCATGCCAGTGTGGCTGGCTATCCCATGAAGCGTCTCAGTTTCAGACGCCGCGCCATTCCAAGCTTGCTATGACGGCTATTCGTGAGTTGGCGTTTTCATGGTTTAAAATAATACTTAACTGATTTAATAGCTATTTGAGTGGATACAAATTTTAATAGCAACTTGATAAAGTTCTTTCTTGATACCGATTTTTAATTCTCTAATATTTATTCCCGTATACAACAATAAACAGTCTTAATTTCATGTGCATTCTTGTCAACCTATAAACACACCAGAGATGACCAAACCTTTAGCAATATATCCAATCCGAATATTATACCATCTGAGTAGTCTATTTTAGGAAACCAATTTTATTATTCCAGTATACTTTCACATCTGAAAATGTTTTTTCCCTAATCCAGTTATGAAAGAAAACGTTAAGAACGAGATGTAAATATATTTTTCAAAGACAGTTATTGAAATACTTACAGAAATATTTTCCAAGGCCAAGCAAATAGAAGTCGTTTCCCAATATTTTAATGGAATGAATTAAAGACCACACCTGTCCGACAAACAATGTTACATCATGTAACACAAAGTCACGTAAATTAGGTAGGATGTATACTAATCCCGAGATAAAACGCTTAAGCTGAACGCGTTACGTCTCGTGTGTAAGCAGCATTATTTGCTGTAAACATTTCTGTTGTTGTTTGTATAAAATAATATCTTCGGTTTTAAAAAAACATTGCATTATTTGAATTTTAGCTTAATTGTAGATTTGCAGATTTACACTTATAACTAAGAAACCGTGTCAACAATTCATAATTATATTTAGTTTTCTTGCAGTAATTACGAATTAAAATAAAAAATCTAATGTAATCATCTAGGTATTTAGATTTTGCCTTTGTAAGCAACTTTTTTAGTCCGAGGAAGTGGAAATTAGCAAAGTTTATCCAGTCAACAAAATTGAAAAAGTGAAGATAAAAAAACTTAAAAACGAATACTGAAATGAGAAAGTTTTCTACTATTTACGAAAATATCTTGAGAAGTCTTGTGAAGTTTGTGGATTGAAAAAAAAATCTGAGTGTTTATTCATACACTCAGTTTTTGTAGCACATAAGATAGTTTTTAATTAATGAATTTAATAGCGAATATCACATCTCGTATTTATTATTTTTCTACACATTAAAGAACCTACATGCGATTTACTTTATAAAGAAATCTTATAAAATATTAATACGTAATAAAGCATTTTATTTTATTTTTATCTAGATAAGTATTCGTAACTGATTAATAGTGAACACAAGATCTTTCCTTTGAGCTACATCTCGGTAGAATCCAAATCTAATAGTTTTGGGCCCGCCGGCACTTTCCAGTGACAAGATATGTGAATCAAACTTGGCAGACTATCATAGATACATTACATATTAGTTAAGCTTCCCATGTTTGCCCCCTATTTACATTACCCATTTATCAACTAAGTAACAATGACGGACGTGTATCGATTCACCTCAAGAGGTGGGTCGTAAATAAGCGTATAAATTATAGCTATTTAAGGTAGGGAGCAATTTGTAAGCTTGCCTATCGTGAGTATTGGGTAGGATCGACCTAAAGTACGTACAACAGGTTTTTGCGGTATGATTTGTGGCGCCCTCGGGCAGAGTTTGATCCGACACGTGCATCCCCTTGTCTGGAAACAACTTGCGCTTAGACCAAATTGCTCTTTTTGGGGTGTGTTTGAAATATGTAAAGGGCGAAGAATTATGCTTCTTCGTGGCTCTCCAAACAGTTTTTACTTCCTGTCAGCATGGAATTTGTAATGATTTGTACTTATTTGGTTTTGTTCCCCATTTGGATGGAGCATTTCAGCAAGCGGTCAGTAGTTTAAAGAGTAAAATTATTAAAACTTGTTATTAGAGAAACTACCTATTAGTGAGGCTTATGATAATTAATAGTACATTACTGCTGCGGTCTGTAATGACTGCGTTGCTGGCAGCAATAATTATGGTCGTGTGTGGAGCTTAGCGCAGGTCCGTCATCACAGCGTGGTCAGCATTGCAGCCCTTGATGGACAAGCTGGAATAAAGGCCGTGATCGAAGGTCGAGGCCTTTATAACGTGGACAGTAAGGGCTACAATGATGAACAAGCTTAAAGGTCAAGAGGATTAATGAATTTTCAAAGAAAATTGCTGGTGGCTAAAACTCGCCAATAATTAAATTCCATACAACTTTGCTGCGCCGCTATCCGAGTGGCGCGGAAAGCTGGACTTTGCTTCAAAGAAAGTTGTCAAAATAATGACCACTTTATATGCATTTTAAAGTAAAAACTAATGTTGTTAGTTATGAAATTGAAGGTTCTATCTAATAAATATCATTGAAGGCATATTTATCTATTCTTTTTACAGTAAAACTTGTATGTGTACAAAAATAAATAAATTGAAGAACTTATTTATTTAAAAACAACACCCAACTGTTAATATTTGTTCAAAAGCAGTAATATTCCCCACATTCCTCTTGTTATAAATATCTCTTACAAAGTCGTATTTTTTACACGGCTACACAACCCCACCTTCTTGAAAACATCGTTCATTCGGCACCTATCGCTATAATAAGATAAGGAAAGGGATGTCGTAAACTTGAAAACAAGATTTTTTATTCCGTGGGTGTGGTTAAACCTCTTTCCGTAGATCGAAGAGATTTCCCAACCAACTATTTTGCTTGGGGACAAGGAGAAAAAAGTTAAATTGCGTCTTTTACACTCATTACCCGACTACGGCGAAGCAAAAAGGAGGGTATGTTCATATGTTCCCTCATAACTTCTAAGCTACTTTTCATAATTTGACAAATCAGCCCCCCTACTCAAATGGCCAACTTTCTATTCGTTTGAACGCTACGCTTACTTTTAAAGCTTAAATATGAGCAATAGATGATTAAATCACATTTCGCAAACTTATGTAAATCACAGACTTCGATATATTCTATGGAATTGTTAAGCTTACGGCACATCATTTTATAGTTTACTGCTTATTTTAAAGTTTTAATAGTAAGCGTAGCGTTCAAATGAATAGAATGTTGGCCATTTGAGTATGTGGCAGGTATTGTTAGAAGCACCTTAATTTTCCGCTGGTTTATAGGCTATGTGACGTCATATTAAATTGAATAATTATGGCGCTCACTAAAAACATATCTTCTGAAGATGCCGCGCTGGTTATCAAATAAAAGGGTTTAATTAACACTTTTCAAATATAATTATTAAATTGCTAGCTTTTGTGGTTTTGCTTGCTTATACCTGTTTAACAACCCCAAAATATTTTTATCAAATATAATGCTTACAGACAATATACTAATAATCCATTATTCATAAGGTAATGCATATAACTTCGAACACTAATAAGCAATAAAATTATATGTCGGTTTTCAATTCCATTCAATACATCAATATTATTGATTGTCAAAAGATTGCGACAATATCGTCCATTGCTTATTAAAATAGTAAGCTATAAGTTAGCGTTAGCGTTTAAACAAATAGAATGTTGGTCATTAAGCTGTTCGTATAATAATTAAAATTTCTTAATACTTAATAAGCTGTTTTAAAAACATTTGTGTAATGACGCGATCTCAAGAGTTGAAACTAAAACAGTTATGTAAGCCTTTTCACTTAGAATCAGGACATTTTAGTTTCATAATGTGACTTGACCATTGTTACTCCTTTGTGGAACTACAATGAGGAGATTATCTCTTGTCTTATTAACTGTACGGACTAGAACAGATTCTTACAAAGAGAAACTTTAAACATTTAGACCGTTCTAAAAAGGAGACTTCTAGCTGTTCTAAAAGATAGGCGGTCTTTTACTTGACTTTTTCCTTTTTATATTATACAATAATTTTAGACAAACTTATTAGTCCTATAAACATAACAATAGCCAATGACATCTAATATACTGGGACTGGATTAGACTTAAGGCTCGGTTGTGCGAAAACATTTGTCTCTGTCTTTTTCTTTACGTGTAAAGAGTATGAAAAATAACCTCGCTTCTGCACTTTTTCGACGTTTTTCGTTGATTTTTCATCATTAAGTTAAGCACAATATTTTCTTTCTTGAAAAAAAAAAATTGGAGCACCTTCACAGTACGTTAAAGTGTGTTTTGATGTTGAATTCAATACGTTTCCGCTATTTTTTTGGGCCAAAAATATGACCCGCGACAAGCGCCTTTGATGATATTTTGATATTTTTTTTCAATAATCTGTGAGGTTTATACGCAATACTAATTGTAGCTACTAGATAATCTCTTTGCTTGTCGTATGTTTTTTGTGGCTACAACTTTACGTTTTTTATATAAAAATATGGCTCGCGCCAACCATGTTTTCCTATCATAGACCCTTAATTAAACGACCATAGATTTAGCGCTAATAAAACTCATTTTGAAATGACTAATAGTGCATTTATGTCCTAGTAATTGGCTGCAAAATTATCATGTATACAGTTTTTATTTATTTTATTCATCACACAGACTCATATTTTATCAAGGTTATGAATAACGAAACGAAATTGTTGTTTTTGAAACCATTATTTAAAAGACCTAATGTTGCTCTTGTGAACCATTGTAGCTAAACCCCTAAAACTACCAGGTAATATATATGCCAATAATATCAGGAAGGTAATAAGTATTCCCCGAGAAACAAGGCGAGCATAAATTTAGGGAATGCACGATTTTCGCACGTTATGCAAAACCTTAACCGTTGCCTCGAATAATTTGTGATAGGAAAATGGAATTGTATGCAGAATAATAAAATCCTTCGGACCTTTCGTATCGAACCTGTAATAAATTACGTCGTTGCGTACCTACATCCTGTTTTGATCGTTTAACTAATGGAGATCGCCCATTTTCTAAGAGCACAACATCTCACTCTAAATATTTTTGTGCCCTAATAATTTTAATTTATTTTAGTAGCTGATAGATTCCTTAATTAAAATCAGTAATTAGTTTTTGATATCTTACCCAAATATCATTTATATTACAAGTTTTCTGTAACCTTTTTAGGTTATGTTTTTTTGTAAACGTCTTGTTTTGGAAATAAAATGTAAGTAACAAGTTCAGGGGAGGAGTTCGATGACACAGCTGGTTAGCGCCGCGGGGCATACTGGTTTGCAAGGGTTGGTTACAGGATGGGTGACCCGAAAATACTTTTTTTCTCCTCCTCCGTGCTTTAGAATCAGAAGGCACGTTAAACCGTTGGTCCTAGCTTAACTTAACTTGGTAAATTGCCACAACAGAATACTACGTGTCCAGTTCACTCTCACAAAACACAAATGACCAAAGAACTAAGCTCAACTCGGAAATTGCACAGAAAACAAACGATCATATCAAATCATCATGTGCGATGACAATAACATATACCGCCGTCTACAAGATAGACAGTAGTGTTTTTTAAAAGCTTTTAAAAGAGCTTTTTAAAAAAATCAAAACCTCCTTCTTCTTCTTAATGAATGGCTTGCTCTGTGGTCTCGTTTCTTCCGTCACCGTCAATGTGACTGTAATGATGGTATTATATTAAAATCGATTACTATTTGGGTTTGTTTTTATTTTTTATTTTTCTTAAGAAGTTACCGCGAGGAAAGCATTCAAATACAATCATATGAATCAAAAATGTAATTCAACATGACTATGAAACTATTTTCACATACTCAACTATCAACAAAAGAATCGGATTCGGTATACCTACTCAGAAATCGATTGTTATTTTAGATCTGTACTTTTATTCTGTGGCAACATTTTCAATAAAGACAAGATGGATGGACCGTTGAAAGTTTTAAATGCTTTAACTACTAATAAAAACTGTTTTCAGTCCCAGGCTTAGACTAATAGTTTTGTAAACATTTTTGGGAATAAAAAAAAATCCAATATTTTTATGGTTTTTGTTTTGTTAAGGCACAAAAGCCCAAAAGGCGAGATGTTTTATGGGCGTTTTCCTTTACATGCTTTGAAAATATTACTAAAATGCACAAAAAATCCTGAAAAACAACGAAGAAATCTATTTAAATTAAAATACTTACCCAATTTACTTTACTTGTTTATAAATCTGCTCCATTGGGACTTGGGATATATTATTGTTTAGAATTTGTAGCAGATCAGCGGCGTTAGGTTTCTTCTGCCAAAGACAAACTTAAATTACACTTATATTTTTACCGTATTATTAATATCGAATTATCAGCAAAACCATATCCTAAGAAATGTATATTTAAATCTTAATACAAACTACATAACATCATTAACATCTAACAGTTGTAACTTATGGCCAAGCAACAAGGAACTGATAAATATGTTTCTCGCACTACTTTGATGAACTATCCGGAAACGAATTTCCCCGAACAAAATAAAGTTACAGAGATTTCCTTTTTTTGATGCAGCATTGACTAAATAAAAGTTGATTTTGTTCTATCACTAAGTACTATTAAATTTCAAGATTTAAATAAATACCTTTTAATAAATTAATATGACTCAATACATTAAAATTATATCAAGACTACAAAGTGTTTTAACCATTGTGTATTAAAAACATCATAATTAATTAATCATAATTATCATTATCATAATAACCATTATCACAATAAATTAAAAAACATCAATATCCTTCTGTAATTCTTTTTTTGTGTGCAATAAAGTATAATTTATTATTATTATTAATGAACTTCGACATAGGTACATAATCTCTTCGCTTTTTATATGGGGTACATGTATAGCTCATCAAAATATCGCTCATACACAAATCATTGATTTTAAAACAGCGCACATATTATTGTGTATTACAAACAACGTATAACTTCAAACATAACGCTGCATAAAGGGGGACATTGCTCATCAATATGTCGCGCGCGTCGGAAAACTTTCTGCCACAATCACCTGCGAGCTCAAGTGTCGGAAAATATATTGGACTTGTTCGTCTCCACCAACTACCTGAGGAACCGATTTAACGAGTAATTCAGTATTAACATTACTGAAACAATTTCATGGATTTTTCTGACCATCTCTTTCATCGTATTCTTTCTTTTCTTTCATTTTATTCTTCCGCTGCAACGGTTTATGTCGTTATAAATCAGTGTCTGCTGATTACGATCCCGTAAGGAGCAAAAAGAGATAAAATTGTCCAGTAAACTCGGAACGGTCACTATGAAATAGTAAAACATGCCCACGTATCAATTATATTTAATTGGTTATCTAGCACAAACAACAAGAAATAAAAGTAATGGTAATAATCCTACCCACATTTGTCTTTATTAGTTGGCATTTCATCACTTAATCTCTGGTTATTATATTATATTAAAAAAAATAGAAAAGCTAAAATGAAACTCTAAGGAATTGCTTAAAGAACATCTACAGGGTGATTTTTAAATCACTTGACAAATTTTTAGGATGTGTTCAGTCCACGAAATTGAACCATTTTCTCTAAGAAACATAAGTCAAAATACGTCATAAATTTTATGCCATCCATCCAAGCATCCATCCCATACTAAACCGATTACGTTATTACTCTATAATTTGTATGAATAATTTTAAAACTTGTTTTGTTTTACAACCTATGTTTCTTGTAAAAACTTGTTCAGTTTCATGAACTGAACACATCCTGAATTTTTTTCACGTGACTAAAAAATCAGCCCTGTAGTTGGCATTAAACTCGTCATTACTGTATCTGTGTCTTGTCATAGTCTTATTTCAATGATATAGTACGTACCGAGTTCAAAGAAAAATGAGAAATAAAACGGCAATAAATAAAAACTGTCACGGCGAACAAATAACCAATTACGATCATCGGTCACAGACATTCATTACGCAGGGCAAATACGGGGTACATTCACATAGCAACTTGTTGTCATATTATTCGGGAAACAGTCTACTTAATTATGATTATTTCTTGATATAATATGTCACTGCCGACATCTGAGGAAGTTAATTAATAATACCGACCGACCCAAACTGCGTGGGATGTACGAAAAATATCATTTTATTATTGCGCTACAAAAATGCTCGTAGGTTCATATTCGGTACATTAACTGAAAAGAATAGTAATTAAAATTTATGCAGCCATTTCACTGGAAAATAAATGATTTTTTCATGTTTTTCAATATAGTAACTTGAACGTCGTTACTTTATTTAATGCATACGTAAATTAATTATTACTCAAATAATATGTACACAAACATGTTATGTTACGCACAAATTTCATTAAAAAGAAAATATTTTTTTAGAATGTTACAGCAAAAGAGCAAGGGTGTATCAGGCTGTTGCTTATAATATGAAGCCTCACTGAGCGTTGGTTAGTTAGCAGAGAAGGTGGCCTCAAATAATAAGCCTCAACCCAACGTACAGTGATTTATTGTTTTGGCTTTGCGGAACCTCACTCGGAAGCCTGATAAAAAATGATCGCACTTATTAACAACGACCCGACTCGCCTATATTTTGCTCTACCTATTTTTGATGGACCAATTGTGTCGATATTTATTCGGCTATGCACTATTGTGGTGCAGTCATTTATCATCGAACTTATTCCTCGATTTTCATTGCTAACTGGTGAATTTTAATTTTTACCTGCGACATTCGGATTTTTTGCCTGAATTTTAATAGCGCTTATTAGCCCATGAAAGGCAAACCATTTTTAACGTAAAGACGTAAGTACTTGTTGTATGATCTGTGCGTAAAGGTAACGTTTACGACTGATGTAATAGGTAAGATTTACTGCGAATATTGACAAGTAATAGTACATGTTATTTTTTTTTCGTTAGAACATAATGTCAAAAGCCTTTTTTTGGTACATCGGCGACAAATCCCGTCTTATACTGTACTAGCGTAATAGGTAATACATAATAAACATTTACTTATCGATATGAATGACAAAAATATAATTGATTTCGAGAAAATGTATCGACAAAATTTTATGTATTTATTTAAGATTTCCGGTTTTTCACAAAGAGCATTTTGAAATTTGAAGCAAGGATCACGGTGCAATTTCTCATCTTTCTTCTTGCTAAGTCGATGGTTGTGCATACCGAAGTAAAGAAAAAGTTATCTTAACAAGTTTTTATTGTTTCTTTTAAGAAATCACCTATATCGAATGAGAGAGAAAACTTGTGAGGTGAAATCAAACTACACCTTAGTTTGATTTCTTTTCTTTTTAGGGTTCCGTACCAAAATGGTAAAAAAGGAACCCTTATGGTGTGACTCAGTCTGTCTGTCTGTCTGTTTACCAAGTGGACTCATTGGCACAGAATACATAATATAAGTACTACCATACAGAAAGGACACTCTCCGCCCCGCCCCAGAATCAATTACCTCACTCCACTCCGCGAGTTCGTATGCCGAATCGTGTGCTTAGTCATGTTTGTCAATTGTCAACTTATTTTGATATTCGAAGCAATGCGTTGTAATTTTATTTACCAAAAAAATTGTTTAAAAAAACAAAAAACCGACTTCAAAAAACCTACCTCTAAAAAGCAAGAAATAATATTCGTAATAATAAAAACACGTCTATTGAAGTCGGGTGGAGCTGGAGTACAAATTCCTTTTTTTTTATTCTAAAAGCCCCACCCGACTTCAATAGACGTGTTTTTATTATTACGAATATTATTTCTTGCTTTTTAGAGGTAGGTTTTTTGAAGTCGGTTTTTTGTTTTTTTTAAACAATTTTTTATTTTTTAATTTTTAGTGTAGGTACCTTTTGTATTAAGTTTGTATTAAGTAGTGTAGGTATATTATTTAGGTAGAAAAATCGGCTCAGCCAAACGTGAGTTAATCGCGGAGAAACATACATACATGCGGGTCAAACTACGAACCTCCTTTTTTAAGTCGGTTAAAGAACTACATTTAAGAAATCCCTTTTCAAACAAAAAAATAATTATCTTATTCAGTTCATAAACAAAGAAGTTATACGACTGATCATCGAGGTAGTTCACACAAAAATCATACTATTTTCGTGCTTTTTTCAAGATTACTTGAAAAGTACTGAACCGATTTCAAAATTTTAAAAAATGGGACCAACTTGAATTTTTTCTTAATGTAATAACGTTTGAATCATTTCAATCGGTTTAGCCGTCTTCGAGTAATCGGTGTACATACAAAAAAAAAAAAAAAAAAAAAAAAAAAAAACAAAACGAGGTGAATTGAGTACCTCCCTCCTTTTGAAGTCGGTAAAAAGTTCGAATTATGATTTGAACGCCGCTCATACAGAACAAACTGTATGGTAGCCCTAGACTTACACACACAGTTGCACATGTACAAAAACGTGATCTGACATCGTATGTTTATAATGGCGCGGTTGTTTGGAGTGTCCGGGGTGTGTCATTAGCACTATTCGTATATAGTGACTTTGATATGATTATGTAAAAAGTATGATTACCTTCAGAATATAGTAGTTTCCGTCTCCAATATGGTCATCCTTGTGGAGGATGGATTTTTCTCAGCTGATGCTTACGAATTTCTGTATGTCAAATAGTCAGCTCCGCGTTGTGAACTGTGATTTAATGAATCAGACACTACTTAATTCAAGGGTCCAAAGGGCATATAAAAAAGATTCTGATTGATATGTGTATATGCTTGTTATAAAAACGTCAAGAAATGTTTAATGATTATAAAACACTTCGAAATATTACATTTTGTCGCCATTCTTGCAAAAAACAATTTAATCAATATTAGAACTACATAATAATCTCTTTAATAACTCTATCACAAAAATGTCTACGCAAAATACACTAAACAACTTTCCCAGAATTGGAAAATTCCTTTGCTCGAATACCAAATAAATAACTCGACAGAAAGACCTAACATTTTATTTCTTTCTTATTTCCAGATTTACCCTATCTCGACCTTTATTTCTGAAAAACTCCGTAGATAAATATAAATTCTCATTTAGCTCCCGCTTGGAAATTAAAGCAGCTAGAAAAATATTATGAACTAACCTACTTTAGTGAAAAAGTCCAAATTAAGATTTATTCACCGCCCGATGAAGCAATGCGATGTGGAAGCTTCGAAATCCTTACAGCTATTACCGAGAGCGAAATTCTTTGCGGTATTAGAATAGCCGCACCTTGAGAAAGTTCTCGAATATTACCACCATTATTTTACGAGATGACAGAGGTTGGGCACATATTAGCAAAGTTCGGGAAGACCGCTCTCTGTCATTCGATTCATTTTTTGAAAACCTACGTATTACATGTAATGGGGCTAGTGTTTATTACATTTGATTTCAGAATCAAAAGCACTAAAAAAAATCGGGTTGCACTCCGGGAGTGCCGGCAGAAGTGAAAACTTGAATATTGACGTTGTGCATTTTTGATATTTTGAAATTAGCGGCAAAGGATTAAAATTATTTCTTTCCTATTACTATACAGTCACACAATTCAATCAGTTTGTAATAAGAGAAAAATTCTAAAGATTTCGCACCAGTGGCCTTTTTAATTTCTTCATGCACGCATTCTACGATTTAAACTTATAGTCACAGAGTATAAATAAGTCTATGATTTCACCGAAGAGATCGCTGCTATTAGTTCCATTTTCAAAATTAGTGCGTTGCTGGTGACACAAGTGTTTACGTCTTAAAATGACGCGCCGCCATTTTCAACGCGCCCCTTAGAAAGAGGGATACTTCCGCCGCCAGCTGTCTACTCTCCATCCGTCACATCCGTCTTACACATTTTCGATCAGCCACGTGATTCTTACTGACGCGAGTTTAGCATTTTTTCCCCATTACAAAAAAGCGTACAACGCCGCTAAAGAAGTTTTCACTTCAAAAACAAAGTCTATTTTTCATTACCCTGAGCGTATGACAGAACACCAAAAATTAAGATTAAAAAATGAACATACCTACTTTATATCTATGTATTTATGAGAAAAGATTTTTTAAGTAATTTTCCTTATCATAAGCTTACGTGTATGTTCTAACTTACAGAATTAACTGAATCATTTATGTCGTGTACATAAGCGAAAAAGTAATAATCTGAAATTCTCATTTTATAAATGAGGAAATTAATTTACATTTTGCACGTTTACGTAGATAAGCCAAGTCATATTGCCTTACATTTGCGGGCGAGCTTCCGACTTCTTGGCTGAAAGACCAAAGAATATTTTCAAGATAACTCCATCTTCTTTCTACGTAGCTGCAAACTATAAGAGTGAGTGGGATAGAGAAACGACGTTTTGCTCGTGCAATAAAAACATTCGTGCGTCGCGATCGTCGGAAGCGCTAATATGCAAATATGGCCTCGGTCCCGCAAAAACTGCTCGCTTGTTACATTCGTCTAGGTGATAATAATTTCAATTTAAACACCCTGGCAAATTATGCACTCGTTAGCTGGTTACCCGCTGAATGTAAATTATTTTTCGGCGAAAGGATTTTGCGTAGGTACCGCTTTACTCATTTTAAGGATTCTTTGAGTAAACATTGGCATGCACCACATGGCTGAGCAAAGTGTAGTTACCTACGTATTGTTTATAGGTATCCGAGTGGAAAAAAATAGAGACGTTATATCTAGAAATAGATTTTCTTGAAAATGGATAAGCCACATATTCGTTTAAGAAATAATATCCATATAATAAAATTTTATTATTTCGGAACTTATAGTAATTCACTCTGTTATTTTTATTATACCTGCACACCTGTTGTTTTTTAGCAGGGGGTCTACTACGAAAAGTTGAATGCGATACACGCAGCTGCGTCCGTGCTTCGTTTTGATTGTTTTCTATGCGCTTGCGTATGCAATATCACAAAGTGATTCCGTAAGTTTGACAGTTTCTTTCTAGCGGATCCGACATCATTCGTTCAATAGTCTATGGGTTACGATAGCCAAATTGAAAATGTTTGTAATAGCTACAACCGTCGAACTGCGGACGACTATCACGATAGTCGCAACTCGTCACGCAATTGCGTACGTTATTTTCATAATAGGCCCCCAGTCCTTTTTCTTTATAGAATATAAAAAATATTTTCCTTAATATCACAAACCTTACAAGTGCTTAGAAGAAGTACGAAAACACTCTACCAAATGCGTTTGAAGTAATGAAAATATTTACAATAACTCCGATTTAATAATATAAGAATCGTTTTATTATTCGAGTATCAAGGTCACATGATATATTACACTTTTTGATCATAAATGATATTGAGACTTAATTTTTTTTTTCATTTAATTAAGTCTTGACGATTTGTTCCATTATAAGTAGTATAGCCAATGGGGAATGTCCGAAAAAATCAAATTGGCTGAGTATTTTTTTATAGGTAGAAATAAGCTCCCTTAGTAATAGAAAAAAAATCAGAATTTTCGGTTGCGTGAAAAAGTTTAAAAAAATTAAAGTCTCATCGACATCACAAATATAGGAAAGTAACAGCAGAATGGAACCTTTGCCATCACCTGCCACAACCACAACATAGTATTAAAAAAAAATTTCAACACAAAATGTCAAAACTTTTTTTTTTTATTCTTGTTGTCATAGTGGCAGGTGTTGGCAAAGGTATAATCTCCATTCTGCTGTTACTTTCCTATATTTGTGAAGGCGAAGAGACTTTAATTTTTTTTAATTTTTTCACGCAACCGAAAATTCTGAATTTTTTTTCTATTACTAAGGGAGCTTATTCCTACTTATGAAAAAATATTCAGCCAATTTGATTTTTTTCGGACATTCCCCATTATATACTAATACCATTTTCAACCATTAAATTGACGTTTGTTCATTAATCTAGTAACGTTAGATACAGTCTCACATTTCCTTTACTCTAATTTCGAGAAAGAAAATTTGAAGATCTGTTCATTCTGTAGTGAGTTAAAGGGTATAATTTAAACTTAATAATAAAGATGGACAAGCGGCTTTGTTTGTACTTGAAAGGTAAATTTTCGTGCAGCTAAATGAATACTAATTAATCAAGAAATGTGAGCTCGAGATAAACGCAAATTGAAGAGAGTGACGACCAAAAAGATCTGCCTTGTAATTACTGTTAAGGAGTAATTATCGCCTTAGGAAAATTCTTTTGTAATTATCGTTGCGAGTTCGTAAAATGTTCTGCTACTCTGCAATAATAATGAGCAACCGTTCTCATGTTATAATACGGATAGTAATTAAACTCAATTTTATTTGAATTTGATCATGCTTCCTTTTTGCATGCACTTTATGTTTATTACTAGCTCTTGATTACTAGTACGTTCCCGTTTCCGGTCTCGTTCAGAATTGGGTACTAGTGAAAACTTGAATATTAACGTTGTGCATTTTTGATATTTTGGAACGGTTAGGGAATAATTTTGCACGAATTGCCGTCTTACGAATTTACTCTGCATTTGAATTTACGAATACAGAACAGTATTGTACGAAAGTCTTATCCATAGCTTGACAGAAAATCTAGAGTTTTGACATTGAATTAAAAAATTTGCGCGTTGCTATCGCTATGGTGACTTAAATGTTTACGTCTTGAAATGACGCGCCGCCATTTTCACCGCGCCCCGTAGAAAGAGAGGGGGAGACTTCCGCCGCCGGCTGTCTACTCTCCATCCATCACATCCGTCTTACGAATTTTCGATCAGAGTCACGTGATTCTTACTGACTCGAGTTTAGCATTTTTTCCCCATTACAAAAAAGCGTACAAAGCCGCTAAAGAAGTTTTCACTTCAAAAAATCCACAGACCCTGCAGTTCCCGCAATCTCCGGAGGCATTGGAAATGAATATAAAAATTTACGAAAAACCAAAATCAAATCAAATGTAAAATCCTATTATATTTTTTAAAGTTACCTAAGTAGTCTCTATTTATTTTTACAATTGAGTTATTGCGACCTCCTTTTTATTCATGCTAGCCTGGTACTTTTCAATAGATTGATTGCCCTGTTAGAACTGGTCTCCAGCATTTAGGACTCCTGCGTTGAGAGCTGTAGGGAAAGTGCTGACCGCATCTGATAAACAGGTACTTTGATTAGCTCTTTTATATTCATGCTAGGCTGGTACTTTTCGTTTTAATCTTATAGGCGTGTTGATTTTACTCGGTGTTAAAAATTAATTTTTTCGAGCTCGTAAAGTACAGCACACAATTATTAACCATTAACCAATCACTCGGAGAAGTCTCAATCGACGCGCAATCTATCTTCGCAGATTTGTTTTCCTCATTTTTTAGATATATTCATTCAATTTATTTATTTCGAGAAACAAAGGCTCATTAATGGTTAGTAACAATGGAACTTAAAAGCTAAGTTAGTACATAATATTATTAAATTAATATATTTATTACTATTTTAATTTATTAAATTAATTAAGTTAATATATTCATTATTTGACATTTTTAAATTAATTAAATCAATATATTCATTATTATAAATAAATTACCTATTGTCAATACAAAGTAATGTTACATTCACTTAAGGGGTGGCTAGGGGGAAGTATGTAGTTGAACCCAGTGGCGCAAAAAAGGCGAGTCCCAGTGGTCGGCGATGGTGCTCAGGATGGAGTTGCGCGAGGCACGCAGACGCGCCAGCGTCGAGGCGCAGCGCTTACGCATCACGGCGTGGAAACCATCAGCTCGAACCTCCGCGAACATTGCTGATGCATTACAATATCTAGGCCTTCGCAACAATATTCTGAGCGCATCGTTGTATTGGACACGAAGCGCGCTGTATGTTTTCTGCGTGTAGTTGACCCATAGACTGCATGTGTAAAAGGACTGGCAGTATGCTTTGAAAAGCGTCACCTTAACTTGACGTGTACACAGTGCAAATCTACGAGCCAACATATTGCATCGAATAGCCAGCGCCCTTCGTTCCCTCATTATGTCCATGTCATCGTTGAGGTCCTCAGTGACCCAATGGCCCAGATACTTAAATGCTGTAACCTGTTTTAGAGGAGTTCCACGCAATGTCACTGGCGGTACGACGGAATAACATTTGGTACCAGCTTTAAAGACCATTATCTCACTCTTTTTTGCATTGTATCTGAGCCCGTGAGCCTCCGCAAACTCCTCGCAGATGGACAATAAACGCCTCAGCGCTGCGATCGATGGGCTGAGCAACACCATATCGTCTGCGTAACTTATGTTGTTGATACACACTCCGTCAATATGACAACCGATCTGTGTGTTGCTCAGCTCAACGAGCAGTCGGTTGATGTAAAGGTTGAACAGCCTCGGGGATGTTATCCCACCCTGTCTTACGCCACACCCCAGCTTGTATTCATCCGAGAGCGATCCAGCCCATCTCACATGATTGGTCTGGTAGCCGTACCAAAACTTAAAGAGATTTACAACCTCGCTAGGCACACCCGACCCCGCTAGCTCCCTCCACAGGATGTTGTATGATACCAAATCAAATGCCTTGGACAGGTCCAGGAAACATGCATAGACAGGCGTTTTTCTATCTGTATAGTACCGAACAGTATGCTTGAGCGACAGGATTGCACTCTCTGTAGATAAATTGGGCTGAAAGCCAAATTGTGCATCATGTATGTGTAGGTATTGACTAAGCTGTCGATCAAGCAAACTGTCCAGCACCTTAGCTATAATTGTAACCAACGATATAGGTCTAAAGTTGTTTGGATCGGCACTGTCTCCTGTCCTGTCCTTGATTATAGGCGTAACAATAGTTTTCATCATATCCTGAGGAAGATAGGAATGCCCTATACAAAAGTTAAACAACATGGCTAACACTCGCGGGAGATGGACACCAGCATGTTGTAGATGCTCGACACTGAGCCCATCATGCCCCGGGGATTTATCACGAACCATGCCGCTAACAGTAGACTTAACGTCCTTAATAGACAATGTGACCGGGCGGTTCGCCATCCCCGAGGTTTCAACTGACTCTGCAGGGGCTGTAGTAGTTTTACCCAAAGGAGACTGTACGTGGAAGTGGTCTCTAAATAAATTGGCAATATCACCCGGGTCACTCTTGCCAGAGACACTCATGGGGAGGCTAGGCTTGGGGTTCACTTTATTTGTAGCATTCCAAAATTTTCCAAACTCCTTCTTTTTATGATGACTTGTTATATTATTCATTTAAATTTGTTCCTCATGTTTTTAACACCATTTCAATTTAGATTTAAATATTTTCCTAGAATGAAACATATTATTATAATAGATGCCCGATTTAGGTTGTCCATATAGTAACCAAATTTCAAATCAATATATGTAATAGTATTTTTTTTATTAAATACTGACTAAAAAAAATTGTTTCTATTTTTTTTTTAGAATTGTCAAATTTCTCAAAAACTATCCAACCAATTTTCAAAATTCCTTCACTGTCGGATCCACAATTAAATTCTAAACCTGTTGTTTCATGGCGAAGGTATAGCGAAAATAGCGTATGGGCCGAAAAGGATTTGATAGACATTTTCAAAGTCAAAATATTAATAATAACATTTTGTATTTTTTTACTAAATTGTTATTAGTACAGCACGTATCATTATTATTAAATTTTAAAACCACGAACGTAAACAAATGAAGTGTGAACATTATTCAGTGGCTTAACAACTCAATTGTTAAAAAATGTTAATATGAAAAAATCTTTTTGGAATCTAAAAGTCAGCTCCATACGTCATGCATAATCTTGGAGAGTTACAACTCGGGTGCGATTCGCCTTCCGCTCCGTTGAGATATTGTAATGAAATCCTGCCATCTGTTTTATCTCGGGACGTAATATGAAGTGAGCCCGCCTGCTTTTCGCGAAGAAAGATTAAAATAATGTGCATCGATGTCGGGCTTTTCGGCAATAATTTCGATGCTTTATACTTAACTTTTGTAAAAGACTGCTTTAAACTACATTTTGTCGACTGTTTAAAATTACATTAAATTTACTTTACTTTAAGAGGGTATTTTTGTGTTATTATCACGAATTTCATTTCATTTGAAATACATTAAACTATTTTACAAAATCGTTGTAAAGCAAGTTATTGGTTACCTACCTACAGTGTTTTGTTTGCCTCTTTTTTATGACTAACTTTAGTAATTTGACTAAGGGTGTATAACATTGGTAAGGGCGTAAGGCGTTACTAAGGCAAAAAGTGAAGTTTCGTGAAGAAAGATTAAAATAATGTGTACATCGATATCAGGCTTTTCGGCAATAATTTCGATGCTTTATACTTAACCTTTACAAAATACTGTTTTAACAATGTAAACGAGAGTAACGTGGCAAATGGATAAGTCAATGAATAGTAACCTCCTTTGTAGAACGCCAAACAAGCTACCCTAGAATGATTTAGCATTTTCTTAGAGTACACGCACGTTATTTTCCGATATTAATAATAAGAATTTACATTCTTTACTTCACGAGGGTGTTTTTGTGCTAGTATCACAACTTTCATTTCATCTGAAATACATTTAACTATTTTACACAAAGGATTATATACACATCAACTTTGTCTAGGGATACAGGTGTTATTTTTATACAAACGAGAAACCTAACTTTGAAGCTTTGGTTTTCTGCCAGGGATGTACCGTGCTGTAATCTAATGATGGCCATCCAGGGAGTGAATGGAGGAGATTCAGATCGTAATACACACCCAACTGATCTGATCAGCATTCTAAAAGATTAATGGGTCAGAGTTCTCAGTTTGAGGATTTTCATATATTTTCATGCTATTTTCGCGGTTTTTTTTAACATATCCTTTACGTTTTGAGAATGCTGGTCAGATCAATTGGGTGTGTTTTGGCAATCTGAATCTCCTCCATTCACTCCCTGGACAACCGTCATCAGATCACAGCACAGTACATCCCTGGCAGGAAACAAAGGCTTCAAAGTTACCTCGTTTGTATGAAAATAACACCTATATCCCTAGACAAAGTTGATGTGTGTACATAAATCGTTGTATAGCAAGTAGTTGGTTACCTACAGAGTGTTTTGTTTGCCTCTTTTTTATAACTAACTTTAGTGATTTGACTGAGGGCGTACAACATTGGTAAGGGCGTTACTAAAGTAATTATACTTTATCAAATGTCTAAAAACTAGTAGAACTTTGAATAATTTATATGACTGTCTGGGTATATTTTATAAGAACGTATTTTCAAACTAGAAAGCTCAAGCTTGCTAAGCACGTGCGTAATCACAAATGTTTGACACTAACGTGTTTGATTAGAGCACGCATTGCACAGCGCACTGAACCCAAAGCACACAGACGTCACATGCTATCCGTTAGCAATAATCGCTCATGACACACAGTATCCATTGGATCATGTCGGCAGACACGATAAAGTTTAATCTAACTTTGTGGAAATAAGAGATGACGATCCTTTTTACACGACTGCCCAAAGCAAAAAGAGTGTATATGTGTTCAGGGTTCATTATGTATGTTTGTGGGTATGTGAGTTTCTTTATTCCACCATAACTTCCAAATGGCTCAACGGATTTGGATGTATGGGATATTGTTAGAATCCTTACATCACTCCGAGTGACACTGGCTATATATTTTTAAAAAAAAAAATTAATATGGCGACTGTATGACGCCTTTTTCAAGAGTAAAAAAAAAATCTTCAATTATTACAATATGGTCATCAAATGAAAGGCCTTAATGAGGACATTTCAAAAATATATAATTTGTCACTAAAATGTGTGAAATAAAAATAAATAAATTTAAAAAATATTAAAAACACGACTGCCCTGCTAAAAACAAACTAATAAGTTAAATAACAAGTGTCATTGCAGTCGGGGGACCTCTTCGATTAAAAATTGTTCCACAAAACGGTCCCCCGACTGCAATGACACTTGTTATTTAACTTTTTAGTTTGTTTTTAGCAGGGCAGTCGTGTTTTTAATATTTTTTAAATTTATTTATTTTTTGTCAGGCTACTAATACTTGCTGAATAACTTTAGGCATAAAAATATCTGTCAAGGTCATCTAAATGCTATGTTTTTTTTTTAAGTTCCATTAGCGAAATAAACATCAAAACCCTCAATAGTCAGTGTTTAATGCAGAATATGTTTGATGCAAAATGTAATATTTTAAATGCAATATTAAATACAGTGATGCAATATATCGGATGCAGGGTTGTATGCAGATGCAAGGAAAAGAAAATGCAGGAGTTGTTGTTGTCACGGAATCTAACCGAATAATGTTTAATAAAAATACATTATGTCATAAAGTGCAGCTTGAACCCGGTAGTAGGAAGTAAGAGAAGGCAGGTCACGGTTAGCTATTTTGCCGCGTCTGCTACAATTTACTAATTTACATTATAAGCAGAATTTTATCTAATAACAAAATAAATTACATGTACGTGCATCGTACAGTCAGTTTAGATACATCTAGGAGAAAATTTTAGTGTGATGAAAAAACTACGTCATTTATCTGACACTAAACATATACATTTTTTTATTCTCAACGGTATAGTGCTTGGCCGTCATCTCACCTAATGTTAAGTGACGATAAGGCCGAAGGTGGAAGCGCACTACACCCGGAATCCTCATCACTGAGGAACTGGCTATCTTACTTCTAACTGCCGGAACATATCAATTTTTAAATTGTTGTTATGGCGTCAGACTCAGGTAAGATGGTGGTAGCTAGCCAGGCGGACTTTAAATAAGCCCTACCACCAACCAAGCCAAGTACAAATTGTACCCCCCATGCCCGTTATGGGTATAATGTTGTTACCTACTAACAATGTAACCTGCAAAAAATTTTACACAGTTTAAAGCAATAAGTATATTGAATTGAATTGAATTGGGAATCGAACCCGGGTCCCCTGCGTCTTACACGGGTGGGCGACCACTAGACCACAGAGGCGGTTGTGCGAATTTTAGTCTGAAATATTATTAAATATGAGTATTATAACTTGCAAGTTCACTCCGTTATTAACCTTCAGCTTATACACTTTGTCTTCAATATTAACGTCGGATACTCCGATAATGTATTGGAAATGAGCCCTGGATGCACCACGCTATACCCTGATAATGTTCGCAACATAATGCCCTACTAATATGCGATTTGTATTCGCGGTCGCGTTGTTTATGGACCATTGAGTTTCGAGAACCTATTGGCGAGGCAATTTACATTCGCTCCTTTTGTTTACGTAAAAGGTAGCAGTGCAATACTGTAATGTCTAATTTATAATTGCATACTCGACTTCCGCGTTTGATTTAATGAGCAAATTGTTTATTTAATAATTAATTAATACTTACGTAATAATATGCCTCCAGGTTTCAAAATTGACATTTTACTGTCGTGCGTGATGGGTATAAATTATTTATTAAGGCGTCATCAGTTAGTAGGTATATCTATTTATGTACAATTGTACGTTGTTTTGTATCCATAATACAAGCTTTGCAAAGCGTGTGACTAATAATAATGTAATTATATGACAATCCATAAATTGTTACACGTACCTTTGATTTTCATGTTGTTACTCACATTAGTTATACTGTAGTGCCCCCAATATAACCTTATTCTATACATTAATTAGTGCATTATATATCAAGATTGTAACGATGACCGTTGCTTCTAGTAGGCATGGTTCATAATAAGCAAACACTACCTATGAAACAAAAAGTGTTAGTCAATCAAAGTTGCTTTCAATAGGGACGCTTTATTGTTTTAATTAATAATATCAAACTCAATAAAACCGAAGTTAAGAAGTCGAAGTAAACAGAAACAGGTTTCCTATACAAAGATCTCATCAAAATGAAATAACTTTATCAAACATGAAGTTGCTTCCAACTAAAATTGCAGTTACAGAAACCAAGTTTATTACAAACCTTTATAAAGGTACTGTAGCAAACGAACTTATTATCATACATTTTATGAAAGTTTCGTGATAAATGAGTAGAGTTTCTAGTTTTGTGTGCAACGTGAGTAGGAACGTATTTCAAGGTGCGCGGAAATAGTTTGTATCTGATAAAAACGGTAAAGTTATCTTCCATCTCTGCGAAACAGATGATGCTGTTCGGTATGAATAATCTTTTATGGGAGTTGGGAAATAGATACTTATATTTATTTTTATATTTTTTGAAGGGAAATCTCATCAACATGCCTTATATCACTTTGATTGTGTATTAGATTCGCTGATTTAGAATCTATACAACCTGGTACCCTAAAAAAATTCTTCAATTTTCTGTACACCATTAGTAAGCTTATTTAAAAAGTATGTCTTACGTAATAGTAACATACTATGTTACAAATATATATAGTAACTTAATAATTCGTCTTAAAACACAGAAAAGGCAACAATGTTTATTAATAACTTTCAATACAATAGCATTCATCTAAAATTAATTCACTGTCTTAATTTGTAACACAATACATCTCAATGAGATGTTTAATGTACCATCAACAATGTAAATTACAAAGTTATCGGTTATATAGAGGATCAATATGAAACTTAATACCATTTAACAGCTATTCAACGAGCCCAATATTGTTTATAAACTCGGCGGTTTGATCAAACTTATTACAATAGTTTATGTCGGCGTCAAAGATATCAAATACGATTACGTTTGTAATTAATATGAAAACTTTTACGAGTATTATTAATATGCTGAGTGCAATAGGATTATTTATTGAACTGAACTATTTCTATTTGCCAATATACTTATCAAAATAGTATAATAATGTCATTTAATTTACGTTATTATAATAATTATAAGTTTGTTACATTATAATTGGACTAATCGTAAACGGTTCATTTTATTAGTATTTAAATATGAATTTCATGGCATAAGAGGGTATTATAATATCACGTAAATATTTTGTCCTGAAATAGAATAATACAATCTGTGGTAGGTACTAGAATTCAATTTGACGTGTGATACTCTGCCGCGGAGCCACCTCTTTAGAAATCGATCATTTATATCTTAAAATAATGTATGTTAAACGTACAATACGTACGTATGCCGTTTATAGATGTACGTGCATTATGTAATAATAAAATAAACATTGTTTGTGGCTCCGCTGCGGAGCATACTCTCTAGCGGAGCCACTAAGAACATGTACACCGGAAAGATAAACGCTACTGTTTTTTGATGAAAACTGACGTACGAATCGTGTTTATTGCGTACGTGTCGAAAAATATCATTTAAAGACAGTGGTTTTATTTATTTTAACTTGACTAGAATTTTCATAGAAAGCGCCTGGTTATTTTTTGTCAGCAAAATGTTCTGTAGCCGTTAATAAACACGTTTTTATTAGGTTGCTTTCTCGTTTGTGTGTTCCTTCGTTCGTTTGTTTGTTTCTTCGCGAAATGTTTGTGAACGATTTTGTACTAGCTTCCCGATGAGCTAAAAACTTTAAACTTTGAACATAGGTCAGAACTGGACCATAATATTTCATTGAATATTATGGTGTCATTGAACTGATCTGATGATGGATCCGGAAGAAGTCCATAGGATCTCTATGATGAAACCATACAACCCCATCGTGTTTGGGCTCTTTACGATCCAGGGTCTGTGAAACTAAAAGGCCATGCCATAGGAACTCAATATTGAAACCATGCAACCCCATCAAATTTGGGTTTGTTTGAATCGTCTTGACGAGTTCTTTGTTGGGGTCTGTTTAGTAAATAGTTTCCGGGGTCTGATGATAGAGCCGAAAGAAGGACACAGGAACTCTTTAATAAAACCATGCTACTCCATCGAGATTGGTCTCGTTTGAATCGTCTCGACGAGTACTTTGTTGGGAAATAGTGTCCGAGGTTCTGATGATAGAGCCGGAGGAAGGCCACAGGAACTCTATGATAAAACCATGCAACCCCATCGAGTTTGGGCTCGTTTGAATCGTCTTGACGAGTTCTTTGTTGGGAAACAGTTTTCAGGATTTGATGATGAAACTGGAAGAAGGACACAGGAATTCTTTAATAAAACCATGTTACCCCATCGAGTTTGGACTCATTTGAATCGTCTTGACGAGTACTTTGTTGGGAAATAGTTTCCAGGGTCTGAAGATGGAGCCGGAAGAAGGCCACTGGGACTCTGTAATAAAACCATGCAACCCCATCGAGTTTGGGCTCGTTTGAATCGTCTTGACGAGTGCGAGTACGAGAGTAGGAGATGGTATATTTTTTTAGTCTTAGCTCGTTAACTAAAAAGCAGTAAATAATAATTTACTGAAAAAAGAAACTTTTTTAAAACACATTTTAAAACGGACTAAATTATTACAAAAAACGGACTAAAAACAGTAAAACGGACTAGTATAAACAGACTAAAAAGTAAAAAATTAATTCTTCTGTAAATATTTATAACCTTATACCTACAGAAATTTTAAACCTAAAATCTGGAGCGCATGCTAAAGACAATATGGATGATAAATTTTACAAAATGCGCCCCACGTTTTTAGGTTTAAAATTTCTGTAGGTATAACTACAGAAATTTTAAACCTAAAAACGTTATAAATATTTACAGTATAAATATTTACAGAAGAATTTATTTTTTAATTTTTAGTCTGTTTTTACTAGTCCGTTTTAATGTTTTTAGTCCGATTTTTTTTTTTGTAATAATTTAGTCCGTTTTAAAAACGTGTTTTTAAAAACAGATTTTTTTTATGATTAAGTGCATAAATATAAATATTGTTACTGAAGAAAATTAGCGTTATTTTTAACTATGCTATTCATTATTTATTTTGTTAAATATAAAGGAAAGTGTCCATGGATCGAAACAAACAATAAATCAATCACTAGTTTTCTCATCAAGCAACGTTTTATTGTATAAACACAATGTTGGTATCTCACCATACAAGTTTTACTTTTAAATAAAAGCTTTATTCTATGAACACACTGTGGGTAATAGTATTACACACTATTAATTACTTCAATAAAGGGGTGTTTTATTTATTACAAAGGTGTTTCACTTAAAAACAAAAACTAAGTAGGTAAAAAAAATACACATACTGTTTAATTCTTGCATTCTTGTTTAATTACAACCTAGATCAGAATAAAGGGTAAAGTAGACTGCAATGTTTAACTTAACTTACATTCACGAGTAGAACCACAGAATATACAGGGTGTTTGGTAATAGCCTTATAATGCTGAATATGGTAGATAGAGACCACCAAACTGAAACTACTTTTACTATGGGACCAACTCTGAAATCGCGAAAAAGCTGTTTCATACATTTTGATATTTGCGTCATAAATTTTTGTATGAAACAGCTGGTTTTTTTCGCGATTTGAGAGTTGGTCCCATAGTAAAAGTTATATACCTATATATTTATAAGTCTATTACCAAACACTCCGTATAATAGTATAGATTAGGAGGTCATAACAAATATGGTAACGATCGCGTAAGTGGCTGACTTTGGGTTCACAGGATGGAGAGGCACTCTGTGATGCTAAATATGTCGGTATGTTTGCGTGAAGTGGTTGCGTTCTTTTTATAATATGCAGACAGAAAAATGTGTTATCGTTACCAAAGAAAAAACGATAAGGTAAATGGCTGACAATAGTACAGCAAGGAAGTACTAGTTGTACTCACGTGAACTGTGTAAGGACTGACCAAAATTCGGTTGCGTTTCGTAGGTATAAGCGATTAACTTTTTGTTTGTTTGTAATGTATAAACTCAAAAAGTACTGATCCGATTAAATAGGTACAATAAACCGGACCGGTACCGGTCTAATCTTAAAATAAGGTAACGGCTACAGAAAATTTTGCTTACATTAAATAACCAGGCGCTTTTTATGAAAATTTTAGTCTAGTTAAATTTAATAAAACCACTGTCTTTTAATGATATTTTTCGACACGTACGCAATAAACACGATTCGTACATCAGTTTTCATCAAAAAACAGTAGCGTTTATCTTTCCGGTGTACATGTTCTTAGTGACTCCGCTAGAGAGTATGCTCCGCAGCGGAGCCACAAACAATGTTTATTTTATTATTACATAATGCACGTACATCTATAAACGGCATACGTACGTATTGTACGTTTAACATACATTATTTTAAGATATAAATGATCGATTTCTAAAGAGGTGGCTCCGCGGCAGAGTATCACACAATTTGACGCATGACGGTTCCGTTGGCTCGGACGCTGTGTCGCTTTGCCAAACAAGGGATATTGTAGATATTTGGTTTTTGTTTTGATTTCTTTTGCCTAAACAGGAATTATAATTCTATTAGATATTTTAGTACCTAATTACCTAACAATCCTTAAATTTTATTTTTACGATTGTTACATTTCATTTTTAATATCTCTCACATGATTTGAAAGGAAGTAGGTTTTAAATTGATTAATTTTAAATTGATTAATTCTGAAAATCTTTTTTCAATTCGACTACGGAAAAATATGTATGTTGATTGATAGTAGTCACAGACCATACAACAAGTACTTACGTACCAGGTCTGTGATAGTGGTCTATGTTGATGTCTTTTTCTATATAATGTCATTTGCACGCACAGACCAATACAACAAGTACTAGTTTTTAAACGTTGTAAAGTTTATTTAGGCCTTGAGGCCTTGTTTCAGCGCCAAAAGGATATACCACTATAAAGAGGAAGATATGTGGAAATATCTCTATGCTGATAATAAATGTATGCTGTGCTATATGTACTAGTTATAACCTATACTGCATACAGATGATACAGATATTACAAGGAGCATGTTGAGAGCACGTCATTCCCATGGGAGGCGTTCGGGAACAAATTTGCATCTAGACAGATCGCCGATATACTGACCTGCATAAGCAGAACCTACCTACATTCAACAACACAACTTGCTAATACTTTGAAGTAACCAAAGCAGATAGATTAATAAAACAACCTGTCTTCTTGATGCGGCTTAAACTGGCTTCAACTAAGGGATATCAGAACCCGTCAGGATTAAACAGATAAATGGCCTACAAACTTGATAACGCTTTGGATGTTGCAAAACAAATTAACGTTTGGCTTTAGTAGCCATCGCTACTATTTAACTGTCGCTATTGATCTTTAATGTTGTAAGGTATATAGCTACGGTATAAAAAAATATAAACTCAGCGACAATATATCAAATAGAAACCTTTTTAGGGTTCCGAGGTAGGAAAAACGGAATCCTTATAGGATCACTTTGTTTTCTGTCTGTCTTTCAAGACCCTTTATCTCGGGACCATGTGGAGGTATTGAGTTGAAATTAAAACCATATACTCAGGTTTACAGTTTCTTAACTAAGTTAAATTAAAAAAGATACAGTCGTTATGCCGCAAAAAACGCATACTTCGACACTCTCAAGGGAATCTAAATTTATAGGGTGCTTTCCGATGACCTAGAACTATGAAATTTGACAAGTAATACCGTCACTACAAGTATAGGGAAAAATCTGAAAAGTAAATATTTGTGATTAAATCATAAAAAATATACCTAGATTTATTAGTACCTACAAATTAGTACGAAAATCTCGGTGGGCGTGTCTAACTCACACTTGTCCGGTTGTTTTTTTTATAAAATGAATTATAAAATCCGAAATTCTATGATAGTTGTAACCTAGATTGGCCAAGGATTCCGGTAAGATTATTCATAGAACACATAACGGCCTATTCAGTCCCGGTAACGAAGTGACCTGGAGAGCCCGTAAGAACGCTGGAGAGGCCATTAAGGGACCCTCCACTGCGCCAATCTTCTTGAGTATCACCTCCAATTCTTATAGAACTGACAAATTCTATTTTCAAAACTCCAAATATAAAAACTCCATGCATTAGAACGTCACTCAAACGAAACAAACTTTCGAAACCCATGATTGATGAGCAATATGAGCATACATTTTTTATCCTCAAACCCTTTCATGAATTTCGGAAACAAATATTTATTCTAATAGACTATAACGTATCTGAGAATACAACGCAGCGATTTAAAACTTAAACATTGAGTATTGTTCAACTTTAAAAGTTTCTAACTTTTCACGGTCCTTAAGCTTAAATACCAGAACTTTTCCGATTCAGTTTCTTAGAGTTTCATGGAAGCGAAGAAGTTTGATTGCTTTAAGTTTAAGACGGATTTTTTTTAATCTTCGATGACGTCTTGGGACGCATTGTTTTATGAATTCCATTTTCAAAACACTTCAAAACAGAAGTGAAAATATTCTGTATGAAGATGGAAAAATGTTTGGACTATATTTTTCGCGGTATAGAAAAACAAAAACGTTTTCGGTCTCTTTATCGTTCCGTAATCAAATTTGTTACAGGATTAGGTAGAGAATGTGCAGATGGCGCCTCCCAGTAAGTAAAGAGCGAAGTGATAGGGTCCCGATATACGTGTCTCGGTTACTGACGACTGCTTTCACATTTTTGATATTCAGATCAAGCAACCACTGGGAACAAAACCCGAGTTAACTTCAAGATATTGAAAGCTTATGGATTTTCGATGTTGCCCGGCAAAGCGCGATAATCAACAGAAGGGCAGGCATTACGCCGCTACGATTTTACCTCAAGATCTTATAAAGTGTGGCTTCACAGCTGCTTGCCGTATTTTTCTGTCGTACGAAAGCAATAAAAAATATCTTTGAAGCGTTTTCATTGTATGTCGTATTTTCTTTGATACGTATTGCAGTGTAAAAAGAAATGGAGGAGCTTTGCACAACTAGCGTAACGATGTGTACTGTCAAAGATTTTACACAAATTGTGTTTTAATGAAAGGACTTTTACATAATAATGGACGTACTTATTGCCTGTTAACAATTTTATTAAAAACACTTTTGGTAATATTTGGCAATTTTTTCTTAACTAAAAATTTTTTAAAATTTTGTCGAAAGAAAATAGTACTCACAAAAAAAGATTTGTCTGACTTGAATGGACAGATGACTCGCGTCATATTAAATTAACAGTAATTTTAAAATATTTTTTTAAGCGCACAAATCACACACAACCGATTTCAAATTAACTTTTTTAATTACTTAATGTGCTTAGGTACTGCTTAATATTTTTGTGGAATATAATGTTTCGTAAGAATTTAAGTTCTTGTCATTTTATTACTTATTTACAACAAACAAACACAGCATCCAAAGTTGCCTTTAAAAACAACGCAACAGCGCAACTTGCACGTAAACACATCTTCCATTAGCAATCGATTTGCAAGTCCAATCGGTGCATGTTTGTTGTGCAAAATAGCGCAAATCTAGACCTTTTATTTATTTGGTGTTGGCTTGAAAACTTTGTATTTTTATTCCAAAAGGTTTTATATTTAATTTGTTACGACACTTTTTTCAGTCTAAAAATAAACTTTCCAGAAATGATAATGATAACGTTTAGGTACGCATATTAAATAAGAACCCACCCACACTTATGAAATCCTATTTAATATTATAAATATGAAAGTTTGCGGGTTTGAATATTTGAATGTTTATTCCTCAATCACGCAAAAACGGCTGAGCAATTTTGGATGAAAGGGAAATGTTCAGTTTCTAAGGGCACTTTGGCTTTACGTGGACATTAAATATAATTTTATATGATTACTATAATTAATACTTTGTATGTAAAGGACACGAATTATAGTAATAAAGTTGCGGGAAAGTCTAAAAATGTATCTAAATAAGCATGTGTAATATTGTAATCTTGGGACTGTAAGAAGTTATTTAAGTTTGTTTTTCCAAAATAAATGTATTTTTCCAATTTGATACTTACTTTATTACTCACTTTTTACACTTTTTGAGGTAATATAATAACATAAATCGGCAATAACAAAGGAAATCGGGTTTACAAAGAAATAGCAGTCGAGCAGTTCTAATTCACAGCATAGATAATACAGATACACAGTACAGGAGACAAAGAGAATTTTTTTTCAGATGTATCATTTTTGACATTAAAAAGCAGGTAAAAAGTAAAAGCGTAGTATTTATTATATGTTATAAATGGTGATACTCTTTGGTTGACAGCTGGTTGACACTGGTATTTTGCCATGTTTTGAAAAAGAGTTTTCATTACATACGAGACAAGACAACTCTGTGATTTTATTTCTTGTGCAAAAATACTTTTTAAATGAATTATTTTAATATTTACTTTCTGGTGACGAGACTTACAAGGAAATTAATTTTAAATTTAATTATATTTTTCTGTAAAAATACATTTTACAGAACAACTTGTCCACGAAAAGCCGGGATAGAACATATCCCTTTGACACACAAGTTTATAGCCTGGATTAAAATATAGGATATTTTTTATCAGAGTCAAAGGTCTAGGGAACCTTTCCCGAATGTCCACGCAGACGGAGTCACGAGAGGAATCCTACTAATATTATATTTTTTTTTTTATATATTTTTTATATATGGGATATTAAACTACTTGACCGTCACTGGAAGCTTTATATTGAGAGAGCATTTCCGTTTCCCGTCGAATTCCTATCAGTTTCCATACTTTTAATAGCTTTGTATCCGGTCCAGTGGCGACACCTGGCGGATGCGCGCCATTTTTTGGTTTCCTAAATTTTGCGCGCGCAATTGTTCACTCATTGGCGTTCTGAATCCCGTCGAAGCAACTTGTGCTTATCGATCTGTCTACGCAATCGTGAGTTCATATATACAGTGATTCTAATAGTGAACAGCATATTTCTGCAGTGAGTAAAAAGTGTTTATTCATTATTGAGGATTTTAATTTTAACAATCATTTAACGGTATCTGCCGTTTTTGCATTTGAGTTAAAAGGTTATAACGATATTTTAAGTTTGTTTTAACGGTTTTTGCCGTTCGAATTATAAAATCAAATAATTTATTCACGGTTTTTAACCGTTCGTGTTACGATAAAATTTCATATTATTTTTTATTTAACGTGTTTCCATACAGGTAGTAGGTAGCAATTATTAGTCCTGAGTATTTGCTGCTTAACTAATGCATTAATTTTATTGTCTAATTATAGAAATGGAACAAGCGTCTTTTCCGTCATCTGAGCAGCAAGCGGTGGCTGGCACTACTGGCGAGAACCGTAAGCGAGCTCGAAGAAGCCGTAACCGGAGCAGCTCTTCAAGCAGCAGCAGTAGCAGCTCGTCAAGCTCCTCTTCTGGCAGCAAAAGGAAGCGGCATCGCCGACATAAGAAAAGTAAGCGCTCTCGGCATTCCAGCCGCATTATAGACAAGTTAGTTCAGGAAATCGGTGAAATTCGTAAGCATGTAGTGCCTTCAAATGTCGATGTCCCTTGTCATGAGCATGACCGTTTATCAATAATTTCTGGAGTTAGTAATGAACTTTACGAATAAAATTTGCCTGACGAGCAGTTTTCTGAGACTGACCCGAATATTTTAAATAATGTTGATTTCACTTTTGATATTGAAACGAAATTAAAGGAACCGTCAGTTCCAAAAGCTTCTGATAGTTATTTAAAAATGTTAACTGATGTGCAACGTCTTGGTAGTTCATCTTGGTCAGAAGTAAGGTACGCTGATACACAAAAACAGTACAATCATAGCCCAGGTTTCATAGACCTGGAAACAAACGATGAGGTAAAAACCTATGATACTATGCGTTATCATGCACATGCATACAAGTCATATGCAGCCCTTACTTATTGCGTTTTAAAACAAAAAGAATCATTACAAGAAGGCATTCGCAACCTTCTTTCTTGGGCTGAGAATACAGATGTTACTGCTAATAATCTTAGTGATAAGATGGAAGAATTATTCTTAAAGGGCGAGTTTCACAAAACTTCTTCAGACCTTTTACAATTAGTTTGTGGACACAGAGCTGAAAGTATAGAAATGCGACGCCAAAGCATTACTAAACAAGTTCGTGATCCACTCTTAAAAGCATCATTGAATAAAATACCACCGTCAAAGACCCACATATTTGATTCTGAACTTTTGACAGCCTTTCTTGAAAAAGCTGGAGGTGTTCGCAAAGTTTTCTGGCCACTTCGAAATGAAGGGTCCAACCAAACAAGATACCAGCAATCCAATAGCCGCCCCTCGCGGGGGCAAGGCGTCCGCAACCCAGTTGTTCCATCGCGTGGAGCTCAATGTAGTTATCATGATATGCCTGCGCAAGGCTTACCTACATACACTTGTACTAACCCACCCTCGCGGGGTGGATGTCAGCACGTAAGCTCATACAGAGATCATGCGTCAAATTATGTTCCACATGAACATCACCAGCATCACAGTGCTGCTAATAGAGGTACATTTCACAACCGAGGCTCGCGGCCCAACCGTGGAAATTACCGAGGACGCTCGACTACCACTTTGAGAGCAAATCCAAGAAAGTTCAAACAATGACTCGCGACACTTTCGTGCCGGTCAGTTGGTAAACTACCAATCGTATTGGAAGGAAATGGGAGCACCCAACATAATTTTAAAATTAATCCAAGGGTATCGCATACCATTTTTCCAAAAGCCTCCACTTGTTTTTCCAAATGTGAAAAACAGCCCATGCCAAACCCCTGTCTCAAAAGAAATGTCGGTCATTATAAAGAAAATGAAAGCCCAGGGCATTCTAAAACCAGCGCATCTTGCACCAAGTTTTGTGTCCCCACTGTTTCTAGTGCCAAAGGCCGACGGGTCTGCCCGGCCTGTTTTCAATCTAAAAGCGTTGAATCAGTACGTGAAAGCCAAACCATTCCGTTTGATAAATATGTATCGCATCCCAAGCTTTCTTCAACCCAACGACTGGATGTGCAAGGTGGACCTGTCCCAAGCTTATTTTCATTTAAAAATATCGAAGGCACATCGGCGGTTCCTTCGCATCATATACAATCAGAAATTGCTAGAAATGACCTGTCTACCATTCGGGCTAAACACAGCTCCCAAAACCTTTTCCATCCTAACCAACTGGATTGCTCAAGTGCTCAGAGAAAAATGGAACATAAGAATTGTGGTCTATTTAGACGATTTTCTAGTAGTACATCAAAATGCGGATACACTGCGCATTCATATCAATTTAGTAGTCCAAACGTTACAGAAACTAGGGTGGCTAGTAAACTTGGAAAAATCAGTCCTTTGTCCCCAAAAAAGTATAATGTAAGTAATGGCTCAAACCCTGATTTGTATATGTGATCGTCTAGTTATAATGTTTTTCTATGTATTTGGTGGTCTTGGTGAAAGTCGATGTTACTGGCATCTAAGTGATCTGCGAATCGTGTTTATGTTTGTACTATTTAGTAGCTGCGTGTGAATAGAACGGAAACTCATCGAGATAAATCCATCATTCCGCAGGCCTATGGTTTTAAATAACATTGCGAAGCTTGTTAATATTAAAATGCGAATTGTTTTAATCTGATCGCGACTTTCGCCTCTCTTCTACTCTAATACCTAAGCTATAACCAATAGATGCCTGCTCACGTGGTGGATTTCACTCTGGTCGTTCAGTAGCGCCTACAAAACCTTCTAGGAAAAACCCTTCTGGGGTTTATTATTTGGGGAACGTCAGCCATCTTTGTTACGCTGCGAAGCGTATGTCAGACATCTCCAGGATGTGGACGTTTATTTACTTTATTTTATAAGGTGTTCGCTAGACACCTTTCCCCACAATACCATGGTATACTTTATTTATTCATATTTGTATTAGTTTGAGATAGTTCGATTTGGCCAAATCGGGCGATGGCTGAACGCTATGGAAGTGCAAGTGTGACGACGACCCAGAAATGCTGCTACCCGTTCACTGAAACCCACACGCAGATAGCCTTTAGGCTCAGTAAGGCTGAGCTCGCAAGTGCCGGCCAGAGCATCCCGTTCAGAAGTCTAAGAGAATAATCTCTTATAGTCAAGGGCCCTCATTCGATTAAAGTCAGTGGGTGGAATGACTAGCTCGCAGCCTCAAGCGGTCAAACACCCCAGGATTTAAACACCCTGTGCAATTCCTATTTCATCACAGACCACCTAGTATACCTATATCTATTCTCTATCCTAAATACAAGTCTATAAGTGCACCTAACAGTGTCTATGTCCTGTGTAGAGGCAAAATGAACTTACACCGTATACCTATTCAGCACTAATACATTATACTTCCTTCTGCTCAGCTCCTGTTGCCTCTCTCGTCCAAATTCAGCAGCTAGACTCCTTTACTAACACGTTTAAATAAACTACCTATACACAAGTAACCTCAACGGTTTTAATGTAGTCTCCCCCGTAAAGTCTTTAATCACTCCCTACTATCCCATGTTTATTTATTTAGGTATATGTATAGAAATCTACCTAGACCTAGACTGAAATCTAACGAATTTAGCTCATAGAAATCGTGATTCAACTGAAAGGTGTATATGTGAGAACGCAAGGTGTTAAGCGAAGTCAAACAAACTAGCTCAATGGTTCTTCTAAGTATTTCTTAGTATTTAACACGGATTTGACTATGCCTCACACTGTGCTTCCTCTTAGGAATCTTATATCTAAGCAGTAAAACATATAATTATGAAAAAAAATATTATTTATTTAACTTAAATGTGTTTTGTTTATCTTCGAAATAGCAAAAAGAAACTGGTTTGATTATTTAAACTGTCACCTATAGGTTGCTATATAATGACAGCTAGATTTTTCAGCTCCTATCTTAAGACCATACTAAATAGAGAGAAAGCGAAAATCCAAAGAAAAAACTCTCTAAGGTCATCTAGATTCACACTTAAATTTAATTAAACACACACTAAAGTTTCAATAGTTATTTTACAACTTAAGTCTAAAGTGAGATAGGAACACATTTATAGAACTAACCTGTTCCATTGATTGAAAAATGGAAAGGAAAACTATTTCACATATTAGTCTAATTTAGACTTGATTATTAACATTCATGGTAGATATTAGTGATCCGTATTCCACCAGGCAACATAAAGTTACAGTCTCTAGAGCTTTAATTAATACTTTCACGTTAACCAGCCCTATCTCTGAGATTAACTACGCATCAAGAAAAGACGCAATCCAATTCAGCCTCGATTGGGGTCTAACCCGGCTCTTTGCATTTCTATCTCATTCGATAGACCATCTTGCAAATACCTCCGTCTATTTAATATCCGACGATTGCAATAACTGAACATCTTATATCCACAACACCCTAACACAACTATTGCGCATATTAAAGCCAACACAAAAATGAGGTGTTCTATCGGGTTCCATTCGGTTATTACAGCGAAACCCCCAGAATGGTGTTGTTCTTCGTATTGATACATTTCTACGTTGTATGTGTTATACTGCTCGTTATTCTAGAGACTGTACCTTTAATGACACACAAAATAAGCCACAATGTACACAATTACATACCCCTCTCGACGTTGTTTAAATTCACCTTGTAAAGTAGTTACACTTGTTTTAATATTCAAATCTACAATTTACTTAACAAAGTTAGTATCTAATTAATAGTTAATTCATTAGTCTTTATTTCTCACACAGTTAGCACTAGAATGAATCCCGAAACGATCGAAATGGAGTCACGAAAGCTCCCAATCTATCACTGTCCTAAAATATCAAATAGAGTCCACCCCGGATGCTAGTTGCATCCCCGTTTATATCTTCCATCTCTACTGAAGTTTCTCCTCCCGCTCTACGCCCATCTCGACCCCTCATTGGTCAGCTTGATGCTTGCAATCTCCATGGTGACGCCTATGCACAACTTCTCACGGTCCGCCCTAACAATTCTGAGAACTCAAGTTTTTTTTCCTTCCTTCGCCTACTTCATCCATCTGCAACACATTTAATATCTACCAAACTCTTAGAAGTCTGTGCATTTAAACTAAAATTGTCCATCATTCACCAGTTTGAATAGTTTGTCTGACAGTTGAGCGTAATTTACGGCCTACCCATGACTTCATTTGTCTTAGTCCCCGCTGTGCGCTAATAAAACTTGTTGCCCTTAATCTATTAGAAGGAATATTCGAAACATTTTTTGAATTTTTTTATTCCTAGTTTTGTTTTACGAGCCCGCACATCTGCTAATAATACGAATGCCATCACAATAATTTATTTAGGAATCCTGTGGCAACCTTGGGACAATCTGAAATCTCTACCAGAGGAAAAGACCACCAAAGTAATCAGAACTGTGACACAGATTCTCGATCAAAGAGTGGCAACTTTAAAAGAACTGCAGAGATTAATAGGATTGCTCAATTTTGCAAGTTTTGTAGTTCCAAGAGGTCGTCTAAACCACCGCCAACTCCTAACATTTATGCAGTCACTACCAGACCTTCCACAGGTGACTTACGAACTACCACAAAGTGCCTTACTCGAACTTTCTTGGTGGACTCAGAATTATCAGTTCCAAACCCCACTGCACTATCCTCCACCAACGATATTCTTAGCCACAGATGCATCGGATCAGGCTTGGGGAGCACAGTTGAACAATACAACTCTGTCCGGCACTTGGTCGCAAGAGGAGCAAGCACTCCACTCCAATCAGAAAGAGATGTTGGCAATATTATATGCTCTGCAGGCACACGCTCATTCACTAAGCCGCAGCTCAATTCTCATACAACAGAACTGCAGTCGCTCATCTACGGAGAGAAGGCGGGACGAAATCAGCAGCGTTGATGGAAATCACCTGCAAAATATTCGACCTAGTGGACGAACATCAAATACACCTCAGTGTATATCATATCCCGGGCAAGTACAACAGCCAGGCAGATCACTTGTCTCGTCACCGCAAAACACCGGAGTGGCATCTTCTTCCGGGATGCTTGCAAATAGTGTTTTCCAAATGGGGAATTCCAATGATAGACCTTTTCGCTTCAGCCTCGGCACACGTAGTCCACAATTATGTGCCACTAGACTTGAAAGACCCTCAAGCCCTTTATTACGATGCGTTCAGCGTCCCATGGCACTACCCCTTAGCTTGGGTATTTCCCCCGCCATTTCTAGTCCCAAGAGTACTGACGCACTTAACCCAATCAACAGGAATATTCCTGATCGTAGTACCAAGTTGGGAGAATGTATTGTGGCGTGCAGACCTGAAAGCCCGAGCGCTGGCGCCTCCGTTCACCTTGACAAACCTACAGAAGTACCTAGTCGATACATCAACAGGGCTCCCACCGCCGCAAGTCGAGAACATAACCCTCGAGGTGTGGAAATGTGGGGGTGGACAGAGGCCACAAAAGCATGGAACAATGACCAATTGTCATTGCTAAAAAACTCGTGGCGAGCCTCCACCTTGAAAACCTACGAAGTGGCTTGGAGACGCTGGCTGGTATGGTCAGAAAATAATGAGGTTGACCCGAGAAATCCCACTGGCTCCCAGTTAGCACAATTTTTATCTGATTTATATTTAATTCATGATTTTTCATACAATACCATAATTTTTCACAAATCTGTAGTTTCCACATTATGTAACGCTGATAAATCTAGTCATTTAAGTTCCCATGTTCTTGTAAAACATATATTAAAGTCTATAGCACTGAAGAAACCAAAACCCTGTAAGCCACCTATTTGGAATGTCGATGAGTTAACCACCTATTTAAGAAATTATAATTTAAGCGAAGATAATCTGTTTCATATATCTCGTCATACTGCTATGTTACTATTGCTTTGCTCTGGGCGTCGCATACATGACTTGACTCTACTGCAAATTGATCGTAGTCATTGCATAATAAATAATGAGAGTATCATTCTGTGGCCACAGTTTGGCTCGAAAACAGACTGTAGTAATTATAGACAATCTGGCTGGAAACTCCTTTCAAATACTAATGATCTAAAACTTGATCCTGTATTTTGGGTAGAAAAAGTAATTAATTCATTAAATGAAAGACGTAATGCTGCGAAGTCATTTAATCTTTTTATTACAATTAGAGGTGAGGCTAAGCCCGCCTCGCGCACTGTCATAGCAAGTTGGGTAAAGACATTGTTTAAAGAAGCTGAAATTAAAGCTACTCCCGGAAGTGTCCGGTCAGCCGTAGCTTCCAAAAGCTGGATAGAAAATCATCCACTTGATGAAATTCTGGCTCGGGGAAATTGGCGATCAGTTAATACTTTCCGCCGATTTTATAAGCGTGAAGTGATCAAAAATAGGGAATCGAATAATATAATACAGTTATTTCGTCCAATTGATTAAAAATATATGTTTAATTTGTTTATCGTCCAATTGAGTAAGAATGTATATTTCATTTGTTTATTAAGATAATTCTTTATGTTGAGTACTTTATATTTCATTGTGTTACTTAATTAATAAAATCACATTGATTAAAATGTTTATCTTTTCTTTACTTTGTCTGTCTTATTACAACCTAATCTTTTTGTGAGTCACATTGGCGTATATTTGACGATCAGTGGCGATCACCAGGCGATAACAAACAGGTCTCAATATAAAGCTTCCAGTGACGGTCAAGTAGTTTAATAGCAGCGTTTTACCTGAAATAAAACGCATATTAAAATACTTACCTCACTGGAAGCTTTCATTTTTAATTCTGCCTGGTGAAATTGAGCCAATGAGTGAACAATTGCGCGCGCAAAATTTAGGAAACCAAAAAATGGCGCGCATCCGCCAGGTGTCGCCACTGGACCGGATACAAAGCTATTAAAAGTATGGAAACTGATAGGAATTCGACGGGAAACGGAAATGCTCTCTCAATATAAAGCTTCCAGTGAGGTAAGTATTTTAATATGCGTTTTATTTTAGGTAAAACGCTGCTAGTTTGTGGCTTTGGATGTTTGTTTCTCAATCACGCAAAAACGGTTGAACAGATTTAGATGAAATTTGGCACACGGATAGGATATAGCCTAAATTAAAACATAGAATATGTTTTATCTCGGTCAAAGACTTCCCGAATGTCCACGCGGACAAACTCGCGGGCGGAAGCTAGTTATTTCATATTTGCGTCATAGAATAACAAAAAGTAAAAGTTCGATAGTTTCACAAAGTTTCAGATATTAAAAAGGTCAATTCTTAATTAACCCTTGTAAGCCCGTTGGCCTGTCAATTAATAATCGATTTAGGCAACCCTTGCATCTCCACGGTACAGAGACGACCGTTTTGGTTGGCAGCCAATTTAAATTGAATGAAAAAATGATCGTCTATGCGTTTTTTCGTTTTGGATGATGGGCTAATGGAAATTGGCAATGTTCTCTGTGGCCGACCGTGCCAACTTTTGTGGAGCCAGCTATCGCTACGCTCCAGTTCGAGTTCTGCCGAGATATATCGCTTCGATTGAATAATGGTCTCATGGCAATTGCCTCCCACTGCCCGTTCGCTGGAATCGATTATGGAAATTGTTGATTTCACTCTTTTCACCTGAAAAGATGCCGTGTGATATTTAAGAAGCCGTTAGATATGACGTAATTTAAAATTATTCTTAATTTATGTAAAGCACTAAACTTGCTTATTGAGTTCTTGTGGTTTGAATTGTGTTGAGTATTTTTTGCAAAGCCCATTCTCTTTGTAAAAAAAAATCATTGTCTGTGGTAAGCCGGTGTGGGTAATTAATAAATTAAATATAAGTATTCACACAAATTTATTATTCGCACATATTTTAAGATACCTAGAACTAAACTTCAACGCCATTATAATAGATGAGTAAGCATTAATCGGATGCCTAATCAACCAAAACACTGTGTACTCTGTGTATAATCCTTAGTGTTGCGGTTGTTCATTTCATAATCCAGCAAAATCATGGAACGCTATAATAAATTCGCATTTGGTGGAGATTGTAACAATGTTTATGTGGAACTTCACTCCACCCGTTGACGGCTGACACCCTTCAGATTCCCAAGTCTAATTAATGCGGGTTCCCCTTTCACTGTCACGATGTTATTACCCACTTGTCACGCATATTATGTTCATTCTTAGTCCGTTAAAAATGCACAGTCATTTCATTATACTCAGTTGTCAGTCAAAGGATACACAATTATGTTACATGCATTAATAATAAATGAAAGACTCTTTTGGTTTGTGACCTATGTAGGAAATGTTTGGATGTTTGTTAATCAATCACGCTAAAACGGCTGAACGGATTTGGATGAAACTTGGTACACAAATAGGTCAAAGTCTAGATTAACATATGTAATATTTTTTTTCCCAATTAATAATTTCGCTTGTGATTCAATTCTATAGATCGAATGGAAGAAGTTGCGGCCGGAAGATAGTAGCAGAAATAACAAATGGTTTTTTAACTGATAACGTTTCCATGGTTAGGAACTTACTTAAGTTATTAAATGGCCCTATCCCTAAAAAGGCCTCCCGTTACCCTGGGGACTTCGCTTATCTACATCGGTTAGCACTATATCGTACGCGTAACATAGCGTAGGTAGGTAAGTTTTTTTTGGGTCGAGTTTGAGAATATCTTTTATGAAAATGAAAACCAAGCTACGTGTGTTTTGGCAGTCGTGCACACACACAGGTGCTACTATTACAAAGTTCCGAATTCAACTGGTTTTTTCTCGTGCTGTACCGAACATCTGCGAATCCTTTTCATCTAACATGCGAAACAAAGTAATTATTTACCCAGTGTTTTATCTCTTTCTTTACTATTTCAAACTTAAGCCTTGTATTCACTACGCACCATTTGTTGCGCAGCACAACATGTGTTGCTAAACATGACGCATGACACTGCGTTATGGCACGTAACATAACGCCATATTGTGAATCTTACTAAAATAAAACCGGTCAAGAGCGAGTCGGACTCGCGCAACGAGGGTTCCGTACCATCATAATTGCACCATTAAACCACACTGCAGAGTAGAATAATAAAATTAGTATTGCAGTTTTAGGTCAACGCCATCTCTTGACCGATAGTGGAACTAATGTTAACTTTTTTAGAAACTTGATGATTTCTAAAAAGGTGTGCTATATTGAGACATCGTTTTATTTTTCCTGTAATCTTTATATAAACTGCTATCACATAGAATTATTTAAGATTTTTCTCTTTGCAAACTTCGGAGATAAGGTGGGAACGGTATTTTTTTTACATTTTTCATTATATATCGAAAACTATGCGGCTTAAAACAAAAAAAATATATTAAAAACGTGCAAACGGCGCTCTTTCATATGATATCCCACATGCCCTATAGTAGCTGCATTTCAAATTTTTAAGACCCCTTTTCAGTCCCTGTTGTAAAAAAGATTTTTTTTTATTATTTCTTATTTGCAAAATAGTTGGGCAAATGTCATCTCAAACTATTCTAAATATCAAGTTCATACCATTAGTAGTTCTCGAGATATCCAGCTGTGACAGACAGACAGACAGACTGAGCCACACCATAAGGGTTCCTTTTTTACCATTTTGGTACGGAACCCCAAAAATACGCACCATGTTGAGTGACATTTTCGCATCAATTAATGTTGCCTAATGAATACAATAAGGCATTAAATAAATACATCCGCTACTGGGAGGGTGCGAAGGTAATCGATCGCAGCGCTCATGGTGGCAAAAAGTAGAAATAATGAAGGCTCTGTAATCTGTTTGAAAACGATATTTAATTGATTACTAGCGATACAGGACCAATTATATATGTTTATTATCACTTAGTAAAATTATTAAAGTAGCTTTATCCTCTTGTTTTACAAAATCTGCAACTAAAAAAGAAGTAAACAAACCCTGATATAACCAAAATAAAACACTCTTTTTGAATAGACCTTACTTGCCATATTTAATTTAAATGACCAAAAATGATTTCACAACACTTTGTCCACCCAAATCACATTAATTTTGAAATTTACATTAATAACACAATATGTATAGTATTTTTTAATATTTTGTCACAATGCCGCCATTACATATCAAAACGTCAAAACGGTCAGGTCAGAGCCAACAAAGTTGCAACACGCTAGGTGGCGCTAAAAGCGTGCACGAAGCAAATGTAAGTGCGTAAAGTGCCAGAGGCATAAAACAGAGACAGGTTTTTTTTATTGGCCTCACTTTAGTATGTGTACCTATATGCACCTTTTATAATTTTTAAGTTTTTTTTTTGTTTTCTGTCAGTCTAAGTTTATTGTTTATTTTGTACCCTATTATTTAAGTAGGTATTTTATTTTCTTTCATTATTCTGTGCCTTTGTTTGTTTTTTTTTATTCTTATTTTCTGTAATATGCGTGCCAATAAATGTCTATTCTATTCTATCCTATCTCATGCAATAAAAAGACTAACAATGTGAAACTGCCCTGTTTAGCAACAATCTCAACATTGTATGGCGTGGAACGGCGGAATGAGAGGAATTTCGTATTTGAATGATTTCATTCATCTTTCAAATGGGAAGTCGATCGTATGTGCCCCAAATGGGCGTATTGACATGCAAAGCCTTGTGCAGTTTCTATTGAATTGTAAATTTGAATTCTGAGACTCGTGCAGCGAATCTCGACAAAAATAGCTATTATTGGCATGCGGTTACGTAATCTCTATTGTTTGCTTTACTGATTTATTGACTAGCAATAAAATATGGGAAAAATCAAGTTCTTAAGTCTTGAGTTCTTATAGAATAGGCAGACAAAGTCTAATGATATATCAATTATATAATATCTCTGACAGTTTTTATCAACCAAAATGTATACCTAGCGTTAACTTACCATACCGTTAAGTCGTTGTATACCTTTCAATAATACAAGCATTTATTTGCGATATCAACTAATTTTTGAAATAATATCGTTAAAAGTACTATAATATTGTTCCTTAATAAGGACACAAATGCTGAACGAATACTTTAGTAACTTTAGATGATAACGTAACAACTTTTAACCCAATGATTGTTTATCATACTTACTTCATTGTTCAATACGTTAAATCACCCAGTGTACTGTATTGTATGAATTGCATGTTTTTATATTAATTTGTCGGAGCAACGAACATCATATATTTACTGAGCCGTGATTGGTCGAGAGCCCTCGAACGCCACTCCCGCGGCGCCTGATTTAATGAGAGAATATTTCATGTATCGTTAAGGCCCGCGTCGAAATCTATCACGATATTAACGATGGTGAAATAAATTGTACGAGCAAATAACTTCACTTCCCGTCATCTGTCTGATTAAAAACGTTTTTTTTTCGCTGCCTGCTTTGCATCGGTAACGTTTTTCTAACGAACGGTTCATGTTTTTCTCCGTCGATTTCAGAGTGCATGAGACTTCAGTTTAATATTAAGTTATTCTTAATTTATGGGGCAAAAAAATATGATGGTTGGTCTATTTTTGCATAATTAATTTATCCGTTTGCTAAGCAGCAGAAACTTTATAGGTAGGTACTTAAGTAGAGCCAAAGAGCTCTAATCATCTTTTTTTGTGCAATAAAGAATATTTTAAAATATTCACTTATCTTTGCTAATATTTAGATAGAATGCTTATTTAATTTACTTACTGCTCATCTCGGATGTAAAAAAGCTATGTAGCCTAATGCTTTTTATAAAAGTCAGCTTTTCCTTTGTGGGCTGGGCCATTCTCCAGGGAATTCAATGTTTCAGGTAAGAGTGATTGATGTCTTTATCCAGATGTTTCCAGGCCGAGCCATGTTTCAAATCACGTGCTTTTCGCAACACAAAAGTGTAAAGGCATTATTCAGCAGTTCTTTTTTGTTTGGGGTTATTGCGAACAAATGAAATGTTTTCTAAATGCGGGGCAAAGGTGAGAAGTTAAATAGGCCCTTTGCATTTTGTTGGTTTTTTTTGAGGGGAGATAAAACTGACTTCTGTTATTACATTGGAGCTTTCTGGGATGTTATTTTTTAAGAATTAATTAGAGATAATAAGAATTAAGAATTATTAATGTATAAGTACAAATGTGTAAGCTTTCTCATTCAAATACTTTTCAAGAGAATACAAAGTCGTAGTAGTAGTCGTCGTAGCAACATAAGACTATAAGAACACAAGACTAATTATTAACAACTACATATAAAATATACTTAGGTAAATAATGTTTTCAATATCATATTTTTTTCGATCCCGAAAAACACAAACAAACGTAAACGAGCTGAAAGTAGGTCTATTGTTCTTCCTAAAACGGGGAAAAATTGGACAATAATTTCCAAACGATGCTACCGACAGTCATGCGCCGTCCATTCTTCTCCAAAATTACTACCAGTTGTCAAACACATTCGCCAACGTTATTTTAAAAGAGTCGTGTTCCCGATACCTATTATTTTAACACGTACAAAGATCATATATTCCGCGTACTCCATGTGATTTTTACGACTTTCGCAAACACGTTCGGAATGGACCTATAATGTGAACTTAATTTCTTTTCGAAATGGTAAGATCGCAATGAATTGCAAGTGTTCCATCGGATATTTTGTGAAATATATTTTTGAAACAAATTCGATATGAAAATGCGAGTTTTTTTTCAGAAATGCGTATACTTATTATATTTGTTACGGACTTCAAAAGGAGGGACATACTTAATTCGACCCGTATTTTTTTTTTGTTTTTTTTTATGTATGTACACCGATCACTCTGGCGAACTGCTTATTAATTAGAATGAAAGAAAGAAATTCATTTATTTTGTCATCATCCAACGGTACACAACATTTGAGTAAACATAGAAAAAATTTTTTTTTTTATAATGAATAATAACATAATAAAAGTAAAGTTGTAATAAGGTCGAAGTTCGCATCGCAGGATGAGGATGAACAGCGTCACCGCCGATTGACAAGACTTGATGACATTGAACCAATAGTGGTTTATTATGCGCTGATGTTTACAAACACATGAGACGAACCCCGCGAGGTCCCACCAGCGTGGAAGCCAAGCTTGGTGTCGTTATATTGAAGGTGTGTGTGACCGAGAAAGTCCCAACCCAATATGCTTGGAAGCGACCTCAGTGCTGATCGTTGATTCGATTCGATCAATAAGCAAAAATAAGAACAGTCCTTATACTATTGACAAAACGAAACGCTACCGCAAGTCAGGAGGCTACAGCGCCATCTAGTATGCGGCGGCAGGACTAAACTCATTGTGGTTCTGAAATGGTTTGTTACAGTCTCCCCCTCTGGCTCCGATAGACGTCCCGACGAGGAGCCAGGATCAGGGTAAGGTTATTGGGTGGTCTTCCTAGGCGGCCGCGCTCGCGCCTCGGTTAGACATCCAGGGTTTCCTTCTTGTTCTTGAGAGGCTGAGCTGGCTTAGACGGGCGAATTCCACAGGTTGCCGATTTTCCATCTCCCCCTGGACTAAAACTGCTTGAAGAACATTGTTGCTAACATGGCATTGTGATGATGCTTCACTTCTTCAGTTCAGGGCTGTGATATTCCATCTCCCCCTGGACTTAAACTGCTCCAAGCAAGAACGGTGTTCCTCGTTGTCACAAGACGATGCTTTTACGCGTCAAAGTCGTCTTCTCTGGTGCAAACTTCTTGACTACAATATTTGGTTTTGATTGTGTGGGATACACGCTGGTTTGGGCCGCCACCTTGTTCAGAATGTGTGGCGCAGATTGGTGAACCTCTTGGACACGAAGATTAGCTTCCAGGTCTTCCAGCTGTACATCCAGATCCTCCAGGTTAATCTCGAAGGAGCGCCGGATGTTGCAGGTTTTCCCAGAAAACCGTCCGGATCCACCAGGTATGCGTCCAGGTCTTCCAGGTGTGCGCGTTGACCCTCCAGGTGGCCACTAGTTGGGCGCCAATGTAATAAGTCGAAGTTCGCAGGATGAGGATGAACAGCGTCACCGCCGATTGACAAGACTTGATGACATTGAACCAATAGTGGTTTATTATGCGCTGATGTTTACAAACACATGAGACGAACCCCGCGAGGTCCCACCAGCGTGGAAGCCAAGCTTAGTGTCGTTACGTTATATTGAAGGTGTGTGTGACCGAGAAAGTCCCAATATGCTTGGAAGCGACCTCAGTGCTGATCGTTGATTCGATTCGATAAGTAAGCAAAAATAAGAACAGTCCTTATACTATTGACAAAACGAAACGCTACCGCAAGTCAGGAGGCTACAGCGCCATCTAGTATGCGGCGGCAGGACTAAACTCATTGTGGTTCTGAAATGGTTTGTTACAAAGTTAATAATTATTGATAGGTACATTTGACTTTGGATTGTAACCCTAACCAGTTCAAATAATAATAAAAATATTTAAAAAAAAATATAAACACGACTGCCCTACCAAAAACGAACTTAATAGTTAAAACAAGTGTCATTGCAGTTGAGGGACCGTTTCATTTTTTAAATTATTTATTTTTATTGCATACATTTTAGTGACAAATTATATAGTTTTGAAATGTGCTCATCAAGCCCTTTTATTTGATACCCATATACCTAATTGAAGAAAAAAACTTTTTTTTTACAATTGCAAAACAGCGTCATGCAGCCGATATATTGACGTTTTTCAAAAAATATACAGCCAGTGCCATTCGGAGTGCTGTAAGGATTCTAAAGATACCCGACACATTCAAATCTGTTCATAAAGAAACTCACATACATTCAAACATATAAACATGAACCCTGAACTCAATTACACTCTTCTTTTTGGGGCAGTCGTGTAAAAATGGAAAACCTTGCAAAATTTCCAAAAACCATCCACGTTTCCATGTTGCGGATTACAATAGCGCAATAACGCGAAATATTAAGTTGTGGCTTTTTCATCCCCAAAAGCGGTTTGCGAATATTTTTCGCTTACAAAAAGTCTATCGTGTGATCGCTGTAGTGCAAAGATCTATCTATCTACGAAACGGTCGACAATCCAGAAGCAAAATTAAGTTTTTGAATTAAACGTGTGGTGAATGGGTTTTCTTACACTAAACTCAAATTTTGATTTTAAATAATAAGCGTATTTTATACAATTTCTACTCTCAGAAATCCATACTTCCATTCTATATTAACAAAGGGTATTTGTAACCACTCTCCAAATTTTGAGGATGTGTTCAGTCCATGAAACTGAACAACATTCTCTAAGAAACATAGGGTCAAATATGTAAAAAAAGAGATTTTTCATACAAATCAAAAAGATCACGTGAACAGTTTAGTATTGGATGACCTCATTTTTGGCGTATTTCGACACATGTTTCATGGAGAAAGTTGTTCAGTTTCATGGACTGAACACATCCTTAAAATTTGGAGAGTGGTTACAAATACACCTTGTATATTAACGGGTCATTCTGAACTTACCATCTAAATTTCAAGGATGTGTTCAGTCCATGAAACTAAACAACTTTCTCTAAGAAACATGTGTCGAATTTCGCGACAAAATTTTGGTCATCCCATACTAAATTGATCACGTGATCTCTTTGATTTGTATGGATAGATGATTTCTTTTTTACATATTTGGCCATGTGTTCCTTAGAGAAAGTTGTTCAGCTTCATGAACTGAACACATCCTCAAAATTTGGATGGTCAATACAAAATGACCCTATGTATTATATTATTATTAATATTGCGAAAGTAACTCTCTCTGCCTGTCTGTTACACTTTCACGCCTAAACTACTGAACCGATTGCGGCCGGCTGCCTTTTATTGCGAAATAAGTATTGAAGGCGTTGAAATAGGGGATGAAATTTTGTATGAAAGTCCCTCGGTTTCGAAGCTATAGGATCTTAAAATTTTGTATTTAGGATTACGATAAAAAAATCATTAGGGGGAGGAGCAGGGGGAGTGAGAGGGAGAAGAGTGAGGGAGGGGTGGGGGAGAGTGCGAGGTCTAGGGGGATGGGAGAGAAAAAGAGGGCAGCGCGCTTGGTTGGCCTTATCACGTAAAAATGACTGATCGATTTTGATGAAATCAAAACATCATAGAATACTAATTCATCCTTGTTAAGGGTTCTCTAATGATTTTTCGAATATCCACGCGGACGAAGTTGCAGGCAGAAGCTAGTAAATAGATAAACAGTGGTATCCAATCGGCAACTGTTTAAATCTGTTACAGTAAATTTTATTTTTATTTTATTTCAATAAATATTATACTTCATACTATTTTATCTATTAAAGATGAATATTTTTTATGGCCGTTTTAACCAACTTGTTTGTTTTAATTGTTTAAAACTCGAGAAATACTTATTAAGACAATAATAATTATTAAGAACAATAATAATTATTGTCTTAACGAGTATTTCTCGAGTGAATAACTGGTCGTTCCCTTGTTTCATGGTTCTGTCAGTCGGCAGCAACCGCAGTCTACATCGAAACGATTGGCGTGAGCGTGTACATTTTCCGACGTATTTTTTTCGTACGGGATTTTACTTTGATGCTCTTTTTGTTTCCGAAACGAATCCTGTATCGTAGACAGTCCATTTATGGCATTCGTCCCGCTATAGATCCTGCCTATATTCATATTGGCACGTAAGGCAAATATTGGAACTGTATCGACATGATATCACCCATATTTTATTTTATACTATTTGATAAAGCATAACCAGTTTACTTCATTCTGAACAAAACAAAGGCCATTTAACAAAATTTACAAACAATAGCGTTAGAGTGTTAACTTAATTATCGATACACGTTTTTCTCGATAAATTTTATCCCTATAGATTTTCAATTTTATTCGTAACAATCCGAACCCCATTCCATTCTGTATAAATTTATCTCTTAGTAACACATCCAATCTCTAATAATAATAAATATTCTTGAAATATACTTTTCACCTTGGCTTTATCACTAAGGCCGGTGAGTCTGATATTGTAATGTTGCGTTGATAGAGTAATGCGGATGTATCAATCACTGTCAGAAACAAGTAAAATAAACGCACAAGATATCAGGCCAATATCCTATAGGTATTAGCAGCAAGCTTAGCTCCCACGTGCGGCTCTGAGAACAATAATATTTCATCCGGGCGCCATGATTTGCCGCTTAAGCGATAGGGAAATCGTAAATTCAAAGAAGCAATTTTCTTTGTAGTCGCCTAAAAAGTTCCTACCTACGCATGAGCGTACCCACACGAGGCGAGAGAGCAAATGGCATCGTATTGTAATACCATACGTTTCTGTAGACACCCCTACTTTTCAAATTTTCTTTTACAATGCGACGGCGTAATATGCGTTTTATTGGATCGTTTCTCTTTTGAAATGAAATGGAAATGTTGTTGTGTGAAAATATTTTTATTTTCGTAAAGATACTCGCGATGACGTAATTTCAAACATTCGCTTACCTGAATATAAAACAAAAGCAAATGTGAAAAGAGTTTGGTCTAGACTCTAGACTCTAGAAGGTATTTGAATCAGTAATCTATATTTAATACTCTCGCTGTGCTCTCGACCATGTGAATAAAACATATTCCTATTATTAGGTGCCTATTGGTACCTAATAAAAACCCAATGAAAACTTTTACCACAAGTAACAGCAAAAAATTATTAATTTCAACGCATATTGCTGTAAACTGAGTTAAAAACACCTTTTCGAAATAACAAAACGTTTTAAGGCTATTTATTTCTAAATCAGTGAGAATTTTGGATAACGAACTATAGTGTAAATGTAAGTGACAACCTATTTACCATTGCAAATTGAATGGACGAAGCAAAATTGCCTTTTATGTCCGAGTATGTAAATTCAATTTCAGCTGTAAAACTACAAAAAACGTTTTAAATACTTTTTTACCATTTGATTACTACTTTCAAAGATTTAAACCATAGAAATAGAATGTCAAAGAACAACAAAGTCAATAAACAGGTGATCCGAAAACGAATCAATACATTTTATATGAGATACGTAAAATATGACTTAGATTCATAAAATATGACTATATTATGGCAAAAAAAGTTAATAAACTATGTTCCATACTGTTTTCTTTGTCGATAAACGAATAAATGTAGCGAAATTTGGTTTTAGAGAAATGTGTGGCAATATCTTATTTACCTTTGAAAAGTGTGATTACTTGGATTGTTTCTTTTTGTCACATCACAATTACTTAGAGCAGAAGACACCATAGCTCCACGATACCTTTATTTTAAATTCTAATTAAGATTAAAAAATATTTTAAACAAACTGTGATTGCTCATTTGCTAGGCGGGACGCTAGGGGCTCTTACTGTAAAAAATGTTGGCACATGTCACTTGATCCTTTGTCTCTTTTTTACATAGACCGTGTCCGTATGATGTTAACTTCTCTTTTCCACGCTTTGTTGGTCTTCTTGAGCGCAGCGAAAATTTTTCTATGTCTATGATTTAAACCTATGATTTAGCTACAAATCATCCCGAATACCTAATATTTGAATTTACACGTAATCTGTCAAACTTGATGTAGGCTCGTATTGTTACAAACAAAGGAGAAACGGAAACTTTCCATCACTACAACAATGAAACATCATTTAAATCAATACGAAACTCGATATCTGCCTTTTGAATAATTATTATAGGCCGACTTGCCCGTCAAATTATTCATCAATATCTTACGCCTCAGCTTCTACAAAGGGAGAGGAACACGAAAATTCATCAAAACTTTATTGAAGCTTAAACAATACATCGGGGCGCTAAAACATCGTAAATAGTCCAGAGATTGATCGTCCACGGTTGCAGTATTATCTAGCCAAGGCATTGTTACTGGCTCCTTTTACTCTGTTTACCCCTCACAATAGCCGTGCACCGTCATATCTATAATCTAATTACCGTATCAGACAAAGCTCGGCCTTCGCTCTTACTTTTCAGCCATTGTACATACCTGTACCTAATGCAGAGAGATGGATTTAAGACAAATATATTTTTATATACTTTTGATGCTGTCTTTAAATCTATATCAGAAATGAAAACAGTCAAGGGTTTATCTCACTAACGCAATCTAAGAGAACCTAGAAAAGCTCTCACCTTTATGAGAAATTCAATACCTACAAACAAAAATGAATAAAACTTTCTCTATGTTCACAAGAAATTTGTCTTCAGAAGCCATAAAAAATGCACACCAAAGAGATTTATTTTCTTTTCAACTTTTCGCGCTTTTCAATATTGATTCTCCGTCTTGGAGTGATTCACAGTTTTTCACAGCTAAATGTACAAGTTTCCGTTCGTGATCACAAAATAAAAGTTTTGAGCCACTTTTGTTAATTCATTGGTAATGCGTTAAATCTGAATTCTTATCCCCTCGGAATGGAACGTCCTGGTACGTTGAACTGAGTGGTTTCGCCAATACTTTATCATAATGCTTTATTTTAGTTCTTCTAGTAGACAATGACTACTTAGGAATAATACGTGTAATGGCAGCATTCCGAGTTTCAGACGACTTGCCCTAGTAGCTTTGTGTTCAGTTTAAAATTGATAAATTCATGTTAGGATATGAATCACTATGGAACCTTAATCAAATAAAAAACTAACAACTTAACAAATCTATATTTTTTTTATATGTATATAGCGACATACCATTGTTTCCGTAGGCTTGTTTCTATGGAGCGGTCGGTAGGCTCGGCACGTCTCGTCCTATCGCAGCTTCATACACTGCCCGGCGACATCTGCACGTTGACGTTATCGACTAGAGGCACATTTTAGGGACCCGTGACGAACAAGTAACAAATTACTAGCATAAAATAATAAAGCAAGTAATTATTACATTTATTGTAACGATTTGACATTGTTTTCGTAGGCTTGTTTCTATCGAGCGGTTGGTAGGCTCGGCACGTCCCGTCCTATCGCAGCTTCATACACTGCCCAGCGACATATGCACGTTGACGTTATCGACTAGAGGCACAGTTTAGGGACCTGTGACGAACAAGTAATAAGTTACTAGCATAAAATAATAAAGTAAGTGATTATTACATTTGTTGTAACTATTTGACATTGTTTTCGTAGGTTTGTTTCTATCGAGCGGTTGGTAGGCTCGGCACGTCCCGTCCTATCGCAGCTTCATACACTGCCCAGCAACATAAATGCACGTTGACGTTATCGACTAGAGGCACAGGGACCTGTGACGAACAAGTAACAAGTTACTAGCATGAAATAATAAAGCAAGTGATTATTACATTTGTTGTAACGATTTGACATTGTTTTCGAAGGCGTTTCTATCGAGCGGTTGGTAGGCTCGGCACGTTCCGTCCTATCGCAGCTTCATACACTGCCCAGCGACATATGCACGTTGACGTTATCGACTAGAGGCACAGGGACCTGTGACGAACAAGTAACAAGTTACTAGCATGAAATAATAAAGCAAGTGATTATTACATTTGTTGTAACGATTTGACATTGTTTTCGAAGGCGTTTCTATCGAGCGGTTGGTAGGCTCGGCACGTCCCGTCCTATCGCAGCTTCATACACTGCCCAGCGACATATGCACGTTGACGTTATCGACTAGAGGCAAAGTTTAGGGACCCGTTACAAACAAGTAACAAGTTACTAGCATAAAATTATATAGCAAGTGATTATTAGATTTGTTGTAACGATTTAGTTGTTTCCGTAGGATTGTTTCTATCGAGCGGTCAGTTAGGCTCGACAAGTCCCGTCCTATCGCAGCCTCATACACTGCCGTGACATCTGCACGTTGACGTTATCGATTTGAGGCACATTTTAGGGACCCGTGAACATGCTGTTTTAAGTATACGAATAACAAATGAGTGTCAACATATACCTGGCAAGTCAATTTCATTTTCATTATATTGTTTGTTGATAATTTTCTTGAAGTTTCATTGACTTACCGAATACATACAGTGTAATTTAAGGAAAACTATGTGGAAATAAATACTTATAAAGTTATTCTTTAAAACTCACTATCAAGAGTGCCTAATATAACAAATAATTCTGCTCCTCCTAAAACAAATCTGTTCTATTTAAAACGGATTTGTTTAAATTGAACTACTCCATGAAATAAATAAGCTTGAGAAGTGAATATGAACTACTCCACACAAAATTAATAAATTTTCCAATCCATGTGCTCTAATAATGCAACCATGCCTCCTTTTAATTACCTATGACTTATGAGTGCTTGCGACGTGTAGCTTCTTCAAGATTAACACAGCCATGTTACTGACGCTTAATCTGTTTGCACGGGCAACACCCACTAAGAATCTGTGATTTGATTGAAAACATGTAACCGGGTATAAGTACACCTAAAAAAATTGAAAGGGCTATTTCAAAGACTAATATTGAATAAACACTTTGAATCGGAAAGATAGAAACAAAGAAAATGACATGTATAAAAAAAATAACGCACTAATAATGGTTGTGAATCTGATGAATAGTTGAATTTCCGTCAAACGACTTCGATACATTTACATATTTTTCAAAAGTGTTTTAAAATAATTAGTAGTAAAGTCATATATTGGTAACTTGAAAAAGATGAGCAACCTAACTGTGAGATTCTGAGCTAGCGCAACATACAAAAGTTCTTTCATGGATTGTATGATCAATGCGATATATGCAATATACATGAACAAAGATCAAAGTCGCTATTTTAAATAAACTACGCTAACAAGAAGAAAATAGAACCAATAATGATAAATTGAATCCGCCTGAGTAACGCTATAGCAACCGTTTCAATTTCAGATAACGATCATTTTGCCTTTTTGATGAAAAATAATATCATTTATTTCTGTTTGTTTAAAACATTGTTCTAACTCACCTTATATTAAGCATGACTGAGCCACTAATGCTACAGAAACTATCTAGAATAGTTCAGATAACTTCTCACGACAGCTTTGTTAACAAATCTACATCGTGTGTTGTATTTAAGTATGTACCTACATTTTCTTTTAAAGCGTGGACGAGGCAACGTAGCCCCACCTTCCAGGATTTTTCAACAAACGCGCTGAAATCTCACCGTTTCTATACGGAATTCTCACTTTCTACGTCTCAATCACACCACCCCGATTTTTTTATAGGAACAAATTTAATCTAAGCAGAAGAAGGGATCCGTCTCAAGAGTGCTCGCACGTGTCTCCAGACGTGAGCACGGGCTAACGATTTCTCACTGAACGTTATTATGTGTCCGATAAAAGACTTTATCTTGAAACAGTGCCTTTGGCGTTAGGCCCCTTTTTGTTTGCATACCATATTTATATAACGGCCAAACATTTTACGTAACACAGTTATAGCCGCTTTCAAATTCAAACTCGACGTTCATGAGGTCATATATGTGAACGGGAATATTTCGAAACGTTATGTAACATGAGATAATTGAACAAACGTTTGCTTTGTACGTTTACTCCTATTCTAATACATCGGTACGCGGTGCTTTCGAATTGATTTTTTTATTAATTTATCACTTGGAATTTCAGTTGTAAGTACAGTACTACTAAAAAAACTCTTAAGTTTGTTAAAAACCTTTTCACAATATAAGACTGTGTTAGACTAGAATCGATTCTTTGATGAATAAAACAATAAAATAATATTTCCTAACGTAAATGTTATTGTATCGTGATAATACAACAGCTTCTTCTTATCAATTTTTCCACAGCGTATATAATGGATGAACATAATAAAGTTTTGTTATAAAGCAAAGCTGCGTGGAGGCCATGTTGCGCCAAGATAAATATAGGTCCTAAATTCTCATAATTAATTTTAATTTTATATTTCCTCTAACATAATATCCATAAGAGTAATCTCAAACTTTGCCGCCTTGTAAATATGTATTAGCGGCGAAAACTTCATAATTTCTGAGACAGAACAAAAACACAAAGTCGGCGCTCATATCTACTTACTATACTTTGAGCTAACACAATGAGGTTAAACAATCTAGCTCCTCGAGACGTCATTAAGTTTTTGCAACTCTTCCTAAGGGACCCAACAGGGATGTAGCGTTGTACGAAGAAAATTTTCTTAGAAAAACAATAAATTTTCTGTGAGCCGCGCTCGAGTGAGTTTCGGTGTCGGCTGAGCGAGAGCACGCTCGCCATAATATATTGAATTTGAAACGAACAAACTTTTACGTTCTCCCTGCCGCATGTAAAAAGATTTCCTTAAAATGTTTACAATGCAATAATTCTCAGCTCGTGTCGGAGACAAACGGGATTTGATGTGAGAACAAAACAACAAACTCTTGACTTGATATTATTTCGTTTCAAGACAGCATAATATTATTCGTTTCGCTAATTTAAAATAATAAACAAAACCCTCATTTTACCCTAACGTAACCATATATTATTAAAATTTTCATAAAAACACTTTCAATAGCACTACAAATAAGTTATGTCAGAGGTTCAAACGCCCGTAAGCCGTGCAACGCCACACAAAAAATCTCATCCGGAAAATCCTGTTTACTCTCTACCTCGCCCTTTCCTCATCAAAATATCAATAAGAGTTCTAACGAAACGTTATCTTTCAAAACGTCTATTGATCGTCGGCAAAACACTTTGTATCATGGAGGTTTACCGCCGGTTGAACCACAAAAAAATATTGGTGAAAAGGTGTGAGCTCTCCTAGCTTAATCCCCGACGATTTGCGAAGACGGAAAAAAGGGTTCGCAAATAGGGCTGGTGCCAAACGAGTGTCACCGAATTTCCGTCACATTGTGTTATTTCGGAAACCCCGCTAAGTATTTTTGCATTGTTTGCTAAAGAGGGTTTTCTCATTTATTCGTATGATCACGAGCCTTTTTTCCAGTACCAAAACATAAACAACAGGTGCGGCCCGTAACTGACACAGTGTCGTTGCTAATAACAATCTCACTCCCTAACTATTATTAGTAGGAACTAGTTTATTTTCCTTGTAAACTGATACATTAAATAAATAAGTAATTCAACCAATTTCTCCGTATACGAATTTCATTTTTTATGCACAACGGGACAGATAGACGATAAGGCCGAAGGTAGAAATGCACTACACCCGGAATCCTCATCACTGAGGAACTGGCTATCTTACCTCTAACTGCCGGAATACAACAATTTTTAAATTTTTGTTATGGCATCAGACTTAGGTAAGATGGTGGTAGCTAGCCAGGCGGACTTGAAGTAAGCCCTACCATCAACCAAACCGAGTTCAAATGTACTCCCGTACTGGAAATCGAACTCGGGAACCCTGCGTGTTACACGGGTGGGCAAACCACTATACCACAGAACCGGTTAAAAAAGCATAACAAGTTGATTTAGGATTTAAACTCTATTTTCACAAAAAGAAAAATCGCATTTAAAGAAGTCAATCTAACGCTAGCTTTCCCAAGTTTATCGGCGCTGTACACGGTGATTTATTGGCGTTTAAAATGGCCACTTGCTCCGATACAGAATTAGCAATGAAACTTTCGTTTCATACCATTTAATTTAGTTCTGTTTTCTTGGAAAAGGTTATAAATTCTATATTCAATATGTTGAAGAATTTTCCAGACTGTTCGAAAACAGTTATTGACGTTTATAACAAAGAAACATAATTTCTAATAGGTATTGAATTGTGTAGTATTTTCATTTCAAGAAAGTTTTCTAGAAAAGTGGTTAAAGCTAGTAATTAAGTACAAAAGGAATAAGATTAATTAAAAAAAAATCGGGCAAATGCGAGTCGTACTCACGCACGAAGGGTTCCGTACCAAAAAACGGACAAAAAAATCACGTTTGTTGTATGTGGGCCACACTTAAATATTTCTTTTATTCTGTTTTTAGTATTTGTCGTTATAGCGGCAACATAAATATACATCATCTGTGAAAATTTCAACTGTCTAGCTATCACGGTTCATGAGATAGAGCCTGGTGACAGACAGACAGACGGACAGCGAAGTCTTAGTAATAGGGTCCCATTTTTAAGCTTTGGGTACGGAACCCTAAAAAACATATTAAAATTAATTCCTAACTCGTACTTGACCTTACGAACAACATTATTACATTAATCAAAATATCATGAGAATACAAAGTTAAACAATAGGCACCAAAAAATACCGTATTTAACGTGAGTTACAATGATAAGCTTTCCGAATGGTTGATTTTGGGTTATATTTACAAAACGATGTAGTTTATTTATTTTCATTGTTTTCTACGCCAAAAAATAAAGCAGCTGATAATAAAGTGTTTTACAACCCTTTACAAACAAACCTATCCTACTTACATCACAATACAGTAGATACCGTAGAAACTATGTATAATTACATAAAGACTAAATTTTATTCTTTAATTCATATCCATTGAAAAGTGGAATGTAAGAATAAATTGTGTGGCAACCCTAACTGAGGCTTAGTCGGTGCGGATCCCCTATATAACCAGCCCGCTTCTGCACGCATTTATCGTTGCTCAGCTCTATTTATTCGCCAAAATAAATAGTGAGGTGAGTATTGAGAGCATCTGAATCGGAACTTTATTAATGCCCTAATCTTTTCATAAAAGCGATGGAGCTTGGTTATTATAGAATGAGTATCGGGGGAAAATATCAAGGTGTTTTCCTAATGATAACGGTTAAATGTACCTAACTCCCGTTTTCACTAAACTTAAGAATCGCTTAAGTCTTTGTTTAACAACAACTCAAGATAATGAAGGCTTTTCAAAGTAACATTTAAAAAATAAAAATAGTAACTATTTACCTCACTAGATGGCGTTGATGGAAAAATAGGTGTCAAAATTGGCTTTTAAAAATAAACGCGGCCTGTACCAAAGAGGCAAGTAAGCGCTCGCTGGCCGATATCTGCCCAAAGAGAAACATTTTAGGGTTACCTCTGCCTGCTCACATGAGTACTCTTCGAAACTTAGTAAAAAATAATCACATTGACACATACATTTTTACCAACGCCGTCTCGCTCATGACAGCTAAGTTTATGACAACATTTTAATTTGGTCGAGTTATAGTTAGGAAAATACTTATTCTTAAGTTTAGTGAAAACGGAATAATATCTGAAATAATCTGAAAGCAAATCTATAAAAATATTTAATGTTAATACCCGGTGTCACCTTCATTTGGTCCTTATTAGCAATGTTTAAACAGTATTCATGGAAAATAAAATTAACCACCATTAACAACAACTAATAACATTAAATACGAATGATGATACGAATCTTAATAACACCTCGTCAAATAAGGGCCATATGAATTTAATAACTTAAAATCATATTTACTCGTAATGAACTGAATTAAGCGTAGCCAAATATACACGGAGCTTTATTAGGTCATTTGAATTACAGACACGTGTTTACATCAAATATTCAATTTATGCTTACTTAAATAAACGATCGCTAGTAAAATGACATTATTTTACTTGACACTTTCTGCATACCTATAATATGTTTACCCAAATTCTGCCTAGAATGCTTACATAAAGAAAAAGGTTTCCGGTGCAGACGAAGCTGTGCAGAATGGGTACCTGTTTCTTCATAAGTGAACGCATAAGATAACATAATATGGGAATATTATACCTGCACCGATCGGTACCGACCCGCACAGACTTGCCTGTCTAAGCACCTTAAGGGAACCCAGAATGGCAACATTTTTTTATCCATAACGAGCCAGTTCAGTGCTTCACCTTCATCAGCTCACCGTGTCAAGTGGCGATAAGCTCAATGATGGATCACTACAACACCCGGAAACCTCAACCACTGTGGAACTATCTTACCGTGCCGGAAAACATTTTTTTTAAATCGATTCGACTTGAAACAAGCCTTACCATCAACCAAACCGTACAAATGTAACTCTTGGGAATCGCAACTGGGACCCCTATAAAGATGCGTTCCCACGGTGCGTCTAGACGCACGAGAGCGCACCAGACAAGACCGACACACCGTGGGAAACGACGCGATCGCCGGTAACTTCAAAGGATCGGTGCGTGCTCGTCCTCGTGCGGCTCGGTGTGGTGCTTGGTAGGGCGCACCGTGGGAACGCGGCTTAACACGGGTGTACGAAATGGGTTACCTCTATCTGGCAGAAACTTGATGCTCCGAAATTTATTTGGCAGAACACACTTGGCAGAATCTTCTTTAAACGAATATTTTTAAGGCATAAAAATTGTTTAATATAACTATTGTTTGGCAGAATGTTTACATGTCCGAATTTACAATGGCATACTATTCAGATGGCAGAATTTCATTAGGCATAAATACCTTTGGCAAAATTTTTATTCGCAGAATTTCGTTTGGCATAACGTTTATTTAGTTGACAATTATTTGGTATAATTTAATTAAAAAATATGGCAGCATTTCATTAAGAATAATGTCATCAAGCATATTGTAATCTCTAAAAAAATGCATTTTAACTTCAAATTGAATTAAAAATTTGTCTTAAAAAGTCAATATGTTGAATTTTTGTAAATGTTGTGCTACAAAAGTCAACAACAGAACGAATCGCTGCAAAACCGATATGCATGCTGCTTGCTTGCATGCATGCATGCTTGTTTATGCTGCTTGCATGCTTGCCGGGGGGTGCAGGGGGGCTGGCCCCCCTGCTCGGGGGGGTCGGGGGGCCTGAGGCCCCCCGCTATAAAGATAAACTTTTAATGCACCTACCAGTAGGTTAGGTTAGGTTAGTGTTTTGACCACTCGCAGCGGAGCGAGCGAAGCGAGCGGAGCTCCACAATGCTTGCATGCATGCTGCATGCTGCATGCTTGCTTGCATGCTGCATGCTTGCTTGCATGCTGCATGCTTGCTTGCATGCTGCATGCTTGCTTGCATACTGCATGCTTGCTTGCTTGCTGCATGTTTATTTGTCTGCATGTAAGGATGCATGCAGCATGAAACATGCGTGTAAGTAATACAAAATTATTCTAGATATGAATTTTCTATTAAATGTATGCCAAAAGATGATTCTGACTATAAACTGTCTGCGATATGATGGTTCTGACTGTGAACTTTCTGCGATATGATGGTTCTACTATTTGATTATTATGGATATGAAATGTATGCCAAAAGATGATTCTGGCTTACAAAATTATGCGTTTTAAGTGTATGATAAATGAGTGTATGCCAAACGATTTTCTGCGACATGAAGTTTATGCCATTAGTTGTTATGCATAATAAAATTATGACATAAAAAGTTCTGCCATAAAAGGTAGACTCGTACGAAATACTAGAACCCTGAGGCAACTAGTGTAAATTAGCTAGTTGAGTACTTTAGACCTCCTATCCTCCGTACTCTTAAGTACTTCCGAGCTTAGAGGTGCAAACCGTCGGGTATCCAAATCTGTCTTACCGCATTTGGATACCCGATAGAGAGTAAACAACATATTTTATTTTTGCGCCTGTAGAAAGCCTGACGAAAAATAATATTGGTAAGATGTTTGTGATCCATCTTAGTTAAAGAAAATAATAAATTGACAAAAAAACAACATAAAACCAGGAAAGGATATTTTCCTAATTGACATTTATTCCAGATGTGTATTGTTATGAAACATTTAGTCGTATCACGATGTTACTTTTTGACCGAGCGGCGAAGCGCGAACGAAGCGTCTCTGTTTCAGCTTGGGCTCAAACATGCTTTCGTATATCCGTTACTCTTAAGGTCGCATTTCTCAACCAATTATATTGAAATTTTGTGAGCAGGTTCGATAATTAGGTAGATTTTATTTGTCGATTCATTTTTCTATTTTTTTCAATATGGCGGAGATATGTTAAAGCGAGAGGTCTACAGCTCACAGAGCCCCTATTTTGTTGTTGTTTGTTGTTGCAAAATTTATGATACTAAAAATGTGTTTATGATCTGTTAAATGTGATATTATGATTTGTTAAAAAAAGATCCCAAAAACTTCAACGAAATATACACATCAACTTTGTCTAGGGATACAGGTGTTATTTTCATACAAACGAGGTAACTTTGAAGCCTTGGTTCCCTGCCAGGGATGTACCGTGCTGTAATCTGATGATGGCCATCCAGGGACTGAATGAAGTAGATTCAGATCACTATACACACCTAACTGATCTGATCAGCATTCTAAAAGATTAATGGGTCAGAGTTCTCAGTTTGAGGATTTCCATACATTTACATGCTATTTTCGCGGTTTTTTTTAAACATGTCTATTACGTTTTTAGAATGCTGGTCAGATCAGTTGGGTGTGTATAGCGATCCGAATCTCCTCCATTCACTCCCTGGATAGCCGTCATCAGATCACAGCACGGTACAACCCTGGCAGGAAACCTAGGCTTCAAAGTTACCTCGTTTGTATGAAAATAGCACCTGTATCCCTAGACAAAGTTTATGTGTGTATAAATCCTACAACCCGGAACTGAAATGGAGGTGTAATGAAGCCATACATAATCTTTAACAACATTACAAATCACTAAAGCCAAACTAACGCTACTTCTCACTAATCGCTAAGCTTAATCGCACAACAACTTTTATATTTCCTGGTACACAACAAATTAAATGTAAACAAAACGTTCGGCGCATTTATTAGTACAGTAGCGCGTAGAACATTTAAATCACTAATAAAAATTGTTTAAAAAAACAAAAAACCGACTTCAAAAAACCTACCTCTAAAAAGCAAGAAATAATATTCGTAATAATAAAAACACGTCTATTGAAGTCGGGTGGGGCTGGAGTACAAATTCCTTGTTTTTTTATTCTAAAAGCCCCACCCGACTTCAATAGACGTGTTTTTATTATTACGAATATTATTTCTTGCTTTTTAGAGGTAGGTTTTTTGAAGTCGGTTTTTTGTTTTTTTAAACAATTTTTATTTTTTTAATTTTTAGTGTAGTTACCCTTTGTATTAGGTAGTGTAGGTATATTATTTAGGTAGAAAAATCGGCTCAGCCAAACGTGAGTTAATCGCGGAGAAACATACATACATGCGGGTCAAACTTAGAACCTCCTTTTTTAAGTCGGTTAAAGAACTACACAAGATATCCCTTTTCCAACAAAAAAATAATTATCTTATTCAGTTCATAAACAAAGAAGTTTACGACTGATCATCGAGGTAGTTCACACAAAATCATACTTATTTCGTGCTTTTTTTCAAGTTTACTTGAAAAGCACTGAACCGATTTCAAAATTTTAAAAAATAGGACCAACTTGGAAGTTTACATAATGTAATAACGTTTGAATCATTTCAATCGGTTCAGCCGTCTTCGAGTAATCGGTGTACATACAAAAAACAAAAAAAAACAAAAAAAAACGGAATTGAGTACCTCCCTCCTTTTGAAGTCGGTAAAAAGGTTACCGTTTGCCGTTGTGATATGGTTATTTATTACGAAATCATAGATACTTTAACCTAAGTTTTACAGATCGCAACCCGCCGTAACCTATATTTGTATATCTCCAAAAATGATATTTTTTTATTTTTCGAGGTTTACCACATGGTTTAGCTATTGTCGTGTTCTACAGTTTTGTTTGATTGCCACTGATAATAATAAGACTATGGAAAGTGACTATACACAGATTTAAGACCAGATAAAGTCCAACCATTTTCATCAGGTCTTAAATCTGTGTATGACTACTTTTCATAGTCTTACTTTTATCTGTTGCAATCAAACAAAGCTGTAGAACACGACAATATCTAAACCATGATGTGGTAAATCTCGAAAAATAAAAAAATATCATTTTTGGAGATATACAAATATAGGTTACGGCGGGTTGCGATCTGTAAAACTTAGGTTAAAGTATCTATAATTTCGTAATAAATAATCATATCACAACGGCAAACGGTAACCTTTTTAGTGATTTAAATGTTCTACGGGCTACTGTACAAGGTCAGGTCTAAATCAGGGGTTAGGAAATGATGAAAATATAAGTACCTAACAGTGGCGAGGGGTGAAATTATGGCGAAGGTAAGCCGCTCTAGAAAAATGATGAAAAATGTAGTGATCTGCATAGTGGATCAGTGGGGTGGGATTTCCAAAAGGTAAGCCGATGGGAATCGGCTTGTATGGACCCTTCGCCACTGGTACCTAATTATGTTTATTATTACTAAAATTCAATTAGATTATCAACAGTAAACACAAAAGGTGCACTACGCATCGGTGGCAGTGCTCCCGCCCCGTAAGAAAATATTATTTTGAGGGTTTTTAAGTACTAACTATCTGGAGCTGCTCGTCGCGCCCCATTTGGATATCCCTACGCCCCCCGGGGGGACGCGCCTCACTGGTTGGAAACCTATGGTCTATATAACAATAAAATAAAACTGTATATAGATACTCGTCTAAATTATGTGTTAATCCAATCTGTATTTAAACGAAATGGGTTCTAATTACCCTTTGAAAGGTTGAGTATACTGATCATATTTGCATATCTACATCATTAAAATTAAGTTATGCGCACTTATTGAATTACAGAGACGAGTGGAATAATATTGACACGGCATAATTTGTTCTGAAACAAACTTTAACTGTAACTAAACTAGATCCTTGTAAATTTCAGCTGAAATAAATAAACAGCCTCACTTTGTTTTATGTTCATTTTATTTGATATATTTACCTTATATATATATTTTTTTGTAGGAGGTTTGTAACCGTAGCTTTGCAGAGCTTTGTAACTTTGGAATATGATATTATAGACTGAACAGTCTAAAATATCATATTCCAAAAAATCAACTGAAACCGTGTCGCTGAGTAAAATATATGTATGGTTTTTAGGGTTCCGTACCAAAATGGTAAAAAAGGAACCCTTATGATGTGACTCAGTCTGTCTATATGTCTGTCACAGCTGGATATCTCGAGAACTACTACTGGTATCAACTTCAAATTTGGAATAGTTTAAGATGACATTTGCCCAACTATTTTGCAAATAAGAAATAAATAAAAATATAAATATCTTTTTTACAACAGGGACTGAAAAGGGGTCTTAAAAATTTAAAGTGCGGCTACTAGGGAATGTGCGCGCCGTTTGCACGTTTTTAATCTCTTTTTTTGTTTTAGGCCGTATAGTTTTCGACTTATGATGAAAAATGTAAAAAAAATACCTTTCCCCTCCCCCCCCCCTTATCTACGAAGTTTGCAAAGAAAAAAATCTGAAATAATTATATAGGCTAGCAGTTTATATAAAGATTACAGGAAAAATAAAACGATGTCTCAATATATCACACTTTTTTAGAAATCATCAAATTTCGAAAAAAGTTAACATTAGTTCCGCTATCGGTCAAGAGATGGCGCTGACCTAAAACTGCAATACTAATTTTATTATTCTACTCTGCAGTGTGGTTTAATGGTGCAATTATGATGGTGATTATGATGATCCCTCGGTGCGCGAGTCCGACTCGCTCTTGACCGGTTTTATTTAATCATATTCTAACTAACTAACGTGATGCAATTGCAATCTCTTGTAATCTTGATAATACCTAACCTACAAATAATTTGTTTATTACCTACAACTTATATTTTTTTTTTTAATTCGTTGATTTGTAAATCGAGTACTTTTTTTATAGAAAAATTAAAAATTTTGTAGTTATTAAAATCATTTGAGCTTGGTCTCTACTCGTATTTCATTCAACATCAAATAATTGAAATATTTATATTTAGATCTTTACTAAAAGCTTTCTCTACTCCTGTTTTAAATACTTACTAATATGTAAATGCGAAAGTTTGTTTGTTATGCATTGAACCGACCATCATGAAATTTTGCATACACGTTGTCGGGGGTACAGAGGAGGACATAGGGTACAGTTCTCGAGGGATAGTAAAAAAACTGTCCACGCAGATGAAGTCGCGGGCGGCCGCGAGTAATAAATAATTTTAATATTAATTACAATCTAAGTACCTATTCACTTAACTTTGAGCTTTTTATTTTATTCATATTGAATCAACGTCAGCATGAAAAATAGTTTATTAGGTTCACGACTGCCCAAAAAAACGGAGATATTTTAACCGCTTCTGTGGTCTAGTGGTGGTAGTAAGATGCAGGGATCCCGGGTTCGATTCCCAGGGGGGGTAAAATTTGTACTCGGTTTGGTTGGTGGTAGGGCTTGTTTCAAGTCTGCCTGGCTAGCTACCACCATCTTACCTAAGTCTGACGCCATAACAATAATTTAAACATTGTTGTGTTCCGGCAGTTAGGGGTAAGATAGCCAGTTCCTCAGTGAGGATTCCGGATCGTCATTTAAAATCAGGTGAGATGAAGGCCAACACTATTCCGTTATTGATAAAAACAGACAGACGGACAGACAGACAGACTGAGTCACACCATAAGGGTTCCTTTTTTACCATTTTGGTACGGAACCCTAAAAAAGAGTGTATGTACTATTATGTATTCCTGTTGTTGTGTTCAGGGTTCATATATTTTTAATGTTTTTATGTAGGTACATATGCAAGTTTCTTTATTCCACCATTAACTTCTAAATGCCTTACGGGATTTGGATGTATGGGGTATTGTTAGAATCCTTACATTACCCCAAGTGACGCTGCTATAGATTTTTTGATAAAAATCAATTATGTTAACAAAATGACGCCAATTTGTTTTGTGAAAAAAAAACTTTAATTATTACAATATGGATATCAAATGAAAGGCCTTGATGAGCACATTTCAAAATTATATAATTTGTTACAAAAATGAATGAAATAAAAATCAATAATTTAAAAAACATGTCTGCAATGACAGTGATACTACTTGTAATTTAACTTTTTAGCTCGTTTTTTGGCATGGCGTCGTGTTTTTAATATATTTATTTTTTATTTTTTAAATGTTTCAACTATTAAAATCGTATATTTAAATCAAATGTAATTTAAATTCGATTAAAATACTTTCCACTACACACACAATAACACATTCCTGTAAAAACATTTCTTATTTATTCTAATGAGGATATTATTATAAATAATCATGATTTTGTTACAAAGCTTGAACTTCAACTTGTTCAAATTAACTTAGCTTTTCTTAACCCTTTCAGACCTGATTTATTTTTATTTCTCAGATTGGTTTGATAAATTATTTTTAGCTTAAATAGGCTACAGATATTATGGGAAAAAAATATAAAAAAATATTGTTAATCGTCTTTCTGAGAAAATTGAATTTTTCTTTATGTGCACAAATGGGGCCATCCGTCCTAAATGATAGTTCGATTAAATATATACGATGATTTTGTAGAAACAAAAAACGTATTATTTATCAATATATTTTTTATTAATTTATTTAGCAAATCTTTAAACAAAATTAACATAAATTAAATTTTGTTTTAACTAATAAATAGCTATAATAATATAAGTTCACATACTTACAATAATAAAATAATGCACTGAAACTTTTGAGTGACTCAAAATATTTCAAAATTAAAAGTGTGTATCGAACAACGGAGACGCGATTTATTTTACATTTAAAAAAAGATTTATTAAGTAAAATAAAACATAACGATTGGAGATATAAGTATAAACGGATTCTCAGATTCAATCTGCATTAATATTAATTAAAATTCAAAATTATTCATGGCAAAAAGCGAACTTTGTGGTGTTTATCGGCGCACCTGCCCATGGCGTCTTAACGTGGTCGAAATTAATGCGACGCAAAGTCGGCAAAAGTCAATTACAGTTTATTAAAACCGTCTCCATTTATATCAATTTGACGCAAACTGTTACAAATACTGGTAATGTTCCGTCCTTTCATCCGCGAGGCGGGGCTACGCAAGCGCCTCGAGCGGCCAGCGGCGGCAACAAAGCGGCGGGCTGCGAGCGCGGCCAGTACGCAGCCGGCGCGCTCCGAGCACGCAGCGACCGCAACGCTCGCTCGTATCGCTCACCGCTCGACCGCTCGCACGATCTAACACCCGCTCAATTCACAACTGCCCGATGAATATTTAATCGCACCTATTCCAACCGGGTGGATGAATGAGCGAACTCTGTTGCCTCATCGACAGACATGGCAACACATTTCTAGCACTTGGAAAAGTTTAATTTACGATGTCACAGGGGTAAAGCAATTATAAAATCATGAACGGTCGTAGGTTGGTGTCGCGATCGACGACGGCGATTTTTGTTTTGCTACTACTTGTTAGACATGCTGTAACATCTTCAGATGGTAAGTTGACACAAAAGAACTTAAACTTTATTATTAAAACGATATAAGTACTATTTTGTTCTTTGAGGAAATTGAATTTTTCGAAGCGGAAATTGAGAATTGTACGCTTGAAAACTTTGACCAATTATTTCCATGTATGATTTGCAGTGATTGATATATTTGCCTGTTAAGGCAATTATGTAACATTTTGTTCTGAGTTAACCTTGTGTTAATGCATTTCTTATGTAGTGTTATGGTGGGCAGCAAGCTTAGAATGTGTTTTCTCAAAGTTTGCGGTGCGAGATACAAGAGTTTGTAAACACTTCCCGAGTGGCCGTGCACCGTTCCGCATACACGAAGATGTGGGGGGATTTAGTAAACCACTATTTATTGTACAGCAAGGTTATGCGCCTTAGAACTTTAATGTTTACTGTGTGTATATATTTTATAAGGATATATACTAGCCTCTACCAAGTTTGTGATGAAGTTACATTTTCGTGACCTGCTCAAATAATATTACATCGAATAATGTAATATTTATGATACTTTACTAAATATGATTCTTGTTTTATATATAGATTCGTGAAATTATCTGTACGTTTATTGTCTTGATTATAATATATTATCACAAATGAAAAGACCATTACCTATTTTAAAATTATGTATATTGACCTTTTTTCAATTACAATATACCTAAATAAACTTAAATTTATTCTTATTAGTTATATTTTATTAACTAATCTGTAACAGGCAGATTCAAATATAAATAAATGATTGGACAATTATTTCACACAGCGCCATCTAGACCCAAACTAGGCAAAGCTTGTAATTATGGGTGCTAGAAATCTGATATATGTACTACTTATATACTTGTTAAATATAGGTATTTATTATACTATATATAGTAACACCCAGACCCGTTACAGAATTTAAAATTCATCAATTCAATTTCTGCCTGGCCGGGAATCGAACCCGGGACCTCTTGCGTGGTAGACCGTCATGTTGACAACTGCACCACTCAAGTTGTCAAATAAATATACTTAACAATTTAAATAATTCGGCATTTCTAATGCCAAGTTCAATAAATAATTTGTTGATAATGTCCCTACATTTCCCATATCTGTATTATACAAATTTGATATTGCTATTCATAATTAAAAACATTTCATGATTAGAGTCCTATAAATTTACATAATCTTAAAACTTCCTACAATTAAAGCCCCTTGAGTAATTTATTAACGAAGTTTACTTCGCTCATAAACATCAATGTCTGCGAAACAATTTTAGTACAAAAAAGCTTGTTTAAAGATAAATAGGAAATTAAGTTTCTGCCTTCGCAAATGATTAAATATAAATCAATTGACGGTCTTTCTTTATCGCTTGTACCGATAAAAATATAATTCATTAATATTTTTATGATTCTAAATTTTTTATTGAATTTCTAAACATCGGATATTCTATTTATTAGCATAAAAAATAGGCACTTAAGAAAAAATCTATGTATAGGATGAAACTCATAATTAAATTTTTGTTGTTTTGAAAATAAATAAATATTATTTACTTTAGAAGACGGCCAGTCTTATCCGATGGAGTTCAAAGAGCGTCCAAAGCAATTAAATCAGCAATAAATCCAGGATTTATTATTTAAATGCTGATATTAATGCCGTGAGCTCATACAGCAGCAAACAATTGGCATATTTTTCTGGCATGCCTGCGCCAACATTGATATCTATAAACCCATTATTCAGCGGATTAGCTTTTTACTGGATGAGCTATAGAATATTCAAAAGGGAATTATTGGATTTCGTTGGCACGACTGAATTATAGGTATCGGGTGTGCACATATTCATTAAGCTAGTTTTGAGCGCTCAAAGAAAATTAAAATTGGGATAACTGTATTTCGCACGTGACGAGAAAGATAAGATGCACCGGAACTGTTATTGTCGAATACGCCTCTGGAATGGGAAGCCTTGTCGTTATATCAGGATCGAGGATTACCTTTGAGTGAAAACATAACAATAGATCTATTGTAGCTTCAAATTCGGCTAACAAAACAATATAAACGACCCATTTATTAATCTATGTAGGTACTATGTGAAGTTACTTCAAGTTTCAATGAACAATACAGAGACATACTTTGAGTGTCAGCCCCTTCATCTTTATAGATGGCACAAAATTATAATGTCATTGTGATTTCCAACTTACTTTGTGTATTTTGATTCCTTATTTAATTAGGGACTTTGCTTTGGTAAACTTCCTGAAGTCCCTTTGTTGCTTAGTATTTTATTTGTATTACTTTTCATTTTAGCTTTATCTTCGGAGCTCTTTGTCTTTCACTTCAAATTGTCTTATATGATTAACTCTTGATCTTGATATAGTTTTCTGTTAATTAAACTGTCTTAAAAGGGTGTTTTTTAACTCTTCTTCTTCAGTTTTATAAATAATCGCGTATACTCATAATTATAACTTATAGAATACTTGTACAAGAATGGATTCTATTATAATGCTCATCATCCAAACACACCCATGCCAGAATTTGATCCCAGGGGCTGTTAGTCTAATGCCGTTACCGTTAGCAACCACTACCGTTGCACTAAGCAACTGCCAAGAAATATAAAGTTGCGTTGATATGTTCTTAACAAATTAACGGTAAAGTTAAACGGTTAATGAAAATATAAATTATAAGGCAGCCACTGGATAAAATACCAAGTGAACAAATTGCTTAGGTAGCAAATTAGCTAAATTTGTTTGAAGTCGCGGGAAGTACACCGCAGGAATTCAAGAGGACGAAAACCGGCCGCAATGACGACAACCCCTGCCAATTAAAGGAGTCACTTAAAAGACTTTGTTAAATATTTTTACCACATGATACTTGCTGCATAATTTATTGGGACGTTTAAAAAATTGAAAAAACAACTAAGGAGATGGTTTTATTTCAAAAAATTTAGGAAAGCTTTTATTGAAAAAAGGAATTCACAAGGATGGAAGTCGGCCGCAATTATAACAAACCCTGACAATTACTTTTAAAGGTTGTCAAGTATTTTATCTACACAAATAAAACCAAGTGGTACTAGCCGCATTAATTCCGAAAAAAAGACAGGTGGTAGAATGCAAATGTTGTAGAGTTGCTAAAACTGAACAAATTTCCCAAGAAACATGGGTCATAAAACGAAAAAAAAGCATACTCCATACACAATGTATTAGTCAGCAGACCGACTATGAAAAGGCGGAAAAAACATTTTTCGACCTTCCTACCTATCTAGTTCTTTGAGAGCGTTCCTACACCCTGTATAACAACAGCTCAATAAGGATAACTAGATACACAAATTAAAGACATTAGTAAAGCAATAGCTATCTATAAGTATTAATAATATTTACAGTTAATCATAAACGTAACTCAACAACTAAATACAGATGATTTTACGAAGTGAGTTGATAGTGTTAAACCCAACTTAGTAAGTTAAGATACCCTATCTCAGATTTTATACATCAAACTCCGACAAATTGACCATTCACAAGCAAAATTACTATCTGATTTCACAGACAGAACTCCGCCGCTCCAGTTGCGAACTTGACTACCTTGTGTATGATTATTTGCGAGTTGCCAGCTAGCAATTTGTTCGTCAACTCGCCGTCTTTGCTGAACTTGTTCATGCCAGTTCATTGCGACACCAATTGCCGAATAAACAACCAAAGCTATGCCGCTACAGAAACTTCCTTTGGTGTTCTGACTACATTACATAAAACATACGCACATCATACTAAACTTAGTATTTATTACAGTCATAGGATTAAGTAGAAATGTTTTATACCTGTATACCTATGTACCTAATTAAATTGTTGTTTTTCCAGAAAATTGTGTTTAGTTATTTAATAATGTAACATTACAAGATATAGAATGATTCCGAACATGCCTTCTACTTAATTATGCTCAAAAAATATCTTTCGGATAATTCACGAAGCTTAGCCCAAATTTTCTCTTTGTGAATTCGTAATAAATATACCGACAAAGAAACAGTTGTTCTATTTTATTTATCAAACTGTTCGTGAATTAATAACCTATCAGGGAAATGTTCTTGTTAACTTTAACTAATTGGTATATGTTCTAAACTTTAATTTAATACAGTTCAAAACGTACAATAAACTTATGCAATATTATTCTAGTGTCAACTTTGCTGGAATAATGATAGTAAGTTTTGACAACTTACATTCTCACAACAGGTTAATAATACGATCTATGACGTGAGATTGCTTCAATAATATTGTAAAGTATGAAAAAACAAAATGCAAATGCTTTCTCTATAACATTAAAGTTCCCAAGTTTATTAAAAAGTTAAACGTTTGACCTGTTTTAGCGCTCACGTTGTGGAGCTTACAAGGAAGTTCGCGCGTAGCAACTCTGACAGAGATTATATATCTGCATAGTTTTGTTTTCATAAGTCAGTTTCTATGCATTTAAAATCAAATGGAAACTTAGTTTCTGGAAAGCCTCTATACTATGGGCTCTCAACCAGTGGGGGGGGGGTAGTGCTATCCAAAGGGGGGACGCAAATAGGAGCTCCAAATAGTACTTATAAAAACCCTAAAAATCATTAATGCAACTCGTGTTTGATTATTAAAAATCAAATTTAATAAAAATAAACACCTACTTTTATTTTCATAGTTGTAACCAAAGAAAATTATAAGTTATATAAGAACTATTTAATTTAGCTAAAAAATAATAAAAAGGTTTCATATTATTTTCATCTTTCATTGGAGCATTATAAGTGAGCATGGACCTCAAAAACCAAATAACCATTAAGGTAGAAAACTTTTAAACAAAAAGTCCATCTACGTGTAAGGATTTGACAATATTTTTACCCATTTTAACCATGGCAACATCTTTGCTTGTTAGCCGATTTAACAAAACTACATCGCTGGCATACATATGGAATATAATTGCTTCTTTCAACGGTGTCATATACTATTATAATACTGCTGCATTTGCAGAATTCTTCATTGTTACGATAACAACTCGGTTCACCAGCCCTCTAAGCTGTGAGTCACAAAATAACACTCCCAGTCCCTCTATCTAATGAAGCCAATTTTCTTCGCCCGCACCTAGCTCTCTCCTTCTGAATTTTCTACCGTATTTTCCTTGTCATCCATCTTTTTCCGCATTTCCGCGCAGGCAGATTACTTTTGATTTCAAATTCCATCTCTATTGATTTAATAAACAGCAAATTGTTTGGTCCGTTTCTATAACACTGGCGAAAAGTATACAGTTAAGAATTAAGAAAAATGTTTACTTAAGGCATTTCCCAAGCTGCTGTTATATTATTGTAACGAAAACGTAAAAGAAATTTATATTTTTTTAAATACTCAACAGCCGCTGTAATTATGAATAATACTAGTAATGAAATTTATATGTTTTTTTTTGTTATGAGTTTCGTTTGTCAGTTTTGCTGTTTTCAAGTACGCCTTTGTATTAATTATGGTGTTCGCTAAACGAAGCATACATCACAATTTTATTAGTCGGAAAACTAATAGAAAATTCAGCCGCGCTACCGAAAGGCTGGCTAATCCAAAACGAATTCCAAAGATGTCGAAGCAAACACACGGAGAGTTTCCAAGTAGTTTTTATTAGAACCGCTCGTAGTTTGGTGTTCGTATTTTATATAATTTTCCAGTGAAATCTCAATGTACATGAAGCATCCTTATTTGCTGTAGTTTCGTCTTGGAAATATTTTAAAGCAAATTTTCTCTTACTTAAAGTTTACGCTAGTTGCCTCCGAGTCAGCTGCAATGCAACTGGCATTTACGAGAATATGCACGAAATGCAGATACTCACTTCTCTTTTGGCCATTCTGACCCACCGAGCCGTGCAGTCGGCGGCTAGAATAAAACACAGCTCATGATTTTATTGTGAAAATTCTTGAAGCTATTATGAACACTACAAATGGTGAAAGATTATGGCAGTTATTTGAAGCATCGTCAGAGAATATACATACATATTAGGGACCATCAAACTGGACAACTTTTACAATAGGACCAACTCTGAAATAGCAAAAAAAGTTAGCTGTTTCATACAAAAAATAATAACGAAAATATCAAAATGTATAAAACAGCAGATTTTTTTACGATTTCAGTGTTGGTCCCATAGTAAAATTTATTCATTCGACGGTCCCCATCTACCATATATGGCATTGCGAGTTGTTTTGTAACACCCTGTATTGTCAAAGTTTTTATTTATTTCAACGGTGAAAAAGATGTTGAATATCCAATCCAGAACGTGGTTAGATAATAAACAATCTGAGGTTCTTTAAAAAATAACGACATCCTAAATGTTTTTCCAACAAATTGAAGTCAAACTTTCTTAGAGATATTAACATTTTGCATTCGGCTAATAGGGAATAATGTATCTTTTTTTTAATCAAAATCAAAAGTATAATGCGTGAGAATATTAAAACTTTTTCTCTTGCGTTTTTTCTCGTGATATAGTTAAGTACTTAAAAGTTAGCACGCAGCAGTACCCGCCGAAAACGCTGTATACAAAACGCTCATGATTTGTGACGTCACCGGTCAGGTTTCAGGCGCGTTTATTGGAGTTAGCAAAGAATTTTCAATTATCTCCCTAAATTTTGCGTTTAAGTACATATGTGTCATGCAAAATATTATTTCTAATTCGAGATTCTATCCGACTGTTAAGTGCATTATTATATCCAAAAATGAAAAAAAAAATCGTTATTTTCCCCTGATTTCATCGTGTGATAAAACTAAAATATTTTTTTTTCTGTTCCATCGTGTTTTTATACGTGTCCGCAGCGATCAAGCTCAAATGTATCAAAATCGGTAACTTATGGATATTCTCTAGTACATTCCACGATTTTATGGTTATGTAAATGTTATCGTTACTGTCTCGAAATTAAGCGATCTTAAATTAGATAAAACAGTTACCTGCGGTATTCTGTATCCCAAACTAACTAGTTATATTTATTCGATGAGGGAAACTTTTTCGTCCACCAATAAAACAATCTGTAAAAGTCCCGCAAATGCAACCCAACAAAATATGAAATTTAACCAATTTGTCAGAAGAGTTTTCGCTACTTTTATTTTCCCTGCACGACCAACTGCAAACTAGACATATTTTCCCTTTTCATAAATAACAAGCTAGATATATCTTTTTTTGTTAGTTTTGTTTTTATCGCTTAAGAAGTTTCACAGCTTTTGTCAATTAATAAAGTTAAGAAGTTTTCTGTGTAATGTTTTGATATAATTTCATCAAACTAAGCTAGAAAAATTCATAAAAAACATTTTTTTTATTTCCTCAAACTCCTCAGATAATGATCATTGACTATTTCTAAAAAGAATTAAACTTGAGTCAAAGTTAAGTGCTTAAGTGCTATAGAATATGCGTGCTTAAAGCCAGTAACTCTGTTTAAAGACCCTTTAGTGCTTGCCTGTCTTAACCAGTTCTTTAAATAGCAGTACTTTGCTGCTGTTGTAGACTACTAAATGTAAAAGGGGTGTGTAATGTATGACCTAAATTTACATGCACTAACGATCAGAGGATATAATAACATTTCATATAATTTCATTTGACATACCGATCAAATAATATAACATACGGTTAATATAATTTCACTTGACCTAAATACATGTGATATAAAAACTATTTGACACAATAATCATTTGATCTAATTAACAGATGATATAAAGCACATTTCATATAACATTCATTTACTCTATTCAACATTAAAGATAATTTTATTTGACCTATGATTTAAATGCTATAAAAACAAGCATAGCCCAAAAATATGATTTCATTACTTATATATTTTTATCCACACCCATGCTTTAAATCCTCCATAAAGGGTTCTAAAACAGTTAGCTTACTGCCAAAATTACAGTATCGCTCCGCTGCGAGTGGTCAAAACACTAACCTAACCTACCTGGTGTATTAAGTTTTTATTTACAGCGGGGAGCCTGGGGCCAGCCGCCCTGCACCCCCCAGCAAGCATTTTGCAAGCAAGCACCCAACATGCAAGCATGCAAGCAAGCATGCAGCATGCAAACAGCCATGCAGTAAGCAAGCATGCTAGCAAGCATGCCGCATGCAAGCAAGCATGCAGCATGCAAGCAAGCATGCAACATGCATGCATGCATTGTGGAGCTCCGCTCGCTTCGCTCGCTCCGCTGCGAGTGGTCAAAACACTAACCTAACCTAACCTACTGGTAGGTGCATTAAAAGTGTTTCTTTATAGCGGGGGGCCTCAGGCCCCCCGACCCCCCCGAGCAGGGGGCCCGGCCCCCCTGCACCCCCCGGCAAGCATTTTGCAAGCAAGCACCCAACATGCAAGCATGCAAGCAAGCATGCAGCATGCAAACAGCCATGCAGTAAGCAAGCATGCTAGCAAGCATGCCGCATGCAAGCAAGCATGCAGCATGCAAGCAAGCATGCAACATGCATGCATGCATTGTGGAGCTCCGCTCGCTTCGCTCGCTCCGCTGCGAGTGGTCAAAACACTAACCTAACCTAACCTACTGGTAGGTGCATTAAAAGTGTTTCTTTATAGCGGGGGGCCTCTGGCCCCCCGACCCCCCCGAGCAGGGGGCCCGGCCCCCCTGCACCCCCCGGCAAGCATTTTGCAAGGAAGCATGCAGCATGCATGCAAGCGTTGTGGAACTCCGCTGCGAGTTGTCAAAACACTTACCTTACCTAACCTACTGGCAAGCTACATGCATGCTTGTATGCTTGCTTGCATGTCTAGTCATTGTTATGTTATAATATATGTATGCTAATAGATGTAAGTATATTAAACATTAGTGGATTTGATAATTAAGCAAGCATCATAATAACAAAAGCTAGTTATTTCTATTTTATAGTAAAAGTTGATTATAACATGTAAAATTAGATCAAATGATATGTATATGAAATGTAAGTTAGATAAAAAAGCGATATATCAAATGATACTTATGGGATATAAACGTTAGAGCAAATGTAAATATAGCAAATAATAATGATGACAAATGAATAATAGGTTAAATAAAAATTATGTCATTTATTTTTAGGTCAAATAAAAATTAGATGAAGTCAACGTTAGTGACATTGAAATTAGATTAACTGTTTTTATGGCAACCGAATCGCACCCATGTAAAAGATTATGTACTGTAAATTATAACAGGTTTCAGAAAGGTTAATTTAGAAAATATTTTGTCTTTATCATAGTCCTAATTTGACGACCTCCTTGATAAGTGGCGTTTACACCGTTTTTCTACGTGTCTCCATTTCTGAGGTCCCGAGTTCTAAATTGACTCCTGGCTGGGTCATTTTTTTCTTATCTATCTGCTTGTCTCAGGTCTGGGTGTTTGTGATACCATCGTTGTTTCATTTTAAAGCTACCTACTTACTTTAGAATCGCGGCAATTTATGTGATATTGTCTATTATTTATATTTACTTATTTATTTATTTATTTTTTCTTTATGTAACAGCATACAGACAGTGGCATGAGGGACAACTCATACTTATGTACAAACGTGCAGAACAGAAATATGTCTCAATAAAATGCTGGCCCAAGTCACGGCATTTCACGCGACGCCCATCGTTATTTTAAAAACTTTCAAGTATTCCTCGTAACTACGAATTACTATAACAACTTTAATAAAAGTCGATTAATAAACCTAATTGTTAAACATAGAATAGCTTTTGGTATTCTTATTTTAAATTTTTATTTATACTAGATGCCTCCCGCGACTTCGTCTGTGTGGACAGTTGTTTTTATCTATCCCTTGAGAACAGTCCCTTTTTCTTGATGAAAGTTACCCTATGTCCTTATCTGTACCACTGACATCGTGAATGCAAAATTTCATCATAATCGGTTGAGTAGTTTAGATATGGAGGGGTGTAACAAACAAACTTACTTTCACATTTATAATATTAGTAAGGATTATTTCCATTTGATTTTGGGTTTTCCTTGAATGGCTGATAATACCAGCCTATGAAATATTTATATTCTATGGGACTAATAAAAACGAACTTAGATACAGCAAATACAGGTGGCTTCACACGGTACTCTATAGCTCGTAACGTATGAACGCACGGTCGTATTTCGTAACGTATCCGCCTGGCAGAGTTTCACGCAACATGCACGCAACCATTCTCAGTTTTCTGATGCGCGATTGCCGCGACAAAATAACGTGTTATTTACGGCTGAGCTGTAACTATGGAGTTTGGTCACGATCGCGAAGCGAACATCGGTAAGTGAATCTCGCACAACTCTAAATAATTCGAAACCGGTCCGTACTTAACACGAAAAACTATCGAGTGCGAATCGATTTCGTAGTTATCGTAGGTCCCGACTTCATTTGCAGTCGTTAACACCCACCAATCCGCATTGGGCCCACGAGGTAGGTTATGGCCCATCCTCCTTATCTACCTATGAGGAAGGTCTTTGCTCCAGCAGTGGGGACATTAAAATGGCTGATGTCGAAAAGGTTCGAAATCATACTTGTTCTAAAATTACCTTTTAGTTTTTACTGTTTGCAAACGTATTTTTAACTCCGATTGATAGATGAATCAAAATCTGTGAAAAATAACTTAAATCAGTAATTTAGTGTTATTAGCCAATTTACCAAAACGCTTCAATGATGGATTTTATATTTCAGTATCTAACTACGGCAGCTTGCAAGGCGCGAATTTACACGTGATCAACATTTATTTCCCCGAATTATTTTTGTGAAAATTGACATAACTTTTTAATATTCATATTCGTTCGTAAATGAATTGGAGCATTGATTAACACGTCGCTTGCCATCAATAACCTGTAAATTGTAATTTATGATAACTTTATTACAGATTACTCTCAGACTTATTGGATTTATATTTAAAACTAGCTTCCGCCCGCGACTTCTTCCGCGTAGATATTCGACAAAATCCTTAGGGAACCATTAACCAGAATAAATGTATGAAATAAAACACTTTTTAACGGATACTAGCGCGGTTTACTATGTTACACTAGTAGTCTATGTTTTAACTTCATCAAAATCCAATCAGCTGTCCTTACGTGATTAGGCGGGTCCCCACCGAACGCTCCTCGCGAGGCTGACGCGGTCGAAGTCGCCGGCGGAAGCTAGTTTGTAATGTTCAGGCTTGTGTTCTGAGATATTAGTATCCCGTTTCCATACATTTTCAATACAAAATTTGAACCCCAACTTTATCCCTATAGGGGTTGAATCATGCCCACCGTGTTGGACTTAAAAATAAACGTTATTTCCGCAATCGTCATCCGAGAAAACCCCAACAACGGCATCTACATCGATTTTTAAGTTTATTCACCCCATTTTACCCCCATAGGGATTGAAATACTAACAATAACGATATACGTTGCCTTAGAATTCCATCCATAAGCCTAAATTATAATTTAGCGATTTTTACTTCGAAAATGAAGGATTTTCTTCTTAACACAAATTCATCCCCTTTTTCACGGAAGAATTTTGAAAAACGCTGAGACACGTATTTATTAATATTCAATCGTCAGCCTAAACACAAAATTCGAAGATCTTAGCTTCAAAACTGAAGGACTTTCATACAAACTTTCATCCCTTATTTCATCCCCTTATGGTTGGAATTTTTAAAAATCCTTCCTTAGTGGATGCACACTGTATAAGGTATCTGCGTGCAAAATTTCAAGTCCCTAGGTCCAGCGGTTTGGGCTGTGCGTTGATAGATCTGTCAGTCAGTCAGTTTACGATTTTATATATGTATTAAGATAACTTTGTTTTGTTTTCTGCATAATTACGGATAACATATTTTCTACAGTGAAATAATCAAAAAATTACTGTAATATTTAAAAAAACTTCTAATTTGGTAAAACATATTAATAAACATAATAACAGCTACGGCGTAGCTCGTAGCATTTCTCATAATACGAACGACATTATTAGAATAACACATCATTAATTTCGTAGAAAACGTGGCATTTTCGACAATTCATTGTAATGTAGCAGATTTTCTGCAAAATCAATGCTATACCAATGTATAGCATTGATTTTGCAGATTGGTAAATTGATATTTACCAATCCCTCTAATTTAGCAATCGTTTGATCATAACTTGAAACTTATTTTCATTTACTTCCTATACAGGGTCATTTTGAACTTACCATCCAAATTTTAAGGATGTGTCCAGTCCATGAAACTAAACAACTTTCTTTAAGAAACATGTGTCAAATTTCACCAAAAAATTTTGGTCATCCCATACTAAATTAATCACTTGTTCTCTTTGATTTGTATGGAAAGTCGATTTTTGATTTTACATATTTGACCATGTGTTCCTTAGAGAAAGTTGTTCAGTTTCATGGACTGAACACATCCTCAAAATTTGGATGATGAATACAAAATGACCTTGTATTTACTAGATTCAAACATTATTGCAATGCATTCCATTTCTTATGTACCGATTATTATTTTTAAAGTGATTGCAACTATTTATTTATAGTCTACACCAAGTCTACACAAATAACAAAAGAGTATTTAGAATACAAATTGGAAAACATGGGCCTATAGATATTAAATAATCTGGCAGAAATACTTTGTACCCTTAAAATTACAAAAATCTACAGATCTTATACTACGCGCAACTATCAAAGTTATTTGCAAATGTAATTTAGAAATAAAGCACACGGCGCTGTTATAAATGCCGCATAGGCTCCATTTCTTCTTTATTTTACTGACGATAAAGTGAACGAAGCGCAGACTGACCTCGCGCGTAAGGGACCCACTACAGCCTACAGTTTTTTTCCGCCCGCCTCCTAAGATGGCTCAAACTGTATCTTAATTTTATTCAATCCCGTTATTAATTTTTTCCGTTTCTTGAATAACGAGCTCAAAAAAGTTATTGGGACCTCCTTTACATTCATGCTAGCCTGGTATTTTTTAGTAGACAGATTGCCCTGTTATCAATGGTTTCACTACTACAAGCACGCGGGGCATGTGTGCCTGTCCACTGGCTGCTTGTCGCGTACGCGGAAAAATCGGAAAAAACCTGTTTTGACAACTGCAGCCAGTGGACAATCTCAGAGCATCATTTGTTTTGTTAGTTACAAGTTTGAATTTCACGTTCTTAAGAAGCTTTGTCTCTGGTCCTATTCTTTACTCATGTGGTATAGGCCCGCCTCCTAAGATGGCTCAAACCGTAGCTTACAATCCCGAGATTTTTTTGTTTCTTGAATAAAGAGCTCAAAAAAAATTATTCAAAAATTCTCGATTCAGTCGGCGAAAAATTTTGAAAAATCTCTAAAAGTTACCGACAGATTTTAGGAATTCAGAATTCCTAAAATCGTGCAATTGCACTGAAGTCCTCCGGCAGACGCATTTTGACATAATTATGGTTCATCCGCGTGCGTCTCATATCTGCGAACTACAGACAAATGTCACAATTTTATAAATCGGGGCACTATACTATAGTTACTCTACTACGCTAGTAATATAATAAGTCTATGACTATAATCTTCTTTACAAACTCGGTTTACGGCATGAATCCATATAATATAAAAATACCTAGTGTCACAAAACAATGCCAAAATAAAAGAACGGCCTTCATCAAAGAACGAATGTCTGAAACCGCTCCAAGGAATATCGAGTCGGTATGAAGGTTATAAAAATATTTGGTGGAGAGCTCGGCGTTATATTGGCATTATAAATCAGGTTGGCGATAGCGCAGCGTGGCGGGCGCGTGGCGTGAGGCAGCCGTGCCACGCCGTGTCGCCCCGACACCGATGCATAAATATCAAACGACACACTTGTCACCGGAATGTGTTGCAAGCACGATCATCGTATACACTCACCACCTACATATGCAAACGCCATTTTAATCGCTCAATATTAAAAACTTCATTATTTTTTTCACATGCTTATAAAATATTGACGTTTTTTGACAGAGTATCTAAGTCTTTCACCTAAAATAGATAAGACACAACCAGATAGCCTCTACAATAAATGATGATTAGATCAGGAAAATAAACCTTTGTTATTCCATTACCAATAGTTCCGTTCCAAACAGCTTCATAGCTTCCCTCAATCCAGCTGACGAAAAATCTGCGAGTCAATTATTGAACACTGGACGTTGGACTGGACAAAAAATACAAATCCGCTGACTCGAAAGTACCGAAACGAAGTTGAAACCTTAACGATGCATTATGTTTAATTAAATTAAACAGATTATATCAAGACAAATATTCAAACCATTAAATATACTTTTTTTCTTCATTTTTCTTTTTAAATTCACAGCATAAATCGTTCATTATAAACTATGGTGAATCGATACTTTAAGAGGAAATCTACAGAAATATCTCCACAATAAGCTTCAAACGCGACTTTACATAATGTACAATCTAATCCAATAATTGCTTTCTCGGAAGCATTAAGGCATTAACGTTTACCCAATTAATAAGTCAACTTACAAATTATTACAGTATCCTTAATTTACTCTCCGTTCTAAACAGAAACATGATCTGCAAACTTCGAATTACTTAACAAACCGAAATTCACGTTACTTGTTTGTTCGCTCAGTTTACATAATGGGGCCGAAACTAAAATTAGGCGCGACTGATAATAAACAGCCTTAGCAATAGGATTTCTGAATTGGCTTTATCAACATCTTATTAAAGCGAGCGGCGAGCGCTCGCATTCACAGTAACCACTAATTGTATCCCATGTTTATACACGACTTCAATTTTCTCATTTCGGATGAGCCGAAATCCGCTGCGTTCGGCCATTTTCGACCATTTACAACCGTCGATAGCAATACAGTTGTAATTGCCAGATATACGTACATCACTATAGTATCGGAGTGTACAAGTGAATCTTGTTGCATTTTGCATAAAATCGATACTCACGAATGGGCATGTCGAGCCGTCGTTGTAAAGCCACACGAGACTCGCCTCAAATTTGCCACAATCGGTTTAGGTATTTTTGGATGACAATTTTCGTACCGGAACGTAGGTATAGTCTGATTTTAAAATTGCGCCTCTTGATTTCAATTGAGGTTAGCGCAAAATTATCCAGATTACTGACATATTTAACAATATCTACGGTAGATCGCTAATTTCATCTTCATTCGTGGAAAAAGTACCTACAGGTATCTTAGATTAAAAAAAATCAGATTGCACTCCGGGAGTGCCGGCAGAAGTGAAAACTTGAATATTAACGTCGTGCATTTTTGATATTTTGGAATGGTTAGGGAATAATTTTGCACGAATTGCCGTCTTACAAATTTACTCTGCATTTGAATTAACGAATACAGAACAGTACGAAAGTCTTATACATAGCTTGACTGAAAATCTAGAGTTTTGCCATTAAATTAAAAAATTAGCCTGTTGCTATGGTGACACAAGTGTTTGCGTCTTGAAATGACGCGCCGCCATTTTTCACCGCGCCCCGTAGAAAGAGAGGGGGATACTTCCGCCGCCGGCTGTCTACTCTCCATCCGTCACATCCGTCTTACGAATTTTCGATCAGGGTCACGTGATTATTCTTACTGACGCGAGTTTAGCATTTTTTCCTCATTACCAAAAAGCGTACAACGCCGCTAAAGAAGTTTTCACTTCAAAAATATAGACTACGCCCATAGATTGTATCTTTCTATAGCTAATTGTAAAAACCTGTCTACGTAATAAAGCGATTTGTACTAAGCGGCTCTTTTTACACGACTGCCCAAAGCAAAAAGAGTGTATATGTGTTCAGGGTTAATGTATGTTTGTGGGTATGTGAGTTTCTTTATTCCACCATAACTTCTAAATGCCTAAACTGATTAGGATAAATGGGGTATCGTTAGAATTCTTACAGCATTCCGAGTGACAATGGCTATATTTTTTTAGAAAAAAATAATATGGCGACTGTTCGACGCCATTTTCAAATGTGAAAAAAAAATATTTCTTCCATTATTACAATGGGCATCAAATGGAAGGCCTTGATGAGCACATTCCAAAACTATATAATATGTCACTAAAATGTGTGAAATAAAAATATATAAATTAAAAAAAATATTAAAAACACGCCTGCCCTGCCAAAAACGAACTAAAAAGTTAAACTACAAGTGTCGTTGCAGTCGGGGGACCTCTTTGATCAAAAATTGTTCCATAATAAGGGAAATTATTCCCTGTACCATTGCAGTCGGGGGACCTCTTTGACCAAAAATTGTTCCATAATAAGGTCCCCCGACTGCAATGACACTTGTTGTTTAACTTTTTAGTTCGTTTTTGACAGGGCAGGCGTGTTTTTAATATTTTTTTTTAATTTTTTAACTCGTTTTTATTAGGTTGCTTTCTCGTTTTTCCTTTTTTGTGCAATGTCACAACATTTAATTAAAACAAAAGAATGCGATGAAATGTACCTAGTTTAAACAAAAACTTGAAATATATTTCATGCTAACTGCAGTGCCACATAACACGGGTCCAGTTGCAAATGGCTACGAGTTGGTTCTATCTTCGTGGCTGACTGAAATCTAATTAAGTTGAGCGGTCAGCGCTGACTTTCGGAATGAACTGCTCTAATTATCCAACAATTACCACTTGTCTTATTATTATGTAAATTATAATAAAAACAGCAGCCTTAAGTTTGAGTGGCAATTAAGTTAAGTTCAAATGATGAAAAAAATCAGGACTAATTATTATTATTATATCATATATTTCAGACAATTAGAGTCCATAGGGTTAGTAACAATAATCTTAAAGCTATGTTAGTTACATAAAAGATTATAGATAAATAAGGATGAAAAGGTATCATCGATGTCAGCTGCTGAAAGTGTAGATTTCGAGAAGGTATAATATAGTTCAAGAAAAAAAGGTGAAACATTATTAAAACTTGATACATAACCTCAGGCAATACTGACGGTGGCTTTTAGAATCAACATGACTAGATTTTATCAATATTTTTGCAGTATTTTCAACAGATGCTAGCTATTAACTTCTTGATAAGAAAATAGAAGTTAGGACAAGAGGAATTTACCTTCCTTTGTTTAAAAAACACGACTAGACTGTTACCACACCCCGGACACTCCATACAACTGCGCCATTACAAACAGATGACGTCAGATGACGTTTTTCGACACGCGCAACTGTGTGTGTAAGTTAAGGGCTACCGTGCAGTTTGTACTGTATGAACGGCGTTCAATTCATAATTCGAACTTTTTGGTAAATAACGTTACAATGCATTGCTTTGAATATCAAAATACCTATAAAAACACGACTAAAAAGTTACGACGCATTGCTTTGAATATCAAAATAAGTTGACGTCGACAAACACGACTAAACGAACACACGATTCAGCACACGAACTCGCGGGGTGGGGTGAGGTAATTGATTCTGGGGCGGGGCGTAGAGTGTCCTTTATGTACGGTAGTATTTTTATCTATTCTGTGCTGTTACAAAAGAGGTTGCAACATTAGGTCCGCATTTGACCGATTCGACAAACGGGAAATCTAATTTGTGTGGTCACGTGGGCCCTGGTGACAGAGGGTTGCGCCAATTAGGAACGCTCCAGGCTTCGCGTGCATCCATAAACACTTAGGCCTGATGAGCCGACCGTAATCATATTTCAAGTACCCGTCCAATTCCATCTGCTCATTAACCCTTAGCACGTTAATGCTCTTATTAATCACAATGTATACTTAATTAGTAATATTGCTATTCAAAATGGTTTCATTAATGCGAATTCATTATTTTGTATGTATGTATTTGTATGTATGTTGTGAATGTTTAGAAAATTATTTTTAATGCATGACAAAAAAGTTTTGATTTCAATGTTGACTTTTTGTTGTACTGAATTTCGTAGGATTTTTTTTATTCTTGCTTAAAAACGTCTGATAGCTGGGAATGTTTAGAAAATTTGACCCGGCCGACAACTTTAGATGCAGCGACGGAGAGGGAATCGAGCAAGGTAATACAATACGGTAATACCAGCAAAGTCTCTCTCTCTTTTTTAACCTTGATCTTTTATTTAGTATGTTCAATTCCAAATTGTATGAGTGTAGATAAAGTAGTGTATGAAACTGCACATAACTAGGTATTAAAACACTCGTGCGATACTATTAAAAACCTCGCCTACGGCTCGGTTTTTAAACACACACTCGTGTTTTAAATACCCCTCTATGTGTCAGTTTCATAAACTACAATTTTTTTTTATTAATTTAGAATACTATTAAGTGCCGATGCCGCATTATCTCATTTATGGGGTAACTAGCGGCCACCCGCGACTTCGTCTGCGTTGAAAGTTTTTTTGCTATCCTTCGGAGACAATACTTTTTTCGCGATGAAAAGTACCCTATGTCCTTCTTTGACAACGTGTACATAAAAAAATTCATGACAACCGGTTCAGTAGTTAAGACATAAAGTCGTAACAAAGAAACAACTGACCTCCGCCTTTGTAATATTAGTAACGATTTTACTGGTCAATTTTCCAACCGACTTGCTAGGCGACTAGCTTGTAAAATTGAATCGCCTCCTTATTGACAAAAACGCAAATCTAAATTTGCGTTTTTGTTTTTCCTAGCAAGTCGCCTGGAAAATCAATCCGTGTAAATACCCCATTACACAGCAACTCGATACATTAAAATTAAACGAGGAATGTACAGTCATACGTCACTGACGTCCATTATAAAGCGTCTGTATGTCACTGACGCTATACGTACATATGCAAATATTTATTATGGTTACATTAAAATTTATCAGACGAATTTCCATATCAGCCATTTTAATGTCCCCTTTGTAGTAGAACCTATTTGTATTTCTTACTCTTTATAGTGTTCTATAAAAAAAGAGATGTAGTTCTGTTTTTAAAACTGAGTTACTATGTCATTGTTTGACTGATTGATTATAACAACCACATTACATGCTCACTGTTTTTCCTTTTTGCTTAATGCGTGCTTAAACTCCGCAATCGCTGGGCCAGGCGATAAACCACTGCGCCACCGAGCTCTTCAATCAGACGCATAGCTAAATCAAAACCTAATTTGTACTGTGTCGTTCAGACCTATCACTGTAGACAACAACAGTCGGTTGTATGTATCCGTAAACACGTACGACCGTAATCATATTTCAAGTACCGTGTTACCTCATTGGCGCGGCAACTCTCTAGGTTATGCACTCCTTGAGTTCACTTACCTACATAATGCGATGCACTAGAGTAGTAAATTAATCTCTCATGATTAAGAACTTTAAAGATTATCATTAATTAGAACATATTTTCATATGAAACTTGTTCAAGTTCTATTACACTTGTTGCAATAGATTAAACTTAATTTAAAACAAAAATAATTAATAGTTCAAAGAAGCATTAAGTCACTTCTTAATTGTTATGCTATTTAATACTAGCTCTATGTTGTAAAAAGAGCTTATTACAAATTTATTAAAAGGATGTCATATCCTTTTAATAAATTTGTAATAAGCGCTTCTAAATACAAAATTTTCATACTTCCCAAATAGCAGTAACTAAGTAGACGTGAACAATAAAGAGTGAATAGGGTTTATATTAGATTTTTGCTAGTGGGATGGTGAAATGCTTGAGTCCAGCAATCCGTATCAATCAAGGAGTCAATTTAAACTGTAGTGTTGCCCAAATTCAGTCTTGGTCTTGCAGTCTTGGTCTTGTTCTTGCGTTTTTGCAAGACCAAGACCAAGAACAAGACCGCGTATTTTTAGCAAGACCAAGACCAAGACTGACCGTGCAAGACTTGAGCAAGAACAAGACATAGCCTGCAAGACTCTTGCGTCTAGCGCTATTTCACTGAGTAGTTAGGTGTAACAGTTCGGTGTATAGGTAGGTACGCTTAGGAATTCTATGAGACGCAAAAAACTGTATCAAAGAATATGAAAAACTGGACCTATGCGCATTACGACTAATACCATAAACATAGCGAATAAAAAAATATCTATTAAAATCAAACTGAGTGCATGCATAGTTATGTTTTAACCATCGGCACTTTGATAATGCGGCATCAAAGGTTTTGTACTTACTTCTCAAAGAAATTTGCCGCTTTTCGGAAGTAAAGCTTGTTCGCTTAGATAGTGTCGGTACACCCGCAAGCAATTTTGTTCAGAGACAGGCATACCGGCAAGTTTTTGGTAATGTTACTGATAACGGTAACAATATCGTTATCGGTATCGATAATTATTTAAGTTGTACCATAGTGTGCGGGAGGGGGAGGGGTTCATATTTTTAGATAATGGTGTCCGTCCCTCCTTGTGTTTATTGTAATAAAATACGAATACAAATAATACACAGCGAGGTGGAAAGAGAATTTTAATGAAAAATTCAATAAAAAAGGACTACCTACTATTCTTCATCACTTGAAGTGTCGGAGTTATTATCACCTGTATTTATAGTAATAGATCCAACATCATCACGTTCCGAATCCATACCAAAATATCGATTTTCTTCTTTAATTGCGTGATCTACACAACTTTTGTGTTAACATGTTTTACAAAACACCCGTCTTTTTTTGTTGGTTCACTTAAAGTTTCATCTTGAGGCACTTCACTGTCCTCCCAAAGACGAAAAAACATTTTTAGTATACGTAGCAGAGTCAACAAACACAACCTTTCACTACGGCGCGGCGCTTCGATGTAAATTGCCAAAATCCAAATTGACTTGCGGGTGTACGCCGCACGCGGTATCCTTTGTTTATGCGGCGGCATCCTTTGACAAGAAGCGGCACGTGCAAAGGCGGCGCGATAAAAGGGCGACACTATCTAACCGAATGCGCTTTACATGGTTATGATACACGCGCCGGCGGCTTCTTTTGAAATCTAAAACAATCGTTGCCGCCACGCCGAAATCATAACATTTGACACTATTTGATTGCCGCCATAGGGCGTAGGTATACTCATGCAAAATAATTTCGAATTTTAAGAGTAAAGCTCGTTCGCTCAGATAGTGTCGGTACACCCGCAAGCAAATGTGTTCACAGACAGGCATACCGGCAAGTTTTTGGTAAGTAATGTTACTGATAACGGTAAACAATATCGTTATCGATAATTATTTAAGTTGTACCATAGTGTGCGGAAAGGGGAGGGGGGTCGTGTTTTTAGATAACGGTGTCCGTCCCTACTTGTGTTTATTGTAATAAATTACATACTACATTTAATTTAATAATAATAATTAATAATACATTTTGTAAAATTTATCGTCCATATTGTCTTTAGCATGCGCCCCACGTTTTTAGGTTTAAAATTTCTGTAGGTGTAGGGTTATAAATATCTACAGAAAATTTTATTTGATACTTTTTAGGTTGTTTTTACCAGTCTGGTTTAATGTTTTAGTCCGATTTTTTTGTAATAATTTAGTCCGTTTTAAAAACGTGTTTTTAAAAAAGTTTTTTTCAGTAAATTTTTATTTTCTGCTTTTTCGTTAACGAGCTAAGACTAAAAATATACCATCTCCTATCGGAGCACTCGTCAAGACGCTTCAAACGAGCCAAAACTCGATGGGGTTGCATGGTTTTATTACAGAGTCCCAGTGGCCTTCTTCCGGCTCCATCATCAGACCCTGGAAACTATTTCCCAACAAAGTACTCGTCAAGACGATTCAAACGAGCCCAAACTCGATGGGGTTGCATGGTTTTATTATAGAGTTTCTATGGCCTTCCTCCGGCTCCATCATCAGATCCTCGGACACTATTTCCCATTAAAGTACTCGTCAAGATGATTCAAAGAGCCCAATCTCGATGGGATTGCATGGTTTTATTACCGAGTTCCAGTGGCCTTCTTCCGGCTCCATCATCAGACCCTGGAAAATATTTCCTAACAAAGAATTCGTCAAGACGATTCAAACGAGCCCAAATTTAATGGGGTTGCACGGTTTCAATATTGAGTTCCTATGGCATGGTCTTTCGGCTTCATCATCAGACCCTGGACCTCGTCTCCCATTAGAGTACTCGTCAAGATGATGCTAACGAGACCATACACGATGGGGTTGTATGGTTTCATCATAGTGTTCCTGTGGCCTTCTTCCGGCTTCATCATCAGATCAGCTCAATGACACCATAATATTGCATTGCCTTTCAGTTCTGACCTATCTTCAAAGTTTCAAGTCTCTAGCTCATCGGAAAGCTAGTATAAAATGGTTCGCAAACTTTGTGGAAAAACACCAAACAAACAAACAAACGCGACAGCAACCTAATAAAAACGTGTTAAAAAATTAGACTTCCTATTGTTTCTTCATCACTTGAAGTGTCGGAGTCATTATCACCTGTATTACTTAAAGTTTCATCTTGAGGCACTTCATTGCCCTCCCAAGGACGAAAAAACATTTTTAGTATACGTAGCAGAGTCAACAAACACAACTTTTCACTACGGCCAAAATCCAAATTGACTTGCGGGTGTACGCCGCACGCGGTATCCTTTGTTTATGCGGCGGCATCCTTTGACAAGAAGCGGCACGTGCAAAGGCGGCGCGATAAAAGGGCGACACTATCTAAACGAATGCGCTTTACCTACAGGTGTTCCAAAGAATAAATAAGTTTCAGAGTGCTTAGAATGAAAATGAATACATTATACTGATCACGCAAGTAGTATTATGATTAGGATAAAATGGTAAGGATAGGTAGTAGATGTCATATTAATTCATTCTAGTAAGTTGATTACTTATATGGTTTTTAACTAATTACTTAGGTACTATTATTGTACATTTAGTCATTATATTTCTTAAGTTTTTACAAGAAAAAATAGCAAAAAAGTGTTCAAATATCACCCGTTTAATAAATATTGTAGCCACTTTTAAATATACTTGAAACGTGTAAAAAAATTCTACAAAACTAATAAAATAATATAAAAAGCGTAGGTACTTACCTACTAATAAAATAAAAAGCCTGCGATAAGAGTTTTGTATTACTTACCAGCCCGAATATCTCTGAGAGAGATGATGAGAGTAAGTATTTACTAGCTGTGCCGCGACTTCATCCACGAGGAATAGTAACTTTGGAGGTATAGTGACGTTCAGGACTTATTTATTTATTTTAAAACTTCTGTCATCAAACATACAAACGAACTCTTCAGCTTTATAATATTAGTATAGATGTACGCCAAAACATTCACTTATATGTAAAGAATAGTGATTGGCACTAATTCTTTACATATATTTTATTCACGCGTCGCGTCTGTACAAGTAGGTAATATTTAGTGTGTGTTTGTACGCCGCACGCGGCATTGTTTGATTTGCGGCGGCATCCTTTTCATAGAGCCGGCACGTGGCGAGGCGGCGCGGTAGAAAGCAAGGAAACGTACTATAAATAAAGGAATTATTTTAATTCCAGTCATTTCCAATTGAGCTGTGCTTCGAGTCTAACTTAATAATTGTTTTTACTAATTCTCGTTGTTTTCTAAAAACGTATCACGTGTACAATTTAATATGAGTGACGAAGATTCAAATTATTCTAGTCCGAGTAACGAGAGTTTGAGTCACAGATCTAAAAGACCCAAAAGCAAATTTGAGGAGTTTTTCGAAATAATTCATGCATCCCAAACTGCCTTCTGTAAATTGTGCCAACATAAAAAGATTGAAATAAAAATGAAAAACAGAAACACTTCAGGCTTAAGGAAACATCTAATATCTTTCCACAAAAAGGAATCAGAAATATTTCTTCCTGTTAAACCAAAATTAAGTGGAGATATCACAAGCTTTTTAGTAACCGCTGGAAGAAGTGGACAGGTAAGAATATTTTTTTAACAGTTAAAAGAATTTTAACTCTGCGTAGCTATTCATGCGATACTTTCAAAAACGCCATTAACTTACGTAAGTATTTTTGAGTTAGTGGTGTTTTCATCTAGGGGTGCGACATATTAAGTATGTAATTATCGTCTTAAATATTTTTTATAAACACCCATATTTTCATTTAATCGGCCAGTAACAACTAAGTACTTTATTTTGGTAAATTACAGTACAGTGCAACCTTAATATAACAAATATCAATTTAACGATTTTCTCGATTTAACAACAACAAACCTCCTCCTCTTATACGCTCAAACCTAGTATGTTTTAAATAATAACACAAGATTTATTGTTTTGTTTCAGTCGGAAAACAGCAGTGACAACATCACGACAGCTACAGTTGATTGGGTGGTGAAAAAATATCTTCCCTTCTCATTTTTCGATGACGAAGCTACACAAGTATATTTTCGACGTATTTGCCCTAATATGGTGTTTCCTAAAAGGTCTACACTTAGAAGGAAAGTCAAAGAGCGATTTGAAGAGCTCCAATTGAATCTCAAGGAACGACTTCAACAATTATCATCTAAAATGTCTTTTACCATTGATGGGTGGACGTCAATTGCTGGTAGGAGTTACTACGGGGTTACTATTCATTATATAGACAACGAATGGAAGTATCAATCTGTAGTTCTTGATTTTATACCATCACGCGGTCGACATACTGGGGAAGATATTGCAACGATTTTCCATGAATGTTTATTGGAATATGGCATAATTGATAAAATACAAGGTATCACGGTCGACAACGCAACTGCAAATACCAAATTTATGTATGAACTGGGCAAACAGCTGCCGCCACACTTTGATTCAGACAATCAACATTTCCGGTGCTTTGCTCACATTTTAAACCTTGGTGTACAAGATTTATTAAAGACCTTAGCATTACACTGTGAGTCTGACACTAACGCGCAAGATCAGCAGTACGAAGACTATGCAGACGAAACTGAGGATGAGGAAGATGAAGAATCTGCACCAAATATTGCTGACTCGCGTACATCTGTAACAAAGTTACGCAGTATTTCCAGTAAAATAAAAAGAAGTGAGATAGTGAAGAAGAAGTTTCAGTCTGCTTGTGAAGCAGCTGGCGTGCCATCAAATCTAAATGCCATTCTTGACTGTCCAACGAGATGGAATTCCACACATGATATGATTGGATTTGGTTTAAAAGTGAGAGCGGGCATTGACATATTGTGCAGTTCTGTCACCGAATTAAATGATTTTCAAATCACAGCTAATGAATGGCAGGTACTCGAAAAATTACATAAATTTCTAATAAACTTTAAACTTTTAAGTACAAAACTTGGTGGAGACAAATATGTTACATTACCGCTAGTCATTGTATCATTCAATCTCTTGCTAGATAAAATTGAATCCATGGTAAAACAGTTAGATGAGAAACCTAATCGATCTGAAGTGGATGAAAGGCTCATTCTGGCTTTCCAAGCAGCTCGAGACAAAATGCTTAAACATTACAAGAAGAGCAACTGGATTTATTGTACTTCTTTAATTTTAGACCCAAGGCATAAGGCTCAGACTTTTGACCTGACAATGTGGGGGAAGCAACTTAAAACAGAAAGTCTGCGCAAGTTCAATGAACTTTATGAAGAATATAAAAGTCTACACTCACTGAACAAATCTCTGGAATTACCAGAAAAAGAAAATAAAGTATGTGATGAAGATGAAGACGTAATAGACTTTGATAAACTCTATGAATGTCCCTCGACGTCATCTGGTTCTTGTCTTCAAGGCTTAGTGATAGACGAGTTGGAGGAGTACCTGAGAAAACCAAGAACTGCCAGCTCGGAAGACATTTTAGATTGGTGGAGGACGCATGAGACAGAGTATCCGATTTTATCGAAAATGGCCCGTGATTTTCTCTCAATACCTGCAACTTCAGTACCTGCTGAGAGGTTATTTTCTAAAGCATCATTAGTAATTAGAAAACATAGAAATAGGTTAAGTGATGAGTCAGCCAGATGGTTACTTTGTATTAATTCTTGGTCAAAAAAATTGATATAAAGTATCATAAACTAATGATAAAGCTGTTGATTTGTGTTGTATTTTATTTTTTATTCAAATAAATGATAAATCGTAAAACTCTTTTATTAAATTTCTTATAAGTTGAGGGTTCAATCTCTTTCTAGACAGATAAGTATTGTTCTTTAAAATACAGTCAAGTTATTGTAATTAATTTGTTTTTTTACATGTTTTAGCAAATGTAAGCTTATAAATCATAAATGTTTATTAAGAAACAGTTACTTCCATGGAAAACGACATATAGGTCAGTTGATTTTTCGAATTTCTTATCAAATCTTCAGTTATTTATTAATCTGCTTGATCTTTACTATGGCTATGTTAATTCAAGCTCACAATGTTCCAATTATAATACGTTTTTCTAAGATTTAAAGTAAACTTTAATAAATAGTAATAGACTAATAGGTAATTGCAAGACTTGCAAGACTCTTGCTGCAAGACCAAGACCAAGACCAAGACTGGGAGCGCAAGACCAAGACCAAGACCAAGACCAGGTGTATTGGCGCAAGACCAAGACCAAGACTGGCTAAGTCTCGTCTTGTTCTTGCATTTGGGCAACACTATTAAACTGTCGTGGGCTCGCCTCGAGTGTCAAGTCATCTGCTTCAATAGTTAATGGCTGCGAATGGCTACCTAACTCAACTCTCAGTTTGACTTTGAATAGATTTACTACGATTAAAATTTGAGGCCCAAACCTAGATATGACAGTGTAGCACACAAGTAAAAATACTGTTACTATTTTTTAATAAAAGGTAAAGGTAACTTATTTACTGCTACCGGCCGCCCGCGACCTGCGTGGTCAGTTATTTTTCTATCCCTCAGGAACAGTACTTACATTTTTTCTGGATAAGAGGTACTCTATGTCCTTTTGTATACCTCTGACAACGTATACGCAAAATTTCATGATGATCGGTTGAGTGATTAACACGTGAAGGCGGTAGGGCTTAGCCCCTCCGCACACGGCATCGTAGCGTAAGCGTATCGTAATACGCGCGTTGTACGAGAGCAATACGAGCACGTACATGTTCAAAGAAGGCACGGCGTCGTAGCGTAAGCGTATCGTATGAGATTTTATTGTCAATACGATAGTCGTAGCGTTCTGGCGTAAAAAAGCAAGCGTAGAAATACTTTCTATATGTTTGGTGATGAATTTTTGAATGAAGCTCTAATTTATATTCTGGAACAATATCTACGCCTACGCTACGATTCGTGTGTAGAACTCTGCTCTTATCGTACTCGTCACGTCTTGGCGATACGCTTACGAGGCGACTACGTTTACGCCATGTGTGGAGGGCCTATCGAGTCTCAATCGTCTCTAACAGTCAAATTTCCTAAAAGACTAGAATATTTTTAAATAAACTAAAAATGAAGTCATTAACATCTAATAATAATATATGAAAAAGTGTGTGATATTTTAGCATAAAATAACAGCTAATTCGACTTAATCGCTGTATTAGCTAGCATGTTATTTTATTTTTCTATCGTGAAGATAACTAATGAAGTAAACGTTTTCCTCTCCGCCCGATTTAAAAGAGCGGTGCCTTAAATGAACCGGGACATTTGGAGCGCCATCTATCTTGGTGGGATATTAGAAACAACATTTCCCGATTGTTTATATGTGCTCGGTAAGCTCTTCTTTCATTACAGTCGCAGCCGTCGCTTGCAGGGAGCCTTGATTGATGGGCGTGCGATGGATTTGTTCTATTCGCGTGCTCACTCATCAATCATTTGCGGATATTTTTCCGTGTCTCAGGTTGTTTAGCCCGAATAGATTGTTCGGGTGTACGAGCATCGCTCATATCGACATGTGTATCACATTATAATTGACGTTTGCATGATACTGGTACTTGCCTCCCTTCTTTGTGTGGTTATATAAAATTTGTATAAAATACTTCGATCGAGATAAAATACGTAAATTTATCCAACCTTATCAAATTATTATTCTGTATTGGTATCTAAACAAAAGGTTATGTAACTTGACCATCAGCCTTTTTAATGTCCCCACTGCTGGGGCACAGGCCTTTCTTATGGATGAATAAGGAGGTTGGACCATAATAACCTACCATGCGGGTCCAATGCGGATTGGTGGGTGTTAACGACTGCAAATGCAGCCGGGACCAACGGCTTAACATGCCTTCCGAAGCACGAAGGAGCTCAAGATTATAAATTTTTGGTCACCCATCCCATGACCAATCCATGCGAAAGTTGCATAACTTGCTTAAATATTCATATTTATATACTTACATTTTATAATCAGGCACAAAATCAAAATATTATTTTTCTCATTTAGTACAAAAATATAATCATTCTGGTAATGTACGCTATTTCAAATGAATGAAATGAATGCACTAACTGAATAGATTAATTCTTAAGGATGACTTTTTTAATGAAACCACTAAAGGAAACTAAACGTGGAAACATTTATTTTTACGTCACTTAGATAGAATTGATCATTAGTACTGACCAGTTTCGCTTAAACCTTGTTCCGTATTTTTGACCTCGTCATCCCAGTGATGTAAAAACAGCACTATATCATATCACTGTGAAACGTGGTAAAACCGAGTCACGCTCTAACAGATTTGCTTTTAAAATTGCGCTGCTACAAAAATATTGTTCCGAAAATATCAGCAATATTGTGTTGTCCTATGTGCTCTATCAATGTTATTTTTTTATATTACTATTGGTAATGTTATTAATTATTATTATTTATTGCAAAAATTTACCAATAACATAATATTATTATACATTACAATAAATATTCAAGCTGAACTAAATGATATGACTTTACAGATAAATACAATAAAATAAAATAAATAAGTAATTAGACTTAATTTTAACGCACAAGTTATGAATGTACATAAGGTTAAAAATCAACACGTGACTCGCTATTTAAGACACATAACGTGGTTTTTCAGGATTTTAGCTTTTACACTAACTAACAACAATAAATGTATTATAATCTATATTATCAAAGCAAAATTATCTGTACTCTGTCTCTACTCTGTCTTTTAGTATCTACCTACCTAAAAATATTAAAATCGTAAAGTGTGAGAAAAACTCGTATTCATTGAAAATATTATCGTATCTAATATTATCGTAGTAAAAACTGCACTTGTCACAAAAACGAGTCCACGTTTACGAAGCCACGGTGTGGCCAAGGGCAGCAGCTAATAAAACTATAAATAATAAACCATTTGACGAAATTTAAACTTTGATAGTGAATACTACGTGATTTTCATATTCATTAACGTATACAAAAACTACAAGTCATTTAAATTTCAAAATCGGATTCAGTCGCAAGCAATGCGTGTTAAAATGTAAACATTTTAGTGCAACTTAAATATTGTTTTTCCATATACGTTAAAATGGGAAAACGGAATTCAATGTTAATTGCATCATTCTTTTCTCTACAATTAAAACTCAACAGACACAAATAAAATACACTTCAAACCTCATTAATTTCAATCAAAAATCACATGAAGGCTTCAAAAGGCGACACAAGTTGTCAATGAGGCAACGTAAATCTGATTGTACGACACACAACAAAGAATCACATTGTATTCAAGCCCACCCTAAAATCCCTTGCTTGAATACACATTGTATTCTTGGCAAATTGAATGAAACAATAAAATCCGACAATCTATCAAGTTTCTCTATGTACAGAACAGAGTAACTGGATTGACCGAAGGCTTACAGGAGTAGGCCGATGGGAAGCGATGTTCATATGAATAAGTAACAACTTGGCCTCTTGACCTATAGAGATGTCATGGCCTGACTTAAATATGTTTCAAGCTGGTCATTTCAATAAACTTTTAGACACGAGTACTCTAATACAGTCTCTATTTTTATAAGGTCAAGGCAAATCTTTCTTGATTATGCATACGCTGGTTGTTTTATCTTTTTCCGGATACCTTATCACTACATATTTATAAAACAAAGTTCTCCACCGCGTCTGTCTGTCTGTTCGCGATAAACTCAAAAACTACTGCACGGATTTTCATGCGGTTTTCACCAATAGATAGAGTGATTTATGAGGAAGGTTGAGGAATACAATTTATCGATGTTTTGTGTAAATTGATAGAAATATTACGTTATTATAATTAAAAGTAATTTTGGTCATGAGTCTTTGATATTGTCTGAAGTTCTTTAATTTACGCCATGGCGGTAATCAGAAATATTTTATCTTTGCTAATCTAAGTTAATCGCGCCAATATTTATTTTTAAAATAACAACATTTGTAATTATTAATTTATAAGATTCTTTTAAATATTGTTATAGTTAATTATTTCGTTAATTGTTATAGTTAGTTACTCGTAATCACTGCTAGAAGTGGATAGCAAAACTGCTAAAAGTGGCCGTTTTTGACACATTTGCTATTTACTTCTACGTATTAACTCTTCTTGTGATGTTTTTCGGATTAAGACTTGGACGAAGACAGTATTTTTCTAGGGTTCTATTAAATAAAAAAATCCAAAATTCTAACCTAATTCAATGCCAATTTCATTTTTTATACAAAACTGCAAATCGCGTAATTTTTTATTTGGTTTGGGATTTTGTATTTTTTATTTAATAGAACCCTAAACAAATACTGTCTTAATCGGAATAACCGCAACGTATTCGTTTACAAGTATTACGTTTATATGGGAATCTCACTGTTCGTCGGACTTTTAATGTACGAACAAAAAATTCTCAAAAAAACAACTCAAATTGAAAAAGGTTACAACCTCATTTATTAACCTGCCTGCTCAGGGGAGAAGTTTATAACCGAACAGGGGTTCCATTAATCAGCGATCACATGACAGCTATTAAGTATGTAAATACTTGACAAAAGTATCACTTGTTGCAGAGTCACTTTTCCCGCGGTTTGTGGAGCCTGTTACGAACGTGACGGTCACGGTGGGCCGTGACGCGCTCCTTGCCTGTGTCGTCGAAGACTTGAGGGGGTATAAAGTAAGTTAATGTTATGAAAAAGTTTAGACCTTATCTTGTACTTACTTATCTTCTAAGGTGTTACAGAGTTCGTCGCATGAAAAATGTTAAACTTTTTTACGATGTTCTTTAAAATTATTCGAACACAAATTAACAAAGTGTTTACGCTGCTGTTTGAATGCTGAAAAGATTCTTCATATATTAATATGAATATGTAAGGGACGGAAATAGGAAAACATGGTTTGCGCGGGCCATATCTTTATATAGAAAACGTAAACTTGTAGCCACCAAAAATATCATACGACAAGCTAAAGAGTTTACCTAGTTGCTACAAATATTAAATTGCGTATAAACCTCACAGATGATTGTAAAAAACAATATAATATCATCAAAAGCGCTTGTCGCGAGCCATATTTTTAGCGTAAATAATTGCGTAAACGTATTGAATTCTACACCAAAATACACTTTAACGTACTGTGCAATTGTTTCAATAACTTTTTATCAAGAAAGATAATTGTGCTAAAGATAATGACGAAAAAACAACGAAAAACATCGAAAAAGTGCAGAAGTGAGGTTATTTTCCATACTCTTTACACGTAAAGAAAAAGACAGAGACAAATGATTTCGCGTAACGGAGCCTTAAGTGTCACAAAGGGTTCTCTTTTTACAAAGGCATGAAGTCCAAGCTAAATTATGCAGCAATTATGAACTAGAGCCAGTCTTCCCCGGTGACATATCAAATCTGGCGAAGACCGAGCGCAGTATAATTCTATAAACGGATACGCTACGGGAACTTCACACGACTCGATTGTGCAGCGCACGCGGTAAAGTTTTAACAAGCCAACTTAATATCACTTCGCCTAGAATGCACGCCACCCGTTATTAATCATGCAGGACGGCTAGTTAGCGGAATTGCTGCGCTGTGACCAGATTTACTAACGTAACGTTTTAAATTCTATTTTTGCAAAGTTTCAGTCACAATTCTATTTTGTGACGCTCATTTTATAAACAGGCAAGCGTATGTAGTGAACAATTCATCGGAAATAAAATGGAATCCATTACAGCAGAAGAATCGATATAAATTTTAAATGCACTTAACGTTTTACCCATTTCGGTTGACGATGACAAAAAATTCCAAATATTGTTTGGAGACATTTGTTTTTCTATTTTCCAAAGAATGGTTTATAAATACATGACAGTTTCATTGTCCAGAATATTTCATTATTAAAGTAGTACCACAAAACAAGTATTTTAAATTAAATTAATAAAAAAATACTTTAAGCTTCAAATATTTATCATTCTAAGCTACGTGTTTCAGTTTTTATGCTTATATATTAGAATAATAAATAAACAATTAGGAAAGATCCGCTTGAGGCTCACCACAATTTTGCTCAGTGGGACCTCACATCGCCCATGATACGTTCTTGACCCCCTTCATTAATCATGCCGGGACGCTAGTTCGCGCAATCACTGTCCAGTGGCTAAATCCACTGCAAAGAGGTAATTTTCTACTTTGGAAGGACCTAAGTAAATTTAATTTACTCAAACGTGCATGGCCAGAATTCTGAATAAAATATTAATGCCTGTATAATATGTTTGCTTGACATAGATTATGTTTTCGTGATCGAGTATAGTGCCCCAATTTATGCATTGTGACATTTGCCTGTAGTTTAGCACATATGAAAGGTACGCGGATGGGTCATAGTGTAATTTTATTGTACAGACTTTTTTTAGATGTTTTTGATCTCTTCATTGTTCAGACAATCAAAAATTGCTTCTAATCAAGACGATACACAGCCGTGACGCAATATAGTCTCTTGTGTTCAATAAAAAATACGGCGTTTGGTGATCGAGGGATATGCTTTGGCAAGGTGAACCTTCTGAACCCTTAGATCATTTTAAGAAAGGGAGCCATCTTGGGAACCCTTATGGTGTGACTGAGTCTGCCTGTCTGTCTGTCTGTCACAGCTGGATATCTCGAGAACTACTAATGGTATCAACTTGAAATTTGGAATAGTTTAAGATGACATTTGCCCAACTATTTTGCAAATAAGAAATAAATAAAAAAATTAATATCTTTTTTACAACAGGGACTGAAAAGGGGTCTTAAAAATTTTAAGTGGGGCTACTAAGGCATGTGGGATATCATATGAAAGAACGCTGTTTGCACGTTTTTAATAATTTTCTTTTTGTTTTAGGCCGCATAGTTTTCGATTTATGATGAAAAATGTAAAAAAAATGACCGTTCCCCAATTATATACATTACATATAGGGTTTTTTGAGCTGATTCCAAATATATACAATATTACAACATTGCAGCTGTTGGTTTAAAAAAAATTAGTAAAACATTTTCCAAACATACTAAGTTTGGGCTCTTGCAGGAAGAAAACCAAAAAATAAATTCTTATGAAACATACGCCAAATAACTTCTAATATACTCTTATCTAACGTCCTGGAAGCAATTTTGAAAAAATTAACATTTTGAAATTTTGATCCCAGTATTCTATGAGTTAAAATACCAGAATCAAAAAAAAAACGAAAAAAAAATACTAAATGTTAGTTTTTTTTTAAATGCTTCCAGTATGTTAGATAAGAGTATATAATGAGTTTTTTGGCGTATGTTTCATAAGAATTCATTTTGTGGTTTTCTTCCTGCAAGAGCCTAAACTTAGGCCCGTATTTATAAACCGCTCTCAACGTTGAGAGCTATCTTGAGATCATACTTGATATGCTCTTCTTACAGGAACAGCATCTCAGGTATTATCTTAAGATAGCTCTCAACGTTGAGAGCGCTTTATAAATACGGGCCTTAGTATGTTTGGAAAATGTTTATCTGATTTTTTTTGAACCAATAGCTGCAATCTCGTACTTTTATGTTTATTTGGAATCAACTCGAAAAGACCTTTCATTCGATGGGCATCGACACGATGGGTTTAGAATAGCGTTGAAAATAACATGTAAAGTACATGTATTTTTCAAAGGACCACTGCATTTTTCAATAAAATACAGAAAGTTTCATAGAGCTCTTCGAATGTATCTTTCGCAAGTAAACGTTTTTTACACGTATTTTTCGATGTATTTTCCCCATTTTCATTTTAAGACGTTTTTATTAGATTGCTTTATAGTTTATTTATTTCTTTACTAGTGACGCGGCCTCGCTTCGCTTCGGTTTTCGAACAACACCAATAGTACTTTTCTCAAACAATGTGCGAAAATTAAAAATTAACGTAGATAATTTTTAAAATGGTAGAAACAAAACTACTTACCATTGTAAAAAGTAAAAAACACCATGTTGAAAATTATTCTGTCAAAAAACTACCATTCGAAGAAATAATACTACACCAAAACTACGTAGACGTACTTACTAGAAAATTTTCGACCAAAAAGGTAGGAATTTTTCAAAATGGTAGTTTTTGTATAGGCATATTAGAAATAATTTTATTTAAATCTACCATCCTCCAATCAGAGTTCCCATGACCGAATGAATGTCTTTGATTTAGTTACATGAAAAATACTTTGTTTAAAACAAGTATTATACGTTTATGATTGTATTTTTAAGACCAACCTTAATTTGTTTTTTCGAAGTATTTTACACGAAAGATTCAAAGTTGCGAATGAAACAAACGTGTATCTTTCGCCATTTTCAACGCTAGTTTGGAAGAAAAAAATTTCAAAATCCCTACAAAAAAAAGATTGTATTATAACTCATTTCCATACAAAAATCCAAGATGGCTCCCCTTCTTAAAATGATCTAAGGGTTCAGAAGCTTCACCCTCCCAAAAGATATCCCTCCATCACCAAACGCCGTATATTGCACTTCTATGTCGTGAGCAAATGCCGCTAATAGTGCAATTATTAAAATTGACCTGTAAAGGAAGTAGCAACCTCAGTCTAATCTAAAGTCTAATCTAATCTATATGAAAAATCAACAATATTTTTTTGAATCTGAATGATATTTTACGATTCAAGTTGTTTGTCCGAAGGGCCAAAACGATAATTTTATGTCAGCGGTTCTGTTGTTGTACAGTCACGACACGAGCAATAATACTTTAGAACTTATGTCATTCAATGTTATTCAATAACGTAAACGTTATTGAATAACCTATGACCATTAGGGCTTCCATCCCGGGATTCGAGAGTCTCGATTTCCCGAGAGTCTCGAATGATATTTGGTCCCTAGAGTTTTAGTTTCCAGTCTCAGGATTTTCGAGATTTTCGAGACTTTTCTAAACGCTAGGTAGACTACATATATTTCATATAAAGTTGCGTGTTGCGCGTGTTAATAAGTAAGTAGTTATATTATAACGTGTCCTTTTTAAGATAAACAGAACATACAAACAAACACAATACGATCTTACATCTAAGATCTGAATTTTTGTTTTCATCGTCCTTCAATTAAATTCAATTCATATTTTCCTGTAAGATAAAGGAACGTGTACTGAACCATAGGCTCCTGTCGTATCCAGAAGCAAACGGCCTCCTCAGTGACCATCAATACGGGTTTCGTCGAAACCGGTCCACTGGAGATCTTCTAGCATACACCACTTGCAAATGGAGCGAAGCCATCGAGAGGTATCGAAAGGCGCTCGCCGTTACTCTTGATAACTCGAAGGCTTTTGACAGGGTGAAGCATGATAGCCTTATTGCAAGCTTTTTTCATACGGACTTCCCACTGGTTTTGTGTCTGGATATCGGACTTCCAGAGGGATCGGTCGATTCGCGTTGTCATTTATGGCTGCTCATCCGACCAGTTGGCTATCAATGCCGGAGTCAGGGATTGGCCCCTCAGGGGTGGACTAAACAGGAACACCTGCTGCATATTAATGACCTGCTAATATCCGGTATTTTGGGGTACGCAGATGACAACACCGTTATATAGAGCTACATATCTGATGCTCAAGTCAGTGCAAAACAAGCCCAGTGTTAAGACACTGGGCTTGTTTTGCACTGACTTCCTCCCCTCCCTCCCTAAGGGGAGGCGATGGTCAGAACACGAACCTGTCACTGGAGGCAGTCTCCGAATGGGGCGATGCCAATCAGGTCAGGCAGGTTCAATCCATCAAAAACCCAGGCGTGTCTGTTCTCTGCTAAAGGGAGTAGTTTCGACCTGAGTCACTTTCCGAGGTGTATCCGTGCCGAATTGTCGATTACTGAACAACTATACCTTCTCGTCATATCATTGACTCTAACACACAATTTTGGCTCTTTCATCGAGAATAAAGTATCACCATCACTACATAGTATAAAACAAAGTAGCTTTCTCTATCCCTATGTATGCTTAAATCTTTAAAACTACGCAACTGATTTTGTAGCGGTTTTTTTTAATAGATAGAGTGATTCAAGAGGAAGGTTTATATGTATTATACATGGTGTCAAATTCCACACTACACCGAAGCGAAGCGAGGACGGGTCGCTCGCTAGTAATTGGAATAAAGTACAATTGGCATCTAAAAAGCTTAGCATTTTCGCAAAGGTGAGAAAATACTTTACTTCACGCCGGAACAGCTGCTCATTCTATACCAAGCGCAAGTTCGACCGTGTATCTCTAGGATGGCTCCGCCAAATTCAAGCTCCAGACGCTTGAATCCTTTGAGCGGAGGGCCAGGAAGCTCATCGGCAACGATAATCTTTTCTGTAATAAGCTCTGAAGTCTCGAGCATAGACGCAAGGTCGCAAGGTTTTTATCGGGTACATTTCGGCGAGTGTAAGGTGGTAGTGTACAACCTAATTCTGCATCTCCTTTCTTCCATCGGACAACCAGAGATACGAATCAGCATTTTGCTTCAAATTTTATCATCCGTACCGTCAGAGAGTGGAACTCTTTGCCTAAGTTTGTGTTTCCCGCAAGGTACAATCTGGGGGTCTTCAAGTCGCGAGTGATTAGGCATCTTCTAGGCAAACGCGTTCCATCGTAAATCACGTCATCGCTTACCATCAGGCGTGATATCGCGCAAGCGCTTGCCTATCTATCATAAAAAATGCGTCATATTATCATTTCGAGAGTCTCGAAATTTCGAGAGTCCCGAGAGTCAGCCATATAGTCTCGTCTCGATCCCGAGATTGTGAAATAGGTCCGAGAGTGGAAGCCCTAATGACCATGGACATAGAAAAATTTTCGCTGCGCTCAAGAAGACCAACAAAGCGTGGAAAAGAGAAGTTAACATCATACGGACACGGTCTATGTAAAAAAGAGACAAAGGATCAAGTGACGTGCCAAAATTTTTTACAGTAAGAGCCCCTAGCGTCCCGCCTAGCAAATGAGCAATCACAGTTTGTTTAAAATATTTGTTAATCTTAATTATAATTTAAAATAAAGGTATCGTGGAGCCATGGTGTCTTGTGCTCTAAGTAATTGTGATGTGACAAAAAGAAATAATCCAAGTCATCACACTTTTCACAGGTAAATAAAATATTGCCACACATTTCTCTAAAACCAAATTTCTCTACATTTATTCGTTTATCGACGAAAAAACAGTATGGAACATAGTTTATCAATTTCCTTTGCCGTATATAGTCATATTTTATGAATCTAAGTCATATTTTACGTATCTCATATAAAATGTATGCATTCGTTTTCGGATCACCTGTTAATTGACATTGTTGTTCTTTGACATTCTATTTCTATGCCTATGACATTTTCACACTGAAAGTTGAATGTGACATAGTTCTAAAGTGTGTACATCTTATTGCTCGTGACCGTAGAGTACAGTCCAGTCGGTGTCGATTCCGATTGCACATGTTTTTTTTTCTTGTTTTGTTTAAAAATATTGCCTAACATCCATAGCGTAACATTTTGATAAAAGATATTGCGTATCAAAAACACATAAAAAAGAAAGAAGTTTCCTTATAATATAAAACCTCCTCCTTTTTCGAAGCCGTTTAAAAATAGAATTCTCACCAGGTGGCGTGGGTACGCGTGGACACGCAGACAATCCTCAGCATCCACCACAACATAATAACGCAGAACCCTCGCATCAGCTTGTCGTACAACGACCACCGGTCCTGGTATCTTCACATCAAGGATGTCCAAGAGGTGGACCGAGGGTGGTACATGTGCCAGGTCAACACGGACCCTATGCGATCGAGAAAGGGATACCTTCAAGTCGTAGGCGAGTATCTATTCATTAAACGAACAAATTGTTATTCTGTTCCTCAGAATTCAAATGCGCATAAAATAGATAAGACAATGAAAAAAATTCGGGTTGCACTCCGGGAGTGCCGGCAGAAGTGAAAACTTGAATAACATTGTGCATTTTTGATATTTTGAAATTAGCAGCAAAGGATTAAAATTATTTCTTTCCTATTACTATAGATACAGTCACACAATTGAATCAGTTTGTAATTAGAGAAAAATTCTAAATATTTCGCGCCGGTGGCCTTTTTAATTTCTACATGCACGCATTCTACAATTTAAACTTATAGTCACAGAGTATAAATAAGTCTATGATTTCACCGAAGAGATCTCTGCTATTAGTTCCATTTTCAAAATTAGCGCGTTGCTGGTGACACAAGTGTTTACGTCTTAAAATAACGCGCCGCCATTTTCACCGCGCCCCGTAGAAACAGAGGGGGATACTTCCGCCGCCAGCTGTCTACTCTCCATCCATCACATCCGTCTTATGAATTTTCGATCAGGGTCACGTGATTCTTACTGACGCGAGTTTAGCATTTTTTCTCCATTACAAAAAAGCGTACAACGCCGCTAAAGAAGTTTTCACTTCAAAAAAACGTTTTTTACTATAATATCCATGAAAACAAACAACTTTTTGTACGGCATAATAAATATTATCTTCAAAAAACTCAGTCGTTTCGTACATTTCTATGACTTTTTACCGACTTCAAAAGGAGGGAGGTACTCAATTCGACCCGTTTTTTTTTTTTTGTATGTACACCGATTACTCGAAGACGGCTGAACCGATTGAAATGATTCAAACGTTATTACATTAGGTAAAAATTCAAGTTGGTACCATTTTTTTAAATTTTGAAATCAGTTCAGTACTTTTCAAGTAATCTTGAAAAAAGCACGAAAATAGTATGATTTTGTGTGAACTACCTCGATGATCAGCCGTATAACTTCTTTGTTTATGAACTGAATAAGATAATTATTTTTTTGTTGGAAAAGGGATATCTTATGTGTAGTTCTTTAACCGACTTAAAAAAAGGAGGTTCTCAGTTTGACCCGCATGTATGTAGGTATGTTTCTCCGCGATTAACTCACGTTTGGCTGACCCGAGTTTTCTTCCTAAATAATATACCTAGACTACCTAATACAAAAGGTACCTACACTAAAAATTAAAAAAATAAAAAATTGTTTAAAAAACAAAAAACCGACTTCAAAAAACCTACCTCTTAAAAGCAAGAAATAATATTTGTAATAATAAAAACACGTCTATTGAAGTCGGGTGTGATTTTTAGAATAAAAAGAGGAATTTGTACTCCAGCCCCACCCGACTTCAATAGACGTGTTTTTATTATTACAAATATTATTTCTTGCTTTTTAGAGGTAGGTTTTTTGAAGTCGGTTTTTTTGTTTTTTAAACAACTTTCCTCTAGGGTGCCTTTCCGACTAGTGAAGGTCGGCAGTCAGCTTTGTATTGTATTTTTTCTTTGCGGCGAAAGACCTAGGCAGCACCCGTTGTTCCCATCTATTTCTACGATATTTACTTGAAAATATATGGACAAAGGTGTTTTTTCCTAAATTACAGAGTTTTAATCACTTACATAAAATTGATTGTTTTCAAGGATACTATCACCTCCTTAAATATTTGAAAGTTATTAAATTTTTTCTATATTTTAACAGTTAAACGAATGTTGATCATGCTAATATAACATTCATAATAGATAAGCGTCTGAATCACTTCGAATAAAGTCCTGATAACTTTCATTCAATATCTCAATTTGACTTGTTGTTTTATACGAAATTCAATACAAAACCCGAATCAGCTAAGACGTAACACAATTCCGAAGCAATGGCTTCGGAAATAATGATTTCCCTTTTAATAATTCAATACCTCTCTTTCATGTACCTACACAATTAGATTACTTATTAGTGAAGAATAAAAATACAAACCCGTTTACTTAAGGAATGCCGAAAGAGTTATTCTAAGAAGCAATTTCGAATTAACTTGAAAATATCCGGCTTATCTTTATTACTTTGTATTTTCCAAACAGATCAAAGAGAATACAAATGAATTTATACGACATTTGGAATGGAAGACAATATTCTTATGTTATCTTTATATTTTGCTCGACATCCTACTAAATAGACTAGAATAATATTTTTGCATATCTTACCAGACGAATATTTAACCCGGCGTCATTGATGCAGGGTCAACATGACCCTGCATGTTTTGCATATGAAAAAATGCTTAGAAATATTTGCCACACACAACTGTCTGTCTCAGTAGCTGCAGCTAAGGATCACCCCTCCCCGCCACGTACTTCACTTCATTCGTCCATCACCCGCGCAAGGAGCAAAACGTGTGTAAACCTGCGACAGGGTAATTATGACCCAGCTCAACGGTGACGTTGCTGTTTTGGTGCCATATACTTTTTTATATATTTTATATAAAGATTATGTTAGTGTTCGTAATCTTCTAATGATAGAGAGGTTAGGTAGTATAAATTTGATTTAAGTATCATTTTTGTTAGAAACGATATTGTTTTTTGTTGATAAAAGAAAATTAAGAAAAGAGTTACAGTTTTGTTGTATAATTAACAGTCTATAGGAAAAATTAAAAATAAAAATTATTTCACTCATTACCAATGTGTTTTATTGCTGCTACTGATTATAAATACAGTATTTATAATAAATATAAAATGTTTAAAATAAAAAATTATTTTATACTATGCCAAATTTTAACAATTGTAACCAGGGTCATAATGACCCCCCTCAACGTTAGTGTAACTTTTTTCCGCCACAATGACGCCGGGTTAAGCAAGTATGGTTACTGGAAAACAAACTATGAAAAGACAAGAAAATAAAAAGTGAATTAACTTTAAAGAAAATTAGTAACGCAGTCTAGCGCGTTTACTTAAAAACAAAAAAATATAATTTATGAGTCTTTAATTAACTTCGTAAAGAAAATGAATAAATGTTACCTTTTTGATATTTGAATTTCAATATTAAAATTTACTATAAATGTACTTACTAGAGGTAGAAAAAAACCAACTTAAATTTTTAAATTCTCGTTCTTACTTTTCCCACCTGAGTTAATAGCTGGAGACAAGTTGTTTCTAGTATTTAAAGGTTGTTTCCTTCACAGTCCCGCCAGTGATCATCGATAACATGACCTCAACTGACATGGTGGTGCGCGAGGGTACTAATGTAACTATGGTGTGCCGAGCGACCGGATATCCTGAACCATACGTCATGTGGCGAAGGGAAGATGGACAGGAGTTCAACTGCAATGGAGAATCTGGTGGGTTAGAATATTAAAGGCTGGCGTCCACTACAGGCGCGTCGAACCGCGTCGAGTCGAGTCGCATTTTTTCCGTAATTCGCCTCCATAGACTTACTATGAAACTGCGTCCATTAGAGAAGAGCCGAGGCACGCCGAATCGACGCCAGTCAATGGACGCAGTTTCATAGTAAATGTATGGAGACGAATTATTGCGATTCGATTCGGCTCGACTCGGCGCGCCTAGTGGACGCCAGCTCTAACTGAGCTTCCTTAAACGTTAATATACAACATTATTTTCTATATACGAAAGCCGAAACACGGGTCACATATTTTCAAAATCAGTAAAAAATATATAATGATACCTTAAAAACTCACGAAGTTACTTAGTGTGTTGTTCTGTTAGTAGGGTGTGCGTTAATTATGGTTTTGTAAATATTATTTAGTCAAAATATAACATGATATAAAAAATATTGGTATCGATTCTTATTACTGATTCCGAACAAACAGTTTTCAGGTTTCGTATCCTAGTAAAAATAACCTTGTAGAGCTATGGACAAGTTTATATTATGCAATAATAAGCAACTTGGAGACTGAAGTATAAAAGAACATATCGCTTCTTTATTATTATTTTCAAATTATTTGTTTCAGGAAGAGCCCATATTAGTGTTAGTATTCTTCATTCCACCATAAAAATTGCAAATAGGCTAATCTTGTGAGCATTTGCAATTTTATATTACTTTAATTACGCTTCAATTTCATAAGCTTTTGATGTCATGAACGTTCGATGTATTGAACGATCGCTATATCAAGCTACGAGTATATCGATGTAAGGTATTCTATTTCATGTGATGTGTTTTGATGCGGCATCTCGAACACCTGAGCTAATAAAAAAATGATTTTCATGACGATTAAACCATGTATATTTTCATTGCGCGTGTCTCAAGAGGACTCACTACTCTTCGCGTGAGCTTTGAAAACACAACGGCTTGTTACCCACGCGAAAAATTAATAATTAATGTGCTAACAGAACGATAAACTGTTTGATCTCGCGCAATTTTCTCTAGACCATGAATAATTTAAATCGCAAATAACTTCTTTATTCGTCTAATACCGGAAAAGGTAGTACCAATAAGGACATGCCTACACGACGGCCATTTCCTTTTGAATGGAAAATGGCGAGTAGACGCTCGGTAACAAAGATTTTCTGTGATAAATATCCGGTCGAAACATTCTCTCCGGACGGTCATTATGTTGACGCTCGCAAAGAAACAAACAGATGAAAGGAAATCTTTGAAGCGCGAAAGTACGGGTGCTAAGATCACGTGACCGATGCGGACGGTACTTTAGCGGAACGAGCAACCTTGCAAATGAAAATTGAACGGCTACAATTTCAGTGTAGAATAGGTTATTTAAATGAAAGCTCGCAAAACATTCCACATTATTTTATTATTCATTATAGAAACAAATAAAAGGCAACTATTTTATGAAGTACTAGCGACCCGCCCTCGCTTCGCTTCGGTTCTTTCCTTTTTTTAGCAAATCTTCCAACAACACCAAAAAAGAAGACATTACAGTCGTCACCCATTTGCTCCAAAAGTCTGTTCCGTCCCGTTCAAGTCCCGGCCCGTCATCGGTATAAGACACGCGCTTGAATTTATTTTCGCACGCGTTAATTTTTTACGATAACTTCTAAGATATTCATTTAAATGGTATTGTGTAAAAGCGTAAAATAATGTGCATAAAATGATTAAGGAAATTAACGTATTTAAGTTGATAAGGATTAATACTGTATCCTTCTAAATAGCTTTCCAAATTACTGCATTGTATGTGACCAATTTTTTTGAAGATAAAATTGGTATAATAAGCTATTCTTAAAAGATATCTATCTATCTATATTCTATAAAAGAGGAACAATTCCATCATACATTATTTTGTTATACTCGTAGCTCAAAAGATTTATGCAGCTTTTTAATGCAAGCTCCCAGACGGCTTAAGTTTTGCAGACTTCTTAAACAATTATCGTCATATTTCTACTAATTCACATAAAACCTCAACTTATTATACACTTAAACCTTCCTCAGAAATCCTTCTATCATTTGGTGAAAATCACATGAAAAACCGTGTAGTAGTTTTGAGTTTATCGCGAACAGACAGACAGACAGACGCAGCGTGCGTTGATCTTTTATCCTTCAATCAAGCTTTTAAATAATGCGTCATCTTGAAGTACATTTTTTTTCATTCAAAAATAATTAGGAAAAAAGACAAAACTTGCTAATAAACATAATTTACATAACCAATTAGTTATTTCAGTAAAAATTATAAATTAATATAAATTGAATACTTATGTTTTTTTTTCAAAAATTGCTGCGATAATAGGTAGTTTGTTAATTTTGTTACTGCTATTATTCAGAGGTACTTACTTTTAATTTTCCTGGAAATCTATGAGTATTTGTCCCATTGTCTGTACTACAATATCTAATGGATATCAGAATAACTCCGTGCACAAAGGCGCTATTAGCTTAATTAACGACTTTTGCCCTGTTTTTCTTGTACTGTCTTCGCCTCTATTGATTAATGTCCCATTTAATGTCTTTTCCATTTAGGTAGGTTGATAACAATGATAAAAAGCTTCAACGCGTATAATAGATTTACTAACATTGTACCTAACCCTCAAGCTTTGTACAATCACCATCAAAATGAACAACTTTTACTATGGGATCAACTCTGAAATCGCAAAAAAAATCTGCTGTTTCCAACGAACTAAAATCTATGGAAGTGTAATTGCAAATAAATATTGCTTAAAAACCGGCCAAGTGCGAGTCGAACTCGCGCACAAAGGAAGGTTTTTTGGAAGGTTCCGTACCAAAAAAAGGCAAAAAAAAATACTTTTGTTGTGTGGGAGCCCCTCTCAAATATTAATTTTATTCTGTTTTTAGTATTTGTTGTTATAGCGGCAACAAAAATACATCATCTGTGAAAATTTCAACTGTCTACCTGTTATCGTTATTACTATCGAGCAAACAACGGCAAAAAAATCACGTTTGTAGTATGGCAGCCCCCCTTAACGGATAAAAATGGCACCACGGGGCCGGAAAAGTACAACCCGCTCAGCTTTTAGTCGGGTCAGCCACGCACCCGGTGACTGACGTTAACGTTATTTAACAAATTGCAGTTTTTAAATTTGAGATTTTTGCATTTACAATGCTATTTTTAAACAATACTAAATAATATACTAGAAAAAATACGACTCGCACCAGATCAATACTCAGACGGGAAAATTCTTCCCGTCTGAGTATTGATCTGGTGCGAGTCGTATTTTTTCTAGTATATTATTTAGTATTGTTTAAAAATTGCAGTTTGTATTGTTAAGAAAAGAGAGAAAGAGAAAGTTTATTAGAAATGACGTCCTGTGTAGTCAAATGGTGTAAAAGACGCAAAGAAGGCAGTAAAAATATGCAGAAATAACGTATCATTTTTTTTCGTTTAAGCACAGAAAATATCTATGAGTATACAAATTATGGTCGCAATAAGCAACCAGTACTCAAACGCTTTGTGCTGCATATTTAAATGCCAGCATTTTTAGCTCCATCCACTTAGTTGTACTTTTCGTGTGGTGCCATTTTTTGAGCGCAATGCTTGTTCCATAGATTTTAGTTTACTAGCTGTTTCATACAAAATTAATAACGAAAATATCAGAGAGACAGCTGCTTTTTTTCGTGATTTCAGAGTTGGACCTATAGTAAAAGTTGTTCAGTTTGATGTCCCTTGTTTGAGGTCCCTATCTACCATATTCGGCTTTATAAGGCTATTACCAAACACCCAGTATAAACTTTGTAATTTTTATGAGGATTTAGCTCAAAAAACATTAAATAGGATGATTAACTCACTAACTTTACGCAATTGCTGGCGCAATAAAACTAATTCACATCGATCGATTCAATAACTGAGGGGTGGAAACTACAAAGGTGCTAGGTAATTTTTGCATGGAAAAAAGATACATAATATTGTAAGAAATTTCTGTCAGAAAAATTCTGACGGTCGCCGGACGGAAGGCACTCGGTTCATGCAAGTGCCTTCCGGCGACCGTCAGAATTTTTCTTAAACTAGGGCCTAAGAAAGTGGTGCCGTCACATAGCGGCTGTAATTTTATGGACGTAAAAATACTATTTGATTTTACGGTGTGTAGATATTTCACGCTCTCTAGGTAACCGCGCCGTATTGTTAACATTCTAAAACAACGTACTACGCCGCTAAATTACGGCCGAAATATGACGGCACCGTCATCCTAGGAAACCCTAGCTTTACAGAAATTTTCTATGCAGCTGCCCAATAAACAAAAACTGTTTATCGACTGCTTGTAACTGTTTGAAGCGCGTCATCTTTGAATCACGCTCTGAACTACACTTTCAATGATATTGACTTGGAACTTTTGTACGGACATTGGCCTATGCAGATAGCTTCTTTTTTAAAAAATAAACCCAATTTTGTTTTTGGTATACCTTTGTAACTTCCACCCCTCAATGTGAAATTGAGTCCCTGTTAAGGCGATTCCACCAAAACAAATTTTTTGCAATGCAAGTGCACGTATAAAAAACGTGAAATTAGTGAGTCGACCGAAACATAACAGTACCGAAACGAACAATTGTAACGTAGGTACATTACCTACACTGTGTGTGCCGCACAGTTCTGCACACTGTTGGAATCTCGCCTTAAGACATTCGTATGATAGACTTGTTTTGTTGTAGTAAACGTGGTGGATGGGGAGAACCTGACAATCTCGAAAGTATCGCGACTCCACATGGGTGCTTACTTGTGCATTGCCTCCAACGGTGTGCCACCCTCGATCAGCAAAAGAGTCGTCCTCATGGTTCAATGTAAGTATTTCTAATTTTCTATAGACTATAAGACTTAACCTAACCGCCCATACGTGTAACAGGTAGAGGTCACGGGTTCGATTCCCAGTATATCAATTTGTTCTCGGTTTGGTTGGTGGTAGGGCATATTTCAAGTCCGCCTGGCTAGCTACCACCATCTTACCTACTGACGCCATAACAGCAATTTAAAAATTGTTGTGTTCCGGCAGTTAGAGGTAAGATAGCCAGTTCCTCAGTGATGAGGATTCCGGGTGTAGTGCGCTTTCACTTTCGGCCTTATCGTCACTTAACATCAGGTGAGGTGAAGGTCAAGCACTACCTATACTACTATGGGTAAAAAATAAAAAAGACAAGGTTAAGCAGTTTTGCTATCTACTTCTGGCAGTGACTACAAGGGAATGTATTGATACCACCTAAAAATACTAGACATTGGGCCCCAAAAATTCCACAAGAAGTTTTACTAAAATTGTGTATTAGAATTACAATATTAAATAAATTCACCGCGGCGCCACTTTCAGTCACTAAAGCGCCTTAACTCTAAAAGCAGTTTTTTTTCTTATCTTGGTTTGAATGTAACAAATTTATTTTTACCACTTCATTCTAAATTGGTTTAGTTAGTTTTGACATGTGATAGAAATAAATTAATCTAATGAACTAAAATTAATTTGTGAAATGAATAGACTCTACTAAATGCAAATAATTATTTTTAACTACGTGGTCACATCCTCTATAGCTGATCCCCGTCGGTCGCTGTTAAAATGCTAGGGTTAAATTGTGATGGTGATTGCACCGTTAAAAACACGATTAATGCTTTTATTCGAGAGTGCTTTAGTGAAAACATCCCTTCAACCAGGATATAAAATATGACAGCTTACATAAAATCCGAGATTATCGTAAATAATTGAATTAATCTGGATGCTTTTGATTGAACGCTATTTCTTGTAATTTTTTTCTGCTTTTAGACCAGTAATTGAAGATCTGGTGTTTAAATAGACGCCACTAACCAGGATTAAAATAGGTTGACCGGAACGAAATCATAAGTTGATCTAATTCAAATTAAACTACTTCAATAGTTGCTTAATAAATCTACACACAGTGTTTTCGTTTTTAGGGTTCCGTACCAAAATGGTAAAAAAGGAACCCTTATGGTGTGACTCAGTCTGTCTAATGATACTACAACAACAATACTACCTAATAGTATCTACAATACTACAATAATAATTGGTGGCTGGTTCTAATATAATTACCTACTATTTGCCGTACGAATAAACGAAGAACAAGTTACTACTTAGTAATATAAACAGTTTGCAATGTGGAGGGGCTGAAACGTTTTTCAGTCACCATAAGCAGCTGTGGTTAAGATTTGTAAATTAACTGTCCGCCTGTTCGCCTTTCCACCTGTCTGCCGTTTATCCTACTTTTTTAAAGACAGTACTAAAGTAACATATCCAAATATATTTATGATTGTACGGAACCCTCGGTGCGCGAGTCCGACTCGCTCTTGACCGGTTTTATTTATACATATAATGTCGATTTTATTAGGTAAGTATACCACACTTTTAATTAGGTACCTATATAGGGTAACGTTCACATAAACGTTTACTAAGGTAAACGTTACGTAATAAAGGTACTAAGGTACCTTAGTAGTCGTCTATAAACAAAGCTGAGTTGAGAACTTTTACAAAAACCTTGTTTGTCGTTTGATTTGTGCCTCAAGCTATTTTAAAACAAAGGAATATAGACTTTATGCAGTATCCCTATATTCTGATGTGTTTCAAAGGATTTTTATTCATTTACTTTTTCCAGAAAAATATTGAGAAAAAACTGTATGGTACGGTTAGTTTTTATTTTATTTCATTTAACATTTTACAATTTAATCTAATTTTATGCTAAATAACATTATAAAAACCACAAAGGTTTGTAACTCTAATGTTACTTATTAGATAGGCACCTATTGACATCGAAATCCTACATTTAAATACTGTTAACATAAAAAATGAATATCAACAGAAATTGTGAATAAATACTAACTTACTTTAAATTATATCGCAAGGAAATATGACTTTAATTTGGTTTTTATATTATCATTATTAATACTATCGCGTAAATCGGGAGGTAGTTAGATAGTAATTCGATTTCGACGTCTGTTTGGTGCAGCGGTACCTAGTCCAACCCTATTATTGTGCCAAAGAAGTTAAATCTTGGTACAATATTTAGTACGATAAGATAGAACAAACTCTACTTCTTTGGGATTAAATTGTTGAGAGTTGTTAGAAAATTTATTTATATTTTTAGTCATAGTCCTGTAGTTAATAATGATAAAACTACAGGCTATAAAATAGTACTAAACGTCTAAAACAGAGGTAATCTATATTGTGACTTTGTGACCTTATATATTCACAGAATACTTACACTTTGTGATAAAAAGTTTCCGCAAACTTATTCCTCTCCCCGAAAATAATATAAGAAAATCCGGACCGCTAATAACAATTAGGCACAAATTAAGTAAATTAACCTATTCACCATAAAAGGTTGGCTTACTTTACGCCCATATTTTAAGGACATTTAAGGCAGCCGCGCAAATTATCGCGATATTACTTCCTCATCCAGAAGAAAAAAGCGCTCATTTCTGCCGGCCCGTTACCTCGCCCTCAAATTCTTCCTTCGTAAGTACGTGAGCATTTTCTCGTCTCCGTTTCTTTGGGAGTCAGCGTTCAGAAATATTATTTTTCTGGAGGTCGGAGTCGTTAACGAGTATTTACGAGGACACGGTGTCTACCTGACGGCGCCTTCCGCCAGATCGGCCGTAATTGCGCCCAATTAGAGCATTATGCTGACGTGAATACGGCACGGACGCGATAAAGCCGATACTATCTGCTCGCCTACGCCGCGCGCCGCCCGGCACCCGTCCTCGCCCCGACCAATGAGGCTCCCCCTAATTCGCATTCCGTATCTCAGCGCGTTCACACTCCTCTCCATTTCTTATAGGATACGTGAAATGTTCACGTAACTTTCACTCGATTAACCAACAAGACTTCCTTATGAATGCACTGTCAGTTTTCATTATACTTACGCGCCGAAGACAAATCTTTATGGCGGCGTTCCTGATAATGTTATTATGTAGCTATTTCTCGCTTCGTAGCCTCCTTTCTCGTTTTTACATTATTTACATTTGACTTTTTTTTACCTTTTTTACAATACACTGGGTACTATTGCTTACAAATTATGTTACATTAACATTTGATTGATTTATTGACGACCTCCATGCTCGAATGGTTTATACGCCGGTTTTAAAAGTGTCGCCATCCAGAGATGGCGCCACCTCAGAAGGTGCCGGATTCGATCCCTGGCTAAGTCAATTTAGAAAACGAACTTTTCTATATTGGCTCAGGTCTAGGCGTTTTTAGTGCCACCGTTGTCTCTAGTGCTAAAGTAAGTAGCTTTAGAATCAGTGGCGTAACTAACTATAGGGTGGCAGAGCGGGCAAAATGCCACGGGCCCCTGGCCCGAAGGGGCCCCCCGGCTCGAGAGGTCGTGACCACAAGAGAACCCTACCATTTTTTTACAAAATTTAGAAAAAAAACTGCCAATAGGGTTCATTATCCTAGCCAAACTGATACAAACGTATAGCGGAAATAAGAATGCATTGCATGGGAAACAAAAACTCTAATAAATACGTCTGAACAAAAAAGGACTAGGTTAGGTGCGGGACGTAAAAAGTTGAAACATGAATGAAAGTGCACAGATGGTCGGTCAATGGTCAAATTTCTTTGTTAACATAATGGGTAGCTAAAATGTTTTTTTCCAAATCTCTGTATCTAAAAAGGGTCCATTGATTACGCAACAGTCATAGTAAGTTTCTTGTGAGAATTGGTTGTTTGTGACATTGTTTTTTGGTCGTCGTAGTTTTCGTTTTATATCGTTTATTTTAGTAGTTGAATAAAGATATCAGTATGTTCTAGAAAGTATTTAAGTGGGAGCGAAACACGAAAGAGGAGAAAAAAAATAGTTGCCTAAAATCAGTCGGTACCTACTTGAATGAGGAATCTATTGACGATAAATCGAGTGAACAGTGCTCAGGAAATGAATCAAGGGGCGCTGAAAGTGCTAAAATAGCAGAGCGGGCTCTGCTAGCGAATATCCAGATCCTGAACAAGTAACTATTTTTTAAATTTATTACAAAAAACTTCAAAACTAAAAATAACAGCTTCAAAATTGACAAAGACAGCTCCAAAATTAAATATCTGTAAAAAGCAAGAATCAATATTCAAATCGCATATCAATTTTAATAAAACACTGCTATTGGAGTCGGATAGGGCTGGAGCTGGAGGACAACTTTTTTTTTTAATATTTCTAAAAGCCACACCCAAATTCATTAGACGTGTTTTATTAAAATTTGATATGCGTTTTATGAAATTTTTAAACTGTTTTGTTTTTATGTTCAGGTTTTTGAATGAGGTTTTTCTTTTTTATAGCTTTTCTACTTTTAACTTTTTCGTGGTAGGTATGTAAGAGCGTAGGTACCTACTTAAATATTTTTTAACTTTTAGTACTTATACGAAAATCTTTAAAAACTCGTGCAATGGTAAGCTCATGGGCGTACCAGGGGGGGAGGAGGGGGGGGCAGCTGCCCCCCATGGATTTTGTTTACCTCCAACTACTATATGCTACGATAACTTTTAAAAATCGTGCACCTGTTCTCAACAGAAAAAAAAACCCGCAGCGCGGCCTATTTTTATTATAGTACAAGATTAGTGGACGAAATTGACAAAAAATCGCGCTGCGCGGCCTTTTTCTTGCAATAAGCAGGCAGGATTACAGGGTTAGCGGATAAAACGGACTAACTATGAATCACGCTGCGCGGCCGTTTTCTTTTTCTATAGTCAGCCCAGACAAGATTAATGGATGAAACTAAAAAAAATCGCGCTGCGCGGCCGTTTTTTTATAATAGACAGGCAAAATTTTATTTATTTCAAGCATTAGTAGACAACTGAATTAAAAACGAGCTGCGCGGCTGTTTTCTCCCTCCTAACAACAGCCCCAAAATGCCGACAATTTCAAATTTTCTCCAGATACTCTGAACTTCTGATCTGGCAACCCTACTTGAGAATGTATAGGAAATAAAGCTCATTTAGAAATTACCTATTTTAATTTATGTTTATTTATTTAACTAGGTGCAAATGAAAAATCTGATTTGCTCCCCTGCTCAGAACCTGGGTACGCCCATGGGTAAGCTAAATAATTGTTATCTTTCAGAATTATGAAAAAGCTACTTGCCATATCTCTGCAAAAATTGTAAGGAACTACACCTGCACTATGTTCTTTCAGATGAAAAAGAATTACGAAGTTATCGTAAAACATACATAAAAAACCACTGATTTGAGAACCTCCTCCTTTTTTGAAGTCGGTTAAAAATGATACTAAAACGTCAATTTTTTTTACATTTTACGGTCGATGAATTTACCACGGGCCTCAGATGGTATAGTTACGCCACTGTTTAGAATAAGAGCAATATTTTGGTAAAACGTGATTTGGAATTTCGTTCATTTTGCCTTCAGTGATTTGATCATTCATATTTTGGAATAAATTTTCACACTCGTTTGTGATGTTGTCTAATATTTATTTATACAATCGTTTAGCTTTAGAGCTGGTTCACATGACAAGTTCTTAACGCGCGTTTACAACTACATAAGAACTACATACATTTTATTCAAGTGCTAACACGCGTTTTGATAAAGCGCGCGTTGAACGCTGCGCTAGCGCTTGTCTGTTGTCAGCGCGGTCAACGCGCGCTTTAAAATCATTGGTTTTCTACGTTACCGTTCAGATGAACGCGTGCTTTTGACGCGGATAGACGTATTTTAGGGTTCGCTCAGTTCATCCAGAAATTGTCCGAAATGGAAACGGAAGCTTTTAATACCAAATTATCGAATTACCATATCAATCACCGTTAAACGAGCCAGGGGCCCTATTTTTGAATCGCTCGGCAGGCGTCGAGCACTCTTTTCGACTGATTTTCGTTCGAATTATGACTCAAAACAATGAGATGTCGAACGAAAATCTGTAGAAAAGAGCGCTCGACGCCAGCCGAGCGTTTCATAAATAGGACCCCAGGGCGGTCGCGGCAACGCGCGTTCTACGCCTGATAAGCGCGCACCATGTGAACACTATACAAAAATTAAACGCGCGGCCAACGCGCGTTGAGCGCTTATCTGAACGTACCCTTAGTTAAGAATCGACGTTTGCTATACACAGTTCCACCGATGCTGTCGATACCGAATCAACTAGAAGCAGCGTACATTGGGCAAGATGTCACGCTCGAGTGCCACACTGAAGCGTATCCCTCTTCCATCAACTATTGGACCACCGATAGGGGTGACATGATCATATCAGGTACGTATATTTAAAAAAAGAAAATAATATTTATATTATAAGTCTTTACCTATGAAATTGGTGTTTTATAAGTAGAATTTAAAAGAACTTGCATTTTCCATACTAACATTTTCTTAATTTATTTAACAACCGTGAACGCTAATGTTTTAAAACTTTCATGCACAAATTAATATTTAAACACTAAAATAACTTATGCTACTTAGGTTGAGCGAAAAAATTATAATAAGGATTTTTTTACTATTGATAATTGTCTATGATGGCCATTATTCGATATAATATCAAGCAATAGATAAATATTTTAAATCATAGAAGAGACGAGGTTCTATTTGTGCGAAAAAAACGCCAATTTCATAGGTAATTAGACCGACTATAACCTAAGTTATAAGAACTTATCATGTTTGGATTTGATGAATGTCAGATGGATTTATATATCTTAATTTCCGCTGTCCATAATTTTTAATATTGAATCTGAAAAATGAGAATTTATTTTTTAGGTAATAACAATTTCTATTACAAACATTCTGTGTACTAAGTATCGGGAATTTGTCAATAAAACAAAAAATACAAATTATTCATCTAAATTTATTTTATCGCCTTCAAAGTAGGCCCCATCGCTTGCAATACAACATCTCCACCGCTTCACCCAGTCTTCCATACATTTTTCATAGGCTATTTGCGGTATGGCCTTTAGCTCATTCAGCGAATTTTCTTTTATGGCTTCTATCGACTCAAAACGTTTTCCTCGAAGTGGTAATTTTAACTTGGGAAATAAAAAAAAGTCAGACGGAGCCATATCAGGTGAATACGGTGCTTGGTCGAGAACTTTTGTTGAATTTTTCGCTAAAAACTCTTTCACTATAATGGCTGTGGGTGATGGTGCATTATCATTTTCCATTGTAAAAATCGCCGAGGACTCAAAACTATCACCAACAAAAAGTGTAGTTTAAAACAAATTAAATGACAGATCCCGCTCAAATTTTGCGCGCTTAATCAATACAGTGCTACCAACATGCAGTAAAAAAATTAGAACGACCTCTTTTACGCGGGTCTTTTTATTGACATACTCCCGATACTTTTTACACAGAGTAGTACATATAGTTGAGTGCTTCGAGCAACAAAGGCTTCGTTTCGTCTGTAGAAGCCCGTCTTACTCTAAGGTTGAGTGTAAGAAATTTTCACACAGTGTGATATTTACGTCATAAGCTGGACATAAGTGGATCACGAACCGCTCATATTTCTGCTAACAGGAAATAAATACGTCACATCTTTGAGCGACGACAGTTACAGCAGGAAAATGAAATTAACGATACGGAAAGTGTCGGCGAGGGACTTCTCCTCGTACCGATGCGTCGCGAAGAACTCCCTCGGAGAGACTGATGGGCTCATACGCCTCGACGGTATGTATTAGTGTCACATTTATTTTATTGACGACTTTTAAAGTTGAGGGTTGGCTTTTACAAAAAGAAATTTCAAAATACACTTCTTTATTCTACATCAATTTTCTTTTTTTAACAAGCTCACACTCATAGTGATTCAGATTTATTTATAGATAAATGTGCACAAAAGAAAATATTTAACGTATAATAAAATCTTGAAATTTTTGACATTATTTCTATCATAAAATAAAGTTGACTCCTGTAATCAACTTTATTTTACGCACGCTTTGTAGTTCTAAATTGTAAAATGCATCAGCTTTTATAGGCTTACAGAAATATAACTTCATAATGTAGAAACACATTAATGCTGATGGAAATAAAAAGTTTCACAATGTTCTAAGTGCTAGTGCTTTTATCTCAATTTTGAACGAAATAATTACGTTAGCTATAAGAGCTATGTTTTACATTTTATCTGGCGGGTTAAGGGTCCATGATAGGAAAACATGGTTTGCGCGGTTCATATTTTATATAGAAAACGTAAAATTGTAGGCACAAAAAAATCATACGACAAGCTAAAGAAATTATTTAGTAGCTACAAGTATTTAATTGCGTATAAACCTCACAAACGATTGTAAAAAAGTCAGGATATCATCAAAAGCGCTTGTCTCGGGTCATATTTTTGGCGTTATTAATAGCGGAAACGTATTGAATTCTACTTTGCAGTTGCTCCAATATATTTTTTTAAGAAAGATATTTGTGCTAAATAATGATGAAAAAACATCGAAAACTGCAGAAGTGAGGTTATTTTCCATACTCTTTTCACGTAAAGAAAAAGACAGAGACAAATGTTTTCGCATAAGCGAGCCTTAAACCCTTCCAGTAACATTATTTCTTGATCTTTAACAACGGTTAATATCATAGACATAGAAAAATTTTCGCTGCGCTCAAGAAAAACAACAAAGCGTGGAAAAGAGAAGTTAACATCATACGGACACGGTCTATGTAAAAAAGAGACAAAGGATCAAGTGACATGTGCCAACATTTTTTACAGTAAGAGCCCCTAGCGTCCCGCCTAGCAAATGAGCAATCACAGTTTGTTTAAAATATTTTTTAATCTTAATTAGAATTTAAAATAAAGGTATCGCGGAGCTATGGTGTCTTCTGCTCTAAGTAATTGTGATGTGACAAAAAGAAACAATCCAAGTAATCACACTTTTCAAAGGTAAATAACATATTGCCACACATTTCTCTAAAACCAAATTTCGCTACATTTATTCGTTTATCGACAAAGAAAACAGTATGGAACATAGTTTATTAACTTCCTTTGCCATAATACAGTCATATTTTATGAATCTAAGTCATATTTTACGTATCTCATATAAAATGAATTGATTCGTTTTCGGATCACCTGTTTATTGACTTTGTTGTTCTTTGACATTCTATTTCTATGGTTAATATAGACATATTTTTAACGTAATATTATTGTTGCAGAGATACCCGCTCCATCAACAGTAAGCACCACAGTCAACTACGTTCCCACGCATCCACAAAGGAAGAAAGGTAAAGTATATCTTTATCATTTACACATAGAATCCCTTCTCACTAGGTTTCCAAAATTGATTCAGACATCGAAATAATTAAAGTAAAAACAGGCAGCGCCCTAAAGTTTCTAATGAAACCCTTTCCTATTCGATCAGTTCCGGAATTTCGGATTAATTTTTCATGATCAACTCAATACCTACCTGCTGGAAAATTCGGGTATCCAATTTTGGCACGTAAACCGCGATTAGAAAAGCAATAGCAGTGAAAAGTTGAGGCGGGCCTTGCGCTTTATACATTCATCGGCTCCTGCAAGCGACCGGAAAAGGTCGCTCAGGATTTTGTATTTATTGGTTTCGTCGCCGCGACCCGATGCTTCCGTACAATTGAGTCGTTAGTAATATTATTGTGGGAAAAGCGATTTTGTTTGGGCTTTGACTTCCAATGCTTTCGAATTGATATAGATTTGGCCTTTCTATTCTTTATGGCGTCATATGTTTCACTCAGGCCCCCAAGACCACTTTCCTGGTCAGTCATCGAAAAACGAATAGATTTTTATTGCTTCCACTGTACGTGAGTGATTTTTTGCGGTGTAATTTTATTTATACAATTCAATTGATTACAGGAAAACACAAAAATCGGTTTCGAGATAGCTCAGCGGAAAACAGAGTCATAGGGGACTACGAGTTTGAAGAACTGAAAGATTCTGGTAAGTTCTATTTGATTATTAGTTATTGTACTTGATTAATTACAAACTTGATTGGAGTTAATCATAAAAATTTCAAGCTCCGCAAAATTATTTTCATCTCTCCATAGCGATTCATATAATATTGGTTTCATATTTCTAATACCTGAAGACTTTATATAGGAGCTCGATGGCGCAGTCGTTTAGCGCCTAGCCTAACGATTGCGGAGGTTAAACAACTTTCGCAAGAGTCGGTCATGGGATGGGTGACCCAAAATGTATTATCTCGAGCTCCTCTGTGCTTCGGAAGGCACGTTAAGCCGTGGGTCCCGGCTGCATTTGCAGTCGTTAACACCCACCAATCCGCATTGGGCCCGCGTGGTGGGTAATGGCCCATTCTCCTTATCCATCCATAAGGAAGGCCTGTGGAAAAACCCCAGCAGTGGAACATTAAAAATGGCTGATGATCAGACTTTATACTTAGAAAAAAATATTTGGTCAAAAATTTAAATAAAACTTTTCGTGCGCAGATTATGAATCGACTCAATCTTCCGGCTCAGCTGTCATTACGGGCACAGTCCTGTTCACTGCTGCATCAGTATTCATCATCAGCTGACAAAAACTGTACCCAAATCTTTGTACCATATCATAGTGCCAATCAGATAAGTAATATACTAAACTTTAGTTAAACTAAAAGTAAACATTGTAAATTACAGCTAGAAGCTGTATGTATAGAAACAAAAGTGTTATAAAAAATATCAATGTAAATGATTATCAAATTCAAATGCCGTTGTACACACATCGAAGATTCCATTTGTTATTTGTAATATTGTGTATTTTTTTTTGATGGAACCATGTTGTAAATATATTTAGATCTATTTCTCAATTTGAAAGACTGATAGTTTTGTATGTTTAATGTGCCATATCCATTAATATAATTGAGGAGTAGCTGTAGTTCATGCTTCAAATATCGACGAATGTTAAAAAAGGTTACCTACACACTTGTTAGAGCCATCCCCACCTAAAAGATTAAAACAATAATCAAAATACAACAGATCTTTTCACAGCATTAAGTAAAAAATGTAGAATTACATAACTATCACACATCGTTGTCAGAGCTATCGCAACTTATCATAATTGTAAATTATAAAAAACCCAATTAATTAATTTCGTCAAATCTTTATTTTACAATTAATTATTTCGTAGTCTTCCAATAATATTAATACCTACATATTTTTTATTAGGTGAAACGCATAAAATTCTCATATCAATACCTAAACTATACCCGTTATCTGTGAAACTAAAATCTGTAGTAACAGCCTTAGATCTGATTATACAAAAATTGTAAATAACTCATATCCGCAATAAAGACAATATGGCGTGCTTTTGTAATATATAAAATAGCTTTACGTAAATCATATTCCTGATAGTGTCAAGCTTTCAAATTTTGTTTGAAAATACTTAGTTAATGGCAGTGTTGCTTGAAAAATGACTGTGAATACAGACTGAAAGCAAACAAGGTTTCCTTTACAGCATAAACTTATGGCCTAAATAGAATATGAAAAAACCGTGTCAGCGGTGGATAGGTATGTTAGTATCGTTCGTTATACATAAATAGTCTAACGCTTTTTACACTCAGTTATCTTCTAAATGTTCTGATGTAATTCATGTTTCTTTCTTTATGTAATGAACAAGACATTTTGAAGTCGCAGTCAGACTGTATTTTAATAATTCTCACTAAACAGCCACCGATGTAGCAAAATCGTATTCTTAATTAATTGATACAAAACTCACTAATTAATTACAATGTAACTGATTGTTTGAATTGTCTATAATAATATAATTTATTAACAAGACAAGACCTCTTAATAAATACTTAATTAATATATAATTTGCAAACAGATTTGCAAGCAACACTGCCTTCAGTCAAACTGTCTCGATACGGGTATTAATTGCTGACCCCTGCGTTATGGGTTTTGTCATGCATGACTAACTTACTGTCTACAATAACTACAAATACATGTTTTCAATCTCCTTATTACCTATTTGTCAAATTATATTTCACGTTGATCTGAAATATAATTATATTACAGTGTAGTATTTCTATTCCGTATTGATTGGCATCGCGTGTTTAGAGTAAAAAAAATAAAAAAAGGGATATGGCAGACCCAAAAGTCAGATCAACGTTCACAAAATTACAATTGGACTTCACTTAGGTATGTCCGCCCAATTTACAATTAGGGTCATCATTCAGTGATACTCAGTTTCATGAGTAATGTTAAGTCCTTTTTCAACCTTAGGTGTTTGAAAGCCTATAACAAAGGTTGTACTCTATAGCAAAAAATTGATAATGGCGCGGCGGGGTCATCGATTAATTATCTTGTTTCCTGAAATTTCAGTTGTACTAAAAACTATCGCCATCTTGAATATTTTATTCGGCTTTAAATGAACTAAATTCGAAATTCCTTAGTGAGGAATGGTTTGTTTCCTTAATGAAATGTATAGTGGTCGTTGCAGTTAGCTGTTTATGTAAAGTTACAATAAATGATTTTTATATAAGTAATGTGTTTAATTTTATTGTCATTTTATCGATACGAACTTGGTACGAGTAGACTTATCGTCGGTTGACATACTTATCGTCGTTACGTATCGAGATGCGTTCCATAAAGAATATCATTTTTTCAAACTAAAATGTGTCTTTTGTGTTTCTCGTGCTTGCGATATTGCACAGCACTTATTAAACAATTAAAACATCAAAATTTAATTTTCTGATCATTTCGTTGAAATAGTTTAATGTGTTCCACTTTAAAACATAATATATATGGTAAATATTTAAATGGCTGCAATATAGCTGGTCATTAATGTTCTCAAATACACAGCTTAAAGTCCCGCCACGCTAACTATGAAATAAGATGCAATAGTCAACAATACTACGACCTAATTTAGCACAAAGCGTTAGAACACACTGGGGACCGGAATATCACAATCCGACTTCGTGCTTCTGCTATGCTAATATTCGAATCGTGCGACAGCAACAAGATGATATGGAAGCAACGTAGGTATGTATGTATATTATTGTATATTATGATTTAGACTTAAATCAACAATCTTTCTATTTGACAAGAATGTAATTTTTAGTAGTTTTTAGTTACGAAAAAGCTCGTTTTTAGTTGACTCGTAACGAAATGACTGGGTCAGATTTGAAGTAACATATAGTATTCAACCATTTAAATCGGTATCAATTATATTAATTAGAATTTGTCTGTAATTTATTAACAACCCAAAATATCTGATAAAGGTTTACATTTACGTAAAGTTACGTCGTTTTCAATTACTTTTTTGTGTTTGAAAATGGCGAATCATTATTTGTAACTGCAATTTCTATGAAAAGTCTGTCATACACTCAGCGACAGAAAATTCGCACTATTTCAAAAATTTCTTCAAAGTTAATTTATTCCTATCTAATTTAATGGTAAGTGTTGTTATATATGTACTTCTTCCCCTTCGGATATAGCCAACAGTCTCTAGAAACCTTTGGAATACTCTTCGAACGGAATCAATTACTGAGATTCAGTTTTCGAGCAACATTACATTGCCTCATTCTTTTGCAATATTTGAGCAACTTCATGGGCAATAGTACCCATCTTGGGCATTCATTTTTTTAATGAACTATTGAAGTCAGTTTTCTCCATCATCTTGATAGCGAATTTTACCGAATTTCCTGAATTGACCCCTTTTATTTCCCTTTTATGGCGGCGCAAGCAATACGTTTTAAGCGTTTAATTATGGTAGCTCAAATCAAACTTACATCAAACAAATATTAATCGAAGGCTAATTTAATGTACTCTCTATATTATATCAACATTCACACAATAAAACGTTAGCTAGCAATAGCAGGTGGCCAAGTCTAAATTTATTTTCGAAGAGGTGCAATTTTTCTGACGTCGAGTGTATTTTAGTGCGAGCAAAAATAACGGGATACCGCGTTATTTTCATAAAAACAATAACCGTTTCAACAAATTTGAGTATCCGTTAAAAGAAGACCACTAACTAGAAACAATATGCATTATAATCCCGGGAACACAATACTCGTAAATAATCCAACAAAAACATTTACTCGAATCATGCTGCGTAATTTACTTATCTATGTCACATATCCATTATCTAAGTTAAGTAACTGGTGGACGCCATAAATCATCATTATTTGGTGATGTACTTAATATTGCTACTTTGATCATCACCTGTATCACCTGCAATCTATTACAACATTCATCCAGTGGATCCAGCCTCACGATAATTAAGAATGAGTTTTCAAATTGTTTGAAATGATTGTCAAGATTAGAAAGATGTGGAATGAGTTTGGAAAAAATGAAGTGACACCATTTACCATCTTGAATAGAATTGGATTGTGGTCATCCTATCAGATAATATCATAAAAAACATATTCAACTAATTGAAGTCTATTAATTGATTAATTTCACCTAGATAAATGCAATTTTTTTGTGTGTCGAAAACGCCCTAATATGACTGATAACGTCACTCGCAAGTCAATAAATATGGCGTTATGTTTGACACGACTATAGACTTAGAACCCGCGATTGATGACTGTCAAATAACTAAGGTTATTAGTAATAAGGAAAACTTTAAAGTAGTTTTCCAAATAGCCTATTGGCAAGATAGAGAGAACAAGAGGCAGGTAATAAAATAAAAGGATAAGAACTTTTGATTCGTTGTACGTGTTTTATTCACCTACTCGAATGAATACCGGTCTAGTTTGCACATGCAGCTTTAAAATTCACAAGAGCTACTGCCTATGCAAAATGGCATGAGGATGGCTACAAGAAAGCCACTCGGCGTCGTCGTTGGCGGAATTAGTGTACGCGTTACAAATAACAAAACATTGAGATCATTGGATCAAATAATGTCTGCATGTAGTTTTTTATATTTTTTAGTTTTTTTTTTATCTTAAATGGGTTTGCTCTTGACCTTGACCTTGACCCCAGTCTAGCCCAAAAGCAAAGACAGGGCCTACGATGGAGCGAGCTTGCCCAGAAAGTGCTTATTCACTCTGGCCTTGAATAGAGTCAGGTTGTATGCGCTCGGAAACACAGACGCCGGCAGGGAATTCCATTCCATAGCTGTGCGCATTATAAACGATGTGGAGTAGCGCTTGGTACGCAGAAAAGGTATATCAACCAAGAACGGGTGATAGCCCGCAGTGCGTCTGGATGTACGATAGTAGAAAGGAGAAGGTGGAATGAGCTCATGCAGCTCTTGAGCACACTCACCGAAGTACAATCTATAAAAGACCGATAGGCAAGCAACTTTTCGGCGGTGAGCCAAACTGTGAAGCTTAGCTGCTACCAGTTTTTCATCGCCTATTAATCTCTTGGCTCTGCGTTCCACCGAGTCCAGTGCAGCAAGTTGATATTTCGCTGAGCCGTCCCAAAGGTGGCAACAGTACTCCATGCAGGATCGGACTTGAGCTTTATAAAGGGTTAAAAGCTGCCCAGGCTTAAAGTACCGCTTGACTTTATTTAGGATGCTCAGCTTCTTAGCTGCAGTTTGAACTTTGGATTCGATGGAGGTGCCGAAGTTAAGGTCAGAAGATAACTCCATGCCAAGAAGCTGGAGAGTATCGGTTACTTGGATAGATGTACCTCGGAAAGTAGGAGTTAAGTTGAATGGACTCCTTTTTGCGGTGAACAGACACGCCTGCGTTTTAGAAGCGTTGAAACTGACGAGATTTTCATCACCCCAACTTAACTTCAGGTTCAATCGCTCGACCATGGCCTCTCTCAATATTTTTACCTCATCTCTACCGACTTTCGCGCTGGACAGATATCTCTCCATGACAGTACTGTCATCTGCGTACCCAACAATGCCCGATATTAGTAGATCATTGATGTGTAGCAGGAAAAGCGTCGCAGAGAGCACCGACCCCTGAGGAACTCCGGCATCAATCGCCATGAGGTCAGAGGAGCAGCCGTCAATGACTACTCTGATCGACCGTTCACTCAAGAAGTCGGCTACCCAGCTACAAAAGCCAGCGGGGATTCCGTACGCTGGGAGCTTGCTCAGCAGACTTGCGTGCCAAAACCTGTCGAAAGCCTTTGAGATGTCAAGCGAAACAGCAAGTGCTTCGCCGTGTTTCTCAATGGCCTCGCCCCAGCAGTGCGTCATATACACAAGAAGATCCCCAGTCGATCGTCCCCGGCGAAAGCCATATTGACGATCACTGAGGAGATCGTTATCCTCTAGGTAAGTGAGCAGCTTGCCGTTCAGTACTCTCTCCATAACTTTACACAGCATGGAAGTGATGGCGATTGGTCGGTAATTGGCAGGGTCGGCACGACTACCTTTTTTAGGTACTGGTTGCACATTGGCAAGCTTCCAAGACTTTGGTACGGTTTTGGTCTGAAGGGAAAGGCGGTACAGACGCGTCAATACAGGAGACAACTCAGGCGCACAACACCTCAGCACTGTAACACTGTAACAGTAACTGTAATGATAAAACTCCAGCTTTCAATTAGCATCGAGTTCGAAATAATGTAATGTTTATTTATCGAGTACTTTTTAGTTACGTACCCAAAGGGTAAAAACGGGACCCTATTACTAAGACTCCACTGTCCGTCTGTCTGTCACCAGGCTGTATCTCGTGAACCGTGATATCTAGACAGTTGAAATTTGCCGCTATAAAAATAAGAATAAAAAAATATTTTAGTTTTTTTGGTACGGAACCCTTCGTGGGCAAGTCCGACTCGCACTTGGTCGGTTTTAAGTTAAATACCATCGTTTCCAAAGTTTAATCATGACTGACATTTCTTGAGTTTGTTACTTTCAGGTCCGTAACCACTTTTAACAAGCTATGTTGTGATAACAAACAAAATGCCATATTGTCACAAGAACAGCTTCCGTTAGTACGCAAGTATTCCCGCGTGTCTCTTCGCTGGTTTCACTCGTGTCGCCTGAACATTATGAACTAGCATTTTGCTTCCCATGTGACACGTTTTGGTTCTAGTTCCAACTTTGATACCATAATAAATTACTTTAAGAGTTGTTTTAAGACCTAGTTCGAGTAGTTATATAACATTAGAAGTAATTATAATTTCTAATTGAATTTTCTAATTGAACAAGAATTACGTGTAAGTCATTATAATAAAAAGCGCAAGTGCGAGTCGGACTCGCGCACGAAGGGTTCCGTACCAAAAAAATCACGTTTGTTGTATGGGAGCCCCCCTTAAATATTTATTTCATTCTATTTTTAGTATTTGTTATTATAGCGGCAACAGAAATACATCATCTGTGAAAATTACAATACAATACAATACAATACAATTCATTTATTCCATACAATATACATTGTGTTGAATATTATTAACATTTAGAATTTACACATTACAATTAGGTCCATTAATGAATAATTACATAATAAATTGCAAAATTCCAATAGAAATAAATGTCAAACTACAAAAAAATTGATAGACTAGTACAATGTCAATTCCGATTAAAAATAAATGTCAAACTAAGAGAAAATTATAGACTAGTACAATGTCAATTCCGATTAAAAATAAATGTCAAACTAATAAAAAAAATAAACTAAGTACAATGTCAAATATAATAAATGTCAAACAGATACAATTCATTCATAAAATCATAAAAAATAATAAAATTAAAATTGTAGCGTCATCTCGAGTTTTATTATGTTGTTTTGCCATTGTTAACAAACTCTTCCACTGCATAATAACATTTTTCTAGTAAAAACTTTTTCAGTTTCGATCTGAAGTCACTCTTATATAATATATTTTTACTAATACTAAGACAATACTGCACTGCACTAGCCCAGCTCGTAATTCCAACGTAACAAAAGTTGCGAGAGAGCGGCACGTGAGAATATTTCGCGCTTTTGAAGTGCTATTTTTCTAACAAAATACGGTTTTATTTTTCCAGGCGTTAACTGCAGTTCCGCAAAAAACTGGCCACAGTTTAAAGCTTATGTTATTAACACTGTTCTCGCGGTTTTTTTTTACATTTTGTTTTAAACCATGAGCAATTAAGCTAGTGCAGTGTCTAACAATTCAATATTATTTACTACTTATTTTTCTTTATAATTAATACAAATCAATTGATTAAACTTTTATAATGTGACGAGTTTTTAACTATTTCACAAAGTTAAATGTCTTCCTATTCTAATATAATGTTACCGGGGGCGTCCTACTATGAAACTTTATTGATTTTATGCAAAATGCAACTAACTTCCTCGCGGCGAGCCCGTTCTATATTACTCATAAACCAAGCTTATTTTACTCTGGCCGTTACGTCGTAAAATAAAGTAGGTACCTATCTCATCGTTAACCAATTTATTACCCAAGGCTTACTTGAAGTACTTGATTATATTTTACAAAATAGAAACACGTTTGCAGAGACAATTATTTTTTAAATTGAAAATCATATTGCAAACAAGTACTTACCAACATTTAATTGTTATGATTGTACTACCGCTATGACATTATCTTATCATAAATTTCTCTGTTCTGTGATATTAAGAATAAAAGACGTACTTATTTTTTTTTAATTTATTATTTCTCTTATTAAAATTATAAAATACTCATACATTTACGAGTTATTATACTTCAATAAAAATCTCGGAATCGTGATTGTGCGTAACATTGTTTTGGGGAATAAAATGCGAGAAGGTTCAATCAGGCAGACACATTCCGCTTTTTATTGCCGATAACCCCGATAAAAAGAAAAGTATAAAAATAATAAGGAGCCGTGGGGGAAAATAAAATATAATAATAGCACGATGTCACACTCATTGTCCGCCGGCTTCAAAGGATTCGGGGTATTTCTGAGAGTTGTTATGCGTAGATGTGTCGGAAAGGGATCGCGGTCAATTTTGTACGATTTGAATTTCATGTTGCCTTCTTACCCATCATAAAATACGATATCGGTGACGGCGACAATTTTGTATACAGAGATTTATCTACGGAGGCGTTGTCCCGGCGTTATTGGCCACGTCCACCAATTCCCAAGCGTCGGCGAATCGACGGATTGTATGGTTTGTAGTTAATGTAAGAGATTCTATTGAGGTACAAACGACGGCATCATATGTAAATGTAACAACAGTGTACTACAAAATAACTTTTATTACTTATAGCATTAACGGTCTCAAGGGCAACGTGTTTAGTCTGATGTGCAGTCGTCTGTACATGAATAAAAGCAATTACTTGCATTGCACGATGTTTTATATGAAGAATTAAAAATAGAGACTTATTATGAACGCTTTGTAAACAGGTTTAGACTGTTTAGATTATTTGAGTACCTAAATGACATTAATTAAAACAATGACAAGCCCGTCACCCGTGTATCGAAGTTTCAAATAACATGAAGTCAACCAACGCACGCAATTTGTCTACAGCCTACACGAGCTCATGATGACACGTTGATGAACTGTGACAAGTTGATTAATCCAATTAATTCTCATTGTGAGCTTATCTTCAATTAACAAGGTCTTTGGTAGAGATCGGCAAGCTAACTTACTAATTTACTTTTGCGCAAACATCAAACGGAGCTACAAATCTTCTAACCCCAACAGGCTTTGTTCATAAGGAAACAAACATACTATTTACTGCCGACGATCTTATTAGCAAGCGTGTGTTTGTTCTTAAACGGAGAAAAATAAATTATGTAAAAATACATTATCAGCTAGTTCAATATCAAAAATAATTTATTGAAAAATCACTAAAGCCCGCCGGTAACGATCAATTGCGATTGTCAATTTTTCCGTCAATTCCATTGTTGGAGCAATTGACAATCGCTTCAATTGCACGCGTAAACGATCAATTTTTCCGTCAATGGGCGTCAATTGCGGAAAAATTGACAATCGCAATTGATCGTTACCGGTGGGCTTAAGATATTGATCGGAACGTAATAACAGAGATAATATTTTGTCGGGAATCAAAGGTAATGTATTATTTTGTAAACATTTGGGGTACATATTTAATGTAATTACTTATTTAGTGTCCTCAATCATATTTATATAATAAGACGATGATGTTGATGACTGATTTGGCAAATTGATCCCAATGACTTGGATTTCTGTATCATCAACATAAAAATGTCTATAAATCTTATTTTTAATCAATCATTGTAGCAATAAATGTATTAAAGAATAATCAAAAATTTATTTTTTGTAAAACTTTTGAAAGTTCAACTTTTAATCGAAGTGTATAAGAAAAAACCGGCCAAGTGCGAGTCGGACTCACGCACGAAGGGTTCCGTACCAAAAACAGCAAAAAAAATCACTTTTTTTGTATGGGAGCCCCCTTAAATATTTATTTATTTGTGTTTTTAGTATTTATTGTTATAGTGGCAATAGAAATACAACATCTGTGAAAATTTTAACTGTCTACCTGTTGTCGTTATTAACATCGAGCAAATAACGGCAAAAATTTCACGTTTGTTGTATGGGAGCCCCCCTTAAATATTTATTTTATTCTGTTTTTAGTATTTGTTGTTATAACGGCAACAGAAATACATCATCTGTGAAAATTTCAACTGTCTAGCTATCACGGTTTGTGAGATACAGCCTGGTGACCGACAGACAGACAGACGGACAGCGGAGTCTTATTAATAGGGTCCCGTTTTTACCCTTTGGGTACGGAACCCTAAAAACAGACTTAATGAAAAAGACAGTGTGAAAACACTACCTTATTAATTTTAACAAAAAGCATCAAATCTACAAATAGTTGGTTGTGGTATCCCTAATGTAAGTACATTGTTGTCTATCACTGTAGTAATGTCCAATTAATCTACGTCAAGTTTATACACACATTATTGGAATTGCGTAGGATCATATTTCAACGAAACGAGCCTGCCATACTCGCACAAATGAGAAGACTTTTTCTTACGTAGTTATATTGTTGTCTTGTCAGCCCCCCTACTCAGACGGCCAAAATTCTAGGCGTTTGAACGCTACGCTCTTATTAAAGCTTTAAATAATAACAATAAGCAGTAAACTTTAAAATTACGTGAAGTAAACTTGTCAAATTATGGAAATGACAAATGACAAGTTTACTTTACGTAATTTTAAAGCAATAGATGAACAATACATCAAGGTTTATGTATTGTCCATCTATTGCTTTAAAATTTGAAAAAACAACAAATCCTCTATTGCTCATATTCAAGCTTTAAAGTAAGTGTATCGTTCAAATGAATAGAATGTTGGCCATTTGAGTAGGGGGCTGAATTTCTTAGCTAGTATAAGTTTTAAACATTTCTGTCTATAATTGAGTAGTTGGTCTATAAAATTAATAAAAATATTTTTTAATATTATTTTGTTGATTATTGGTTTAAGCATTTAAATAAAGTCTGATCAGTTTACGTAAACTGAGTTTGTAGAAAAATGCATACTTATAACTTTTGAAGTTTCATGAGCATAATAAAAAAACATTACAATTTATAACATTTCAAGAGATCCATCAACATCAAATTATTTACTAGAGATGTGATTTCGTGTCCATCGCAATAATGATAAAAGCAACATTTTTAAAACCGGGCGGTTTTAAAAAGTCTCCCATTAAAATAATCACTTTCTTCTGGCTTGTACTTTTAAAGATTGTGGCGAAAATTGCATCAGTTTAATGTAATGACTTATATTATCACTTAAAAAATATGAGAATTACATACAAAATCTTTTGTATAAAATTTTATTTGAAATACAAGAATTAATTCCATTTATATGTAGAAAAAATATTGTACATATTATGAAGGAACAAAAAACTTAAGATCTAAAGTCGAAAATCGCATTTATAGAGGTACAAGATTTCGATCATGTCCTACTCCAGCTAAGCTATAAGCTAGTTTGGAGGGGTTTTCTTGAAGTGTAGCCGGCTTACCTGGCGAGACCGGGATTGTTATTCGTTTAGATATCCTGGACAATATACACGTTAAATGAGCATTTTAAAAATGTGAACAATTTTATGGTTTAGCGTTCAAACTTTTGCGTCGCAGCACATTTTATTTCAATGATATGTAAAAAAAGTGTTCATTTGTAATAATAACTATTTGTTAAGTTTTAACATGCAACGACATCAAACTATTCAAAACGATTTTTAACTAAAACACTTACTTACATCTAGAAATATCTTGGCAAAACCGCTTATTAGCAACGACGTAAGAATTTATATTTTTTTTAATATAATTATTTTTCATGACAATAATAGGAAACTTAATGAAACAAAATCTCATAAATAAATTTTCATAATAAGTACACTGACTACTCTAGGTGCCTTCCCGTTGTCATATTTCACTTTTTTAATATTATGAAATAGCAGGATAACCTCTGTTTCGCATGAAACTTTGTCACAGACAAATAACAGCGATCAAATAAAGTTCGTACTCATAATGAAAAAGGCATTCATCATAACTGGTACAATTTAGTAAACGAGCGCCTCCTAATTGCTCAAATGATAGAATCCAGGTGCGATGGAACCCATTAATACTTGTTAGTTCGTAACATAAAGGGAATCACGCCCGTCTTTCGGAAAAATTATGCAGTCTCCTCTAACTCACACTTAAGTTTCCCTCCTACGAGGAAAGAAATGTGCCTGGTACGTGTCCCCCGAACTACGTCACGATGAACTCCCAAAGCAATTAAAAGCTGGTTAGAAAACCATTTCGAGCAATTAGGATTACGTGTAATTACTTGTCTAAAATTACACCACGTATTTTTGTAAGTTTATGCGGTATTTACACGGGTCAACTTTTCAGGCGACTTGCTGGTCAATTTTAGTCAAATAGCGCTTTTTATCGACAATTGCTTGTAAAATCTAATCGCTAACAAGGTGGCGATTAAATTTTACAAGCGATTGTCGATAAGAATCGACTAGCAAGTCATCTACCAAGTTGACCCGTGTGAACACTTGAGTGAGTAAATAAAAACAAGTGCGAATCGAGTACAAAATTTTATAATACTTCAGATATTTTTTCAATGCTCCTTGACTTTTTATTTCGTCATCTTCTTGAACTTTTTAATGACATACAGTTCGAAGTAGGCATATGATTTTTATTTCAACTTGGCACCACGTGGCGTTCCTGAGAAAAAGTCTTTTGACAAACAAATAGACGGAAAACAAAGTTTTCGGAAGACATTATTTTTTCTAAAAATAGAAGAGAAGGACAGTGGATATACATACAAGTAGGTAAGTGTAATTCAGATTAAATAAGACATAATAACCCCTTAAACTTTCCAACGACAAATGCTTCCAAATCGTTAATAAAAGCTAAGACGCCAATAAAATTGCAAAGTATCAATTTCACATGGAGCGTTTGATACGAAATATGGCAGTTAACGGTGTCATAAATTTCTCCAGACAATATTTTTTCAGTCGTTGCTCGTATAAAACGGTGTTTTAATAAAAAGCGGATCAAGCCTTCCCGCCTGAATATTGTCGCAGATATTTCAATATTGGTAGGATTAGCAGCCTATTTAAACATCACCCTCAATGCCTGGACTGCGTCATATTGAAATACAATTTCATTGAAGGCAACCCCAGAAAATATTTACTGAACGTTTTTAATTTTGCGTTAGGTACTCACTCACCCTTTTATAGTATAAAGGATACAAAAGCATGGAATAAGATAAATATTTTTGATACCTATGCACTTTAATAGAATGATTTACCACCAATACGAACTCTTACCGCCTCTGTGGTTTAGGTTGTTCATCCACCCGTGTAAGACGCAGAGGTTCAATTCCCAGAGGGGTACAATTTGGTTTGGTTGGTGGTAGGACTTATTCAAGTCCGCCTAGGTAGCTACCATCATCTTACCTAAGTCTGACGCCATAACAACAATTTAAAAATTGTTGTGTTCCGGCAGTTAGAGGTAAGATAGCCAGTTTCGCAGCAAGGATTCCGGGTGTAGTGCGCTTCCACCTCCAGCCTTATCGTCACTTAACGTCAAGTGTGGTGAATGCTAAGCACTAAACAGTTGTGCATAAAAAAAATTACACCACTTTTAAACGAAAGTCTTCTCTGTATTTTGAATCCCTTCAACACGACCGACTGAATTGTTGCTTCACTAAACCTGCCAAAATTAACGGTAATCGCACCTCGTAACAACGATAACCCGTTGAAACGTCACTACAGTCGCAAAAGCTCGTCTAAAAAGAGCATCCCATAAATACGGTAGAGGCGATAGCCTTTGTAATCCTGCCTATGACGGCTATGCATAAATTCCCACGTCCGCCTTCGGTGGAGTCGCGCCATTTATCACGCCGCTTCATAAACTGTCTATCGCATTGTTATCGTGTCGCGGTACATTTATTGTTGCTGTTCTATCTCGAATCCTGATTAAATTATCAATAAGACCGGAGCGATTCACCGACCATAATATACGGCGCTGACAGGACAGAACCCTTGTTCTGTGGATCCGCCTATTCGATATTTAGTTTGGTCTTTTGAGCAATTTGAAATATATAATTAGCTATTGGCAGGAATAGTTTACAGATAGAATTCAAAGCGATTAAACCTATTCTGCTCATTGTCCCATGTCTTCAATGTAGTTTTTAGGGCTTCGTAGTAAAATGGTAAAAGGAACCTTTATGATACGTCTCAGTATGTCTGTCTGTCACAGCTGGATATCTCAAGAACTAAATAGGCCAGTAAAATTCTACATTGAAAATGCAAAGCGCAATGTATAGCTGCATTTTTGGTATGTTATTTGGACCCCTTAGGTGTTAAACTATATTTTGCAAGCATAAATAAGTTATGGTACATACGTGATACGAGAAAATCTGCAAAATGTTTCAGTTTTTGCTGTTCAATTCAAAAACCATGGGCTTTTGATATTAGTTGTTTCTATTATTTTGAAAGTATATTAAATTTGAAAGAATTTAAGCCTATTACCCACAACTCCGTATATCTAATAGTTTTTGAGATAATAATACTTGAAAAGTTTGCACTCATCAGCACATCTAACCACCCACAACGTTATTTTCATACAAGCATGCTCACTTCACAGTCTCATAAATAAAAAAAGGTTGTGCATTTCTGCAATGGTTTGCATGTTGATAGATTAGTCAGGTGCACTTTTTCGAATAAGATTGTCAAATTAGTATAGACACCTCTCAATTTATCCAAAAATAGGGAAAGGTGAACCAGTTTCCTTGTCCAATATATGGAATTAAAATTATGCATTGCTTTACTGCATTTTTGGCGAAAGAGGTGTCTATACTTATTTGACATTATAATTCAAAAAATGAGCACCTGACTAATCTATCAACATACAAATCATTGCAAAAATGCACAACATTTTATACTTATAAGACAGTGAAGTGAGCATGTTTGTATGAAAATAGTAAAATGAGTGTAAATTTTTCGAGCATCATATCTCAAAAACTATTAAACATATGGAGCTATGCGTAAGCTTAAAATCTTTCAAATGTAATATACTTTCAAAATCATACTAGCAACTAATGTCAAAAGCTCATAGTTTTTTAATAAAACTGCAAAAACTGAAAAAAAAATCATTTTTTCACGTATTACGCAGGTAGCACAACTTTTTTTGCTTGCTAAATGTACTTAGACACTCTCCTAAGGGGTCCAAATAACATACCAAAAATGTAGCTTTACATCGCGTTTTGCGTTTTTAGAACATTTGTTTGTAAGATTTTACTGGCCTATAATGCTATCAACCTAAAATTTGGTATAGTTTTAGATGACGATGATGATTTTTTGCAATCAATGTGTATTATATACTTTTTATCATCACGAGCCAGCTGTTTTGAGCAGCCCTTTTTATTTTCCTCCTTCCTCGATTTGTTCATTTAGTCACCCAGTTACTTCCTTACTTGTTCTTCTATTCACTCCCTTTTAAATAGAAATATTGTTTTACACTCGATTTACATAAATCTTGCATAACGCTATCATATTTTTTTCGAAACAATTACTACTGTAAGTAATTGTTGTTTTAATTCAGAAAACTTATACACGTAATACAATAATTATGTATCAGATAGTACTTTGCTTAGTTGCTCCTAACATGAGGAAATGGGAACAAACAGCTAGTGTGTTGATCAATAACTGAGAGCTTAGCTTATACTTATGTTGTTGTAGATATAATGAAAGTTGGACATTATAACACTTAGACGAATGTTACCCTAAAATATATCAAGTAGCTATTCGTAAGTATACATTGCGTTTGTCATTATTAACAAAAAATATACAAAATACTTATCATAAGTAAGGAAAAGAAAATATCTACTTTAAGCAAAGAAATAAATAAATATAGGTATATACATTGACATATCTTCGGAAAATACCCGACCTTCTAAGAATAGAAAGAACGTACAGAAATAAATACGATCATACGAAAAATCAATTTATGTGACTCCTATTTAATTAAAGTATATATGAGTAATTGAGATGGATACTTGTAAACATATTTTTATATGGCAAAGGTCACTTTAGAAATATAGATGTAATATCTGCAATATTTTCACCCCTGTCATAGTTCGCTAAAATAAATAAACAAGTGAGTAGCCCTCGGAGCTCTCCTCTAAATCCATTAATCAACAGCCAGCCCATTTCATAAAGTGACATTTTCATTGTTACGCAGCCCCAAAGTTAGGTACCATTCACTCATTCCAACCCCCAGAGCCAGAAGTGTTACACTAAAATCACTACATAATCAGTTATTCGAAACTTTGACAAGCACGAAGCATCGTCGGGAGTTTTCCCAATGCATTTCAGTACTAAGTTCCAATTTAATCTATAATTTGGTTCAGAATGAATAGTTACTGACATCACGGTGCAGTTTGAATAGTTCGCCGAGTTAGGAACCGATAGCCAGCTAATACAGAAGTAGCGCTACTGACTGAGTAACCCAACTAAGGAATTATTGGGCCAAATTCTCGCAGCAATTTGCCGGGCGTCAAACAGGAGCCAGCATCGGGACTCGGTCTGGTCTGGTATAGATCCAGGAAGATCGTTTAACTGAATAGATCAATTACATCTATACATTCTGTAACCATCATTGAGCATTTGATTGGCTGACAAAAATTTCAATAAGTGATGATCATATTTTTGAGAAACTTAAAGACCTCAAGACTAAAAGAACTGCGGATGACAGTTATAAAGCAGCTAAAAATCTAGTTCAATACTTGATAAAAATTAAAATCTATTTTCGTAATTAACAATCTGGCAAAAATAATAAGCTGATAGAAACATTTTGCAGATGAGTAACTGTTGTCAACTAGCAAAGAGACCAATTAAGTTAACATTATAAATATAGCATCTGAATTAATAACACGCAAAGGGCAATACAAACGACAATAATAGCAATAACCGTCACTACAGTACGCTTCATAAAATTCTGAGCCGCAGTAGTGATGACTACAATGTTTCCTTTCACTGCTTAGAAATCGTGCCTACAAGTAGGGCTGTTGCCCTGAATACATCAATACGGTCGCGTTCGAACCGTTCAATGATTTATTTATATCGTAAGTGACGACGAGAATGTTCTATGATTGATGTTACAACACAAGGATATATCAAACCTTTTTGTATGCCGAAATTGCATATTTATTTTCTTGTCCATCAGATTATACGGAATGTTTTTAGGCAAATGAAATTCTTTGAAAAGTATTGGGGATACAAATATATTATCATGATAAATACGGGCGCTTTCTCCCTTTTGCCAGGGAAAGGTTTGATTTGAATCTTGCTCATGAGGAGTTTTCTCAACATCTTCTCTATACATAAACATTGAATTACAAACATTACTCACGATCAACACTTTTTACAAACCATTTCATAGTTACACGAGGAGAAAAATCACTCAACAAAAAATATCAGGAACATTATCAAAAGCTATTTGAAATTTAAAAAAATCAGCATAAATACTCTCCACATGTCGAATAAATGCTTACCAAAAATTTCTGGCAACCTTACACCTTTATTTGGATGAATTGTTGAAAATACAATTTGTATTACCTTACATGATTTTTCAATTCAAAAGTGAAAATAAAGTATACTTACTCAAAATATTTTTATATATAGTTGTTCGGAATTTCAGTAAAATATTATTAAGTTGTTATGGCAAAAAAACAAGAATTTCCAGTTTTATTATCTAACTAATCCGAATGGTTTAGCGAGAGCAGGGATTTAATCGTGAGTGCAAAAAAAGAATTGTCTTCAAAAGTCGGTAAAAAAAAATGAACAGTAATCTACTCCAAAACAATGTGAACGTAAAATCCTTGTGTAACCATTTCATTTGCCGCCCAAGGCAGAGGAAGTGGAATGCACCATTCTATTTTCTCGGCGTAACTACGTTGCACGCTTCGAACAATGAAATGCTTTTAAAACACGAAACAACCTGATTCGAATATTATATGAATTCAAGTTATGATGAGGAACATTACCTCCATTTAAATTATTATTTTGTACGTGTAACACAATAATTATAGTTCAGTCAATAATTTAATTTATTTGTGTTAAGTATGAAGTGTTTCTGTACGAATTATCATAGATGCACAAGTACCTATTTCGTAATCAAAGTAGTTACGTAAATCACCTTTTAGTTAGACTTAGACAAGACAGAAAAGACGGTTTGATAAATAAATACCTATCTTTAAACTTAACAGCGTCGTACTCAGAACGGCAGAGCTTTCAGAAACGTAGAAACACAATTTGCACGCTCGCTTTTCTCGCCTACGGCGGCACCGGATGCATATACCTCACTTATTTCGAAATATACACAAATACCTCTCGGCGACAGAGCTGAAATAGTACCGGAATCTAAATATAACGTTTCTTTGACGACCCCACGTCAATTCGTGTGAAGTTCTAATTAGCAGCCAACAACCTCCAATTAAAAGATCTCCCTTTAATTAATGAAACTTTAAGAAAATAGATTACTGTGAAATTCATTAAAATCTCAAAATACAAGTTAGTTCTGAATTTTAACATATAAAATAAATATTATACCAAAATGAACCAAATCTGAACTTAAAAATATCTATTTACTGATCCTATCGAAGCAATAAAAAAAATATTTAAAGAAATTACATAGGAACACAAAAATAACTTTTCCTTTGATAATGCAAATAAAATATTCGAAAGTAAGTGAACTGTATAAATGAAAGATAGCTTGCGAATAAATTATATAACTGTTATTTATGCAACTGTACTATAATGAGGGGTGTTAAAACACGAATGTGGGTATGTGGGTATACTTCATTATGTACAGTCGCATACAAGATTTTATCTACACCCATGATATGTATCCTCTATGAAGTGTTTTGACTTTAATTTTAATTTTGACTTTTCTCCTCCTCCTCGTCATTATATCATCCGAACGAGTGTTAAAATGTTGTACTGAATTTCATATTGTAACTCGTCGCGCGTAGGCGCAGGGAAGAGCGCGACATCCTCTCGCTCAGATATTGTAATGTTGGCAGTAAGCTAACCGTTTTGAGGAACAATAAAATAAAATGTATAGTGGCAGACGTGTAGTATTAGGCTGCGTTCAAACGATAACACACGACACGACCGACCTCAACCCGAACTCAACTCAAACTCACCTCAACCGCAGCCCACCTTGAAATACATCGCTTACAATTTTGAGTCTTATGAAACATTAATATGCTCTTGTGTAATGTTCAGGTGAGTTTGAGGTGAGTTCGGGTTGAGTTTGAGTTGAATTTGAGTTGAGTTTGAGTTGAGTTCGGGTTGTGTTCGGGTTGAGTTTGAGTTGAGTTCGGGTTGAGGGCGAGGCGTGTGCAGTAGCATCGACAAAATATAACGGAGCTTATTAATGTGTTATAGAACTCAAAATTGTAAGGGCTGTATTTCAAGGAGTGGGCTCCGGTTGAGTTGAGTTCGAGTTGAGTTTGAGTTGGGTTCGGGTTGAGGGCGAGTCGTGCGTTATCGTTTGAACGCAGCCTTACTATGATATTACTACACGTCTGGCACCAAATCTTTGCTGCCACCGTCTACCGTCTTCGCCAAAGATCACCGTACACCACAGATTGTGATCATGACAGTACCGTAACTGTCCTATTCACAATATAATGCCTATGCATACTTCGACTGAAACTAGGAACTATGAATGAATGAAATTTTTATAAGATAGATATATCATATTATCAGTCAATTCCTAAAGAACCTATTCTGGTTCATCATCATCATCATCATCATATCAGCCGCACGACACCCACTGCTGGGTATAGGCCTCCCCCAAGGATTTCCACGACGATCGGTGCTGCGCTTCCCACATCCAGTGGCTTCCGGCAACCTTCACCAGATCGTCGGTCCACCTTGTCGGGGGCCTACCCACGGAGCGTCGTCCGGTGCGCGGTCGCCATTCAAGAACCTTTCCGCCCTAACGGCCATCGGTTCTTCTCGCTATGTGTCCAGCCCACTGCCACTTTAGCTGAGCAATCCTTCGAGCGATGTCGGTTACTTTAGTTCGCCTGCGGATCTCCTCATTTCTGATTCGATCACGCAGGGAAACGCCGAGCATGGCTCTCTCCGTTGCACGCTGGGTGACCTTGAGCCTCCTTGTGCTGGTATCCTTATTCTGGTTCAAAATAATATAAATTCATAAAATATTATCCTACAATTAATATTTCTATTTACTCAAAAAAAAATAGTAGCTACTAATAGTATTCCATACAAACGAGGGTTTTCCTGAAAGGTTTCCCGAAGAGATAATTTCTGAAGGGTTTTTTATTTAAACTCAATCTGATTTTATTTGAATTTGATGTTGTTCGAAAGCTGTGATAGTCAACTTGCGGACTTCACTGTCAAAATGTATGATGATGATGAGGAGAAATAGGAGAAATTGTACAGTAAATTCGAGAGCGAATGGGGGAGGATCGGGCGACGAAGCGTGCTTACCTGGGCGTGCCCAGAGGACGAAGACCAGTTCGCCGACCCAAGTACCGCTGGATGGACCAACTCGCCAAGGACCTGCGTGAACTCAGGGAGACTAGTGACTGGCAAGAGATCGCGCAAGACAGGGAGCAGTGGCTTTGTGTCGGAGGCCAAGACTCACTTCGGGTCGCTGAGCCATCGGAGTAAGTAATTACAGTAAATTCGACAGTACTTAAAGTTGCCAAGTTGACTGTTACAGCTTAGTTAGCTCAGTTAGCTCAGTTAGCTCTTCTGTATGGAAAACTATATAGTGGCCCCTATTTTCTTTTGAGCAGTATACAGGGTGACCCAAAACTTAGCCGCACGGAGGGAATTTAAATATTGAAGATAGGAAGTTTTAAGACTCCATTTTGTTTTTAAAAATAATTGGAACTGCATTCAAAGATTTTTTAAACTGCATAAGATTCGATACAAATTGATAAAATCCGTAATTATTGAAATTTAAATGTTAATTTCATGGTCTTCCTTTTGTTTAAGATGCTGTGTCACTTAAGAAAAAATAATCCTTATACGTAACCTTATCGATTGGTATCGTAAAAATTATTTTTAAAAAATCGTTTTTGGTGGGTTTGATTCCTGTTTAAGGCAGGCGATTTTTCTAATATCTTTGAATGCAGTTCCAATTATTTTTAGAAACAAAATGAAGGCTTCTTTCAGTAAAATTTCCTATCTTCAATATTTAAGGTACTTTCCCTCCGTGTGGCAAAGTTTTGGTTAACCTGTATATTGAATGAATAACTATATAATAACGATGAACCAGCGAATATAATAGGAAATTTTTATCTTACCGGAACTCTTATGCGTGAAAATAATTAAGTCCGCTTTGGTACAAAACTCGGAGGGTACCTCAGTAAATTAAATTCGCCCCTGGTGACCACTTGACCCTTGTGTACCCATCGAGCAATCGTAGGATATTGCATAAAATAGATAAAAAGAGATTAAAAAAACCGTAGTGCCATCAACGCAATATGCTGCAATTCGACTTCTCAGTCTTTTGAAACAAGTGTATTAAGAGTGTTTCATTTTAGTAAGTAAGAATCTCCTTTTGTTAATTTAGGATGATTCAGTTACTAATAAATTATAGCAATTATGAAATCAAAAAACAAAATTACTTATATCAAAGTAATAGATTTCATTATTCTTTCAATAACTACCGAGTACGTGTAATAATTTCAATGAAGTAACGTTTATGTTAATATTGAATAATAGGTATGTTTACAGAAGATTACAGAGATACAGCTTTATCCAAAATTAAATGAAAATATTTTGCGGTAACAGCTTTCCCTGTCCTGTAGGGATAAAAGCTGGGTAAGTAAAGAGAATCCCTATAATGCTATTTTTACTTCGACATCTCTTATCCTCAAGTTTTTGTACAAAAAACATTCTAAGCTCTAAAGCTGATTTCAATAGTGTTTTGATTATTTTCGATCGTTTTACATAAGGATTCAAGAAATTTTTTTGTTATGTTATCATCATATTCGCTTTGATTTTTATAATTATAATACTTAATTATCTTATTAGTATAATATATATTAGTTTACTTTTGTGCTTAATTTACAGGATCTCTCCAGTACTTAAACTAGATTTTCATACACAATTTACCGATTAAATCAAAAAGGTTCGGCCTATTCCACTTTAAGATCAGCCGATATGGCGTCCAGTCTAACCGGTCTTCAATTTATTCCCTCGGTTATGGCTCAAGCTGTAAATTCGTCGGGTTTTTAACGTCAACTAAATTCGCCAGTCACTCCTTCTATCCCTGCAAACCCTTTCGAGTGCTCGGCTTAATTGGATCTTTTGAATTTTTTCCCCCCAAAATAATTTTCCATCTATCACTTTGCCGCGTGATTTACGCTTGTTTGCATCACAAACATGCCCCCGAAAGGCCTTTGAAGTTGACTACGAGCTTCAAATTAGTATTTACCTATGGTATCATTTAAATATTTTAATTTGCTACTGACGCTTTGCCTTTTAATATTTTTTATGTATTTAGCAGACATTTCAAAATTATATTTAACAAAAAAGGTTTTGCGAATATTTTTTAATGTACTCTTGCTTTCGTTTATTCAGTTTATGCGGCCGAGTTGTATATTTTGTATGTGTTGTTCGTAGCAGATACATACTGTCACAATCTCTAAGGTCCCGGTTTCGATCCCCAGCTAGATCAATTTAGCAAGCTAACTTTTCTATATTAACTCAGGCCTTCTAGTTAGCTACTTACTTTCGAATTGGTGTTGTCCAATAACAAAGATTTTTTATTTTTTCGATGCTTGTATTCTAAAGTACATAATATGAAGTCAATAAACCACACTAACCAAACTGTGTGCTGAAGTATGTACAGCTCTATATTACATATTTCATTAGATATTCATGTCGGCTGAACGAGCCGTTGTATATATTTTACTCTACAAATGCTAGACTAATTAGCATCACGTTGGTCTCGGCGCGGCTAATGACGTGATTAAATTTTCATGCGTCTCGTTTTATGTTATCGAGTTGAGAATAAAGGAGATTGGCTTTGTTGATTTTGGGTTTTTTTATCCGACTGCAAGAGGGTTAAGTTTTTCGCGCGTATCTTGTATGTATGTAATATTCTATTAATATTACCTCATATCTTTCATTCGAACGGCTGAACGGATTTCTATGATTAAGATATCATTAGATTTGTCTTGTCAGCCCAAGTGTTCTTAAGAAGGTGGCGTTAAAAAAAACCAACATGGCGGCTGTACGATACTATTATACGTAGTGTTTTTTATTATATAATACTGTTATGTGGGTGACAAATTAAAGTGCTTATCATAAGGATTTCAAAAAGTTATATATATCATTACCGTAATATATAATAACTAAAAATATATAAATAAAAAAATAATTTAAAAACCCGCCTGCATCAAAAGACAAGTCGACTGAAAAGATGGAAACAAGATTAAATATTAAAAGCAACATAATAAGATGCAGTCGAAGGCATAGAATTCAAACCATGCATAATATCAGTTTCTTTATGCATGCCTACGACTGCATGTTATTATGTTGCCTTTAAACATTTAATCTTTGTTCCATCTTTTCAGTTGACATGAATTTTTATTTAGACCTTTGATTAGAATTACAATGGATAATCGAGTCTTTAATAGTTCTTTTCATCATAAATTTGTTGTCATTTGAAAAATAAAACCGGTCAAGAGCGAGTCGGACTCGCGCACCGAGGGTTCCGTACAGTCATAAATATATTTGGGTATGTTACTTTAGTACAGTCTTTAAAAAAACCGGCCAAGTGCGTGTCGGGCCACGCGCCATAGGGTTCCGTAGTTACCTTATACCATACCATATTTAATACCACCTATAATTTTTCGTCTGTAAAAATAACTTTGTTTTTCACAGTGTTGGTATGAATGACAAAGTTATATTTGCGGTTTTGGAAAATGTGCTATATTTCAAAAACTAATTACTTTATCTCGTTCAAACCAATTTTGGTTGAAAGTGTTTATTAAGATCTACAGCATAGATTTTTTTTAGATTTTTCACTATCTTATTTCAAAAGTTAAAGGGGGGGGGACACACATTTTACCACTTTGACGGTGAATATCTTTCAAACGGTTGACTTTGAGAAAAAGTTGTCTTAGGAACCTTAATGTCATTTTTAAAGACCTATCTATAGACACCCAACACGTGTTGGTTTGAAGAAAAAAATTTTTTTCAGTTTCAGTTCCATGTATGGGGAGCCCCCCCTTAATCTTTTATTTTTCCTATTTTTGTATTAAATTCGTTAAGCGGTTAACAGAATACATCAACCTACCAAGTTTCAACTTTGTAGTCTTAATACTTTCGGAATAAAGTGGCTGTGACATACGGACAGACAGACAGACAGACAGACAGACAGACAGACATGACGAATCTATAAGGGTTCCGTTTTTTGCCATTTAGGCTACGGAACCCTAAAAAGTAGGATAAACGGCAGACAGGTGGAAGGGCGAACAGGCGGACAGTTAATTTACAAATCTTAACCACAGCTGCTTATGGTGACTGAAAAACACATTGCAAACTGTTTATATTACTAAGTAGGAACTTATTCTTCGTTTATTCGTACGGCAAATAGTAGGTAATTATATTAGAACCAGCCACCAATTATTATTGTAGTATTAAGTTGCGCCATCTCTTGACCGAAAGTGGAACAATTTTTTTCTCAGGTCAGCATTCTTAGGACAGCGCCATCTGTTGACTGGTAGTGAAACTAAAGAATTTTTGTTTGTTTTTTGAATTTCTAAAAAAGTGTGTTATATTGAGACATTGTTTTATTTTTCCTGTAATCTTTACATAAACTACTATCACATAGAATTATTTCAGATTTTTCTCTTTGCAAACTTCGGAGATAAGGGGGGGGAACGTTATTTTTTTTTACATTTTTCATCATAAGTCAAAAACTATGCGGCCTAAGAAAAAATAAAAAAAATGTTTTAAAATCTGCAACAGCGCTCTTTCATGATACCCCCATGCATGCCATACATGCCCTAGTCACCTCACTTAAAATTTTTAAGACCCCTTTTCAGTCCCTGTTGTAAAAAAAATATTATTTTTATTTTTTTATTTCTTATTTGCAAAATAGTTGGGCAAATATCATCTTAAACTATTCAAAATTTCAAGTTGATACCATTAGTAGTTCTTGAGATATCCAGCTGTGACAGACAGACAGACAGACTGAGTCACACCATAAGGGTTCCTTTTTTACCATTTTGGTACGGAAGCCTAAAAACAGAAAAAAGGTAAAATATAACTTATTAGGAAACCACTATTTAAATGAATTTCCTAAGCATAAAATGGTCGGAAAAGTTGATGCTCTTGTCTTGCATTTATTCGACTAAAGAGAACTTATTACAGACTTGGTCAAGTTTTAATGAAAGAGCAAACTTAATGCGGCGACCATCGACCGAGCAAAAAACCATCCTTTTGACTTCTTAGAAAAATCTAAGATAAAAATCCATGTTGAAAAAGTTTGCTGCCCCAGCAACATCAATATTTGCGTCTCAGACGCTTGGCAAAAAGTATTTTCTTTCTTAAAAAACAAAATAATTTACTAACTCTATCTTTCTCTGAATTAGAAGAAATTAAACTTATTTAATAATTTTATCCGATACTCCTAACAGCCTCTTATCCGATACATCTATCAGCATTTGTCCTAAAATTTACTTTTGAAATGGGGATCAAATTAATTATTTTTACCGCATGTAAATTTAGTCCGTGAGCCCGCGACAGTATTGCCTACGTCATATGACATCATGATGAAATGCATGGCACACGGTCGGAAAAGTTGTGCTGAGCGAGGATCAGAAGATTATCGCAAATAAAATTGGCCGGAAGCTTGAGAAAAGCTTGGGTCTCTTACTGATGTCACATGACGTAAATATAATCTTAAAATTTTGACCGGAAGTGAAAGATTTTCTCAAGCTTCCGGCCAATTTTATTTGCGATAATCTTCTGATCCTTAATATATTTACTAAGACACAGATAAACATACCAAAATTAATTGTAAACTGAATACTTAATCATTCAAATCTTTGAAACTGAAAACAGGATTCGCCGGTTCCAAATTTCGTACCTACATTATTATATTTGTAATGCAACGGTTCGCTTTAGCAGTGTAGTGTAACTAACATTTGATTACATAAGTACAGACAGGTAATGTCCCTGCAATTAATGTGTACAAACTGCATAAGTGATTGCCAATATACTGTGGTTTACTACACGACACGACCCAATTAAAGCTTACTGTAAATCAAATATGGATAATTAAAGACCGTAGATTATTCGATACAACAAGTTTAGTAAATTAAAATGAAATCCTCCTATCCTATCCTGTCCTGACATCCTCTAATAAATACAGTTTTCGAAAATCAAACATATTCAATTTCGTAAAACACTGAATTTCATTTTTTATAAAATTATTTATTTATTTAAATTAAAACAATCCATTAAAATAGTAGATTGTACAACAAGTGCATAAAATGGGTTTTATGTACGAGTTATACACTCTGCTTTTCACTTCGATTGTGAGGAAATTAAACAACAATAATGTAAAAATTTAAAAAAAACTTGAATTTTAGTGACAAATTATATATTTTTGGAATGTGCTCATCAAGACCTTTCATTTGATACCCATATTCAAAAATTGAAAAAAAAACTATTTTTTTTTTTATAAAAAAATATAATTTTGGAATGTGCTCATCAAGGCCTTTCATTTGATACCCATATTCAAAAATTGAAAAAAAAAACTCATTTTTTTATAAAAAAGAAATATAATTTTGGAATGTGCTCATCAAGGCCTTTCATTTGATACCCATATTCAAAAATTGAAAAAAAAACGCATTTTTTATAAAAAAAATATAATTTTGGAATGTGCTCATCAAGGCCTTTCATTTGATATCCATATTCAAAAATTAAAAAAAAATATCAAGGCCTTTCAATAAAATTGATACCCATTTTCAAAAATAAAAAAAAGTATTACAACACAACAAAAAATGAAGAAACAGAATGAAATAACAAGTTAATTCAACGAAGTTAAATTGCGTGTGTGGCTGTTTACCTGACGACCTTTGTCTTAAAGTCTGAGACTTAGACGAAGATTTTACTTTATGCACTAGAGCATAAAAAGCGATTTTATGCAGCCTATACCCAACACAAAGACGAACTTTACCATGAGAAGTGAAAAAGCTATTTATATACAGGGTGGATTTTTGAGACGGTACATTAAGGCTGTAGACTCGCATCACGTTCCATTTTTAAATTTTCAATACAAATGATCAAAACAACTCTGCGCGAGCCGTAATGAGGGCGATCTTTGAAAAATCCTATTAAATTATTAAATAGATATAAGTATATACAAAACACGCAATACATTAGACAAATACCTCATTATTCCTAAGAAAAATTAAAAATTACTTTAGATTCTGTAAATACCAGTAAAAAAACATGTCAAAGTGTACCAATTTGAGCATTTTTAGGGTTCCGTACCAAAATGGTAAAACCATTATGGTGTGACTCAGTCTGTCTGTCTGTCTGTCTGTCTGTCTGTCTGTCTGTCTGTCTGTCTGTCTGTCTGTCTGTCACAGCTGGATATCTCGAGAACTACTAATGGTATCAACTTGAAATTTGAAATAGTTTAAGATGACATTTGCCCAACTATTTTGCAAATAAGAAAGAAATAATAAAATTAATATTTTTTTTTTACAACAGGGACTGAAAAGGGGTCTTAAAAATTTTAAGTGAGGTGACTAGGGCATGTGGGGTATCATATGAAAGAGCGCTGTTTGCACATTTTAAAACAATTTTTTCTTTTTTCTTAGGCCGCATAGTTTTCGACTTATGATGAAAAATGTAAAAAAAAATACCGTTCCCCCCCCCCCCCCCCTTATCTCCGAAGTTTGCAAAGAGAAAAATCTGAAATAATTCTATGTGATAGTAGTTTATGTAAAGATTACAGGAAAAATAAAACGATGTCTCAATATAACACACTTTTTTAGAAATTCAAAATACAAACAATTTTTTTTTAGTTTCACTACCAGTCAACAGATGGCGCTGTCCTAAGCATGCTAACCTAAGGGCAAAAATAGTTCAACTATGGGTCAAGAGATGGCGCAACCTAACACTACAATAATAAATTGGTGGCTGGTTCTAATACAATTACCTACTATTTGCCGTACGAATAAACGAAGAATAAGTTCATACTTTACTAAGTAATTATATGTATTACTATATAGTAATATAATAATAACGAGGAGCTCGGTGGCGCAGTGGTTTAGCGCCTGGACCAGCGATTGCGGAGAGCAACGTTCGCAAGGTTCGGTCATGGGATGGGTGACCAAAAATTTATTATCTCGAGCTCCTCCGTGCTTCGGAAGGCACGTTAAGCCGTTGGTCCCGGCTGCATTTGCAGTCGTTAACGCCCACCAATCCGCATTGGGCCCGCGTGGTGGGTTATGGCCCGTCCTCCTTATCCACCCATAAGGAAGGCCTGTGCCCCAGCAGTGGGGACATTAAAATGGCTGATGGACTAGTAATATAAACATTTTGCAATGTGGAGTGGCTAAAACGTTTTTCAGTCACCATAAGCAGCATTTGTAAATTAACTGTCCGCCTGTTCGCCCTTCCACCTGTCTGCCGTTTATCCTACTTTTTTAAAGACTGTCCTAAAATAACATATCCAAATATATTAATGATTGTACGGAACCCTCGGTGCGCGAGTCCGACTCGCTCTTGACCGGTTTTTTTTTAATATTTTATTACTCTGTGATTAAAAGCATTTTTTAAAATTTTCTCTCTATAGGGAACTCCTTGACAATACAAACAATAAGTGAAAAAATAAATATGAGTCGTATTCTTATTTGTTACAGCTGAAACGTTTTTGAAAAATACCTCTGACAAGCAAATTTGAAATTCCACTTGAACAGGGGGTCAAGTCTGCTAATGTTTTCGTCAAAATCGTAGTTCAATGGTGTTTGAATGGTAATGCTTTTTGACACAGTTCTTGTTTCATAAACCCAAAACTGAAACACATTTGTCTTTCTTAAACCCAAAACGGAAACACATTGTGTCTTTATTTTGGGTTTAAGAAACAAGAACTATGTCAAAAAGCATTACCATTACAACACCATTGAACTACGATTTTGACGAAAACATTAGCAGACTTGACCCCCAGATTGTCTTCGTTTTAAAATACCTGACAATTTATTATATTTTTCTCTCTATACGGCACTAATTTAAAAATGTTGCTTCTTAAAACTAAACTTTACATTAATAGTAATGCTTTCATTCTTGAGATAACTTCATTGGAAAAACACTAATTTCGTTGAAATGCAAATATACAGCCTTAAGGGCAGGTACCTTAACCGTGATAGTTACAGGAAAACGTTCCTAGGAGACCATCCATAACTTTTTAAGATATTATGAATTGCATTCACAGATTTTGGAAAAAAAATACGGTTAGCAAAAAAAATAGCTAAAATACCAAAAACATTTTTTTATGCCAATCGATCCTATTTCGTGTGGAGATCAAAATACTCTATCGGAACATTTAAGGTATGAGTACTAGAAACGACAGAAATTGCCAAAAACTTTTCCCATACCTTTTGTACTGAAAAACGATACCCAAATCAACTTGAATTTTTTTTTATTGCCAAACGATCCTATTTCTTACTGTGATCCAGTGGCGAAGGGTCCATCCAAGCCGATTCCCATCGGCTTGCCTTTTAGAAAGCCCACCCCACCTATCCACTATGTAGATCATAACATTTTTGTAGAACGGCTTACCTTCGCCATAATTACGGCTTACCTTCGACATAATTTCACCCCTCGCCTCTGCTGTGATCAAAATACTCTTTAAGGCTGACTGAAATTTGAGTACAGAAACTATTTTTTAGATCTAATACTGTAGAAGATTGTGCCTGTGTGTGAAGCCGGTGTTGTGACTTACTGTAGTTTCTGTACTATAATGATAAATAATGATATTCTGGACATTATTATCAAAGATATTTTTTTCTTTGACATTAGATCCCCATAGTTCGTAATCAAAATTTTATATTAGCTGTTTTTTCGTATGTACATGTACAGCATATATTTTTAGATAGCTAATCTGATCGATTGGTTGTTTTATCTTACGAAGACCGTTTTGCTATGAATGTTGTTAGGCATGCACATGCACATCGAATACGAAAGCGTGCAGATGCACACTAAACAATGTGCATGTGCACGCCTAACACATTCATAGCAAAACGGTCTTCGTGAGATAGAAGAATTATGTATACTATTATTTAGAAAGAAGAAGCTAGTAATAAAGAAATAAATTCTGAATCACGATATATACCTTAAAAAGTACTTGATAAATTAGTTTAATGTCAATTTGACATTATGTGATAATGATAAGTTATCGAATTAACAAATTTTATTTCAATAAATGCCTTCTGACGAAATTTTGTCTCCAATATGATTGATATGCCATGGACGTCTCATACAAAGAAACATGGATTTATTTATCTTGAGTTTTTAATAGTTGTTGTTTCGAATCTATAATCCGCTCAGTCTCGCAAACTTTTAGCATCTGTTGGTATACTTATCGCGTACCCGAGGGCCCAGGAAGGAACACCTGTTTTCCCTCGAAAGTTGGCCGTGTCATCGGCTCACTTTCTCAAATAATGTTTACACGTGGCAAATCCGAAACTCACCTTAGACGGGCGGGGCTTCCTATAATCCATTTGGGCGAACAACTGGAGTCATGTCACGAAGATTGATGTAGGTACCTAACGTGATCCGCACGGTGACTTTATCTTCGCCTGTTTGACGTGTTTCAGAAAACTTGAGCCGGTAATAAGTGTACAATGCGCCCATATCTTGTGCGGAACTTTTACGTCAAACCAGCCACTTCGTGACGAGACAATGTTGATCATCGAGCCGCTCGCGACGCATTACACAAATTAACGATCCATTAACAGGCTCGTGAATGACAATGATGGGGAAAGGTTATTTACACTCCGCACTGCAAGACGAATAATTTCAGCTTTATTACGCCCAAGGAATTCTGCGGAGATTGGAAATGAGTCGGTGCTTTTAATGTCTGTAGATAATTAATGATTCGTTTACAGTTGAAACATGACCGGGGAGAAGATCGTTTGTGTATAACGGTTACAAAACGAAGTGATTACCAAGATCGTAATCCTTTAATTATTATCTCAGAATAACTAAGATTAATATTCTAACATCGATTCAATTTAAGTTATGTAACATAATAAGTAGTTATAAACCCACCTAATTTGATTAACTAATGAAATAGGAGCCGGTTTATTAATTTAAATAGGTAACAATAAAATAGGATTTTAATGGAAACTGCTAATACGTAATAGTGAGAAACATTGTTATAGAATGGCTCCTGGCGGAAGATGTCCCTGAATATAATTAATTAAATATTATGTTTTCATGATCACAGGGCCTATTACAAAAATAGTCGGACGATGTTCGTTGATCGATTTGCTTGATTTTGAACCTTATACATGAGTTAATAGTGTCACGGAATGTGTGCGACGAATATCGTATGCTTATCGCTATGCTTTCTTGTAATAAGCCCTCAGAAATAATGCCTTTAATCAATGAGGTATCAATGTAAAAATGCATGTATCATATTCGAACATGGATAATAATACATCAAATTAAGTCCGTATTACCGTAGGAGCAACCTAAATCTAGTTGAAAACTACATTACCAGATCCTCAGGTCCACACTGTGAGCTTTTGGAACAACCTCGTTTACATAATTCATTGCAGCTTATTTTGTCTGCAGAGGGACGTCTGAAATAGTTCCGTAACTTACTCGCTATTTAGCTTCTGTTTCCACACATCATGAGTAAATCCAATAGTTTAGTCTCCAGTTCTCCACTCAGTGATAAAATTTTAATTTCGTGAGCAGCAGGGTGCATGATCGCAATAAAACCGTTTTTCAGATAATACACGATTTATTATTCTGAAATTTATTTCTAACTTTTTTTTATTTTGAAATTATAAATTGAGAATAGCATGTCAACTCCTTTTCAGGGATCGTAGTCAAAATTCAAGCAAATATCTAAAAATTGGTTATACCTTTAGAAATGGTTTGTTGCTCACTGACAAGGTTAAGTGTCTAGATAGCTCCTCTTTTAACTTCAATTTTACTGAATATAGGTAGGACTGTTTTGTTTTAAAATACTTTCTCTTGTGCTCTTATCGAATAAATAGAGGTTTTTTATAAGACTAAATCGATCGTTTTAGGGTTCCATATCTCAAAAAGAAAAAACGGAACCCTTATATTGAGAAGAAACACTCAAGTTGAGAAAAAACTTTAGGAAGAAACTGATGCTTACTATCATATAGTTACTATTAAAAAGTTAAATTTAAAAAAATGTAGGGCAGAGTGAATGAAGTTAGATCTGGAGCGCGCGCCGGGGGAAGTACTTCTACCTTTAACCTGACAGCCTTTGCCTCAGCAATGGCGTTATTAAAATAGCTGCAGAAGAATCATAAGTTACATCTCGTAGATTGGGTCATTTAAACCAAGCGTAACTAGTATTGAAGGACACGAGCCTCCGTACTCAAATGGCCATTCTACTAAAATTAACGCTAGTAGAATAGAATTACAATGTATAGGAATGACATAAGCTAACGCCTAGCTCCTGTCAATCCCATACATTGTCTTTCTATTCTACTACTGTTAATTTTAGTGGAATGCAGGCCATTTGAGTAGGCCCTCTGGTACCAACTGAATTCAACAAAAATATTATCCTATTATATACAGGGTTATTTATAAAACACCAACAACCTCGCAGGAGTAGATTACTAACATCATAAACAACAACGTTTGTTCTACGAATTTTGCGAAAATAGACAAAAATATGGATTTCCATACAAATGTCCGAACAGCTGATCGAGTTTTGTATCAAAAGTCGAATATTTTTTGTCTGTTTCCGGAAAAGTCGTAGAACAAATGCTGTTGTTTATGATATTAGAAATCTACTAATGCGAGGTTGTTGGTGTTTTACAGATAACCTTGTATAGTAAGGCTCAGTGGACTTGCCATTTGCTCCCTGAATCTGCATTGGTGTTTTTAACTTTGGTAATTAAATAAAGCCCACCGGTAACGATCAATTGCGATTGTCAATTTTTCCACAATTGACGCCCATTGACGGAAAAATTGATCGTTTACGCGTGCAATTGAAGCGATTGTCAATTGCTCCAACAATGGAATTGACGGAAAAATTGACAATCGCAATTGATCGTTACCGGTTGGCTTAAGGAAATGTCTAGGTCCTTCTGCGCCCAAGTGCCTTCGTAGGCAATGTCAACATTAAGTTACAACACCTTGAAAATACTTAATTAATTATATTTCAATATTAAATTAAGATAAATTATTACTATATTATGTCAAGGGCACGATAGACTAAAATAAAATCATCGTACTTACTTTTAAAATAAAAACAACGGTGGACTTGTCAGACGGATCCCCGCTCTCCTAAGCCCGCCTCTGGGTGATCGGACCTCCCACCTAAGTATTATTTACTTTTATATTCCTTCAAGGCTCACTGATTTTATGCCTCACTTTATGGCGCATCCGGCACCAGGCCATAAAAATAGTATTCGAACTGATTGCTGTCGTTCGACTTCCCTGAATGAGTTACCATTAAAACGTGTGAGTTATGATAGGCAAAGGACAGCATCGCAATTTTCGAACTATCTTTGTATCTGACGCACTGTGAATCAAACAATATTATTTCAGCCTCAGAATATAACAACGACACTTGGTTTACACTATGTACGCACAAAATATAAAGTCTAAACACAAAGTAGAGAGAGGACTGAAGTTAAGCTTACTACGCATGAATGAATAAAACTATGTTTGGTTACTTACTACATACAAAATAGTATGTTAGAAAAAATAACATTTACTCATAATATCAATGCATTCGAAGGTATACTTACTTACTAAACAGCCTATAGATAGAAGAACGAACGGGTACCGGCTCCTGCGACGCGAATCCTTCACATTCACTCTGTGTACAGTACACCACTGTTCATTCACCACACAATTGTAACTATATATCTCCCTCCTACTCACTCAGTTTTATAGTTTTGTCGTATTTTTAACAAGACAATTAATAAACTTTACTTGATAAAGATAAATGTATAAGTTTTTACTTGTAGCTATAGTATTATATAATCTGTGCTTGTAGTAAGACTAGTAAGTGAGTAACTCGATGAGTGAGTTTTTAATACCACCGTTCTAAAATTGTAATAGTATTGTACTTACCTAATGTTGTCATACGTACTCGCATCAACCCGCACCGGACAAATCTACGTGATTTTTGGTGCGTGTTACACTAACCTTTATACAATTACGTAACCAATTACTTTGGTTATGTAATTGTAACCAAAAGGCAACAAACAGCTCAGCTAACAATATCGTGACCGCTCAGGGTCACGACGCTGATTTTCAGCTGAGCCTGAAACAGACGTAGGTCTACAGAGAGGAATGACAATAGGTATCAATATATTTTTTATAATATTTATTTAATGAGCTTGATCACAGTTAAACTGCATACAAATATTTTATTTTTTTATTTAATATTTCGTCTGCGTGGAAAGGTTTTTTTGCTATCCTTCGGGAACAATACTTTTTTTTGGGATGAAAGATACCCTATGTCCTTCTCTGTACCTCTGACTACGTGTGTGCAAAATTTCATGATGATCAGTTCAGTAGTTAAGACGTGAATGCGTAACAAACAAACAAACGGACTTTCGCATTTATAATATTAGTAAGGATTCTATAATTAAAACAATTTATCAAAATAAAAAGTGTATCTATTGTGTACGACGTGAATGCATGTGCATGTGTCCCAGAATGAAAATGAAGGAAAGTTATCACTAGCGCTCGCCTGCGGCTCTGACCCATTTTAAAGCTAAGTATGTTTTAATGAGAAGCAAGCCTGGTAAGTACACGCTAACCGAGACGGTTAAATTCTATTATTATTAGACATTATGTTCCACTACGTTAGAAGCATTTTACTTAAAGAACACTCATTTTCTTTCTCGGGAGTTCTTGAGAGTTGTTTTTTTTTATTAAATCATCCTAGACAACCTAAACAGCTTAAGCTGGAGAAATTTGCTACGATATTTTTGTTTAGTTTCTTTAGAGTTCAGACGGTATAACTTTATGATTTTATCAAAATAAAACTCAGACGAACGAAAAAAAATTACAATCCGGACAGGATTTTATAAACCATAAATTTACGTCTAGATTTTCCATCTTCGTCGGATGGTTAAAAAATAAACAAGCGTGGTGGTACATTCGCAAGGATTGACAAAGCGAAAGTTGAATTATATAATATATTCCAATCAAAAGTTATGGTGGAATAAAAAAAACTCACATAGTACCCGCATAACATACATAAATGAACCGAAAACATTCTCACATTTCTTTTACTGGGCAGTCGAGTGATTACGGATTTTGGGCACAAAATGATAAATAAATATTACCAAAATACTGTTCCAAATTTTACATTCATTAGTATTACATACTTATTAACTGACCACACCAACGTAAAACTGAAAGCGTAAAATTTATTAATTATGAAGGTAATGTTGGTAATAAATTGATTGAAACATTGTATCCCTTGTTAATTTTATCGAAATTAAGCTGCGTTGCACCTGCTGCAACAAAAACAAGCAATTGGAGGGTGAAAAATTGAAGCTCATATTTTAGTTTATTATTTTTAATTAGGTCCTGTTAAAGTATTACTAGATAGATCCGCAGTTTTAATCTTGTAATTTTATTTATACTTGAGCTGTAGAGCTCAAATTGTATGTTGTTTAGAAACAAATACGCAGTTTTCACGAATATTGGCCAGAAATATTTTGATTGATTTTGAACAATGAACTTTTGAGTCTTCTAAAAATAAAATACAAAATTAGCTTTGCACCGCTAACAAAAAAGTTTTGTTACATTTTTATCATTTTTCGAAACGGCTGAAATATGTTTTTTGCAAATCTCCGTCATTTTTAAAAAAATCGAAAAACTGGCTGAATAAAAAAAATTATATAATTATCGAACCTGCTCACAAACTTTCACGAGAATCGAAAAATACGACCAAACAAACGGACAGACATACGAAAGAATTTTTGCCCAAGCTGAAGCAGAGGCGCTTCGCGCTCGCTTGGTCAACTATGAACAAACAATCTGAAATCAAAACGCCCGTTATTACACTGCTCCATTAATTTCATTGTAATGCAACGCAATGCTAATTAACACCAATTAACTGTTATTCCTAGCAAAATACTACCAGGCACGTCTCAGAAAAGGGTATATTAATAACAACGTTTCGTTTTAAAGTCGAAAGTCAGTCGTGAGTGTTTAAATCACTCGCTTTTTATTATACCTAAGTAATTAGTTCTCGATAAAATAATTAAAATGTCTACTGAATGAGTTGGTCATACTGGTCGGTCATACGTACCCACTCATTCACCTGTAACCTTAAATCTTAAGCGATATCAATTCAGTAAGAAGAATACAATAGGTATTTATGCAAACATTAACACATTCATATACAGGGTGTTACAAAACAAACCGCAATGCTGAATGGTAAATAGGGACCATCAAACTGAACAACTTTTAATATGGGACCAACTCTGAAATCACGCAAAAAATATCTGCTGTTTCATACCAAATACTTTCGTTATTAGTTTTTGTATGAAACAGCTGATTTTTTTCGCGATTTCAGAGTTGATGCCATAGTAAAAGTTGTCCAATTTGATAGTCCATATCTACCATATTCGGCATTGCGGGTTGTTTTGTAGCAACCTGTAGGTATACAGGGTCATTTTTAAACACCAACAACCTCGCAGGAGTAGATTACCAACATCATAAACAACAACGTTTGTTCTACAACTTTTCAAAACAAGACAAAAAATAAGTCTGCTCTGGCGAGGTTGTTAGTGTTTAACAAATAACCCTGCACAGTTTCACATGATTGCACGAACGATTAGGTAACATTTTTATAGTTTTATTTTACGATTTCAAAGTTGTCAATTTATTACTATTAAAAAGGATTAGTTTAAGAATATTTTCGGGAAAGTGCCGAAAAAAAACTCAATAAATACATAATTTTAAGTGAAACGCGTAGTTGAATCCGAAAATGGTTTTAATTCAATAAACATTTTCCAGACATATATTAACTCTATTCATTTCTAAAAGCGTCATTCAAATCATTTCAATTCTAAAATTGTATGTTGTTTAGAAACAAATACGCAGTTTTCACGAATATTGGCCAGAAATATTTTGATTGATTTTAAACAATGAACTTTTGAGTCTTCTAAAAATAAAATACAAAATTAGCTTTGCACCGCTAACAAAAAAGTTTTGTTACATTTTTATCATTTTTCGAAACGGCTGAAATATGTTTTTTACAAATCTCCGTCATTTAAAAAAAAAAACGAAAAATTGGCTTGCATAAAAAAAATTATATAATTATCGAACCTGCTCACAAACTTTCACGAGAATCGAAAAATACGACCAAACAAACGGACAGACATACGAAAGAATTTTTGCCCAAGCTGAAGCAGAGGCGCTTCGCGCTCGCTCGGTCAACTATGAACAAACAATCTGAATTCAAAACGCCCGTTATTACACTGCTCCATTAATTTCATTGTAATGCAACGCAATGCTAATTAACACCAATTAACTGTTATTCCTAGCAAAATACTACCAGGCACGTCTCGGAAAAGGGTATATTAATAACAACGTTTCGTTTTAAAGTCGAAAGTCAGTCGTGAGTGTTTAAATCACTCGCTTTTTATTATACCTAAGTAATTAGTTCTCGATAAAATAATTAAAATGTCTACTGAATGAGTTGGTCATACTGGTCGGTCATACGTACCCACTCATTCACCTGTAACCTTAAATCTTAAGCGATATCAATTCAGTAAGAAGAATACAATAGGTATTTATGCAAACATTAACACATTCATATACAGGGTGTTACAAAACAAACCGCAATGCTGAATGGTAAATAGGGACCATCAAACTGAACAACTTTTAATATGGGACCAACTCTGAAATCACGCAAAAAATATCTGCTGTTTCATACCAAATACTTTCGTTATTAGTTTTTGTATGAAACAGCTGATTTTTTTCGCGATTTCAGAGTTGATGCCATAGTAAAAGTTGTCCAATTTGATAGTCCATATCTACCATATTCGGCATTGCGGGTTGTTTTGTAGCAACCTGTAGGTATACAGGGTCATTTTTAAACACCAACAACCTCGCAGGAGTAGATTACCAACATCATAAACAACAACGTTTGTTCTACAACTTTTCAAAACAAGACAAAAAATAAGTCTGCTCTGGCGAGGTTGTTAGTGTTTAACAAATAACCCTGCACAGTTTCACATGATTGCACGAACGATTAGGTAACATTTTTATAGTTTTATTTTACGATTTCAAAGTTGTCAATTTATTACTATTAAAAAGGATTAGTTTAAGAATATTTTCGGGAAAGTGCCGAAAAAAAACTCAATAAACACATAATTTTAAGTGAAACGCGTAGTTGAATCCGAAAATGGTTTTAATTCAATAAACATTTTCCAGACATATATTAGGTCTTTACCTATGAAATTGCCGATATTTTGTCACATACAGAGAAAATAATAACTTCTATAATTTAAAATTTTAACAAAATCGTGAATATTACATCGAATTATGATCATGATAGTTAACTATCAGTAAAAATAAAGTCCATTGTAGTGTGTGTGCTTACATGTATATTGCACACACGCATCTCTCCTCATATATAAGCCAAAACACCGTTTAATAAATCAGTTAATAATCGCAGTCAGATCTTTCATTTATACGCCCGAACCGCCAACACTGCATGGCGACCCTGCCAGTGCTGCCTGTCGGCGGCGCTGCGCAGATGGTTTTCGGTGAATAAATAATTCGTACAAAAGAAACTATTACAAGTGCAAAGTGAACGAACTTGATGTGAACAAAAATATAAAAAAGTGACTTTTTCATACTCATAAAAGACAGAAAAATTACTGTAAAGTGAAAATAATTTTATAGTACATAAGCTTAAGTTAGAAATTAATCTGAACTCTAAATTAAAATGAAATCTTCCAAAACATTAATAATGAAACGTATTACAAATTTTAAACTTCGGCTGAAAATCTTAAACTTGCGTTGCGACTGGTGTGGCGAAAGATTGTATGAGCTGGGTGCCGGGAGATGTTGGTGTCCGATGTGGACGCAGCAGGGAGCTGTTCCGGTCTATGATGATGGAAGCTTTGGGCACACCGCGCGCAATGATCGTCTTCAAATTTTTACCAGTGTAGATAAAAGTGTTTACGTGTTAGTAAGTTCCACAGGGAAAATTTGTTTTGAAGAGTTTATTTAGATTTTTAAATAGGTAATGTGTGTAGTTTTAATTTTAATGTAAAACGTATATTCAAATAAGTATATGAAAATATATATTTTGAAATAGGTACTTTAATAGGATTACTTACAGTTTATAATAATTCGATATACTTAAAGAAACTTTTTAGGGAAACGTTTGTTGACGATTTTTTCGAGAATTATTGTGAAAGTAAAAGTAAATATTAGTAAAAAGTATAGAATAAAAATGTTTAATCTTAATCTGAAAAAGAAAGTATGTGTAGAATTTGTGGTAATAAGTACATACATATTACTAAGTTTGAAGGAGAGTTTTTTATTTTTTGGTGTTTCGGTTAATCGTAATTTTATACATAATAGTTTAAATTTTATAATGTATTGAAAAAAAAGTAAACGCACAGAGTTTGTTTTGTGTAATGTCATTTAAATGCAAAATAAAGAAGTATTTCATTCAAATAAAATTTATAGTTTCTTGCTTCTTGATTTAGGTCAAATAGATAGGTACGATTAGTAGAATCCGTAAGTTCGTTTTGTATTTCAGCGCGTCAGCGTAAACTTGTATGGCGAACATGAGGCAAGATTGTTTAAAGTAGAATCAAATTAAATGAATTGGAATTTAATCACGTTGCCTGCCACATAGGTATCATGTTTGAACTAGATAAACTTACGATGAAATTGTTTGTATTAAGTACCTACTTAAGTATTATGAGAATATAATTCCTGGACTTGACTAATTATAAATGGATATGACGAAGTATTAATAAGATAATAAAGACTATGAATGTTAAGGCTTAGGATTGTAAAAATAAAATAGTTAGATGGATTTTTTTAAAGGATTGGTAAATTATTGCAAGTGTTGGATATAGGATAAGATAGGTAATGGTAATATTGTAAAGTCGGGAAATAGTTCGACAATAAAAGATTTTAGATGGGAATTTAATTAGTCAGATTCTTACACAATTTGGACTGATCACCCAATAATTGAGGTTCTGTATAATTAATTTTATGGAATGTTAAAATGTTTTAGTTTGTCTATGATCGATAGGAAGGAAAAATAAAGGGGAGATTATAAAGAAGTAATGAATTAGATGGTACTATTTTAAAGGGTACCGATCCTTCTTTCAATCATGGTGTAAACGAGATTTCTCCGTTAGTATAAATACGGAGGATACGGAGAGAATAGTTGGAGGCAGCTCATGACGAAGGAGCGCGAGATACGCAGCGTCAGAGTGGACCTTAAAATAAAGTCCCTTGAAAAAAAATATATAAATGAAGAATAATGTATGAATATATTAAAAGTGCGCGCACGTGAAAATAAATGTACCATAAGAAATAAATAAATAAAATGAAGTTATATTAAATATTGTATGAAATAAAAATGAGAGTCGACTATAAATAAATAAAAAAAAATACTTATATTGTGATGATGATATGTTGAAGTTATGACCATGGTGATAATTTTATGACAAATGTGGACTGGCCCTCTACAAAACTAGGCATTTACAAACTGAATACTTATTATGATTTCAAGGATGTTACTATAAGATTCATAAATTTGTTTTGTCAAAAATAAGTGAAAGAATCAATTTTTTGTGAAGATTGAAATGACATTTTACTAAGAAATTTATTTTTTTTACAACAAAAATTGTTAAAATTAAGAAAACCGTCAACAAGTCGTTATAGTTAACTATTGTATTGTGTTTATTATTGTGTCTTTGATTGATTTCCGAAAAAAAATAGTTTAAAATTTTCGTTTTTTTTTTAAATTAGAGATTAGTTATATTGTTTATGAAAAATGTTCCTTTCTTTCTTTTTCATTAAATGATTATAATTATGAGATTCAAAATTCATACTTTAAAAAGGAATTGTAATTAATTTCTTTTTTAGTTCAAAAGACTTGGAATAAGAGCAAAGTTTTAGATTTTGTTTCGTTTAGATTTAATTAGTGAAGTTTTAAAAAAAAAATGTAATCCTTCGTTAATTTTTTTTTCTTTTAGGGGGGAGGTGTAGTGTGTGTGCTTACATGTATATTGCACACACGCATCTCTCCTCATATATAAGCCAAAACACCGTTTAATAAATCAGTTAATAATCGCAGTCAGATCTTTCATTTATACGCCCGAACCGCCAACACTGCACCATATTTTAGCTTTCGTGACATTAAAAAAAAAAGATCTTGAAAGTGACTCTTTTTTTGTGAGCAAAAAAAAGGGTGACCGAAGGGGTTGTAACTTAACCAATACTTATTTTTTCGCTTATCTTAAATGGAAATAAGTTAGCATAGTGTTCAAACATTAGTACATAAAAGTTTTGTTACATGAGTGTTCATGGTTGTTAAATGAACAAAGAAAATGCTATTATGAAAAATGCAACTTCTTGAAAAATCTCCATACAAATCGGCAATTTCATAGGTAAAGACCTATTATTAACTCTATTCATTTCTAAAAGCGAATGTTGCACAGCACTGCTGATACATGAAAATTTAGCCCTAATTAACCCATTTACCCGTTGCAACACACCTAACTACAGTTTACATTGTCTATTGCTAAGCAAGGAACTTGAATATTACGATAATGGCTCTTGCCTCTAAAATATGGGACCACTAATTTAGATACGAAATTGTCGTACCTAATTGTAATTCACGTTGCATTATTGTCAAATACTAATTGTCCTATCTTATGTATTGTATGAATATCATCTATAACTAAGGTCCTAGTTCGTGTAGTGTGTTATGATGACAGAAATTGAAATCAATTTAAGTATTTAATGATGACTGAACATCAGCAATGCTTTTCTTTGAAGTTGACAAGCAGCGTCGACTTCGTTATGACTTCGTCGCTGTGGCAGCGTTGTCTGACAAGTGTCAAATTCACATTACTAGTTAAAATCTTTGGAATTTATGACATTTTACTCATTTAACTCAGTAACGGGTTTATTAACACTGGCAGGCAGGGAACTAAAATCTATGAAAGTGTAATTGCAAACAAATATTGCTTAAAAATTTAAAAATAAAATAAAAACACGACTGCCCTGCTAAAAACAAACTAAAAAGTTAAATAACAAGTGTCATTGCAGTCGGGGGACCGTTTTGTGGAACAATTTTAATCGAAGAGGTCCCCCGACTGCAATGACACTTGTTATTTAACTTTTCAGTTTGTTTTTAGCAGGGCAGCGTTTTTTATTTTATTTTTTTATTTATTTATTTTTATTTCACACATTTTAGTAACAAATTATATATTTTTGAAATGTGCTCATAAAGACCTTTCATTTGATGCCCATATTGTAATAATTGAAGAAAAAAATGTTTTTTCATATTTGAAAATGGCGTCATACAGTCGCCATATTAATTTTTTTTTCAAAAAAAAAATATAACCAGTGTCCCTCGGAATGATGTAAGGATTCTAACAATACCCCATACATCCAAATCCTTTGAGCCATTAGGAAGTTATGGTGGAATAAAGAAACTCACATACCCACAAACATACATGAACCTTGAACACATTATATACTTTTTTTGCTTTGGGCAGTCGTGTAAAAAATGGCACCATGGGGCTGAACACTCAGCTTTAGTCGGGCCAGCCACCCGGTGACTGACGTTAGTGTTCTTTTCAATAAATTGTAGTTTGCATTGTAGAGAAAAGATAGAAAGAGAGAGTTTATTAGAAATGACGTCCTTTATAGTCAAATGGTGTAAAAGATGCAAAGAAGGCAGTAAAACAGATGCAGAAAAAACGTATCTTATTTTTTCGTTTAAGTATAGAAAAAAATATTGAGTATACAAATTATGGTCGCTAATATGCAACCAGGTGTTCAGACGCTGTGTACTGCATAATTAAATGCCAGTATTTTTTGCTCTATCCACTTAGTTGTACTTTTCAAGTGGTGCCATTTTTTGAGCAGAATGCTTATTCCATTGATTTTAGTTCGCTGTGGACAGGCTATTGTCATGAAATAACAGCAATTTTTTGTGCCGATTTGAAAATCGCCATATTGGCGCTAAGAGCAGTAGATTCTACTATCTCAGTAGTGAGTGAACATGGAACTACTGCCATAGTAGAATCTACTGCTCTCAGCGCCAATATGGCGATTTTCAAATCGGATCAAACGATTGGTGAGGTTCGCCTGTCCAGCGTACTTGTATAATGGACGTCAGTGGTTTTTAACATAATATGTCAGAGACTCGACGAAACGATGACTGACAGTGACTGTCATGAAGTTGCATGTTATAGAATAGCACTATAGTAGGTTTCATCCGGGATCAATCTTGCATTTCATTATTTTGTGGTAAGATAAGCCCGTTTAAAGGCAATTTAAGCAAATATAAATAGTATTTTTTCCTTCCGTTTGTCTCTTTGTTGATATACCTAATCTATTCGTTCTTAAAAATAAATATGGTTTGTTTGTTTTACAGCAAGACGTTTAAATATTAATTCAACGGTTAACAAAAAACATAGAAATATCACTATTTCGCTGTAAACATTTAAGTACTAAAAAATTATATCTTTATTGACACCATTTGTGCCGACTGCAACTCCAACTCCATAGCTAGACTGCTAATGTATGCTATCACCCCTAAGCTTATAACATACTAAGCTTGTGATAGAAGTTGCACTAGTTACCGAGTGTTAGGTAGAGCGCTGTAAAATTCCTATTGATGTGAGGTTTTTGTTTGAAACACATACAAAATTGAACGGGCTTCGCAAGTACGTTTAACTTTGTGTTTTTCCCCCTATTTGCAATGGTACCTACTACTGTACCTAAGGATATATTCTGTTTATGAAACCAATTTCGATCAGTCAAATAAAATATTTGGAAACTGAAATACTATACCTACTATAGTATCAGGTACTTTTTCAATTGTGCTTGCGTTAAATTATTTGTTATTGTTCTTCCAAGCGATATTAAAGCATAAGGCATCCCATTCATCAAAGAGAATATTACAAGGCACCTTTAGTATGCAGCTGACGTTAGCAAACAGTACTAATTAACTCATCTACAAAGTGCAGCCTTTGGAACGACGACATCCTTATCTAAATATAAACTTAATCATACATTTATCTTAGGATAACTTTTAAAGTAAGGAATAACTAAATACAGTAACAAAAGTATTTAATATTTTGTAGTTGAAATCAATAGATATCACAACCAACATAAGCACAAACAGTGAAAAAATTTATTTAGATAATATCTATAATATACCAACCATATCATATCCAGCTATACCTCTAAATTTTATTAGCACTTAATGTTCACAAAGGCTATCTTCGCAATTTATCTGTGCAGTATTTTTTCGGAATATTTCTTACTGGAGCTTCTAAAAAGTTTATAATTTAGAATCTTAAGCTCACCGAAATTATTTATCTCCTTATTGAACTTCCTAACACCGCGTAAACTCAAATGGTTCAGAACAAAATGGCCAATAAATAAGATTCAACGACATCTCCCCCTGTTTATAAAGGTGGTCATACACATCACATTGTCGCGGCAAATTCCACTTATAACTTTCCTCACAGTCCGTATATCGTATGCCGCCAGTGGCGTATTGGGGAAACCAATTTAGTACTTTTTAGTTTCTTTATTTCAATGGATTTTGGATAGTACACAGGGAGTCAAGTCTGCTAATGTTTTCGTCAAAATCGTAGTTCAATGTTGTTATAATGGTAATGCTTTTTGACACAGTTCTTGTTTCTTAAACCCAAAATCAAGACACAATATGTTTCCGTTTTGGGTTTAGGAAACACAATGTGTTTTCAGTTTTGGGTTTAAGAAACAAGAACTGTGTCAAAAAGCATTACCATTCAAACACCATTGAACTACGATTTTGACGAAAATATTAGCAGACTTGACCCCCAGGTCTATCTACATTAAAAGTCCAAAGAAAAAAAACATGTTTTAAACCTGTGTTCACATTCTGAAGTAATTTTTGGAGTAATATTTTTTCTTTATGTTAACTAGCTTTTTAATATATAAACTAATATAAATTATATATATTTATTATATATTATGTAATATTTAATTAAATATTATGTGAGTTTTATTAAGAAGAGTCAAAGTCACAATATAAGCCTCGGACTCACATTCTTTTTGCATGTCTTAGAAGGTGGTTGATTTGTCCAAGCTTAGAAGGTTAAAATATAAAAAGTGCCTTTTTTCATAGTGAGACGGTAAACTTGCAAAATATACACAGAGCGTACATAATATTTATTTAACACCATTACCCCTTAGTTCACCCCTGAAGTATCGTTAAGCTATATTTAGGTATGTCCATAAATACCAGTCAAAACGGGCCATATCTTGAAAATACGATAAGGCGATGCGATCAGAATAAAAATGAAATGCGTGTCCGGGTATAACAGTTTACCCTGTTTTCAAATACAAAGCAAATTTTTACCTTTTGAAAGAAAACTTCATACCTGCTTATACGAGGGCAGTTTGATATGTCCGTGACTTTAAGGTTGAATACAATATTTTTTCATAATTCAATTTTCCTGTCTTAATTTAGAACTCTTTGCTGAGCTTATGCTGTTGCATTTTTTGCATGCAAGTGAGGTCGGGATATTCTTTTATAACGGAGAAAAACGAATTTTGCGTATTGATAAAATACTACTTTTTACGTGGTAAAACCATTAAACAGACGGAGGATAAACTGAAAAAATATTATGGGGACTCTGCTCCATCTCATGGAATGGTCATAAGTGGTTTACTGAATTTCGTTGTGGTCGTACTACCACAACTGTTGCCGACGGCCCAGGAAGGCCGATTGAGGTCACCACTGAAGATATTGTTAGCAAATCCACGACATTGTTATGGCAGACCGACAAGTGAAGATACGGGAGATAGCTGATGCTATTCACATCTCTACCGAACGAATTTTCCATATTTTGCTCGATATTCTCGGCATGAAAAACCTTTTTGCAAGATGGGTGCCGCGTTTGCTGACAGTCGGCCAAAAACGAACTCGTGTAACAACTTTTAAACAATGCTAGGTTTGTATAACTGCAATCCAAGTGATTTTTTTCGTCGGTACGTAACACTTGACGAAACGTGGGTCCACCATATACGCCAAAGACGAAGCAACAGTCAAAACAGTGGACTTCTACCGGTGAACGTGCCACGGAGAAGGCAAAAACTGTTTGTTCGGCTGGTAAAGAGACGGCCACTGTCTTTTAGGACAGCAAAGGTGTTATTTACATCGATTTTTTGGAGAAAGGCAAGACAATTACCGGAGCTTACCATGTTGCTTTGTTGGATAGATTCAATATAAAGCTGCTGAAGAAAATACCGCATCTAGCAAAGAAAAAAGTTTTATTTCATCACGACAATGCTCTGGCCTACTCGTCGGCAACCGCAACATCAAAACTTGTGGAATTGCGATACGACCTATTGCCACACCCCCCGTTTTCACCAGATTTGGCCCCGTGTGACTTTTTTCTCTTCCCAAACATGAAGAAATGGCTTGGTGGATAAAGATTTTCATCCAATGAAGAAGTGATAGCTAAAACAGGAGCCTATTTTTCAGGGTCTGATAAAAACTATTTTTTGGATGGGTTGAAGAAGTTGGAACATCGTTAGTCGAAGTGTATAGAGCTGAAAGGAGATTATGTAGAAAAATAAAACAAAATATTCTTTAAAAAATGTTTTCTTCTTCACAAAGTCACGGACTTATCAAACCACCCTCGTATTGTGATAGAATAAATTTTGTTTGTTCCAGCCAAGTCAATGTTTGTTTTAGTTCATGCGCTTTCGAACCGAAAATATTTGTTTTTTACGAGCTTCTTTTTTTATTTCACGAAAACAGGAATTTTGATAGCTTGCAAGCGAAAGCGTTAGCTTTAAAACAATAATATCAAGTTAGTTGGCTGTGATCATTTCAATATATAATAATTTCAAACCTCTCTACTCTCCGAATAAAGGTTCAAAGAACCTTTATCAAATTATACCAAAGAAGATACAGCGATACAGTAGGGGGTGCCTTCTTGAAAAAAACAATTGTCAATTCAGCAATATTGATAAAACTAAAAGTTAAAATGAAATAAACAAGATCTGAAGAAAAAAAATAAAAAGAAGATGCTTATCATTTTTATAATTTTCTTTGTTTTTCTCTGCAGTAACTTCAAAGGAATAATTACTACAGAAAAATAATGGTTGACGAAATGCAGTCTTCTAAAATAAAGGATACTCTCATAAAAGGCATCTCAAACTCCAATACAAAGTAAGCGATTCATTCTTCTATGATATGATTAAATAGTTCAAAAACTTTATGCTTAGTCAAGATTTATTCAAGGATGTCCATTTTAACATCACAACTCTCGCTCTTTTCAAATAAATTATTTCCTGACTTGTTACCGAACAATTATGTTTTTCATATGAAATTCTTCAAGTCAATACTACATTAACAAACATTAAAATGAAACAAGCGTCGTAAAATACTTTGGTCCCGCGTTCATTTCATTCGCAATTTCATCGTGCCTACTTTAATATCAAAGGGCTGATAAATGGTTCTCTGACAATGAAATATTCATAACCTTTTATGTCTTCTGTGCAAATATTAAATTTACAATTAATTACAATAAAGCTTTGCAGTTTACTAAGTACGAGACAAATACTGCTAAGGTTTCTTCAGAAAATTGTTTTTTATGAAACTCTAGATGTGTTTGCGAATTTATTCGCGGAAACCAAGGACTAAAAAGCTGAAAACCTAATTTAAAATATTCAGAACTACATCGTTTTTACAAGTTTTAACCTACGTCTCCAAAATAGATTTAGTTACTCACGGGGTGATTAAAAGATATAAAACTATTCCGAAAGAAATGCCTTTTACTGGCAGTAGGTGATTATTGGGCATTCTGGAACAATTCACTCCAGCGATCTCACGTCCGTTCGATCTCTGTCGTGAAGTGTTCCAAACTGCCCAATAATCACCTTGATCGCTGTGGTAAAAACTGTTTCAGAAAGTCCAGTAATAAATATATGAATATGTGTATGCTAAACTCCCTCGTTCCTACCTAATGAATATGTGTATGTTAAACTCCCTCGTTCCTACCTACTCGCGATGAATAAATATAAAATTGTTTAATGTAAAACTTACATGCTGCTTAGCTCACTGCACACCAATAATTTATTAATTGCACTCATTATATAAGTAACACTGATTTATGACGATTGCTGAAACCGATAATGGATCACACTCGGCGGCTGACATTATCAGTTTATACTCGCATTTAAAACAACGGAGTAAAAAAACGTTGGGTTCAACTTCCTTGTGTTGTCTTTTTAAATCATCTTACCTTATTTCACCTCGCCTGTATCCAGTTTATATATTGAAGCATTATATTATTTCAGTCATTTAATTGCAGCCCACGAACCTCCGTAGTCATATAAGTACAATTATCGGACATGAAATTTGTAAAACAAAAACAGTCATTAAAGTTAAAATGCATTTATAATCCTTTGCCAAATGAGCAAAATCGACATGGTAGCTTGTTGCCAAACTCGATACGTTGTATTGTGTGCGGTCCATCAAATTGTGGAAAAACAAATTTAGTAATAAGTTTATTGTTGCATAAAGATGGTCTACGTTTTCGTAACCTGTACGTGTATTCAAAATCCTTGTATCAAGCTAAATACATATATCTAGAAAAGGTTTTAGATATGGTTCCCAGGATATCATATTTTAAGTATAACCACAATAGCGAAATATTGAGTCCACATGATGCTTTGCCAGATTCTATTATTATATTCGATGACGTAGCTTGTGAAAATCAGAACAATATCAGAGATTATTTTGCCATGGGACGCCATAAAAACATTGATTGTTTTTATATAAATCAGACTTATACTAAAATACCGAAACAGCTTGTAAGAGACAACTCGAACTTAATAATACTTTTTAAACAAGATGACATTAATTTAAGACACATCTACGATGAGCATGTAGCATCAGACATGTCTTGGCCCCAGTTTCGAGAAATGTGCTCCGCTGTTTGGAGTAAGCCTTTCAATTACCTTGTAATAAATAAGGACTGTGAAAAAAATAAAGGCTGCTATAGATTGACATTTGATACATTTGTAATAGTGGATTAACGTACATAATAGTTTGTTATGATCTGACTCCATCACTTTCATTCGTGACTCAGAACTGAGCAGTAAACTGTGTAAAATGGAGAAAAATATTAAACAACAAATTGTGAAATCTGCTGCAGCTGTAAAAAGAAAAGTTAAAATGATAAAAGACGCAAGAAATAATGAAAATATGGTCTTGGAAAAAATTCTTAAACCTATAGTTGACCCACTTAACTCATTGGCAAAAAAGAATGACGAAGAACATCTCGAGACAGAAAATCATTACGGACCCTTAGTGAAAAGAGTTAAGAATAGCAATAATAATAATAATAATAATAGCGAAACGTCATCGTGTTTGTCTAGTGAAGATCTTAATGAAGCTGATAGTGAAGAAGAAAAGCCCCTTAGTAGGATATACGGTGACAAAACCCTTGTGGCATCACCTTCGGAAGATCTTAATGCCAGTGAGTCGTCATTCAAGTCTCTTCACTCATCATCGACGAGTGATAAAAATCAGTCATTGTCGTGGTCTATATCATCTGAAGTATTTTCTGATATACCTTTCGGAATAAGAAATGACCGTGGGAAACTAATGCTTGGCAAAACCCGCGTTTTCGATGATGGCAGTTTCCTTAAAATAGGAACTCATAATTTAAAAAAAACAAACGGATTAAAAGAGCTATTGTTTAAAAAGAAACCAAATTTAGATATAATCACTGATGATGACTTACAAAATTATAAATTATTATTATTAGAAACAAATGCTCACCGACGCAATTTTGATTCGTCCAAACCAATAAACAGCAACAAGGGATTTAAGTACACGAATATTGTAAAACCTTTGTTTAAATTTGCTAGAAGTGCGACAACAAGCGTGGAAAGTATTTCACAAGGAGAAGGTATTAATGTTTTGAAGAAAGTTAAAAAAGATACTGACTATGTTTATTGGGATGATCCGAACGAATTAGTTGAACGATTAAAATTACTTCTAGCGTCAAGAGTTGCGGGTAACACCGGAGTAGATAATGAAATAATTTCGATAGTTGAGGAATTACACGAAGCCGGTATTGGTATAAACCTTAAAGAGTATAAAAAGCGTGATGCATTGGGGAAGATGGGCAGTATACTTGATATTTCATTGAAAAGAGCATCGAGACGGCAATGAATATAGACAAATTTGGTCACCACGTTCACAAACGTTTACGATTAACAGAATACATTGATACCCTCAACGACTATTTGGTGAAATCTGATACAGGATACTATGATTTAAAGTCATCAAAATTGAAAGGTCTTTCGTTTCCAAATGAAGACGATGAAGCAGTGAACAAAGCTTACATGGATAAAACTGTTGAAGAAATAAGAAAAGAAATACAAAAAGTTAATAGTAACGTTAAGAATTATCTAAATAGCTTGGAAAAAGTAACTTCAAATCGTCTAAGTACTTTATATTATACTAAAACAGAAATAGATAATTTGATTGAAGCTAAATTAAAAGCTAAATTAACTTAAAATGAGTAAAAAAGATATCGTTGATGAACTCCACAAAGCAGCAAGAAGAAATTATCCACGACGATGTACCATCATAACAGGAATAGATGATTTATGGCAAGCTGATCTTATAGATTTTCAGAAATATTCGCATTTTAACAAAGGCTACAAATATATTTTGGTAGTAATAGATACTTTATCAAAATTCGTCTGGATAAATCCTTTGATATCAAAAGAAAAAAAAAATGTCACAAAAGCAATGCAAGAGATATTAACTGTTTCATCACGGAAACCTAAACATTTACAAACTGATTTAGGTAAAGAGTTTTACAATGATACTTTCAAAAACTTGTTAGCAAAAAATAATATAAATCATTATTCTACTTACTCTGTAAAAAAAGCTTCCATTGTAGAACGAGTAATACGCACGTTAAAATGTAACATTTACAAACTTTTTAGTTTGAACGGTCGCTATCAATGGATAGGGAAAAATATAAATTCTGTTGTAGAAAACTATAACCACACAATTCATCGAACAACAAAATTTAGACCTTTTGATGTTAATATAACAAACCAAGAGATTGCCAAGGTTAACATAATTAAAACACGAAAGAATAAGATGGTTCAACAACCTAAGTTCCAAGTTGGTGATCATGTTCGTATCAGTAAATATAAAGGAGATTTTTACAAAGGTTATACTCCAAACTGGTCAACAGAAATATTTATTGTCAAAAAAGTAAATTACACGCATCCACTAACTTATCACTTGGAAGATAAATATAAACAGAGTATTTTAGGGACTTTCTATGAATATGAACTACAGAAAACGAAGTTTCCTGAACTCTATCTAATTGAAAAGGTTATAAAAAGAAAAGGTGACAAATTATTTGTAAAATGGTTAGGTCTCGGTGATAAAGAAAATAGTTGGGTGAATAAAAGTGCATTAATTTTTTAATATATATATTAAGCGTTGTAATAAGATGTATCTCACTTCAAACACATCAATGAAGGAAGGAAGTGGTATTATTAACGACTTAATAAATAACTTACCGATTGAGTTACATATTCCTGGATATCAGTATTGTGGTCCAGGAACAAAACTTCAGAAACGGCTACTTAGAGGCGATCGAGGTATAAATAAGTTGGATGAAGCTTGTATGTATCACGATATTGCTTATAATAACAGTGATTTGAACGTTCGACACAAAGCTGACTTAGAACTTTTGAAAATGGCGAAAAAAAGGTTGAAATCAAAAGACGCTGGGAAAGGAGAAAAGGTTGCATCATGGATTGTCAAAAATGCAATGAAAGCAAAACTTAAAGCTGGTGCTGGAGTAAGACCGTTTATGTCCATCATTAAAAAAATCCAATCTCAACTAAAACAATTAAAAGCTAAAGACAATCGCACAGCTATAAAATACGCATATGCAGCTGCAAAAAAACTGTTTATTAATAAAAAAGGAATACGCTTACCGCGGTGTATTCCTATACCGAAGAGTGGGGGTTTCTTACCTCTCATTCCAATTTTCGCTGGGTTGTCAGCTCTGGGTTCTCTTGCTGGTGGTGCAGCAGGTATAGCAAAGGCTGTCAATGATTACAAGGTTGCTCAAAAAAGCCTTCAAGAATCTGAACGACATAACAAGATGATGGAAGCTGTGGCTCTTGGAAGAGGAATGTATATCAAACCTCTTAAAAAAGGAACTGGTTTATATTTAAATTGTTCAAAAAACTAATTAAACGGCTACCTAGACGTCCTCTTACTAATTTTGACATATTGGAGCATGCTTCAGATATACCTTACTTTCGAGGAGTCTTTATGAGAGATACACTACCTTCAAAACCAAGAAAAATAGAGTGTGCCATAGTAAATTTAGATAGTTCTGATAATCCTGGAACTCACTGGGTAGCCTACGTTAAGCAAAATAACTACTGTGAATATTTTGATAGTTTTGGTAATTTAAAACCACCATTAGAATTAATAAATTATTTGAGATATATTTCTATAAATTATAATTATGTACAATATCAAAATTTTGGTACTATAATTTGTGGTCATCTTTGTTTAAAATTTTTAAGAGACTATTGGAAAAAACATTTATATTAAGAATGAAATAAAAAAACATTGTCAGTACTAAAATGTCTTTCACTGTGTCAATAACTGGAAGAGGAGAGACTTTAATAACAAATTACTCGCCAACCTTGCAATTACACGGAGAATATGAATGCGGTCTCTTATATTTTTCAACTTTCAATTCTATTCCTAATATAGACAAAAGAAACAATAAACTTTATTATGGCAAAGATGGAGTTATAGAAATACCTGAAGGTTCATATGAACTCCAAGATATTTGTGATTTTTTGAAAAGTAACATTAAGAATGCTGTGCTAAAACTAACATGCAATAACAATACATTAAAAACAAGTATTTATTGTTCTGAAGATTTGCACTTTGATAAAAATGATTCTCTTGGTAAAGTTTTGGGTTTTGGCATGGAAACAGTTAAAGCTAATATAAAAACTGAGTCCAGGTATCCTGTCAGCATTTTATCAACAACTATAGTGCGCATCGAATGTGATGTTATCAGCGGATCATTTGTTAACGGGAAACCTAGTCATATAATTTACGAATTTGTGCCAAACGTACCACCCGGTTATAGAATAATTGAAATACCTAAAAATTTAATTTATTTTCCTGTCAATCAAACCTCAATAAGTTCTATTAATATAAGATTGTTGGATGCTGAAAATAAGCAAATCAACTTACGTGGTGAAGAAGTACAGCTGTATTTACACTTTAGAAGGAAATGTTAAATTTCAATAAAAACCTGTCAACACCTCCTATGCGTGTCAGTTCTAAAAGATCATCTAGTAAAGAAACACCGCTTCGAAAAAAAAAGAAGCTCACCAAAAACAATAAAGAATTTTTAAAACTAATAGGTTTGCTAAAATGAATATTTTAAATATATCTCAACCTGTGTCATACGATAACAGCATCGAAAGTTTTGAATATCACTCGTACAAGCCATATGTAACAAGTTTCAACAAGAATGATGAAATACGAATACCTATTAATCAGCAAGATTTGTATGTGCTGCCTGCCCTCAGTACTTTATATATTGAAGGCAAAGTAAATGTGACTAAGCATAACAGTATTACTAAAGAAAGTGAAAGAGTAAAGAGTGTACATTTTGTAAATAACCCAACGCTTTTTCTTTTTCAAGACATTCGATATGAACTAAACGGGGTAGAAATAGATAAAATAAAAAATGCAGGTATCACTACAACAATAAAATCTTATCTTTCATTAAATGAAAATGAATCAAAATGTGGGAAAGTTTGGGGCTGGTCTACAACAGGCACAACCACTGTTAACGATGGTCTGTTTTCTGGCTCTATACCTCTAAATAAAATATTAGGTTTTGCTGAAGATTATGAAAAAATCATTATAAACTGTAAACATGAATTAGTACTATTGAGAAGCAATACCAATCTCAATGCTTTAAAATTAAGTACGGGTGAAGTTGTGGACGATATCATAATAAGTAAAATTGTATGGCGAGTTCCTCATATTAAAGTGTCAGACCGCCAAAGGATTAATTTATTAAAGCAATTAGAAAGAGATCGACCTATAACAGTAGCATTTCGTAATTGGGACTTATATGAGTATCCTTTACTACCCAGAACACGTAAACATACTTGGTCTATTAAAACATCGTCGCAGATTGAAAAACCACGATTCGTAGTAATTGCTTTACAAACCAACCGCAAACATAATGCACTAATGTCAATGGCAGAGTTCGACCATTGTTTTATACGGGATGTAAGAGTATTTTTAAATTCATCGTATTATCCATATGAAGGACTGAATATCAGCTTTGCTGACAATAAGTTTTCATTGATATACGAACAATATGCCAGATTTCAACAGTCTTATCATGGACGTCGACCAGAGCCGTTGTTGAGTTTGAAAGAGTTCAAGGAAATCGCGCCTTTATTTGTTGTTGATTGTTCTCGTCAGCACGAAACGCTAAAAGGATCCATAGACGTACGCGTTGAAATCGAAGCAGAAGTAGAGATACCTGACCAGACCGCCGCATATTGTCTTATATTAAACGATTGTATATTTGAATATAAGCCGCTCAGTAATATAGTTAAAAAACTATCATGAATAACGATACTATAATAGTAGATGTACAAGGTTTTAAAAATGAAAACAACGTTTTTATATTAAAAGAATTAGTTATAGGCACATTAGAACACACACAAATATTTTTGATAAAACCCCCATACCCATTCTCAACTCTGACTCTGGAAGAAAGAAAACATGTATGGTGGATAGAAAGAAACAGAGGATACCGATGGAGCGAGGGATATATTGACTACAGGGAATTTAAAAGAGTTATTAAACCTTACTTAGAGAAGCGCAAAATTATAGTGAAAGGTGAAGAAAAAGTAAAGTGGGTGCGAGAAATATGTGACCATGACAATGTTTTAGATATAAGTATTAAAGGAATACCTAGTTTAGAAACTCTATGTAAGCTCTATTGTAAAGATATATTTGCGTTTAATTGCTTTAACCATATTAAATATTGTGCTTTGAAAAATGTTATTTGTATAAAAAAATGGTTATTAGAAAATAATATATCAATGTATGATTTTTTCAATAAATAAATAAGTTTACCTACATAAAAAAACCTTTTTTTTATTCTGAACGCCTTTAACAGAGAAATAAAACGACATCATTCCTTAAGTTTAATTTATTAAAAAAAATATATATATATATATATATATATTGACATTTATGCTAAAGCCTTAATTAATAAAGTAACAAAAACTTTTTACATTTGTACACAATATAATATATCTAACATTCGAAGATAATAATAATAGGTATTAAGTTTAAAAATGTATCTCTTTATAGGTTCATAAGTAACAAGAGAAGTTACGCATAAAACCTACACGAGAACTTTAATTTACAAAAATAAGTTGATTCGTAGCTTTAAAAACTATAGCTATAACCACATATTTTTTTTGATATATTGTTGATGAGACCTTCTGCCTGGTCCATAATCTGGTCCATGTCTTCCGACACCACATACTGCGCAGACAGTAGAGCATCCTCCGACGAGTCACCCAGCACTTCTTGCTCGAGTTCTATTATCTCAATTTTGATGAGACGCCGTCCTTTCTTCGGCGGACTTTTCATCACGAACGACTGCTGCGTGTTGTGTAAGTGCTTGAGGAAGGACGATCTCTTCTTTCGTTTCCTCTTCTGCGTGTTATACGCCGCCTTTCGAATTTTGAGCTCCAACGGCGTTTCTTCGTGTTGTGGCTCTACAACCCAAGGAGGGAACATTTGTGTCCATCCTTCGAGCGGGTCCTGCGCGTCTTGTAAGACCGGAGATGGTGAGCGTAGGTCTTCGACGAGATGCTCGGTGTTCATTGACATATCCTGAAACAAATAATATGAGTCATATATTGAAATGCAACCAGATTCCTATATTTAATTAGTAAATATATTGAACTTTAAAAAGCAACTTACCATCCTTGATGTTCTTATGAAAATAAATTTACATTAGCGATTGACACGAATATTTATACCCTAGCTTTGTGATCGTGTAAGTTTCTAAGTAAACCTATAGCTGACACGGCTATTAAAATTAGACAGGTAAAAACTTGTTCCTGATGTCGACACCTTATTGAGTTATCATGTGAATTTTTATGTAAGTGGAAACGTATTGCTGACAAAAAAGGCAAACAAGTGTCGTTTTCATTCAATCCTAGACAAGTTAGGACTTGTTTTTGTCATTTATATTTTATAAATCCTCGATGATAGTGATTACTACGTATTCTGTGGTGATATGTACCTAATTAGATTCAGAATAAAACAACAAATTACATATATACTATTTATTTTAAAATAAGTAGGCGCTGCTTTTACATAATATGTACAGTTATATTAAAAATTATTATCCTATACCTCCTAAAAACTAAAATACTTATACATGATTACATACTAATTACATAGAATGGAACACTTATGCGGTAACATTTTATTTGATCATTTATAAACTAAAAAATAATAATAATGAAATTGAACTTTTTTTTTTTTTTTTTTGGCTGTAACAGGCGGAATGGGAAACTGCGTCTAGCCATAGTTGCTAAGTAGCCAGACTTGTCAACTTACTAAAGTTGTGATTCACATCTCGCTTGAGACAGTAATTACATTTTTTTTTTTCGATGTACTTGGACTATTATGAATACATTTTAACATATTTACATTATTTTTATCATTAGTAGGTAGGCATACCTACACTATTCATTGATTGTTAAATAGCATTAATAAATCCATATTAAAGTCTACACGACTCTATGATTTTTTCAACCAGTCCAAACGGAAAAACTCAGAAAAGGCTTGATTTATGTCCCCAGGACAAAGTCGATATCTTATCGTTAAGTATAATGCGTTTATCATCACTTGAAGATAGAGCAACTTTGTTAACGGTTTGCGTAAAAACCACGTGTTTCAAAGACTTGAATATTACATTTTTCTTCCTAAGTGACTTGTTAAGAAGTAGAACTTTATTATAATCTTTAAAATCAATTCTTTTAACTACAGATTTTTTAACCCCTTTTGCCTTTTTTATCTCTTTATCTTGAGTTTTTACACAATATAACTTAGATCTCAAACCTACAAATTCAATTATAAGTTGACCCCCCATCTCATCTTTAAATAATCCAGGGACCTTTTTGTTTCTCCGAACTATGTTATACTGATTATTTTCCGTGTAATTGCTCGTGTCAAAATACTGTTGAAAATTAGATCTTATGTCTTTGTAAATGTCCGTTGCCTCGATAGAGTACAAAAAGCTATCAGTATCGGTGTAACATAGTTTTAAATTGGAACCATAAAACGGTTTTGTAATAGAATAGTGAAAATCATACATATGATTTTTAGATATTTCTAGAACAGTGAATCCTATGTAAATAGGTTTATCTAAAATAACTGCCTCGGGTTTCATTTGCACAGCTACAAAATTTTCTGTAAAAACAGTACAACTATGAAAATTAGGTCGTGAAATGAGTTGTTCGGCCGTGTAACATTTTTTTGTTTTGTTCCTAGTATCTGTCCACCGATTGACTAAGTGAATATTTAATCTTTTTTCAGTATCTTCCAATGTTTTGCCAAAAATGCTATTATTTAATAATTTAAAAAAGTCCTGTTCAAATGTTGACTTAGCCTTTTGCCGTAATTCTGTATTTAAATCTATATATTGTTTTAAAAATGGATGTTGTTTGAATTTTATTACTCTATGAACTTTTTTTAATATTAAACCATGTCGCAAGCATGTTTTTAAATGCACATAGTGTATGACATACTTAAATTTGTCGTACAAATTTGGAATCAATTTAGGGTTTTTAGATCCAGGTGGTGTAAATTTCTCAGGACAAAAAGGTAGGTCATTGTGCAAATCGTGAAGATGATCTGGGTACTCTAAATCTACTTCTAAAATGTAACCATATTCGGAGTCATTAGGGACTTGAAGAATATTAAGTTCATTAATTTCCGTTTGGCTAATTAGTTCAAAACCAGAATAAGGCAAATAAGAACACATTGCATAACCATATAAGTTATTGCAATCAATGTACAGTAAATAATTATCAGGAATAGACGGATCGTAACTTGATATGTACTTGTTATTCGCCTTAGAGTATCTATTGGAGCATAAACAAACGCCTCCGCGTATTCCCTTTTGAATCATACGTATAATTTCTAGATTTTCTATAAGTTGCAGTTTTACTTTCGTTTTAAGCAACATTGCATCAAAACTTAACCCAGGAGCCGTCATGTAAAATGCTGGATCTAATCGATAATTAATTTTACAAGTTTGACGAAAGTTTTCAAAAACATCTGCAAGTAAAATAACATCGGTTTTAAGATATAAATCAGTATATTCCCCAAGGTTTTTTATTTTAAATATTTCCCAGATGCACTGAGCGTGACGATAATCTGATTCTGAAACGGTTTCATCAGTTAAAGTGCTATAAAAGTGTTTCAGTGATGGTAACCTATCTTCTTCAAAACACATCCAGTTCGTCATATATTCATAAGGATATACACCTTTGCGTCTAAGTAATTCAAATTTTTTGGTTTCCGGGAAAAACTGAGATAAGTGAAAAAAGTCGTTTCTATTCAAGTTTCCAGCAAGTTTTTCTAAGCTAGTGCCTAAAAATTTGAATGAATCGACAAATCGAACTGGCATGTATTCCTGGCACCCGGTCCTGAAAAACTTCGTAAAAGAAATATAGTTTTCCTTATTTTTTGCTATAACTTTTATATTGCCCGGTATTTCTCCTAATTGTCGTATGAACAAGTGACTATCGTAACCGGATAAATTGTGAAAAAATACTGGTATGAATTTCGGTAAACAAAATTGTAAATTACAGTAAGAATGAGCTGGTCCCCGGTATTTCCCTGTCAAGTGACAATGATCTTTAACTTTATCGTCGAATAGTAGTTGACTACAAAGGAAACAATATTTTGTATTATCAAAGCTGTCTTGCTCCTCGTCTGTTAATGGTGTCATAGGAACTGTTTCTTTTAAAATCTTTTGTATGTTAGCAACATCTTCACCAAGGTATTCTAAAAATTTTTCAACACAATCCTGACCACGATATGACATGTATTTATTTTGAGCGCTATCATACGAACAAACAATGTAATATGCAAATGCAGCGGGTAAATGTTTTTGTAAATTCGTTGTGGTATTATTTGAATTGAGATGGTCACTACTCGATTTGGGTTCTAATAATGATTCAAAATCCGCATATATAACATATGGCATATCTTGCATTCTTTCGAAATGTTTAAATTGAATTGTAGTACCTGGATCAGGCAACAAAGTCCGGACACCGCTACAAATGTGGGCATTTAATGCAGGTTCGTTATTAAAAAAAATCATGCAGTCATCACAAAAATATATTTTTCCATGATGTTTTGTTAATTGAGGTCTAAGCAATCTACTAAAATTTTTTATCAAACAGTAGTGTTTAAATTCGCCCTTTTCCAATAATAATAAATTAATATGATACTTCTTTTTGTTTTCTGACTTATAAAGTGGTCCGACAATGCTCGACTTGTTTGCAATACCATAGACATTAACACTGATATCGCGATTATTTTTCTCAAAGATCCTTATATCCGAGAATCCGACTGGAAACGACATGTTTCGGGTGTTCAGAACGTTTTCAAAGTTAGGGTAAGAGGATGTCCGATGTGCGTTATTCTTAGCTGGAAATAATGCTGCCATTATACACCATAAGAAACAGAATGAATCATTATTTTGTATATTAATGCAAGCATGCTTCAATTTTAATGTTTTCGGTAATTCAATAAACCGGGCGGCTCTCAAAGGGTTGTACTTGTTGATATTGACTTCTAAATAAAGATTTCTTAAAAATGCCCAGCCACTATCTCTTTCCTGAAACTCGTCAATTTGTGCTATGATTGAGTGAACAATCTTTGAAAATATAGCTCTAAAATCATAATTACGGTGCAATACCACATTTTGACTAAAAGCAAATGATTTTTTGTCACTAGTGTTATCTTTCGGCAAGATAAATTCAGCGAATAATTCAAAGTTTACTTTAATAGTGTTATACGTAGCTAGTCTTGCGTCTAGCAAGTGACGCACGCGAGACTGAAGCCTACGCAGAAACTCAGCTGGCAGGCATGGGAGTTTGGCCTCGTCAGCGCTATCGCCGCACGCGGAAGGCCGCACTCTATACGATGCAATCCTACTTCGGAACGCACTACTTATTTTTTCAATGCCATCGCTTATTTCGATAGAACTGTTATTTTTATGAACATTACTCCGCAAATGACCTGAGAATGCTTTACTTTTAACGGATATGTCACAAACTGTGCAATATATTGTTCTACTTGCCATGACTGTTGGATTCAGAAAAGTCTCAATGTATTAGAATTTAATAATATATTATTGAATGGACTGGTTGATTAAGTAGGTAATAATAATAAAGCAAGATATTTATTTTAGTACAAATGAAATATTTTTATTTATTTAATTATATTATTATAAGACCTTATACTAAAAACTTACATTAAAAACGCCTATCTATTATACCTAACCTATCCTAACCAACTTACTAATAAAATGAACAGAGAAGTTATTTTATACAAGTACCTAAACTATTTTTTTTTGAACTATAAAATTTACCTTCTTCTTCGAAGTTTTTCTTAGACTTTTTTATAAATTCTTTTAGAGGGGCCAGCTCGGGAGCGTTTCCGTCTGCCTGATATTTGAGGGAGACGACCGCGTGCTCCCAACGGTCCTTTGGGTCGACAGCTAAAATTTCTTTTGTATTATATATTTTTACATCAATAAAAACATCGCCGTCTCTAAATGTGGTGCGGCGCAGGTATCCGTCGGCGACACGCCGCGACAGCACCGACTGCAAGGGTTGGTTCTTGATACGTCGTGTAGCTTGCGCCCGCGCTTCCTCCTCGCTATCCGAGTCGAGCTGCCACCCAGATCCTGATGTAGTAGACGGCGATGTTTTCTTTGGCGCCTTCCTTTTCGGTGGAGCCTTGGGCTTCGTCTCTTTCTTGGCGCTAGAAAAAAAATAATACATTTGTTAAAAACAAGGTCGTCAATGTAGAGAAAATATTTACAGGGTTCTTATTTAACCTATTATATTTCTCGCAAAATATACTATCCAAATAACTTTAGTGTTTGAAAAATATTTCAATAATTGTATTTCTATTTATCGTTTGTACCATAATAAATAAAAAAAAAATATAGGTAAGTACAAGTACTTATTATTTAAATGAAATAAATAAATGTATAGTATAATGTCTTTTGTTAAATAATTTAATAGAAACAAACAACTCGTCACCAGCGCCTCAGTCGGGACTCGAACCCACGACCTTTAGAAATCCGATTCACTGCTTTGAGCGACTGAGTCACTGTGTTTTGTTCACACCGAACAACAATTCATTGTAAATAATGAAAGCACGAATAAAATTAGACTCACTATTTAGTGTGGATAAATAAATTTGTGTTTGTGATGATTAGATTAGACTTTGTAATACATACTTTATTTTGGTAGGTGTATCCTCGCCGCCGCTCTCGGAGTCGGCAAACTCATCTGCTAGCTCCTTCCTCGCCCCCTTGCTGCGCTTTGCCTTATATTCTGAGTCAGACCTGCAAAAATATTTTAAAATTATGAAACAACAAATTCATAATATTAAGAGATAATTCGAACAATGAGAAAAATTTACTGCTGTTATTGAGATAAAAATATTTCAACTCCAACCTTTGAAAACTAAAAAAATAACTAAAGGAAAAGATCGTTTCCTAATTTGATCCAGCTGGGTCCAAACCTTGAAACATTAGAGATGGTGACACCATAAAAATCACTCGACTAGGGAGGTCATCAAAATAAATATACCTATGTTTATAAATAAATAAGTAAAAACAAAACTTACGAACATTATTTCAAGTGCACGGATCCTCGTGTTGGCAGGTGACTGGTGAGCTTATGCTGGTGGAACAGCTGGTCGAGCGCTAGGCGACGGGTGGGCAGACTTGTCTTGCAGAGCTGACGGAGCACCGGTGAACTTGTTGTGGTAGTGGACCAGCTGGTTGGCACTAGGTGAAGGATGAGGGGCAGACGGAGCACTCGCGACTAGATAGAGCAGACTCCCGCAGGGCTCTTTAAAACTAGTGGAAATAACGGTGTCGTAGAAATGATTTTTTGGTCGATTTACATCGCATTATAAGGGAATCGTTCCGGTACCTATCGTTCAGGTATCGCAAACCTTCATTTTCAATAAAAAATATTTTAAACAAATAAATTTCTATAAAATCGGTATTACTGAGGTAATAACCAGTATACGATTAAAAGTTTATTTTTATTATCAGTGAAAAATTAAAATGAAAAACAAAAAGTTTAAAATTGTAAGTTTATATTATTAATTTAATAATGAAGAAAAAAGACTACATACATAAGTATGAGTAATCAACTTATTCGTATAAAGTTTTACAAGTTCAATACTTATTTGGTGTTTCAAAATATTTTCCAGTACATATTGCAATAGTTCACAACCACTGAAAGAACCACGTCAACAAATTTTATTTTCCCATAGTTCTTCACTGAAAATCAAGTTTCATATTCATAATATTGTATTTTATTTCAATGTTAATTTGATATTCAAATGTCGACAAATTCAGTAAGGTTGTCTACACTTGATAAAATAATAATGTGGCTGTATTATTGTGTTTTAAGTGTATTTCATTAATAATGTCCTACATAATATTATAAAGCTAATTCGTAAATACTTTAAATATTCCTACTGTAAACAAAAATTTGATGACATTGACATTGACAATTTTCATATCGATTAGGTGTAGGTAGGTTTTTATTCCATTTCCTTAATTTGTCATCATATTTAGTTGAATTCCATTTCAATTAATCTTACTTTAATTTTCATACTTTTCGTTTATGTATCTTAGCTTATTTTTAGTTCATCGAATTTTAAAATAGTAAAATTGCATCAACCCTAACAATATTTTATATTTATAATCATAAAATGTGAAAGTAAGTTTGTTTGTTACGTTTTAACATCTTAAATTATCATAAAATTTTGAATACACGTTGTCAAGAGTATGTATTCCGGGTGGCCACTAGTATAAGCACTGGGTAAAAAAAAAAAAAAAAAAAAAAAAAAAAAAAAAGAACTGTGATTATAGGTTCGCTAATTGAAACAAAAACATGGTGCATCGTCACTCTTTATTACAGGCGAGCTGTAAATACAACAATATAGTCAAGTCAAGTGGCATAGCACTGGTAGCATAGTTAACTAACTCCAACGGGTTCGATTCCCGATTACTTCAGAATAAACCTAATTTTATAAAATTAAATGTATTATTCTAAATAGAGCGTGCCTGCCATATCGTTTTTATGCTTTTATCATTTCAAAAATCCCTTAACATTTTTTTACTACCTTTAAAGTCACCGGAAAAATATTATAATGAACTCGAACAAAGCAGTGTGATTTAACTAGTTCATATTATAAATCCATTCTCACGGTGGTAATTTGCTGACCAAACAGAATGTTACACTGTTGCAAAGACTAGAATGTATTAAGTCGTTGTATAGTCGATGCAATTTGTTCCTTAAATCAGATTATGATTAGATGCTATTTAAAAAGTCTACCTTTAATCAGCAGATGCACCGTGACGCAATAACCTTGCAATCGAAGTCATAGCAGCTATGCCGTCCGCGGGTGTGAGTGTGTACAGTGCAGTGCGGGTTTTACTAAGTATACTCTAAGTATTGGATAGATGGGTGACCATCCATCTCTCATTGGGTTCGTGATGAAACCTTGTTTTTTCTAAGTGTCGCCAACCATTTTTGTAAATCGGTAACCATTCTTAAAATATCGAGAATATTTTTATCAAAGCGTTATGTGATCATCGTTTCTAGGTGCCAACAGCCCATAGAGGATCCGCACGAGCAAACGGCCTAGAACGAGTTTCCTAAATTATGACAGTGATTATTTTACGATGTTCTTGATTCTAAGGTGTCACCACAGAATTACCAAATATTTTATCAATGCCTTTGTGATGGAACTTTGTTTCTAGGTGCCACCAGCCAATGGGCGACCGGCACGAGCAAACGGCCTAGAACGATGATTTCCTAATCTCTGGCAGTGATTACTAAACAAGTATTTTATCAAAGTCTTTGCGATGGAACTTCGTTTCTGGGTGCCACCAGCCAGTGGGCGACAGGCACGAGCAAACGGCCTAGAACGATGGTTTCCTGAACAACGACAGTGATTATCATACTATGTTTTTTATTCTAAAGGTGTCACCATAGGATTACCAAATATTTTATCAATGTCTTTGTGATGGATCGTCATTTCTAGGTGCCACCAGCCAGTGGGCGACAGGCACGAGCAAACGGCCTAGAACGATGGTTTCCTGAACAACGACAGTGATTACCAAATATTTTATGAATGCCTTTGTGATGGATCGTCATTTCTAGGTGCCACCAGCCCACAGGGTGACAGGCACGAGCAATCGGCCTAGATTGATGATTTCCTAAACTCTGACAGTGATTATTATACAATGATCTTGATCATATTGCGATGGAAATCTTTTCTGAGGTGCTACTACTAATGGGTGACCGGCACGAGCAAACGGCCTAGAACGATAGTTTTCATAGTGTTGTGATTTAAACTCGATTGAAGGTGCCACTCTCCAAATTTGGTCACTGACACGAGCAATCGGCTTAGAACAAAACAAATAGCTTCATAACGTCTGCTTCTGAGTGTAATCCAAAATAAGTCTCATAAATAAAAAATGTGTAGTGAATTCACCCGCATATGGGCATAGAACAAAACGAGAAACTTCATAACACCTGCTTCTGACTGTGAAGTGTTTGAAAATAAGTATAGTGAATTGAGCAGCATTAA